>JARWLC010000005.1:120475228-121882728 GCA_033318265.1 Phyllotis vaccarum | reverse complement strand
CTGGGCTGATTTTTCAAAAGGCAGATTGAGTTGATTCTCAGGAACTCTGTGTGAGCAGTACCTGTAGCTAAATCTCAGAGGTCTGGAAGTCACAGCTTTTATCTGCACGGAGGAGTCAAGTATCTATTGACCACTGAATTCTTCTGAGTTTGTTTGCACTAGGTGAGGTGGCCGTTCCTGTGACTGTCCTGTTAATTGAGCTGGTTTTCTTCCTGTTTAGTCTAACCGTCTGTCGATTGCCTTGACCCCTGCCTAACCCAGGAACAAAACTGCCCAGACTGAGGGCATTGGAAGTTCCTGTCTTCTGCGCTCAAAGCGGCTTGATTAGGCAAATGTTAGAGTGGTAGCCATGGCTGTTTTCTTTTAAAAGTGCTTTCCTTATGTTTAGAACTTGATTTTTGCCTTACTATGCCAATATCTTTTCCCATACTGTTTTATTTCTTAGTTGGAGTGATCATTTCAGAAACATGACTGAACTCTGTCTGTGAAGGAATAGAAACAGGGCATACCCTAGCTGCCACAATGATCAGATTACAGAGATAAATTGATATTTGAGAGGTCCGGAATACCGAGTAATTACAGCACATGCCTCCAGGAAATTTACACACGCACACACACACACACACACACACACACACACCTCCTATTAATACCTTGCATATGTATGCGATTATATTTTTAATTATAGAAAATTTTATGAGGTAAAGCATAACTTTAAACTAGACAACATATGCCAGTATTAATACGTTTATTTAATTTAAGATATATATTTAAAATCCCACAATCCCAATAACTACTTATCAGTTAGCTCCTGGGCCTATGTCAGCAATTCATTACCTTCTTAGTCAAGTTGATTCTCAGCTCCAGGGCCTAGCCAAGCCTACCCCATCAGGAGCTTTGAAATTGAGATTCAGCAATTTGTAGTTTTACAGGTCTCCTGATGTTTCTGATAGCTGAGTTTATGAAGCCTTAAAAAAAAAAAAATCAGTCTAGAAAAGTACGTCTTTTTGTTCTATGAGCTTGATACTGAGTGAAGTGTTCAGTTTACCAGGGAAATAATACATGCGTTTTGTCATGTGCTCAAACATGTGGTTATAACCAGCCCCAGTGGTACTTTCTGCTGTCTCCTGAGAGCTCTATTTTCTAAATAAAGAGATGTGCTCGATTTAACTAAATAATGTCTTAAAGTGTAAAAGAGACGGGAGTCACTTCCCGCCCTTCCAGTTATATGTCCAGGGCTTTCAGTGATTTGACTACTAGAGGCCTTGAAGCTCAACCATTATGGGTCTTCCCATAGGCATTTTCTGCCTAGTTCTGGATGTCTGTCCATTCTCCTTTTATTATCCATTCTTGCTTAAAGCACATGGCTGAGTTGCTGTATACTTGCCTTTGTGTTGGGTGATGGGTTGGGCTGCAGGAGGCTGGCATCAGCCCTCCTCTGCCCTCTGCCCTTCACCCTCCAGGGGTGATGCTCATTTTTTGGACAAGAGTAGAAAGCAGAAGGAGCTTGGAGATTTCCAGTGTAACAGCAATTAAAAAAAAAATCTTTTGGTCTGAAATGTTTAGGGAAGATTCCAGGGGACAGAGTTCACAGGAGGGTCTGAGGATGCAGGCACAGACATGGGATGTGTTGGAAGGACGTGGATGGAAGTCTGTACATGTGTTCACCTGTGTCTGTGTCTGCATGTTGGGGACAGCAAACAATAGAATAGGACCGTCTCTCTGGGTGGCCAGATCCCAAAGGGTACTGTGATGATGAAAAGGTTTCTTTCAGGGCCAGCATCCTCCTCTTCCATGTGCTGTTCATTAGCCTCTTACACATGTGTCACCAGCCCCCAGAACTACTTGAAGCTCATGCCCCAGAAGCCAGTGTCATTGTCCAGAATCAGATTAAACACAGTGACTCCTGTTGGTACCCTGGAGACTCACGCTGGATTCTGGATGTGGAAAAATACAAAAGCCTCCACACAATAGACACAAGCGGAAGCTCCCTGGGATGGGAGCACTTGCTTTCCCTCTGCCTGGGTGGGAACAGGTGGTATTTATCTAAGCAGACAGCCCGGGGCAGCTGGTGGCCGTGTCCTCCCAGCCGGGGCATCTTCTGTCCATTTAGTGCAACCACACCTGCTTCAGAAGGCAAACAGCCGTCTTATCTCCAGTGTCTCGATGCGCAACCGGGGTTCTGATCAACCATTCAGCTTCCAACTGTAGTGGCTCATAATGTCTGGGGATTCCATCTGGTCTCTTAGTAGGCAAAGAAAAAAAAAAAGAGTTGGGTTTTAAGTTTAGAGGTGGGCTTTCCCCACCCGGGGCCTGTGGTTTTCTACTGTGCTGATGCTTTCATTTGCAAAAGAGATTTCATCATCGGCCCTGTTTTGTGGTTAGGCTGAGCCTCCTTAAAGTTTCCTTTCCCTCAAGTGTACATGGACATGTGAGCACCTGTCTCTTCAAGCTTTTACTACACTAAATTAGAGAAGCAGCACAGTAAGCTCACGAAAGATTAATCATTTCCTGTAAGCATTTTGTACCTGCAGACAGGCAATTACTGAAGTATGTCTGAAAGAAAACAACGACAGATGTAGAAATGTATTGGACAAGTATTTTTGGTGATGTGACTGTAAAGGCTGTGTTCGTGCCAGCGCTGTTGGGGCCAAAATGAACTTCAGTGCTGAGTTAATGGACCACAGTTTGTTTAGGACATGAAGAGTGATGTTTTCTTTGTAATGAGAGCCAAGAGCTCAGAGTTGTACAGGTATTTTTCTCCGGGCTGTACAAGTGTACACATTTATATTTATTTCCTTGTTTAACTTGAATAATGACTCAAACATTTGCATTGAGTTCCAGTCCTTGTAATTGAGAGAATCCTGACCCTGCTCCTCAGTATGGGGGATTGACATTGCACTTTCAATAATTTCGTGAGGTCTGGTGACACTGCTTCTGTGTTCAAAGTCAGTGACTTTGAACCCCTTTGATTTAAGGGAAAAGAACTCTAAAGGTGATACCAATATCCACTTCATAAAGACAGCTTTTATTAAATGCAAAAACAGCATAATGTACAGCAATCTGATTGTGGGATGTCACACTAGGGGAAGGTTCCAGAAGAGGTCTATCAGCCTTCACTTGGTATACCCAGTCCTCCCCAGTGTTCCTGGCTAATTCTTACTGGATGTGATCTTTGAGTGTTTGCTGCTCCCAGCTTGGCCCTTATTATGTCACTTCTTCAGGTGTCTCTAGTGACTAAAGTCTAGTCTTTAGGACATAGGGGACTAATGCTTCAAAGGATTGTTCCTTCACACCCATTGTTGCATCAAGGAGTGACTGCTTCATATGAGGGTCACTAGAGAAGTCATCAGTAGAAAAGTGGAGAAGATCCATGTGCTTCTGATGATGTAATTATAGGTGACTGGAAATCATTTTGCGGAGGTTTAAGACTTTTATCTAGAGAAGAGATAGGAAGGTAGTCTCCAGCTGGGAAGTGACCCGAGTTTATCTCTGGAAGGCTTAGTGTGTTAGCAAATAGACAGCAAAATGTATAGTAAGTTCTAGTTCACACCCCCATCTCCAGAGCCAGCAGCAGAGCATGCCTGAGGAATGGAATGGATGTATGAAAGAACCTGAAATTTGACTGGAAATTTTGGCCATGTTGGTTTGATGAGGGGGTCTCACTGCTGAGGAACCATGAAGGATCACTTGAGGTTCTTCAGCTGAAGGTCTCAGATCTTCAAGTTCACTATACCATGACTTTGGCCATGGTCTTAAATGTTCTAATCTTCGTGTGCATGTATGTGTATGTGTTGGCCAGTAGGTCATGTTGTGTAATGTTAAATTAATCTATGGCAGTTTTTGAGACAGGGTCTCTCCATGAATCCAGAGCTCACTGATCTTTTTAGACCGACTGTGAACCCTGGGGAGTCATCTGTTTGTGTCCTGGGATCACAGGCAAACACTTCCATTTTACATGCAGGCTAGGGATGCAACTCTGGTCCTCATGTTTGTGAGGCAGGCACTTTACCAACTGCGTGAGCTTCCTAGCCCCCAAAATTCTTTCTGAGGTAAATCATGAGGGCATTAAGCACCCCTTTGCTGGATGCTGCTTGTTCCTATGTCTTTACTCTAGCATATAAACGTCTCCCTGATGAATCACCTTTTGAGTTATCTCTTATTTCAACACACACATTGCTACACGATTTGGCTTCTTTTAGCTCATAATTTTCATATGTTTGCTTTCTTTCAACCAGAAGTGAAAATGTACCAGCAGAGGGTAGATGAGAACAGCATCTATATGTGCTGAGAAACAAGGACGTTCTTGCCCACAGCCTTCAACTTCCATCTAGATGAAGAAGGTACATCATGCTCTCAAATCTAGCCAGTTACTGGTTTTTCATTTATATTTTTGGTCTGGGCAATACGCTTGTTTTAGAATTATATTTGCACACTTATGACTCTATCTTGTCTCTGTGTAAGCTAAGAAGGTGTCTGTAGCACATGCTTGCCACAGCCATAGGACTCAACTCATCCTTGGGTGACTGAGATACATGATACTTTCTCCTGTCTTAGAAACACATTTCTTGAGAGTTAGCTAAGAGGTGGTCAGAGTTCAGCCCTACATCTGACTTTTGTGGTTCCTCAGGAACATGTCCGGGATGTGCTGGGGAGTGTCTGGATTCAGTTTGAGGTTTTCTTCCACGTGACTTTTTATAGCAAGTTTGCTGTTAGTCACTTACCTGCTTTGGAAATTTCCAAACAGCTCATAGGCAAGAGACAGCAGTAATTCAAGGCACAGAGGGAGCTGGAAAGGTCCTCCTATATGTGTGCAGTCACAGCTGCTCTGTGATTTTTAGAGTAACGGTTTCCCCTCCTGTGTCACACAGGGACTCTGGCATCCAGATCTGGGCACACTGGATCTGGAGGTTTGAACCACTGCTTGCCTGTTGACCATGTAATCTGGGTTGACTTAGGTGACCTTTCTTACCCGAGATTGGGATAAAACAAACTTCCTGGGCTTTCCCCTAGAATTCAGGCAGGCAGTGGGTGGTGGGTGCACAGATTCCAGTGTCTGACACATAGTTACCTAGTCCACTGTAGCTGCTGTTAGCACCCTGGATCACACTCTCTGGCCAGTGCATATTTTTTCTAAAAGTTTCCATTTTGAGTTATAGGCTTCATTGTACTGATTTCTCTTGGGTTTTCAAAAAAAGATGTACATTATACTTCAAGATCTGGAGAGACTTCCATTTGAAAATGGCATTTATAGAAAATGTTAGGACCTGTAATGCAGCTTAAATTTTGATAGAATTTATGTTTTATAAACCAAATATTTAATGGAAGAAATGAGGAAGCAGCTTTCCTTGGAACAGGAAAAGATTTTAAGCATTATATATCCAGAGTTTAAAGGCCTGTGTGATATCTGTATGCTGTGAATATCAATCTTTAAATAAAGGAGCTGTTTTGGCCCATGACAGGCACCCTAGAAAAAGTAGATGGGGGAATCAGAATAGGTAGGCAAGGAAGGGCAGAGTCAGACCAGATGGAGCCAGCCACCAAAGAAGAAACAGGTAAGAAACATAAGTGAGCCACGGGCCACGTGGCAGGACAGCTTAATGAAAGTGGGTTGAGTTAAGATGTAAGAGCTAGCTATCAAAGTGCCTGAGTCATAGGCCAAACAGCATGAACTTAATATAAGCGTCTGAATCATTTCTGGGGGCCTGAGCAGCAGCGGGCGGCTAAGGGGTCTGGGACTGCAGGTCTGTGGGTCTGGACCTCTGGCCGCCTGGAACCAGAAAACCCTATTATAACACTGTGGAACATTATTGAGGGGATTCACTCACTCATTCATTCATTCATTCATTCACCCATTCATTCATTTATTAAAGTGTTTCTTTAGGATTCAAAAGACCAAAGGTTACAATAAATACTTGACTTTCCACACTAATAACTTCACAGTTGCTAGTCAAATTCAAGTAAAAAAATAAGGAGACAAGTTGGAAATGGATTCATAAACCCATTGCCAGGTGACCTTCCAGACCCAAACGCTGAGGAAATCGGGATCCAAGTGAGAGCACATGACTTTCATCACCCTTGGAACAGAGTTTGACATGACAATAAAGAAAATTTGGAATAAAATATTTTTTGAAGCCAGATTTTAAAGAAGATCAATATTTAGCTAAATGCAAAGCAATATAAAATTCAAATATTTGTTTTAAACATTGTTGCTAAAGACGGAAAGGTTTTTTTTTTTTTTTTTTTTTTTTTTTTTTTTTTTTTTTTTTTTTTTTTTTTAATACAGAGGATTTCTGTGTTCAAACTTGGATGCTAGAAAGGTGGACATAGGAAGGTAACCCTGCCCGCCCTTAATCAAACCATGAACAATGAAAAGTAATGTCTTCTCTTAACCAAATCAGCGTTTCCCACATCTTTTCCATATGATTAACAGAAATGGAGGAAAGGCCTTGTGAGCAGTGCCCCACCGTTTAAAGTCCTGTTTTGGAGTCTGGAGGCTTGGATACTGTATTCTGAATAAAGGCTTACAAAAACACCCAGAATTCAGGAGTTGTAGAAGTAATATTTTAAATGAAATTATAACCTATTTTTAAAACTTGGTGATTTTTTTGTCACTATTGTGAATATCTTTAGATTTATTTGTTTCTTCCCGGATGTGTGAAAGTAGTTTTAGTGAAGATATATTTTGACCAAATATATCTAATAGCTAGCTAATGGGATTACTTCAAAGACTTTTGGCTTAGCCCAGTGAGTGTTTTCTGAACAGAATAGGCAGAAATATTTTGTCATTTTTACACCCTTGTAATAATTGTTGATTCTACAATGGAGCTGTTAAGTGCAAGGTTCCAGTTCATCTACCATGCTTTCATCAGCCAATCTTGAACTTCCTAGAGACTGACAGAACTATTTGCCCCCAAATCATTAGATTTTTTTTTTCTCTTACACAACGTACTCAAAATCATTTCTTTGTTTGTTTGTTTCTCAGGCAGAGTCTTCACTACACAATTCAGGCTGGTGACACTCCAGTTTCAGCCTCATAGGGCTGAGGTTCCAGGTCAAGTTTGCATCATGGTACCTGGTCTAAACTGGTGTTTCACCTGAGGCAGGAGCCCTTATGCAAGTGCTGAGTACAGAGTACATCATCTTTTCAAGCAGGTGATACCCTAGTTCACAGTGTAAAAGATTAGCAGCCTAAGAGAAACTCAATAGGACCATTCTTTAGAACAAATTATTTTACCAAACACATGGAATCCAGCAGTCTTAAATGAAAAATACATCCTTTAAGTCATTAATGGTATACAGATATTTAGAGTAAAATTGGCAGGAAAGAGTTAATGGGAACATAAGTCTGGCACGCAGTGTTTCCTTTTCCTGCAAGTGTTCTGTCCCCCCTCCCCCCTAGAATTGCTTTATACCTTGGAGCATTTAGAGTGGAGCATGGTGTCTTGGCCTGTGTGCCACTTCTCCATGAAGAAGCTGCCAGTGAGCTGGGACAAGCAAGGCCAAGCTTGAAGAAAGATCACCAGTTTCCAAGAAAGGGGAATTACGAGGTGGTTTGATTAAGGCAGGCATGGTTACCTTCTTATGTCTACCTTTCTAGTATGCAAGTTTGAACACATAAATCCTCTGTATAATTCTCTTCTGGGTCTATACTTTCAAGTATATTGGATTTAAACTTACTTTACAATGAAAAAGATTCTCTTTAATATACAGCATAGCAAATGCATGGCCACCAAAAATGAACAACGGGTGTGATATTCTGGTTCCCAGAGAGAGCTTCAGGTCGTTTGAACAATGGAGGGAGGGAAAGACAGACAAAAAGAGAGAGACAGAGAGAGTTCTTGTATGGTGTTGAGGCTCTTAAAGACTTAATGACTAGAAAGTGTAACAGTGATGCTTTCAGAACTTATGTTCTAATAATTTATCACTCTTAATTTGTGCATATAGAATCTCTCTAATTAGCCATAGATTTATTATGAGTCTTAAAGTTACCTTCTGTGTTATGCTGAGGGCATTATTTACTTGGTTGATAATGGTTTGTTGTGAGCAGTGCTTGGTAAGTACATGTTTAAACTGCAGAACATATGCTACCGGTGGGTGCTTATTTGATCTTTACAGAGCTGTGCAAAGTCTCATAGAATTAGAGCAAATAGAAATGAAACTTGACACTTTTTGCTTCAAAATTTAATTTTGAAAAGGGTAATCATGGCATCCCCCAAATGATGTATGTCTGCTGACTAAGCAGGGCAAGTGTTGTAACCGAATCCTAAAAGCCAAGGCTGCACAGAGGAATAATTGGAGAAAAGGAGAGAAAATTGTGTTAGTAAATTCGGCAGCCCCTAATCACTGTTTTTTGATCAAAGGTGTCTAGACACTACCTAACCTCACTGCAGCTTTTGTGACTTTTACAAAGAAGGTGATGCAATTGTTAGCTGGAATACAGCTTTGGAAGATGTCTGTGGAAACAACCACTTCCAACCACTTGCTCACTTGTCAGTGTTGCTTGCTGTCTGCGTTTATTTAGAAATCAGATTTGGTATTAGCTGTTACCCTTTTGGAAGTTACAGCCCACACTGGCATATGAACTTCATAATTGAAAAGTAGACATTGTATTCCTGGTTCAGTCTGCTTGAGGCATCTCTAACTTCAATAAGAATGCTTGCAAACATACAGTAGGCACTATGGCTATGCAGCTTTTTGGACGCAGATCTTTGAGGGTCAGTTTTGACTTTCCATGTTCCATCATTTTTTCCATGTCATTAATAATCAACACATTTTTGAATGTACCATTTCAAAATAAAAATACAAACATAGAATATACAAGTGTTCCTTCCATACACACTTTTCCACTGGAAATAATGGCATACATATATTGAGTACTTAGAGTCCAGGCATTTCCTGTATATATTTTCCATAATGGTCTTTTAGAACAGAGTATAATTATCTAGCTATTGCAAATGGGCAAACTGAGAACTTGGGGTGTGGATGGGAAGCTCAGCTCAAGCAATTGGTAAACTAAGAACCTGGCTGTAAATGAACCTGGCTGTAAAGGCCCAGTTCTTTTTATTACAGGGCTCTAGGAAACATCCCAGGTTCCAGCCACCCTTGAGGGTGTGCTGAACAGATGCCCTGGTGATGGGATTTGCCTCGAAGTGTGTCCCTGTCCAGCTGGGCACATCAGCTCTTGCTACTGTCCCTTTGGCGTTTCCTATCAGAGTCACAACTTAACACTTAGTCATTGATTAAGTTGCCTCTTAGGACTCTGGGAACAGAATGCAGAACTGGTCATTAGAAGGTAGTCTGGTTCCCAAACAGAATTGTCTAGGTCGAGCAAGAGACACTGAGGTACTCAGGAACCTCTGCAGCTTCCCACCAGAGGCCAGTATATGGGTGCCAGAGACCCAGGCAGGTGGCTCCTGAAATAACGAGCTCAGAGGAAAATAGAATACGATGTGAGAACCTGCTCAGTTAGCAGGATTTGGCAAAGGGCCTCGGGCAGGTTAAGCCTCAAACTGACACCATAAATCAGAAGTTGTTTGTGATTATGGATGTCTAAAGACCTGCAGATACATTCTGCCTAGGTGAAGGCACCCACCACCCTACAGATTGTAGCACTCCTAAATAGATGAAACATTCTATTATCCACGGCACCGTATAGTAAAGAGTCAAGGAGAACAGAGAAAAATCAAACAGCAAGAGTGGAAAGTGGATTTTATTAACTGTCAGGATTTGCGCACTAAACACCACGTTGCTTTAAGTAAAGCGAAGTTCCCTTGAATGTGTTAAGTGACTACAAAAGGCCACATTAACCCTTCATTAACATTTCTTCACTCTTGCAAGAATGTACAGAAGGAGGAAAATATCAAAATGGATTTAAAACGCCAAGGACAAGGCATATTCCAATAAAATACCATTGTCTTTGTGTTGTTTCAACACACCTCCTTTTTTTATCTGCTCACTCATGGGCTCTTTTCCTTGGTTGTATGGGACTATCTAAAACAAGCACTTGTATTCTCCTCTGTACACATGGCTGTGCGGACGTTTCTGAATATGATTTAAAAACAAAGGGGGTTTAAAGTTTCCATGTCAGAATTATTTGCTCCCTTCTGTTTTCCTAAACTCGGATGCATTCTTCTAGCTGTTTGGAGAACATCCTGAAATGGCAGCTTCTTCCTGCAGTAGTGAGGAGGGGACTGCATCTGTCTGGGAAGGAGTGAAGAGAGTTAATTGCTGACTCCTTAAAAAACCTGAAGCAACAGATTTGGCCTCTGGCAAGACAATTTTACAAAAGTAGGAACAGATAATGAGCCAGACTGTCTCTCGGCTATAACTATGTCGGATGAAAGTCAGTCGCTCTCTCTCTCTCTCTCTTTCTCTCTCTCTTATATGCATGTTAATACTTATACACACAGGCACGAGCAATCTACACAAGCATACACTCATCCACACTTTTGCACACACATACACATAGCCTTATACCCATACATACACTAACTAATCACCAATGAACAAATTGTCTTCTAGCTAAAAGCTGTGCCTGCTTCAACATCGGCTTTCTTCATGTAGGTTGTTAAGCACTTGGGTTTAACATTCTGACCTAACATTTGACATATTAATCCTAATTTTAATCCGATACCAAGGCTCTCTGTTGTACTAAATCAATTCAGGTTAATTCAGAATTAGGTTGTTCCCACCCAGAATCAATAGCCCCACTGTTGCCTTTCTCCAAAGCTGACCACCCAGTTTTGTGAGAATCTGCAGTGAATTAGAAAATCTGCCCTTGCTGGAAGAACAGGCAGCTCAGATACAGCCTGTCGTTCTTCCAGTCTATACAATACCTACTCTTTGTCTCCGTCTCCTGAGCTAGCCTGACATCACTCAGCTTGCCAGGCAATGAAATCTTTACTCTCCTGAAAGGAATGCTTTGCACACCAACATTATTAAGAAATTTCTGGACAAGGTTTAGTGGCTAAAGACTAATCCAAGGTTCTATTAAAAAGGCATCTGGGTAATTAATAGCACATTTATTCTCAGCCTCCTCCCAATTTGTCCATTAGTGGAATAAAAGCCTAGGACAAAGGGTCATGTGGTTCAGTTATATTTTACAAGAATTCTTCAGGAAGTTGAAAACACATGAGCATTTTCCAAAGATACATATGTTTATGGCCTCTTGGAGCAGAAAATACAAGGGTCCTTGGCTTTAAACTCAGGCTGCCTGTGACCACTTGCTATCATAATCAGGAGACTGAAGCTGAATTTTGACAATTTGTTCTTGGAACTGTCAAATTTGTTACTAGAGTGCTTTAAAAAACAGAAACAGGATGGGACCTCTCCTTTGGGTTTAAGCTAAAAAGAATTTCTTCCCTGTATGTTTATCAATTTGAAAAACAAAGCAAACAAACAAATAAACAAAACACCCAAATCCTTTTGTAAGTTTTTTACCTGGCATTCCAAGGCTCTTCTGTGTCCTCTTTCTAATGGATTTTCATACTGAGGCTTCAGACTGCAAGCTTTTGCATCATGACCAAGTAAACTCCAATTTTCAAGTTGATGCTTTCCTTGTCTTATTTTAAAAACTGGATTTTAAAAACTGGATGCTTGTAGAAAATTATAGGTATCTGTTTTTGAAAGTTAAAAACACCTCAAAAGTGCCTTAAAGTTAATTGAAGATTAGTATGTTTCTTGTGGGATTCTGTTAAATCATTGACAGTACAAGGATCTGGAATTCATCAGGATTGCCATGCCACAGTGTGTGTGTGTGTGTGTGTGTGTGTGTGTGTGTGTGTGTGTGCACGCGCGCGTGCATGCTTGCATGGAGGGCTTGAGAGGATGGGCTATGGACAACAACCAGATAATAATCAATGCCTGTTACTAAGGAGAATGCCAGATAGACAGATAAATGCATAAGCACAGATTCAGGGAGAGGTAAAGACAGATATTAAGACCCTCAAATTGGGGTCTATGACATGTCCTGAGGCATCAGATCAAGTCGTGAAACCATAAGCCATTCATTTTTCTCACTGTTATTCAAGTGCTTCCTTATGGGTCGGGGTAAGTTCTTCTCTGGGTCATCATATCATATTCTGGCAGAGGTATAAATCACCCTCCTTTTCAGTGACATTCACATGATGTGAGTGAGGCTATGTGGTCTCATGGCACTCTGGCTTGCTGAGTCTATTCTTAGCCCTTCTTATTCCAGCAGAGTGGCCGAGGAAACATGCTTTGAGAGAGGCTGGGTTGGGTCTTGACTTAATTCTTCCATTCCTTTGTTTATTCTATTACTTATAAGCCACCTGTAATATGCCAGGTACCATTTAAGACTGAACAATACGCAAAGCGATGTCTGGCTCCTGCTCCCCACAGTTTACAAATTTAAGGAGAAGTGATACCACTGGCTCTAAGCAAGAGAGAGAAGGGGTTCAGGGTCACTGAAAGCTTCCTAGGGGGGGATCTAGAAATGAGGCAAGGGTATTTGGGAACATCTTCTTAAAGAAGAGCCTCTCCAGCTGGGCATTGAAGAGGACATGACATCATCTAGAAAAGAAATGAGGAGCCTACGTCCGGGTGGGAGGAGCAACCCAGGGAATGTCTGAGCTTCCCAGGGATTGTGTGTGTGGCTAACCCTTGAGGAGCCTAGGTGAGTAGAGCACATGGAATCTGGGAGGTGCTAGAAGAGATGTCACCCAGGCTTTGAAGCATCTTCAGGGGCTCAAAGGCTTGTGGTCATCGGGGACAGTATTTCTTCCTCCTCCGTCCTATTTCTTCCCCATCCCCTCCTTCTTTGCATGCCCCGGCCAGACTGAGGTCATTGTTAGCATCTCCTTCTCCCCCAGACTCACTTTCGCACCCAGATGCAGGAGAGCTGCCCTGGAGGCTCAACAGATCCTGCTCACCACAATACAGTCCTTTTGACCTCGTGAGAGCCTTAAGGAAAGCGCCACTTTATCTGGCAGTCTCATTCTGTCCTAAGACTTCTCTGAAGTAACGTAGAGAGGTGAAACCGGTTAACTATCCAGTTGTGACCAAGTGCTTTTTAATTTCTTGGAGGTGGGAGGTCAGTGGTAGTGTCTGCCAAAGGGTGAGGAGACAAGAGAGATGTAGGCCAGGCCTCCCTGGGCTGTTCTTGGCTGAGAGAGCCAGGTCTCTGCTCAGCAGAACAAATACTCCTTAGCACTTTACACAAGAGTCTCCCAGCTCCTCCTGTATTTACATTTCAGATGTGCTGGAAACAGAAAAGCCTTTCTGTGTATCTGAGGCTTGTCTTTTGTTTGAGGACACTATATTCATTGAGAATGAGAGAGGCAAGCTTTGGAAGAGAAAAGAGTACCAGTAAAAAGCCAGCTGACACAGGCAGATCTCTCTTTGCCAGGACAGATACTTAAAAGGCTCCCCCCAAACGAGTCCCAAATGAGTGCTCCCTTTTTCCTGGCATGTTTACATGGACCCAGAGCTATAAATGCCATCTGCCTGTACAAGCTGTCTCTGAGAGCAGTACATGGCAACCAGGCCCTGGCTTCAGGCAGGGGTCTGTGCAGCACCCTAAGGCCCTTCCTATGGGACCTCAGGTCTCTCTCAGCTTATGAGGTCTCGAATTCTTTAGCTACTTCAGGAAGTGAGTGAATAGAATTTCTTCTCACTAAAACTGTGCATCTTAAACACTTTCCTATCAACACAGGCCCACACGTGTGGGTGGGTTCAGGTGATGTGTGGAAAACACTTGCCTAGGTTTTGAGACTAGAGCTTTATTATAGAATGACGGAGAAAACATGAAATAAAGTCAGGAAGATTTGAGGAAAAAACACATTCTACAACTAAAAGCATATACTTCACACCACAGAAGAAGCCATTCTACTCTTCATTTGTACAGTTGGAAATTGGGTGTACCTTCTATAGAAGGATTGTCCACCTGTGGTAAATGTGATGTTAGAAGTGTCTCTGCCATTTTGTCCAGTTATCCCATGATCCAACCATGAAGCCTCATTGTTGATACTCACGTCTATTAACCATCAAATCCTTTCTCGCCCTTTTTTTTTTTCTTTCTTCTGCCAAATTCCTAGCCCTACTGCGTTTCTGGAGGTCTGGGTGGAGATAAAGTTATGGTAGGCAAACACATCTCTGGTACCTTGAGTTAATGTGTGTGTGTGTGTGAGAGAGAGAGAGAGAGAGAGAGAGAGAGAGAGAGAGAGAGAGAGAGAGAGAGAGAGAGAGAGAGAGAGAGAGAGTATATGTGTGTGTGTGAGTATATGTGTGTGTGAGTATATGATGTGTGTGTGTGTGCACGGGAGCGTGTATCTTTGTGTGTGTGTGTGTGTGTGTGTGTACGCAAACACACATTGTCTCTCAAAGCAGTGTAGCTGGGACATGAAGGAATCTAGTGTGATGGACTCTATTGGAGAACTTGAACTACTAGCCACTGCTACTCGATGGAGCCTGAGAACTGTATGGTTAATGTCCCAGGAAAGACAGAGGACAAACAGAAATATTTTAAGCAATATATTATACCCGTGAAATCTAATCAGGCGAACTCTCTGTGTTCAGCAAGGTGTGGTCCAGTTGAGTTTTTGGTTAATACAGCAACTGCATGTGGCATGAGCTGAGTTCTAGACATTCACAGGCCTTGGACAGATCAGATATTGAAATAGTGTTCGACCTTAGTCACAGTATGAGCAGTATTTGGGCAAATGATGTCATCTCCATGTTTTCCTGACTTTAACTACATTAGACTCTAAGGGAGAAGAGCAGGCAATAGGAGATAGGAACCAGGAGAGGGAGCTAACTGAGCATTTGTGAAGTGTAAGGCTCAGCACTGAATACTTCCAGACCAAACAATGCTATCTAAACTGTTACTTTCTACCTATTATACCAGTGGTTTACATCCTGTAAGCTGTGACCCCTGTGGGGGTTGAATAACCCTTTCACAGGAGTTATCTAAGATCATCAGAAAACACAGATTCATTACCATTCATAACAGTAGCAAAATTACAGTTATAAAGTAGCAAGGAAAATAACTTTATGGTGGGGGTCACCCCAGCGTTAAAGAGTCTCAGCATTAGGAGGGTTGAGAACGCTGTGTTATACTACTGTTTCCACCCTAGGAAGCTCAGGGATGGGAGTGTGGTGTTTGGATGAGAATGACCTTCACAGGCTCATATATTTGAAAGCTTGGTCCCCAGATGGTGGAACTGTTTAGAAGGATCAGGCAGTGTGACCTTGAGGGAGGTGTGTCAGCAGGGGTGGGCTTTGAAGTTTCAAAAGCTCACACCAGGCCAAATTTTGCTCTCTTTTTGCCTCCTGCCTGCCGATCAGGATGTATGCTCCAGTACCATGCCTCCCTGCCTGATGGTTATGGATTAATCCTCTGAAACTGTAAGCAAGCCCCAGACAAATACTTTTTTTTTTTTTTTTTTTTTTTTTTTTGGTAAGTTTCTTTGGCCATGGTGTCTCTACATAGCAAAAGAATAGTGACTAAGACAAGGAGATGTGAGTAGCAGCCCTGTGGCCAACTTCATCCTGATGGTATCCTGGGGTTAACTTCAAGCCCTTCGAGTTTGTGGGAACTGGGCAGATCTCACTGATGCGAATATTGTTCCCATTCTCCTGGCTTTGGCTTGAGGCTCGGTTGACCTCTTCACTGTTGCTGTTCAGAGTCACAGAAGAGTGGGAAGAGCCTGTGGAGGTGGATGGGAAAGTATGAGGAAAGAGACGAGATAGGAAGCCACTGGCTGTTCTTCTTGAGAAAGTGAAGATCTGCTATGGAGCAGGAAAGTTTAAGGGAAGAAATAGATGTTTAAAAGCGCTAGAATGAGTCAATCACCTTCTTGTGTCTCCACAGTCTTGGAGAGAATTCACTGGGCTTTTCATGCTTTTAGACTGAGGTTGACATTTTGCTTTGGTGAGACTTGGCCTTAGAGGTGGCAGAGCAAGCAGCAAAGGTCTGCAGCTTGATCCCAGCCAGCATGGCCACTTGCTTACAGCAAAGAGAAAAGGCAGTTTTGTGTCCTTGGGTCTTAAGGAGAGCAGGGTTAGGGTTAAGAGGTCGGCTGGAGTCTCCTGTGTGCATCTTACAAGAGCAACCATGTGGGATCAGTGCCCACCCTTCCATACTCACCTGGATGTCTCCTATTTCTCTAGAGAAACTGATTTTTAGTTAGCATTGTTATCATATCTTAAAACAGACATAGCATGCTCATGATAAAGAGGCTTTCCTGTGAGGTTCATTTTGACTTGGCGAGCTCCAAATGCTCTATGTGAATATACCTTTCATCCATCACCAAATAAGTGCTTTGGGAGGAACCTCTTATACATAAATCCTTCTGCACTTGTGGGCCAAGTGCTGCAGTGTGAATGTGAAATGCTCCTGTAGGCTCATGTGTTTGAACATTTCATCCTCAAATGATGGTTCCATTTTGGAAATTTGCAGAACCTTTAAAGGGGGCCATTTCAGGGTTCAGGCTTTATAGCCTGGCCATATTCTTGACTGTGAATGCAATGTGAGCAGACACTTCATGCTTTTACTGCCTTCCCCAGCATGATGGACAGTATCCTCTAACAGTTTTTTTTAGGGTTTTTATTTCTGTGATAGCACATTAAGACCAAAAGCTGCTCAGGAAGGAAAAGGGTTTATTTCACCTCACAAGTTTTAGTCTGTCATTGAGGGAAGCTGGGGCAGGGGCCCAAGGTAGGACCCTGGAGGTGGAAAAGCACACAGTGAGGCAGTATAGGGCCATCGTCCCTTATGCTGCTTCTTGTTAGGTGTTTGGTCACAGTAGACAACCAAACCAAACAGCACCACTGGTGACAAAAAGAACACTCCAGGCCACAGTGCTGCTCCCTTTGCTCCAGTCTCTCTCACACACTGTGATGACAGAGCTAGCCACACTGAACATTTAGAAAGCCTTCCTCTCCCAGAGAAGCATAGTTTTCCAGCTGGAGAAAGCATCCATCCTTTGTAAGTCTGAGAGTGTTACTGTGAAGTGTCCAAGTGTCAATGTGGAATGTATCCCAGAGGAATTTTGTTTTAAGATCTCTGCCTGTTCCTGAAAAGGAAGAAACTTCTGCTTCAGTTCTAACTTATCAGATATTACCTTGTGATCTTTGGGAAATCATTTCACCATCTCAGGATGTCATAAAAGGCTGGCTGCCTCTGGGCCCAGGAGAAGGCCACCAAGCCAGGGCTTGCTTTTCAGTGTTGAAGTCCTTTATACAGTCAGAACAGCACAGTGTTCGGTTAGTCCTATCAACCTGGGCCTTATATTGACAGTACTTTGAATCTGATGAGTGTCATAGTTTTTTAAAAAGAGTATTTTATGTTTGATTTTCTTCATCCTTCAGAAGGTTGTATTATTTTATTGAATCAGTTTGGGATAGGGAATCTTAAGAGTTAATATATGCACTCAGTAGCTCATACATATTTTTCTGTAACTTAGCCCTAGGGAGAGATAGTTTTTATATCAATATTTACATTTTAGTATAAATTACACCTTAGAACTATGCTAAATTGAGGACGAGCATGGCTGCATGTAAATCTCAGAATCTTGGCATGCTATTCAAGGCAGGAGCTGAGGTAAGACATGTGGATCTTCAGAGCCTCATACCTCTCATTGGTGACAGGAACAATAAAGGCAACCATATAACATTGTGGTTTTGAAGACAATGAATGACATTCAGAACCAGACAAAGTTTTTCTGCCCCAGCACCACTCCCAAATAACCACTCAAAAACTTAATATTAATTGCAAATGTTCAGTCAATAGCTCAGGCTTGTTACTAGCTAACTCTTATACTTTAAATTAACCCACATTTCTTACCTACCCTCTGCCACGTGGCTTCTACCATCTTAGTGCTTAGTTAACACACGAGCCACCATATCCAGCATTTTTTGTTTTTCTTAAATAAAGTAATTCCTATTAACTGCCCATGATTATTTCTAGGAAACTCTGAACATTGCCACACAGAGGCTTATAATATTTTTCATACTTTAGATATCATCCTAAATGCATTCTCCCATTTAGTATTCATCTACTTCTCTGAGAGTTCTTTCCCCAAATGGATCCCCTTGGTGTCTTCCTAGTATTCCTTAATATAGACAAATTCTAATTTCTTTGTTTTGTAATTGGTGATGCTGTGTCATTTGGTTTCTTCATAGTTTAACTGTTCTGTAGTGAGCAGCACTAACACATGTAGGGAGATTTGGCAGTGTACTTATGAGATTGGCCCCTAGCACTAGGCTGGCTAGGTCATGCCTCTGGGTTGTGCAACCTCTGGGTGGTTACATCATAGACTCTTCTATGCCAATTCACACTTCCAAAGGCTCTTTCCCATGTCCCAGGGAATCCTATAATTAGAAGCACGTTCAAAATTAAGAAATGACATTTAGTCCTGGACTTTCTTGTTTCAAGTTTATTGTGCATAGGACCAAACATCTTTTCCTGTGTTTGTACATTTTGTTCTGCTCTAAACTGAATGTTTGTAAACTTTGCCTGCTCCCTACTATGCTGTTCATCTTTTCCTTTGTATATAATTAAAAATATGTAATTTAAAGAAAAAACTAAATCATATTTAACTTTCTTTATATCTTGGAGTTTTAAAAAGTTGTTTAGAACACAGAGCAGGCAAAAATTAATTCCCATCCTGCAGAAAACACTCAGGTCTTCCTTCAAAGTAACATTGTTTTTTACTCCATTCGTTGAAGTGTCTTTAGATTTGGGTGTATAACATGTAACCAAAGCTTGACCACCAAAATCCAATATACTTCTGGTCACAATTCAAACACAGGATTTACATGGACCAAAGGAGCTGCCATGACTTTTTATCAATTTGAAGGGAGGTCAAATTTTCCCTGGGGATCCACAGGCCAGGACCCATGGTGGACAATGAATTATAGTCTTTTCATGAAACATGCACACACCCTCTCCTCAACCTCATACGGCTTTAAATTGCCTATAATTGCTAATCCAAATAAATGTCATACAAATAATTGTTATATTGCATAGTTCTTTGTAGGTATTATTAATTATTTTATACTTTCTCTTTTTTGCTTTTGTTCTGTGGTTAGTTGCTGCTACACATACTATGCCATGTTGGAGGTTGGAGACAGATAATGGTTACTCCCTTTTATTCTGCCACAGCTCAAGAGATGGTAGGGAGGCTTCTATGGAAACACAGCACAGAAAAACCTCCACTCAGAAAGTGTCAAAGATGGCGGATATAGTCAGTACATCTGCTTTGACACAGTAGGGGCTCTATTGGGACACTCGACATGAAGGGGTAAACTGCCTCTAAGTGTATTCATTATGTTCTTGAAGAGGAAGGGTTCCATTTAACTTACAGTTGTCCATCACACTTCATAGTCACAGGAAGCTGGGCAGGAACTCAGGGCTGGAGCTTGAAGCAGAACCTTGGAGGAATGCCCCTTACTGGCTTGCTCCCATGATCACCTTCAGCTTCTCCTCCCCCGTTCAGACTTGGGTGGGCTGAGCCCTTCTGTATCAATTAACACCTGAGAAAATGCCTCCTGTGTCTACATGTCAATCTGAGGAAGGTGATTCTTGGTTCCCAAGTCAAGTTGACAGAAAAAGAAAACAGAAGCCTACCTAACTGAGCCACCTCTATGTTGCAAAAGGGCTAGTTGGTTGGAATTTCTTGGTGACGTGCAACTGTAGAAAAGGAGTGTGACTTTCTTTTAAGTCACATGTGCTGGTAGATGGGGAGGCACTTCACGGTGTCCCCTGCGTCTGCATCCCCCTTTACTTTCCTCCTGCCTGCACTAAGAGCTGAATTTGCAAAGTACCACTGTGGTGGGGAGTCTCACTGCGTCCCTCATGTTTGAATAACCAGGGTTCAAGACTGGAACCGTGGAAATGCAGGCTTTATGAGTAGTTTCATAATGTCACTTGCCTTTGGCATTGAGCACTGGCTTCTTCGTTCATGTTCCCTTTGGCCAGAAGTTCAGTGCTCAGTAAGAAGACTTAAGCGGTGAAAATGTGTAAGATAAACTCATAAAATTAGGCCTCTCAAACATAAATTAGCTAAGCGAAGAAGCATAAAGTCAGCACTTAGAAAGTAAAGCTAGTCGTTTATATCCACTTAAAATGTTTTTAATTTTTTTACAGTGTGATAGGAGCAAGAGTGACAGACCAAAAAAACTCAAGCTGTGTAATAAAACCAGCCATGCCGATTAAAGAGGAAAGTTGACTAAGTGTAGATCAAAATGATTTTCTCTCTTCAGGATGTACTCATTAGAGGACTCAGGCTGGTACCACATGGGTTACTGAGACCAGCCAAGTACTGGGGCATAATTAAAAGGGGGGCTGACCGCCCTCCTTCCAGGGAGATCAAGAGCTGGGGAGAGGGTAGGACAGCGATTGCGTGTTCAAATCCATCGAGCCTGAGCAAAACCGTGGTCCCAATTCTTTCTTTTCCCTTTCCTATCCTTCTGTGGCCATGTTTAAAACAGACTAAGTTTTTCTGGGCTGGAGAGATGGCTCAGTCATTAAAAGCTAGGCTCACAGCCAGAAATGACGAGGTTACCTGAAGTCATTAGGAGTGAAGCTTAAATGGGACCTTTATAGGCAACCGTGGCACTCAGACCTTTACAATTAGTTATTTTGAAAAGAACATATTCTGAAAACTGTTGTTACTTACTAGCAACACTGTGATTATGCCTACATAAGGATGCTGGCAATTGCTTATTTGGTCTTCAGTGGTCTTCTAGCTGAGAGCCACACTCAATGCTTGGGTGAAATTCTTTTTTTTAATTAATAATTTTTAAATTTAAATTTATTTTATGTGCATTGGTGTGAGGGTGTCAAATCCCCTAGAACAGTTGTGAGCTGCCATGTGGTTGCTGGGTGTGGAACCTGGGTCCTCTGAAAGAGCAACCAGTGCTCTTAAACACTGAGCCATCTCTCCAGGCCCTTGGGTTAAATTCTTAAGTATGAAGTTGAGAATATTAAAACTTGATGAAATAGTTAGAACAACACTCAGAAACACACACAACACGTACACACACGGACCCATAAAGCATTTACACACACAGACACACATAGCACTCACATACACAGACACACACAGCACTCACACACACAGACACACCAGCACACACACACAGACACATACACACAAGCACACAAACAGAACTCTCACAGACAGACACACAAGCACACACAGCATTCTCACACACTGACACATAGACACAGCACTCACACACATATACACACACAGCACTCACACTCAACCACCACTCACACACACAGTCCTTCCACACACACAGACAGACAGACACATACACATACTCTCTCTCTCTCTCTCTCTCTCTCTCTCTCTCTCTCTCTCTCTCTCTCTCACACACACACACACACACACTGTATTGTGGATCACAGAAAAAGGATTCTGACTCAGAGCGAGAAATTCAGTGACTTGAACTTGACTGACTGGACTCCACAAATTAGAACACTTTTTCCCCGTTCTGGAATAGTGTTGCTCATTTCCTGGGGTAACAGTTGATTTTTCTGATATTCTAACAGGATATATGGGAATGGATAATCAATAAAAATACATTCATTTTACTCATGGTTCTGGAAACCAGATTTCCCAAGATGGCTCCATCTAGTGAGGGACTCAGCCTGTGTCAGTACAGCAAGTAGAAATGTGAAGGAGAGAAAACATGCGAGGTGGCCTTACACTGTAACAACCTGCATTGCAGTAACAATCCCTGGAAAAGACATTAATCCCTGGCAGCAATCTAATACTCTTAAGGTTTCTGTCACATCTTACCATGGCTATACTGGGGACTGAATTCAAGCATGGTCTTTGGAGAGGATGATTAATTTAATCATTATCCCTCTCTTTATAGATACATATATGAGTCAGAATGTTGGCTGTGCTTGCCAATCTTCAGTCTACTACTGTTCTAATGTCTAGCCCCACAGTGACCTGTGCCTCCAGGGCAGGTATTTCTGCTGCCCGTGGATCAAGACACATGGGCCATTTGCCTGATTTAGGACCTGTGAAGCTGTCACGATCATCACTTTGGAGGCCTGCCAAATCCGGTGGCACCTGGCCGCCTCCGTTCTTCCCTATCCTGAGGAACTTATTTCTTTCTTCCTTTGAAGCCAAGTGCACTCTTTCTTCTCTCTTAGCCTCCAAGTTGCTCCTGAGAACAAAGATGAGGGAAGATGGTTGGTTGTATAAACACTCTTTGTTTGAATGAGGAAATGCAGGAAATGAAAAGCAGCAATCAGAAGGTAATTATAGAGTGTGCGTCTAAGTCACCCCACCAGGGTACCAGGTAGAGGTGTCCCACCCCTTAGGAACAGGAAGGACAATGCAGGCCTCACTAAGGACCGAGGGCCTGCACAGCTGTTGACAGCTGACAAAATAATAACAGTAAAATGAGAAAACGAAACTGTAAAACTGAAACTGTGGACAAATTCAGTGAATAATCTAGAAGATGAAACATCCGGTCAGTGGCGTCGATTGCTGAATTTAGAATCCATAATAGCTTCACTTGAAAACAAATTTGTAGATTGGATTTTTTTTTCTTTTACTTTTTCAAGATAGTAAATACCTTTCTCTAGCAGTCACATGCTTGCTGAGGAGATATAAATACTATCAATTATAAATGACTTGTTTGATGATAAATTTCCAAAAACAAAATTATAAAAAGCTTTTAGATATTTATTCCAAATTAAAATTATATTTATTAGGGGACCATAGGAATGTTTCAGTATGTGTGATATGCTCTTCAAGGATTCAAGTCCTTTAAGCTTGCTGAGAGTGTCTTTCAATGCAGGACCTCTTGTTCTGAAAGAATAAATGAAGTCCTCTGGGCACACATAGCCTATCACTTAAAGACACAGAACTCTGTTCCTGAGTCCTTCTTTCTTTCAGAGCTGCCTATGTCTGAGGCAACAAATTGATCTGAAAATTGAGATAACAGAGGGACAATGATCAACCAAAATCAGAGGTTAGATTAGATTGTAGTGTGGTGATCTATTTTTCACATCTTTAACCCCAGCACAGGAATGACCTAGTACCTGTACCTTTAATCTCATAACTCCAGAAACAGATCTTTTTGTGTTTTTCTGAGTTCAAGGCCTAACAACCAAACAGTAGTAACTCACACCTTTAATCCTAACTCTGGGATTATGATGCAGAGTTGAACCTGGAAGTGAAACAACTGGGCAAAGAAGGTATTTAAGGCAAGTGTAGACAGACATTGAGGGATTCTATAGAAGTGACTAGCCAGGCTGAAGGCTCTTGAAGATAGCTTTTACCCTGAGAAGTTGGCTGGGTGAGAATTGACTGTGGTCTGTTTCCTCTCTCTGATATTCCAGGCTGATTTTTATTAAATATAAAATATATCATCACATTGCAGGAACTTCAGATATTAGCCTTAAGCTTGAGGATTCCCAGTCTAGCCAGACTGGCTATAATATATAACTGGGGCTCACACCATCCTATCATGTTTTATAATTTTTGATGGACTCAGAGCTCAGAGGAGGACCATACTTACGACTTTAGTGAATATAGATTTCAATCAGTCTACTATGATCCAGGAGGGGTCTCTTTTTGTTTGTTTTTTTTTCTTGCTGTGATAAAGATACCATGATTAAAAGCAACTTGGGGGAAGAAAGGGGTTATTTGGCTTACATATCTAATCAGAGTCCATCACTGAGGGAAGCCATGGCAGGAAACTGGAGGCAGGAACTGAAGCAGAGACCATGGTGGAACATCATTTACTGGCTTGCTCCCCATGAATTGCTTAGTTTGCTTTCTTATAGCATCCAGGACCTCCTGCCCAGGGGTGGTCCTACTCGCAATGGGCTGGGCCATCCTACATCAACTATATTCAAGAAAAACCCCACAAGCTTGTCTATAACCAGTCTGATGGTGGGATTTTCTCAGTTGAGTCTGGGTTTCTCGTTCCTCTTTCCAGATGACTCTATCCTGTGCCAAGTGGATAAATAGCTGACAAGGAGGGGGCCTACATATTTAGTTTCAGTGTCCCCAGTGTTTGTCACTCTCCTACCCACCAGGAAAATTACTGATCTGTGTAAGTGTGCCTATTAGGGTTCTGTCACGTAGACGCAGCTGGTCTTTGTGGCATGGGCAGGCCTGCTTCTGAGTCATCTCATTGAGAAAACCTCAGGTAGGGCTGAGAGCCCAACTTCAGTGTCAGACAGACACTCTTAGCAGTTGAGAAAGTCCAGATTTAAAGGTTACCTCCAAGGAACCAAGGACAAAGCCCAGCCTAAGTCTTTATTACATACATCTAACTCAGTATATTATGTATAATATTATTTTATAATATAATGTTAAATGATATGTATATTAAATAGATGTAATGAAACATATTTTTGGCTTCCTTATTACTGTTGTTAATACTAAAATGATTAGAATCCTCAGAGAATTTCTTATGGCCCTAAGTCTTCAGCAACTTGAACTAATTTATTTCAAGCCTAGGTCAAGGACGCTTGGAGGATGACATACAATAGTGCTCACAAATTCCTTTCTTTTTTAGGAAAATGTGTTAGCATACATCAGTCATAAAGTAATATGTTTCATTGTGATATTCCTACACGTAGACACCATGTACCTCGATTATAGTCACCCTCACACACACTTCTCCTGTCCTGGCCCTCACAATTTCACTTACCGACTTCCTTCTACCTTCATCTAGTTTTTAAATAATTTGATTCAGCTCATGAAAGAAGATGTGCAATATTTGTCTTTTTGAGTTGGGCTTATTCTTCTTGTTCATTCAACATGATGACCGCCCCTCCCCCCATGACATGACTTCTCTCTTCTTAAGAGTATAACTCCCTTGTTCTGCTCTCTCTATTCTCCTGTCATCGCTGTTCTTCCTTAGAGATGTTTGTTCCCTCTAGTTAAAGGTCAAATCAAAGTCTCTTCGGTTTTCCTTTTGGACGATTGTCTGGTCTCAAAGACCATTTCCTGGCGAGTCTTCCCTGTGAAGTTTGCTAAAGCTTCTGGTGAGACCTAGACTCACCTCAGGCCTAACAAAATAAGTGAGTGCTTCACAGGGATCTCCGGGAGTGGGCAGGTGAAATCTGCTCCTCCCACAGGAGCTTTCGAGTACGTCTGGTTCTCATGAGTGTAAGAAGGCTGAAATAGGCCTGTAAGCTGCTTAAGCAATGCGTAGAACTTTGGAGGCCAGCTCTGCCTTCAAGGATTGTTGCCTCCATTTCACCCCTTCTCCTCTCTTTCCATTCGTTATTTCCAAGGTGTGTCGAGGCCTAGAGAAAAAACCAAGCACGAATCTTGTAATATATCAATGATTAAAAACAATCCTTTTAGGTCTTTGCTGAAAACACCACTCGACAGCATGAGCAGATATGGAAGAAAGGTTTGAATAATGGAAACTCTTAAACAATAGTAATTTTATAATCCTGTAATTTTGCTACTGTTAGGAATTTCAATAGAAATATCTAATATACAGAATATCTGGTATTTGATACCCATGAAAAGTTGTTTCCTCCCCACAGGGGTCATGGCCCACAGATTGAGAACCTCTGGATTAGAGGATCATGTCATCACCTATTCAGTTGTAACACGGGTCATGACCACGTTCTTTTATTCTGTGAAGTTCATGGGCAAGTGAACATGCATTAAGCAATCAATAGGAAGACGACTTGAAGAAAATAGTGACGTTAGGAATTAACAGCAGTGAAATGAGATGGTGCTTCTGCTACTTGTGGACCCTATTATAAAATGTTGAAAATCACATACACCCGAGGGGGTTGGGTCGGAATCCATGCTTGGTTTTTTGACTGGCCAGAGCAAGTCTTGCTGAGTGTGAGCCTGGCTTGCAGTAATGGACTTCTCTCTATATGACTCCAGGATTCAGGTACTAAACCCTGGTGGGCAGCTTTGGTATCTTATGGACCAAGTGAAAACTTGATTAAAAAGCAGAGGACTGTGAACAACAGGTGAGATCTAGAAAATTAGCGGCTTGCTCTGCTCTGGAAATTTTAAAAATACTTCACCTAAACAGCCGCTTTTCAGACAGTGAGCATAGAGTAAACCCATTAGTAACAGCCCACCTCCTGTGAGACCCTGTGTTTCTGAACCCAGAATATAATGGGAGAGGGCTTGAATATTCTCTCAATAAGCTCTCTTTTCTTAGGCCTGTTATTTCAGGAAATTGTTCTTGACTAGAACATCTGGGAATAATGTGAAATTTTACCATACGTGGTAAACAAACAAACAACCAAAAGCATCTTGTTCAGCTGAGTAAGCTCACATTTCTTGGGGTTGAAGGGTATCAGCACTGAAGTCTAGGAGATGCTGTGTTCTGGATGAGCAGCAGCTGGGCTCCTAGACTGTTCAGAAAATAAGCTTAGGGTGGACAGGTGTAATTGTCACAGATGTGCCTTGCAGCTCTTCATACCCAGCTCCTATTCCTTCATTGTTTATTATCTGTTTTGCTATCAAATGAGCCCCTGAGTCTGCTTTGTGGTCAGCCCTTCATCCAATGGCTGTGGCTCTGCAACCTTAAAAAAAGTAACATAGTGAACAGCAGTAACAACCCAAAACTAACTAAATTTATCATCTTAGCAAGAGAGTTGAGCCTTTACCAGCTGCAACATTTGGAATAATGAGCCCTGTGCCTCATGAGGGTGGCACAATGGAGCCAATCCTGTTGACAAGGGCCTATGTGAGCTGACCCCTGGAAAGTGAGTATGTGCACGGGAGACCAGGCCCTGGCCTTCATCTGCCATATGTAGGTGTGGGTGAGCCAGCTGTGAAGTTATTAGAATGGGAAAGATGTCCTCAGGACTCATCTGTCATGAAGAGATGTGCCCCTCCCCCTCACTGTCAGTCTCTGAGGCAGGTAGGAGACCAGGCACTAAGGTACTAGAGGAGGAAGAGCTGGCCCTGTCTGCCTTCAGCTGTACCCCTCAGGAGAGTAGGCCTTGCAGCTCTAGTGGGCAGCACAATAGAGCCAGTCTCATTAGTGTGAGGATGGAACAACTCTCCCTATTAATTACCAGTCATGTGGTGGTATGGACAGGGGAGAGAGATGTTCTCCCACCCCCCAATCTCCTGAGTCAGGTGGGAGAGCTAGCCCAGAGGTCATATGAGTAGGAGAGCTTGGCCTGCCCCTCTTCTGCTGAGGGTCTCAGGAGTGTGCCCGCTGCACTACATCTGAACAATGCAGTAGAGCTAGCCCCGAAGGTATAGGTGGGAGATCCATCCTGAGGACATGAGGGTAGGAGAGCTGGCCCCATCCCTTGCTCATCACTGCAAAGGAGGAACTCACCAGGGTAATGCAGAAGAGTTTACCTTTGTGGTGAGGACAAGGAAGAGCAGACTGGTTGACCATCCCTGCAACTTCCCAGGCCCAGAACCAGGGTTACGGATTGGCTCACCCCAATGTCTACTTTCCACCCTGTCTGTGATCTACTAGAGCACGTGAAGGGACCCATCCTGTGGGATGTCCACAACACAGGACAACATCAGGATAACCAAGAGGAGTTCCAGTGAGTGCTCAGCACCAATGCTGTACCAGAAACCAGAGGCCTGGAACCAGACCAGTGACTCTTTGCAATGAACACTTGCAAGTAGAGATATGGAAAGATGGGTCTGTTGTGTGGCTCACTGTGTCACACTATAGCTTCCATGATGAGTTTTTTCTTTCTTTTTCTTTTAAGGGGGGGTGGTGTGTGCTGTAAGGACAGAGGACAGATACAAATAAATGAGAAACGAATGGGATTTAGATGCATGATGTGAGACACAAAGAATAAATAAAAAGAAAGTTAAAAAATTTATCATCTTAGACTTGATGTACTGATGCATGCCTTGGATTCCATTCTGGAGGCACAGGGAGGTAGAGCTCTGAGGGTTAGAGGCCAACCTGGTTTACTGTCTTGAGTTCCAGGACAGTCAGAGATACACAGAGAGACTATCTCAAAAACTTAAGGTAAACAAATAAATAAATAACGCTTTTAACCATTTTAAGTGTGATGTTCAGTATTGTTGGGAACATTGTCTCAGGACTTCTCATCTTTTGATGCTGTACCTGCCAGGAAGCCTAGGTTCTTTCTTGCCTGGCTCTATCCCCTCTAGCAGCCGTCTTTGGGTTCTGTTTCTGTGAATTTAACTGGAAGTGTGCCTGAGTGGATCTGGTCATCACTGACTTTTTCTACCTGGCATCTTTAAGGTTCTTTCATGCAATGGCATGCAATGTGAACTTTTTATTCTTGATTTTCTGGAGACAAAGTCTTGCTGCATACATAATACGGGACTTGAACCTTATGATCCTGCTTCAGTGTCCCTAATACTGAGAACTATATAATGTATTGAATATATGCATATGTGTTGCAATATGGTTTTCGTGCCCGTCTGGCCAGAGGTCCAGATCCACAGACCTGCTGCCCACCACTGCTTAGCCCCCCCGCCAATGACTCAGATGCTTATATTAATTTCATGCTGTTTGGCCTATGGCTTAGGCACATCACTAGCTAGCTCCTTCATCTTAACTCAACCCATTCTCATTAATCTGTCTGCCACGTGGCCCGTGGTTTACCTGTGTTCCTTACATGTTTCTTCTTGGTCATCTGGCTCGGTCTGTCTCTGACTCTGCACTTGTTTTCCTACCTATTCTGATTTCCCACCTACTTTTTCTACGGTGCCAAACAGCTCCTTTATTTAAAGATTGATATTCATAGCATACAGAAAGACATTCACACATCACATATGCACTTTCTTTAATATATAATACATTATGATTTACATATATTACATATTATACATAAGTATACTTAAAAACATCTGTGTGGCAGTAAATCTCACTTAAAATATACCAATACAAGATAAATATTTATTGGTAAACAAATGAACACTCACAATAACAGGCTACAGCTTAGGAATACACTTGAATAATTGGATGGACGAGCTATGGACATTGATCCAGTTTCTCAAGAAGGCAGGAACAAACGGGACCCCCCCAAGATCCCAGCAGCCCCTCTTGAATGGGGCTGGCCACATCCCCTTCAGGAGCCTGGGACTCTGGATAAGTGTCTTCCAACCATATCAGCTGACACCTGAATCCCACCTCATCATTCTTTTAAAAGTCATTTTGTTAAGATAAAGTTTATGTTATTTTACCTTCTTTTAAAGTAAATTAACTTAATGTATTTAAGCTGACAGTTTGTCATGTAATTATCTTCACTACTTAAAAAATAAATTCTTATTTATTTATTTTTTTGATATTATAACATTTCTCTTTTCCCTTGCTTTCCTTCAAATCTCCCATGTGCCATTCCTTCCTATCCTTCAAATTCATGGCCTCTTTTATCCATCACTAGTTAAAAGCCAGCCCCCAATTAAATGTTTTTCTTTATAAAAGTTGCTCTGGTCATGGCATCTCTTCACAGCAGTAGAAACCCTGACGGAAACAGAAGTTGGTACCAGGGATTGTGGTATTGCTGTGATAGGCCTGACTATGTTTTTGTTTAGAGAAATATAGACTTTGGATTAGGTAAGCAATTAAATCCTTCAAGTGTGGCCTGATGGGCCATACTAATAGGAACACAGAAGACAGTGGTGCTGAGCATGATTTGAACTGTGGGCATCTAGCTCAGGAGATTTCAGAGGATATCAATATGTAGTCTAGAGGTTTTGTAATATTTTGGTGAAGAATGTGGCTCTTTTTTGTTCTTGTCTGAAAAGTCTGCCCAAGGCTAAAGTGAAGAGATTTGAGGAAAGGAAATCTCAAAACAACCTAGTAATGACTCTGTTATGTAATTATTAGTGTTAACTCTTATGAAGATCTATAAGCAAGGAGCAAGTTGAGGAAGAAAAAAGAAATACAAAGCATACAGATTGAGAAAAGGGGCATTAGGAAGCCTATGGAGCTAAATCCTGTGTTCTAGGAGATAAATAGATGAAAGGAAATCACAATGATAAAGGGAGTGGTAACCTCAGAGAAAGACCCCACCCAGCTAAGCGTCTAACTTGTGAATTTTAAAAGGAATCTTAAAGCCAGGTGTAGAGGGCAGAGGCTAGCAGATCTCTGACTTTTGAGGTCAGCCTGGTCTGCAGAGCAAGTTCCAGGGCAGCCAAGGATCAAAACACGAAAACTGGAGAAGATGTAATTAAAGGAAGGGGCCATGTTCAGCTGCAGCAAGCCTGAGCTTTGGCCACATAGCTCTGGCTTAGAAGAAAGCAGTTATGGAATCTCTCTCCTTGACTAAGGAAAGCTACTGTATATGTCAGTGTGTCCCCACATGGAGGCCTAGAAAGGCCATCATGAGGAGCTGTGAGAGTGACACCTGGATTGCCTTGGAGACCCCAAAATGTTGGAGATGCCAAAACCAGGGGATACCTGCTTAGAAAAGCTAACAAGGAATGGAATCAACCCAGGAGAAAGAAGTGTGCTGCAGTCAATGAAGTTGAAATGGTTTGGAGATCTAAGAGTACTTTGATATCAGACATGGAGATACAGAGTTTGAAGTTTGTCCAGCTGGTTTTCAGTCTTGCTCTGGTCCAGTATTTCCTCACTATGTTCTCTTTTGAAATTGTAATGTATATCCTGTGCCATTATATGTTGGAAGTATGTGAGCTGCTTCTTGACTTTGAGTTTACAGGAGATTAGGTTTAAGAGACTGCATGAGACTTTGAACTGTATAGACTTTTAAACAAGCTTGATAGACTATGGGGACTTTTGAAGTTGAACTGAACCCATTTTTACATTATGATATGGCTACAAGCCCTTGGGGTCCAGGGAGTGGAATGTGGTAGTTTGAATATAAATGATTCCCATAGGTGCATAGGGAGTGGTACTATTAGGAGGTGTGTACTTGTTGGAATAGGTATGGTGTTTTTGGAGGAGTATGTTTGGGGGCTAACTTTGATGTCTCAGATGTTCAAGCCATGCCTAATGCAGAAATCTCTTCCTGCTGCCTGCAGATCCAGATGTGGAACTCTCAAGTGACTCTCCAGCACTATGACTGTCTGCCTGTCACCACACTTCTGGCCATGATGACAGTGGACTAAATCTCTGAACTGTAAGCCAGCTCCAATTATGTGTATTTCTTTATAAGAGCTGTTGTGGGCATGGTGTCTTTTCAAAGCAATAGAAATCCTAATTAAGACACACATATTTCAAAATATAACGTTTAGTCTATATAAGGCTCCTTGTATTGCACATTTTTAGAAATGACCATTTGGCACTGAGCAACTAACTATTGTGTTCTTTCCTGAGGAAGATTACTTCTCTCATTCCTAGCCTTCCTCATTTGCCTATAGTTCTATGTGTGGTGTAGTCTGAAGTTTCTCTGTCCCACCTGGTCAGTCCTACAGCCATTTAGTCCCAAATAATCACACAAAAGGTTATCTTAATTATAAACTGTTTGTCCCAGGCCTCAGACTTATTACTTGCTAACTCTTACTCTTAAACTAACCCATAATTCCTACCTACACTTAGCCATGTGGCTTGGTTCCTTTGTTTCAGTGCAGCTTTCTCACCCTGCTTCCTCTGCATTTGGCTGGTGTCTCCTCTCTGCCTTTCATCTCCCAGAATTCTCCTAGTTTGGTAGCCCCACCTCTCCTTCCTGCCTGCCTTCTGGCCAGTCAGTGTTTCATTAAACAAATACAAGTGAAAAATATTTACAGCATCATCCCACAGCGTGGGGTTGAGGCCACACAGGCTTTTCACTGTCTTCTTTGGCATATTCATTGGCATTGTCCTTGACTAGATCATGTTTGGGAAATCATATTGGTGAGGCTTTGTGAGTTTAGCTTCTGATATTACTAGCCTTTACCTCCTATGGCATGAACTCTCGGAGAATTATTAATACTGTGGGGTCTGTTGTTTGAGAAATCTGGGAGCTGAAAGGAGAATCACAGTGTGTCTTTTTAGCGCATCTCCTCTCCTGCCAGGCAGTTATTTGCATAATATTTTGTAGGTGAAGATGAGTATGTTCTCTGCCCAATTTAATTCATTAGGTCCTTTTTAATAATCAAGTAAATCCGTGGTACAGGGAGAAAAGTGGGTTCTTTCTCTCTTTTTTAAATTAAATTTGTTCATCTTTTTTTTTTTTTTTTTTTTTTTTTTTTTTTTTTTTTTTTTTTTTTTTTTTTTACATCCCAACTGAAGTTTCTGTGATGCTCTCTCCCCCCACCCATCCCCCATCTGCCCAATCTATTCTCCCCTCTTTCTTTTCAGAAAGGGGCAGGCCTCACATGGGTATCAACAAATCATGGCATACAAACTTGAGGTATGACTAAGATCCTCCCTGTTTATTAAGGCTAGGCAAGGCAACCTAGTATAAGGAATCCCTTCCTAAAAGCCAGCCATCGTGTCAGGGACAGGTGGTGGAGGTGAGGATGGAGGTGAGGGTGAGAATGGAGGTGGAGGTGAGGTTGGATATGAGGGTGGAGGTGAGGATGGAGGTGAAGATAGAGGTGGAGGTGAGAGTGGTGGTGGAGGTGAAGGTGGAAGTGGAGGTGAGGATGGAAATGAGGGTGGAGGTGGAGGTGAGGATGGGGGTGGAGGTGAGGATGGAGGTGGAGGTGAGGATGGAGGTGGAGGTGAGGATGGAGGTGGAGGTGAGGATGGAGGTGGAGGTGAGGATGGAGGTGGAGGTGAGGATGGAGGTGGAGGTGAGGATGGAGGTGGAGGTGAGGATGGAGGTGGCAATGCTGGTGCTGGTGGTGTGTTCCTGGCTTTATCTTGTTAGGCTCTACTCCTAGGCTCCTGTTGTCCTGCCAAGTTCTCCAGATGTTATTCAAGTCTGATCTCCCTAATGGTCCACCTTAAAGCCCCATATTATTCATAGTCCAATTTATCTGCCTGCTGCCTAAGAACCCAGGTCCCAAATACATGAAGCAAGCTGAAAGCTCAGCTGCAGGCTAGAGAGATAGATAGCCCTGGGGTAAAGGGCTCTGTCAGAAAGCCAGTGGGCCCGAGTTGGGATCCCCAGAGCAACATAAGAACCAGTCAGTGCTGGAGGCACTGGCAGGACCATACAGCTGAGACATCAAATTCCAGATTCAGTGAGAGAGCTATTTTCAAAACCTAAGGTAGAGATAGAAGACATCTGGGACCAAATAGTTCTGCAAGAGCACACACAGGCAAGTACACCTGTAAATACACACACACACACACACACACACACACACACACACACACACACAGAGGCAAGTGCACTGTAAATACTTGCCCACACACAGGCAAGTACATCTGTATATACATGCGCTCACACAGGCAAGTACACTTGTACATACGCTCACACACACAGATACTACACACATGTATATACATACATGTTCAGTTGCATCACTGCCATAATGACTGTGTAGAGTTGTAGCTGGGCTACTTTAGTAAGCATACAGTACTCTTAGTTTTATTTTGACACTTTCGTATAGTATCTCCTTGTCCTTTGTCCATATTGCTGTGCTCCCATGAGCCCTTCTATATCCCCTCCCTCCTCATTGATCCCTTCTTTCTTACAAAGAGCCCCCTTCTATCTTCATCACACACACACACACACACACACACACACACACACCAATTTACATCTAAGTTCCTCACATAAGAAAATTATTTGGTATTTTGTCTTTCTGTCCTTAAGTGGAAAGTCAAATGATGAAGGAAAGCTAGTTTGGTGAAACATCCCTTTCAGTCACAAAGCCAGGAATAATGGCAAAGAACATGAGAACTGAGGGGGACAACTTATCATCCCCATTATCCATGTCAGACACCAAGGTCAACGGAAGTCCTAGAAGGGTATTTTGAAGGAAGTTGAAATGATGGTGCCAAGGACAGCTCTTGGGAACAGACAGGAATGTGGAAATTTGGGCAAATCAGGAATAGCAGATGATTGTCGCCAAATCTATGACACAGCCTCTGCCTCAGAGGCACTGGAAGTTACCCAGACTTCAAAAGAGCCCATTTCTCACAGTTAGCAACAATGAACATTGTTGCCCACAGCCTTCTAGCACCCTGTATATTTCTTAGTACTTTGTATATCCTTAAAGTTAATTGAATACATGCTCTCTAATTATCCAATTTCTCCATGAAGCATGTCTCAATTAGGACACTCCTATGGAACTTAGGCACCAGCTCTCTCTTTGGGAAATGCTCTTCTTGGGGTGGTTGTGAGTTGATCTGTTCCGAAGAGCATAGGGATGGTCCACCTGGGTATTCATTAGCACTGATCACTCATATATTTCTGTTTTAGGTAGGATCTGAAAACTTTTCCACAGAGCTTAAGAGGTGCACCAGTATGTAGTTCCCAAGGGGGAGAGTTATTCTGCTACTCCCAAATGTTCTGAAAAGGACCGGAAGTAATGTGAAGAGCTCATGTTTGGTCATGATTTCTAAATTTTCTGAAATAGAATTGCCTAAGTGCAGACTCATGGGCCTCACAGCATTGTGTGCTTTCATTAGCGACAGAAAAGGACAGAGACTGACATGTGGAAGAGGCACTGCATCTGAGCCTGGCAGTCCACACCTGGAAACCCAGCACTCATGAACTGAGGCAGGAAGACCAGGAGTTTAAGGCCAGCCTGGGCGCCTAAGGCCTAGTCTCAAACACAACCTGGGCGCCTAAGGCCTAGTCTCAAACAAACAATATTAACTGCCACATTCCCCCAACCTAACCCAAGCAACCCAATGAATAACAAAAAAATAATCCAAGCACCCTAGCAGAGTCCGATGCAGTCATTTTGAGCAACAGGATAGCTCATCTCCAGGAATCATTTTTGTGAGTATGAGATAGCCATCACTAGGAACAATGGTGGCCATATTCACTACTATTATGAACATAGCTGCTGGTTAAGCTATTTCTTTACAGTTTATAACTATTCATTTTTGTTATTTTTCATGGAGATTTCCTAAAGGTCAGTCAGTATGTATGAAAATGAAGAATATTAAAGTATCAGTTGAGTTCTGAGAGGATGGATGTGGAATAGGTAGGCAGCAGAGTGAGAAAATGATTTTCCTTGTTCATTTTAAAGCCTTACCTTCCCCTGACAGCCATCTTTTCTTTGATCTCATAACATACAGATGCTGTACAGGGAGGTCATTGGAAGTTTGTTTCAGTTCATACATGGGTGAGCTAGTCCGGAGTGCTTTTATACTCACCACACCTTGGGCTCGCATGTCACTCTTAAGTTAAAGTTTTTATCATGACCGAAGCGGCTGATCTTGTCTAGCCTTACTGTTAGCAATGCTTAAAAGAAAATAGTAGTAGAACCATGAGCTTAGAAAAAAGTACAATGCCGGTATTCTGCCCGATAGATTAATAACTATAGCAGCAGAAATAAAGGACAGCCAGGGCTGCAGGGCATCCTTTTGATCTGTTCTTCATTGTAGAAAAAAAAAATAACCCAAAAGCCCTTAATGTGCCATACTGGGCTCCCAGTCACTTTTTGAAATGGTCTTTGTCACTGGAACACAGAAACCACAAAGTAACAAGAATCAGGCACACTTCCTCTTGTAGTAGCTGTTTGGTGTCATTTACAAATTCAGACATAGAAACTGTCAGTGAATTTAGCGACAGAGTGGCTGGTTTCGCATTCCAGCCTTCTTCCCTTTAGGGAACAGCACTGTAACAAAAATATGGTTTAAAAAGCATATCCATTTGTTCCACAACACAAGGAAACGTCACTGCTCTGGCTTATGTTGGTAGCTACTAATGAGCATTTCAGTTTCCACCAGAGTATTGAGTCCTCTCTAATAAAAAATAAATACCAAAAGCCAGGAGAAGGGACACATACCTGTAATCCTGCACTTGTCAGGCAGACGCAGGGGGATTGCTGTAATTTCAGAGCTAGCCTGGGTTTAAAATATTTAAAATAAATATTTTTTAAAATATTTATTCTTTAAAAATATCATCCGAACAAAAAAGCGAGGACTTATTAAAGGTAACCGTGAACAGATTTCTCTCTCATGTTTCGTTACTTTTATCTTGAGGAGAAAGAAATGACTTCCACCTTACCATTGCAAGTTATTCCACATAAAGTTAGAAATTCCCTTTAGACAATTGTCTATTAGCTCTAGAGAAACAAAATGAAAACCTTTATTCCTTTAGAGCATAGAAAGAAATTAATCGCTCTTTAACAATTTGGAACAAATGGTGTCATAATTACAGAGGAAAAATGATGCCAGAGCTTCCAGATGTTGTTGCTCTGGGCAGGGCTTGGGCACTGATGATTTTCAAAAGCACCCAGGGGGTTCTTAATGCCTGTCTCTGCAGAGACACACAGTATAGGCACATGGGAGCCTTAGTGGCTCACTCTGTTTCTGAACACGATGAGGACCCCCCAGAAGTGAAAAATAGCTGACTTGGCTTTTGTGATAAGGAAGAGAAGTCTAGTTAATATCCATAGAGTAAACTTTAATTTACTCAAGTTTAAGATGGAAAGGATAACAGGAAAGGACTAGATTATATAGAGTGTTTCTCCATAGGCGCTGCCTCTATTTGCACCCTATTGCCAAGTTAAGAAATTCAACCTCCACCCCTAGCAGCAAGTTTGTTTTGGTCATTGATTTATCATGGCAACAGAAAACAATGGGCCTTCCTGAAGGCCTAACTTATCCTGAACTACCATTCAGTTATCGTTGAGGCCATGAAGACTCGTCATTTCTTTCTATATTGAGCTTTGGATATTAATTCATTGCTGTATTCTAATGCCTACAGTAAGTAGCATCTATTAGGCACTGGATAACTGTTGGTCAAATGAATAAACACATAGCTCTTCACTGTCTAAAATGAAGAGTTATTGTTAGTGGGAACAAGATTATTCACTTTATAGAAAGTAGGCTGTTTTCATGTGAGAATTCCTATCATTGATGTGATAGCTAGCTCACTGCATCTCTGGTATGTTTGAGAATAATGCCCTCAGAAGTATTTCCTCAGAAACGAAACTTTTATGCAAATAATGGCATTATGAAGTCATACAGATATTTAATGAGCATGCTCTGTGTAAGGAAGCGGTGTTGAAATGTGACTGGTCCCTAATACACGGGAAGTGTATTATGGATGTATGCAAAGCAAAAAAGGCAGAAATGATCAGGGCCTTGAAGGAGGGTGAACAGGGGAAAGCTGCATATTGGAAATTGGGCTAGCAGTGTTTAGTTTGGGGAACATAAAGATGACTATAATGAATAGACCAATAATTATAAGATGGCTAAACAAAGACAGAGCATTCACAGCACAGACTAAAAAAATTTTACAGTTTTAAGAGTTGCCTTGGGAGGCAGACTGTCTTGGAGCTCCTTGGGGTTGTTGGCAGAAATTAAGTGTGGACAATCATGCTCCTGGATTGTTCTCTGCCTAAAACGGGACAGATTCTAAGTCTGCTCCAGGTCTCACACTGGATCTCATAGGGAGTGGTCAAGCTTGATCCAAGTTAGTAGACTAGAAGCTGAGAGCTGCATTTGGAAAAGTTCAGACAATAGCAGGTTCCTTGGTCAACAGGTGGTGAATGGTGACCAAGGGAGGGAAGAATTGTATCTGGGTTAGGGGGAACTCTGATTTGGGATTACTATGACATGGCCTTTAAAAAATTTTGGATGACTCAACTAGCGCCATTTTAAAAACTGAAGCAAATATTTTTCTGCTGTTAGTCTTCTAAGATAAACATAAATGTATACTACAGAAGACAAAAAGGATAGAGCTTCCTCAATGTTATAAATTTTGTGTGTGATGGAAAAAACAATTGAATGATTCATGTCAAGTGAGTGGGAGATAGGGTGGGGGACAGTAAGACAGAGTGGGGAGCATCAGGCATTGAGGGTGAAGATTCAGCCTGTGACTGCTGGCTTAGTAACTGTCACAAAACTGTTCATTCTGGGCTATAGATACGTTTCTAAGAGGAAGGTAAAGCAATGGCAGAATTTCTAGAACAGAGGATCACAGGAAAATACAGGTAGAAATAGCCTTAATGGTACCCAGGACAAGCTACTGTCTATAACTTCCATCCTCTTCTGAGATAAGGCTGAGAGAACCTAATCCACTGTGCACAGGTAATCCTACCTCCAAACTCTTCGTCCATGGCTCGTTTGAGGAAGCTGCATCTTTAATGATGTTTCTCTGATATTTGTTCTTTGTATTTTATACTTCTTCTTCCCCTAAGCTTTCCTATGGTTGGGGGGAACATTTGCCTAGGTGGGTCCCCCAGCTTCCGTGCGAACATAGGATCTTTTCCCATGTCAGCATCACTAGGTCAGGGCAAGTCTTCCCCTTTCTTACAGTCTTGTGTCTGGAAGCTTCTGAGTTTGTACTGGAGGTCTCTTTCAAGGCCAAAGTGAATAGGATTAAGACAAGAAGCATCTGGGAATCAGTGTCATTTCATGGGCCCTGATTTTATTTTAAGGCCAAGAGGATTGTGAAGTGGGGGTGTTTTTAGTTTCTGTAATACGCTCCTCCAGGGAAATGGTGGGAAAAGAAAAATCAATCCATCTGCACGTTTGCCTGGGGCTCCATAATTTGCCTTTTACTTTCTGTATTTTCATATTTGAGTCTGTAAAGCAGAGGGACCAAAACAATCAGCAACAGATGTCCTGGTGAATCTGCTCCGACCATGAATTCAGTTAGCATGCAAATTGCCATCCCAGGGCAGTTCCAGAGGGCTGCTGAAAAACCAGCAGGCCAGCTCTGCAACATAGATAGATGGCATGATTAAAATGTCTGGACCCAATCATATGTTTAATTACAACCCCCTTTTTATCTCAACGACAATGACTGGTAGCTATTATGACACAGTATTGAAAACTCGTACGAGGCATGGTGGCACTTGGAGGGCTGATAGGTGGTCTGTGTTTGATCAAAATGATCAAAGCTTCTTGCCGTGGAGAGCCCCTTTCTCCGTCTCTCTCATCTGATCCACTTAGAGGAGTAAAAATATGATTTATCGGAGACAGTTTATGTGCCGCTCATTCCCTTGAGAGCAGGGGCATGATTTTTGCACCACCATTTCCCCTAGAAACATGGGTGCCTGACAGTGCAAATAAACATACAGAGACTGGTTTGACTCCACAGCCGCGGTGAGACACCAGCCGGCTTCAGCCTTAATTTGCTCTCATAAGTTTAAACACTTTCCAAGTTTATGACTGGTCTAATCATAAAAAGATGAAACAGTCACTGTGGACTGGGGAGACTTTATTTCTCTCTATTCTCCCATCTCATCCCATTTATGTTTGCAAATGAAACCCAAACTTAGCATATCACATGGTGGTTGGGTTTAATTACTTAAGTGGAAAGCCTCAGGTCACTGGGGAAGGTGTTAACTTGCTGTTACCAAAACAGCCGTTGTGTATGTGCTAAGAATTTGTGATTAAATTATATTTAAATTTAGATTAAATTTTTCTTATCTTTTTCATTTTACCTTTAACTGAGTCTCCGAATATTTTTTTTTTCTTCTGGTACTGGGGATTGAACCACACTCTTTCTCAGGCTATGTGGTTGCTCCACTTCTGATTTACCCTTGGTTGAAACTAGAAAGCTGAGAAACAGGAATGTAAAACCCATGTGGTCAGCTTGCTTCATCAAGGGCTTTCAAAATCTGTAACTTACAATATATGTGAGAAAGTTGGTAACAACATATTCAGCAAATCAATTATTCACTAAAGGCTTTTGGTCAGAACTTCATAGAAGATGTGGTTTGTGGCTTCTATTTGGAGGGAGGGATATTGCACTGCCATGTGCTTCTTTTGCATTTATTATCTAAAGAAAATAAAACCACTCTTAACTAGCAATGAGACATGGAAGCACTTGCCGTGGGAATTTTCAAGCCAAGTTCAAGTTCTTTAACAAGTCAGTCACATCGCCCGTCATACCTGAGAAAGAAACAAAGAAAAAGTGACGAATAGAAGGACGTGAGGAAGACAATGTGTTGGAGAAAATGGAGGGAAATAGTTGCCACAGGAAAGTGGTTGAGAGAAAAACCTTAATCAGCCATGTCTAGCTGGGATAGGTTCTCAGGAAAGAGTGATGCTATGTGTGTGTGTTTTGTATTTCAGGGAAAAAAAAAGGGCACTGTTTCTGTTTTAAGAGTGTGAATCTGAGCTCTAGTTAACTTGTGCCCACATGAGCTGAGATGGACCACAGTTGCAAATCCTGTATGTGCATCTGTGATCTCAGGTTTAGTATGTAACAGCCAGAGACCTTCTTAGGTCTTTAGACAATATACCAACAAGTATCTTTCCAGTTCATCTAAGGGCCAGGTTGTGAGCAAGGTGCTTAGTAGGCATTTTCTGCAACTAGTCCTCACTACACTTTAAGATAGCATTTATTTGAAGAGACAGAAGTGAGGCTTAGCCTGAGTGATAGTTGATGTTGTCACCTTGGAGAATTACTGAGGAATGAAGCTTCTGGGATGTTTGGGGGGATTTTGCAGCCGTGGTTAATTGAAGTGGGGAGACCCACCCTGAATGTGGGTATTGCCATTCTCTGGCTGGAGTCATGACTGGGTAAAAGAGAGAAGGTAAGCAAGCTCAGATGAGCATTCATCTCTCTTTGCTTCCTGACTACAGTCCTAGTGTGACCAACTGCCACCACGCCTTTCTAAGCCTGACAGAGTGCAGCCTCAAACTGTAGGTCTTAGTATACCTTTCATCCAGGAAACTGCTTTTGCTGCAAGGTGAACAGTAACCAACATACATGGTTAGGCCTCTGGTAGCTAGCATTCAGAACCGCTGCATGGATGCATACTAGCAATGGAAAAATAAGCCTAAAAGAATACTTGAAAACTTAATGAGAGAGAAAGATGGTACTTACCCAGTGCTACTATACTGGAACTCCATCTCTTCTCAGTGCAAGCTAGGTTTATCCTAACTGTGCTCGCCTCAAATCACACTGTCTGCTTGTGCAGAGGATGGAGAACAGAATCTGGATAGGGGTTTCTTGTCACAGACCGGATGTTAAAACACAATGATGGAAGGTGGAAGTCTGAGCCTGTTCTGTAGAACTTCTGCTGGCCTTTAAAAAAATGAGAAAGTAAAAATGCAGTGAGCAGGGGGTTTGTTTTGTTTTGATTTAAGACATGGCCTTGCTTTGACCCATCTGCCTCTGCTTCCTGAGTTCTGTGATTACATATATGCATTATTACATTCAGGCTAGAGAGGTATAGCATTTAGCGGGTCTTAGGGTCTCAGCCTTAGGCAGTCCTGGTGCGGAGTGTAGGTCAGACACAGGTTGGGCCCATTCTCCTCTCTGGCACTTGCAGCTTTTCCCTTCAGAATGCCTGAAGAGATGCACTGTGGAGATGAGGAGATTGCCGGCCAAATGTTTCTCATCAGGACTTCTTATTTCAGTGTGGGAAATGTTGAGAGTTGATTGTTAATGCCTCTTATTTTTTCAATAGGCCTTCCTATGAGAGCTGGGCAGACTCTTCCAAGTTGGACAACAGTGAAGATGTGAAGATGAATATTATCTCTACCCCTCAGGGATGTACTCTGACTTTAGTGGATGCAGGCATTGGTGTGACCCGGCCTTCCAGGTCTCCTGGGAACTGTTGCTAAATTTGTTATTAAAGCATGTGTGGAGGTTATTCAGGTTGTTGTAGACAGTGTCTGAACTGGAGAATTTAATGTTGGCTTTTATTCTGACACCCAATGGCAGGGAAACTGTTCCCATGGTTCCCTAGGTACCGTGAGGGTGAGGATGAACAGATTGCTCATGACACTTCTTATGGAGTTCTTCTACTAAATTGGTTGATTTGACCCTCTGTCTTCATGCTGGGAGAAGGGTGGGGCAAAGTGGGAAGACTCACTTGTCCTTCACAGTTTATCCCATTACCCTGTGTGGTAGTTTGAATAAGAAATGACCCCCATGGTCTAAGATATTTGAACTTTTTTATCAGTTGATAATGCTGTTTGGGGAGGTTTGGGGATTGCAGATGGATGATGTACATCACTGGGGTGCAGGCTGTGAGATGAAAAGGTCTCCACCATTTCCAGTGTTCTATCTCTGTTACATGTTTGCAATTCAAGATGTGTGTTCTCAACTTCCTGCTCTAACCACCATGCCTGCCTGGTGCCACTTTGCCATGATGATGATAGACTTGTATCCTTCTGGATCCATAAGCCCCAATAAACCCCTCCCTTTACAAGTGGACCTGGTCATGGTGCTGATGACAGCAATGGGAAAAAACTAATATACTCTGCATGGGGGGAGGGGGTGAAGGAGGAGGAAGGTGAGAGAGAAACGAAGGCATGATTGGAACAAACAATGAGGTCATCAGGTGTAGAAGATCACAGGAATATGAGAAATCAAGAAGTTTAATAAGAAATAAATTGATCAGGAAGAAGTAAAGATGATCAGTGCAGTTTGAACTAGAAATTCTGGTGACTTCACTGAGGAGAAATGTAAACAATTCCTTTACCAAAGATGGAAAGAACATCGGTGGTCAAACACAGAACGGAAAAGTTTTGGTGCCCCAAAAGCCTCTCTACCAATGTAGCAATGCAAATTGGACTCAATTAAAAAAAAAAAAAAAAAAAAGCCAAGTTTTAGTGGGTAAAATGCTCCCACTTCCAGATGACTTTTTTTGGTCCCCAAAGAGGACTGGTCAAAAAACCCCAAAAACTTTTGGTTTTTTTGAAGTGCAGTTTAAATACTTGGAGGGAGTGGTCTTGAGCATCTCTGAGGAAGGAGCCATGTTTGGCTGGCTTTCTGAGGGGCAAGGTCTGGGGGGAGAAAGAGGTAGGGCTTCTGCCTAATCATTCCAGACTCTTTGAGTATATGGATGCCAGAGTGTCAGGGCCTGAAGTGGAGCTTTCACTGGAGCAAGAAGCATAAATGTTGGATGGAATTAAAGAAGTTACTACTCATCCTCAGCAGAATTTCTCTGACATTTTAGAGAACCAGAAAAAATTTTTTTTGGACAAAATCATTTCATCACAGACAACAGTGATAAACCAACACCAGAATACCTCAGATTTGTCTATAGTTTGGTTATTTCTGAGGACCTGTTCTTGAATCTCTCCTGAGAAATGCCCCAGAAAAAGCCAGGTCTTTGAAGTTTGTGGTGATATATTGTATATATAATAAAATTGTCTGAAAGTCAGAGGACAGATCCAAGCCACAGATTTATCCATGGAGGTCAAGGAGTGGTCACTCAGACCTCTAATCCCAGCATTTGAGAGGCAGAGATCCATCTAGAACTCTGTGAGTTCAAGCACACACCTTTAATCCAGAAAGTGAGATGAGGGGTGGAGAAAGAAAAATAAGGCTAGTGGAGGCAGGAGTTGACCCCTTGGCCTTTGTTCCCTTTCCCTTTTGGCTGAAGATTCAGAGGCATTCGGTTTGAGGATTCATGAGGAGAGACTAGGTAAGAAATGTCTGTGGCTTGTTCATCTGTCTCTCTGATCCTTCAGCTTTCCCCCAATATCTGGCTTGGGGTTTTTGTTATAAGACCGAGTAGAATTCATACAATAGAAGTCATCTGCAAGAACATTGTCAAAAAGTTGGGAGATAATAAAGAACGCCACATTCTGTGGAAGATTCTTTAGACGTTTAGCACTTGGGTTCTATGGGACTCCACTTGCCAACTTGGAGTTGCTATGCTGTTATACATCTGGTCTGTAGATGGTATGACTTGTTGCAGTGGGTTTCGGGTCCCATGCGCCAGAGATCCGGGACCCACAGACCTGCCGCCCGGGACCGCTTATCTGCGCACCGCCGCCCAGGCCCCCAGAAATGACTCAGACACTTCTATTAACTTTAAGCTGTTTGGCCTATGGCTCAGGCACATTGCTAGCTAGCTCTTACATCTTAAATCAACCCATTTCTATTCATCTGTGGGCCACATGGCCCATGTGGCTCACCCGTGCTCCTTACATGTTGCTCCTTGGACAGCTGGCTGGATCTGCCTGACTCCACCCTGCTTCTCCTACCTAAACTCTGATTTCTCCTCCTACTTATTCTATGGTGCCCGCCATGGCCCAAAACAGCTCCTTTATTTAAAGATTGAGATTCACAGCATACATAAAAGCATTCCCACATCACTTCCCCCTTTCTCTCTAATCAAAAAGGAAGGTTTTAATTTTAACATAGCAAAATTACATATAACAAAATAGTTATCAAGCAAGAATTACAGTTACAATATCTAGTCTATTTGTATTTAGCAAAATTAAAGAAAATACTCTATCATCTATTTTATCTTTATGAATCTAAAGTTTTATATCTAATATATCTTTCAAATGACTAAGAAAAACTGTACATATAACTATCTAATCTTCAACTACATCAAAGACCACAGAAGGATATAATATTTACCCAAGTAAACCAGAAGTGCAAACGACTTCTAAAATCTAGAAAGGACAGAGATGACACCTATCTGCCTGGACAGTCACCCAAAGTTCCTTTATAAAGTTGGGGCATCCATCTTCAGCCTATAGGCCTGAAGTCTCTTTTCATTTTAGTGAAGCAGGAAATCTGTTCTTCCCATTCTGACACAGTTCATCCGTTGCTTCTCCTTGAGTCCTGAAGAATGTCTGACAGTTTTTTCTGCAAAGCAGGAACCTGAATGACCATCTAGGCTTGTTGTGCCAAAGTTCAGAGGTTATCTTCTTATGGAACCTGCATGTCCAATTTAAACAGCATACTGTCAAGCAGTCAATATAAGAACAGGTCTTTATCCAGTGGCTAACCATTGCCACAAAGAGAGTAGACTCCATATGGAGTTTCTTCGATGCCCATTTTCCTGTTGAAGTAAATTAGTGCTGCCAGGAACAGACCTGTCTCACTGTCTAGAAAAGTCTAAGCTCTTAAAACATTTTAAATGCCATATTCTGTAGGTCTTAGAAGTATTTGAAGATTACTTACCTAACTGAAATATATTTTTGTATACCTAAAAATCCTAACTAACCTAACTATAAGTTTGATTATCAAAAGTGACTATTAACCTTCATTTCTTAATTATACACTACAATTTTAAAACAGTTACATGAACATCATACCTTAAACAAGAATAGAAAAACACATACAGCATAACAAAATTGACCTTAAATTTGTATCAATAAACCAAAATCTATACCAATGTAAAGCATTTTGAGATTAACAGCTGATTACCTGTAAATTCAATAATCTAATTTTTTAAAAAATCATTTATATACCATATCTCCTTTTTTTTCTTAGAAAGAGATTAACTATGACATTAACCATTTATAATGAAAACAAACATCTAGAAACAATATTTGGGGAATTTGGGCGAAGTTATCCATTACTACTTCCTGCTGATTAAGGGGCATTGAAAATCTCACGGATTGTTGAGACTGGATCATAATCTGCAGCCATGAAGCTGATCTGGCCATCTCTTCTCATCAGAGGTTTTTTCAGGGGGTCTTGGTTGATGAAACCATATTTGCCTGGAAGCAATCCACAGGTTCTCATCTTCTGTGGAAACAAAAGCAGAACTCTTCCGAAGCAATAAATCCTTAGACACAAATTTTGAAATCAAAATACCTTTAAAATATACATTCTTGTTTAACTTAGTAGCCTTTGCAATCCATTGTCTTTCTGCAGTTAGCTCATTAACAGTTAAAAAATTAAAAGAAAACATAATAATAACCAAAATCCAGATTTTGTGTCTATTTTCCATCTTTACGTGGCTTATTATATTTTTATTATTCTATTTTTTGCTTTAAAAACTTTTTCTAACCTCTTTCTTTTCTCTCTGAAGCCTATGTACCTTTTACAAACATTGTAACCTGTTTACAGGTTTTTCTTTTTATCTGAATCTGTTTTATTGTGAATCCTTAATCATCTTCTAACCTTAAGAGCTTTTAAAATACATTCTCTAAAAAGAGGCACAGTTTTTGCAAATTAGGCTGAATCACTAAGTTATCTCAAACGGACCGTGTATCTATTCGTGGCCAGTAAACAGATCACACCCAAGAAAATGCTGCTACAAAGAAAATTTGTTTCTTTTTTGTTCAAAATAAACAGAAATCTAAAATCAATCACATGTTATTGAGTCTTCTGTGAGATTCAGGAACCCGCCTGATTGCAGCTGCAGCTTACACTGCCTGCCGCCAGTCCGCCGGCGCCATTTTGAATGTGACCCGGACCATGCTTTCTTTGTACTTTGTATACACAATTTGGAAGCTGCCTTGGCTCAGTTTCTGTGATCTAGAACCCTTTCTAATCTTTCTCAGGCTCTAAGTGGATAATAGACTGACGTTGGATGCGCCATCTGTTGTGGGGTCTCGGGTCCTGGGCAGCCAGAGATCCAGAGACCCACAGACCTGCCGCCCGGGACCGCTTAGCCGCCCACCGCCGCCCAGGTCCCCAGAAACGACTCAGACGCTTCTATTAACTTCATGCTGTTTGGCCTATGGCTCGGGCACATTGCCAGCTAGCTCTTATATCTTAAATCAACCCATTTCTATTAATCTGTTGGCCACGTGGCCCGTAGCTCACCCGTGCTCCTTACATGTTGCTCCTTGGGTGGCTTCAGCTCCGTCTGTCTCTGACTCCGCCCTGCTTCTCCTACCTAAGCTCTGATTTCTCCTCCCACTTTCTCTATGGTGTCTGCCATGGCTCAAAACAGCTCCTTTATTTAAAGATTGAGATTCACAGCATACATAAACGCATTCCCACATCAATGACTCTTCTATTAGAGTATGTCTCTCTCATGAAGGAGCCTCAGAAGTTCATATACTATATCATCCATGCGAGCAAAGGGCAAGTGGGCAGTTGTTATGGGATGTTTTTCTTTCTGTATGCTGTGAATGTCTTGGATAATAAAGGAACTATCTTGGCCTATGGCAGACATCTTAGAAGTAGGCAAGGAAATCAGAACATTGATAGGGGAAGGAGGGTGAAGTCAAGAGAGACACCATTTAGCTGCCCAAGAATCAACTTGTAAAAGTAACACAGGTAAACCACATGCCACATGGCAAGACAGACTAATAGAAATGGGTTGAATTAAAATGCAAGAGCTAGCTAGCAATATGCCTGAGCTATAGGCCAAGCAGCAAAAAATTAATAAGCATCTGAATCATTTCGGGGGAGGGAGAAAGCAGCTGCAGGCAGGTCTGGACCTTGGGACTAGAGCAGGCCAGAAACTTATTACAAATGGCACCCAATGTCGGGCTCCAGATATTTGCAATACTATTCATTTGTAATATATCATATAAAGGATTAATATTTATTGAGGGTATATAGACACTCATGATACAATTTGAACCTTAGGAATATTCTTGGAGAAACTGTCCCATGATGGCTGCTGATCCACTCTTCAGAATGTAGGATGAAAACAAGGGCTGAACTAGGTGTTTCCCTGGTCCCAATCAAATCTATCCATGCCCCATAGGGGTCCTCAACTCAAGAGTTACATATCTGCGCTTTCCTAAGTAATGCCTGAATTCCACTACAGGCAGTTCTGCCTTTGTGGAGCAAGAGGCTACAGAGTAGGATATGACTGAGACTGTTGATGAGCACAGTATGTCCAGCTTGAAGAGTCTGGTAGAAATATCTAGTCTCAGTTGTTCAGGAAGGATGAAAGTACTCAAAGGAAGAATACAGAGAAGATAAAGATGGATTTTGAAAACATCTGTATAAGAGGTCATCAATAGGTTTAGTCATATCTTATCCCAGAGTCTCATCTGCTCCACAATCTATAGTGCTATCAATACTCTACAGTAGTGCTATCAGTACTCTACAGTAGTGCTATCAGTACTCTACAGTAGTGCTATCAGTACTCTGCCGTAGTGTTAAAGGACTCTTTCCACCTGGTTTCTGCTTGTTTTCTCCCTTGCCCTTGTACATAAGGACACATAGGCACTAAACAAATTTATCTGTTCCTCATTTGACAACAAGGTCAAATATTGTGTATTGTGTTTTTTGTCATGGTTATGTTATGAAATTAAATTGCACACAGTAAAGAAGATAAACTTTTAAAAAGAGGTAGGTAGGCCATCAGTGCTCTAAAGTTTTATGAATGAACCAATTATATGGTGATTTTGTTATAAATCTGGTTGGTGAAATGTAAAATGTGTGTATAAGTATATGTATGTATTCATATGTGTGTGTGTGGGTTGATTTGCTCCCACTCTGCTTCTGCCCTTCTACTAAGGATGATGCAACCAAATGACTCTTTTCTCCAGGTGCTAGTACCTTGATGATGGACTCCCCAACCATAAAATGATAAAAAATAAATTCCTTAAATTAAACTGTATAGTCTCTTCTGGAACTGTGAATAATCAGAAAAATGGAACTGTGGAAGTTACGTTGACCCAAGGCTTTCCAGAGGCTCTTGTATATGAAAAAGAAACATAGCTTGGTCTCTAAAACCAGACATGACAGAACCAGTAATGGCCTGAGGACAGGACCATGGGGGAATATATGGCTTTGGATTCTGAGAACCTAATTCTTCCTATCCAAAGATAATCAGTGCCAAGACTGCAGTGTTCTTGGTCCGTGTTGCTCTTGAGATAGCCTTTGTTCTCTTTGTGCAACATGACTTGATTAGCTTCCTGTTGACTTTGTATCATTATATGACAACTTTTCACTAATTCTGTTCCCCCAACACTTAAACAGTATATAAACTTCTTGATAAACTTGCTTAACATAGGATATAGCTTGTGCTGTATCTTCTGACCCCAGATTTCTTTATTTTCTCATCTGCTGACTATCCCCCTTAGGATTCTGTCACTGAAGAAGGAAACAAGATAGAGATGTCCTCCATCTATGTAGAAAGGACATGTAAAAGAATGGAAGAGACAGCATGAGTAAAGATCTATCTTTGGCTGCAAGAAGGTAAGCCTCACAAGGAGCTACTAAGACATTTTATGGGGCCTATATCAGGTATCTTTAATACCCAGGTGACATGCATCTTGTCCTCACTTGTGAGCTAAGCATATTTGAAAGAGGCTAGACAGAGATAATGTGAGATGGGGTTCTCAGGTAATCCCATGTCTTAGTTAGGGTTTCCATTGTTGTGGAGAAACATCATGAGCATGCCAACCCCCATAAAGGAAAATATTTAATTGGGACTAACTTACAGTTTCTGAGGTTTAGTCCAGTGTGGTCATGTCAGGAATCATGGCAGCTTGCAGGCAGACGTGGTGCTACAGATGGACCTAGAAAGTTGTGCTTCTTGATCCCTAGGCAGCAGAAGTAAATTGTGAGCCACTAAGCAGGCTTGAGCTTTTAGAGACCCCAAAGCCTACTCTCAGTGATGCATTTCCTCTGACAAGGCTACTCCTACTCTAACAAAGGCCTGATCTCCTAGTTATGTCACCCTCTACGGGCCTATTTTTATTCAGACCACCATACCTATAACCCAGGTAAAAATTACGACTTTGTTCTATACTTGTTCTAGTCCATGGAAGATTCAGAGAAATTTCTGCTAGGCAGGAGTAAGAGAGCCCTCATAGAGGATAGGCAAATCTAACTGGTGGCTGAATGTCTGGATTACCTTGGCTGCATGAGTGTGTTGAAAAAAAAAATTAGCCTTTTTATTCTCTGAAAGCCCATACTTTGCAATCTGTTAGCAAAACAATGTGAATTGTCACTTAAAATCACTGTTTTGAGGATTTCAGAGTTTCATGCGCATTCTTATGGCCTAGGTCAAACCTTCTGGCTTTGTCACTGTTCTATTGCTGTGAAGAGGCTTCATGACCAAGGCAATTCTTATAAAAGAAAACATGTGAATGGGGTCTGGCTTACAGTTTCAGAGGTTTAGTCCATTTATATCATGGAGGGAGCATAGTGTCCTGCATGGTGCTGGAGTGGTAGCTGAGAGTTATATCTGATCTGCACAGGCTGAGAAAGAGCAATGCTGGGCCTGGCATGGGCTTTTGAAACCTAAATGCCCACTCTAGTGATACACTTCCTCCAAGAAGGATATTCCTGCTTCAACAAGGCCACGCCTCCTAATCATTAAAATCCTTTAAAAAAAGTTCCACTTCCTGGATGCCATTTTCATTCAGACTACCACATTTCACTCTCTGGCCCTCATATGTTTTTGGGCATATCATAATACAAGATGCACTTAGTGCAACTTCAAAGGTCCCCATAGTCTTTCAGCCTCACAACTCAAAGCCCAAAGTCTCTTCTGAGTCTCAAGATAATCTCTTAATTTTTACCATTGTGAGATCAAAATTTTAAAAAAAGCAGATCATATACTTCCAACATACAGTGACACAGAACACATATTACCATTCCAAAAGGGAGGAAAGAGAGTCTAGTGAGGAAATACTGCGCCAAAACAAGACCAAAAACCAGCTGGGGAAACCCCCCACTCTGCATCTCCATGTTTGATGTCAAATCACTCTTCAGATCTCCAGTTCCTTTTAGCTTTGTTGACTGCAACACATTTCTCGCTCTTGGGCTGTGTCCACACCTTGTATTCATCTTTCCTTGGGAGATATCTCATAATTCTGGCATTTCTAACATCTTGGGGTCTCCAAGGAAATCTAGGCTTCACGTTTTACAGCTTCTTGCAATGGCTTTTTCAGGTGCCTATGCAGGGACACCTCTGATCCACCTGGCCTCGATGGCTTTTCTTAGCTGTGGAGAGAGATTCTGCAATCTTTTTCTTATACCCTTGGCTCTAAAGCCAGAACCATGGGCCAAAGTTACCAAGTTCATTTGCTTGCTGCAGCTGGAACTTGGGCCTCTTCTCCAGCTACATTTTCTGTTGTCAATGGTTTCCTCCACTGATTAAGATTTTTCATTAATTCTTTTTCATGAGTTGGAAGCTTAGCTGGACGGGGGTTTCCCCTGACATCACCACTCCCTTTATGTCATTTAGTACCATACTTCTCTTGAACTTCTTATTTCTTTGAGAACTGGATTTAGCTCAGTTATACTTCCTAGTGCTTCTTTTATTCTCAAACTGTACATTTTGTAATTCTCTGTGTCTAGCTTATTCCTTTTTACTACAGATCTGTGTAAGAGTTATTACTAACAACCATACAACAGATTCCATACTAGGCTGCCTTGAAATCTTCTCGGCCAACTCCATTAGTCCAAAACTCTTCAATTTAGCCCCAGGCAGATTTTTAGGACAAGGGCAAAAAGCAGCCACCTTCTTTGCCAAATTTCACGAGAATAGGCCCTTTTCTAATATTTCTCCCCTCAGAAACTTCTAGAGCTATTTCATCAAAGCTTACATTTGAGCACCATCATGCTCCATGTTTCTGCTAGTATGGCTGATTTCACCCTCCACTTCAACTTCTTTTCTAGTGGAAAGTCTCAATGTCTTCCATATTCTTTCAGCAAACAAGATGGTCAGGACTACCACAATAATCTACTGTTCTCTGCTATTAACTCCTGTCTTAGTCACTATCCTATATCTGTGAAGAGACACCATGATTAAGACAACTCTTAAAGCATTTAATTGGGAGCTGGCTTACAGTTTCAGAGGTTTAGTCCATTTTCATCATGCTGGGAGCACCGCGGCACTCACGGCACTCACTATAGCAATAGCTGAGAACTACATCCTGCTCTCCAGGCTGAGACAGAAACAGCAATGCTGGGCATGGCATGAACTTGTGAAACCTCAACTTCCTCCTCTACTGTCTTAGTCACTGTTCTCTTGCTGTGAAGAACTCTTATAAAAGAAAGCATTTAACTGGGGGCTTGCTTACAGTTTTAGAAGTTTAGTCCCTAATCATTGTGGCAGGCAAACATGGTGCTAGAGGCATGGTTAAGCACTATATCCTGAGAGAGAGTGAGACACTGGGCTTGGCATGGCTGTTTGAAACCTCAAAGCCCAACCCCCAGTAATAGACTTCCTTCAGCAAGGTCACACCTTTGAATCCTTCTCAATTGGTGCCGCTACTGGCTAGGCATTCAAATATATGAGTCCTTAAGGGTTATTATTTAAACCACCATGCCCAGTAGCACATGTCATCCAACAAGTCCACATCTACTTCAACTAGGCCACATCTTCTAATCCTTGTGATCCTTTCAAACAGTGCTATTCTCTGGTGACCAAACATTCTAATGCGGTCCCACTCTTATTCAAATCCCCACAACTTCATAGCGTGATCTGCATCTGGGAAGTGACTCTAATGTGCAGTCTAAACTCAGCCATTTTATAATTAAAGAAATAGGACTTTAATGGATTTTATGCTTTGGTAGAAGCATTGATACGCTGTGTAGCAAAGTACCATGTATTTACATCCAGTTGCACATTGGTTTCCAGGGCTAGAAGTAGATCACCATTCCATGCCTATACAGAGTCTCTTTCCCGGCAGCAAAACTTTGCTATGAATTTGGGTTAAAGCTCATTCTTCAACTTTATTAATACCACAATTTAAGTCAGACATCCAGGGATAGTAAGAGAAGAATTTTTTTTTTTTTTTTTTTTAAATCTTGGGGTCTATCTAGAACTTTCCCCAAAGGAAGATTAAACATCTTCCTGGCTGAATTAACTTATAAAGTATTTATTTTAGTTCATGGTTTAAAATGTGGACAGGTTCATAACAGTGGATCAATTTTCTGTGGCTAATAGAACAGATTATAATAAACTACAGGGAGTTCTTTAAAGCAATAGAAATAAATTCTTTCACAGTTCTGGAGTCAGAAGGCTGAAACTATGCTGATGGCAGGGCTGTTCATCCTCAGAGGCTCTACAGGAGACTCTCTCCTTGCCTCTTTCAGTGTTTGCTGACTCCAAGTATTCATAGTTCCGGATGTATCCTTTTAAATACTATCTTTATATGGTTGTCTCTCTCTGAATTCTTCTCTGTATCTTGGGTAAGGATTCTTCTCATTGGATTTCTGTCTTACACCTTCCATAATCCAGGATGATCTCATCTCATTATATTTAATTTAACCATGTATCTCAAGAAACTTTTTCTAAACTAGGTTGAACTTTTAGGTCTTAGGAGTGTCGATATAGACCTTCCGAGGGACCAATCTAATGTAATGTTCTCATACTCCCTAAATAGTGCTAATTTAAAAGAGAATATACTCTTTAACTATAAAATATATCAAGTATTTAGAAACATCTGTTGTAGAAAGCTTCCCCCTGAGCATAACAGCCATTATCATCTTCATCAAGTCAATTGTGACTTTGAACAACTCTTAAGATTGGTCCTGGTTACATTACATATAGAAGACAGAGTGGAGAGTGACATAGACCCTCACCTGAGATTCCAGCCACTTCTTCTTACACCTCCTCCTCAGCTGTATACAATTGTGTCCAAGCTGCATGTTGTGGTCCTGTAGTCTTGTAAAATCCTAGTGGGCACAGTGTATAGAAGATAAACTGAAGGGGAAGCAGTCCATCTATATAATCACAGGAAAACTGTGGAGTGAAGTCTGACAATGTGGTCACTTTGGGATCATCCATGACCTGTAACCAAATTGGCTCACCAATTTTGACTTTGGTGGAATTGTTATTTTAGTCTGTCTTTGATAGGAATAGTAGATGTTTGCCTTTGTCTCCCTGGGAATATTTTCCTGCAATTGTATGGGATGCTGTAAAATACCATTGGATAATAAAGGAACTATTTTGGCCTATTGTAAGGTATCTTAGAAGTAAGTGGGAAATCAGAGCATAGATAAAGGGGAAAAAGGGCAGAGTCAGGCAGAGACATGATCAAGCCACTCAAGAATCAACATGTAAAAGAAACACAGGTAAGTCATGGGCTGTGTGGCAAGGGAGATTAATGAAGATGGGTTGAGTTAAGATGCAAGAGCTAGCTAGCAATAAGCCTGAGCCACAGGGCAAGCAGCCTGTAATCAATATAAACTTCTGTGTGTTTCTTTGGGACTTTGGGACTGGTGGTCCAAATTTCAAGGCTAGACAGAGCTAAACAGCTTCGGTTAGGTCCAGATTTTGCGGCTAGTCTGGGTCAGAAGCTCATACTACAAAATAACATATTGTACTTGCAGTTTCTAAAACATAGAATGGCCTAATTCAAACTTCACAGCATTTAACAGTTCTGTACTTGAGACTTGGGCCCGTCATTTGCCAGGTAATTTAAGGCCCTTCCCTCTAGCTGACACTCAGTTGCTTGCTCTGATATTGAAGTCACTCACTTAAAACAATGGGAAGGTATAATTCCACATGACTTCTAGGTTAATGAGGGGCTGGTGTAAAAATAAGGCAGAGGCATTTAATACTGTTATCAGGATGTGAGAGAGCTGGGTGTGGAGGTCAGTTCATAGCATATTTGCCTATCATAAGGGAGCTTTGGCTTCAATAACCAGCCTGGCATAAACAAGTTGTGGTAGGAGATTTCTGGTTCGGACTTTGGGGCCTAGCCTCAAAGTTTAGGCCCGCAGACCCACAGACCCGCAGAGACACACAGATGCTTACACTAGTTTTAGGCAGATAGGCCTAAGGCCCAGGCATATAACTTGTTAACTCTTTACCCTTAATCTAACCCATGACTTTTATCCTGTTCAGCCATGTGGCTCGGTACCTTTTCTCAGAGCAGCATAGTTGTCCCCTGTATCTTCTGGCTTCTCTCTGGCATTCGGCTCTGTTCCACATGTCCCTAGAGTCTTCTTAGTCTGGTAGCCCCACCCACAACTTCCTGTCTGCCTTTGGCCAATTAGCGCTTTTTATTAAACTCATAGGTGGGGACAATTATTTACAATGGAACAACCTAATCCCCCTACACCAAGTGTGATGGTACATATCTGTAATCTCAACACTTGGTAGGTGGGAGCCAGAGGATTAGTAGTTCAAAAGCAGCCTTAACTCCAAAGTGAATTCTAGGCCATCCTCAGATACAGGGTTCCTTAAATAATTAAATAAATAAGGTATCCAGAAGAATATGGGGGTTGCACAGTGCTTTTTTTTTTTTTTTTTTTTTTTTTTTTAACATGTCATGAAGGTAATTTTGAGTCAATGAGAAGACCTGGTATTGTAATCCTAGCTCCCGAGTCAGACTTCCTGGAGATATCTTCTGATTTTGTATTAGTAGGATTTCTTTCTATCAAAAAATCCTGTAAAGATGAGACTCTAGGACACAGAAGAATGCAGTCCTTGCATATTCTTTCAGCCAGAAAAACAGCTTTCCTGGAAGGAACCTCCTTGATTTGGTTCTCTGTATAACTGTGGTTTCCATCACTCAGCACTTCCAGCCTGGAGCTACAGAGAGACTCAACTGACCGAGAAAGCACAACAGACTTTCTGGGTGGGTGTCTGGGTTGGACAAACACATTTAACTTCAGAGTTTTATCATTGCAAAATCATTCATCAGAGAAATTTTAAGGCCTAGGGATCATCTTTAAATTAAAGTGCTCAGGCTAGACTTTGAAAGCCATTTATTTTAATGGCAACTCATTAGCTGTTAAGTTAAAGAAAAGATCCCCTCAAACCCTCAAAATGTCTGAGTCCCTATTTCATCTTACAAATGTGAAATATTCTTTGTAGACAGGAACTGTCTGTTAAAGTCATATTTGACATCTACTGAATCAAAAGTACTTTACAGCGAGAGGCTGACATCTGTTTACTATATAAAAAGGGGTCCTGTGTATTTTTACTGGAAAATTTTTCCTTTAATAAGGCAGCCAAAAGTCGTCTACACACACCAAACTGGTTTACAGCCAAAGTCTGTGGAGAACCCACTAACTACCATGGACAACATGACAGAATCAGCTACGTTTAGTTAAGCAATCCAATTCTTGATTTTTGCTTTCGGTGTTTAATTGTTATAAGAAATATATTAAAATATATTTGGAGGTCATAGCAAACACACTCTGACTAGGTTAAGTCATCAAATTTCAATTATTTTAGTGCTCTTGACTGATTTCATGATACAGGTGACTGATAGTTCTCATTTAAAGATATCAAACTGTACTGCGGGCTTTGTACACCTTCTCAGTCTGTCCAGGCAACAGTGGATAGAGTCTGTAGGTTGGCCATTCCCACCTGAGATCTGTTTAAGCCACTGCAATTTGGAGAAGATTAGACCAAAGGCCATTCGCTTACTGGAGAGTTTAGAGCTGTATATAATCTTATACAGGTGCTGCTTCCTGAACTCTGGAAAAGTCCTCAGCCTGAAACAGGCCAACTGCCACACCTGGGTTTAAGTAGAACATCTGGACCCACTCTTCCTTACTTGCCCATGTTCTTCAAATCTGCACCAAAGAAATGGTGCTTTTGCACAGGCCTGACACCAGAGATTTGTAAAGCCTGTGTGCACTGCCAAATCCAGTTTGATACAAAACACAGCTACTCTTCTTGAGTCAAACACATTACAGATATGATACCCCAGTCACGTATTTCAATTAGTCAGACCTCAAGTGATTTATTGAGGTCAATTCCATCCATCTTCATAAATTCTTAATGGCATTAACAATGAAATTGGGAATTTAAAGGAAGTTGAGGTACAATTAAATTCTCTTGTATTCACTGGCTGCTTGCTCTGCTTTCTAGCCATGCAAATATTGGCTTAAAGAGTTTCAAAAGTTAAATGCAGGCATGGATATAATAAATATGAAATTCCAGTTTGAATGGGTATTTTCAGATGGGTAATTCTGTGAGAGTTGTGCAGTTGTTTTTTTTTTTTTTTTAACAACTACATTTTGTAGGCATACTTTGTAGCTTGCATAGGGCCAGAATAACTCTATTGACAAGCGTCAGAGCCAATTTTCAGTGTCACACATGCGGTTTTATGCATGGACATTCAGCCATTGTTGGTGCAGCTTTTTGACATTTCTTGTGAGGTGGAGGAGGCCCCAGGGCAGAGATAAGGAGTGAGAAGAATAAATATTAGGAAGTAGATATGCCTTTTCTGGCTCCAATATAGTATTCAAGAACAATCAATATTGTGTGCGTGATCACTACTGTATGTGCACATTTTAGCTGAATCGTCTTGATGTACCTCTAGTACCAACACTTAGAACTGCTGATGATTCAGAGCAAGTATGACACTTTTTGTCTGTTATTTTGTCTGTTGTTGGAAGTTCATGGGTGTAGCTGGGATTAGTTGAATGTGCCATTCTTGAGAAGGTTTTTGGCCAAAAGAGGTAGGTTGGGATTGGGGTTTGAGAACACAGTAGGGTAAAAGGTGAGGTCAGAGGTTTGGTAATGCAAAAGACGGGCTCATATCTGAGTGTTGCTAATTTAGTTGATATCTCTGAAACCCATAAGGATACTTTCTATTGCAAAAGAACAGGCTTAGGTGTGCTTTCCAGGGCAATTGAGGTACCTAAGGTGGGGTTAGTGAGGGGCCCTTCCATAGCAGCAGGCATCTGTCTTCACTAGTTAATGCTGTTACTTAGAACTGAGTCAAACTCATGTCTTGCTCATGGTTTTGGTCATTCAATTAATAGATACACATGATTTTCTTTTCCCCCTTTACTTTATGTTTATTTATTATTTTTAATTTTTCTAATGAGGTAGACCTTGAACTCCTGATCCTCCGATATCCATCCCCTGCCCCGTGTTACAGGCATGCTGGCTTTGATTTCATTTTTAAAAAGTTTTTCTGTAGTGTTGTACATAGACTTTCCATTGTTGTGAAAAAGCACGATGACCAAAGCCCCATCTCCAAATTGTGGAGAAAGGGGTTTATTTCATCTTGTAACTTGTGTTACATTATTCAGGGAGGTCAAGGCAGGAACTGATGCAGAGGCCATGAAGGAGCGTGGTTTACTGGCTTTTTCCTGTGGCTTGCTGAGCCTGCTTTCTTATAGCATCCAGGACCCCTAGCCCAGGGATGATACCCTCCACTCTCATATGACTCTAGCAAGTTTACATAAAACTAGCTAGCACGTAGAGCACAGATTGATTTGGACTGGGCAGATGGATGACCATGTTATAGAATGTATGAAATAAATAGCATCTTAGGTTTGAAAATTCTCACATTGCAGTTTTGTGAAACCTCTGCTTTTACAATAGAAATCACGATAGAATTTCCACCTCTGGTACTATTCTGTGACGTGAATGGACAACTTACACATAACAAACTGACCTCACCTCACTTTCTGTGTCCAGAAAGGAAGGGTTAGACATTAGAGAACATAGGGTGGAAATACAAGAGCAAGGGAAAGAAGTATACAAGTGTAGAAGCTACAGTGTTCTGGGACAAGGTAAAAGATGTCCTTTATGAGACTGCCAAGAAAGGAAAAGCATTGGGAAAAATCTGATGCCCAGATATGACCATTTATGGAGAAATGCCTTCCAAGAAGACAACGTGGGATAATGCAGGCTTAGACTCCCTGTACGATGACTGTGTGAGAAGAAGGGATTTTGGCAAGACTCAGAAATTTCTGAAATAGATGCCCAATGGAGAATCTGTGCAATCTCCAGAGACATAAACAAAGTGAAATGGAATAATGCCAGTTATAAGAAGTGAGGGAAACCAATTTGTGACATACCCGGAGATGATTCCTATGGGGACAGCACTGGCACCTGCGTAGATTGACTTCCCTGCTTCTGGAATGTAGTAGGTAGGTACACACAGTGGCTGAAGAGTGAATAATGTATAATGGTGTAAGAACATTAGCTGCAATCATCAAGGATGGGGAAGGACTTGCTAGACAGAGGCAAGAGCAGACTTGCTGGAGATACTGGCAAAGACGTAAGTTAACTTTTATGAAGAACATTTAGACTGAGGAAGTTAACTCTAAAATTTCCTTTTGGAAAACATCTTCTTACATTTTAGATCATATTTTCTGACTAAAACGTACCCACCTGAGAATACATACAGAATATTTAGGAACAAAATGGTAGATATGTCATTCACGTCGGTGATTGACAGCTCCATCCCACCTGGGGCTTCTGATGAACTTACACAGTGCTTGCCCTTTTCATCAACTTTCTAAAAACCAGAACATGATATTTCATCACAGGGAGAAGTACCTGTTCTTCCTTCTTCCGTTCCTCCTCTTCTTCTCCCTCTCTCTCTCTTGTGTTTTCCTCAAGGTATTGTCAATAGGTGTTTAAATGTAGTGGCAGATAAAGGAGGATTTGGTTGGTTAGAAGTCGATCACTGGAAACATTTCATCACCAGGAGAGAAAGGAGGATATCAGACGAAGTATGAAAGAAATCTAGTTTTGATGTTTTATGAAAAGATTGATGCCTAACAACTAAGGAGACCAAAAATTCAGGATTACTTGCTTCATCCTCCTCCTACCCCTGGCAGGGCCAGGAGACCTTTCCTCTCCCTGTACTAGCACAGGTTTGCACCAGTTGGAAGGAAGAATAGCTGTCTGTCTGTGCTGGATTCAATAAACAGATCAACCCCTTTCCCTTCCCCAGAGTCTTTAGGGGAACACAGTTTGGTCTCAAGAGCTATTCTTCTTTGTTTTTGTTAAATCTCTAAGGTTGAGGTTGATTAACTTTTAGATTAAGCACACTCTGAAATGAAGTTGAAAATGTCTTAACCTTCCAATGAGAATGGAATTCTCACTAGTCATTATTTGAATTCACTGATGTTCCAAATTTGTGGACGGATGTTATCCATTAAGGAGAAAGCAGAAAGGGGCTATAAAGTTGGCTCAAAGCTGAGTACTTTACCTTCAGGGAAGCACATATAAAAGTCTGTCTTGAGCCGTATATATAGTAACAGTTAAAGCTTTGAACACCTGGTTCTTAACTGGCCAGGCAGAGCCATATAAAATACTGACATCCCTTCTTGTTGCTGCTATTTTGATAGTTAGGCAGGGCTACTATTTTTATTGAATGTGCTTAGGAATTTAACATAGGTGATCACTCAGTGTGGAGGGCATTTATTTATTGAATGCCAAAGTCTGGACTATTATTCACACTGGTTGAATCCTTGGAGTGGTCCAAATGATGGGTGCATTTAGAAGTTATTTTCAATCTTGCCCAGAAGTAGATAATTTTCTCGACTTCAAAATCAAGATGCATCTTTTCTGGTTGAGTTTTGTGAACTGCTGGAAACATGATACTAGTGAAGCCGAATTTCAGTTCCTAGATGGCTTAGGTCACTTCAGGAAGAAAACTTTTGTATCAGTATGTAGCTCTCACAGTGCCCTGTTCTTAACTCACCAGCTATGTGTCAAAAGAAACACCTTTCTGAAATAGATAAACCTTTAAATGGGAAAAATAAATCAAAAGTTGGTGGCTGGGGATATGACAGTGATGTGCTTGCTGTGTGAGCATGAAGATCCGAGTTTGTCCATATATTTTTTTTAAGGTACAGTGTCTTGCACATGTAATCCCAGTGCTATAGATTACAGAAATTCATAGCCAATGAATCTAGACAAATTGGTAAATTCCAGGTCGGTGATAGAGCTTGTCTCCAAAGAAAACAAGACAAAGAGACCTAAGGATGACACCAAGATTGACTTCCATTCTCCATACCCCCAAACATGTGCACCTGCACAATTTAAACTACCTTCCCATGTACTGATCACACACATGAATGCATACACACAATTCAGAGTCGGCACGATGTGATAATTTTAGTATACCATCTCTTCCAATGGTTATCATTTGGACTAAAAAGCATCAAACATTATTTTCTGACTTTTTCTCAGATATTTTGTCTGTGACTTCTGACACCAGGTTGGATTGACATGGCTAAATGGGCAGTGTCCTCTTCCTCCATTGATCTGCATTATCCCTCCCCAAGCTGCATGCTGTTTTGAAGAAGGTGACCTCTCCCCCCATAAAGAAGACTGTGGTACTGTCAAGGTTCCTTGCCTGAACCTCAAACAGGCTCTCAAAATGCCTGGAATTAGTCTACTTTATTGAAACCTTTAATTGAAAATTATAGAACATTGTTTAAGTTAAATAATAGGCTAGGGACACAATAATAAATTAGGCTCCTCCCCCCTTTTTTAAAGGAGTTTTCATTTCAAGGGAGAGGTAGCATGGAAAGGCATTGCTAGTGTGGCCAGTGTCAGAGAAAAGGACATATTTATGGTGTGCCCTGGGGTGCATAAATATAAGGAAAATGTACTGTTGGCATTAGGAAGAAACCTGGGTAGTCAAATGTATTGGAGGGTTTTGTGCATACACAGCAAATTTGCTTTTTTCCATGTACCAGATAAACAATTATCTAAGCAGTATTCCTCACCAGTAGTTGAGGTCATAACAAAAAGACATTTATTATTCTAAATGTGATCTGCCTCTCCTTCTGGCGCTGCTAATTTAATCATTATAAAGCTGCTACTTCTATGCTACGTCAATCAATAAAATTTAGAGGCACTCTATGACTTCATACACTAAAAGGAAAAATTACAAAAATTTACCATGAAAGAACCACTCAAAACTGTGATTTTGGATCTTGCAAGAACAACAGCAAAATATTTAAGATCAATGTATTGTTTTTTAATGGAGCTATTTAGTTTTAAAAACTTTAGTAACTGCTGGGCAGAACTGTAGTTAATCTTTATTGTTTTAAAATAATCCAAACGTTCAGGGCTTAAGGTTACTAAATTATTATTGTGTGTCAGAGTTATTAAATACTGGCTGTTTTGTTAAAACCAAAATAAAATCAATAACTACTTTTCATCTGTAGAGTCAGTAGAGTTATTTTATATGATTTTTAAGGTAATCACAGAAAGCTACAGCTATGGTTCATCTACTGACATTCTCTAGTTTTATTGTATTTGGCTTTTTTTAAATTTTAGTACAGATTATTAAATGATTGATATCTTACTTATTCCAATGATCCTCTGAAGTTAGGTTGGCTGGCCCACATTTATAATGCCAGTACTCAGGAATTTGGGGCAGAGGATTGCTACAAGCTGAATCTAAGGTCAGCCAAAGCCACATAAATAGTGAGATTGTTCCTCAACAAAACCAACCAACCACCAATCAACCAAGCAAATGAAAGGTTTCTTCTATACGCCATTGAGAGGCTCCCACCTGGGCAGTTCTTGGATGGAGAACGTCCTCAGACAGCTTTGGGTTTAGGGAACGGGCAAAACCAGATCTTCAGTTATTTACGACTCACTTCTAAGGGAGTGTGATGCCCCCTGTTTTGTATCAGACCAGTTCAATAATTGTTCTCTTCCTGTCTTCTCTCTCTCTCTCCTTCCCTCTTTTCCTCTCTCCCTCCTTCCTTTCCCCTTTTTCTTTCTCTCTGTATGTTTGTATGTGTGAAATACATTTGCAGAAATAGCATTAAACAAGTTAACAATATGCTTGTATAACATGAATATTTTCTCGACATGAATCATGAATTCCACCACTCCATAAACATGGGATCGTTTACATAGTTCACATTTTGGGGGTGTTTTCTCCTGTATCCCGATTTTTTTTTTTTAATGGTTTACAGTATAGAGATCTTCTACTTCCTTGATTAAATTTATACCTAAGTATTTTATTTATTATTTTATTTAAAAATTGTCTCATTTACTTATTTTAGTTGCTATTACAGATTAAATTCTTTTTTAAATTTCTTTATTGGATAGTGTGTTATTAGTATGCATGATCTAATTCGTAAGTCAAATATGAAATGTCTAAGTGCATAGAACAGAGAGTGAGTTGATGATTTCTGGAGACAAGGGCCAGAGAAGAGACAAGCTGTTGCTGATGAAAGGTTTAGAAATTTCAATTATATGGGTGCAGAACATTTGAGATCCATTTTATGTCAGAGTGACATAGATAACAAATAATGTAGTATATATGCAAGTAACCAAAGGTAAATTTCAAATATCTTAATGAAAATGTTGGTTTTTTTTTTTTTAAAAAAATAGGATAATGAATGTTAGTTGACTTGATTGAATCATTTCATCTTGCATATTTAGTTGAAGAGAATACTTCATATCCTGTATGTGGATACAGCCATAATTTGTCAATTTGAAATAATATCAATATGAAGAAGACATCTAATAAATAGGGCTTTTAGTGTGCCTAATACTATACAGCTAAGTAGTCATGGAGTTGAGTTGAGCTTTCTCAGTTTGCAGGAACAGAGCATGCTCTGAAGATGTGTGTGTGTGTTAGGGGGTGGAGGGTGGCAGAGAGAAAAATGTGAAGGATTTATGATAGCTTTGAAGAGCCAGTTTATTTCTAGGAAGGCATGGCCCTGATGGTTTCCATTAGCCATATTCCTCTGGCTTCACAGACAAGGCCTCTTGTGTAATCCTTCCCTCCAGGTCTGTTCTCTTCCCGTTGGTCTCCAGAGTCTCAGACAGCTTTCCTGTGGCAGGAGAGATGGGCACTTACCAGTCCAGGAGCTGTGATGTAAAACTTGGCCTTGGGTACCAAGAGCTGGGAAATATAAAAGTCTTGTTCCTAATGTAAAATATTCCATTACTTTGACATATTTGCTAGTCCTTATAATTGTGAAGTGTTGGATCAAAGATTAAAAGAAGAAAACACTTCAGTTATTTTTATGTAGATGGATCCTTGAAAATATTTTGAAGAGAGTAGATTTGAGGGAATTTTTAGGTTGTCAACTACATTCAGGAAGGGCTTTGTTATTAAAATAATGAAACTCTCAGATTTTTTTTCTTGATTTTCGATGTTGAAAGTATACTTTTTAAATAAATCTAATAATGTGTCTCAGGCCCTCTTTGGAATCTAAATTGTACTTCAGCATTGGCTTATTTAGTCATTGAAAACTATTTTGAAAACATGTTACCTGTAGAACAGAAGTATTAAGTCTAAAATTATCACTTCATTTTTAGAGTTGATATGTCTTCAATGTTTGTTTCAGAAAACTCAACAATTGAATTGAATCTATCAATTTCATAAAACAGTAAAAAAAAAAAAAATTGTAGAGGCAAAAATGTGATGTTCTGGTGGAACTTGCTCATCTGGATGAGTTGGCAAAGCACCCAGGGCTCTCTTTGAACATCAAAAAGACTGTGTCATATTGTGCTCAGAACAAGCTTTTAGATTTAAAAAAATGTTGGCTAATTGACCTATTTTACATTCTTCTCACTATGTCCTCAGCCTAAAGACACAGTGCTCCTCTAAAGACCCAGGTTTTTTATGGGGTGTTAAATCAACATTGCCAAATGGGACTTTGTGGAGCTCTCTGCAACCTCATGGCAGAGTGATGGAGGCTACCAGATCACTCTGTATCTTTAATAGCCTGCGATTAACCCCTCTTATAAGGAAATGAATGGGATCTCTTGGATATGCATAAATCATCACGAATGGAACGTGTTTTTGTTTATACAGGACTCAGGCCTGGCGTCCCTCCATGACTCCATTTGTACCCTTTCTTCAGACTTGAAAATGTTGGCAGGCAGACTGCGTGCACGTCATTCTCAGTAGTAATATATCCTTGATAGGCTCATGCCTAAAAAGCAGGTAAATCTGCTTGAGGCCCCTAGACTTTGCTAGGGAGGAGAGGGCCTTTATTTTCAGAGTATAGACAGAATCTTTTGCTACCACTGTGGCCCTTCTAGTCCACAGTACATTGTCTCCCATTTACTACACAGCATGACTCCCACAGCCTCTGCAAGAGCTAGGTAAGGCAAAAAATTCCTTTTATTCCATTTGAAGGAACAAGTTCCGAAGAGAAGTTGTTCAAAAGTGTGAGATGGTGGCTTCAAAGTCCAGAATGATACTCACAATGTAATAAATAGGAAGTATAGAAACTTTCAATCTGAAGCATGGAGTGAATGAAGCCCACAGAAAGCTACTGGGACTTTTTCTTGTAGTTGGGAATTTAACGATAAAATTTTCAGTCTCCTTGAAAACTTAGCCCAGAATAAGTATAGAAACTCAGAAGTGAGGTATCCATCTTGTTATAAGTAGGTAGAGAAGGCAGAAGTACAAGTAAATACTTTAATGATTCCTAAGTGGTACTTTAAATGATTTAAATTCTAATGTATTAATAGGCACCATAGCATTGTTTTTTTATCACCTGAAAGGTGAATCTTGATCCTCTTTGGATGAAATTGAAATGTCTAACTTAATAGTATTATGTAATGCTGATGATAGCCCATTATTACTACTTTGCCTTCTTACCCCATGAAACATCATTTTCTTCCCATCAATAAAGTGTTTACTAAATTAGAAAGAATAGGCTGGTGATGCACACCTTTAATCCTAACATAGGCTGCTGTGGTCCACATCTTTAGTCCTAGTTCTAAGGAGGCAGAAGCAGGTGGATCTCTGTGAGCTCCAGGTCAGACAGAGCTATAAAGTGAGATACTGTCTTTAATGGGGAGGGGGGGAGTCTAGAAGGAGAAAGAAATCCATTCTCCTTGTTATATGGATTCCTCTGTGTATCTGGCCCTCACAAACTAAGTTGGAAATTCTAGAAATGGGGATGAGATACTGCACGTTAACTGTGTAACAAGTGTTATTTGTATTAGACTCCATGTAAAGAATCTTCAGGTGCCTTTTGGATAAAGGTTTTCATGCATTCCATGTTCCTGGTAACTGATCTTTTATAGAATTAAAACATTTTAAAATGGATCTCACTCTTTCTTCCACATATGAAGATTTTACAAACTGGAGTAAAATTGGTTTTGACCTGAAATTCTGTGACTGGAGTCTGGTGAGATGCCATAATATGTAAAGGTTCTTGTCACCAAACCTGATATCTCCCAAGATATCCCCCGACCTTCTCACATGTATAGTGGCTTCCTCCCAACTCCCAGAACACAGGATAAATAGAAATAAAGTCAATATTTTCAAAAATTTCATGGCTATAAAATATCTTAAGTATGGTTGTATGAGACATTACTGAACATCTTAACTAGCAGAAAGGTTATTCTGGTACCATTTAGTGTTTATTCCAACTCTGAAACATTGAAGCTCTGAAAACTTTGGCAAAGGACTATGGTGTTTTAATTCCAGTGTCCTTGTGTTCAGAACTGAGAAGAAACTCAATGAGATAATAATACTGCTTGGCCATAGAACATTCTCATGGGTTATTTTTATATTACTATTTAGTGGTGTATTATCTTAAAATGTGTTCCAAAGAAGATAATTTTAAGATAAAATTGGCAACTTTTTTAAAAATTGAGATTATAATATTATTTTATCATTTCTACATTCCAGAAACCTCCCATATATTCCTTCTCCTCTTCTTTGAATTCATGGCCTCTTTTTTTAAATTAATAATTGGGGCATATATTTTTATATATGTATTCTCAAATATGTTCAGTCTCTATAATGTTTCTTGTAGGTACACTGAGTTTGGTATTGGATACCAGCTGGTGTGTTCTTCCCTGGGGAAGATTGTTTCTCCAGCTCTCAGCATCCCTTAGTTGTCTGTAATGATAAATTTTGTTTCTAATCTGAATAAAACTGTAATCGATTTTATGTTTTGAGATAAAAATAGAAATTATAAAAAGTTTAGGAGATGAAACTGTATGACCACTTTATATTTCAAATTGATTTTCTCTCCAAATTAAATATTAAATCTTGTTTATAGAATTGAAGCAGGAGGAAATGGTTTGGCCTCCTAGGCTTATATTTGCCAATTGAGCCCCTATTGTCACTGCACTTTGTGGCCCATTACATTTTCCAATGTACATGTAACGGACCACAGCACAGGTGTTTCTGTAACTCTGCTGTTCCCTTAGCTCTCAACATCAACCTTAAGAAGCTCCTTTGACTACTCAAAATCATGAATTACCCAGTTAACAGCTTTCTGGCAGCTGCAGAGAAAATGGGAAAGGAAATAGAGACAGACTGAAGAGAGCAGAAAGCTACATTATGAAGAAAAGATGCCTACCTTTGTTATGGGGGCTTGTTTAAAGCACAGATTACCCTGGAGTTTTCTTGGAAGACTCTGAGTTAACATGGCAGGGTAATCTTTGGATATGGCTGCTTTGGAAAGCCCTCTATACAGTCAACTGCAAGAGAAAGAGCCAGGCTGCAAGAAGAATCCCTCTTTGTTTCTCCCATTCCTGAAATCTGTTTATTACGTTTGTGGCCCAGACTTTCAGCCCTAGCCTCAAGTTTGGATCCACAGATCCACAGACCCACAAACCCGCAGACCCGCAGTCCCGCAGTCCCACAGAGACACACAGTTGCTTACATTAATTGTACGCTGGCATATAACTTGCTAGCTCTTTACCCTTAAATTAACCTATGACTCTTATCCTGTTCAGCCATGGGGCTCGATACCTTTTCTCTGAGCAGTGCAGTTGTCCTCTGCTTCTTCTGGCTTCTCTGTGGCATCTCTGCTCTGTTCTTCCTGTCCCCAGAGGTTTCTTCGCCTGGTAGCCCCACCCACACTTCCTGTCTGCCTTTGGCCAATCAGCACTTTTTATTAAACTCATGGGCGGGACAATTATTTACAATGTAACATCATAAATTCACTACAGAAATCAGTAAGCAAAGAGCAGTGGCAAGGAAGGTGAACTGTGAGTTTTATGTTGTCTAACGACCACAGCCTCTTATCCCACGAGTTCTTTTCTAAATGTTTCCTGGTTATGTCCCACAGGGAAGTCAAGAGAAGAGCGTTCATTTTCTCTCTCCTTGAATTTGGTTCTTTAGGCTTTTAATACATTCACATCTTGAATGCAATGTATCTTCTGAACCTAAGTCACTAAAAAGTTCCTTTTATTTTATGGACACTAGTGAATACTGTCCTTCTGAGTTCCTGAATAAAAATTCAAGTACTCTGAGGCTAAAGAACTGAGAGGAAGCCCATCCTTCCCATGTGATGTGCTTTTACAAAAGGCTACAAAGGCAAAGCTACCTAGGCCAACCCTAGTCATAGTAAAGGAGCTTCAAGTGACTTGAGTCTCTAGCTGTGATGTCTTTCCAGCAGAGATCCTAGGTGTCACTGAGAAGTGAGGGAATGTTTTTGTTATGCACAGATTTCCTCGAAGTCCTTAAGCATATAAAATGACTTACTATTTTAAGCCTCAGAATTGTGGGATAGTTTGTTATACAGCAATAATCATCAGGTCATGCAGATTTCTAAGTAGGGGAATACGGCAGGTGCTTCCATTTTGTTCAATATTCAGTCTTGTATGTATCTGTGTGTATTTTTGTGTATGCATGTGTAGCTGTGTGTGTATGCATATGTGTGTGACTGTGTATGTGTATGTGTACAGTTTCATTAGTAAGTAACCCAACAGTGAAAGAAAAATTGATTATGAGAACAAATTAATGGCATAGGGAAGTGGATTACTTTTGCCAAGTCTAGGGTAGTTAATTTTTTCTTCTTTCACTGACCAGTGTTCATTAAAGGAGACAAAAACTTGGGATTTGGGGTCTGGAAGAAGGTAAATGCTGGTGGATGGTCCTATATAGACCCTGGATTTCTGTGAGCCTTATCTGTAAAACTGGATTAATAATTTTTATAGAGAGTTTTGAAGAAGTAAATGGGTTAGCATATTAAAGATTCAATCACAATGGGTGGTGCACAGGCATTCAATGAATCCTAACACAATCCAAATTTATTCTTTTGATATCTGTCATGAGTGTTCAAAATTGGACTTCTGTTTCCATGGATAGTACCATATATATGCATTTTTCTTTTGCTATCCACCAGATAGATTTTATAATTTTTATAATTTTCTCATGCTAGTAGGTAGAGGTTCACTGTTTGTGTACTAACTAGTACTGCTGATAATGAAGGACCACAGGTGTGAAAATTGCCTCATGAATTGAGTTACTAAGAGGATCATGAATCTCCTTTGTTTTGTCTTTATGTGTGTCAATTTCAGAAGGTAACTTTTCCAAAATATATTCTAAATTCTGATGATATTATTATAACTTTTGGGGTTTTAAAATTCCTATGCATAGATAATACCCATAAAATGAACTTATAATTAATATAACATTGTCAAGAATAAACTTAAAATCTGGGTGTACACACACACACACACTTTTCATTAGAGCAGTTAAGAAACTGAAACCTAAACATTTCAAGAAACAGATTAAAGTTGATAGTTACCTACCAAAACATATCTTTATGTTTGGAGACCCAGAGGTCTACATGGTAACACAGAGATCCTAATTTTTGAAAATCAACTCCTAGTCCAAAGCTTTTTCTTAGATCTCCTTTTACGAGGTAAAACATAATAATATCAAATAAGTGACAATGACTATATATCTAGGGCTAGAGGGATGTTTCAGCAGTTAAGAGTGCTTGCTACTCTTTGAGAGGACCTGGGTAAAATTTTCAGCACCTTCATGGTAACTCATAACCATCTCTAGATTAACTTCCAGAGAATCTGATGATTTTCTCTTTCATCTTCCTGTGGGCACCAGGCATCAGGCAGTACACATGCGCACATGCACACATGCACACATGCACACATGCATACATGCACACATGCATATATGCATACATGCACACATGCACACATGCATACATGCACACATGCATACATGCGTACATGCACACATGCACACATACGTACATGCACACATGCATATATGCATACATGCATACACACAGTCAAAACACTCATGCACATTAAAAAAAAACCTCAAATAATTAAAAACTTAAATATCTAATCATTGATAAAAAATTGACTCACTGAGCTTGAGTAACTTCCCAACTAACACCGGGAAAGATCAGGGTGGCTTGTTGAGTATGAAATGAGTTATGAGATTAAGACATATTGAATTAGAACACAGAATTATTTTGCAATGGTAAGACTTTAGTTGATTTTAACCTCATTTGTGGAGCATTCATTTTGTCTTGTTTCTTAATCTGAGCAACCCCACAAAGGATCACAAAGAAATAAGGTAAGTTTCTGGGGGATATTAGAAACAAACATTGCAAAGTGTTTTTTTTTTTTTCTTTTCTTAAATTATTTTAAAGCATATATCTGTCTTGAAATGTTGACAGAAAAATAAATTTCTTTTAATGCTCAAAGATTTATATTGGCTTCCTTAAATAGATACTGAAAGCTGATGTGTTTAGGACAGAGTTACACTTTTCTTCCTCTTTCTGGATATAAATGGTTAAAATTTGTTTTTAGTTCCACTCACCACAAAGTGTTATTATGCAGGAACAATTTACAAATCCACTTTGCAGTGAAATAATAGGCAGAAAAGAATATGCCATTAGCTTATTTCTGAGTCTTTACCCTGCAGTAAAATCGGCTCATTTCTTTATTATTTCTTTGTGTTCCTCATCTTTTGGTTGTAAAACTGTGTCATAAAACTAAAGACAATTTCTTTTGTTTTATTCCATTAACCCTCATGAGTAATTATCCTAGATTATGCTTTCAATGATGGGGCCAGTCAGAGGGCTCACTGGTCGCATCTCCTTTTTGTTCCTCTACAGAACCTGAGTTCACTTTTCAGCTCATACTTGCCTATGCATCTCTGGGGATGCGATGCCCTCTCTTGCCCTCAGTTCAACACCATTGTGATTACACATCTCTCTCTCTCACACACACACATACACCACACACACACACACACACACACACACACACACACACACATACACCACACACACACACACACACATACACCACACACACACACACACACACACACACACTCACACACACATACACCACACACACACACATACACATACACCACACACACTCACAAGAAAAATAACTTTCTTTGAGAGAGAGAAAAGTGAATGAAGCATGTCTCCCTTTGTTTGGTTAGGGTTTCTATTGATGTGATGAAACTTTATCACCAAAAACAACTCGGGGAGGAACGGGCTTATTTTAATTACACGTCTATCTACATCACTGTTCATCTTCTAGTGAAGTCAGGGCAGTCACTCAAACAGGGCAGGAATCTGGGGGCAGGAGCTGATGCGGAGATCATGGAGGAATGCTGCTTACTAGCTTGCTCATTCATGGCTTGCCCAGACTGCTTTTTTATAGCGCTCAGGACTATCAACCAATGGGTGGAACTGACTGCAACAGACTAGGCTATTCCCCATCAATCAGTAATTAAGAGAATGGCCTGTTGGCTTGTCTACAGTCCGATCTTATGGAGCATTTTCCCAATTGAAGATCCTTCCTTTCACTTGACTCTTAACTTTATCAAATTGCTATAAAAACCAGCCAGGAAAAAAACCTTTTTGATGCTAACTTTAAGAACCCACTTAAGACTCACTGAGCTATGAAATTCTGAAAGGACTGAGGCATCCAACAAAGATAACCAGACAGTTGCTATGCATTTATTTTCTCTATGGTAAATTTACAGATGTATCTTAAGGGTATTATTTACCTAAAGGTATTATTTGAAGATGAATATTATATAGATAATTTAGAGACAATATTTTTAAATGCATACATTCCCTTTACAAGGTGATTAGACACAGTAATATATGCTCATTGAAGTAGAAGAAGCGAGAGAAAAGTAGAAAAGGCTAGCAGAATATTTTCAAACTGACTGTCACTAATAGAATCTAGCTAACACGCTAGCTGTACTTTGGGCAATGTTGCTCAACAGTTTTGCACTTGTTCCTGGGCTTTATAGGTTGATTCTTGTTCTTGTCTGCCTCCCAAAGCTTCCCTTGATGCTTAGTTGGCTATCTATGGGAAAGGAGAACACGATGAAGAACAGAAATAAAAGACAAAAGTACTCTCTTTTCAAGGTAGGGGTTTTCTGAGTCTTCAATGATCTGAGTTTTCAATGATCTCTCTATACCTATGAAGGAAGACACACTGAGAAACCATGGGATACGGTATCAGGGTACTGAAAGGGAATCTTGGTTATTTCTGGTAGAAAAATCATTCTAAATCTTAAATCTTATGGTGTTTTTTTTTTTTTCCCACTAGCTCTAGATGTAGGAAAGTGTATATCTCAGGTCTCATTTCTCCAAGGTGCCATTAATGGCATGTAAAGAAAGGGTCTGCTTCAAGCATCCTTGCATAAGCTCTGTAGGATGTTTATGTGATGACACCAAAGCGGAGAAAAGTTGGTCGTGGATCTTATTTTATCATCATAGAAAACTGGTGTCAAGCGTCCAGTGGGATTCTCTTCAGGATGATCATTTTGCCACTGGAGGGAGAACAAAAGGAGAAGAGGAGGATGACCTCTGGAAGGACCGAGTGGATCTTTTCATCCTGATCTTGTGTGACACGTAGCAGTAGAGTCTCACTGAACAATATGAAATTGCTCTTTTTATTGGTTAGAATGGTAAAATCCCAGCAATTTCTTATGCTACAACCTATGGGCTAATGAGGAACACCTGCATTGCCTTTGTAAACATGTATTTACCGAGTGCTGTCTAATACAAGAGAATGTGAAAATCTGAAGGCCTTGCTATGTATGGCCCTTCGGCCTGGGACTGGGTTATTTTTATGATTTCTCTCCATTTCGGTGGAGTCCTACAAGTCACTTAAGACTCGTCTCTAGAGAATTTTCTCTGTGAGTTCTCAGGTTTGTTCCATTGTTTTTGTTTCTATGCAAAGTTCCTTCTTTTTATTTAAAAGTGACTAACTTGTGCTCATAAGTTTTGTTTCTACTTTATACTCAACATGAGGAAAATATTTCATAATCTAGAATTTTCATAACTACACTTCAAGGGCTATAAACTACTCCTTTAAGTGGATGGTTTATTAGCCATTTCTGAATTCGGACACCATTGGGTGGTTGGGTTACTTTCTGTGCTTAAAGCTTTTTCTGTTCCTTCAGGTTATTTCTCTAGGATGGATTCCCCAAAGTGAGATTACTTGGTCAAGTGGTGTGAACATAGAAAAATCTCTTGATACGTGTCAACTATAAATAGCTCTATTTTTAATACTCCTTGATATATGAAGTTTGACTCCTCATCAGTCACAGGATATGCTAAAAACCTCTTTAAATGACTTGCCTACATGGTGGTCTAAAGTCACACTCAATGACAGAGTAATGTTGTAGTCTGCACAAAGAAAAAGGGTCTGGGGTTGCTCCTGTCAAGAGAACAAAATGCTTTTCTCAAAAGATTGTCTCAGAACAAACTGATAGCCAAAAGACTCAACTCTTCAGGCACACAGGATTTCTTACAGTCCTGTTTATAATCATTTTGCCTTGAGGAAATGAAGAAAAAGGAGACCAAGTGTTAGCCTATGTTTAGGGAACTTTATAGACAATAAGTTTTAATTTTTACATCTTAGGGAAAATGTAGAAACAGGCAGACTCTGTTTTGGTTTAGAGGAGTGATTTTCAACCTTCCTAATACAACCTTTTAATATAGTTCCTCATGTTGTGGTGACCACCATCCAAAAAATTATTTTTGTTACTTCTTCATAACTATAATTTTGCTACTGTTATGAATCATAATGTAAATATCTGATATTCAGTATAGCTGATATGGGATTCTTCAACCTCCGAAAGGGATTGTGCCCCACAAATTGAGAACCACTTGTTTTGATGGTGTGTTTTTGCTTAAATTGCATGACTTATTGGAGATGACTGAGTGCTGGTCAGTGATCCTTTCCGTAAGCATACTTGAAGATCCTATAAGGCATATGAACAATATAATACTTTCTGAATTCAACGAAGCAAGCAGACCAATGAGGTCCCTCTACTCAACTTGTTCAATGTATGAAGAGAGAACAGGCTATGAAGGATGAATATCTGTTTTTGATGTCAGGGTCTTGGGAGCAGTGGACAGTGGGGAATGGAGCATACAGAGAGAGAATGGATCACAGAACTGAGGTATGATTGCCTGTTGTGTTGGACATTTTGATAATACAAATGATGAATTGAGTCCAGCAGATCCTAGGATCAATGGTCAAATCACGATTTAAATAGGGTCACTAACACCATACACATAACCGGCTAGAACCACGGAGGACACAGGTGGAAATAAAAAGGAATTTCCTCAGATCTTGGGCAAAGAGTGTGGGGATAGTACTTATCATGGCAACTAGGAGGTATTTACATGAAGCAGACAGACATGGGCCCCACAGTTCTGATTAAAATCTGGCTGTCACTCCCTGCTAACTTCACATTCAAGATTCTTATTGTATAATTTTTTTTCTTGCTTCTCTTTCTTGGTGTCTCAAAATGAAGTATCTTAATATGTGATGCCAAAAGTCCCTTTGATTTCTCATTTTCTTTTAATATATACAGATCTATAAAAACACAAAGTTTATACATCACATTGATCTTGACATTTGCTGTCAAAATGTTATCTTTTGACAGCAAAATAGACTTTTGAAGACTTAAAAGATATAATTGCTTCAAAATGACTTGAGTTTAAACAAGACTTTAACTCTCTGATTCCAGGGATATTAATGTATGTAATAAGAAAAACTGCAAAATTCAAGTTGAAAGGATTCATCAAAATCCATGGACTCATGGAAAAAAAAAACTCATTGGGAGTGAGTCAAGTTGAAAAATATTGGTAGAGCTGTGGTGGAGAGTGTGCTTATGACTCCAGGGTTTATTTTTTGGAAATCTGTCATGCATATACCATATACATAGATCTTTTAATCTGTTCCAAGTGTACTGAGGTTGACAGAGAACATCTTAAATCTACTCTAAAAAGCTGTTTCTCTCTAAAGTGGTTTCTCAGCTGACTTGCCTTTGCTTTGGCCAGATAGTTCATCAGCTGTTGAGATCATTGAGCAGATCTTTGTCTGGCAGAAGAAGTACAAAATAACCCTTGAGATAAAAACTGTTCTAAGAAGTTGTAGTAGGTGCTGGGAAAGATCTGGGACAACCAGGAGAATACTTTGGAATACCATGAAAACAAATTCCCCCAAGAGAAGTAATGAATGAGTCACTCCTAGAAACCTGTTAAAAGAGCTACCTTGAGCTCTTCAAGAAGTTCTCCCTCGATTCCTGTGTGTAATTCAGTGTATTATAAGTGTTGATGCTTTGTATGACTGATTTTCAAACAGTTAAATAAGACTTTGTAGAATTTATTAGCATATACTCTCACTACTGAAACAGGCTGACATCATCCCCTTTTTATGTCTTCCAGAGTAACATGAATAAAAGCTTCGTGACATGAATTATCCTCAAAGTTAGAAGTTAAAATAAATTGGTATGCATTTCAGTACCTTTTCACCTCAAATTGTCTTATCCTCACAAATGAGAGTCCCCTGTATATTTTACAACTGACGAAAGCGCGCTCTGCTCATGGGGGATGGAAAATTTAAATTCTGTAGGCTGAAAATTTATAGATTGAATATGTTTCTTGGATATGGAATATCAAGTCAAATCAAAATCTTAGTTTGGGTAAAAGGTGGATGAGACTAGAAATGACCAAATTTGGGGTTATATGTTGACAAATGAATACTGTCTAGACGTGAGAAGGAAGAATAAATAGTATTTTTAAGAGGTAAAGCACTCTTCTATTTCTAAACATTGGGTTTCATGTTAAGGTAATTTATGAAGAAACTGTGAGTTGTAAATTTCTATCTTATGACTACAGCTAGGGCCTCAGTGTGAATACACATTATATCCTCTCTGATATTTGAGCGTATCTGAAAAGTACATGATGTTCATGTCAGGGAGCTGTTTCAAAGAAGTTTAGGAAGCCTCCTGAGGAGGGAATTGTTCCAAGGCAGAGCGAGGGTTGAGGAATGGAGGCCTGACGAGAGGAAAAGAGGGATTCTCTGTAAGTATATTGTTTATGTGTGTTCTCTGCAAACCTATTTCTGTTCACTGTCAACTGCTACGACCAAATACTTGAGAAAACAGCTTAAAGGAGGAAATATTTATTTTGGCTGTGATCTCTGTTCCTGGTTGGCTGACTTCGTTGCTATGGGCCTGTGGTAATGCAGAATTTCATGTCAGGGAGAGTGCTGGAGAGGGTGACAGCTCATGTGGGAGAAGTTAAGTTTGTCCAGGGCACAGCTCTGGACTCACTTCCTCCACCTACTCTTCACCTGGTTTAGTTTCTACCACGTCCAATTGCCAATTCCGCTATGATCTTTTACTTTTCTGGTTCTGGTGATTCACCTGAGAGTCTTACGCTCACTACATAAGCACTATACTACTGAGCTACACCCCCAACCACAGTCCATCTAACTATGAACCCATATCAAAAAGACCAGACCCTTCATGAACCAGTCACTTTTTGAAAGCTCTGCCTTTAAACATTAATAAATTGCTGTTTATGCACACAACTTTGGGAAAGGTTTCCATCTAAACTCTGGTAATATCTGGAACAGCTAGTTCTAGTTGTCGATTTGACACAATATAGAATCACCTGGGATGAGGGACTTAATGAGAGATTGTGTAAATCAGGGAAGTCTGTGGGGTGGGGGGCTGCCATTAAGGGTGTTAACAGAGGTGGAAAAACTCACCCTTTGTGAGTGACACCATTTCCTATGTTTGAGTTTTAGACTACGTAAGTGTAGAGAAGCAGCTGAGCACAAATAATCATGTGTTCATCCATTGTCTCTCTGTTCTTGAATGTGGATGTGACTACTTTAAGTTTTTGCCTTGACTACCCCATAATAATTCCTGCAACCTTAAATTGCAAGATTGATAAAATTCTCCCCTTAAGTTGTTTTTTGTTGGGGTATTTTTATCACAGCACCAGGGACAAAACTAGCACAGTGAGCTTCTTATTTTTCTTAGAGACTGAGAAAGATCCTACTAGAAAGACTTCAGACAAATAAGAGAACTTATGTTAGGGTTTTCTGAGGAATGGAAACTGTAGGGGAGGAGAGGAGGGAAGGGAGGGAGGGACTATGAAGGGTATTTATTATTAGTTTGAATTTCATTGTAGATAGTGAGATTTCCAACAATGGACACCTGTATGCTGGATTCTACTCCAAGAAACAGGATACTTCAGCAGTCCTAATCTTTTGTCAAAAGCCTGGTGGGTACCTGGTGAGTCACTAGTAATGAGTTCACATTGGAAGTCCAAGGTGGGTAATGTCTAATATTAATGGAAGACAACTACAACACAACAGAGGTAGTCATTTGAAAGAAAGACCCCAAAGCAGCCATGCACATGCTTCTTTTCCCTCAGATCTCTTTGCATACACACTGCTTGTTGGAAGGCATCACCTACATTGAGGGTAGTTTTCCCCTTTTAAGTACTCTCTAAAATACTATCAAATACATACTCAAAGATTTGTCTCCTAAGAGTCCTCCTCACCCATCAACAGACTTGATAGTTAAATTCTGTAACTAAGACCAACCTCAGAAGTCCACTCCTCGGCAATTTGCAACCCAACCACAGACTCTAATTGTTAATTTCCAAATAAAGATAGTAAAGAAGTCCCAGTTCTTATTGATATGATAAGACTGTCTCACATACAATAAAACACACTAACATGCCAGGCCGTGGTAGCATATGATTTTAATCCCAGCACTCAGGCAGCAGAGGCAGAGACAGTTAGATCTCCATAAATTTGAAGCCAGCCTGATCTACAAAGTGAGTTTGTGGACAGTTGGGACTACACAGAGAAACTCTGTCTCAAAAAACCAATGACCTATTAACAAACAAAAAACGACAATGTTCTCCCCGAAACATGTTCCTGCTTTCTCTTTTGAGATCATGTAATACAAACATAATAATACAAATATAATGTGATATGACATATAAATACAAATATAAATTTAACAAGAATGGTATGCTATTTGGCAAAGAAATGGATATTTGCTAATTTTATGTACTTATGCTGTGGTACTTTGAAAGAAAATGTCCCCCAAAGTAGTGAAACTAGTAGGAAGTATATCCTTGTTGGAGTAGGTGTGGCCTGTCATAGGAAGCATGTCACTTTGGGGGTGGGCTTTGAGGTCTCATATGCTCAAGCTATGCCCAATGTCACAGTTCACTTTCTGTAGTAGGTGGGTCAAGATGTAGAGTTCTCAGCTTCTTCTCCAGTACTATGCTTGTCTGCACACCACCATATTTTCTATTATGATGGTAATGGACTAAACCTTTGAAACTGTAAGTCACATGAATTAAATGTTTTCCTTTATACAATTTGCTGTGGTCATGATGTCTCTTCACAGCAATAGAAACTCTAAGATAAAAATTGGCAAAAAGGGATTGGGGTATTTCTATGATAGACCTAACCATGTTTTTGCTTGAAGGAATTTGGACTTTGGTATTTTGGGTTAAGAAATCAGTAGAATAATTTAAGTACTGCTTAATGAGCCACACTAGTAGGAACATAAAGAATTTGAGCTGTGGGGCCCTTGTTCAATGGTTTAGAAGGAAAAGAATTTTAGTCCACTGCCTAGATATCACTCTTATGATATTTAGGGGAAGATATTGGCTGCTTTCTACCCCTGTCTGAAAAGTCTGCCTGAAGCTAAAGCAACGACTTTTGGATTAACTGCATTGGCAAAGGAAATCTCAAAACAGCCTAGTATAGACTCTGTGGTGTGGTTACTAGTGTTAACTCTACTGATGATTTATAATGAAAAGGAGCAAGTTGAGAAAGGAAAAATAAAAAATATAGACCTGGGGAAGAAAAGGAACGTCAGGAGGTAGAATGGAGCCAAGTTCTATGTTCAAGGAGATAAACAGATTAAGAAATAAAATAAAGGGAAAGGTAACCTCAGAGGAAAATCCCACCCAGCCGTCTAACTTGTGAAAAAGAATTAAAGACAAGTCAGGTGAGGTGATGTACACCTTTAAGCCCAGTATTCCAGAGGCAGAGACAGTACAGTCTCCGAATTTGAGGCCAGCTTGGTCTACAGATTCAGTTTCAAAATAGCCAAGCTTAGACAGTGAAGAAAGATACTGAAAACAGAAAGCTGGTGAGGCTGTAATCGGGCAGGGGCATGTTTCAGCTTCTGCAAGCAGCAGAACTTGGAAACTTTGGCCATGTGGTTCTAACTTTAGAGTCACAAATAGAGAAAAGGGGTTATGTAACCTCCCTCCACAACTAGAGAAAGACGCTGAGGCCAGGCAGATAAATGTCAGGGGTGTCCCTGAATGAAGGCCTAAAGAGGCCATTGTGTAAAGCTGTGAAGGTGAAGTCTGGGTTGTCCTGGAGACCCCAAGATGTTGGAGATGGCAGAGTCACAGGATACCTGCAAAGGAAAGCTGCTAATGGAGTAAAACCAACCCAAAAGAAAAGTGTGTTGCAGTCAACAAAGCTGAGAGGAGCTGGAGATCTGAAGAGCATTTTAAACTCAGACATGGAGATAAAGAGTTTGGAGTTTGCCCGACTGGTTTTCAGTCTTGCTTCGGTCCAGTATGTCTTCACTATGCTTCCTTTCCTATGTTTTGGAGTGGTAATATTTATCTTGTACCATTATATGTTGGAAGTATGTGATCTGCTTTTTGATTTTGGTTTTATAAGGGACTGTAGGTAAGAGACTGCACAAATCTCAGAAGAGACTTTGAACCTTGAACTTCTAAACAAATTTAAGACTGTTCTAACCTAAGGGAACTTTTGAAGTTGGACTGAATGCATTTTTACATTATGTCATAGCTACAAGCGTTTGGAGGTCAGTGAATAGGATGTGCTGGTTTGAAAGAAAATAACCCCCAAAGAGAATGACAATATTAGAGTGTGTGGCTTTGTTAGAGAGCAGGCTTTGAGGTCTCCTTTGCTCAAGCTATGCCCAGTGACAACCTGCTCCAACAAAGACACACCACCTAATCTTTCAAAATAGTCCACCAACTGGGAGCTAAGCACACAAATATATAAGCTTATAGTCTATGTGGGACATTCTCATTCAAATCACCATAGTCTACTTTGTGGCTCACTGGCTTTTGATGCTGCAGTGGATTTGGGAGTTGATCACGTCAAACATGTCAGGCAGCTTTGCTCATCACAATAGCCGGAGAAACAGGAATGATGGGACATTGAAGGTAGAGGGCATTAGGAGCACACCATAGACCTCCAGCTGTGACTGGGATAATGTAGTAAATGGGGAAAGTTCTAAGGCATGAAGCTAAGGCTGCAGCAGTGACACAGGACTCACACACTTCAGCATACAGACTCATGTTTGTCTCTGTGTTAGCTCCTTATGAGTCATGGTGACCCAAGCAACTTAAAAAGACTCCTGCTTTCAGAACGTTCCATCTGTCATGGTGGAGTAGGTATGCTAGATGGGAAGCAGAAAGTGACCAGGGGCCAACAAAGGCACACCCACACTTACTGACTACCTTCCACTAGTCCTCATCCGTTAAAGTTTCCACACTCCCAAATAATACTGCTAGCTAAGGAGCCAGTTTTCAACACAGGAATCTGCAGAGAGCATTTTGTATTTCAACCATAACGTCCAGTGTGATTTGGAAAAGTGGATGTTCTGTATTACAACAATGTTATACTTATAAAAGTAATCAATGGAGGTCTATTTGGTCATAAGAAAGATTAGTGAAACAGAGGAGTTACTTAGTGTTTTTAATGAATTGTTCCTGAAGGCCAAGAGGAACCTGGGTCTGAAAGGGTAGTGGTACAGGGTTGAGTCATGGTTCTCAGCCTTTTGAGGGAAATCTTCCCTCCAGCTGACTTTATTTCAGACAGTTGGGCTCCTTTTGCACATGGATGTCTTCTCTGTTTGGCTACCTCATTTGTGTTAAGATTGCTTTTCAAGCCAGGATATCTACTCATTTTCAGAGATGATGTCATAGTCCTTACCTCCTAATCTGTATACCTTGTAACAACCCAGTAGATATCACTAGGCCTGTCTAGTAGATGGCAAAAACAATGCCAGTAGGAATCATCATCATCCTCATCATCCTCATCATCATCTCAACCACAACAGACTAGGCAGTGACAGGAGGTGGAAGCAATATAATTCTTTGAATAATAATTGGTCTCTATGGGTCAGGGTAAGAACCCTCAGCATTTGAGATGTACTCTTTAATGAAGTTGATTCATCATGGGATGTAAAGTCCCTGAAGTGCTTGTTCAGGTCTTGAAAATAGGATCCTGTGAGAACATCCCTGCTGCTAAATTGTAAATCTGGTCCCCTGGTTTGGAGCACCTTCATGTTGTGGCTGATTCTCTTGGCTACTCCTCATACGTGAATGTCTATAAAAGTGGCAAAAAATTAGTTTACTGTGCAAGTCCATAGTCTCAAACATGAGGTCGATTTGGTTATAAAGAAAGACTAAATGGAGTTTCCAACAAATACCAAGAGGTAAGAAGTTTTATCTCTTACTGTCTATTGATGTAAGTACATTATTCTTGAAGTTGTTTTTGTCTATATGCAGATAAGGGAAGAAACCATAAAAGAATTGTGTAAAGGGTTGTCTATTGTGCAATCACCCCAATGGAAAGATTGCAGGAAAGGCAATTTTCTTAGAACAGAAGGACGTTCATGCTTGTCTTCGGAAAAACAAGAGATTCTGACATGTAACTAAATGGTGCCCTGTCTTGTGATATGAATGACACATGTGTGAAGTTTGCTGCATGATAAAATCATAGACTAGGGAGACAAAAGCCATGACTTTTTCATTACTGTCTGTAGTGTCTTGATGTAGGACATGGCAACATTGGCATGTTTTGCATTACACCACATACTTACAACTAGTTAACCAGAACTCACTCCCTACTCCCAAAGTTTGTGTCTGAATCTTCCCACCCTCCTTCATTCTATTTGACCTCCAGAGTAACCAAATTTAATAAGTGAAGGTATCTTGCCCCCCTGGACTGTCCAGGCCCAAAGGCAGCCTTTGTAATAAGTATTTCTAGGTTTATCACTTTTGGGAGATCATTGAAGACACATCTCTCATTTTTAAAATGGATTTGTTTGTGTTCCATATGGGCCTGGGTTTGTGTGTGTGCTTGGAGGAGGGCAGGAACCTTCTCTAGGTCCTATAACTGCCCATAGTCAATATGCAACTGTCTGGTTTCCACCAGCATTTTGTTTGGTTGTTTTTAATGACAGTCATCCCCCCACAAACATCTACTCATTTGACTATGGAAACTTGTATTTAAATTACCAAACAAGGTTGTTCCTTGTTTGGTGACTTAAAAACCATCATCTCAAATTCCAATAAAATACAAGACAAGTTCTGAAGTGGGAGCCATAGATATCAAAGACAGGCTTTGACCTGGTGGGAATGGCAGCACAATGCATATTCCTGTCTCCATGGCCTCTTCCACTATGGGATGGCTCCTGAGTCTCTCAAGTGCACTGTGATAGAAGCAATGGAAAGACATGGGCTAGTCATGCCCTCACTGATGGAGAAGCAGGTCTGGATTTATTTGATTCTACTATAAAGCTGCTACGTAAGGGACCTGGTGCTGGTTGACTTTTCTTGCTGTACCTAGCTTAAGTAATAAAACTGCTTAAAAACTATTTCTTTTCTCTTTCCTTCCTGTTCAGGAGGCTTTTTCCAAGACCACGCTTTTCCAATTCATTGCAATGTCACATTATTTGGCTTGAGCATCTCTCAGCCTTTGAGATGTGGTTTCCTATTAAAATTAAGAAAAAATGATAGTTTTTATTTTTTTAAATTATAATTTCACCCCTTTAGGCCCTTTCATGTAACCCTACTTCACTCTCTTTTAAATTCATGGCCTGTCTTTTGGAGGGTAGGATTAGGCTATTGTTCCTTCTCTCAGAATTGCTACATGAGTACAGTTCTCTGTCTAGGCCTCGGGCCTCATGCACTTCTCCACATTAGCATATCTATTGGTGCTGTCTTTGTTCTGGTCATGTTTAGGCAGCCATGCTGGTGAAAGATGTCATGTGTATAGCTTCTCTGGTATTTCTAGAACTCCCTGGACCTTGGGATCTTGAAATCTTTTGACACCTTCTTCTGAGGTGATCCTGAGCCTTAGGTGCAGAGCTGTGTTATAGATGTGTCAGTTGGGACTGGGCTCCACACCACTGTGTTTTATCAGTCTCAATTTTTCTGTAATGGTCTCTGGCTGTTAGAAAGAGACATATTCTTAACGCAGAGCAAAAACTAAACTTCCATTTGAAGATGGAGCTAGGAACCAGAGATGAAAGAGAACATGAGACATCAATCTTTCTGGATTTGGGTTATCTTACTCAATATGATTTTTTTCTAGTTCCATATACTTACTTGAAAATCGCCTGATTTCATTTTTCTTTGCAGCTAAATAATTTTTCATACTATAGTGTCTATATGTAACTGAAGTGTGATTTCTTATGACTCAATAAGCGAGGTGCTTGCTAGAGGGCATGAACTCAGATCCGCTCCTAAGAGCAGGTATGACATGTATGTGACTGTTGTCCTGGGAGGCAGATGAACCTCAAGCCCACTGCTTAGCAAGCCTAGTAGAATCAGTGAACTCCAAGTTCAGTGATAGAATCTGTCTCAAAAAGATAAAATGACTGGTTGGTGGTGGCACATGCCTTTGGTCCAAGCACTTGAGAGGCAGAGGTAGGTAAATTTCTGTGAGTTCCAGAACAATCAGGGCTGTTACACTGAGAAACCCTGTCTCAAATCCCCCTCCCCAAAAGAGTAAAACACATGGCATTGACCTCTAATCTCTACATACACATTCACATGTATACCTACACACACACATACACACATTATATATATCATATCATAAATTATATATATTATAAACTACACATATTAAAATTAAAAATAAAATAGATAGTTGTTAATAATAGGTCTATTTCTTAGTAGAGATAGGTAGAGAGACTTAATTTCCTATAAAACTAACTTCTAACAGTTCTTGTTCGTTTGAACAATCTAGAGACATTTGATAACTGTATATTGTGCATCTGTTCTGGGGTTTCACTTTCACCTTTGAATGACCCTAATGTTTTCTAGGATCTGTTTATGGCTTTGGCCTTTGGCCTCAGAGTCATATTATCACCATGCAGTCTTGGTTTTAGTATAAGGAAAAGGCCTATTTTGATATTCACATTGGGTGTAGCAAGACCAGGGTTTCCTCTTTGTGTGTAAGGAGCAGGTCCTCATACTCACCAGAACTCTGGGGCACAGCAGTGGAACATGCGCTCCAGAGCTATGTGAGTGCAGCTCTCTGAAGCTGAGTTTATAAGTTATAACCCTTAATCCAAATGAAATATAATTTTATTTGAGGTAGATCTGCAAGTGGGAAAATGACTATTAAGTCTACAGTTCCAAAATAACTAATGTGTTTGGTCTGAAGCCAGGTACACTGTGAGCCCTGGTTTAAGTGCTCACATGGGAAATGCAGAGAGAGACTTTAACATATGGATTCTCAGAAGAAAATGCAACCATTCCATGCAAGAAATATTGAGTTATTCTTAGTGCTTTTTAATGTGTGGTTGACTGTATATTTTTGAGTAGTGCCATTTTTAACACTTGGCAATTCAGGCCACAGGTCTTCATTTCCTGAGGTAATTTTAATAACTCACCCATTCACACAGCAAGCATTTATTGGGGATTGATTATATAATATTTCATTGTACTTGGTTTGATGAAAAAATGCAAAGAAAGGAGATGAAATATCTGTATTTGCTGAATTACAATACTGCTTGAAAATAAAACTAACAGATTCAACCAGTGAGTAAGAAGCTGAACATTAATATATTAAAAATTCTTGTTGCTGGTATAAGCCCGTAGTTAAATATTCCTTAGGATGATGAGGCAGGAAGATGACTTGAGCCTAGAAGTTTATATCAGCCTAGGGAGGTAGCATTAAGAGAGTATTTTGAATGAATAAGTGAATGAATGAATGAATGAATGAATGAATGAAAGAAAGAAAGAAAATTTCTACTGGTAGCGCCATATGCATTTGCTTTTAGTTGCTGTCATAAAACATTTTGATCAAATGCAACTTGAACAGGACTAGGTCTATTTGGCTTAGGGGTTACCGTCCATCATTGAGGGAAGCTAAGGCAGGAATTGATGCAGATCTTGAATTAACACTACTTGCTAGCTTGTTTCCATGGCTTGCTCAGTTTGATTTCTCATCCAGCATAGGACAACCTGATCCGGGGTGAGCTGAGCCCTCTTCGTATAACTCATTAATAAAGAAAACACATTTATAGACAGGCCTTGAGCCCAATCTTAAGGAGGCAATTCTACTGAAGTTCTCTCTTCCAAGATGACTCTAGTGTAGGCCAAAGTGACAGGCTAACCAATAGCAGCTCCCCACCATGCTATAACACAGGGAAAGCTTTTGAAACATCTACTTTTGAGACACTTGTAATCTGATAGTATGTGGGGTGGGGTGTCATAGTCATCAAGAGTCAAGCCACCTCTTAGTCATCGTGAGAGCACTGTTGACACAGACTCAAAGTTCTACCTGTGAGAACCAGCTTCAGAAAAAGAAGAGAAGAGAAATTTGGGGAAGAAAGGGTCAACTATTGGCTGGTGTTTCCACATATATTGAGATGGCAACGAGGGAGAAGACCGATATGAAGTAGACAAAAGACTTTCCTTGAGAAGTTGCATCATAGTCTGCAAGAAATTTATGTGTCACTTTGCTTTGATACATGTAGGACAAAGATAAGGGGAAAAGAAAACAGGTTGGGCAAGAAAATAGAAGCAATTATAGGAGGTTAGAACATATAGGCATAGGAAAGTAGCCAGTGTAAAAATGAATCCTTAGACTCATATGTGACGAAATGAAATTAATTTGGGGCTAAGCAGCAGCTAACTGATGGGTTTGGCCAAATCAGAAGTACATTAAAAATATTTAAAAGTAAAATATATTACATGGGTGCAACTTGCTCTAGGTTGTGGCATGTTATATTTGTTGAGCAAAGATCAGGTTAAAATCATGGCACCGTCATTCTCTGTCTGGATGACTTTGAGGACAATTTCGCCTTCTCTGTGCTTTCTCTAAGAAAAGGGGAAGTAAGAGCTACTGTCCCGTAAAACTATTACAGAGATGCAATAACTGGTATTTTTAAATGTTAGCATAAAACTAGCCTCTCTACCCATCCATACATCAATCTATTATTTATTTATTACCCATATATATCATATAATTCTAAATGAAAGGTTATTAATAAAATACTAAAAACGTCTAGAGATTCTTAAGCAGAGGGAAGTCAAGAGCATAATTGCATGGATATTTTGGAGGCTGGAAGGGGAGACAGATCAGATTTCATCAATATTTAGATAAACATGGCTGAGCTTCATCTAGGACAGAAATACCACAAGATTTGAAAAGGAGACATATTTCGAAAAGGGGACAAAAGAATGATTAGAAGTTGGGCAAGCAAGCACTTGTAGCCAAATGTGGCTCTGAGATGGAGGTTCTCAGAGCCTGCGAAGAAGCTGGAAACAGGGACACAAATGGGAACATTATGCATTGATGGACCTCAGCGCTTTGGTAGATGACATCCACGGCCCTTAGCCTTTATGTGCTCAAGTAGTAAGAATAATTAGCTGGAATTTTATCTTCCTTTGTGTGTCTGTGCAATCCTTTTGCCATCTGTTGTAGGCACAAGTCAGGGTGACAGTGTTACGGGAATGGAAAGTGAGTTCTAAAGGAGCTTTCTGATTTAGAAACGTGTCCTGGAGCATTTCATTAAATTACAAAGATGACAGCGAGCTGGAGAAGAGCTGAACTTTCCAGACACTTAGATTTAACTGAATGATGTCAAAAAATTATTTCAGTTGGGAGTTTTAAAAAAAATGATGAAAGAAAACAAAACAAAAACTAGGTCATGAAATGACCCCAGAGCAAAGTCTTAAATCTTAAAGGTCAGCGGGTCAGTGTGCTTTAAAAACTGTAATTATGGTTCTTAATTCTTCAGTGGGCTTACTGTGTCCTGTTAAGGTTATTTGCTCCCATATAGCACAGCCCATAATGTCATTCGAGGTTTTCCTTCCAGCTTCTCCAGGTATTAAAGCAGCTTGATGTGTTTTTGTTACATTAATCTTTCCTCTGAAGCTGGTGATGAGTTCATCCAACTCTTTTCCATCATGCTGAAAATTCTTTTTAATTAAAAGCCCATCTCCACACATGGTATCAGCATTAAGAAAGACCTGCTCTGTCTAAAACAGCAAACATTGAGATAGCTCAGGAATTGCTCTATAAATCATTGCAAGTAGAATTGACTTCGGGTTTTTGCATTTTTTTTTTTTAAGTGAGCAGAAGTTGAGCTGATGAGAATTTGGCCCATATGGTTTCTTCCTGCTGGAATAGATTGGTTTCATCTCACTGCCTCGGTAGTTTTGCTGTGCATTGATGTGAAATATTGTGGACATATTTTAACGAAGCTATCAACTATGGAATACTTTCTACAAAACATTATGATTACAAAGGCGACAAAAGAAACAGTTAAAAGCAGGAGAGGATGCTCAGCGAGAGAGGAATAGAAAGTGTTGATAGAACCGTCTGGGTTTCTTTAGGCCCCAGTGTGCAGAAAGCGTGCAATGCATGAATAATTCATCTAGAAATTCTATCGTGAAGTTGTATCAGTTTCCGCAGTAAAACCTGGCTGTGGAGGAGGAAAATGCATCAACATCTGTGACAAGCTCTATGAAGAGACAGTGGCAGAGTCTCTCAGGCACCAGGAGCAAAGCAAAATATAATAAATTCCCTTAAGTGTCAAATTTGTGTCGGCTGAATAATGACACCATATGTCTGGGTTGCTGTGTCACCATAGGCTACTCTGAAAAAAACACATGGCTTTGTAGAAATGGCTGTCAGCTGAGGAAGAAACTTTGCTGCCTGCTGTCTGACAGTTATGGGAAACAGCTTGCTCAGCAAGGCGAGCTTCTGAGAAGCAGGAAGAATTATTATTATTATGTTGTTGTTGATGGTAATGTTCAACACTGTTTGGTCTTAAAATGTCAGAATCCAAGGTATCCTGATGCTTAAAGTTGGTGAGAGCCTGTATCACGAAACAGGCAACCTTTGGTGTTTATCCTCCGAATGAGAGGAAAGGAGCCTTCAAAGTCCACCTTAGTCTGAGGAAGGCATTGTGATATTCCATATCTTTATATAGCTCCCAGACATTCTCCTCAGAACATTTCAGAGAAGTTTCCTTACTCATTCTTAGAGCATCCTTATTAGTAGCCTAGGACTCAGGCATGGTTTTGCTCTGAGGGAGACTGAGGCACTGAAAGATGGTGGTCACGTTAGCTCCCAGGAAGCCTGCTTCTGTTGACAGTTTAGTATCTACACTCAACCTGGCTGTCATCCCAGCAGGCCAGACATTCTATCAGATGGGCTTTGCTTTTCTTGAGCTCTCTCCTCTTATGCTGGCAGGCACAGTGCTGGCCTGATGCCTGCCTACTGGCTTTTATGTACACCCTGGGTGCCTGGATTCGGCAGCACTCTGATGAGCCAGGATTCTGCATATTGAGCATAGGGATGCTGTTAGCAGACAGATCATGCTTGCATATGGTTCCTACAGCATGGCAGTTGGGTCCTGCTCAAATTTTCTAAACAGCTCAGACTCTGGAGAGAAGTCAGCTGCCCTAACCTAGGCTGCCTACATAACAGCTGGCTTTATGCCTTGGTTTTCCATCACAATTATTCCCACAGTACTTAAGAGAGATTATAGCAATGGCAAAACATTTGGAATATGTTATATTTACCTTTAGTTACACAGCCACAGTCAGGTAACCTGGACAACTGGGTAAATCAATCTGTTTTGATGAAAATTACTTCCTATATGTATTAGTTTTCTACATTAACTTTTTTTAAAGTGTGGTTCCTTTCAAAATGGTTAAGATATGAATCACTGGAGTGCTTTCTCTGTGGGTTTGGGTGCACACACATACATGCACACACAAACACACATGACACATGTACACACACACATATGATGCCAATTCATAGTTGTATAGAATCTTGAACATACTATGGTGCTGTGGGATATTTGTACATTGAGAGAAGATATATTGCTGTGATTAGTTTAATAAAGAGCTGAATGGCCAATAGCCAGGCAGGAGGTATAGGATGCACTTCCAGACAGGGACAGGGGAAGTAGGAGATGAATCTAGGCATAGGAGAGATGCCAGGAGACACAGAAGAAGCAGGATGGGCAGCATATGACAAAATGTAGATTAATAGAAATGAGTTAATTTAGGTTATAAGAGCTAGTTATGAACAAGTGTAGGGGATTGTGTTGTTTCATGGTAAATAATTGTCCCACCCACTGGTTTAATAAAAAGCATTGACTGGCCAAAGGCAGGCAGGAAGTATGGGCGGGGCTACCAGACTAAGAAAACTCTTAAGAACAGGAAGCACAGAGCAGAACGCCAGAGAGAAGCCGGAAGAAGCAGAGGACAACTATGCTGCTCTAAAGAAAGAAAATGAGAGACTCTGGATTTATTTCTGGATAAAAAACATAAAGTTTGATAGAGGAAGACCCCCTGAAAAATCTCCAATGGAAATGGATGAACCAGATGATTCAGCATTTCCAAGGGAAGCGAGGCTGAGGAAGCTGGAAGACAGCTGGGTAAGATTTGACTGTGGTGCTTATTCCCTCTAGTATCTCCAACTTCTTCAGAGATCTATCCCTGAGTCTCATTCTTTCATGCGACAAACAAGCCTAAGCTAACTAAGGCCATGCTTTTGTAATTAATAAGAAGTCTCCATATCATTATTTGGGTGCTGGCTGATGGGACAGAAAAGTTATCATTACACTATGGGAATGTAGATTTTGAACCCCCCCCCCCAAAGAGAAGCCAGCAGCAGTCAGACCTCTCTCAGATTTTCCTACCCAAGTTAGTTGAGAATATAAAATATCAAGTACAAAGTGAAACAGATCAGGAGAATAATGATTTCCATGCAGAAGCCAGTGTTCTGTCAGGACTCTAATGAGAAGAGAGGTTAAGAGATGGCTTTGAGAACAAAAGCACTTCAGCCAACCCTGATGACCTGAGTTCCATCCCTGGGACTCACATGGGAGAAGGACAGAACTGACCCATACATGCGTTCTCTCTCTCTCCCTCCCCCCCCCTCTCTCTCACACACACACACACATACACACACACACACACACATGTGCATGCACACGCCTGCACACATGATAATGCACACATGAATGCATATACATATGCATGCACACACGTGTGTATGTACACAAACATGCACATGCATACATATGTGTATGTATACCCACAAACACACATGGATAAACACAAACACTGTGCATGTGCATTCAGACATGCACGATAATGTAATCCTTATTTAATTAACAGTTTAATTAACAGACACTATCATGTATATATGTATACTTACACACACACAGAGGCTTAAAGTTAGTTCAAAAAGTGTAATTTTACATCAAAGTAGTCCGAGGCACAAACAAAGTTGGCAGGCTAGCGTCTAACTGGCCAGCTCTGTAGACCCATCTGTTCTATCTTGTTCCCACTAACCCTGTTCTGTCCAGGCCCTACCCCATCTTGCCTTGCTCCCTCTAATTCTACCCCAGTTACTTGTACTAATTTGCTCCTCTTTTGCATGTTCTTTCTTCTTGAAGACAGTCTAAAGTTCCTCCAGGTTAAAGATGTTTCTCCATCCTTCTTTGTATTTTACTCTGTCATTGACCTTTATACCTGTGACTGCTTCAATAAAAAGAATTCAGAAGAGTGCTATTGTGTCCATTCTTGAGTTAATCCTGACTTCGGCTATGGGAGGCTGTGTTATGTAATGTCCGAACACAGACAGCAGAGCTAAGTGCTTAGACATGAAGTAGACTGTCTTGGACATCCTGCTGAACACAGCCTCATTCAGAAGTGGAGCAGAAGACAGGTGGAGACCAGGTCCAATGAGAAAATACTTGCCTACCATGAAGAGGCCCTAGATTTTATCCCAGTACTCAGTTGGGCAAGTAAGCATGGAGTAGAAATACCATCAGAGCCATAAAACAGGGGAAAAGTATTTTAAACCGTTTAGTTTTGGGTGACTTGGTATGTATCAACAGATAAACTAAAGCAAAGAACACTGTGTTTTCAGTTCTATACAAGCCTGAGGTTATGAAACTAAATGCCTATTACAACTTCATTATAATATTTGGGGCATATCCTTACCGACTGTATGACAATCCCAGTGCCTTCGTATTTTTCAGACATAATTTTTCTAAGTTATTTGGAGTGAACAATGTAGAAAGCAGTCCATTTGGCCATCACGTTGTCCTGGTTACTCTCCCTCTGATGTCTCTGCTCTGGACAGATGTTTGCTTCTTGTCTTAACACTAAGAGTAATGGTCTGGCCCCCATGTCCGCTGTTGCTGAGTATGGTACTTATGCTAAGTCTATGGGCACCTCAGTCTGTATCTGGTGTCAAATCCACTGCCAAAGAGGCCACTGATTCTATAGAAGTTGACGGTCTACCGTGGAGTCAGGCTCCGTGGAGATTGTAGAAAGAGGGTCATTGCAACAATAAATGACATGCATACCTATATATTTATAATCAACTGGACTTCAGACTAAAGTCATACTGTTTGGATTCTTCTTTGGTTTTGGCATAGGGATTTAAAAGATAGAAATTAGAAACCCTGTATGAGATTTGTTCATGCTGAAATACTTGTGTGCTATGACCTTGAGTAACTTATCATATAGAAGGGTCTGGTATGTACTGCCCAATCAGATACTCCTCAGCATGAGATTATGATATATTTGTCAGGCTAAAGGACAAGTAGAAGACAAATAAGAAATGTTTACTAAATTTATAAATATAGAAGAAAAAATTAAACTAAAATGGACTGGTTAGGTAGGCAGTAGACTTGATAATATCTTTATTATTTCAATGTTTGAGGATGATTTTTGAAGAGTAGCACCCTATGTATTCTTTTTTGTTTATTTTTCTTAAAGGTCTGTGTGTCTTCCTCCAAGAGTAAGGTGGAAAATAGCTGATGTATAGCATAATTGACTGAAAATGTGAAGATATATAATATTACATATATATAATATCATATATTATATATATAAATATATACACATACACATATGTTCAGTGGGATGAGAAAATGGAAGAATGCATGGGTATAACCAAATATTACCAAGAAGGTTATTAAAATGGAATTATCTACTGAGGATATTGGCAAGACAGTTTGCTTCTTTTGTATATGGCGTTGGAAGACTAGATAGAGAAAGTCCATCCATGTTTCCTGGACATATAGACACTGAGGAATTAATGAGAAGATTAAGGGCTCTTTACGCCTAACACAGAACACTTTTCAATGTTATCCTTGGGGATGCTTAGAAAAATAAGGACAGAAAAGCATCCTGCAAATTGATTACTGTTTCTTATGGCACCACAGTGATTGATCATTGATTAATCCTCTTGAGCACTGTCTTGTTTTTTAATTCTCATGGAAGAATCTTTGCAAAGTAGAAAAAGCTGGAAAAAATTTATTCTTGCCATTTTAAGCAAGACCAAAATTTTGGGTTTCGCATTAATAAAGTTAAATACTAGTGTTGAAGAATTATTGCTACATATTTTTGAAGGCACGTGGTTTGGGCTCCTCCGAATTATGCTGATGTTTATAACTTTCATAGAGGAATATGAGCAAACACTTGCTTAGCCATTTATCTTTACATTGACTATTTGGTTAAGTTCTTACATACAGATGTGAGGGAATTACAGGTCTTGGTGATGCATTGTAGGAGTCCACATGACATTTGGAGATTTTCCTAGCTAGCCAAAAGATGTTCTGATAACATTCAGATTTTGAGACTGTCAGACACACTGGCAAGAGGCCTATGACCAGGAAAAGGATCTCATGAGCACGACCTCTCAGCCAATTTGGAAGAATTTGAATTTTTGTTGGAACAATGAAGCTGAGTTCTAAACCTTTTCACCACATGTTATAAATATTAACAATGAAGGTAATGTGGGTGGTGGGGACTTTTTTTGAAACAGGGATTTCAATCTTGGCTGACATGATAATAAAGTCATTCACTGGGAAACAGAGCTGGGAGTTGTTCTAATTTTACACTTTCCTTCTTTCTCTCAAAAGAAAAAGGAACGAGAAACATTGGCACAGTAATCGAGTTTATGGAGGCAATATTAATGGATATAATGCGTCAGGCCAAATTATACAAGTATTTATAGTGTAAAATTTTGAGGAGGCATAGTGCTGAGCAGTTAAGCAGGCCAGCTGTGGGGCCAGATTTCCTGGGCTTAAGCAACAGCTCTTCCACTTACAAGCTGTACAAACTCGAGGCGTGCAGAAGTGAAGCACCTTGCCCACTTTCCTTGTCCTAATGTCTGCTGGAGTTAATAAGAGCACTTAACTCATGAAGTGGCCTGGAGTGTTTGACAAATACTAATAATCGTTTTCATTATCTCTGAGAAAAAATTCCCATCATTAAGTTTATTTACTTCATGAAAAAAAAGAATTATTTATTTATCGGTAGTGTTCTGCTGTAATTTTTAGGTATCAGGAAGGTTGATGGAGACTTTGAGCTACACAAGTTATACACTTGACTTTTAAGCGTTATCTCTTCTATGAAAACCCCACTTATTATTCTGGCTGGATTGACTCAGGGTCTCAGCCCATGCCAGTCTTTGAGGAGATTCCGGCATGGGTTACATCATGTACGTTTCAGGTTGGAGAAGATGCTCCAGAACCCTCTTCTTCTTTGCCCTTGGAGATGAAGCCTGATGGACACAAGAGCCACTAGAGCACAGGCCTTCTGCCCTTGATTGACAACATCATAAATATTGGAGCTGGGGTGGAAAATGCTGCTTTTAAAAAGAGAAGAAAACGGAGGAGGATGAGGCCTGGAGGATGACCAAGAATCCAGAACACACATACATACACACCACATGCATCATGGAAATCCTACTACTTTGTATATTATTTTTAAAATTACTGAAATGAAGAAGAACATGGACAGCACATCTATGGTGTGGACAGGCTAGACATCTGACCATCAGCATAACCGAATCTTTTGTGTGGAATCTAATTTGTTCACTGCCCACAAAGCACTTAGTCCCTTGTCACCTAGAGAAAATGCAGGATGTTTCCCATATTCTCCCATGACTGTCAGGACTATCAGAGTGTTTTATAGCATTTTGCTTTGCAGGAAAGGCATGGTAGACTCTGTTCAATGGATACTTCCTATGTATAAGGAGACTTTTATTATCACTAAATGTAGTGGTGATTCATCTACATTCTAGAGAAAAATTGTCTAATACTCTGGTTCTCAACCTCTTGTTTGTGACACCCTTGTTGCTTGCCAGATATGTTGCTTATTAGACATTTACATTGCAATTCAAAATAGTAGCAAAATTCCAGTTAAAAAGTAGCAATTAAGTAATTTTATAATTGGAGGTTACCACAACATGAACTATGTTAAAGGGTCGCAGCCTCAGGAAGGCTGAGAACCACTGCTCTAGGGAGTAAGAGTGCTTACTGGAAGAACAAGAGGACTTGAATTCAGATCCCAGCACCTACTTAAAAGCTAAGCATAGCCATGTGTATCCATCAGCCCAGCACTGGTGGGTGGAGCTTGCAGGAGCTCACAGGCAGCAATCCAAACCGAAAACTTCAGCTCCTGGGTCAATGAGCGATCTTGTCTCAAAATATAGGGTAGAGAGCAATAGAGGAAAAGCTTTCACACACACACACACACACACACACACACACACACACACACACACACACACACACTCCACAGAGTGAAAAAGGAAATTAGAAAAGAAAACCAGAAAAACGACCATCAGATTAATTTGGGAAGTTTTTATTTCTTTGACTGTCTTGGAAGTTTTTCTGTAGACCAGACTGGTCTCTGCCTCCCCAGAGGTGGGATTAAAGGTGTGTGCCACCACTCCCTAGTTTTATTTGGCAGGTTTTTCTCTGGGCCTTTAAATTTCTCTCTTGTTCTCTCTGAGAACTAATTCTGGAAACAGCTTTATCACCTTTTGATTGTTTCTTGTTAGCCTTGTGTGACATCATAGTCACCATACAACTCTTATTAAGACATAATTTCCATACACCCTTTCCCAGAGAAAGAAGTGGTTTGTTTGCTATGCTCAAGAGTCTTGGGAGTTGTGATACTATAAGAAACCTTAGTAAATTATTAATAAATCCTAATAAATTACGTTTCAAATGCGTCTTGATTCAATACAGTCCCTAGAAGCTGATGACTCTAGGTCGATTAAGAAAATAAATACTTGGATTGAATGTTCAGAGATGTGCCAGGCCTGGGTTATGATGTATCACTTCAGGGGTGAAACCAAGTAAGCTCAGCCTGAGCCCTGTGGTCCCTCTATTTGACCTTGTTCACCTGCAGCCTGGGAAGAGAAGATGGAGGACAGTCTCTCCTTTTCTTCCACCCCGTGTATGGAGAACTGTTGTTACACCTTCCCGCGAGGCCAGGCAATGTCCCACTTCTTTACAAATTGGCAGAGAGTGGGAAGAAAACAATTAGGTTGATTGAGAAGGTAGTGAGAATAATCATTGAGATCCTGTGAGGTTTCCGAACTCAGCTCCAATTATGATGTCATCGGTGTACCAGCAGGGTGGCCTGTGACTTATGCTATAATTTTCTTGGCATCAGTCCTATCCCATCAAAAACGGAAGAAGAGTTTTATTTCTTACATCTCGGATTCTTGGCGAACATCCAGAGACATACACCATCCAAAAGTCGTCACTCTGCTTGAAGTCTGTCTTATTCCGAGGGGGAGTCAAGGCTGCAAATGTCACGTTGCTTCTGAGAAGTGACAAAAGATATGTGAGACATATCCTTCAACGATTACATACCTTTGCTCCTTAACATTTGAATCTGGATTATGAAAACTAATCGTTGAATAACCACATTACCCATGGAAGCTAGGATCTGGTGAGTAGATAAAAGGTTTTCTTTAGTTGCGTCCCATTTGTTCCAAAAAAAATCTAAAGAAAACTATTCATCATTATTTTGGTTTTTCCTGTCTGACTTTATTCACTGAGAAATATCTTTACTTACAACGTGAATGCTATTGAAGAACCAGTCTGAACTGAGTAGTGCTTTTCCAAACTGGGGTACAGATAGCAAAGTAAGCGAAAACCTGGGGTGTCAACCTTTGTTATCAGGAGCTCTCCTCAGTTTTACCTGCCAAAGGCTTGAGAGCCAGTCCAAAAAATGCCCATGGGCCTCAAACCTGCTTTCTCAGAATCCACTGACAAGGTGATCCCATGGTGGGGGCCCTCCCCTGTTGGTAGGAAATGTAAAGATGGGCTACCTCATAAATTCCTGGATACCTTTGCCCCTCCAGAAGTCACAAGTTCTTTGTTTTAGCGTTCCCTTTTTGAACCCTGAAGAAAACATATCCATGTTATTTGCCCTGCCAAACGTTTGTGCACTTAGCAACTGGTGCTAAGTCAAAAATGTCCGCAGAGAAGGGGGTGAGAAAGGCTCATGGTGATATAGTGTGTATTTAATAAAGTTTGCCTGAAAACCAGAGGACAGAGGCACTTACAGGTTTAGCTATGAAGGTCAGGGAGTGGTAACCCACTCTTTTCATCTCTTCACTCAGGATGCAGAGATCTGTCTGGATCTCTGTGAGTTCAAGGGCAAACAAAGTCAAGCAGTGGTGGCTCACAACTTTAATTCCAGCACTTGGGATCCCATGCCTCTGCTCCCAGTACTTGGCAAACACGTACACCTTTAGTCCTAGCATTAGGAAGGTTGAGCCAGGAAGTGATAAGGCCTTAGGAGACAGGGTTTGGGTTTGGCCATGCCTTTGACTTGAGGCATTCTGGCTGAGGATTCCCAAGGTGGCTACGTGACTTAGTAACTTTGTCTTATTGTCTCCCCTGAGATGTTTCCAGTGGCCTGAAAGGAGGCCTGTGTCCAGGAACTGATTAAATTCACTTTAAAACTGAGAACCAGTGTGAAGCACCAGCTCTCTCTTTCATTAACACAAAGTGCAGTATCCATGGTAATGGGCACCCCTAATTATAGAAGTTGGACTTGAAAGTAACTGGTCCAGCCTTCAGACCCTTTTACTTGGCCAAGGCAGAGGTGGTGCTATGTCACTATCATTTAGTTTGCTAACTTTTAAAGTATGCTTCATGTAGGGCATGTTTCAATCTAGGGATGGGAAGTGTTTCTCTTTACTCACAAAAATCTTGAAAACCTGGCTTTACCAATAGATTTAATATTTCTTTGACTTAGGCTCACACCATTATTTTGGGTGCAGCCCTGGTGTCTTCTGTGCTTTGGGGTCTTGGGAAATGACTCAGTTTTTCAGTTTCTCTATATCTGAAGATTAAAATATTGTTTAAAGACTGAACTACTAGGGCCACAGGGAAAGGTCTAAGCCATTTCTCTGTGATGAGTCTACAGAAAACGCTAGTCTTTCCAAAACTAAAAGAAAGCATTTGTAGATATTGAAGTTAGGTAGCTTTGTTGTGGACAAGCTGTGGCCAGAATCTGGGAACAAACTATACTTCACATCCTACAGTGACTGCTGTAGGGTGTGAAGTGGTAGAAACTTTGGAAGCCCTTGACTAATTGGAAAGAACCAGCATCAGTCTCAGGGAGCAATCAGATCACTTCACTGCCAAACCAATGGTGTCATGGAGCCTCAGAACATCTGCTGAGATCTTCTTTGGTACCCTTTCCTTCATTCATGGTCTCAAATGGGAACATTTGTGGTCAATGAACACTGCCTTTAAGGTGAGGGGCTTGTCTTCCAACTACTGAATTCAAGCTCTTTCTGATAGAATGGAAAACTGGGGAATATCTTCTTTCTCTTTAAGAAGGCATTGAGAGTTCACTCTCTTAGAAGAGTTCAAATGTCATGCTATATAAGTAAATAATAAGCAACATCTGGCAGCCAAGAGATACAATTATTCCGTCTTTATTTTTTGTCTTGTGGTATACCTATTTTGTAGGTAAATCAAGGCTTGATGAATATAAGTAGCTTTGTCAAGACCACATTGGAAGTAGGAACGGAATGAAAGCTAAGAACAGTGGTATGTGTATGTAATTGCCATAATGAAACCTGTTATTTTGTATGCTCCTTAAAAACGTTAATAAAAAATATTAAACTGGACATTTGTCTTCTAGATCTACCAGCAAACTTACCCACCTTGCATATCATTAACCTACTATAGGTCCTCTGGTCTCTTTACTGGAAAGAATAAGGTGCATGGTTTGCAATGGGGTAGAGTTACGTTTCCATTTATGTAGTTGGGGTTCCAGTCAACCTGGGTTTTATACTGGTGATTCAAGTTAGGCCAATAATCACTCTTTGAGGGCTCATATGCCAGGTCCTGAGAATGGCCCCAGTATTTTGTAACCTCATAGCCCACAGAGTGACATTCTTCCTCCAGGAAGCCACACTTCCTATTTCCAAACACCTACTAACTGGAAATGATGTATTAAAATGCCCGAGACTTATGGGAGACATCTCATTCAAACCACCACACTTAGTTTAGAGGTAAAAGAGACATTATGTGGTAAAATAGACATTTCCCACTTCCCAGGCATCTGGCATTCCAGAGTTCTTTGTCTTTTCTGGTCAAACTAGTGTGTTTGAAGATGACCACACTAGTAACCAGTCCCTTGTCTTGTGCAAACACAGCTGATGGAGGTTCTTTCCTTTAGAGTTTAAATCTCAGAGGATATAGATCTTTCCATCATTACTTATCCTCTTTCTGTGTTTATCTACCTGCCAGCCAGGGGAGCAATTATAAGGAAGGTGTGTGGGGCAGTGCCTTAGACATTTGGAATGACTATGACAAATGTCATGTGAACAACAGAAATTTGATTTTTGCATATCTGAATGCTGTAAAGTCCAAGATCAATGGCTCTCAGGTGGACCTGCTTCCCAAATAGGCATGCTTTCACTATTCCTTGACTTGTTAGAAAGGACCAATGATCTCACTGGGGCCCATTGATAGTGCCCCCAACCCCACATCCCAATCACCATCTAAAGCCATCACCTCCTAATCCCTCTGAAGTGGGATTTCAGCACTTGATTTTATGAGCCTGGTGGGGAGAAACACAGGATGGCAAACATTCCAGACACCTCAGAGACATCTCTAAGCCGCTGGACCAGAATCCTGTCCCATTTAAGTCAATTCAAATTGGGCTTTCTCACTTTTTCCACCCTACATTTCTACAGTGGAGTTGATGGTAATAGATTTTGGTCTTTTTAGATTGAGATTTATTGGAGAAAATACATCTGACTACCCAGAAAGCCACGGGGCCAGGTGCTAATAGTAAGCTATTCTAGGGCTATTTCCATAGCTATTTTTTCTAATATGCTTAAAAAAAGAAACACTTCTTTCTTTATTAACAGGAAAATATTATATGTGCAATTTCACTGTTTCCTAAAATTGTGGTGCCGTCCACTGACTACACTGCCCCTTTGTCTCTGACCCCTCTGTACTCCAGGTAGAAACCACACATTTTCTCCTCTGGACTCCCAGGATAATAGTGTGAGCGTGCACGCTCCGACAGATGTGTTACCACTTATGCACACCTCATTTGTCTCTGTCCTATAAGGTGAGGCTCAGTCATCTTTTCTGCCACGAGAGTTAGCAGCGTTTCTAACCCACATGTTTTGAAATTTTCTAATCTTGAAAGGTCAATTGCAGACTTATTTGTCAAATAAAATAATAAATTTATTGTGATAACTGCAAACTGGAAGATGATGACTAATAGCTTCCAGAGGCAAGATGGTGTCCCAGGAGTCTAGGAAGGGGCACCAGTGTGGGACAGATTTGCTTTCCTGGTGTTTTGGCTCCTCACACAGTTACACCATTCACAGGAGTAGTAAAATAGGGAAGTTTATTTGAAGAAGAGCCCCCAGGAAGGCTAAAGCCTCCACTACATGGGGATGTGGGGAGGAATATTGTGCAGAAGGTAGAGGAGGGAAGCCTGGTCTCTTTAAATGACTGAATTTACTAGTTTCTCTGAATTGGCTTCCTGTATTTTATCTTGAGGAAAAAAATAGGGGAAATGAGAAAAAAAAAAGAGAAAGAAAAAAAAAGGAAAGGAAAGAAGGAAACAACCAACCAATCAAGAAAAGCCTACAACAAACTACTCTGGCTTTAAAAACGCCACCCCAGGGGTGGGGAGATAAGCCTCATCTTCTGGCTTGTCCTTTATGTTGAAGTCTATACAGAAGGTATGTGTGTGTTTGCTGCTGTTCCCCATCCCATCCAACTCAGCATTTATTGTCAGTGACCTGTGAACCCAGTTCTCCTGAAAGTACGCACTGGCCTCTACCCTGGGTCAATCCCAGCTATTGAAATCCAGCTGTTCCATCCCATTCCAAATACTGATTTTTCCCTTCTCAATTCTGAAGCTAGGGGGAATTCATGTTGTTCTGATTACCCAGCTAGTTAACTTGTACTCACAGCAGTAGAAGGGGAAGAGAGAGATGTTCTAAACATACAATTGCATCTTTCCCTATGTATTTTTACATTCATCATTCATACTCTACCATACTCGTATACTATTAAATAATGCAGCAATAATGTTTTGTTTCCAAGATTTTTGAATTATAAATTTTTAGATATCACTTTAGAAAGAGAAATGTATAGTTTAAGGAGGCACTCTACCCATCCCCAAAAGATCTTTTATAGACTGATGATATGACTAAGTTTGTTAGTAGATCAGCAGGACAAACTACCAGTTTAATATTATTTTTATTAAGGTTTTTAGTTAGTATACAAAATAATAGGTTTCATTCTTGAAGAACTTGGAAGGTGACCATGAACCTATAATGTTTTACTTTCAGGTATTAACTATTATACCTCTGGCACAATTGTTTCCTAATAATATCAGTATTCTTATGCCTAAAAGAGTCCCCAGTACTTATGTAGGAATATAGATAATAGTTTTAGAACTTTTGTTTTTAAGTTTATATTTAGAATCATTTAGAAATGTATATCATTTTCAGTAATCATTTTGATTGTGTGTGTGTGTGTGTGTGTGTGTGTGTGTGTGTAGTCATGTGTGGTTGTCACAGAATTTCTGACTCAGTCACTCTCCACCTTCTGTTCTTTGAGACAGTGTAGCACCAATTCTGGTTGTATTAAATGAAACTCAGAGCCAGATATCAGGAAAAAGCTGCAATATCAGAGAAAGGAAACAGACCACAATCAGTTCTCACCTAGCCAACTTCTCAAGGTAAAGGCTATCTTCCAGCTTCCTCAGCCTCGCTCCTAGTGGCTTCTACTGAATAATCTGTCTTCCTATGCCTGCCTTAATTATCTTCTTTACTCTGTTTGCATCCAGGTTAAGATTAAAGGTGTGAGCTATTACTATTTGGAAGTTAGCCTTGAACTCACAGAAACACACAAAGATCTCTGTCTCTGGAGTTATGGAATTAAAGGCATAGGTCACCACTCCCAGTCTTTCCCCATGCTGGGTTTAAAGGCCTGAGTTACCACTCTCTGACTCTCCTGGATTGACTGTGGGTGGATCTGTCCTCTGATATTCCAGACTGGTTTTATTAAATATATAACATATCACCACAATATAGGACCTCTCAATGAACCCGGTGCTCACTAATTGGACTACTGTGCTGGCCAATAAGGTTCAGGGATCTATCTGCCTGTTTTCAGCTTTTACTAACACTTAGATTTTATATGTTCATTGCTGTGCCTGTTTTTGTTTTGTTTTGGGAGTATTGAGAATCTTCACTCGGTCCTCATGGTTGCATGGTGCATGGCAAACACTTTACAGACTGACCTACGTCCCCAGTCTATCACTGCACTTTTTACATTTGCTGAAATTTTGATATCTGATGTGGAAGGATGAAGCTTTTATATTTAATATCAGGGGTTTTACTGAGAAACGCATTGTGTAAATCATCCATTTCCATCTATGCTCTTCATCAAAATGGTTTCTTGGTTAAAAACACACATGCCATTGGCAGCTTGAGCAATCATTTATAGTTTAATGACTATTTTAGAAGTAGACAGCTTGCTGTGAGAGCAGCTGACTCTCCTCTTCTCCCGTCAATGCATGTGAGAACAGATGACGTGTTAAGCTGTTTCCACTTCTCAGGGCTCCAGTAACTAATGTGCAGATGGTTGAGCATGCGAGTCAGGACATTAGACCTTGTTAGAATCCATGTGTTTTTGTGCTGTCTGTGGATGCTTTATGAAGACAATATTGGAAGAAAAACAATACAAAAGTCAACTTGGATGTTAGGGAGGAGCTCCGAATGAGAACAAACAATGCATGTGGATTATCATACTCTTTCAAAAGTGCCTATTCATCTTATTTATCTCTATAACTTTATGATTTGCTCCATTTAACTGAGAGACTGGGGCACAGAGAAGTCAATTGGCTGGCCAAAGCCATCTAACTTATATAGAATGCAGCTTCCCAACTCTCTCAAAGTCATGAAGATTAAATAAGGTAGAGAGTTGTTTGAAACGCGTAATCCTCTTTATTGAGGTAAGATAGTAGGAGACACACTATACCTGAATTGAGGTATTCTCAAATTTATACCAAGAACTCAAGCTCTGGCTCTCACTGGGAATGTTTGGGGATAGGGATTTCAGGAAGTCACTCAGGTTTAGTGAGGTCATAGAGGTGAGATCATAATCCAATAGTATTGATTGCCTTTGAAAAGGTCATGTGAGAACACCAGTGAGCCAGAATGAAGACTCTTGCTTAGATCTGGACCACACTGAATCCCTGATTTTGATATCCACTATAATAAGAAAATGTCTACTATTTATGGCACAACCAAAGGGATTTTGTTATGCCCGTTTACAAAAGAGAAGAAAAAACGAATTCAGTGCCCAATGACTTCTTTATGTCAACAGAAAAAAGATTGTGAAAATAGGTCTGCTTTGAGGTAGAAGAAAGAATATTTGACAGAACACAATAGATAAAGCACTGGTCTAGAATAAGGACAGCATTAAGAACGACAGTCACCTTGATGTGAAGCTGATCCATGACTGTCACCATGCATTTTCTCTTGGAGGTGTCATAGTCAGGGTTTCTATTGCTGTGAAGAAACACCATGACCACAGAAATTCTTATAAAGGAAAAAAATTTGAGTTAGCTTACTTTTTTGGAGGTTTAGTCCATTGTCATCATGGTGTCGATTAGGCAGAGGTGGTGCTGGAGAAGTCACTGAGTGTCTTACATCTTGACTTGCAACAGGAAGTGATCTGAGATACTGGGATGCAGCAAGCTGGAATGCTGTCAGCTGCTAGCTCACACATAACAGCATGGGGTCTTCTTATTAATTATGAAAGTTTGATCTTAGCGTAGGCTTGTCCTACTAACTCTTATAACTTTAACCCATTTATATTAATCTATATTTTTTTTCTCATGGCTTTTCATCTTTCATTCTGTATGTCTGACCCCTTGCATGTGTTATTGGTGCCTTCTGTGTGCCTAGGTTCATCTCCTACTTCCTTTCTCTGTGTCTGAAAGTTCTATCTATACCTCCTGCCTAGCTATTGGCTTCTCAGCTCTTTATTAAACCAGTAATAGTAATCTATCTTTACAGAGTGTACAAATATCCCAGAACACTGGGTTGTATCTTGAGCGTATATGAGACCTCAAAGCTTGTCTCCACAGTGACACACTTCCTCTAACAAGACCACAGCTCCTAATAGTGTCACTTTCTTTGGGGGCATTTTCTTTCAAACCATCACAGAGGTGCCTCTGAGTCCCATGATCACTGTAGTTCCCCTGAAGATAAAACAAAGGTGAAAGAAGCTGAGAGGGTTTTTGTTTTCTGGGTTTTTTGTTATGTTTCTGATTTTTTTTTTTCAAGGGCACGCCTTTTCAATTACCCTAGGCCTCGACTGTGTGAGATATTCCATGCTACTTACATGGGAGGCTGACTGCTAAGCTTTCTCTGTCATTCCCTGAAACACCAGATTTTTGGAGAGTTGTTTTTTATTTTTAATTAGCTTATAAGAATAGATGATCCATTTTTAAACTTCAGTAGACAACAATAACATTATTAATTCAAGATATGCTAAAGTAAACTTCCTACCTTGAGAAAGTACTTTGCTTATTTTCAATCTGGCTTGGCTGCAGTGACTTTGAATGTCAACATGGGCAAAGTATTTGCAAGTTGGACTTTACTTGGAAAATAGTCTCTTCAAATGTAATTGAGGACCTTGGGACAACATTGATCTGGTAGCTATAAAGCAGTGACTCCCGCTTCAGAAGGGGCAAAAAGAGAAGATGCAGAAGGCCAGAATCCTCCATGAAGACAGGCAAAGATTGCAGTGATGTAGGCAAAGCATGCTGGGAAGGACTCATCTACCGAAAGTGGCAGGGTAGGGCTCTCCTCTCAGGACGTTGGAAGGAGCCTTGAAGGTAGCTTGTCTTTGTGGATTTCTGGCCAAAGAACCACAGAGAATACATTTCTATTGTTTCATGTTGCCTGGTTTGTGGGTATTGTACTGGCATCTCCAAGAACTTGACACATTGGCTCCTTTTATTCGTACTTTTATTTTCTATGCTACTCCCCATGGAATACATTAACTGACTTCTGGAAAGACAGGCAAAGGTTTTGAGTTAAGTGAGAAAATTGCAGACATTTCTATATTGCAGAGTAAACCATTATCAGTATGCCAATAAGTTTTTGCTTTCTCATAAAACTCAGGATCAACTATCAAAGGATGGCGCCTCCAACAGTGAGCTTAGCCTTTCCACATCAATAATTGATCAAAAAGTGCCCAACAGACTTGTCCACAGGACCATCTGATAGAGGCAATTCATCAACTAATGTTTTCTTGTTCCAGAAGACTCTAGTTTGTGTCAGGCTAAGAAAAAAAAATGGGTACAGTCATTGAGAAAAGTTCTCTACTTCAACAATATTAGCTCAGTTAAAAATCTCCTGTGTGTGTGTGTGTAAGTTAGAGGACAACCTCAGGCACCCATCCTAACCTTATACCATAGTTAAGACAAAGTCTCCTGTTTGCCTTTGTATATACCAGGCTAGCTTGACCTCAGGCCTTTGGGAATTTTCCTGTCTGTTTCCCATCTCATTATACTGGCTTTATACATATGATACAGATCTGAACTTAGGTCCTCAGACTTGTGTGGTAAGGACTTTACCACTGAGCCATCTCCCTAGATCCTTAAAAATAAAATACATTAGTGATATTTAGTACCTCTGTGTAGAGTAATGATTAGGAGCATCCTGACTCACTGCTAAAATGGCAGCAGTATCTCTGTACTTCTACCTGGTGACATCCCACTAAAAATGTCTCCAGGTGTCACCAATTGCTCTCCTTGGAGTGGAGGCAGAATTTTCCTCTGTTGAGAAACACTGATTTAACAAAGCAAAAGATATAGAGTTTCTCATGAGAATGGCAGAAGCCTTTTAAATGAGTAAATCTAAACAATGGACAATTTCCTCAGAAAACCATTTGCCTAACAGTCATAAATAATTTACTTTAGTCTTAAATAAAGTACTCATGTATGGGAAAAGGTCTGTTATACTCACGATTGATGCCCTGACAGTTTGTAATGTCAAATACATCTTCCCGTGACAAAGGAGAAATCCCTATCCCTTCTTAGTCTTTCAGTATACACATACATATGCATTTATGCATACACATATGTATGCGCATAATTATATAGTGCTCATACACGGACCTACAGATAACCTGCATGAACATGTGTATTTCTTTTTAGATACACATGTATATTTATTTAGATACACATGTAGATACAAATGCATATTAATAGAACTATAAATACTTAATGTTTCAATGTCTTTCACATAAATCACAAAGTCCTAGGATATAATATACAATTTCTAATGGTGACAAAATACATTAAAAGCCTTTGAGAAAGCACTTTTTTCAGAAAAGGCCGTCAGTCACCTGTATACAAGGACATAAGTATGATGCTGTTGTTCAAATTCCATTTTCCTCATAAATAGAAGACTTGCTTAGCTAACGCGAAAGCAGAACTCTGTTCTTTTCCTGACTTCTACAAAGTGCTTACCACCTTTTTGGAACTTGTGATTTTCCCCACGCGACCCTGAGTCACACAGTTATGAGTTCCTCTGTTTGCTTACGTACACTGTTGCCTAATGTACTCCATAAGTCATGCATAATTATAGTGTGCCCAGCTTTCAAAAGATACACTTGTGGTAAGCTTGGATTCTCCACTTCTTAAAAAATGTCACATACAGGAAAAAAAAAAAAAAAGAAAGAAAGCTTCCTTTGGAAACATTGGTCTTCTTTCTTGATGAGGGAAATATTTATTTGAAAGCATATGTTTAAAATGATTCAGAGTTGGTGATGGCCATTTCCTGGCTGGAGAACTGGGCAAACCGGCCTCTTGATGAGGTCCCGTTGGAAGGGAGCCACTTATACAGGAACCCTGAGGGCAGCTCTGGGTTTGAATCAAGGGTTCTGAGGGAGAAACTTAGAGGCCCCATGGAGCAGAATAATTCTTAAGATGAATTTTTGAAATTACATTTTAGGGATCTCAGTGTCTTAGAGATTTGTCTGCAGGTATGAAAATATTTCTTAGGTTGTAGTGAACAAAATAGTAAATTATTACATGGCTGTAGAAAGATGCTAAGTAGAAAGCTAAATAATATTTTTAAACATGGGTATTATTTCTATTTTGAGAGAAAAACTATTTTGCAATTAGAAAATTCTGTTTCTTCTATAAGCATATTCTCAATTTTGGACTCAGTAGCAAAGTGCTTGTGGTGGCCGCCATCCCATGGGGCCATAGCCCAGTGTGGAGCATCTCCCACGTGGGTAATTTGAGAAATAACTCTGTTCCCTGGAATAATTTGTAAGTGATCCAATTCTGGCCATGGAATGCACTATGGGCTTTTGAAGGAAAGACACCTGCTCTTTGCTGTCTGCCTGAGGCAACATGGCACAGCCCTTCAGTGCCAGGCTGACGCCACTGTGGGGATGTTGAGCTCATGAGTTGGGTTTTTCCACCGTCCGTGGAATGTGAATGCATTCCTTCCCTCCCTTACTTTTGCTTTTACAAATTCTGGATTTTGCCCACATGAGTGACTCCAAACCCAAAATGCAAGTCTTACTTATGGTTACTAAGAATGTATCCTGATGGAAATTTCTAGCATAAATATAAAAATGTCATGTGAGAAAAAATGCATTAGTACAAAAATCGAGAAAAGAGAAAACCAGCAACATAAAGTACATTGTGTGATCAACATTTCCTTCCCTGATTAACTTTTATAGAAGTCTAGCACGTGCATACAAGGAGGCACAGGTAACAATAACCTCACTGTCTCTCCTATCCATGTTCTGTGTCAGTCTAAAAAGCCAGCGGATAGTGAGTCTCTTGATCTTCCTTCCATCCCAGAGTCTGCAGTGATTCTCCATTGGCATTGCTCTCCTTGAAGCCTTTCCTGAGGTCATAGGGGAGCAGTCTGGTCACAGAGTCTCACTTCACTAGCCTGCCTCACTTATTCCCAGAAGCTTCATTTGCTAAGAGCAAAGGTCTTTGAACACTGCTGAAGCAGGATAGCCATATTCTTTTCCAGGGGAGACATAGGGAGGTGCCTCAGTCACCCTTAATATACCAATTATAAAATAATAGTCATTGTAAAATACTATAGACAGAATACCTAGATATGTAGATGATACACAAAATACACACATAGAACACAGATCATCTTTGACATGGACAACTACCATCTTTTAGTCTGAACAACTGCATGAAAACATATTTGAAAACCAGTGGTTAATCAGAATCAGTCTAAAGCAAAAGGATGTTTGGAATACAAATGCCACATACCTCACTTCCAGTAGGTTGCTTGAGCTCTTTGCAAGCTATTCCTTAATGGCATGTGGGACTGCTTTCCTGAGACTCCAAGACAGTGAGGGTTACCCCCAAAATTACCACTCATAGTAAATATAGGAGTAGAATTCTATCACAGGGTTGTCATGGCCACTTGATGAGGTCCCGTTGGAAGGGAGCCACTTATACCCGAATTTATGTCACACTTGTTCTCACAGTAACTCTCCATTCAACCTGGTGTGTTAGGGAAGGCTAGCTGCTTTTCCAGCTGTTCACCTACTTTCTTTTTCCCCCCACAGCTGTAAATGCCATCTAGAACAGACACTGTGTAGGAATTTAAGAGGTAATATGGATGGAGGGATGGCTTAGTCAATAAAATGTTCGTTGAATGCAAAAGTGAAGACCTAAGTTTGGATCCCTAGCAATTATGTTACAAAGCTGAGTGCATGCACATCTGGAACCAAGTACTGGGGAGACAGACCCCTGAGGCCTGCTAGGCTTTCAGCATAGCTGAACTGATGAGTTTCTGGCTCATTGAGACTCTGTCTCAAAAGATGAGGTGGAGCTGGACACGGTGGTGTATACCTGTAATCCAAGCTACTCAGGAGGCTGAGGCAGGAAGATCTCTCAAGTTGATGCATTCTAGGCTATAGTGCACTATGCAGGTCATATGTCCACACTAAGTTTGGCATGAGAATGGCTAGCAATCTCCAGAGAACAGAGGAACTACCAGTTTTCCTAAGAAGGTGTGAACTGGCCCAGGTCAGAAATAGAGCTGGTCAAAACTATCGTGTTAATCAGCAGTAGGATGATGCCTGTGAATAGTCACTCTACTCCAGCTTGGATGACATGCTGAGACTCATTTTCTTGATTAAAAAACAAAAAACACAACAAAACCTATTCTTATTTGCTCATTTTTTTTTTTTTATCTTTAAAAAGGATTCTTTAAATGCCTGGCCTGTTTATTTTCTAACAAGAAACGGAAAGAGTGTGGATTCAAAAGAAGGGGGAGGTGGGGAGAAACTTGGAGGAGCTGGGGGAGGGGAAATTATAATGAGAATATAATATATGAAAAGTCTATTTTCAATTCTAGAAAAGGTATAAAGTGATTGAAGTGGATACCCCACATCAACCTACGGTTTTCACAATATGTCCACATATGCATGTGTGTACACAGAAGCACACATGAAAACATGCATGCATATACACATGTACACACAAAACAGTGATACACACACACACATGCTCACGCACATGTGCACGCACATGGATATGCATTGCTGCATTGTTTAGTGTTGTTTTAAGTGTATGTTTTTAGGTCTGACCGTTTGGTGTAAGCCAGTCTGTGGCTCATCCCTGGAGAAGACCAGTTCTCTTTTCTTACCAGTTGTCATTTATTTTTAGCCCCTCCTCTGAGGTGGGGCTTGTGGTGACATGTTATATATTTAATAAAACCAGTCTGGAATATCAGAGAAGAGATCCACCCACAGTCAATCCAGGAGGGTCAGAGAGTGGTAACTCACACCTTTAATCCCAGCCCAGGGAATATCCAGGGATGGTGACCTACACCCTTAATCCCAGCAGATCTGAGTTTAAGGCCAGTTTGGTTTACAGAGGGAGTTCCAGGCTCCCAAGCTGGCAGTGGTGGTGCCAGGCCTTTAATCCCATAATTCCAAATCCAGAGATCCTTCTGTGTTTCTGTGAGTTCAAAGCTGACTACCAAATAGTAGTAGTCAATGCCTTTAATCTTAACCTGGATGTGAAACAAATGGGCAAAGAAGGTATTTAAGGCAGGTGTAGGAAGACAGATGAAGGCAGTAGAAGCCATGAGGAGTGAGGCTGAGGAAGCTGGAAGACAGCTGAGTGAGATTTGACTGTGGTGTTTCCTCTCTCTGATATTCCAACCCTTCCCCGATATCTGGCTCTGAGTTTCCTTTAGTGCAACCAGAATTTGTGCAACAGAGGCTTCCTCATCTACATTGTAATTGCTCAGGTCTTATTCAGGCAGCCAGGTTGTGGAGATTTCAAAGGTGTGGCTTCCACTTCACAATAAAAAACACAGTTTCCTATGGACTCCCTGGCTCACTAGCTCTCACATCTTTCTACCTCATCTTCTACAATGGTCCCTGAGCCTTGGATGTGGACGTTGTGCTGGGGTGAGGCATCCTGAGGTCACTTCTTCCCTCCATTTTTGATCACTTGAGGCTTACTGTAATGGTGTCAGTCTGCAAACTGAGCACAAGATAAAACATTTAAATTCTTTTGAATAAATATCTATCAGTAAAATTAATTGATCACATGGTCCATACATTTCTAACTTTTGGAAAAATCTACACTTGTTTCTACATTCCAGTGTCCACACTGTACACAGGTTTTCTTTCTTTCTTTCTTTCTTTCTTTCTTTCTTTCTTTCTTTCTTTCTTTCTTTCTTTCTTTCTTTCTTTCTTTCTTTCTTTCTTTCTTTCTCTCTCTCTCTCTCTCTCTCTCTCTCTCTCTCTCTCTCTCTCTCTCTCTCTCTCTCTTTCTTTCTTTCTTTTTATTTTCCACGCCCTTCCCAACTCTGGCCATTTGTCAAGAGATTTAACTATTTTGACAAGTGTGAGATCGTATCTCACTTTGCTATTAATTTGTATTTCCCTAATGACTGGTGATGTTGGGAATGATGCCTGCCCACTACTTTATGTTTTTGAAAAGATGTCTATTTAAGTCCAGAGCCTCCCTTTTAAATCAGTGCTCTATAAGGAGATGTGTGTGTGTGTGTGTGTGGGGGGGTGTTAGTCACTAGGTTCCTTAGAAACTTATGTTTCCTCTACATACATATTACCACCTTATCAGCATCAGCTTTGTAGAACCGATTGGTGTCTGGTGTCAGTATCAATAAAGGACTTTATTTTTATCTGAAGTGGGAAGAGGCAGAGCGAGGCAGTGGGGACCCCTCTCTGGCTGATGCTGAACTCTTTACTCTTCTTGTGGGTTTTTCTTAAAGTGAGGTTCCTACAAACCTGTCCCCTCACAGTCCTTCAGTAACTGCTTGGGAGAATACTCAGTTAAGCAAGAGCAGTATCTGATTTATATTTTTAATTCGAAGAGCCAGAGAGTAGTTCAGAAACTACTTTGCTTCCAAATTTCTCTCTAATCTCCACAAATACACAATCTTATAATATCAACATAAAATAAATAGTTTTCCTTCTTCCTTTACCCAAAGCCTTAGTAGAGATTGTTTTGAGAATATTTCTCAAGTCTGCCAGAACTTTGCTTCTCCTTTTACATGTATTCTCATTGATGAACACCTGAAATTCTCAGTTCTGCTTACTGTAACTATCTTAAATACTGTTTTAATTTTTCTGAGTATGATTTCTAGAAAGATTTAGATCCTTAAATAGTTGATTTTCCTGAAACACTGAGTAAAATGTTTTTTCAGCTGTAATCATAAAGATGAGAAAAGTCAGAGTGGTGCTAAGCTGCTTGCCAGCTTCAGAGTTGCACCACGCCTCTAGCAGGCCTCGTTGGGGAACCAATCTACACGGTGCTCTTTAAAATTAATATTCTCGTTCTTTCCTTTACATGAACAGTTACCTTCGAGAGAACAAGAGCAGACACTTTCAAAACCTTAATGTGGCACTGCCTGGAAACTGTACATTATGAATGTCTGAGACTTATTAAGCTGTAAGAATCAATGTGCAGCCAGGGAAGGAAATGTCAAATATGTTCCTTATATGCAAGCAAGTGTGAGATTCTACAGTTGCGGCTAATAGAGAACCCCACACCCTAGCTTCTTCCATTTCCCAAAGCCGGCTTTGCTTAAAGAGAGAGATCATTCTTATCTTCCGAGAAGGCAAAGTGTAAGAAGATGGTCCAGTGTTACCATGATAGCTTCAAGAGAGACAGAGAACTTGGGCTTTCCTCTTCTCCATTCTTAGAGTATGTCTATTGATCTCATTCTCCTAAGATGGCATCTGGAGAGTAACCTTTGTCTGAAGGGCAAAGGAAGGGCAAAACATCCATGTTGTAAGTGCAGTCTTCAAAGAGTTTTTGACATTCTGTCCAGTCCATTCTGCTCATAGGTCACTCTCTGAAGTATTTCGTGGGATCACTTCCTGATAGATAAAGCCTGGAAATTTTGTTTGCTAATTATTTTTGGAAATGGAACGCATTGAAACTACCCTGAAAAAAATGGGGCTCTGCTCAAAGAGAAGTGTGGAGAATGGAATGGGGAGGTATTGACAGCTGTTTATTCTCGTAACTATACGGTTTTACTATCTAGGAGTGAAACAGAGAGAGAATTCAACCATGAACATCCTCCAGATAATATCCCCATCTCTATCTGTCCTTACCCTCTGTCCGTGCAATTGCAGAACAAGGTCCTATGGATTTGAGAAGGCTTACAACAGACTGTTTGGTTCTGTTCAGCTAGTTGTGAAGAATTTTCCATCACTGTGGTCATTTATGTTCCTGTTAAAGTACCCATCCAACAATCTGGAGCATTAAACACCTCCTTAAGTCTCCTCAAATGGCTCACTCTTTACCATGCAGCGTGGTTTACACCACCCTCCCAAAGAGGCAGTCAAGTTGATGGCCTCCACCTGTTCCCCTCCCCCACTCTGGCTGCAGAAAACCCACAACATCTGCCTGCTTTCAACTCCTGCAAGGCTCACTTTGAAGCCAGAGCTTACTAGCCATCCTAGTTGAAGCAGCAGCTCTGGAGGTTGTCCTTGAAACTGGAATACTTGCCTATGATTCTCTAAGTAGATGCATCCAAGCCTAACCTGAGGTTTTGGTCTCGATTTTGTTCCTCATGGATATTCTTTGCCCTGTTTCTCCCCCCTAACTTTTCAGTATACACAGGACTACCTTCCCATTATAAATCTGGGCTCTTGCCTTTAATATCCTATTGCCTGGAAGGAAGTACTGTCAAGTGATTTCCCTGTCATATCAGTTATAAGGTAAGTCACACCTTTATTCTTACCATTGCTAAGGCATCTGACTTTGGCAAAAGATCACAGACGAGGCGCAGGCTATAATCACACTGCCTGAAGTCCCACAGCTCTAGCAAGAAACATGTTCTGTTCCAGATCCCTCTTTCCTTTCCCACAGTTCTCCAGGCCTGGAGATTCTCTCCCTATCCTTTGCCTTGGGAATCTTTCCCTTCTCTTCCCATGTAGTAACTAAACCCCCTTTAAACACTTCATGTGTTGAATAAAATAAATGATGGGATCTAAAAGAAGTCAGAAGCAGAATGTTACAATGATTTTATAAAAGAAAAGTATTTCACCTGGTTGATGTAGTTCAGCCAGGTAAGATTTTCAGAGATCTTGTATCTATGAATTTATTAGTTTATTATAACCATATCTTTAATACCAAGTATATTTGAGCTTTATTTAATTGGTTCAGCTTTCATGTGTGAATTGAGCTCTAAGACATGCATTTTAGGTGTGAGGCATATATCTGCAAGATGACTTCCTTCTGTCTATGCAATGGAAGGCATTATGCCATATTTAGTAAGTGCCTACTGGAATTCTTAACTGTTGTTAAATCACATTAGTATTTTCCTTGGGGTAGAGGCAGAGTGCTTAAGCCTGCTGAATGATTTGATATAGGTGAAGACTTGGCAGGGAGCCTAGCAACCTGGGGCTGAATTTGAGCTCAGACATATTTCTACACATTCACCAACAGCCCTCAGTATCCATATAAGGAAAGAACATTTTGGAAAGGTGGTGAAACTATTCCTGTGTGCTCAAGAGCTGAAGAGGCTACTGGAAAGAAATCTTTCTGTATTCTGCAAGTGGTAGGACTGGAGATCCAGAGAAAGCAGTCAAGAGGCGAGAAGATTCATCCCCGGCATTTCCACTCCTTTTAATCATTAACGTTGACTAAAAATGTTGATGCCGACTTTTCATAACAGTGGTTCCTCCTGCCCATCATCTAGCCATATCGTGGCTTCCATTCTTTTTTGATTTTCAAGTTTGATGTTATAGCAATGTAGGCTGAACAGAGCCCCCAGCAGCTGATAATTCTGGATGGTGGTAGCATGTTCTCAGACCTGCTTTCCTTGACGGTACAGATCCTATGCGAGAGTAGCAAGTGCTTTTAACGGACGAGCCATCTCGTCAACCGTAGGATAATTTGATGCACAGGAATGCCTAGTTCCATGCCCCAATTTTGTCTGGATATTTTCAGAGTTTTAATTGAGGAGCCACTAAGAGAAATAGTCATTTATCATGCTGCCAAAGTAGCATATTATGTACATCTAATATACGCATAAATGTGGATATAGTATAGCATTTAGAAAGGGGAACAAAGGTGATAATGAAGAACAGAGTATAAACTAAAGGACACCTGAGCCAGTAAAGTGGTTACAAAGTTTTTTTTTTGTTTGTTTTTCATATTTTTCCCCTAATTTCAAGTCCTTTATGATTTTTTTTTCTTTTTTCATGGTAGGTAAATAAATTCAACTTTTTGGGTGTTAAAGTAGCAAAAACCACAAAAAGATTAAGTAACTGATAGTGAAATTATAAAATCCTAAGTGAAGTTCCATTGCTTTCGAATGACCATTGTAGTAAATAGAAGTTCATGGAGATCTATTTAGGTTTGGACTCCAGGCAGATGTAGGTGTGGTTTCTTTAAACTGACTGCTTGATATTTGGTTTGTGAATGGAATAAGATGATTTTATTTAAAGACAGCAGAAACAAGTAATTAGTATAAGATTTAAAGCTAAAAATTTAAAGAATGACTAAGAGGAAACTTTGTGTGTGTGTGTGCTAATAAAACAGCTGTGTTTGCCTCTGTTGATTTGGTCTTTTAAGTTTTTATTCTATTTTATTATTATTATTTCTTAAACAAGGTCCCTCTTTACAGCTCCAGATATCCTGAAACTCTCTATGTAGAACTGGCCTGAACTCACAGAGATCTCCTTGTCCCCGAGTGTTGGGATTAAAGGGATGTATCACTATGCCTGGCCTTTTTCTGAGTATATAAACCCTGGACAGAGACACTCCTCAGTTCTCATTTCCCTTACATGAGTGGTTCTCAGCCTTCCTAATGCTGTGACCTGATGTGGGAATATCTTTCTGTATGCTGTGAATATCAATCTTTAAATAAAGGAGCTGTTTGACCCTTGGTGAACTCTGTAGCCCTAGGTAGGGGGAAGGAGGGAGGAGCCAGAGCCAGATTGAGTCAGACACACAGAGAAGCAATATATGTAAGGAGCACAGGTGAGCCACGGGCCACATGGTAGACAGATTAATGAGAATGGGTTGAGTTAAGATGAAGGAGCTAGCAATGTGCCTGAGCCATAGGCCAAACAGCATGAAGTTAATATAAGTATCTGTGAGATTCACTGGGACTTTGCCATTGTTGGTCCAGATAAGAGGCGGTGGGCAGGTCTGAACTGTGGAACTAGGTAGGCCATTGTAACCTCATTGTAACACTGACCCTCTAAGACACTTCTTCATGTTGTGGAGATGCCCAACATAAAATTATTTTACTGCTATTTCATAGCTTTAGTTTTGCTACCTTTATGAATTGTAATACAAATATCTGATATACAAGGTATTTGATAGTGACCCCAAAGAGATCGTGGCCCATGGGTTGAGAACCATGCTATAAATCCTCAATCCTTGGGTGTCTTATTTCCTTTTAGGTCAAGTTTTTTTATTCCAAAGTAACACACACAGAGATGAACATAATCTGCCAATGCTCCTCGTTGCTAGAGAAGCTTCTGTAAATCTATCCTATAAACAATAGAGATCAGTGATACTCCAATTCTACTGCAAAAACTAGAGATTTATGGATTCTCCTCCCCAGACTCTATGACTCTATAAATCTGGGAAGAGGCTTGAAAGTTTGTTTTTAACGAACACTAGTGACCAGGAATTGTCTTAAACCAGTCAACATATACCTTTGAAATCTCACATTTAGCAAGACTGCTGTTGATACTGAGTAACGATAAAAGAATGAATACAATAAGGTTTTCTTCCTCAGTAGTTCACCATCCTGAAGATTGTGTCAGCTATGAATTCCAGTGTTGATCAAGGTGGTCTTTACCTCTCATAGATGCTCTAGGGTATATATGGCTTGTCACCGGGGCTGAATAGCACCAACTTTTATGTGGTGACCAAAGAATGCAATTTCATTTTACAATTGCCAAAATTTCATATCTAACATAACCAACCCACCGAGAATGAGGTCTGTCTGTGGGCTCCTTCATGTGGCCACCCAACCTGATATTTTTTTTTCCCCTCACTTCCCCTTAGCCGTTTCTACCATCTTCTAGCAGTTAAGACGACTCAAGGAAAACCTCTCTACTTTCTGAGATTTAGAACTAACCTCCACCCAGCCTCTAAGAGCTTTGAGTATATAAAAAGACAGGGTAGTTTTCCTAAACAGTCCCTGGGTGGCCATTTCTATTCAGTTAGCTATCCCACTAACTTATTTACTGTAGAAATACACCTTTCGAAACCACAAGATGTGTGTGAAGCAGAGGAGGTGAGATGCAGAAATCAAAATTCCAAACAGATTGATCCCATGTCAGTGTTTCCAGTCTAGGGAGTGAATACAAATTGGCCTATACAGAAGACCCATAGTGAAGTACTGTTCAGACTGACATTGACTTATTTTAGGAGGAAGGGGATTCTGAACCAACACTCACACAAATCCCCAAATAGCTGTTCTGGTGCATTTGCAAATGTAATGGCTTTTGAGTAAACTGCTCTGTTCCCTCCTGTGTAGAAGGGAGATAAAAATACTTACCTTGTAGGGATACAGCAAGGATTAACAGTAATATATATAAGGTATACAAAATTCTGTCTGGCAGGAGCAGGCACTGGCTACATCTTGGTATTATTATTCATTTTTAAAAATCTTGCCAGCAGGCTTTGGTATAATCCTGTATAGTCATGGTTGGGGCTCAGCTGTCTAAACTGAGTTACAGATGTGACAGGGAACACCTTCCCATTATTCTCATGAACTTCATAGTGAACCTACTTTTCTTGTAGCCAAATTTCAAAGGTGACTTTTTTCATGTATCTGGTTGTAGCTATTGAAAATAATCTGATTTCTTCTAATCTCCACAGACAACAGCCTTGTGTTCTATTTTAGAACCCACATGCAGGGCATCATCAATTGGGCTTACCAGATTGAATGTCTGTTACAGTTTCTGGTTCTACCTGTAAAATGTTAGTGTATAAATTGTGACTAATGATAGTGAGGTCTTTTTCAGTGAAGCCATGAGCTGGTCAGATGTCTCCCTGTCAGGTTGGATGACACTTTCACTCCTGTGTGTATGCATATTTGGACCACATAAGCAGACATTTATAACCTTACTAAATTTTGGGTTTCCTATTTAATTTTTAGCTAAAATGGTAAAAAGACTTTTGAGATATTATTCACAGAAACTGTATAATCTGCACTGCTATTCCTAAGAGCTCATTTCATGTATGAAAGAAATGGCCTGGTTCCAGAGGGAAGGGCACGTGTGGATACATATAAACCACACCTGTGAAGCACCCCATTGCTGTTTTACCCTACCATGTGGATTGCAAAAGGGCCAGTTCCATCAAGAAAAAGTGACTAAGGGATCCTAATCTCTGTCTTCTGCTCTTAGACGTTGACACAGAGAGATAAACTCAAAGTTTAAAAATCTATACAAAGTATTAGATGAAAAATATCTTGAAAGGTACAATTGACAAAATGATCTGGCCATTCTGAGGAAGACATTGTTAAGTCCAAATGGGGTGAGTGAGGAGAATTTCCCAAGAACGCTTCCTCCTTCCTGTGAGACCATGTGTTGGCAAGCTACAAAACAGCTAAAGGCAAGCAGGTCTGATGATCTAAGAGCAATTGTAACTGGCCCATTTCCAAATCAGTTTACCTTGTATACGCATGAAACAGGATGGGAGTAAGGCTCCACCGGATAGACAACACAGGATCTCCATCAGGAGGCAAAATGAGATTCTTAATGCAAGAGGTCCCAATATATTAACAAATGCTAAATGTGCACATTTAAGGCATTCTGGGAAACATTTGTACAAAAGGCAATGTTTGTTTCCTAGGTATCACCAGTATTGATGAATCTAACTTTGTAGTTAGCTCCTAATATCTTCTATGACCAAATAAAGCAAGCCGCCATCTTTGATGACATGGGGATGTGGTGGCTGTGTTTCATTTCTTTTAAGACTGGCTTTTTCTTTCTCAGGTGGTTGCAGAAGCACAAGCAGCCATGAGAATAAAGCTGGGAACTGTGTCTGGTTCATGCAGACTTCGTTCTGGGCTTATACTGGCCTTTGAGATTCTCCTTGGGGCTTTGAGTTTTCCTGGCTTGGCTGCACTTCTGTTATTGATTTTTTTCCCCATCTGTCATTGACCCTTCAAACACATACTGTGTGGACCTTTCATTTTAGATCATGCTGAGATGGGAAGGGGCAGAGCAGGCACACAGTTCCTGTTGGGCCAGGAGCCTCACTCCAGGAAGAAATCTCAACTACAGCTGTTCCTCATCTACAGTGTGGACACAGATAAAAAGTGACTTTGTGACTGCCTGATGAGGTACTGTCCAGATCACTCATGGTCCACAAGGACCATTGAGGAGCATGACCTTCCCTGAGAGGCTTAGGTTGGAACTGTTCTCCCAGGACAGAGATGAGGCAGAAAGGACTGCTCCAGGCTTCCTGGCCATATCTCCCGTGATGCTGTGAGAGAGACCATTATCTTCTTTTAACTTCAAAAGTGAGCTCTCACTCCTCACTGACCTGCTCCTCAGCGCACAGAGACCTGCTAAGCCATCTTGGAAACCTTCTGAGGAGGGTCATTGTTGGTTGGCTTCTCCAGAGTGAATGTCCTTTGAGGGTTACAGTCTCATGCCTGAAATTTCTCCATTGCATCTCTGCATGCCCTGAGCCCATTCTCTCTGTTTTCTCTGCAGCCTTTTATTTTATTCTGTCCATTGATATCTTCTGGTTGTACACTGCCCCTGCCCCAGTTAATCATTGTATTGCCTCTGTGCCAATGAGTCTCAATTCTAGATTTCCAGCCCTAGTTGTAAAGCCTATTACAAAAATGCGGGTACTAACTATGGGTTCAGTGCTCAGCATAATTTTCACACCACTTATCTTCTCCATGGAAACGTGCATCTTCTCATCATCTGCTTCTTGTCTAAGTAACCCATCCCAAAGCCAGGCAAGCTGGGTCCCCTGACTTGTTTTTCAGTTTGACCTTTCTCATTGGTCCAAAATGCTGTCATGCTCCCTACCAAGTGTTTCTTCAATGATGCCATCTCTTGGTTGTAGGGAAAATGAGCAGAAAGTCTCAGTCTATTGAAGGGTTAAGTGGTTTTATAGGCCTCCTTGATTCTAATCTTCTGATTTGCCATGATTTTCACCAGTTTCAAAATTAATCCCCATCCATGCCAGGGGTGGTAGGTCCATGGTCCATGCCTTTAATCTCAGCACTTGGGAGGCAGAGGCAGGCAGATCTCTGTGAGTTCCAGGCCATCTGTGGAGAGAGAGAGAGAGAGAGAGAGAGAGAGAGAGAGAGAGAGAGAGAGAGAGAGAGAGAGAGAGAGAGAGAGAGAGAGAGAGAGAGAGGAGAGAGAGAGAGAGAGAAGGAGGAGGAGGAGAGATAGAGTAAGAGAGAGAGTTCCAGGACAGCTAGGGCTGTTACACAGTTAAGAAACCCTGTCTAGAAAACAATAGCAACAATAATGATAACAATAACAACCTTTGTCCAAATCATCTCAGCATCTCCTTCATGCTTTTGACATTTCCTTTGGGTCTAAATGACTTAACTGTAGCTCTGAATCATGACACTATATTGTCACATATTCTGTTAGGTTTACCTTCCACAGTGCACATATTGTGTGCCAATGATGACACCCTGGGTAAGCAGCAGATGTCCTTGGGTCCCTCACTTTTCCTCATGTCATTGTTCATATTAAAATGGCACTACGGTCTATCTCGCTCAGCTATGACATCATGCTTTGCCTTCTTTCCTTCACAAATTCAGGGGTTATAGATGCTAGATGAATATTTGAATTTGGAGCCATACTATCAAGTCCTGTCCTTTTCTGGGGACCCGTTTCAGTATCCCAGACAGAATTGTCTGCATTGCGGATAATTTTTATTACTCAGTAGTGCTTTGTAATAGTTACTCCCAGATAGAAAGGAAAGAGTTCAGACTTTTGGATCCAACAACTTTTTTTCTTTATCATTCTCTCTCCTCCCCCCACTTCTCCCCTCCCTCCCTCCCTTCCTTTCTCTCTCCCTTCCTTTCTTCCTTCGCAAGGTCTCATGGCTCAGGCTGGCCTCAGCCTTGTTGTGTAGATGTGAATTTCCGTGAGGTCTTCCACCTTCCTTGCACTAGGATTAGAGGATGCACCCCCCCCCCCATCTTGAACCAGGCAAATTCAGTTCTAATTCCTCTCTAATCCCCTGTCAGTGCTGATGCCACAGGGTTCCCCGATCTGGTGGGTTTTGTCATCTCCCTGTTCATCTGTTCAGGGCTCGGCAGTTTCATTCTTATGTGGCTTCACTGAGAACCTCGTCATTGTCATTTTTGTTTTATTATCCACTGAATTTACTTTTTATAAGTGTACTTTGCATGGTAAACTTAACCCCCCGCCCTGTTCCTTCCCGTTCCCACCTTTCCTGTCACCCCCCCCATTTTCATCCCTTGTTCCTCTTGTTTGTTCCCCGTTTACTTGCTTCTGATAACACTGTACAGACACATTCATGATTTTCTGTGACTAAACAAAATCTTGAAACCACAAAAGAGAAAACATAGATTTGTCTTTCTGAGACTGACTCTATCTGATTATCTCCAATTGTATCTTTTCCCAAATAACCTACCTTCATTTTTCTTTATGCTAGGAAAAAACCCTTTGTACATTGTACAGACACACCCTTTTCTTATTCATTCCTTTTTATTGGAGCCTTAGGTTGGTTTTATAACTTATCTGCAGTAAATATCAATGCGCAAGCATCTTTGTGATGTGCTGACTCAGAATCTTCCAGATAAATAGCCATATGGTAGATATGGATATTTATTTAATCTCCCAAGTAGTTCAACTAGTTTGCATCCACCTGATTCATCTGCATATTTTGCTGACTCTGCTTTTGAATGATCCAGAGTCTATTTCTTCTTGTGCTCACCATTGTGGCCCTTGGCTCCACTATGCTTTCCCCTTGCCTGGGTTTTTCAAGAGCCTTTCAGTTTAACTCAGTTTAGGATCTGGAGTAATCGTGACAAGTTATGGGAGATCTTGTTATTCTGTTCACAACTTTTATGATCAAACTCAGCCATAGGTTTACGAAAGCATGTAAAGCCTTGCCTATGACCCTACCTCCAACTTCTTAGACTCTTTGTTCCCTCTTATCTCCCAACCTCCTGGGACTTGCAGCTTATGCCTCTTTCTCCTTGGAATGTTCTTTCCCAGAGAAAGACACCCTCTGCCGAAAAATGTTTCAATGTCAAAGTTGCATGAAAATTCACTGATAATAAATGCAATAGGTTTCTGGCTTCTAGATAAATATTTACTCCACAAGTATGTAGATAGAGCTGTGTCTCACATCTGCTGACCCTGAAACAGCTATCATGTTGGGACTGATTCTCATTGTGACCACTAATGCACTTCTCATAGGAAAAGAACTCAAAGCTCTGAGAGAGTATATCATTTGTCATTGGGAATGCAGAGCGGAGACACGGTCCAACTGCAAAGCCTACAGATTGCTCCTTTTTTGATAGCACATTGTAGTTATGTGTACCTCTATTCACCAGCTACAGTGGAAGGTGCTCCAGGCATAGTGGAGCATGAGTGTTTGTGACCAGTGATCTGCCTAATTGGAAAGCCACCCTCACACTACTCTGAGTGGGGCAATTGTGTTGAACCAACCAACAGTCCTCATGGGAAGTGATGTCAGAAATATGCGCAGTCCCTATCTAGAGAAAACTCACTGGGAGGGGAAGCAAGTGCTCTACACAATGCAGTTCAAGTCAACACGAAGAGTGGCCAGTCTCTGTGGAATCCTGTAAACCTTGCTGTTTAGGAAATAGATTCTGCAAATTGTGTGGGCCCTATGTCAGAAACATCTATGGGCAAATTGCTGTCTTTCTACAATGTCAGAACTTATTGAATAACAGTGAATCCATAAGCTATGTCAGCTTTGTTGACAGAAGTTTGCCAGGTATTTGTTTGATAGTGAGCAGAGGCAAGCATAGGTGCTATTAATCCAGTCATAAATGCTACTATTAACTCTCAACTTTCCCCTTACGTCACACAGTGAGTATATTTGTATGTGTATGTATTAGGTTATAGAACATCTACAAAGGGGAAAATGAGGAGGAGGAGAAGAAGAAACAGAGTTAAAGGACTTTCAACGAGCTTTCTACCTTTCCAGAGAGGTAGAATCTGGAAGCTGATGAAGATGTAAAGGAAACCTCCACAGGGATCAGATATCAAACACTATTAAAGTGCTACTGTCTAGTGCAGAGTTTAGTCACAGGGTCAGAGGTGAGAGGTGAAAGGTGAGAGGTAAGTCAGGGTCAGGGTCAAAGGTGAGAGGAACCTCAGTGTCAAATCAGACTGCGGAGGTAAATATGGGAATGTAGAGACGCATAGAGATGGACAGGTAAGGAAAGGCTCACCTTTTCCCAAACACCCTAAAATCCAGCAAGAGCCCTGGTAGAGAATACTGAAGTTGGCACTGCCTACTCGCATAGATTCCTTTTCCTGCTCCACTGATGCCAACACAAGTGACTACCTTCAGTCTCTTCTGGACTATGTGTCTAGCTACACAGAGCCTTGAGAAAATTCCCTTCTGTGTTCTAGGGAAAGGCTACAAGGGGCTCCTGTACCACCAAAGGGGTAGGGGATGTGAAGAATATATTTTAGATACCTCATGTTCCTCAAAGCGTGCAACAGGGTAGAGATCCAAATCTCTGAAGGTAGAAAACTACGGTCAAGAGAGAAAGGACTCTAGTGAAGATTCGATTCAAATTTTAAGTTCTACGACTTAACAAATCAAATGAATACTTTATCCTAAAATATGAATCTGAATTATGTATATAGTTCAGCATACAAATACAAATTTAAGAATAATTAAAATAGCCATATCATACATAATATTCAACCTTTTAAATGGCAAACCTTTCCTTTACAAAGAACTGATGAGGAAGACTCCATGTCCACGATGGCATATGCCTGGAAGCTCCAGCTAGAGTCTAACTGCAGGATTTTACAGTTTTGTGATCTGAGTTCCTGAACCTCACTGATGTTCCACTTTGAGGCAGTGATCATCATAATGGCTATTCCGCTCAAAGGCTCCCCACATTCTAACACTCCTCTAGACAGTTCATGTATAGTCAAGCCCTTGTTTCTCATTCACCTTCCTCTGCTGTTAATAAAAATCACAAACACACAGAAATGTTAAGTTGTTTGCTTAAATTCATTCAGCTAACTAGTAGCATAACTAATACTAATTTAGTTTGACTCCAGGGCTCATGGTCTTAACTGCTTAACCACCAAGTTGAAAGCTTTTGGAGAACATGTGTTTGGGGACCTACCTGATATGTTTGTTATAACGACTAAACACAGAATCCATACAAACAGCATCATCTCATTAAATAAGATGATCTACTTAAAGCCACTTGAATGTTCTATGAATGCCACCACTTGTTCATTGGTGTCTTCTCATCATTGTTTGACATCTGCACTTGGTTGGCCAGGAACATTAACAAGTGGATATTCCATATCTTTCTCTTTATCACTGTAAGATCCATTCACAATTACAAGGTGGTTTGTAATTCAAATACTTCTTTCTGGCATTTTCCAACTACAGCACTTTGCAAAAATAGGTGCTCTGATGTGTGTAGTTTCTAAGCTTGATAGCAAAGATCTAATGTAGTTTGTATTTTTTATTTAGTGGCTAGTATGACTTATTTTTCCATTCTGTATATTACTAACATGTATGATGAGTGGAGAGATCTTAAGAACCTATAAGTTCTGTTTTAAAGGTTAACGTGAAGTAATATTGTTAATTAGAATGTACATAATATGATGATGTAGAAAGGACTTGAGTGGACTGCAAATACCAACACATCTAAAATTTTATATTAATCTTGAATCCTTCAGCAGCAGCAGCTTACCTATTGATATGGCAGTCACATGGGATGCTAAAGGGTGCAATCTTGTCTCCTCAGCATGCCTTCTGTATCTTCCCTCTGCAATGACTCAAGCTATCTTTAGGGCTTCCGTTGCTTAACTCAACATCTCAGACATCACAAGTGTAATTCTGTCTTACAATGTGTCCTGCTAAGATGTTTGCCCCTGAGACATTTTGGTCGCCCAAGTTTCCTTCTAATATGAAAAACATCTTTCACACTTGGCTATTTTCCTGGTTCCAAATTCAGAACTCCATTCTGAAATCTGAGTTTCTTCCTAAGAAAGCCTTTATTTTTCTTCTTTATGGCTGGCAGTCTCCTTTCTAACATCACCACACCTGTGTCATATTATCCTGTAAATGTGTATTGAGTGCAAATGTATTTTGTATTTGAGGGATATAAAGTAACATGTATTCTGAAATATGAATCCACTTCTGCCAAGTATACGCAATCAATCATGTTGTGAATGAATGAAACTTTGGTACTATTCTGGAATTTTCAAAAAGCTTCTTCCTAATACTTCTAGATATTGATGAATTAGTATGCTTCCAACATATATAAATATGTTTCCCTTAGGTGATAAAGATATGTTCTGTATTTTCCTCCAAAATATTTTAAATGCCATTAGAAAAGAAAATTTGTATATGCAGGTAAGTAAAATATAAAATAGATGGGCAGTGTAAACAAAAATCTGAAACAAATTCTTCAAGTAGAAAATGTGGTTCCTAAAAGCTATTGAGTCAAGAGACTTGAAGGTTTTGCTTCCCAAAGGTGAAGAAGTTATTTTTCACCTCTGTGAGTAACTGGAACATATGGTGAGAGTCAAGGATTTTATAGCATATAGCACATTTCATTCAGGTGTCACCCAAGAGCCAATGGGTTTGAAATTCCTGGTAGAAACAAACTCAATGGCACTTTTCACAAAATGAACCTATACTCAACCCTCCAACCCCGAAGTAAAATTTTGGCGGTGATAAGTCAGCCATATCATTTTTGGAAACCTGTCTTCTCATTAGCTGTTCTCCAGGGGTTGAGGGTGGACTCTGTGTTATTTAAACTGTATTTTTATGATTATACAATATTATATAATCAAGGCCATGTGCATAAAATGTGGATTTTAGTACTACAGAACCTGAAGCCTCTGTACATATTGAAGGAAGAAACTCAACTCATACTCACACTTAACCCAGTTTCTCTTTGGGCACAATCACAGCTGTTCTTGTCTTGTTCTTAGACAAGCAAACACTGCCGCTCTCTCCCTAACCCCCCCACCCCCTTGCCCACTCTGCTGTCACACAGTTGTCACACATCTCCTGAGCACTGTTGTTGAGAAGGTCACACTGTGTCATTCTTTTCTCATTTCCTATACAAAGCACTAGATAGCATCCACTACTCTGTGCCTTCAACACTTAAGTCAAATAGCCTGTGTTTATTGTCAATCAGTCTACTACAAGAGGTTAGAAAGCATACGCTAATAATATCCCCCACTGTGGTAGAGCCAGATGTCTGGGTTATTCCTCTCTTTATCTGATATCTTTTGAAATATCAGAACATGGTTTTCCCATGATCACCCTACCTAGGAACATACAAGTTCCATGACTATCAAAAGTACTTAAATTGAAAATACTGACTGTGGCAGGTGTTTACTGTTTATGACCATCCCCTGGGTGTTTTGAGCCTGTAACAGGACACACATCAACAGCTTGCTTCTACCTTCTGAAATCTGGGCTTGGTCGTAGGTTTTTATTGGCTCGCTCAGTCTAAGCCTTCTCAGGACTGCATTAGAGAGTGAGATTATCAATATGCTTTCAACAATAGTCATAAATAAAAGAGTGTACCAGCCAGTTCCCAAATCACGACACAGAGACTTAGTTTTGCATGCTTGACCTCAGTTTAGCTTTTTAAACTTAAATTAACCCGTCTTCTCTTTATCTACTTTTACCCCTCAGCACTTTTTACTTTTCTTTCTGTATCTCTTTCACTGCTTCTGGTGTCTCCTGGCCGCCAGGCTGCCTGGCTCTGCTCCTGGGCACCTCCCTGTTCTCTTCCCCTCCTCTCTTTTCTCCCTTCAAGCCTAGATTTCTCCTCCTGTTTATTCTCTCTGCCCGCCAGCCCCACCTATCCTTTCTCCTGTCCAGCTATTGGCCACTCAGGTCTTTATTAGGCCAATCAGGTGCCTTAGGCAGGCAAGGTGTAACAGATGCAACCCATCTTTACATAGTTAAACACACAGCTGAAGCTGTTCTTTAGCAATCTTCTTAGGATTCATTAGCTTCACTCAAGAGTTCTTACAGCTGCCTTGGACCTCGGAGATGGCATTTGATCGCAGGGTCTACAGAGTGCACTAAGATGGAGAAAGGCAGGATCTCAGTTTCATTTCTGCGACTGTGATAAAACAATACCCCAAGTAAAGAGAGAGAATTTACTCTCACTCAGAATTCCAAGCTTGTAATATTACATCAGCAGCCAAGAGCAAAGAGAAGATGGCTCTTCATTGAGTTACTATGAGTCTTATGACGTTGACACTTAAAATGAAGCATCACAGACAGGTTCACAGAAGTGATATTGGACCATTAGCACTTATTCAGTAGACAGGGGCATCTGTGGGAAGCTCTGCCGAGGTATCACTGTCATTTTGAACAATTAATCACCAGAGGCCTGAATGAAGGTCCCGGGTGGGATACATTTAACCTTATAGAAAGATACCACTGAGAAGTGATGTTGAAAATGGAGTGAGGGAGAAATGCTGACTTCAACTTGGGATGGGTCTTAATAGCTCTGCTCACATGTAATGAAGATCTGAACTCAGGAGTGGAGTTGGCAAAAGAATGTCCACAGAAGATACCTGTAGGGAGAAGAAGGCTTCTTAGGATTTGAGGACCAAGGGAAGGAAGCCAGAGGTAACTTCTAAGCACCATCTCTTGTCCAAGTGTCTGAATAATTAATATCTGTGTCAGATGGGGCCATGGTAGAAGGATGAGTTTGTGGTGTGAATGAGTTGTGGGAAAAACAGAAATGATTTGGCTACCTGGGGCTAAATGCTCTCAGCACCCAGGATTAACAGAAAGACTGGGCTGTACTTAATTTTCCATCCCCCTCTCTCCTCATATTTCTCTCAGAAACAACTTGTACTCAGTGCATCTTGTTCTAGTCAAGGACTTCATCTACAGGAGGACTTCTAGATTTGCATGCCTAGTTTGCGCTTCTCTCTTAAGCATCAGTGTGCTTCCATTAGATTGTTTTGGGGAATCTCAAGTTAAACACACTGGATAGAGTGTGTTGTTCCATCCAAATCTATTTCAAACACCCCTAGATCTCAGTTCAGGTTCAAACTAAGGTTCAAAATTAAGACACTGTTTGCACCCTCGCAATGAGCCATTGCCAAGCTTAGGCGAGCATGTGTCTCTGAGTGGCTTCCTCTGTTCCCCGTTTCTGCTGCCATCACCCACATCGTGTTTTTCTTTGTCTCTTCTGTTCTGATCTTTCTTCATCACCACTCATGGTTTCTTCCCTACCAGCATCACCCCTGCTTCCGTTCCACTTCATTCCCCAGCCCATCAAATCCATTTCCCCTCAGTCAACACAGGGATGCCCGTCAGATCCGTCCTCCCAAAGCCTAAGAAACCCAGTTAGATTTGAATGTAGAAAGCAAGTTCAGACCTCAATATTTCTTCTAAATGAACAGCAGCAGCAATAAAGAAAAAAAAAACCAAACAGAAAACAATGACAGAAGCCAAGCAAAGAGCAACATGAACCCGCTCAACACATACACAGACGGGTACATCCATATTCACACACAGACACATCCTCATGGTAATTTTCCTTTGCTGAATTAAACTTCCCACTTCTCTCAAAATACATGTTCTTTCATACCTTGGCTTCAACCTGCTCTTCTCCTTCTTCCCTATTCTATTTCTTGTGTCTAGTTCTTAACTTGATGGAATCCAGCTACTGTTTCTCTTCCACACCAATGGCTCATAAGGAGCCCCACTTACTGCTCTCACCCCCGTCTGTGGTCCTTAGAACGCTGTTCAGAGCACAGCAAGGGTTCACTAAGCACTCTTGTATCATGAACTGAAGTGTACCACCAAGTCATAATGGACGAAGAACTTCAGGGCTCATTTTCCCAAGAGATTGTCACAAAATCGCGATGAAGAAAGCTTTCTGTTTTAGATATCCATTAACATTTAATGCAAGTACACCGAAGACACAGGGGTGATTGTGGCAGTTCATACCTGTCATCCCAGCATTTGGAGCTTCCGTTCAATGAAGGACAGTCTCTGCTCTTCCCGTGGCTTACATTGTCACATGGCTTTACAGGTTTGAACACAATTCTTTGTAAGAAAACCAAGGCCATTAAGGACTAGTTCTCTAGAATTTTCTTTTATGTTTCCCTGCCTCCCTCTCTGTCCCTTGCCCTCCCTGTCTCTTTATCCCTACCTTGCCTTTGCTTACTCCTCTTTATATCTTTCGACTTCCCCCATATAGATTTTTTCCTTCACTCTTTACTCTTTGGGGGCCCGCAACCTGGCTCCCAAATAGATACATGGAGACTTACGAATGCCCAGCCTGTCTTGGCTTTTTCTAGCCAGCTTTCCTTCTGAGATTTTACCTTTCTCTCTTCTGTACATCTTTCTTTCCTTCTTGCTTCTTACTTCAGGATTGCTTGTGTGACTGAGTGGTAGACCTCTGGCTTCCTTCTCATTCTCTGTTTCTTGATCCTTCTTTTCTTCTCCTATTTCTCTTTCTACCCGCCAGCCCCGCCTATCCCCTCTCTCATGCCTAGTTATCGGCCATTCAGCTCTTTGTTAGACCATCAAGTGTTTTAGGCAGGCAGAGTAACACAGATTCACAGAGTTAAATAAATGCAACATAAAAGGATGTAACACATCTTTGCATCATTAAACAAATGTTCCACAACATAAATGAAGATAACACATCTTGAAATGATATCCCACAACACCCCTGCTTTTTTTATAATACATGAATCAAGTCTATCACAAATGATAGAATAACCTATTTTACATTTTAAACAGGTTGTCCCTTAACTTTAAAAATGCATGGTATTGCTTTTAAAATTTGGATATTTCAGTAATGATTGAGTTAACTATAAATTGTTTAACTCATTTTACTTATTTGTATGAAGTAATATTTTTCAGAGTATAAGTCTGGTTGGGAACCTGCATTTTATGGCTATATAAAGAATGACCCTGAATTTGCACAATAGCCAGGGGCCATCTGTCAGGAAGCTGTAGCTCCGTGGGGTAGAGACCCAAGAGTAGGAGCTTCTAATTTAGGCTTCATGTGGCCACTGAAGGAATGTTTTTCTAGCATGGAGTCTGCTTTTAAGATTCAGGATATAGGAGAAGCTCCTCAGAGACCCTTATGTGCATAATAATGCTGTCATCTTTAGGTCATCCCAAGTGCCAACTCTGGGTATATGGAGAGGTCAGTAATAGAGGTCCAGATAGCAATTGCTGAAGAAACCAGTTCTTGCTCTTTCTGAAGCTTCCAAAATTTGATTCTTATATATTTTATATTTATATAAATCTATTGTTTTATGTATTTTAGATTGTATTTAAACCATTAGAATTCACTGAATAAACAAATGGGAACTTAGAAATTCTTTACTTTTTTTTCTATGTCCCAATGATAGTCAGTTTATTTCATTGTTCACATGAAATTAATATTTTTATTTGTTTTTCTCTTAAAGCACCAGTCAGGTAAACTCATATGGCCAAAGCTGCTTTATCAACTTAATAAGATACCCTCCGCAGGAATACATTCTTAATAAGAATGTCGGGCTGTTTAGGAAAATAAATTAATCATGCATGCCTGCTACTAAATTTTTTAATTAGGTTTGTATAGAGATACATCATCAATCTTACACTTACACATCTTGGTAATTAATACATCATTAATGACCACTGATACTATAAGGATCTTGTTTCATTCTTATTAATACTCTACCGTGGAAAGACCATTAGGTCTGTGTGGCACTTTAAGGCAAATTAAATGTTTCTACACTTTCTTTTCCAGCTGTTTTCTCAGCACCTGGGGATTCTTTTGTAGCTTTATACAACATACAGGGTGGCTTCGGGAAAGAAATGCATAGTAGAAAGGAGATGGGGTGATGTGAGGGGAACCAGGCATGGGACATTGAGGAAGCAGCCAGTGGCTGTGAGCAAGGAGTGACTCGAAGGCCATTTGAGGTCATTACCTTAACAGTTATCGCTCATCACTTCTTCAGTATCATGGTTCAAAATTCAAAATTAAGTAGTACCTGAGGTCAACCAGGAACTGAGGAGGATTCTGCCTTCCTCCGTTACAGCCAGCTCCTCTTTGCCTCACTAAAGCTCATCATTGCTGCCTGGCTCTTCTCTTTCCTACTCTGGTTCATCTGTCCATTGCTGGAAGTGGTTGTTTGTATTATCTGGAAGGTAGAAATGAGAACTCTGATTTTAGAAGTACTGACTTGGTAATATCTAAATGACGAGAAAAGTGATCATATGATTTTAAGGAAATTAATCAGGTTAATGTTCATGGAAAAGCCTTTGAAGCAGAAAAACCAAAAGAGAAAACACATTGAACCAACTGTATACAAACAAATTCTCTAAATGCAGAGGCATCTTGTGGAATTGACAAAACCATTTTAAACTAGATGCTAAAACAAGAGTCTCAATGTACCCTTAATTTGAAGACAAAACATTGCTTTTGAGATAACTTCCTCAAACAGTCCTATGTGTCTAGACCTGAGAAGTGAATGTGGAATTGCTGAGATCTGTGGTAATTCTCGGTGGGGGATGGGGTGTGAACATCCTATTTGGCTATGCTGTTTAGTTTTAATGCCAAATTGTTTTATGAAAATCATATTGTCCTGAGTCATGCATGCAGTATCTGTTTGGTTGTGGATCATGTTGGCTTAGTATTATTTTCATATTTGAATAAATCAAAGTCTAGTAGGTGGTTTAGTCGTTTCTCTTAGGGAAACACTGTTCCAAATATACCTCAAAGGGTCATCCGGGTATTATTTTTCATGTGTGGGATATTTATTTGTATTGGTTTGCATGAACATAGCAGGGATTTGCCTGGGGAAGTAGGGAGTTTTGCTGAAGCAGCCATAATTGGAGAACATGGTAGTGAATTTTTTTCCCTAGTAAATGTGTATTCCAATGAAGAAACTTGGTGTAGATATATATATATATTAAAAAGTCTTAAATTTTGTGTGGTCATTCTATGTTGTGATTTCAAAGAGTATTCTCTGGCTGTTAAACTCTCTTCTTTTCAACATATTCTTAGTGGTACAGCCTTCTGTAGTCTACAAAGGAAAGTATGCTTTTTCCTTAAAGCACCAAGTGTTCTAAATGAGGGATCTGAAGGAATGGAAAGTGAATTCCTAACGTGAATCTCGGACAGGAGATGAATCAAATGTTTCCAATTTATTTTGGAATTTGACATCTGGTCCATTTACAATAAAAGATAATTGAGGTCAACCCCAGTGGCCTCGTGGACCCTCTCGGCCACCCACCTTGTGTCACTGAGGCTTTTACTTGCAGTACCAAGGCACAGGTGCTGGGTATGGGCAACCAGCATTCAATCTGTGTGTTTTAATGACTTTTTCTAAAAACCATATCGGTTTTTTAAAAATGAATGTATCTCAGCCCAAACAGTATGAGATTTTATAACCCTAGTTAAAACATCAAACATAGTTGTTTTCACATATTATTTGAATTTAGACTCATGCCTCATAAGACAGGACCCTTTGCTCCTGTAACACTGGTTATAAGCAATTGTTGAGCTTTGGTGAGTGCTCTGTGGTCACTGAAATGCGCACCTAGGAAGATGATGGTTTTTATTCCCACTTTTAAATATATTATTGGGTGAATGGATATTTGCTTTTACAAGTTTACTTTGAGTGAAAAACTACCCAGGGTACCAATTCCTTTATGCTCTTCTCCATAATACAAAATGCAAACATTAGCATCAGACTATGACCTTCCCTTCTTCCTATCAGAGTGGCTTACCATGAAAAACTTTACTTCCTCTGAAATGTATATGAAGAACGGAGACAGGTATATTTATACGGAGTTCCCTGTACACAAGTCAGGTTTGATGTTCGTGCTCAGGGTGGGGAAATAGATGCAATTATGTGTCTTCCTTATTAGAACTACTTGTTGGTGGGGTCAGAAAGATGTCTATGGTTACTTAGAGCTAGCAAACACTGGTCCAATCAGAAGTTCTGGCTTCAAAGTGGCAGAGCTGGGAAACCTTATATGGGACAAGGCTCCCCTGGTCCATTTGCCTTTGAGTCACTTGCAGTGTGTACTTTTGGGGTGCATATATACTGAGCTCTGAGCATCCTTGAGCCTGCCATTGTCCAGATAGAGGAGTGAAGATTTGAGGCAAATTGGTCTTGAATAAAGAATCTTAAGGAATAGGTCAAATAAGAGCCTAAAATATATCTGATGAATTGATTAGCTTTACTTTGCCTTTCAACCTCTGCTGATTGAGTTCATGGTTAGTAATAAATTAATGCAGTATAATTTTATATGAGTGCACATGAAAATTAATCTTAGTGGTAAAATTGAATTATAATCACCTTTCCACCTGGGTTCCATATTCTATTCAGTTAACCAGTATGAAAAGAAGGGGTGTGGATGAGGCAGATATACAGGTGACATTGCCAAATGCTACCTCTCTGTTATACGTGCTCCTCTCGTCAACACGACAGCTGTCACCATGTAACTTCTGCCTGTCTTTCAGGAGAAAGTCATTAGTCCTTCGGCTTCCTGGGTTCCTGCAGATAAAATAGGTTTGGGAAGTAGGACTTTTGTTGTTGTGCTGATCTGCTGCTCCTCGAGAATTGTTTGAGGCCATAGAGAAGCAGGAGTAGACACATAATTTCTTAAAGAGTTTATAGTCTGTTTAAGTAAAAAACAAAAAACAACTATACAGCCCATACAAGATTGATAAGGTAAAATTAAATTGTAATCTGGCCTAGAGGTGTAGTTTAGGGGTAAAGTGATTGCTTAGCCTATCTGAAGCCCGAGGTTTTGACACTGCTGTAAAGGAGTGTAGTCCGAAGAAGAAAATTTCCTAAGTACCCCGCACATAGTCAATCAGTACTACAAATGCTTCTTAATTTATAAGTTACAAACTTTATGTGTTTGCTCTTTAAGTTAACAGCAATACACTTTGGGACTTGGAGAACATTGCTGTATTCTTGCACATGCTTCTATATGTATTTTAAAGGTGATTCTTGTTCCTGGCTTCTTGGCTTTAGCTATTTTCTAGAACTGACTTGGCCAGGAGTCAGGATTGAATGTTACTTATCATAAAACATCTTTACACCACACGGGTTTAGAATTTGAGCTGCTGAGGCCATGGCCTGGACACTAGGTGTCTGAAAGTATTTTAAAGTTAATGCTCAGCGGAGAGTCAGAGAGAAATTCCTTAGTCTGGTGAGAGCAGTTAGTAGTGCTTCTGGAAGCAGCTCTTCTTGACAGTATATTTGAGTATGACTTGCTAGAGTCTTTTTTTAAATGTACTATTTTGATATAGTAATTATTTGTACTATTTTAATATAGTAATAATTCGCTCTTTTATTAATTGGAAAACTGCACATGCGCCAGCATATAATCATAATGATTCTGATATGTATTTAAAAATATCATCACATTTCATTTCAAAATTTATAATTCATATGTCATCCACATATACTGCAGATATTTTTTCATCTTGCTGTTTTTAATTAGTTCCCAGCATGCTTCAAGCAGAGGCCTTGCTTTTTTCTGTTCTTTTGGTCTAGCTCTAGCTTTCTGACCGGCTTGCTGTGTACACTGGCTTCACATGCCAACTATGTGCCTCATGGCCAGGTATCTAGTTGCTCTACCTCCTTGTATTGGGGGTGAGGTGTTATCAAAGGCATAAGCTTGGGAGCTAATTTTGCCCAAGCTCAAAGCCCCGGTGAATTTCTTCCCTGATCGATATAAAATGTTAGTAGTGAATTAACTTCCTTGTTATAAAATGAGGATGATTTTCTGAATTCCAGAGAGTTGTCACAGCAAAATTTAATATTACAGTTTTTCTTTTAAAAATGGGACAGGTGGTGTGGATGACAGACGAATTACCATGAATTTGAGGGCCCTCTAAGCTACAGAATGGGAGACCTTGTCTCAAATACTGAGAAAACAATGTTAAAAAAGAAAAAAAAATGCAGTGAAACTTTTATATTAGTTATTATTTTGTTGTAAGAAAAACAAAACAAAAAAAATCAATTTCTCTCTCTTTTCTTCCCCTCTCACCCCGTCATTCTTTGTGTTTTAGGGTTGTTAGTGTGGAGATCATCCACAGAGCTCATTGTCTTCTGTCAGGTGTAGGGTGATCTGTCAGGCCTTTCTAGGATGTCTCGGTGTGCACATTACAGACACTGGGGACCACGCTGTATGTAAATGGGTTCACTATGAGAGAAGGAAGTTCTGTGAGCACAGCTGCGAATGTCAACTCCATTCCATCACTGCCTTTCAAACTTATGTGGTATGCTAATTTTGGAAATTAAACTGATCAATTCTAATTTCCCTAGCAAATTTTAAACCAAGACCAAGCAGAACCAATTTGATCAAAAGAAGCATAATTTGGTTGCCCACTGAAATCATACATTGGTATTGAATATTCATCTCTAGGACATCAGAAGCTTCAATAAACATTGAAGTTTAAAATTTAGTTTCAGGGAGAAGTAACTTTGTGATTCCCTGGATATATTTATGAGATCTTTAGATTCCCAGAAGAATTTTCAGATTCTTTATATTCTAACTGCTAAGGACTGATAATGAAGCTGCCAGGTCTAGAATATATGTTACACCCCTGAACCTGTCATCCCAGCATCACCGGGTATTATCAGTACAATTAAGTCAAATGTCAATGCTATTTAAACACACACACACACACACACACACACACACACACACACACACACACACACATCTTCTGGATGACAGAATAAATGACTAGGTCATGAGAACCATGGTGATCATACTACTTCCATCCCACATAAGATATTAAGGGAGTAGAAGAAGGTTGCTGTAGAATGTTATTTTAACTGGGTAAAGATTTGTTACATTTGTTTATGTTGTGGAATATTACTTTGTATAAAGGTGTGTTACACTTGTTTCTGATGTATTTGTTTAATTACTAAAGATGTGTTGAAGAAGTAAATGTCCCAAAGCTAAAAATAGATAAAGAGAAACAAATTAATTTAAGTCAAAAGAACTATCCAGAAATGAGTCTAAGCTAGTTCCAGCTTCTATAACTAATAATACGTCTCTGTTAGGATGTTTGAGCTGTTGGTAACTTCAAAGAAAAAGCCTGACATAGAAGGTGTCAGTAAATCATGGAGAAAATTAATGGAGTACAGTGATTGTGATATTAAGATAATCCACTACTCAAAACAAGGAGAAAGCAGAGATATTCAACTTAGCGAATTAGTTCTGTTTTTTTCTTATTTGCAAAATGAGGTTATGCATAAAGTTTATGAGTCAATAAATACTAATCTACTTTATTTGTTTTGCTCATAACTTTGGCACTAAACTATTGATTTCCAAAGATTTTGATGCAACTCTTGTTACATCAACATTGGGAACTGCCATCACTTTGTCACTGACTAGTGGTTAGACCTTAAAATACTTCTTTGTAGCCTCATATAAAGTCATCATCTACAAAATTGTATCCCAAAGGACATGTTCATAACGGTAGTACTTAGGAATCTAGAATTTTATTTATTCAACATTTAGAGTCATAAGTATTTTAATCCTGAACATCTAATGACTGAATTTTAACTCTGCTGCCTAGCTGTGGGTGCAATATGACCAGCTGTTCAGATTTCTTTCATCTCGATGTCCTTGTCATGATGGATTCTGAACCCTTGAACTGTGACCCAGACTAACCATTCTCCCCCTTAAATTGTGTTTGTCCAGACATTTTATTGCAGACACAAGAAAAGCAACTATGACAAGGTCCTACTTGGAAACTTCACTATTGGGAACAAATAAAAACGTGAACATAAACGATCACACTTTGCTATCCTTTCCCATGAGGAATTCTAATGGCCACGTCATGACAGGTGTCATGCATTTATTAAACAATTGAAATCATATTGGTGTATTCAAACAACTGGGTTTTAGTTTAAGTTCTAGTTTTTTTAATCAAATACTAATAAATTCAGGTAATTTTGTATCTTGCCTTTACTTATCTTGAAGTTGAGTATAAAAAATACATTAAATAAAACTCAAAGTATGTGTGTTTGTATTTTCTTTTTTTCTTCTAATCTTCTTCCCAATCTTCGTCCAAAATGAGTGTTTTCCCTGAAGGTATGGTTAGGAAGGGAGGGTCCACAATAGAAAATGATGAATATTCTCATGGAAGCATACTATCGCAGGTGAGATCAGAGTCTAATAATGATCCAGGGGATCAGGCCAGGGGCATTGGGGTAGACAGGCAAGAATTCCTCAACCATGGGCTGTGGATGGGTAAGCGAGAGTCTGAGCCAGCTGTTCCCCACAATGGAACAGTCGCTGATTTCTCTGCCCAATGTCAGACACCAACCAGAGCCTTGAATCAAACTACACTTTGATTGGTAAGAGTCTAGGAAATTGAAATTATTTGCCCAAAGTGACCCAATCCATTACTAGTAGATTGATAGTATTTTTCCCAAAATGCCAGTCACTGGAATAAACATAAAACAGGCCTTTGGCTTTTAGTGATGACAAATGTTCAGAAAGGAAGATCATTCTACAGAGGAATCTAAGAGAAATGACATCAGCACAAGAAAAAATGAAGTTCTTCCTAGGATAATTAGTTACAGAAATAGTAACCTCCCGATGGCTCCGACTTTGCTGACCTAGAGATCCAATTCTCATAATTCAATCAATGGCATCACTTTCCATTTCTAGTGAACAATTTAATAGCAGAGACTGATAGTTATAAAATTATCACTACTTCATTGCCTTTACAAAAAAGCATTAGAGAGCATTTACTGGCATGTTATGATATATCATAAATAATTAAAATACATCTACTTATTAAAATGTCAGAACAGAAGGTGATATTATAGCCTAGTTGTTATTTCCTTGTGTTCATTTGTAAAACTCAATAATGTCCAGAAGTTAATTATATTAGTGCAAAATTCCTTTGTTATTAATGGGTGGAAAAAAGAGAAAATTGGACATTGAGTGCATTTTTTTTTAAAAGATGGGAATACTGTTTATTGCCTTCATTAGAGAGTAAAAATGCAGACACAAATCAAATTTTGCTGATTTGGGAGATTATCTGGCACTTTGAGAGATGATTATATAAGTTCTGTTTATGAACATATTACAGTTAAATTCTTGGTTGAAAATATGCCTCCAATATTGAAATTTTCAATATGGAGTTCACACAGAAGAATCTAAAGCAAGTGGCCACATCACCTGTTTTAATAGCAGTAATTTTCACAGTTTAGTTCAGGACTTGGATTCAGGTCTCTTGGATTCCTCATCATGGTGAGGGGCATAAGGGGGTACCATATTGCTTTTCATTGTTTCCGGATAGAAGTCTTTCAACAATATAATCACACTTATTTTGTTCTCCCCAGCCACTTAAAGTTTTTCCTGTGCCTTTAATTGTTTCTTCCCTCAGCAGCATATGTGACAGCCCACACAGTATCAGGATGCTGCAAGATGATCCAGCCTCTAGGTGGTTCCACAGCAAATGAACACAGGTGAATGGGAATGTAATTTGTTCAAAATCAACCAAATGGCCATTTATGGACAGTTATAATTGTAATTGTCACACAGACTTTAGACAACCCCAGCAAGGCTTGATACAGACACACGGGTCTCATACATGCTACCTTGTGTTTTATAAATTAGAGTCTATTCAAGTCCAAGTGCATTGCTGTACAAGGAAAGCCAATTATTATCCAAGGGATAATTGCATTAAATAAAGATGAAAATAAGGAAGTTTTTATAATTTGAATATTAATAGTACTAGGCTAACAAAGCCTGCTCCTGCCATCTTTAAATAAGCTGAGTCTACTATGATTCAAGTACCTTTGGCTGGTTAGTCTTCTGTGGTTAAAAAAAAAAAATGCATGACAAGAATTAGAAAGAGGACAGGCTGGCTTTGATTGGCAATTTGGGGAGCTTCGGTGTGTCTGTCTTTGCTCTATGGGACCTTGTGGTAGGGAGCAGAGTTGTTCATCTCATCTGGTTGAGTAGAATATAAAGGGTCTGAGAACAAACATACCTTTGAAAGGCAGATTACAAGTGATTCATTCCCTCCCTTAGACTCCTGACTTCTAGGGTCCACTCAGTTCTGGACTCATCAATGGATTGAAGCTATCCTGACCCCAGTCACTTCTCAACAGCACTACTAACTGGGGGACCAAACTTTTAGAACATAAGCTTTTGGGGAGATCCCTTAATATTCAATGTGGAATGTACCTAAAAGTCACATTGTCAAAAGAAATCTGAACGACACTCACTAGGGCCGTGGAAATAACATTTAGCACAGACATCTGATTATGATGTAGTCTTTGACTCATAGGCACAGAAAAGACCAACATGAGTGCCTTGGCTCATTACTGAAATTAACAGACTGGTTGGCCAACACGATGATTAATATGGGGTCTACACTCAAATGTGATGCTATATTTTCAGAAAACAGCATGCATTTCACTTTATCTGATGAAAGGAAATATATTACTAACAAATTTTCTTGGCTACTTCAATGGATGCTCTGTGACTTTGTCATTTTAATTAGTTCAACAGATTGTATTAAACATATAGCACGATCCAAACTCTATACAAATGGTGTTTATTAAAATTGACTTGGTATTTACAGCGACTAATATTTTATTATGCACCTGAAAGACCACATCCAAACATATGTTAGTAATTTGAATCCATTTGTGTAAATGGTAGATATTTGACTATATTTAAATAGTCAGCATTTCATTTGTGATATTGCCGATGTCTTATTTTCCTATGCTTATATGACATTCTAAGTGCTGAGAAGTTGGACACTGTGTTATTTGGCTTGAATGTGAATATTTTGAAAAGATGATGGAAGCATTATAGCTTTCAGTGAAACATACACAGAGATAGATAGATAGATAGATAGATAGATAGATAGATAGATAGATAGATGGATGGATGGATGGATGGATGGATGGATGCATGGATGCATGGATGGATGCATGGATGGATGCATGGATGGATGCATGGATGGATGCATGGATAGATAGATAGATAGATAGATAGATAGATAGATAGATAGATAGATAGATAGATGGATGGATGGATATATGGAAGCAACTTTACTGATTGCTTCAAAAGTACAAAGAAAACATTGACGTGGAAGCAAGCAAGACATAATGTTTTTGAGTGGCACCTTGTTTTTTTAAACAACTCATGAATTTTGTGTCAAAATATCAGTACATTATGGGAGCAGGGCAGGTGTGCCTAGCTTACCTTTCAGTAATGAATTTATTTATTGATGCTTCACCAGCAATATTCAGGTCAGGGTCTGGTACAGAGATAAATGGAATCTGGTCTCTGACTTTGACAATGACATAGTCAAAACAAGAAGGTCTGTCAGCAATTATATTTTCTCAAGATAGCAGTCTTATTTTTTCTTATATTATGATAGTTACATTCTTCCCCCCTTCAACTGAGTTCACAGCTTGTCATTGTTCTAATTATTTTGTTTGTTTAATGGTTTCCATTTTTCCACTTTTTACTGAATTTCTCTGGAGATGTTTTCTGATGGAAAATTATATTTTTGGTGTACTCATTTATGTCTCACTGTGTGTGTGTGTGTGTGTGTGTGTGTGTGTGTGTGTGTGTGTGTGTGTGTACTATGAGAATGTCCATTTCCTAGTTTTCAACTCTTTCCTCTTTCTCTTCTAATGGGCCTGGCCAAACTTTACTGGCATGTACCCTTCATGGAGTCTGAAAAATGTTAGAAGAGAACTGGGATCGTGGCTAGGGTGATGGCCACTGTTACTGTAACCATTACCAGAGGTTTTTCAATAGGGTAAAAATTTCAAAAGTTATGATGTATTCCAATGAACATAATGGAATTTTTCAAAGGAGAAGTAGAGGTAGGGGAAGACAGAGTGAGAATAGATGAGCTATTTTGTCGATTGTTTTGTGGTAGAATCTTAAGGTTGAGGGGCTTAGAGACAATGTATGCTGGTTAGTCAGGAAAAGATTTTGGGAACTCAGTGATGAAATACCAAACAAGTTCCTTAGCATTGCATACCAGAAGCAAACATTTATTGGGGAAAAAGACTTAATTTCAAAAATTACATGGGGCATTTGGTGGTGAACTCAAAGGTCCTCAACATGTGGGTCAGGACCCCTTTATGGAGTCAAACAACCCTTTCACGGGGGTTAAATATCAGATATTCTGCATACCCGTTATTTACATGATGGCTCATAACAGTATTAAAATTACAGTTATAAAGTAGCAACAACATAATTTTATGATTGGGATCACAGCAACATGAGGAGCTGAACTAAAGGGTCACAGACACAGAAAAGTTGAGAGTCACTGCTCTAGAGCTGAGGAGTGAGTAGGATATACAGAATAAATGGAACAGCATCGATGTCTCTGAAGAATGCTAGTATGGAGACAAAAGACCTATCTGAGAAGACAAATGGCAGGCAGAGACTGTGGAGAAATGTGGAGAAAGAAGCGCCGTTGTTTTACTGGGAGTATTTGAACATGCTAGAAGAGAAGGGATGGGTTAGCAGCAAGGTCGTGTTTACACCTAAAGAGACTAAGGCTGCAGCTGTGTATGTTAGACTGACAGGCATTGATCCTGTTTTCTTGTGGTGAGTTGTGGGGAAGCCTGCAAAGGCAGGTGAGGTGCCAGTTCCTGCCTTAGCAATGGTGGGCTCAGCTGTTCACAAGCTGTAAGAACATGCTAACTCTGTAGCTCACATGCTAGCTGTAAGAACATGCTAACTCTGTAGCTCACATGCTAGCTGTAAGAACATGCTAACTCTGTAGCTCACATGCTAGCTGTAAGAACATGCTAACTCTGTAGCTCACATGCTAGCTGTAAGAACATGCTAACTCTGTAGCTCACATGCTAGCTGTAAGAACATGCTAACTCTGTAGCTCACATGCTAGCTGTAAGAACATGCTAACAACTCTGTAGCTCACATGCTAGCTGTAAGAACATGCTAACAACTCTGTAGCTCACATGCTAGCTGTAAGAACATGCTAACAACTCTGTAGCTCACATGCTAGCTGTAAGAACATGCTAACTCTGTAGCTCACATGCTAGCTGTAAGAACATGCTAACTCTGTAGCTCACATGCTAGCTGTAAGAACATGCTAACTCTGTAGCTCACATGCTAGCTGTAAGAACATGCTAACTCTGTAGCTCACATGCTAGCTGTAAGAACATGCTAACTCTGTAGCTCACATGCTAGCTGTAAGAACATGCTAACTCTGTAGCTCACATGCTAGCTGTAAGAACATGCTAACTCTGTAGCTCACATGCTAGCATTAATATGGACAAAACCATGTCAACCTTGGCAGACTGAGGCTGAGAAGTCTGTGGAAGGAAGAGAATGGTAGTCACATGCTAGTGATGGACATAGGCTTATGTAAGGGAATGGTAATGAGGAGAATTAAAGACTGAAAACTTTTAGTTTTAGTAACATGGTATGAAACACCCAGGTCCTCAACACGGCCTTTGTCTGAACAGTACTTCTCATCTCGCTTGAATGCTGAGCATCACTTCAGATTCTCCAAGAAGCTGATTTCTACTTTGAAAGTGATGGCATTTCATCTTAGTAGAAGGCATCTACATTAAACCCAGGAAACACAGAGTGACATATACTTCTCATGTGTTACATGTCTTTAAAGCTCTTGTGTGTCCATTTTAGAAAAGTCAACTGGCCTTTCAAATGAATGGAAAGACAAGTTCAAGCTGGGGATGGTGGTATGACAACTCATGTTGACGTGAACACTTAGCGTAAGCAGAAGATTATTTCTGCAGGCAACTTTTCTAGCTTCATTAAACACAAAATTTCAAAGAAAACAATGCCACCACAAGGAGGATGGTTTCTGAAATCATTATTAGTGTGGCTTCTTTCTCCTCCTGCTCTTCCTCATTTTCCTCCTCCTCCTCCTCCTCCTCCTCCTCCTCCTCCTCCTCCTCCTCCTCCTCCTCCTCCTCCTCCTCCTCCTCCTTCTCCTCCTCCTCCTTCCCCTTCTCTCTCACCAGGTGGGGTGGCCATTCAGCTCATCTCTTTCATTCCATTAAGCAGCTCCTGAGGGGAGGGGGTGGATGCTGGAAAATGAGCACAGGTGAGCCTTTTAAAGTGATATGCTAGCTTGCCACTTTTAGAGTCAGGCTCGAAGAGTTAGACTCTCTTCATCAAGTATCGTATTTTTAAAGAAAAGGTTAAAATACACGGGGGCCTTAAAAATATGTAAAATGGGTCAGGTGTAGTAGTACATGTCTTTAATCTCAGAGTTCCAGGGGCAAGAGGATCTCATGACTTTGAAGGCAACTTGGTCTACATGGTAAGTTATAGGCCAGATGGAGCGACATATTGAAATCTTATCTCACATGTATACAACATAATTGCTATCACTATGACCCTAGGGGCAAGGCTTCAGAGGGCAGTGTCTCTCTAGTGTTCCCTATCTCTGAAGACAGTGAACAAGGGCTCTTCAGCAATGCTTCTGCTGAAATCTAGCAGACAAATGGACCTCACAGCAAGAGATCAATTCATACGTGGTTGGTCAAACATGAAAATGTGAAAGCTTTTGTTGCTAAACTAACGTTTACAGTTTCACTTATTTATATCATATAATCTACCATAAAATTGAATACCCTCTATCATAGGCCAGGCTTCAGAGAAGCATGGGTCTCACAGAAAGGAGGAAGGCATTTTCTGAATCAGAAATTCTCGTGTGTCTTGGCAACTGACTTTAAAATGGCATTAGATTAATCACCCATTTGTACTTTGAAAATACTGTTTTGTCTTCTCATTTGAAAAGTGTCCCCCTACTTTCCATGCTACTGTGGCCATTTGAGATTGGCTTGGAAATCTCTGAGACTCAACCTAGAAGCCTACTCCACACCTTGATAGCCAAATGTCTGGACCTACACGTGCTACCCTCCCTGCAGCATCCCAGCAACAGCTGGACCCACAACCCTCTTAAGTTTCCTCACTTGCTGCTTTCCTGTTGTTCCTGACTTTCCCTTGTTGAAGAATTTCAGATAAAAACAAACGCCATAAGTGCCCTGGTGAAGAAGTTCATGGGGAGAAGACTGAGTTGGCACACTGGCTTTTCTTGATAAGTCACAAATAAGATTTTGAAAACACTATGCCCTCTGCACAATCTGGTCTGCACACTCTGGTCTCTGCACACTCCAGTTTGCACACTTCGGTCTCAGCACACTCTGGCCTGTACATTCTGGTCTGTATATTCCAACCTCTGTACACTCTGGTCTCTGCATACTCTGGTCTCTGCCCACTCTGGTCTGCACACTATGCACTCTGCACACTATGCACTCTGCACACTCTGGTCTACACACTCTGGTCTGCACACTCTGGTCTCCGGACACTCTGGTCTTTGCACATTCTGGTCTATACACTCTGGTCTGCACACTTTGGTCTCTGCACACTCTGGTCTGCACACATGGTCTCTGCACACTCTGGTCCACACACTCTAGTCTGAACCTTGGTTGACCATTTCTTCACTCATCTTCTGGAATTTGACATGTTCCACACCCAAGTCCATGACCTCCACCCTAATAAGACATTCTGACAAGTAATTTTGAAATGTTCTACCAAGTTTCCATGTAACCAAAATCCCCAACCCTTGAAAAGCTCCTAGTCTTGCAGTTCCTGAGCTACAGAAACTCCATTTTCCCCTATGTTTGATGCTGTTCTTTCAAACCCTACTTTAGGAAGACAGCTCTGTCTGATGGAAAATAAAGCCTGCTTAATTCAACTAAAAGAATTTGGGTAAGAGCTTTACTCTGATTTGGTGGGATGAACATTTTTCACACTCTCTGTACACTCAGTATTCTGCACGGATCAAGCAAACGAGCAATTATGTCAAATAATCACCAGCCAGAGGGTGTGCCAGTTGAGGGGTTCCCAATGGAGCTGCATGTGTTGCCTGACATTTCCACTGTGTGGGCTTCTAGGGAACACAGGTCTCAGAAATAGACCTCACTGGAACCTGCTCTCTCAGGAGAGTGCTTCAGGACCACAGAGGTGTAAGTTGGGAGGCCTGCTGACCTGCCTATGGAGTCCACACATGTGTGTGAATGAAACACAAACACTGTTCTCACCTGTAACATGATGTCCCTTAGTTGAGACAGAGGCCCAGGTAGTAGCTGTGGAGAAGACAGAACTTGTTCAGGGATTTTATAGAGACTGTGAAGAGTGAGTACTGACTGCAGCACCAGAATAACTTGAAACTTATTCTGTTGGGTATCAAGTACAGGCTTCCATTGAACAAATTACACTATTTGTATGATTTATTTGGACATTAGGGTGGGAAGATAAAACAAAGAGAAATGGAAGCCATCTAGAATGAATGAATAGTCCTTCAGATCTCAAGCGTCCTAAAAGAGCAGAGCTGTTTTCTGGACTATGGTGGGAATTTTAATGAAAAAATGGCTAACGGTTGTGCCAGTAACCAAAGTGAACTTCATAAAGCCAGCCTTCTCTCAGAGCCACTTCAAAACCTGATTTACAATGACAGTGAAATCCTTGCACTTCTGTAGATTGCCACCGTTGGATGACAAGAAACAAAGCCTCCAAGGTCAGTGGAGAACAGAGTTTGCTTTGTGGCCAAGTTCAGGTTGGGACTCCAGGTGGTAGAGAGGCTGTAGATAGGCTCTGGCATGGGCCCATCTTTTTGTTCTGTTGAATGAGCTCTTTGGACCAGTAACTGGTAAAATAAATGTGACTTAGTATTTCCAGAGTGAGGAATTTGGTCTATTGTTAGTATCACTGTTTATTGATGCCATCAGTACTTACCTACCTACTAAGCAGGCTACAGTTACCAGTCTCTGCTCTGAAGGCACCTGGAGTCAAGTTATTAGAAAGGAGATCCACAGGTGCCTTAGCTAAGAAAGATACCCACCAAGTGGATCCAAGGATGGAAAAGACAAGATGTCCTTCTCCAGCAGCTTGGATCTTGTCTGGAGAGTTTTTGCACAGAGAAGACAGAAGAAGGAAGACAATGGAAATGAAGCTGGGCGTGAATGAGGACTGTGTGGTTGTGGAACTCTGTGATACCTTCTAGGAGTTGTAGAGCTCTGCATCATGGTTCACTTTGAGTTCATTATTCTGAAGAAGATTTGGGGGGCTCACAATGCAAAATGGAGGGGGAAGCCAGACTGTCCCACCTCAGAGTACTCTACTCAGACATCAAACTGCTTTGCATTGTAAGAAATTGAGAGAAGTATCCAGCACAGCAAAAACCCTTCCTCTCCCTCCCACGCTGCCTATAGATAGGAAATAAATCCATAAAGTAGTACCAAATATTACCAGATACATAAGCTATTAAGTAAAGACCTACATGTTCACAACAAGAAATGTGTCTGTAGAGGGTGTTTCCATGCTTAAACAACAACAAAAAAAAGAACTGTCCAACTAGCTTATCATCAGGGTCACTTTGATTTCTGTAACAAGGAAATAGTTATTCACCATTCTTTGACTTTTCTCATCTAATTTACCTCATTACTTCCTGGGAAGCCTCAAGCCTCATTTCTGTTTGTAGCTCAGAATGTCAAATGTCAAATAGTCTACAGCTGTTTGCTTTTCGACTTCTACATTTTTGTGTTAGTCTGTTCACACGTCTGTAGTTTAAACTGCATTTTCCCCTCCTGTCTGTCTTAGGTAAATTTAGAAGTGTTAGTTTTGAAAAAAAAAAACCAGAAGGGGAGATGGAAGTCATATTTATTCTTCATGACAAAATTTTCTAGACAAACAAAAAATTTTCTAGGAACTGGTAACACTATTATGAAGACTGTGTGGTCCCACAGAGGAGGACACAAAAGAGGCGACGCTGGTGGAATAGTCTGAATGGGAAGACTTGAGGACCAAGGGGCTGATCAGATAAGTTATAATCCTAATCCAAAGGCCTGAGAATTAGGAAGAGGGAGGGAATAGACAAGGCTTTAGAGAACTTAGAGCATCAATGTCCAACAGCAGAAAAGATGGACTCAGATCAAGTTCAGGTACAATTTACAACTAGGCTAACCTGGGGAAACCCTTTAAGTAGTCACATGCTAAAATCTCAGTGAAAACAAAGCAGAATAGACAAATCTAGAAAGAAAGGAGGTGGATGGCCCTCTAGAGCCACAGGAGGGCAGTGTGGGTGGGTGGGTGGGGCTTAAGGATGGCTTGTGGGGAAATGGGAGAAATGGTGTAGGAACATTGCTTTCCTTGGCTTGGAAGTGCTGAAGGAGAGCTCAGTGCCACAGGAGCAAAGTGACTACAGACTGAAGCAAAGAATAGAAAATCCAGGGTGAGGGGAGGTGCAGTTCACTAGCAGCTTCAATGAAAATTTTGGAAGACAGCTAGGCCGAAGGATCTCTGGGCTCTGAGACATGAGACAGAAGTTTGCATGCTAAGCTAGACAAAGGTCAGCTGTGGCCAACTGCAATGGAGCTGGCATCTTTCGACTATTATCGTGTCAAATATGAGTGGAAGGTGGTTCTCAACCTTCCTAATGCTGTGCCTTTTAATACAGCTCCTCATGGTGTGGTGACCCCCAACCACAAAATTATTTCATTGCTACTTCATAAGTGTAATTTTGCTACTGTTATGAATCAGAGTGTAAATATCTGACATGGAACTCCAAAGGAGTTGAGACTCACAAGTTGAGAACCACATTGGTCTAGGCCATCAGTAGCCAGCATGAAACTATGTGGGTTAATTGTATGTATTTTTTTGTTCATTTGTTTGTTTTACATTTTTTCTTTTTGAGATTATAATATGTGATATAATATCATTTTTCCTCTTTCCTCCCATATATTTCTCCTTAATCTTTTTCAAGATCCGTGATCTATTTTTCACTAATGTTATGCACATATGTATATTTACACACATATAGATTCTTAAATGTAATCTGCTTAGTCTGTATAATGAATGCTACTTGTGTATATGTTTTCAGGGCTGACCACTTGGCATTTGATAAGCAATTAATTGTTATGCTCTTTACCATGGAAGACTATTTCAGTATTCCTTAGTTGCCTAGAGTTGTTCCATAATTTGTATAGAGTTGGGGACTTATGGCCAGGTCCACTTAGGAATGTTTATTGTTGTCCTTGCTCGGCTCATGTTTAGGCATTCATGTTGGTGAGACTTCATGGTTATAGCTTCTGATATTACTAGGAGATACAATATCAGAGCAAATTTCTCATCCTCTGACTCTCAACATTCCTTCCAACCCCACTATGCAGTGTTTCCTAAGTTTTAGATATAGGAGTTAATTTTTGTAGATTTAGCTATTGGAACTGAACTCCAGGACTATGCATTTTGATTGGTTTGGCTTCCTATAATGGTCTCTGTCTGTTGCAATGAGAAGTTCTCTTGATGAGGGATGAGGACTATTTTTATCTGTGGCTATAAATACAAATATTTTGAGTGTTATCAGGGATTATTCTGGTATAGTAAAGTGTAGACACTTCTCTACAGCCCAGGACTTCACTAGTCCTGGGTAGCTGGCTATGTTTTCAGTACCAGATATTGTCTTCCTTTTGCTGAGTAGGCCCTAAATACAATTAGAGAGCTATTGGTTAAGAAGGCATATGTTCCACTACTGTACCCAAAGGATTATCATACTATGTGGTCATTGTTTGTAGAAGGTATTGATGTAGTAGGCATCATAGTTTGACAAGACTGTTGGATGCCTCCTTCCTTTGGGAGATTGAATAGCACCTTCTGGCTAGCATGAAAGTTAATCCTTAGGAAAAAGGCTGATGTCTTCCCAACAGGGACTTACCTTAAATCTGTGGGGGATAACTGAGGGCAATAGCAATAGTGTGTGTTTGGGGAATCTCCTGAACGATCCTGACTAGTAACTCAAAAGGGGCTTCTTAAGCCTGGTATCTAGTTTTTGTCTCATTTTTATATGATCTTTGGCTTTTAGAGGGATCATTGTCAGCTCAGATGAGAAATTTCCTTTAAAGTCTTGTCTTAGACAGGGTTTCTATTGCTATGAAGAGACACTATGACCACAGCAACTTTTATAAAGAAAAACACTTAATTGGGGCTGGCTCTTAGTTTCAGAGGTTTGTCATCATGACAGGAAATATGGGAGCATACAAACAGATGTGGAGATGGAGAAAGAAGTGAAAGTCACACTAGGCTAAGCTTGAGACCTCAAAGACCACCCCACAGTGACACACTTCCTTCAACAATGCCACACCTACTCCAATGAGGCCACACCTCCTAATAGTGCCACTCCCTATGGGCTGAGCATTCAAACACATAAGTCTATAAGGCCATTCCTATTCAAACCACCCCAACTACATATGGATATTTATATAGAAATTTCTTGTGCAAATTGAGTGTTATTCAGAAAGTCCTTTCCTATATCTATTTCCTGTAGGGTACTGCCTATGTTTTCTTTTAAGCAATTTTGGTGCTTTAGATTTCATGTTTAGGTATTTGATTCATTCGGAGTTAGTTTTTGTGAAAAGTGCCAGAAGCTTTCTCCAGCAGCAGATGGGAGTGGGTGCAGACATGATGTGGACAGTCTAGATTAGAGATGTCTCTCCATCTTCTCCCTCCCCTCAGAGATTGAGGAGCCCACGGAAGACTGTAGGAGTCAAAGGAGATGGAGGACTCCAGGATATTATAGCTCACCAGATTAACTAAGCAGGGCTCATAAGAGTTCACAGGCCTGAAGTGGCAAGCACAGCCTGCATGGGTCTACACCAGGCCCTCTGCCTGTATCATGGCAGTTAGCTTGGGGTTTTGCTTCTAACAATGAGAGCAGATGTATCTCTGACTCTTTTGCCTGCTCCTGGGACTCTTTCCCTCCTACTGGGTTGCTGTGCCCAGCCTTGACATGAGTCTTTGCCTTGTCTTACTATATCTTTTTTTTTTTGTCCTGTTTAGCTGTTATCTCTTGAAGTCCTGCTATTTTCTGAAGAGGAAGCAGAGGGGTGGTAGATTTGAGGGAGACAGGAAGTGGAGGAGGATAGGAATAGTGGGGGGAGAGGAATCTGTGGTTGGGATATATTGTATGAGGAAAAAAAATCTATTTTAAATTAAAATAAAAAGAAAAGCTATTGACTTATGCAAGTTGATCCTGCACCTTCCACATTGCTGAATTTTATCATTTCTAGACATTTCCAGTAGAATTTGGTGACCCTTATTATAGTATTATGCCATCTGCAAATGGGGATGGTCTGACTTCTTTCCCTCTTGAATTCCTTTAATATCTCTGCCTTGCTTTACTGCTCCTTCTACTGCTTAAGCACAATATTCATAGGGAGTGAATAGATTGGACATCCCTGTCATGTTTCTGATTCCATAGGACTGCTTCAAACTTTTCTCCAATTTAGATGATGTTGCCGATGGTTTTCTTATAATAGGTTTATTTATGTTGATATATGTTCCCTATGGCCCTACATTGTCTAGGAATTTTTTTTTTGTCATGAAGGCATATGGGAATTTTATCAAGAGCATTTTTCTCTATCTATTGAAATGATAATGTGATTTTCCCCATTAAGTCCATTCATAGTGTGCTGTTGAGTATAATGTATATATTTTAATGTTTGGGTGGAATATTCTGTAGTTATCTATTACGTATATTTGATGTAGGATGTGAATTCTGATGCCTCTCTGTCTAGTTTTTGTCTAGATGATCCATGTATTGGCAAAATAAGATATTAATTCTATTAGTGAATTGATATTAGTATGTGTCTATAAATCTAGCAGTACATTTAAAAAATGATATTGGCTGCACAAGACTATATTGTGCATATGCTAAGTGATGTCTTCTGGCTTAACTATTCCCTTGATTAGAATAAAGTGTCCCTCTTTAGCTCTTCTGGTTAGTTTTACTTTGAAGTCTTAAGTCCAATGTTAGTATGGTGATATCTACTTGCTTCCTGATGTCATTGTAATCAAAATGCTTTTCCTCTACAGCAGTTCTAACCTCTAGAGCTAAGTTGTGTTGCACGCAGACAGCAGGCAAGTGGATTTCGTTTCTTTCCCATTCAGTCAGCCTTTATCTTTTGATTAGAGAATTGGAACCATTTATATTTAAAGTTATTACTGAAATGTGTGTGTTAGTTTTGGTCATTGTGTTGTTGATTTTTCATATTGTATGATTTCTCTGTACTTTGTGTTCTGATAATTATGGCTTCCTATTGTTGCCTGTCTTCTCTCTGGTCTGCTCATTCTTTTCCATGGTCTGAAATGTTCCTTACTGTATATTCTTCAGTTTTTATTTTAGAAATAAATTTTTTCATGTTGTTTATATCATGGGAAGTTTTTCTTTCTCCTTCAATTATGGCAGGTAATTTTGCTGGGATAATAGTATAGGTTGGCCATCACAGTTTTTTAGGACTTGGAACGCATTATTCCAGGATCTTCTGGTTTTCAAAGTTTCTGCTGAGAAATCAACTAGTATTCTGATGTGTTTCCTTTGTATGTGGCTTTACTTTGGAGCTTTTGATCTACTTTGCTATGTGCATTTAGTGTTTTAACTATAGTATGTCATGAATATTTTCTTTTCTGGTCTTGTCTGTTCGGTGTTCTTTCTGCTTCCTGTATCTATGTAGATGTATTTTTCCTTAGTCTGAAATTTTCTTCAATGATCTTATTAAAGTACTCGTCTATGCCATTGGCCTGAGATTCCTCTCCTTCATGTAGGTCTAGAAAATGAAAGATTGGTTTTCTGTTGTATCTCACATTTCCTGTGTCTTCCTTTACTGTGATTTTAATTTTATTTTTAATATTCCTTGCTTATTTGATCTAGATTCTCTACTTTATCTTCAAGTCCTTGTAAGAGTTTCCTTTGAGTTTTCTGGTGGAGTTACTGGGATTTTCAATTCCATCTTCTTTTAATCTCACATCCTTTTCACTCTTGCTTTTTCCTGGTTGAATTCTGTTCCTACGTCCTGGGTTGTCTCTGTCACCTCCATCATTCTAAGTTTGTGCTTTGGGGACATCACTCAGTGTTTTGTTCTGTTTTTCTCCTTACGTTCCGCCTCAATTTCATTGAGCTCTTTCTTTGTGTCTTTTGTAAAATCTTACAATTCTTTTGATGATATTTACAGTTGTTCTCTTAAATTCTGTGTTCTGGAGTTCACCTAGTTAACTATCAAAGGTAAATATTTATACAAGAGTGATGTTTTGGAGAGAAGACACTGATTTGATCTTTTACATAGTTTGCATTTCTGCAAAGGGGCCTGGGCATGTGCACTTCCTTTAATTAGGTTAAGTCTGATATGGACAGCTCAGGTTGAGACTGAGAAGAGAATGTGCAGGCAGCTTCAGCCTAGAAGTTGGAAATGCCTGGATGGGATAAAGTCAGGTGGATAGAGGGGACTACTTAGTGTTTAGGATGGATGTTTTTTGGTCCAAGCCTAGGGTGTAGGGGCAGGGCTGGCTGGGTAGAAAGGTTGGGTGTGATGTGAGAGGAGTGTGCTGTTTGGGGAATAGTTAGGGAGGGTCCTGGCAGAAACTTAGAGAGTGGCTGTCATTCAGGCAGGGCAGGGCAGTTTAGGCTGGGGTGCTAGATGGAGGACCTAGGCTAGATCCATTATGATGGGGAGAAGGTGTGGATAGGGAAGGTCATGGAAAGTAACTAGGTTGGACTCTGGAAAAACAAGTCAGAAGTAGCTGGAAATAGGAACCTGTGGGTAGTTTTAGGTATGGTGATTTCTGGTCAAGCCAAGAGATGGCTACAATGAAGGCTAGGATGGCCAGATTGTGCTGGGATACTGGATGTGGGAATAGACCCAGGCTAGATCTGGCAGTTTTAGAGAGAGCATGTATGAGGAGGTTGGGGAGAGTCACTGGGCTTAACCATGAAAAAGGAGTTCCAGGGTGGGTGGAGAGATTAGATTCTATTCCCTGACTTTTAAAATTGTATTTCTTTTCCTATCCAGTGTGGAGAGTGAGTTTAGGTCACCTCTGGATAACATCTTATTACAACCAATATGACTATTTTCATGTCAAGCAAGATCTTTGTAACATTCTAAACTTGGCTGTGGTGATGGCACCATGACTCTCAATATTAGAGATATCAGAAAACTCTAATATGTACACTTTAGTGGGACGAAATGGGTAATGTATAGTCTATGTAAATGTTAATAAAGGAGTAGGGAGTATGAAATTAGTTATCCGGACAAATCTTTCATCCATTATATTGTTGAGTGATGACAACAGTCTTCTTAGACACACTAACTAGTCCCCTCATTTTACAGAGGAGAAAATTAATGATTTAGTTAATACCTTCTTTGAGGTTACAGCAGTTTATAAATGACTGATGCAGGATTTTAAGTCAGGCAGTGTGGGAGTGAAATCTAGGGCTAACTCTTAGCTGAGATGTCTTGTTTTAACTTAATCTCTGTCTACTTCATTTTAAAATCCTAGGTTCTACTTTTGTACTAGTGGAGAGAAATATAAATGGAGTCTGAAAGCTGCTTAAGTAACATAAATAGCCGTATAAAGTTGACCATATATACACAAAAACAACAAGCCATGGAGATTGTTTAAGTTGACAGCTCAACTCGTGTGTGTGTGTGTGTGTGTGTGTGTGTGTGTGTGTGTGTGTGTGTGTGTGTGTGTGTGTGTGTGTGTGTTCCTTGTATGGACACATTATTCAGGAGAATTTATGTCTATGAACTTACTCTTTAAAAGATTTGAAATGGGTAGTTTATTACAATGATTTGTGCTGCCCTGAATTAAGGCAAGGGCAAGGGGCTCTATTTTCTTTCTGTAAAGCTCTTGCCATCTGGTTCTCAGTCCCTTTGACATAGTTTTCAGGCTATGAAATCCTGTACATCTTTATGAAGCTCAAGATTGACCTTGAAGAGAGAAAAGCCTAATTTTATTATGCTCGCACCACACATCATAACTCTTACTTTGCTAGGAGATCTCACTCAGTGTCATCACCAACATGTGCAACAAGAGATCCGTCATGTTTACGGCTCGGGTACTCCTTCTATTTCCAACTATAGTTTTCCCATAAAATCGCTATTGAAAATAATCTCCACGGAGTAATTTAATGTTATTGCTTGGAACAGAAATGCTAAAACAATTTGCTTATTTAGGATCTTGAGTTATTCCAACATTTGAAATGTCTCAGTCCCTCAAGAAATAGCTTTACAGCCAGAGCAGTAGTAATGTAAATCTGTGGTTTTTCTTGTCATGTATTTTATGGGGTTGTGTTGCCTCTATACTATATTTTGTATCTCCTCCCTTGTTTTAAAGTACAATGGGTAAATAATTCCGTTTTGAGTCTTTGCTCCTCGATATATTTCAGCTATGATTGACATCCTTTCAAGGTTTGGCTTTTTAAATGTTTTCCTTAAAACACCAAGAAAGCTAAAAGACAGTGCCTGAGTAATGTGCTAAGACCTTAATGATACTTCTGTGTACATCTTTAAAACTAGATACCATTTGTTTTCTATTTGTTATTTTTCTGTGCAAGGCGCTCTTGTTGGACCGAGGTCAGTTTAGCCTTTATCTCCGAGTGACAGACTGGGACACCTTGCCTTAGCAAGCCATGACCAGAAGAATGAGAAGGTCCACGCAGAGCCCTGGAGGTCGAGCCCTGGAAATAAGATCCTATGGAATGGGGAGCAGTATGTAGGGAAAGTGACTGAGGTCAAAGTCCTGAGAGAGGTGACTGACAGACTAGCAGGGTAGGGGCCGAGAGAGAATGACTTGGGTGTTTTCCATAAAGGCAGCTAACCTGGCTACAGCTTGGTATGTGAAATCTGGCGTGTCAAAATAAGCATGGCTTTGGTATTAGATTATCTTTGCCTCTTACTTGAAGAGCTGGTTTGAAGAAGTGAGTTAGTCCTCTGTGTCTGCAATTCTCACCATTTAAATGAGCATCATTGTAATTATCTTGATATCATTACAATAACTGCCCGTTAATATTAAGATGTTAATATTAATTAATTAATTAAGATGTTTCCCATAGATACCCTTGGTTGATCCCCAGTAAAATCCAGTGAGGAATTTATTGTATGTTCATTTTTCTTTTAAAAACAGGGTCTCAATTTCTAGCCTTAGCTGATTGGGTACTTGCTTTGTAGACCAGAACTTCCTTGAACTTACAGAGGCTTATGTTCTCTGACTTCTGAGTACTGAAATTATGTACTACTACCATGGGGCCCAGTTTATCCTCATTTTTAAGGATAGAGAAACTGAAGCTCACAGGAAATGAGTAATTTTATATCTTAAGCAGGAGCAGGGTAAGGGTCAGTGAATAGAAAATCACAAAGAGGAACTATGTAAGTGTGTGTGTGTGTGTGTGTGTGTGTGTGTGTGTGTGTGTGTGTGTGTGTGTGTGTGTGTAAAGTTCTGATGAAACTGACCTATAGACCTATAGAATTCATGTTGGACCAACAGACTATGGGGTGAGCTGAGACTTCAGGATCATGTAAGCGTTTGTTTACTAAACCAGCTTTTAAATTGCCTAGATGCTTAGTTCATTCAAGAGCCTGACCAAAATACAGGAAAGCAAAGAATCTTTCTTAATAAATGCTTAATAATAGGTCTGTTTTTGTATAAATTTACTATTCCCAACTGTAATGATTCCTGGCATGTAGCCACCACATGGTAAACCCAACATGGTGCCAGCACCACGTAAGGAGGGCATGCCTTTAGGCATGGCTACATAACAATCTCTCTCAAAACCAACACTAACACCTAACTGGGTAGTATGTACTGAAATTCTACTCATGTTCTATATAGGGAACCACTTTGTGGTCTTTGAAAGGACAATATAAGATTTCATTTCCCTGGAAGAGATACATTTGCTGGTACTGCCTAATTTTGCTTTTTATGGACTTTCATGAAAACATAATTGGATAGAAACTGTGTTCAGGGAAAATGTTGGTCAGTCTGTAGCCATACCCAGGTTATTATTCCTCTACAGAGTGCCCAGTTTTACATGCCCGTTCTTTCTTGCTTTTAAATTTCAAGGAGGTCTTCCTAAGCTACCACACTAGTATACTCTCTTTTGAACTCTCTCAACACCCTGTAGATCTTTTCTCAAAACTGATTAATCTTTCTATTAGTGGTGATTTATGAGGTGATTGACAACATCTGGAGATAGCTTTGATTGCCAACTGGTGTAATTGCTTTCTAGGGTAAGAGCTGAAGCTGCCCATATAATGCACAGGATAGATCCCAAACTAAGAAATCAGGGTCTAAATTTTCTTGCATTTTACATGAGGTTACCACAGTGGCCAAGTCTGCTGTTCTCATTAGATTTTCAAGTACGTAATTGTGATTTAGTTGGCCTTTAGTATATGGTCATTGAATTGATTTTAACTAATTGAATGGACAAATGAAGTTACAAATAAAAGAGATTTCAACCTAGTATATTTTGGTAATATATATAATCTACTTTTAACTGTAAAGTTAAAATAGTAGCTTCCACTTGGAACAAGAAAATAGCATGCATATCAAGTTGACTACAACATAGCTCTTTTCAGAATTTTAGTTAGCAGAAGTAATAATATAAACTTAGAGTCCATACACATCACTGATGAGATGCCCCTCAGCTCATTCATTAGGTCATATAATCAGGCAATCATTGTAATGGAAAACACAAGTTATCCTGCCAGCCTACTCAATACCCTAGCTCAATTCGAGCATTGTAGGGGTGGTGATTTTCTCCTGAGATTGTGGAGTGTCTGAGGAGCTGGCATTTCAAGAGAGCATCACACTAGGTTGTTGATCCAGGGAAAGTTTAATGGTTTCTACTGGTTGTGTTCGCTTTCATAACACAGAAATGCTAAAATTAGTATAGTGTAGCAATGGAAGGGTAAAGGTGGTCTCTATATGCAAGTGTCCATCTCAAGATAATCCAGAGTGTTGAAATGCAAGTGTGGAATTCTGTGTTTATTTTAGCCCTCTCCAATTATTGCTTATATAGATCATAAAAGGAGTATTTCTGTCAAGCTGCTTGTGGACCAGTAACAGAAACAGCCCAGCCCAAGGCTGTCTCTCACATCATGCCATGGTCGTTACTAAGTTTCTGGGAAACAACTTTGCTCTCTATTTCTATTGCGTTTTGCATTTTATATGAAGAATAGTCTGAATTATAATAATGATTTTGCTGCAGTCATGGCATTTGCTATTGAGAAACTAAAGTATAGTTTTAGGCCTTCATTCGTATAAGTAAGTTTTATGATATTATAATCTCATGTCTGGTTATCTTAATATATTTAAATTTTGTTTTCCCTTTGCTTAATTTTTTAAATGCCTTAATTCCTTATAAAATTCCTTATAAAATAATTTGAGAAATAATTTAATCAAAACTACTGTGCGATTATTTTATGAAGCTTATAAGTTTCTAGGAAAAGACATTTGTAGCATACTTTAAACACAACATTATCAAAACGTCTATGATGTTGATAAGCAGCGTTTCTTTAGGCAGGAGCACAATCCCTTCATGACGCCCTTCACCTTCTGCTCTATCTAGACCCTTAAGCTTGAAAATGATCCAGGGACTGCTTTGGGCTATCTGAGACTACAGAACTGAATGGAACATGAAAATGACCATAATCAAATAGTCTCCTGAGCCTACTTCCCACCTGCCCAGCTCAACCTCAACCCTGCTCTCACCCGGCCACTGGTTGGACCCATCTTTAAACTTTGAGATTTTGTTAATTTTGAAAATACAATTCCAGGCTTGTATTTTCTGCGAATGGGCCAGTTGCTAGTATGAAATCTCTCCTGGTTTTGGTTTTATAAAGCAATTACTATTGAGAATTTTCAATATATTTTTTAGTAAAATTTTGGGGTTGGGAAGGATATTGGAAACTGATAAGTGAAAATACTCCTGATGTGGTTACTGACAAATCATGGATACAGAGTGTTAATAAATTCTTGCAGCCTTCTTATCATTGGCAAGTGTAAAAAATAAAATAGGATATTATGCCTATTCCTTTGTACTTTCTTGTGCTCCTTTGTGATTCTCCCAGGTCATAGAATGTGGCTGTACCTTATCGCTCTCAGTGGCTAGTCTCTGTTATATAGATCCATTATAGCTTACTAACCAAGCCAGTGTAGTTAGATATTAAAGCTGTATTATAAGCAATTTTAAATTATGACAAGTTCATTTTTAGAGGTATGTTATAGATATAACTTTAAACAGCTTGATTCTGTGATCCAAAATCAGAGCATTTAATGATTTCAATTTAAAGTTCACACATACACTAAGAGGGAGAAACATATATAGCTGGGCAATTTTATAATCTACAATTACATGAACAACAGTTAAATACTTTCATGTCTATGTTTAGAGAGAGGCTACTTTAAGGAAATTAAAGAACACATAGAGCCTAATTCGCCTGTGTATACGGCATGCATCTAATCTAGTTGAGTAGCATGAGGAAAATGCCCAAAATTTGATATTTTACTAGTTTTGCATCTTCTTGACCACAAATTAGTATGGAGATTTTTTTCTTTTTCTTTCTTTCTTTCTTTCTTTTTTTTTTTTTAAAGCAGAGCCTGGGGTTCTTGGAGATTGAATTTCAGTGAGCAAATTGTTCAAAAATTAGCATGCTGCTGTCAGAGCGAAGCAACCCAAGCTGCTTTCTCATGGAAGTATTAGGAAGACTTTTCTTTTCAAATAACTGAGAGGGAGGTAGAGATAAAAGAGAAGCCGTGGGGACCACAAACCCCTATAAAGTTCCCTGATGTACAGGTGGGATCCGAACGTGCCTGCTGTGTGAAAGGGGCGCCATTATGAAGAAACTCTCCTCGAATTACTGTTCAGACACAATCAGAAAGACTTAGGTCTGAGGACACCCTTTGAGCATTGTTCCACCCCGCTACAGCAAATTAAACTCAGCCAGGCTGACTCCGTGCTATGAACCACCATAGAAATATTTCCCCCCTCTGCTCCCCCAGCTCCACCCCTCCCCCAACCTGTTACCTAGGAGACAAGGGCAGAAAAGACAGCAGGCTCAGGGCAGCTCTAGTGAACAGCACAGCATGTTGGAATGCCTTGTTGGGGTAAGAAGAAGCTGGCTTCCTAAGGCTTTTTACTCTCAGGTAATGAAGGAAAGTCAAGTCATTAATGTTGCAGGCCTTGATATTACAGACAGAGCATACTTGGATTGACACGCTGGTTAGTTTCAATGGCTCCTAGGATAGGATATTACATTTCCCCCACTTAAATATTTGGGAACTCAGGAAGGACTTTAGCCCAATCTGAGGCTTGTAAACAAAGGCTCTAACACCATGGTTCTCAACCTTCCTAATGCTGTGAGTCTTTGATACAGCTCCTCATGTTTTGGTGACCCCCAGCCATACAATTATGTTCATTGCTACTTCATATCTGTAACTCGGCCACTGTTATCAACTGTAATTTAAATATCCTATATGCAGGATATCTGATATGTGATCTTTGTGAAAAAAAAAATCATTTGACCTCCTGCGTGGTGGGTCGTGACCCACAGATTGAGAATCATTGCTTTGAGAGGTTCTTCTTGTTAGGGTCTTTACTAGCATTGAGGTGCATGTCCGCGGCAGACACACAGGGCAACACACAGGTGACACCGGGCAAGGCCTCTGGGCACCCCTAGTATTCTATTCCTACAGAGCAATGATTTGGATTGCACTTTCTTGGGCTCACAGTGACCTGCTGATGTTTCAGAACAATTCCTGGCCTAGCCTGGCTCGACTCTGTCGATGTTCCCTAATGGCCTAGTGGCCTTTGGTATCAAAGATATATAACAAAATCAAACGGATGTTCCATTTTGTCCAGATGACACTAAAATGCATTGTGTAAAGTAGGTGTGCTGTGTAGGGACCTAACTGGCATGCTCAGTTCTCCATTACTTTTCCACACAGTGCTGTCTTTATGATGAAAACCCATGGAGTTCTGAAGGAAGGCCATTCTGACTCTGCTGAATTGGAAAACAGGATGTGAAAGCATACTTTCAGGCATAAATTCTCAACCTGTGGCTAACCTTCTCTTCAGTAAACTCAAAATGCAGGGGCACTTCGGATGCAGGGCTGCTCTCTGCACTCACTTCTGTGGGTAGGTTGCCTATTCTGGGGCCCCAAGGCAGACTCAGCCTTCTGCACCCAGACATCAGTTTCTGTTGGAAAGCAGATACACAAAGCTTCCTTTAACTGGCCTGCAGTGAGCGGTCAGATGAAACAAGCCTGCTGATGGGTAATGTATCTGTCCCCAAAGACATCCTTCCTCAGAACACAGCATTAGTTGACTGTGAGTGGGGCTTTTAGCATTTCTAGCATGGAAGGAGGTTTGGCCGGCAGCCCTTATGTTGATTGTCTAAGGCTCTACCCAGAACAATCAATTACCAGTGCCCTTTCTTCATCTTCTCATTAAGCCTTTTGCATATTTCCCCCTGGTCCCTGAACCCTAGGAATTGTGGGTGTCATTTTTGTATTACTGAGACTCCTTCACAGACTGAAGAGGCATCCACAAGCACTTCTTCCCCTCAAATATGGGAGCACTGCTTCTTCTCAGCTGGCATCCGGGGTAAAATAGTCAAATTTATAGAGCAAGGATGCTTATTTATAAATGGAATAAGTATGCAGTTAACAATGTAAAGACAAAAAAAAGGCTGCCATGTGTTTCTTATCACCTGGTCCATCTGAGGACGCCATCTTGGTGAGGCTTTTTGCCATCTGTTAAAGCAATAAGCTGTAGAATAAAAAAAAAGAAAAGAAAAAAAAGAAAAAAGAAACAGGAGCCAGAAAAGCAAAAGAGTAAATGACAGGAGGAGTGGTTGGGAGCAGGCACAGAGCTGCCACAGCCAGAGCACCCTTAGTCTGAGGTACCCCGCATTAGCTCTCCCCTCACCTCTCTCCCCAGCTCCGCTCCTCACCAGAGCCTTCTGTCCCAGGAAGGGTCCTTACCTGTTCTGTGGCTCTCCAGAGGCTTAAGTTCCATGTTCTAGTCTTAATGCAGGCCTTTCCCACAGCTTTCCTGCCCAGAAGAGCTCAAGTCTTACTAGACTCACCTGCGTTTGTCAGAGCCAGAGGGGATCTCGCATGGATTCTTTTGTAGAATGTCTCAGGAAAGTTACAAAATTGTTCTCTGGGAGTTCTCTAGACCATCTCTCTGAGCAGAGATCGTGTGTTAGGCATCTTTCCCGGACTGACAGAATACTCCAGATAAACAACTTGCAAAGAAGAAAAGTTTATTTTGGCCCAGTGTTTCAGACTTTTCTTATCCCAATGGTAGTTTGGTTGTCACTTCTGGATTCACTGAGACGATACATCACAGTGGAAACAGAGGCGGATGCTCCTTACCACATCAAAGTAGAAGGTCGGAAACAGAATGGGGGCTGGTGAAGGAAGGTTATATCTCTACTCATTAGGCATTTGGGGCTAGGAATACGCTTCAGTGCATGGATACAGCAGATCGGAACAGTGGGATTCTTGTGGAATATTATTTTAAGATGTGTTACATTTGTTTCTACTATGGAACATTTGTTTTAACAATGCAAAGACGTGTTACATTCTTTTATGTTGCATTTGTCTAACTCTGTGAAGCTGTGTTACTGTGCCTGCCTAAAATGCCTGATGGTCTAATAAAGAGCTAAACAGCCAATAGCAGGGCAGCACTGGCAAGCAGAGAAAAAGAGAGATCTGGCAGTAAGAGAAGAGTATTCAAGGGGCAGTCACCCTGTTGCACAGAAATAGAGAAAGGTAAAAGCCCAGAGGTAAAAAAATGGATGGGACAATTTAAGTTAGGGAAAAGCTGGCTAGAAATAAGCCAAGCTAAGACCAGGACTTCTTAAGTAAGAATAAGACTGTGTGTATATCTTTTCAGAAGTTGGTTGGTGGGCTCCCAAAATGTAAGAGACAAAAGAGCAAAAACAACCAACAACAGGGGACATCTAGTGCCCTGTCCTGAGTTCTCCATGACAGCTTCTGTGCCACACGGTCCACAGATGTTTTCTCACCTAGTTCATGGCCTCCTTAAGGGATGTTAGCCCTACGTTTTTGATTGGAAGGATTGGGCACAGACAGGTCAGGCCACTTGGTGAGGTTTAGGAACCACCAGTCCTGGTGGCCTCAGGGATTGAGCTTTCTTTCTGCTTGACTTGCTTCCCACATTCCATGGAGAACCCTCCAAGCACCCCCTTGCCTGTGCTTCTCTGCTGTGCTGTCCTCCTGACCCTTCCTGCAAGACTCCAACACTGTCTTGAATATTTGCTGCCTTGAATATTTGCTTGAATGTATCTGAAGAGGAATGGGCAATCTAAACTATTAAACTAGATGAGATAAGGCACTAAAATTCCCCATACTCACCTCTCTGGGCCTTTGGTATCATCTGGCAACCCTTTCAGAGATTTGTCAACTGACGTTCCCTCCATGCTGCAGCTTGCTGCCTCTCACTAATCTCTGCGGAAATTAATACAAATGGAGGGCATCCAAAAACTTTATCCACCTTTCTTTCTGCATGACTTGTAGGCACACCACCGCTTCTGAGCCATTTCAGAGTATTCACCCACTACCCTTTTCCAGGGCAAACTCAGTGTATAGGTTCATTGAAGACTCTGCTTTCTTCTATTTTCACCAAGACTTTGTTCTTATGATGAAGCTTTAACCTTTCTACCTCTCTTCTCTTGCTTTTAGAGACACGACTTCTCAGCTATCTAACTCCACGCCAAGTGAGAAAGAAGATCCACGTCCCTGCTAGCCACCATCAAGCGTCTCTTGTTTTAACATACGTCACTGGAAAATAGTCTATATTTCCGGTCTCCAGTATTTTTCCATATCTGTCTCATGATATAGCACCCATGCCAGCTGAACTCCAATTCAAGTTGGTGGACAGAAGGAAACTACTTCATTAACATGTAAAGGGAAACTGACTCAGGGAAACTGGTTTCATCAAAGATGAGAGCTCTAAAAACAAAAAAGGAAAGTATGGGTTTCCAGAGATGAGGAGGGGTGAAGCCATGTATAATGGAGGGGCACATGGTGACATAGTAGGTTAGAAAACCTGACCAGTGGCTGAGGAAAGCTCAGAAGGAATGCAGTTCAGTGAGTGCTACCTGAGCAAAGCAGAGTAGGCTAGGCCTTTCTTTTCCCCTCCACAAAGTCTCTCATTAGCAAAACTCAGCCTAGTTTGGGGGTCACCAATGTCAAGAGCCTGTGAGATGTAGTCCCCAAATTAGACATGAGGATTATACAGTGTGGAAAACTGAGATTGGTCTGAGGCCGACAGTCAGGAACTAGCTAGCAATGGTAACAGCAATTTCCTAGGTGCCAAGTTCAGTGAGGCTTTGGGTGGTATTATTAGACTTTTCTGGATTATACTGATGACTATGTTGTCCTGGGAACTCTCTTGACTTCTGAGAGGGAGTGTTTTCAATCTGTTTTATTGATATTTTTTCTATACTTAAATAATGAAACTGTCCAAGATTTTCTCTATCTTCGAGGTCTTATTTTACAGATTCTACTAACTTTCAACTGTGTGTCATCGGCCAAGTCTTTCTCCTGAATTTTGACCTGAATGGTTAACTCTCCATCTCTATAACTACTTTGAGTTCAATAACAACTAAGGCAAACTCACCCCATTTCCATCTGATTTCCCTTGGGTTCCTATATAACTCGGTGGTAATGCTGGCCATTTGTCAAGAACCAGGAGTAATCAGATTTTATTTTAATCTTCGGACAACAAAGTTGCCTGTCACCATCTCAAGGAAGCTGGCATTTCTTTTTAAGGAGGACTGTGAAAGTCCAGCTTCCATGATTTTCTCCAAGGTAATAAAAGGAATGCCTCTGAGTAGCTAGGGATAAGCAATCCTTTTAAATCTGAGGGCAATTAAAAAGAAATCTAACTGGCTGGTTACATAAGAAAACACATATGTCTTCTGATGATAACTTTCTCTTTTACTTGTTCTTAAAAATGGTCTCTGACTCTTCCTGTCTCCATTCAGCTACATATCTCCACACTGCTGCAGTCTACACATACAACCATATCTTTCTTTACATACATATAGCCATTCACCTCTATACAGCTATATCATTTTACATCTCTACACATCTTTCTTTTACACACATTAATCTTGTACATCTCTTTTTATGTAGTATTTTCTTCCTTGCCTCCACATACTTATAATTCTATACAGCCATGGCTATACATCTCATATCCATAGTTCTCACAAAGTATATTTTACACTGTTCTTACACACTCCCATAGAGCTCTTTATACAGCTCCTGTACGTAACAGCAGCATGCTCACACAGCTTTATCTCTCACACACTCATTCACACACATGTGCTTCTTCTACATCATTCACTCACCTTTTACTAATAGCTCATTCATTCATTCTCTCGCATCTCTCACTCAGCACATCCACTCACACTCTGCACAGCTTCATCCCTACATCACTGCTGCCCTTACACACTCTCATTCATACACACTCACTCCTCCTTCTCTCCTCCCCTCTACATTTCTGCTGCTTCTTGCATCTTTAGCCAAACTCTGGATAGTTATATGTTATATTTTCAGGGCCCAGCCCATTCTTATAACACATGAAGTTATACAGTTTTCTCAGGCTAGTAAGGTCACAAAAATTAGCCAGGGTAAATGCTTGCCTTACCTATAACTTCAGAATGACATAACAGGTCTGAATCTTGAGTGGTCAGGGTATGTCCAGAAAGCCAACCATTGCAAGGGGATAAGTCTCAGAACAGTCTGGCCTTGATTTAGCAATTAGCAACACCTTGGAATTAGGCTTTGTATAATTTTCTGCAGGAGTAGTGTAGTCTGTTAAATTTGTTCTATAGTCTTTAAATTAATTATTAATTATATTATTATTATTTTATTACTTGCCCATGAGACTGAACTATTGAAAATATTGTTACTTTCCTGTGTCAGTAAAGAAGAATATTCTGGTATTATTTTTATACATCAGTATTATATAGATTAAACAGAAATAAACTTTACTGAATACCCACAACTATAAGTGTTTCCAAAGATGTAACACTACCAATGGACTGTGGAAGGAATCCCATAGCTGTTCTTACTAGGGAGGCATAGCAGTGGCACCCGAGAAAGTTACAGACAGAAAAAACAGGTCATCAACAGTCAGTTCCCCATCAGGGGACTATACATCCAATGGGTCAATTTGTCAGACATTAGTTGTCACCAGCTGTATATGTCCAGATATAAGGAATTATTTTGATCTTCATAGTGGGTGAACAACATGAACTTCAGGACTGTGATGGTTCTCACAAGTACAGTGAAGAGGACCAGGTACCAAGCCTTCATGTGCATGGGGTTTTCATCACTTTGGAGGAAGCATGAGATTACAGCCCCCTAGCTCCTGATACAAGTTTCAGGAAACTTTTTCTCTGGAAAAAGAAATGATAGTTATGATTCTGTACAACAAGGCAAGTCTTTGCTTTACTGTGACAGGAGGGTAGGTTTTAGGGTTGTGTGTACTACAGACAGCCTTAAGGGGGGGATGCTTTGAAAAATTGCCACTTGACCCTGCTTTTACTCATCCTGGTTACTTTCTCATCATTTTGTTTCTTGTTCATCTAACATGCTCTAGTCTTCTCCCCAGGCTCAGCTGCCTCATCTGTCATTCTTCAACATCTCAGTAGCTCCTTCCCAGGACCACAGAACTCCATCGTTTGCTTTAAGTTCAGTGTATTATGTACGTTGTCCTTTACACCTAGTTGAGAACACCTGGAAGGACTTGTGTATGTCTCTGATACGCTAGGTGTTCAGGCAGCTGTTGGCTCTTGAAGTCATCCAACAACACCCTGCCCTATTAAGGTTGTGCAATTTCTGGGGTGTTGGCTCCTCCTTTTGTCAGATGGTCTGTGATATTTCTGGAGGTTTTGCGTTTCTAGGATTCAGTATGGCACTGTAGGAGTAGTATATGTGTTAGCATCATTCATTTAGTGAGATGATTAAGAACGTGGTAGGTAAGAGCCATTACTTTTGTGGGTGGGTGCATGTGTATGGGTATCTAATATGTGCTACTGGGAAAATGCCCAGCTGAAAATCTTCTTCCACACAGAGAGCAAACACAGGCACACACATGTTTCAAAATGACATCCATTCTTTTTTCTTTTTGAGAAAATTCAAATTTGGTCAGGTTTCTTTCCATTTCTGAAAACTCTTGAAATTTTAAAGTTATTTTATTCTAATCTCATTGGGGAAAAAACACATCAGCACTTTGCTAGTGAGTTTATAATCACTCAAATAAGCTTTTCTTATATCCTTTATAAAAAGATAAATCCAGCACACTGGATTTATTGAGAGAAGGCTGAAAATCAATCTGAATTCTAATGACAGTGATTTTTACAAAAATACCTTTGGTTTTATAGAAATGTTGTACCAATCTTTTATTCATAAACATATTACTTGAATCTTTGTGGAGATCATGTGCATTGTATATATTAGGTACAAAATTTGGACCAGGTTCCTGGAAACTTATTTGATTACTAGTAAAGCTGATTAAAATTATGGTTTTATTTTTAATCAAAAATATTAGGGAAGTGGGCTTTTTATGTTTCATAATCTGGAGACACGGTGTCTCTTTTTAAAAATCTAGGCTTTAAAAAGGCCGTGAAAAAGACCCTGATTGTGTTGAACTGTTGTTATAAGTAGATACATACTGTTTTTGATAATACAAGATCACCCAGAGTTTAAGCCAAATCTTAAAGCCTGTTTAATATTGTGTGTAGGTAATGAGTGGAATTTAAGGTGCTCAGGGATTTTATTATATCCAATATGACATAGTTAATTTGGATAAAAATTTCTTATAAAATGTCTGAAAGCTAATCAGTGCTTAGATAACATTGCCACTTTTGCCTCCCACTTCTCAGGCGAACGACATCTGTCTGCTGTGGGCTCTTCTGTTTCAGCCATTTGCTGCTTTGGTTAGTCTTATTCAAAAAGCTCCGATAAAAAGTGGTTTCATTTTTATTTTTCTTAAAATGTAGATTATTTGCACATAGAAATAAGGTGTCTTGAGGCTGAAATCTAAGTTTAAACACTAATTTTCTCATGGGTCATATATATGCATGTGTACACACAGCCTGAGGTAAATGCATAGACTACCTTTAGTGCACTCAGACATTGACAGTGACTCCGTGTTCATCCTCCATCATGATACCATTCTCACTGTTGTGCCGGAGAATTTCAGATTTGGGAAAATTTAGGATTTCCGAATCTGGTTTACAGAAGTGCAGTCTGTGCCAGTTTATCAATCTAAATTGTCCTAGACAGTAGCACAGGCAGTTCTTAAAATGGCTCCATGTCTGAGAGAAAGAGGAACAGTGGGGGAGGGGGAGGGGGAGGGGGAGGGCCAGAATCAGGTGGGAGGCTATCGACCATGGCCAGCTGAAGTGGCCACTTAAGGACAACTTTGCTCAACTGAAAACATTGAAATGGTGGTTAGAATTTTGTACAAATAGTAATTGGGATTTTGAATATTCTCAACACAGGAAAATAGCATGTGTCCAAAGTGATGAATGTGGCAGCTACACTGACCTAATCAGCATGCATACACGGTACATGGATGTCATATTATACACTGAAGACAGGCACAGTTAGTGTCAATTGGATGCATTTTTCTATGTTGAGAAATTACTATATGTTTTCAAACTCTTCTTGGACTGTTTAAAAACACAGTAATTCTTCTGATATATTCTTTCCTTACTTAAAAAAAGCTACAAACAATATTGAAAATGTCACAAATCTTAGTTTTACTGAAAATAATATTAAAGGAAAAGTACCCTTATCTCAGTTAAATGTTATTTTAAAAATCGTATGGAAATGGATGGAAAAGCAAAGTGCCCTGTCTTAATTTACACTGTGATAACAAAATCCTGCAAACCAAACAGCTCATTAGCAACAGACATGTAAACTCACAACATGGGGTCTGGAAGCCAAGGTTCTTGAGCATCTCACCAGGACCCGCTTTCTGGTCTATAGATGGAAGTCTTGGTATGCTCTGGGGGGAGAGCAGGAGTTCTGGGTTCTTCTCTGGAGTCTCTAAGGAACTGATTACACTCATCATGAGTGTCCTACTTTCAACCAAACTACCACTAAGGACCACCTCATGGTATCAGAGTGATGGAGAAGGTTTTGACATGAATCTGAGGAAGCCACCGACATCAGGGCTACATTGTACCTTCAGATACAAGCTTTGCTTTGACAGATGCTGCTTGATAACCCACTCCCTCGGATTCAGTTCGTTTGTATGTTTGTTTTACTTGTGGTAGAAGACCAGATTTTTATACCCTGTTTCATTTACATGTCTATGTCACTTTTTTTTTTTTTTTTTTTTTTCTTGAGAGCAGGAGTTTTCTATCATTTTGATGGGTTTGGCTCAGTACTGTTAGTTGAGTGAAAACTTCAGGATATAATCTTGAGAGTTATCTGGTCAGAACATGGCTTCTGCCAATGCTCACAACACTGGAAAAGAATGTTTGTCTTTTGATGTTTTCATGCTGGCAGAAAATGTCACTTCTTCTCTGGGTTCCAAATAAAGTAAGGGATCTCAGCCAATTAGATTTACTAACTGGTCACTGGTAATTATACCACAAATGAATGGAAATGACAGAAGTGTCTAGAAATAGCATTAAAATCAGTAGGTTTTAATGAGCCATATCTATGGCTCTCCTGTGTAGATTACTAGAGAGGGCAGTGCTCATATTAAGTGTAGGGTAAGAAAGAATTGCCCCAAATTATAAACTCAACATTCTCAAGAAATCAAGTACCAAAAGAGAGGTGAGCTGGCTTTGCTGGGGCTGACTTGACCCTTGTCACCTCTGTCCTCAGACTTGTGTGACTGCTTTTTCTGTCTTGACTACAAGCATCTTTCTGGGTCCACTGAGAATGTTGCTTATGCAGAATTGGAGGAAAAGCTGAATGGGGCTGTGCCAGCTCCTGGATGGGAAAATAAGTTTGCATATAAAATACAAAACCATAACTAATTAACACCAGGCAGGTGGTCTTGATGGAAATTTAAAATTCAAACTAGGTCACCAGGGAATACAGTCTTGGCAGATGGAATGATTCTCCCAAACCTGCCAATGGAGCCTGATGCCAACTGCCCTCCAAAAAGGCTTCCTGTGCCAGTCAGTTCTGGGAATAACTGAGCCAAGGACAAATGACTGCCATTCTGAAAGGAGATACCATTGCATTAAGATTTGGAGGCATTCAGATCTGTAAGAAACGTGGATGGGAGTTGGATGTGGCTCCACGTGCTCTTATTAATAGCAGCAAGGACCATGGGCAAGAGGCTAGCCAAGCTCTCAGCAAGAAAGGGGGTGAAGGTTTGCTGGAAGATGTATGCAGCTAAGAAGACAGGAAATATTTACACTCCCATCGAGCGCCAGCGCTAAGCAGACAGCAATAAGATTTGAAGGATGTGAGGAGCAGGCAGAATTTGCAGAAGTGTGGAGAGCGAAAAAGTTTTCCTGCCAATGACCATCATGAGAAAGCAGGCTGGAGACTGAGATGAAATAGAGAAACAGAGAAGGAGCTTGTTGGAGGTGTGATTTCTCTCACGGGCTGTGAGGACACGACTCAGCCCTGCTTGCTCTTCCTTCCCCAAGGAATACATAAAAGGTAGGATGGTAGTTCTGGGGGGCCTTAGGAGACGGTCTGTCTTGTGCTCTCCTTTTATAGCAGGGCAGGCAGGGGCATGGAAAGCATCTTACAGAGGCCCCTGGTGAATTCTTCAGCAGAGTCCAGAGGAAACTCAAGTCTTTGCCCTTTCTACTGTTGCCCTTACTACCTGGAGACAAGAAAATGTTGGCACTGCTTCCCATGCATCTATTCCCCGTGCTTGTGTTTAAGTTAAAGGGCAAGCAAAGGCCCGGAAGTAAACTGGAGCTTATAGAGCAATGGAAACAAGAAGTGAGAGCTGCTCATGAGCAGATGTGAAATCAAAATTAGTAGGTTTTAAAAAGCGAGCGCTATTCTGTGGACTGAGTGTCAGTTTGGTGGGAAATGGCTGTCTTTCAGGAAGAGTTTACTCTTTCTGACGGAAAAAAAAATCAGCATGCTTACCATAGGAACTAGAAAATACAAGATCATTTAATATAAGTGTCATTTCCATTACTAAGAGGGAGCTGGTATTTTTATACTAACTGGTTTTCCTAAAGTATCTTTTGTTTTATAAAAATTAAGAGCTGAGTATGGTGGCACATGTCTTTAATTCCAGCACTTGGGAAGCATCGGCAGGCAGATCTCTATGAGTTTGAGGCCAGCACGGTCTACAGAGGGAGTTCCAGGAGAGCCTGGGCTACACAGAGAAATGAAAAAGAAACAAAACAGTATTAAGATCACTGCATATGTAATAGTTAAGATAATCATATATCGATAACATGTAAGATCGCTTAACAATATGTGAAAAATCAGCTATAGTGAAATTAATTTTATACAATAACGTGGTCTTTTTTTTTCAGGGTATTGTTGGAGTTCTGATATGTTCCATCCATACCATCAGTCATTCTCATGTGAGGGACTACATGGCTGGCTTGATCTACACATCCCCCAGTTCCGGGCTTCAGTTCTTTCCCAGTCTCTTGGGCTTCCTGCCTGCTAGGGTGTCTGTGTACTCCTCTCTGTGGGACTTGTCTTTTTTACTTCCAGTCATCCAGATTCCTAATAAAGCCTTCATGTTGAAAAGTCATCCCCAGCCCCCTTTTATTTTTTACCTCAAGTTCTCTCTGTTGGCTGGAAGGGGCAGCCAAATGAAGAGGGAGAGAGCTCGTTGCTCAGAACTCATTATTCACCAATAAAGATGAAATGTAGGTGTTTCACAGATGAGAACCAGCTTTGCTCCCTGAAGGGAAGCCATCCTCCCGCATGCATGGTCAGAAAATCATCAGTATGCGTTCAGAACTCAGTCTCTCTGGCCAAGAACCTATTTTCTCTGTAAGAAACGACTGGTTATTAATGACCCCGATTTTGTTTATTTCTGAGATTGTATTTTAATAACTACATTTCTCCCTTCCCTCCCTCCAAACCATTTAATATACCTCTCTCCACTCTTCAAATTCATGATCTCTCTTTTCGTCACATGATATTGGATGCATATCTGCAACCTGTTGAATCCATTTCATTAATGTTACTTGTGTGTATGCTTTAGGGATGTCTGGCACAATCAGGTGGTGTGCTCTCCTCTCAGGGGGCCCACCCCTCTCACTCCCAGCTTTCCTTGGTTACCTATAGATAGAAAAACAATTTTATATCTCACTTTCCATGTTAAAATGAGATTTGTGGATAACATAGCCAACCTCATACATACTAGAAAACAGCAGCCACATGGTATAAAAATTGACAGAAAAGCAGCTGGAGGTGATGGATGTTTATAATACCTGTTTCTGTACACAAGTGCCTATACATAAGTATGTAAAAAAAAACAAAAACAAAAAACCAAAAAACAAACAAACAAACAAAACCCAAAGATGTGGAAAACTGTGTGACTAGTCCAGGGGACCCTGCAGATGCCACCGCTATCCATGTGGATTGGATAGACACTTTGTACTAGTGGTGTGGCTGTTTTGAGGACTGATACAATTAGTGATGTGGTTTTCTGACAGTGTAAATGATTCTTGGAATACCTCAGAATAAAAATTGCTATGCTCCTTTGATTTGCATGGTGGTTTGCATTTCAGGAAAACACTGGATGTTTAGACAGCACAAAAGTCCTGTCTGGTAAAATCAAGTTAGATTTCAGGCCCAGAGAATTTAAGTATGTTTCTATAAACTCCAGAAAACAGAGAATGTTACTCATCCTGAATCCCCTAAAGAACACTTAGCACATAGTAGGGAGTCAGTATATATTTTCAGGAGTGAGGGTAAGTTTTCCTGCTCCATGGAATTAAGCCAGACATCTGAAAGTGGCGCAGGGTAAGGGGCAATTATCCACTGTGCAGCACTGTCCCAGACACCACAGAGGGCCATGCAGCTATCACTCTTCTCACCAAGGGCTGTAATGTGCCTAATTATTGTGAGACCCTGAAAGCCACAGCCACTAATTTTTAAATTGCTCCTTTGGGGTGATACTGTTTAGAACCACAAAATCAAGTAATGATGGGGGGCATGGTGTCTATTAGATTCTTGGGAAAGTGTGCTCCCAAAACGATGCTTCAGTCAGTGGAAATGAGGCAGACCTGTTTAAAGGACTGTGCTCTGAACTATGTGTATAACTGGGTTGACAGAGCACTGGGAAAGTGGATGCTACTGCAGGCTTTGAGGGATGTGGGATCCAAGACAAAGCTATCCATAGTTCGCGAGAATAAGAGAGCAAAGTTTGCTCGGGCTGTACATATTAGTCAATTGTTAAATGGCTGTGACAAAACACTTGACAGAATGACTTGAGTTTAGGATAGTGTAGTTTGGCTCCTGTCTTCAGAGGGTCCAGACTACTGTCCCTCGGTCCCATGCACTTGGACAGGATGTCATGGAAGTGGGAGTATACAGTGATTGCCATCTCACTCCTTTTCAGATGGAAAATGGAGAGAAGTGGATACAGGCCAGGACATGGCACAACTGTGAAGACATGTCTCCAATGATCTATGCCCTTAAAGTAGTCTCCTCTCCCATCTTTGCACCACTTTCTGATAATGTCATAATGTTATAAATCCATTAAGGGAATAATCCATTGGTTAGGTAAGAGCCCTCTCATGGTCTCTGGAGATGCCACCACAGATAGACCCAGAGGTATGCTCTGCCAATTACATGAGCATCTTTTAATCTAGCCAAGTTAATAATGAAGGTTACCCATCAACAAGTGGTCCAGTTTGAGAAACAGTCGTATGTAGTGGCTAACAGAGTCCACAGTCATGAACTGTGACTTGGTAAGTGGTGTTCTGATGGGTCTCCAAGCCTGTTTGCTCAACAAAACATGGCCTATCAAGTTGCAGTAAGACTAAGTGCCCCCCTGCGTATTAAGGGCAGGCAAGGTGACCCAGTATGAGGAGTAGGGTCCCAAAAACCAGTTAAGGAGTTGAAGAGAGCCCCTGCAGAACTCCTGTATTTTAAGTATTAAATCAAAAATAAAGAATGCTAGCTTCCAAACAGTCATCAAGAGCATTTGATGTCATAGGCCATGGTAGAGTATCCCAGGGCCCCTTAGAAGATCTGAGAAGAGGGAAGTCTACATCATGTGTGCCAGTGGTCCAGGGGTGTTCAGAGGAAAGTAGGGTTAAAATGGTAACTTTTTATTATTTCACACCTTAAACTAGTGAGCAGAATTTAAATGGCATGAACTTTCTGAGCAAAGGTCTCTGGACCATCTGAGGCTGAGACATCTGAGACATCTGGGGCTATCTAAGGAATCGCACGTCATTTGTTCTGACCAAAGGAAAAGAAAATAAGAAAGAAAAGAGAGAAACAGTGTGTGGAGATCCTGCTGAAATGTCTGTGGAGTGTAGATTCCGGATGGTCCTGAATGCCAGAGAAGGAGGAATTTACAGCTATTTATTTCTCTATTCCACGAAGCAGTCTAGGAGCTAAGAGGGACATCTAGTTTTCAAATGGGGTAAGTTTGCTCATGAACACTAAAGCTACTACATCTAGTCATTTAGTGTGTGTGGTGTGAATCCAGATGAAATAATCATTATGATAGGAACAGCCACCAAAGCAAATTACTGAAACCCAGAACCCAATTAGTGGCCACTAAATTATTATTAGGTTGAAAGGAATCTTTTTAAGCTTTGAGGTTATTGGGCTCAATAAATAGCTGTTTTAGATTATTCTGAAATGTGTATTTATGAAGATGAGGGAATACTGTATAAGATCACCAGGAACCTACTGGGTGTCTCAGAGAGAGATGAGGACCCGAAGGAAGGTGCATAGACTGGAAGCATGGCATGCTATGGACAATAGTCCCGGTGTCTGACTATGAATGCTGAAAACAAGCTTCAAAGTGTCTGCCCAATGTCCAACAGGAACCCAAGCCTTTTCTTGATTTTAACTCATCAGATAAAGTTCCCAGATAATCTAATTCTTCATGGCTCTGTCTTCCAGGCAGCAGACCCCTTCACTTCAACATTCCATCCAGGTCCTTGGGGAGGTAGACTCCCCAGAATACTAATGAAGCTTTAGCTGCAATTCAATGGAAGCTCTATAGCCATTGTGACTCCACAATTTGGCTGGGGAGTCATATAAGTAGGTTAGATCCATAAAAACCACTAACCCCAGCTATGTAGCTCCCCTTAAAAGGGGTTTCCCTAGTACTTCACCGATAATGTAAATACAACACAGCCTGTCCCTTCTCTCCTTAAATTGTCAGTAGAAATCCATGTTTATTCTTGTCATGCACAATTTCAAGTATCCTAAGAAAATATCTTTGATAGCTGACATTTTCTCTGTACCATAGTCCCTCAGCATTGGTTCAGATCACTTTAGAACTACACCTTGATGCTTTATGTTTATACATGACCACCACATTTCTCCCCGAGACTGTGGTTACCACTTCACCACCTCAACTCATGACTCATGACAGTGTCACATAGAGCGCCTCTGAAGGGCAAGAACAGAGCTGGTGAGACAGGACCAGAGAGACATGTGCCAGCAGCTCTGCCAGCAAGAGGTCACACTGTGTGGCATGGTATGGCACAAAATATCAACAGCTGGAATTTCTGCTCATAAGCCAAGTAGGAAGTAGGCCAGACATGTTAAGACAGCCGAGACAGCCTTGTTATTTTGTTATTATTGTTTTTGTTCTTTCCAAATAAGGCTATGGAAATACAGCAGCCTGGACCAAAAAAATAAAAAATAAAAAAAAGGAGAGTGAGAGTAAACAGATTGGAAAGGCAGGGCCATTGTGCCCACAGAAGCCCTTCTCCAGTGGTTCTGTGTTCCTCAACTGAAACCACTTACACGTCACTGAAGATGCTGGAATCTGCAAAGGCAGCTAAAAGATGCCCAGAGTCCACAGCAGGGATGCCCAGCATCCCAGGCCCCTCATCAGGCCCCCTCCTGACCATTACTTTCATCAGCTGAATTTCTTTTGTATGTCAACATCAAACAGATGATATATAGTGGTTTGTCTGTAAAAGTTGAAGGGGTTGGTCACCCTGTTTTCTCCTTCTCTGAGCCAACCTTGAGCTTCATATCTGGGCTGTGGGGCTTCTTTGTTTCCTTTTATTCATTTTTTCCAGTTCCCTCACCATGATCTCCTGAATACTTGCCTCTTAAGTACCATGGCTGCTTCATTCTCCTCCATTTCTTCTCCACTGTTCTCCTGACTTGCTCCCCTAAATCCTCAGTGAAGCCTAAATGTAAAGCTAATGACCCCTGTCCCTTGCTCAGTTAACCTCAGGAAGGCAAACCACAGCCTTCCATCTCTAGTCGGGGGTCTTCAGAAGTGTCTCCGCTCTTCTCGTTTACCACTGCTGCCAGCCCTTCTTGGCTGCCCTGAAGGGCCACGCTGTGTAAACACAAGCTCTTGACTCTCTCATCAGTCTCTCATCACTGAGAGAGATACCTTAACAATCACTTCAGGAAATTGGAAGGATGGTGAAATACCTTTTGACAAAAATCTGTGACTTCCAAATACATAATCTCTAATACCTTACTTACCCTAATCTGATTTCAGAAGATGCTCTGTGGGGTCCTAGCTTTGGGTCTGTCTTAGTAACCTGAAATTTTTATTTGATGGACTGGAAGGAGCTTGGCCAGGATTTGCATTGGGAAGTGAAGAATTAAAGGAAGTGTGCTTATCTTTCTTTTCTCTTTGCCCACCCCTCCCCCAACCTTTCTCCACAGTGCTAGGACAGTAGTTTTCAACCATTTAATACTTGAAGAATAAATTTTAAAACCTGCTAAAGAAGCAAGAAGGACTACACATTTGATTCTTTCTCAGCTGTCTCTTAGGCTGATAAAGGATAACATACCCAACACTTCTCTTGGAGCCCTATGTGATGTGGTATGTCTTTCCGGATGCTGTGAACTATCATTGGATAATAAAGGAACTGTTTTGGCCTATATCAAGACAACTTAGAAGTAGGTGGGAAATCCAAGCATAGATAAAGGGGAAGGAGGGCAGAGTCAAAGAGAAACTCTGTAAGCTGCCCTTGAGAGTGGAAGAGGAATTCAGGTAGAGCCACCAGCCATGTGGCAAGACATAAATTAATAGAAATGGGTTAAGATGCAAGAGCAAGCTGATAATATGACTGAGCCATAGGCCAAACGGCATGCAATTAATATAATCTTCTGTGTGTTTCATTGGTACTTTGAGACTTTTGGTCCCGACTCAGGGATAGGCTGTGGGCAGGTCCAGATCTTGAGGATAGCTGGGCCAGAAACTTCTTACCACATCCAGATTGATATAGGATTGACTTAATAGGCTGTGGGTTGGTACCAAGGTCTGGAGAGGTAGCCAACATATCAAGGCTGAGCATCATGATTTGACCTTGAAATTTCACCCCTAATTGGGCACACAATTCCACTTGCAGGATACTTAACTCATTCCAAGTAACCTATTATCGACTCAGAAGGCAACTGTGTGTTTTACTGAGGGTAAAGTCACACAGGACAGAATTTTGGGCCTCCCTGCGTGTAATTTGACATTTAATTGCACATCTAGCCCTCACTGATGGTGTTACACATGCTTGTGATTATGGTTCATTTGAAAGCATACCACTGATGATAGACTGGGCTCCCCTTCTCTACAGACCAAATTAGGAAGGGAAATATTCAAAATATTTAATTCTTAAAGCCAATTTCTTTTGTTTCTCTTTAGTTCTAAGTCCCTTCAAGTTTTTAGAGAGTTAAAGCAACCACTACCACAGGGAATTTCGCATCTGACTCATATAAAGCACATAAAATGGAATGTAATAACTGTGGGTAGTTTGCAATTAGAGCATAAGTAAAGGACAGATGTGGTGTCTTCACCTACCCACACTCCATCTTTCTCTAACCCACTTTCTCAGGTTGGGAACTTGAGGCACTGAAGCCACGTCAGAAACATCTTTTTGGTCAGCAAATGAACATTTCTATATATTTCTCATTAATTCACCCCGACTACAGTTCCTCGGTTCCTTATTTTTCCAATTTTGTTGTTCTCTCTCTCTCTCTCTCTCTCTCTCTCTCTCTCTCTCTCTCTCTCTCTCTCTCACACACACACACACACACACACACACACACACACACAAATAATGAATTTGTTCTTTCAAAACTTTGGAAATTTGGACTGTTGAGATAACCCTTCATAAACTGGCCATGCTGGGATTTAAAGAGAGCTCTTTAGCCCAGTTTTGACTTAGTGTGATTTGGATTGTCTAATTAACCAAGAAAGCGTCACATAGACACCTACTCAATACAAAATAACTAGGGACTAATTTGTAAATCTATAAAAGCCTCAAGATATTTTGGAGAATCCCCCAAACTACTAAAGAACTATGGCCATTTGGTCACTTGTTAATGATCCTCAGAGGTGGGTTTACATTTAGCAAACGAAGCATATACATAGTAACAATAGTTGTTAACTCTTAATCCCTTTACAGAAAGAAAGGAGTAAAAATTTGGCTAGATACAGGTGCATAAATCAAGAAGTGCTGTGTGTATGGAAGTGCCAGAGTTGGTCGAAAAGTGGATATGAAATCCTCAGACTGAGATCAGGTCTCTAAATCAGAAATTCTAGGATGGGGCCCAGCCACCTTAACTTCTTCTCGAACATTCTTTGGTGGTTGTGATGCCTGTGTTGGGAGGAAGAACTGGCTTGGGAGAGGAGTTTCTATTCTGGGAACATGCTTCTTCCTGCTGTGAATATTGTACCTGTATTTGGAGTTTGGACTTAGAAGGTGTGGACTTAATTTGGGACTGTACAAAGAAAAGTTCATGAAGTTGTGCATGTTTCTCTCAATGGTTTTTCACTTCTTTGTGCTTTCTGGGAAGGATGAGCTGATCATGGTAGCCAGTAAGACTCGGAGAGAATGGATGGTCTGTTGGCACTACTTATGATTGACGCTCATCAGTGGGTTGCTCTTGTCCTGTTCTGATACATTTGTACTTACGTCCTACAAAGTTCTTGTTCACTGCTATTTGATATCGGAGAAGTCACAGTCTGATCCTCGGTATAGTTTTCAGTGGTATTTGCATTTCATTCCCAGCAACAGGGGCAATATTTTTTAAAGTATATAACCTCCTGCAGGAAGGCTCCATGAACTGCATCCTGTGATTGTGCTCCACATCAGTCCTCAATTAGCAAGCGCTCTACCACAAAGCTACACCCTGGCACCCTCAGTCTTATTCTAATCTGAATATTGTTCTGGCCCCCTCCATTAGTAGGAAACGCATGCACATTTGAAGACTTCCTGAGCAAAGTAATTCTACCTTCCTCTTGCCCAAAGGAGGACATGCTAATTAAAACCCACTATTCTTGTCAATGGACATGCCGTCCAGGACCTGTGTGGTTAGGTCTTAGTGGCTGCCTGAGTTGCTCCTCATTGTATTGCCAGTTGCTCAAAGGCAGCCTTTTCCTACACATGCGTTTGCAGAGCTCTGAGAACAAGGAGCATCTGTGCCAGGCAGGTCTCTGGCGCAAGCATGGCTTGTTTACCATGCTGGTTTAAATTGCTTCTTATATGTACCAGTATTTATATGTATGACAACTGGGGGCTGGCTAATTATGTGGTTCTTAGTAGAAATTGAGCTCCGCTGGAAACAGCCCAGTCTCTGCCCACTATTTATAGCCTTCATATGTCCCAAATTTTCCAGTTCTGATTTCAAATATTCTATCCCACTGTCTCCAGAAGTACACTTTATGCTTGTCAGACCACATGTCAATTTATGGTTTGAGAAATAGTCACAGTATTATAACTGCCACCCTAAACACCACATTTTCTGACTGTGAGACTGGAATCCTACCTTTTAACACCAAGTTAGACATACATAGGAAGTGTAAAACAATCTTTTTATTTTTCAAACCTACTTGGTAAGCAACTGATTCAAAGTATCATCTAATAACACATCCAATCAGGGATTGAATGACTGTAACAATAAAGAACTCGAGCTTCATTGTGCTTGTTGGGACATCTTTCACACAGAATTTGATCACAGCATGTAAAAAGAGGTCTGGTCATTTGGGGGACTTTTCTATTACTGAAAACTATAGACCTCTGACCCAGATATGCCATGTTACTTCCCAACCATTTATGGAGACACACACTTTTGTGTTAATAAGTGAGGAAGGGACAGACTTTTAATACTATGCAAACTCAGTTTCACTTAGCCACCAAGACAGGAACAGCATGTCTGTTTCTCTTAACATTCACTTAAAATAACATGAGGGTAAGAGGGTAAGATGTGAAATGTTTAAAATACATAAAAATTAACTCACTCTCTTGAATTTCAGGTATTACAAAAGATTTCTTCAAGTTAGTCATCAAAATGGGAATCCATAGATTTGAGACTCAACTCATAGTTCATAACTAACCTTGGAAAGCTAGTTAAAAGCCTGTGCCTGGTCAGAGCCCCAGGGAAGTACTTACAGCTATCGTTCTGCTAATGGACAAACTGCCTTCTAAATACTTATCTTTAGACCCATAGACTGCAAGATGTAATATTGCTTGCTAGTTAGTTACATTTGGATAGGCATATACCTACCTTCTATAAATTTATGTGCATTATTTTATTAGCATATATAAAAATAACATGCTAAAATTGATGGGTTTGAGGTTGGAGAGATGGCTCAGAAGCTGAGTACTGCTCTTGTAGAGGACCTGGTTTAGTTTCCAGCAACAACAGTCAAATATCAGGTGGTGCACAACCACCTAAAACTCCAGCTTCAAAAGTTCTGATACCCCGTTCTGGCTCTGCTGGCACCCATCCTCATACATGCTTGCCCCCAAATATACATATAATTAAAACTTCCTTTACAATAAAAAATGGCAATTTCACTATGACATTTTCATACCTGTGTACCATCCAGTTTGCTGAGACTCGGGAATTAGGAAGGTGGTATGAGATGCTGAAGTGCTGAGCTATGTGGCTAGATTAAGAACGCAGGCAAGGTGATTACATAGTCACCTTACAAGTCAGCAGTTCTTACACTGGTCTTCATTTTCCCCAAACAAGTAAGATCTAACTAAAATCATTACCTTTCAGCCATGAACTCCTCGCTACTTTAAAAAAATATTTGCAGATGTCATCAGCATAATAAATGCCCATTGACCTTATAACAGCTCTCTGGCCCATGATTAGAATTAGGAATGTGTATGCTTCGGGGAATGGGTTGCTGGGACTGTTTAGAGTACTATGGAGGCATCACTTGGTACACATTCTATCATCAAATCTGACACTTTCAATGACACATCGCCAAGTGCATTAACATGTCTTAGAAGGCATGATGGATAATTCCCGTCCCATGCATGTCAAAAGGTCCAGTCTAGACAGCATCAGTACAAAAGGACACTTGCTGGCTTTAGGCAACTGATGGCCCTTTTGGACGTGGTAAACTCTTTTGAGATCTTGACAAAATGTTTACATATTAAGAATGGGATCACTTTTCTACAGGAAGAATGGTCTCAGGATCTAGAATGGTGCTTGGTTCAAAGTTGGAATTAAAAATTATTGTGAGTGATTTAGTATCTCTCTTTGAAAATTCATTATAGAAAAGTCAGGAATTGTTCTATTCTTAGAGGCCTTTGGATGCCTCAGTGGCCATACCACCTGTAAAACCCAGGTATTCTAGCATCTAGTACAAAAAAGAAGAAATTTGTTGTAATGTAGTATGAATTATGTGAGTATAGTGTCTAAATTATAGCCAATCAGTGAATAAGATTAGGAACTGAAATCCTTCTTTTGCTTATGGAATATCGTTAAGTGGAAAATTGTATGTGAAAATATAGTTTCAGACTTACTGGTCAGAAGATCCAAGAGCAATAGTGCATGTTTTTCATAGTCACAACAATTACACATCTTGGCTGCATAAATAATATTTATCACCCCTCAGTGAGGGCACACAGAAGTAGCCTCATGGGAAAGTACTGTTAGATTTCATGTGCGTGAATTCTAAGCTTATGCAACAATCTGAATAGAGTTGTGGCTAGATAATTCATGATATTTGCAGAGAAACTGAGGCAGCACTTGGATCCAGGTGCTCAAAAGAAAAATGAAGAATTTGAGCAGTGTCTAGTGAAGCGACCCCCAATTAATCAAGCAGCTGCAGGATATTGATATGTTTGTTGTAGAGGAAAAGTCAAACACGTTGGAAATTTGCAAAAATTATTTGCCAAACTGTGGATGAGATTAATTAAGAAGTTCTTCAGTTTCACATATGGGTAAATTCTACAATCATGTTGAACCCTTATCCCCACATAGCATCAGGCCGGTGAGCTTTGAGATGAATTTTCACACTAGTTGCTGAGACTTCAGCCAGTCCTGCCAGTGTGACAAAGCCTCCTGCAAATAATGTGCAGTCAGCATCCCCATCCCCATACGTGTGTATGATGTGGCAGAATGTATTATGAGCTTAATTCTGCTTTAGTAAAACCTACCTGTCTCTACCACCCTTGAACTGATGTGTGTCACCACACCTGGCTTTCTTACATAGGCTCTGAGGATTGAACTCAGGTCTTCACGCCTGCAAGATATGTATTTTCCCAACTGACACGCTGTCTCCTCAGGCCCAGAGTAAATTTTCACAAAAGCAAGCCACACTTTTGCTTCCACCTTCCAGAAAATGCTTCTGTTCCCAGCCCCAGGATAAAGAAGCGATCATTTACCTCAGATTGGGCTTGACAACTGTAGGATGTATAGAGGCAGTCACAGGATGGAAGCTCCCTCCTGCTGATAAACTACTATTCCATGTGGCTAGGAGGCTGGGAGGACAGGGAAGTGGAGGGCAGGCACCAGAGGGGTGGGAGCTGTGTGTGTGCCAACCTGTACTGCTCACTAGCTTTTAAGGCTTTTAAGTGGGTAGAGACAGATGGCTGGTGTACATTCATCACTTTCATCCCTGTTCTGTCCACCACAAACCAAAAGTTTGGGGTGAGGAAGGCAGATGAGCAAGCAAAAAACAGAAGAGATTTAAAGGGAAGTTTATACTAAATTTGGTTTGATTCTAGGAATGGAAAGTGATTTATTGGTTAGAATGAATTTGCTGAAAACCAAATTTCCTTAATCCCAATTTCCGTTTTCCTTACCTCTCTAATATTTTAAAGCTATTGTATAGATATAAAGACAACACACTAAGATTCAATTTCCCTTGCTAAATTGAATTCAGTGCTACCATCAGGAAGGATGGGATTTATAAAATGTGAAATTTGACTTGATGCTTCTAAACTGGAAACTCGGGTTTTCAAAGGAGGAATGCTTGTTAGTGACCTAGTGGGTTTTATTTTATGTTATTCAATGGGGAAAAAAAAATATTTCTTTTCAGAACCAGAAATGACTGAGTGTAGATTTGGTAATATTGTGTTCTGTTTGTGTTTTCCAAAAGCTGTTTGGTGGGAGATTAGGGAAGTTTGGGTATGGCCTAGGGCAGCCTAGGATAAAGTCAGGGCTCAGTCAGCATTGTGGAGCAAATGACGGAAGGCAGGAGCAGTTATCATTCATTTCCTGCCTGATTACATTAATACTCTTGACACAACTAGAACTCAGCCAGCTCATGGCCTGAGGGAACACTTTATTGGTAAAATTTGTTACTGATACAACTCATCGGGCAGATGCTCATTATAACACAAGGAATTAGTAAGGCCAAGGACTTCAATTTAGTGCCTCCAGGGGCTACTTATCTCCCTTCTGTTCTGTAGCTGCGTCTATGGCCCAGAACTTTAGCCAGCTGTCACACATCAGGACACGTTCTTTGTCACAGAGAGGTCCAGGAAGGAGACTAAGGACATTAGCTCAGACCCATTACCACTTTGGAGAAAAGAGTTCAGCTATGTGTTCTGCAGAAAGGTCAGTTGGTATAATTGAGAAGCGACATGAGAACATTATGTAGCCACTCACATCCTGTGCTACAGCCTGGTGACATTCTCTGTACACAGTGGTTTGCTCCATACTGGTGGTAGACAAGTCTCCATTTGCTGAACACAGAGTCATTCCAGAGCCCTTACTTGAGCAAAATGTTCAGCTCACAGGATTCAAAATGGACTTGGGCATATTACAACCACATACCCCTTCCAGGAAGCTGCTGTTTGCTAAACCTATATATTTCACATTATTTCAGCATTACCTAGAAATATTCTTTGAATAATAGACTACTATATTTTCTTTCTGGCAAGCCTCACCTTGATCTGCATTATCATTTAGGCCCCATCTGAAAACACCATTAATTTAAATAAGCAATAGGAACCGAAATAAAATTCCATTCATGCTTAACTCTACAATGTGGTTTGAGAATGTTTTCTTCTCCAGCCAGTCTTATGTTACATGCTAGATGGTCTTTTCTTTGACCACCTCATAAAAAAAGGCTCATAAATACTTTTCATGTGTTATTTAAACTCGCAGTACTCCCCGAGGCCCTCAACTCCTATTTTTTGAAGTCCTTTGTGTATTTCAAAGGCCTTCCTAACCCAGTCACAGAGGTAACATGTCTTCTAACTTGAGAGAACCATGTTCTGTCGCTATCAGAGCATCAAGTTCCTTTACTGATGACACATTTCTCTGCAAAATGTTGTCAGGGTGTAATATGCTTTCTTGGTTAGAAACAGTCCATTGTGAGCTATCCATGCCAGGGTTAGAATACACGTGCCTTTTTTTTTCTGATGCATCTGATGCTAGAATTGGGATCTTTTTGCTGTAGCCAGCATCCCGACTCTGTTTCCTCATAAAGAGTGAATTAAGTCCTAGTTACTGAGGAGGAAGACAGTGTCCATGTGCAAAATTGTGTTGTGTGTGATCTTGCAGCAGAGATGGTCCATCTACTCTAACCCGAAATGGGGATTGGCATTTCCCGTTGTCTGGCTCATGAATCTTCCCCCATAATGTCTTAACTCCTGAACTTTTCATATACTGCCCTTTCCCACTTTGAAATAAACTTTAGCTGATTTCATAGATCTTCCAAATATCAGATTCCTCATTTCAATTGCACATGAATCTGTCACTGCTCTCCTCCTCAATTATGTCACAGCTTTGTCATATAGGGTAGGGTCAGCAAGGCACTGAGAGATCAGCTGGTTCAGCTTCCTTCATGTGTATCTTCCTTCAGTATCCCCATGGGTTCTTCTTCACTGTTTCAAGGCTCTTCTGAGCATGCGTGTTCTCACCAGTGTAGACTATATACCCATTATTCAAATTACTAGTGATTCATTCTTTTTAAGGTTTCCATGTGTGCATGTGTGCGCGAGTGCACATGTGCGTGTGTATGTTTGTAGAGTCCAGAGGAGGGCATCAGACCCCTGGAGCTGGAGTTACAAGCCACTGTGACCTGCTCGGTATGGATGCTATGAACTAAACTCTTGTTCACTGCAAGAGGAGTACACGCTCTTAAAGGCTGGGCTCTCTCTCTCTTCGGAAGAGATTCTGCATATGGATGGCATCTAATCCTCTGACACTCCAGTCAAGACAGTGAGTTCACGGGCATGTATTTCTATTTATCTTCCGATCACTGTCACCTGGATTTATTTAACATTCTTTCATTTGTGAGGTGATGAAGACGAAAGAAACAACATGCCACATGGGCTCCTTGAACCACGCATGCTTAGAGGCTCACCCATTGGCTTACATCCCTTTTGGATGACCTCTTACCCTCCTGAGACTCGCATCAAGGTTTCTCCAGAGCAGCAGCAGGAGCTTCTATGAGAATGCAGGTTCTCAGGCCCTGTCTAACTTTCCTATACCCAAAATGTGGTGGATAGAGTCTAGTAATTTGTCATAATAAGCCCTCCAGATGCCTCTAATGCATGTTCCAATTAAAAATAAACAAAAACAAAACAACAAAGATAGAATATCTATTTGTTAGGATTCTGTTCTAGCCTCTGAAGCCACGCCCTGCCCTGAGTTCTGATGTCAAGCCCTAGTTAAGAAATTTAAGAATTCCCGCGGCTTCTTTCCTCCTGGGCGTGTGCTCTCTCTCTCTCTCTCTCTCTCTCTCTCTCTCTCTCTCTCTCTCTCTCTCTCTCTCTCTCTCTCTCTCTCTCTCTCTCCATCTATCTTCCTCCCTCTCTCCCTCCCTCCCTCCTTCTTCTCCCCCCCTTCCCCCCCTTCCCTCCCTCTCTCTCTCCCTGCTCTCTTTCTGGTATTATAACAATAAAACTTTTCTACCTATAAACAGCCTAAGTGTCTCTTCTGCCTGGCACCACCTCTGGTCCAGCATCCCTGTCTATGGGGCAAGAGACTTCTCCTTTCATAGACACCCGCTGCCATCTAATTGGGTAAGCAGTATTGTATCATGCCAGATCAAACACATGATCCCAACATCATCTCCATGGAATTACTTTATCAAGCTGGAGACCTTGGTTTTCTTAGCCCCTCTCTTTTTTTCCTGGTCATTCAAGAAATGGCTTCAAAACTTACCTATTTTAAACACAGACCTTTTGAGTCTTGTGTGATGATTATCAGTAACTCCCCGCCTAGTCCCCTAACCAGTCTTACTTTCCCAGGCAATTTATTCTATATTAAAAACCTGGTAATGTAGACATAAAACATCCCACTGACACATTAACACATAAATAGTAGCCCAGCTGATGGAGTGACACCTGTGGAACCTAACCAGAATGCATGCTAGACCCTTGCCTCCATATTTTGTATGGTAACTCACTCTTTCCTCTCACCTTTGAGTAGGCTGTCACACATCCCTTTTCCTGTCAGGAGGTACTGGTCAAAGCAAAATTGACAGCACTGGAAGCATGCTGACAATGTTGTCATCCATCTTAGTATCTGAGAACAGCATTGGAAGCATGCTCACCATGTTGACATCCATCTTAGTATCTGAGAACAGCATTGGAAGCATGCTCACCATGTTGACATCCATTTTAGTATCTGAGAACAGCATTGGAAGCATGCTCACCATGTTGACATCCATCTTAGTATCTGAGAACAGCATTGGAAGCATGCTCACCATGTTGACATCCATCTTGGTAGCTGAGAGTAAGATGTGAAGAGTGTGTTTGTGGTCCAGGGTCATACAGCTAGGCAGTGATAGAGCTCAGAATTAACCTAGGCCTCTAATTTCTGTGTTTTCAGACCTCAGCTTAATTCATTTAGTGGTAGAAGTGGTAGGTAAGTTTTCTTTAGACACTACCAGTGAAATCCAGGAGATTCCTCTTAATCCCACAGAAAGTGGGAGCCTGTGTGTGTGTGTGTGTGTGTGTGTGTGTGTGTGTGTGTGTGTGTGCGCGCGTGTGTGCTTTCCAGCCAAAAACTGGAGAAACCTGAGGAGCGTTTTGTACTCTTGGCATCTCCTGTTGAATTCCCATACTATCAAGATTCTCTTACAACATCTGGCCATTTTACAGGGGATTTCATGGAGAAAATCAATTAACATTTTTAAAAAGTAGGGTAGAGAGAAAGAAAAAAAATATTTGCATGGTAGCATAGCACTCTGAGAATTCCCTAAGAGGCAGCTAATGGCGGGATTGCACAAAGCCATGTAACTAATCAGCTCCATATAACACAGCTTATTCTTAAGCAAGGAGATAGAAATGACAAGTATTTGAGAAGATGGGATGTTTATTATGCTTTAAACATTACATGGCGTACCATGTATTACAACAGTACATGGTGCCCTGTAGATATATATAATTTTTGTGTTTTGAGTATCAATGGAAATGAATTCACATTAAATCAATATATAAACAATTTAAGTTTAGATTAGGGTCATTTGATTCTTTGGGTTACAGACAAAGCATACATGTACATAATTCAATATGAACATTCATAGCTACACTGCTGGTTTCTTTTGTCTAACAGCATGGGCTGAGAACGGGACTCTGAATTAGAAATTCTTAGCTGGAAGGCCTGCGGGTGGTTCACCCAGGATGTAGTTATTGGATTCCAGCTACACAGTGCAGGAGGATCTTGGCAGTGACTCTTAAAAACACTTGAAGAGTGCTTGACGTACTCAAAATATATAGGCTCTTTCCACTTGTGAGCTTAAGTCCTGGTGATTTACTTCAAACACATCAAACTGGCTGTTCCCATGGAGTCTCTGTAGCAACATGTACAGGCAACATGTACCATTCATCTAGCTCTGTGCTGAGCCACGAATTGCCATGGATAATCATGTTTTTAAAGTCTCCCAGAATAGTGCTTCACACATAGAGGTTTCAGTATATGTGCTGGTAAGTGAATAACAGAGTGGGTAAATAGCCTAATTTAACCTGGTAGAATCTTCCCTTTTGAGTTTCCAAGTCCCCATTTTCTCTGATTGAGAGAAGTCTTCTGTAGAGAGGGACGCTTGTATGTCTTTTGAGGACAAGAGTGAGTGATATAACATAAGTGAAATCTTTACCACAAATTACCAGTTCTATGAAATCAGCACACCAGAGTCCAGTGAGTCTCTCTCTTTGCTGCCTTCTGCTTCCACATGAATTTCCCCATTTGAATCCAGGCCACCAAAAGACAGAAAGTCCAGGGGTTACTTTCATCAGCCTTCTTCATACTGACTTTATTGCTTTACCTCTAATACGGAGATTAAAATAGTGGGCTTATGACCTTCCTAGTGAGTATCCAATAGCTCATATGAACATTCAGAGTACCAAATGGCACCGAAGGTAAGGTATTCAGTGTAAGTTATTAATATGACTTTGTTAGGAGTTCTAAAGAAAACACTATTCTCTGACACTCCGTATTTGTAGGGCAAAAGTTAGGATCTTTAATTAAAATGACTTTTGAGATCACAAGCTTTGATCTAACAACTTTAATGACCTCTCAAATGAATTTTCCATTAAGAACCTATTTAAAAATAAAAGGGTCTTCTCTGGCATTTAAGGGCTGTAAACAGGGCTGGGGGAAAGCATGGGGACAGCTCAGGCCCAAACAGTCTCCATAAAAGGAGGGAAGGTCACTGTTCCTTCATCTGCCTTCAGCCTCTTTGGATCTCACTTTTCATTTAGATATTTACCACATCCACGTGTCCCTTCTGGGATGACACAGTCACAGAAGTGAGGCAGGTTCCAGACCTCTGTTTCCCTTCTCTTCCCAGAAGCCTTTTCCTAAACTGTGAAAAGAGCTGTGATGTGCTGGAAGTGAGAGCAGAGCAAACTTCCAACCAGCCTTGCAAGTCTGAAAAGTGAAGCCAAGCTGCATGATTTCCTAAACATTCCATTGTATTAATACCTTGTGGGCCCCTGGGGACTTTCATCAAAATCTCCACGAAGGCCTTCCCAACTGTGATTAATCCTCCCTGCAGCCCTGGGGAAACATTCCCACATTTTGGAGGAGTTGCAAAGGAAGCCCCCACTCAGTTGGGAAGCTGCTGAGGTAATAGGGTGAGAAATGAAAATTTGAACCTCAAGCCTTGTTATCTGTGAGCCTTTGCACACCCGCCCCGGCAATTCCTGGAGGAGGCAATTCCAGGAGACAAGGAAGTTTGTTTCGAATAAAAATAAACTTGAAAATGGAACAAAAAACAGATTGCTGTATTTTTCAGAGCTGAAAGATTTTGTATTTGCCAAACAATGGAATCAAAAGAATCTGTCTATAATCAACGGCTGTCCATGGCCACTGCCTGGAATTCTCCCCATGACCAAATTCATTATTAATAGTTATTCATTCAATAAACATTTATTGAATACATTCCATGTACTGTCCTGGGTATCAGAGAGAAAAAAACCTACTGTGTACAAGGGAAAGTGTTTCCCTTAGGGAACTTCCTTCCGTGTAAGGAATGATAACAGGGCTTTTAAAAACACTGCATGTTTTTATGCACACGTGCATGCTCTTGAACTTACTCCTTTACCTTCAAAATGACTTCTTAGAAAACTGATTTTCTCTACTTCAAAGTGTTTCTCTGGGCTGTTGGAACATTCTCTGCACTTCCAGGTGGAAGCTTCTCCTGCTCTGCAATGCAGATCTGCATGCATGCACATTGTTTTAATGGTCCCTATGCCTCAGGGGCATTAGAATTTCTGGAGAAGCTTACATTTATCCTCCAATCATGTGGCATGGTAACTTTCACACCATAGGTGACTACATAGGAGAATGGTAATTCAAACTTGGCCAAGCATGGAAGGAACACTATATTCTAAGATGATGCAACCATCTGTTTCATAAATAGGTGTTTTCAAGAGAACAAAGAAAGCACAGCAATCTAAAGATGTAATCCAAATATATCACAGAAATCCCCAGCTATGCCAACGAGAAATTTAAATGAGGCAGAATGACTGAATACAATATATTTTTGTTCTTGGAGTTTAGGTAATAAACAGAACAAGTTGTAAGATTTAATTAATGCTCCTTATCACTTCAAAGCTCACACAGAGCTCCAGGATAGGATGAGTTATTTATATTGTGTGTTTGTCAACATGACAACCTTAGAGAATTAGACATCAATTTCCTTCCATGTTTCCTTGCTCCAAGTTAAAAGTCTGAGTGATCTCACTCCATGTTCAAGTTCTCACCGTCAGTCCTGGGCTTTGCATGAGTGAATTTTCTGTGCTGATATACATTGAGAGAAAAATTTATAAGTAATTGCAGCTGTAAATTTTCTGACCTGTCTGGATCCAAGGTCTAGACAAATCGTTCCCACCAGTGGTCCTTCCGCTGCTTATAAAATAATTACTCAGAAGCTTATATTAATTATAAATGGTTTGGCCTATGGCTCAGGCTCATTTCTAACAAGCTCTTATAACTTAACGCAACCCATTTATATTAATCTATGCATTGCCACATGTTCTGTGTGTCTTAGTTTATCTGTGTTCCATTATATATTACTTTCTGGTCTATAGCTTACGACGTCTGTGTTGACTCCATCCTTCTCCTGTATCTCTGCTTGGACTTCTCACCTGCCTCTAAGCTACTTTGTAAGAGGGCAAAATAGCTTCTTTATTAACCAATGGTAGTAAAGCAGTCCATGATATACAGAAAGACATCTCATAGCCAGTTACTGATAAAAAAAGTTAGTAAGAACAATAGATATCAGAGCTTTGTATGCATGTGTCTTAGTCACTCCTCTGTTGCTTTGAAGAAAGACACCATGACCAAGGCAACTAGTATAAAGGAAAGCATTTAATTGGAAAGCAATTAATTCAGAGTTTTAGTCAATTTTCATAACGACAGGAAGCATGGCATCAGGCATTCTGGTGCTGGAAAAGTAGCTGAGATCTACATTCTGATCTTCAGGCAGAAGTAAAGGGGAGAGAGAGATTAGGCCTGGCATGGGCTTTTGAAACCTCACGGCCCACCCCTTCTTCCTTCCCCACATGACACACTTCCTTCAATAGGGCCACACCGTCTAATCCTTTTCAAATAGTGTCACTTCTTCGTTAATATAAGTATTCAAATATCTGAGTTTATAAGAGCATTCATATTCAAATCTCCACAGCATGCATTTAGGGCTTCTATTGCTGTCAGTGGCCAAAGTCAACTTGGAGAAGTAAGGGAATATTTCTGTTTATGATTCTTAGGTCACAATCTATCACTAGTGGAGACAAGGGAAGACTCAAGGCAAGAGCCTTGAGGCAGGGCCATGGGAAAATGCTGCTTACTGGCTTGCTTCTCTTGGCTTATTCAGTCTACTTTCTTACATCAGAAACGCCATCAGCTCAGAGGCAGACTTGACCCTCCTATATCAACTATAGACTTGCTTATAGGCCAATCTTATAGCGGCATTTTCTCAATTGGGAATCCTTCTCAGATCATTCTGGCTTGTGTTAAATTGATAGAAAGCTAGGTATACTTAGGGTAAAAGGTGTAAATAAAGATGCTGATCACTCAGACTCCAGGTGAACATATAGATGACAAGCAACAGAGTGAATGATGATAGTATTGGCCACAAGAAAGGATGTCAGCTAGAAAAAGTAAAATATAAATCAAAGTTCAACTCATGTTTTGGGGATCAGCACTGGTCTGGAAAGCATGCTTCAAAAAGTTCAAATGAATGTTAAATTCCCTTAGAAAAACTCAGGACATTGGAGGATGGAGCCACACACCTATTCTGTTGAGCCCTTCTCATCTTTCCAAGCTGTGAAGTTGGCACTGTAATAGGTTTTTGGTTTGATAGATTCATGGCCCACATTGGGGGGCAGGGAGTGCCCTTTCCTGCTGTGAGGCAAGTTGGCACTACTTGGGGCAAGGCTGGGATTCCCTTTCAAGGAATAACTGGGCCTAACGTGTCTTTTTCCTGATGGGTTCTATTTTGGATGATTCTTTATCGGGGATATAATCATGGGTTGTTAACCTTTGGAGACTTTATGTAACTATAGTGCTTTTGGAAAGCCATTTTTATTTCATTTTATTTTCTTTTTCCTGTTAAGCACATCATTGAGGTTGAAGAGAGGAACCTGGGGTTTTGGACGTATGTATGCTTGGTGCTCAGTTCAGACTGGATATTTGAAGGGGGGGGAGGAATCAAAAACCATGAGGTACTTATGACTTCTGTGGTTCCCTTGGCTAAAAAGCCAGAATCTCTACCCGGACTTGCCTAAGGTGATTAGTTGAACATGGAAACAATAGTCATCTAACACTAGCATGACATTACATAAGCCATTTCCTTCTCTTCTAGAATGTGGAAGATACGTGAGAAGCAAAGAAGAATCTGTAACTCCAGTCCTCATATTTTCCACAGGCCTCCAATTACCCTTTCATCTGTCTCAAATATGGAGGCTGATGGTAAAAGCTTATGTGAGAACCTGGCAGAGTTTTATACATGAATGTTGTCTCTGGTCTGGTTTCCAAAACCATTCTAGTAATTTGGAAAATTTGCCAGTGAGCACCGATTGTTCTACAGGAATTTTTAGCTTAGTTTTTTGACAGTGGCTTTCTGTGCTGGGCTCCATGTTCTTTCTTTAAAGAACACAGAATGTGCTCAGCAGTGTTGCTTGCTTATATTGTGACAGCTGTATTTGGTGTTCTCATGACAACAAATCCATGTGATCCTTAGAGGACATAAAGTGTTATCATATGAGAGAAACATGATGAAAAGTAATAGACCATCTTAGAGAAATTCATACCTGGACATACTTGACTTTGTAAAACAAATAGACTTACTTTTGCCAAGAAAAAGTTAATGTAGACCATCCTCATGTAGCCCCAAGCAATATCTACTGACACTATCAGACAACAGGATTCCTATACAAATGGTGTAGACAGTTACAAGATAAACCACATTTTTGAGCAAACTTTGTCTAGTGAAATTGAGAGGTGGTGTTCATTTGAATAAAAAGGCATTTTAACCACTAAGCCGCCCAAGTGGTCATGGATCTTACCCCTTCCTTACAGAAGTAACAATGCCAGCATTCTGGTGACCCTCCTGTTTTCTTCATAGTTAAAGCTGAGATTTCCCTGGTGTCATGTACACTGAGATAGTAGGACACTGAGCTGGGACAAACAAGCCTTATGAATAGTTTGTGCATAGGCCTGCATGGCAACAACACATTTGAGGAAGGAGTTACTGGTGTGGCCAATAAATGGATACCCCTTTCTAAATCTTGATTCCGGTGTTTCTTTCCACTTAGAGAGCTCTGCACAGTGACATACACGTACTGTAGAGCCACTTTTCTGGTCAAAAAGAGTCACATACAGCCAAGCCAGCTGCCTGTCACCCAATGTCTCATTAGTATCTTTGATGATCACCTGCTTCCTTAAGCCCTCCATCTAATCTAAAGAATCCCAGACATTTTTGTAATCTTCCTTTGCAGGAAATGAAGACCACAGACAACATGAGAAGACATTGGAAGCCCATCTTTGTGAATCTCACATTCACCAAAGATCAGAGTGTAAACCCAACTGCCTTGAAAGCTTCCAATCCCAATCCAGAAAAAGTAAAATCCCCAAAAGAAACCCCTACAGCCTCATCCCCCATCCCATCTGATAGATGTCAGAGTGGATTGGTGGCCAACGTACTTGCCAAGAACTGGATTGGTGCTTTGTGACATATAGTCCTGAATGACTATACTCTCTGATTGTACCTTCTTGCATCTTCAATGCCTTCTTCCTTTAGTCTGGTGCTCCAGTCATCATGATGGCTAAGTGGATTTTCAAGATATCTAAACAGTCAGTATAAAACTTCAGTAAATGGCTTTAACATCTAATTTCTCACTTTGATCATAGGGGCACAGAATCCTACCAAATCTTTTCCACCAGAGGAAACAAAAGGGTCTCCTCAAAAAAGTAAAGGGGAATGGTAATTAAAGGGAAAATCCCCTTTAATGCCATGCCACTTCATTTTGCCTATTGACAAGAAGTCAAATTCTCAGGCTGTTAATGAACTTTAAAAATACAGAAGTTTTCTGGTTATTCTTTCTTTGGATCCTGGGTGCTTATGACTTTGAAGTGGGCCTAACTGGTGAGTGGTTGGACATTGAATTAATGAGATTTTACTGTTTTGAACAGCTGGTCAAATCTGGAGCCCCTAGAGCCTGAAGGCAACTGCTGATTTACAAGGCTTCTGTAACATACGCAGCCTTGGCTGGCGTTTTGTTGTTGATTTAGGCTAGAGCCAAGGTGTAGATTTTGTGATGTTGTAAAAATGTCAAGTGATTGATTTGAGAATATGTAATACCTATAGGTAGCTCCCACCAGGAGCCAGCCTCTTGTGTGGTTCATACTTGAGAATGTTTAGAAAGGCTTGGCTTTAAATATAGCAGTGCATTTAGGAAGGCTATAGATAAACTGGCTATTTACACAGCCACGGTGATAGTCACCTGTAATCCAGGATTTGGGAAACTGAGGCAGGAGAATCATACATTCATGATAGAACCTAATTCTATCTTCTTTTTACTTTTCCATTTTCCCTGACTTCTTCTTTCCTTCCCTTCCTTCCTTCCTTCCTTCCTTCCTTCCTTCCTTCCTTCCTTCCTTCCTTCCTTCCTTCCTTCCTTCCTTCCTTCCTTTCTTTTTTTCTTTCTCTGCTCTACTCATCCTTTCCTTTGCTTCTTTCCCTTGTTGGTAAATGTATGAAAACAATTTCTAGAACTTGTTTACATCTTAGTATGAATTCTTTAAAAATATGGATGCTTTCTTAAAAATGTGCATAACTTTTCTTCAGTGTCACTAATACTCAGCGTGTCTCCTTTCCTATCACCCTCACACTCATCTGGTTTTTTTTTTTTTTTTTCAATTACTTAAGGCCACACAACACATCTGGCTGCAAAATCTCTTAATCCAAATAGTCTCTCCCGAGGACTTTCATCTCCATCTACAGACCAGAAACATGGAGGTGGTTACTGGAAGAGGATGTGGTCTCCAGACTTGGTGTTTGATCCTAACCTGCCTTGGAAGAACATCAGAAAGGGCAGTTGCACTAGTGTAGAATGCAGGTCACATGTCTTCAGCTTTTTTCAAGTTATTTCAGAAGGAAGGTAGAACCATAGGAATCGAGAAATGAGCCTCCACTTCCCAGAATACTCTTGGGCCCCTGTAGTCAGTCTTTGACTCCCTGAGGTAGAAGGAAGGCTTCCAGTACATAGATTAAAAGGACACAGTTACCTCCTCACAGAGGTCAGGCCTTTACACCTCTTTACTAATCAAGGTATGCTCTAGGACAGAGTTTTAAGATTTCAAATTTTAAATTGCTTTTTATAGAACAAGTCCAGAGAGTACAGGTTCCTCTCAGGCAAGCTGGGATTCCCTGCTGGTCCTTTGCCTGGGTGTGGGTAGTAGTGGGGACAGAATAAATGCAGGAGATACTGCATACATCCGCAAAAGCCTCTGGCTCACCTCTGTCCATCTAGCCCAGCAATTCATGTCTTTCCATAGTAGGCATGCACATGTTGACATTTAGAAACATCATCATGGAGACTCAGTCTTGGCCAACCCACCCGTTTCTTTTCATAGATTTTTATCTTCCTTACCCAAGCAGTTTGGAGCCATATTTGCTCCCAAAGAGTATTTTCTAGATGTCCTTGAAGATGCTCTTTGTTCTAGAAACACTGATGCCGTTTCAGATGCTCAACAGCCACTGGAGGTTAGTGTTTCCACATTGGAGTATTCCCATCATGTGAGGAGGTATCTTTAGATAATACAACTATCTCGTGTGTAAATGGGGCCATCTGATCCAGATCCTTGGTACCATCTCTTTTTAATTGTGTTCTATTTGTTACTATTTAATTTGCCATGCTCACTTCTGTCTGTATGAGCATCTCTGGCTTCTGGCTCCTGGCTCCTGATCTGAGGGAGGTAGCTTTCAAGTGTTAAGGGGTATATGTAACAAACCAAAACCTACCTACCTTCCTTCCTTCCTTCCTTCCTTCCTTCCTTCCTTCCTTCCTTCCTTCCTTCCTTCCTTCCTTCCTTCCTTCCTTCCTTCCTTCCTTCCTCTCTCTTTTGCCCCATTTGATTCTCACAGAACTACCCATAAGCAGCATGAATTCCTAGAAGCTGCAGCCACACTTCTGTTTTTGGGCTTCTCAATGGTAGATCAGGCTAGTAGGCCAGAGCAGTTAATGGACACAGCCTTGGGTGGCTCTGTCACTCTTCTGGTCACTTAAGCCTCTTGCCTAAGTCTTCCTCACACATCTCCATTTCTCTGCTTCTGGAGCAACTTTGTGAACCCCAGTCGTACAATCACTTGATATTCTGGGCTCAAAGCCTGGGCTCAACTGGTCCCAACAAGCTAGACTCAGCCATCTGTCCCAAACATGTCCATTAGAAAGGTGAGAAATCATGAAAAGCAGAGAAAGGAGACGTATTCAGATGAGTATGTCGGGAAGAGTAACATACATGCCATGCACAGATTATGTTTTAAACCCTGTATACCGGGCTTGATTTGAATTTTTGCCCGAGTCTTGTGGATGCCTCACTCCCCTTTTCCTCTCCTCACCCTACTGACCTCTGTAGACATTCTAATGCTGTGTCTCTAGGCTTGAGACTTCCTATCTCTCCCCCTCCTCTTCCTCCTCTTCTCCTTTTTCTTCCATCAGACAGGACCTGTATTTGAATCAGCAGTCACATGCCTGTGGTCTTCCACAAGCCTCAGCCACTTGGGTCATACCATACCTGCTTCTCATGATACAGATAAACAAACAAACAAACAAACCCTGGGTTATTTGTAACTGAAGTATCTTTGGGTTAGATGCTTGCCGACCTTTTCCTTTAGTCTTGGCTATTGTAGGATGACTCTGGTATACATCCTCATATCCCAAGTCTCTTCTTACTCAGCCAATGCCATGTTTTTGTAATGATTGTGATGTTGCTGTTATACGACCTGAAACACTAGTTACACCATCTTAAATTTAGGACTTCCTCTGCTCATCTCAGGAGAAAGTGAAGTCTCCTGCGTTCCAAAAACTATCAGCGGGGTATATTGGGTGGCTCCCATTTTTCTGCTTTTCTTACAATCCCTGGTGTATGTATACCTTTTCTTTCTTCTGGGCTATGAGTCCTTCAAAGTAGTATCCTCAGAGTCATAAACCACAGCTTCTTACCTCAGGTTCTTAGCATAGTCTTTTAAGTAGACATTATCCATCTGACAGAGAAGCTGAGTCCTCAGAAACACATTAGTCAAAGAGCGCTATGGATTCCACTTCATCTCCTACTTTGACTCTCATACTGGTATGGCAGAAATGACACTGTGTGTGTTAACTTTCTTGTTGCTATGACAGAAAACATGATACAGAGCAACTTAGGAAGGAAGAATTGATTTCAGGATACAATCTCTCTGGTGGCTGGAGTGTGTGGTATTCTGTCACACTGGGTTTTCAATCAGGAAGCAGAACAAGGTAGAACTTTGGTGGCCACTTTCTCTCTCCTTTTTGATCAGTCTAGGACCTCAGCACACAAATGGTACTACCACATAATTCTCTCCTCAGTTATGCCTCCATGGAAATTCCTGGAGTTTGTCTCCAAGACAAGTCCTAATTTCATCAAGTAGGCATCTGGGATGACTCATCATGGAGATGTGGGATCTTTGTGCACTGTGTGAAGACATATTGCTGTGACTGGTTTAATAAAGTGCTGAACAGCCAATAGCTAGGCAATAGATATAAGTGGGTGAGACTTCTGGGCAGACAGAAAAAGTAGGAAGGGATAATAGAGGTGCAGAGAAGATGCCAATGAGACATGGAGGGAGTCAGTCATACAGAATAAAAGAAAGGTTAAGAAAAAACCACATGGAAAATGTAGACTAATAAAAATAGGTTTATTGGTTATAAGAGCTAGGGGAACAAGCCTAAGAGAAGGCTGAACTTCCATAATTAATAAGAAATCTCCATGTCATTATTTGGGAGCTGACTGGCAAGACAGAGAGAGACTCAGTACAGGGAGATCAGTATCTGAATGTAGGAACCCAGAACCTATAGTAAGCCAAGCACAATAGTGTATGTGTGTATAAGGCAGAGACAAGAGAATCCCCAGATGCTCACAGGCCAGCTAACCTGACATATACAGCAAAGAGACCCTGTGTCAATGTAGAAGAGAAGAGATGGTTCCCAAGGTGGTTTTCTGACCTCACATGTGTTCTCATGGCTCTCAACTCATACTCACGTACACAAACATACACATCCATAGACACCCACCATTTTAAAATATTAACCATCACAGTGTTAACAATTCTAACCACACAGTCAATCTTGTACCAGTCAAATCGCACTCTAAGGTCTGATGGGATCTTCTCCTTTTCTAAATGAACATTTTCCTGTCTATGACATGAGTTGCCTCCTACAAAAAGAGGTAGGGCTAGACCTCCCTTTAGGCAATGCTGAATTCTTTGTACATGTTCAGACACGTCTCTACCTCATTTCTAGGTCTTACACCTCTGGGATTATTTCCCTGGCAAACTCACTAAAACCAACAGTATTATCATTCTGTCACACATCTCTCATTAGCCACAATAATGTATGTCACACCACATAAATTCACATAGCACAGGATATAAGCTGGGCCTTAGTAACAGGTTCTTGTCAGTGCACCCCTGCAATCACAAATACTATTATGCAGGTATGTCTCTATTTGGCTGCTGGGTGGATCAGAACTGGAAGATTCCATAGGATTTTAGAGAAGGCTCTTTCCCATAAAAGATTAACACTCTCAGGCAAAATATAAATGGTTTATTTTCCTTCACAAGATCACTGCTGACATGTTTCTTTGTGAGCTGGGAGTCCTGTTTGCCAAGGGAGTGGGCACAGTGGAGACAGGGCCCTGGACAGGCAAGAGCAATTTTTCTATCGTGATCCATAAGGCCTCTTGGGTTAACTCTAGAAACATCAAAGCAAGATTTTCTTGTGTCTTTCCCGTGCTCTGGAGGCCAACGGTGTCTGGTGCTAAAATAAACAACTGGCAGTTTCATTAGATTCCACAGAAGGAAGGAAAAGGTTGTGTTTCATACCTTTTATATTTTGTAAAAACATTGCTATGCAGACTCCAATTCTTCAATCTGTTTATTTAAACTTAAAAAATAGTACTAAATGCTATAAATAGAATAAACCATGTCCAGTTATGAGCAGTTACAATAAGTATGCAGCTGGTAATATAGCCTTAGAAATAATAAACTACTTAGCCCTGATGGTCACCCTTAGATTTTATTAAGCTACAGTTGGCTGAAGGAGACTGGTGGGCGGGGGAAGGCCCTGCCTGTTTAAACTGTCAAGAAAACCTTCAGCTTTTATTTTTGGTCCATTGTAGCGCTTACATAATCATGGAACAGCTGAAGTGTGCCAACCAAGACTCAAGTTTGTTTTACTTTGCTGAGAAATCCCAAGTCTGTTCATCAAAGACATCTGTTTATTTTCGGTTCATTTTGTTTCAGCTCTTAAGATACCTTGGTTCTTATCAGACAAGGATGTGAGGACCTGATGCTACTACCCTCATTCCTCCAGGGGCATGTTCTGAGTACAGGCTAGTACACAGCTCAACAGTAGATTGTGTGCTTGTGGGGGGGGGGGCACAATACAGTTACTTTTTAAATGCATGCAGCATAGTAGAGGAATAATGGTCACCCCAATACTAGTATCATGTTAGTGGATTAATTTGAATGTCTTTGTTATGAAGTCCTTTAAAAATCCAATGACATTTTTGTATGTGTCTCATAATATGACATTTGGGGAAGTGGAATTACTTGAAGGAGGTAGGTTACTGGGAGAGTGTCCTAGAAGGATGCACCTTGTACTTGGCCCCTTCCATCTTCCTGACTTTGCTTCCTGCCCACTATGGTATTAACTGCTTTGCTATACCACATATTCCCAGAAAACTCAGCTCTCCATAGTCTTAGAAGCAATGTCAAGTGACTATGGAAGAAAACCCTCGAATACACAAGCCAATGTAAGTATTTTTCCTTTGTTTCTGTTGGGTGTTTTGCTACAAAAATATGAAAGTAAATGGCTTTTCTACATAATTATCAAGAACTACATGCTTTTTAGAAAATAAAAATAATAAAAGATTAACAATGCAGAAAAACATCCTTCTTAAAATTTATGTGGACTGTCAAGGAACTTAAATATCTAAAACAATCTTGAAGAAGACTATCAAAGTTAGTGATGTTTCAAAACTTACCTCAAAGTGAGAGCCATAAAAATAGCATGACACTGGACAGATAGACTATGAACCAATGGGTACTAAGACCATTTAAGGATGTGGGTTATATCAGCTGCTTTCCTAATGCTGTAGTAAACACCATATTCTAAAGCAGCTCGGAGATGGAAATATTTATTTAGGTCACAGTTCATTGGTGGAAACCAAGGCGTGGACTCTAGATGGAAACACGGAGGCAGAAGCTGAATTATAAGCCATGAAGAAATGCATCTTACTGGCTTGCTATTCCTGAGTTTCTCAGCCTGCTTTCTTATATCACCCAGGACCACCTGCTCAGGGGTGGTACCACCCACAGTAGGTGGAGACTCCCACATTATTCTATAATCAGAAAAGTGCCCCCCCCCATTACCTACAGACCAAACTTATGGAAGTATTTATTTTTCACTGGAGAGTCTCACTTTGCAGACACATTTAGGTTTTTGTTAAGCTGAAAACAAAACAAAACAAAACAAACAAACAATAACAACAAAAACCCAACCCAAATCCAACCAGGATGCTGGAGAACCTGTATATGCACATTTGGATAAAGTTGTACCTTCATCCTATACTATATAAAAATTAACTCCAAGAGATCTAAAGACTTAAACAGAAAAGCTCAAATATAAGTACATCTTTTAGAAGACACTAACATTTATCTTGGCCCTGACACTGTATTGTGCTTCAGTAGAGATAAGTAGCTGAACTAGGGGGCTGGAGTCAGAAGCCTAGATTCCAACTCAAGACTATTTCTAATTATGTGGGCTCAAGCATGTTATTGGTTATCCTTTGGACTTACCTTTCTGTGTATAAGAAGCTCGGGAATGAAGGTGGTAGGAGGATGTGAATATGGGATGAGCTTCATACATTAGCATAAAAGCTAATAATGCACCTTAAAAGGGTGCCTGGCATGCAGCCTGTTGTAAACAGGTGTCCCCTGGGACCAGCCACTAATGTAGGCAAAAGAATAGAGCAGGAATGAAGATGATCTTCAAGTTAATTTCCAAGTCCATAGCCTAGGCTCTACCTTAACTCAGTCTATTTCCATTAATCTGTTTAGCCATGTGGCTTGATACTTCCTTCAGAGCAGCATTTTACTTTCTTTCCTCTGCATCTGCTGGTATCTTCTCTGGTGTCTCTCCTCTGCTCTTCCCCTCCCCAGAGTTTCCCTTATCTGGTAGTCCCACCCACACTTCCTGTCTGCCTTCTGGCCAATCAGCTTTTTATTAAACCAGTAGGAGGGACAATTATTAACAATGTACCAGAACATATTCCCACTACATTTCCCCCCCTTTTTTTCTTTTTAAAACAAGAACCTTAAATCTAATTTCCTTTGTATAATTTTTTTCACCATTATCTATGACAACTTGTATACAATACTGAAAACAAATACAAACATTCATAATTCATTTTTTGGGAATGTGGGCATCATTCTCTAGGCTACTTCCTGCTGAATAGGGGCCCTGGATACCCCAGGGGGACCTCCCCAACAGTTAGGATTATGGACAAGTCCTTAATGGAGTAGTCTCTAAGGCTGGGTCATCTCAGCCAGTCTCTTTAAAGTTGCTTTGGACACAGAGAGTTCAGAGGAAACTGCAACAGAGAGACTCTAAAAATACTAAATCATCTGGGCCATCCGGTTCCATTGGAGCTTTTTCAGAGGGTCTTCCTCAATCAAACTTTAATCAGAAATAAATCCACAGCCTCTCATTTTCTGTGGAAATAAAAAGAAAACCTCTTCTCTAAAGTAGCGTATCTTTTGATTTCAATTTTGAAGCAAACTCATATACAAAATTTTTAGGCTGGATTAATTCAACAACATTTATAATCACATGGCTTTTTAGCAGCTTTTACTACTTCATTTTCAGGCAAAAACCTTAAAGACAAGACAATAATATACAATATCCAGACATTCTTTGAATTTTTCATCTTTATGTGGCTTTTTTTTTGCTTTATTTCATTTTTAAGGACTTTCTCTATCCTTTTTTCTTTTTTTCCCTCAAGCCTATGTGTATTTTTAAACACACTCTAAATCATTTAGAGTTTTTCTGAATCTGTGTTCTCTACTGTATATATGTCTTATATTTTTCTGTTTCTGATCAAACCTTTAATCTGCCAAAGTGTGGCTAAGGATTAAAGGCTTCACTAGAATGGTTGGCTGGTTCCACCCAGCTCCTAGTCTAGCTTCATAGAGTTTAGCTTTTTAACAGAGGTACTGGTAGGACCTACAATTACCACTCTGGGGGATTTTGGGGTCCATATAACCATCAAGTAAAGCATTGCTATCTGCTGCTCATGAACTCCACTTATGTATTTGGCAGAAGGGCCTCTTAAAAGACTCACGGTGTTTTGCCACTAATGCTGAGACAGGAAGGCTTTCTTAAAAGAGTTGTGCCTCTGCTTGCCTCCAGCAAACAGAGCTGAACATGAAAACACTGCTACTAAGAAGCAGCCTTTGACTCTGTTTCCTTTTTGTCTATATAAATAGAAAGCTTAAATTCATCTTGTTGCTTACATAGAGACTTCTGTGAGACTTGAGGAACTGGCATTGTTGCAGCTCATTGGGTGTATATGACTCAAGCTGGTGTGCCATTTGTAGTAAGAAGCTGCTGGCCTGGACTAGCCCCAAGATCTGGACCAGCAGGCCCAAAGTTCCAAAGAAACATACAGAAGTTGTATTAATTTTATGCTTATTGGCCTATGGCTTAGACATATTGCTTAGCCATGTGGCTTGGTACCTTTTCTCAGAGCAGCATGGTTACCTTCTGTGTCCGCTGGCCTCTCTAGTGGTATCTCTCTGGCATCTCTCCTGGTGTCTCTTCCTGTTTCCAAAATTTTCTTAGTCTGGTAACCCCACCCAAACTTCCTGTCTGCCTTCTGACCAATCAGCTTTTTATTAAACCAGTAGGAGAGACAACTATTAACAATGTAACAGAACATGATTCCACTGCGAGAGTAGATGTCCCTTGAAGTCAACCCTGCCAAGAAACTCTGTAGGGGGATTAGGTGGTTCCATTGTAAATAATTGTCCGTGCCTATGATTTTAATAAAAACCACTGATTGGCCAAAGGCAGACAGGAAGTGTAGGCGGGGCTACCAGACTAAGAAAACTCCAGGAACAAGCAGAACAGAACAGAATACCTGAGAGAAGCCAAAAGAATCAGAGGACAACCATGCTGCTCTGAGAAAAGGTACTAAGCCCCATGGCTGAACAGGATAAGAGTCATGGGTTAGATTAAGGGTAGAGTCAGCAGTTATGCCTGGGTGTTAGGCCGATCAGCCTAAAATTATTGTAAGCATCTGTGTGTCTTTGCGGGTCTGTGGGTCTGCAGGTCTAAACCTTGAGGCTAGGCCCGAAAGTCCAGGCCAGAAACTCCTTCACAGATATGTGCAGAGGTTCATCTCTGTGGTAATTCCAGATCCTACCAAGTTGAAAATGAGCACTGGCTGTCACTCTCTTAAAGTTGAAGCCCTCCACAAAGTATCCAGTGGGTGGTTGTGGTATGGGTACTCATGCTTCTCGTTCATAAAACTGAGACATTTGGGAAATGGTTAAGGGCATGGCAGAAACTTATACATCATCAGGAAAGAAAAAAATAAGGTACAATATTTGGGGTGTGGAGTTTCATCTCGCATATGTAAGAAAAATCAGATAATGTTTTTTTTAAAAAAATATTGAAATGTTAAGAGTAATCAGTCATTTAGATATGAAAGCCATGCATGTTCTTATTTAGTTGCTTATATTGCTATATTTTGCAAAGGTTCTACCATATGTGCTTACTTTTATTATTGGGGAAATATTCAGATACTCTGGAGAGAAGAAATGAAGTCATTCTGTACACTGTCATAGCACACAGGGTCCTGGAAGTGTCTGGAGCCACCTGCACTGTAGCCTTCACTATGTTTTATATCAGTACGATCCTGGGCAGGTTCACATAGTAGGAACTTTTTCCTCAGAGTGGCTCTACTGGGAGCTGGTAAAATCTTTAAGAGGTAGACTGTGTGGTATGAGGTCATTGGGAGTGTACTTTTAAAGGGAATTGCAGGGTGCTTCTGGGCCTCCTTCACGCGTCTCATATCCCTAGGTCATCTTGTGCTGAAGACCTAAATTGATGTGGTAGGGCAAGCATGAACTAACGCCTCCTAAGCTGTGAGCTCATGTCATTTGCAAAGATGAAAGACTGATTTTAGGTATTTGTTGTAGTATTAGAAATCTGAGAATTACTGCTTTGAAGTGAACATTGAAAATACTACTCTTTATTGATCATATGCTGACTATGCCTTCCTGAGAGTCTAGGATGTCCCTCAGGGTAAGGGATCTTGGGTAGGCAGCTACACATTCTTTCTTTCGCTCTGCCTTGGAATCTAGCTCAGGTTTTTAGGGCACAGAGATAGATCCTGCCTCAAGATCTAGTGAGGATACCAAGGTTAAGGTATATGATTATTTGCTGACTGCATGTAGAAGAACCAATGAAATTAATAGTAGATGGATGGATTTGAGGACGGCTGCCCCTGCAGGAGGCTGGCCTGCCCAATGGCCCCATGGCAGGGTAGTTGGAAGGGAAAACAGGGATCACAGGAATTCAAAAATCTGCATACTCTGGAGTGTCCTTGGGCTCAAATTATGTAGAATCAAGAAATGAATTACCTCTGAGCATAGGACATTTGAACTAAATCTTGCCAAGGGCAATGGTTAGAAAATATAAAAATACTTTATTTAAACATTAAAAATAACACTGAAATTATTTTGGTAGAATAAATAAGAGTGCTGGAGTTGGTGGTGACTGTCAATCAACAAGTTTACTTATACATTAAAAACATTATCTAGGGTTGGAATGTAGCTCAGTTGAATTCATGCCTAGCATGCATGAAGCCTTGGGTCCAACCCCCATTTTTACATTAACTGGGCATGAATGCATGAATATAAATCTAATACTTGGTAGGCAGAGGCAAATGGGTCAGAGGCTCCAAGTTATCTTTGGCTACCTAGTACATGAGCCCCTTTCTCTAAATTAATTGCTTAATATCTCTTTGATTCAGTGAATATAGATATAAACACACACACACATATATATATAATTATGTTCTATTGCCATAGTAAAATACCATGATCAAAATAAGTTATAAAAGAAAGCATTTAATGTGGGGGGGTCATGGCTCCAGAGAATTAGAGCCATGACCACCATGGCAGGGATCATGGCAGCAGGCAGGCAGGCCTGATGCTGGGGCAGTAGCTGAGAGCTCGAACCTCAGCCACAAGCACAAGGCAGAGAGTATGACAGATATAGGTTTTTGAAAACTCAAAATCCACCCCCAGTGATACCTCTTCCAAGAAGACCACATCCACATCTCCTAATTCTACTCAAGCACTTCCAACATGGAGACCACGAATTCAATTATATGAGCCTGTGGGGCCATCCTCATCCAAACCACTATCATATCTATCTATCATATCTATCTATCTATCTATCTATCTATCTATCTATCTATCTATCTATCTACCTATCTATCATCTACCTACCTATCATCCATCCATCTATCCTTCTATCTATCTACCTGCCTATCATGTATTTATCTATCACTATAGATATAGTGCCAACCATCATTTCTCATTTAAAAAACCATAGCAAATAATTTAAAAGTTAATATGTTCAAAATTCCACCAAACATAATCACCATTTATAAATATTTACTACTGACATTTTTCTTGGCATTCGCTGATGGGTAGAATATGACATATTTACAAAGCACTTGTTTGGCTGCGGCCATTATGTGTACTTTAGAGAGGCATAAGTCACATGCAAAACTATGTAATTTGTAGAAGTGTTTTAATCATCTGAGGACTCTGGTATACAGACAGTCTTGAAAGTAATATCCCACTATACTAAGAGATGAATGTATTATTCATCCCTATTTTCTACTATGGATATGTGTGTCTTGATTTTTATTATATGCTGTATCTATGTATATTTATGTGTATGTACATATGTGTGTGTGCGCGCTATATCTTTTTTTTTCTTCTACAAGACATCTTCTGGATCATAGCTGTATATCATTTGACTCATGAGTGCTCAATATTTCATTACATAGATACACTTAAGTTATTATTAGTTGTGTCATGTGCTATGGATTAGCAGGCATGTGTCACGGATTAGCAGGCCTGGAGCTGCTCTCTTTAACATCAGCGCCAAGAGGAAACTCAAGCAGTTAAATCAAACCCAACAAGTTGGCTAAATTCTATGTAGTCGTTTATTTCTCTTGTAGCACAAAGGAAGAAGTCCCCATGCAGTTGGATGATGAATTGGCTAATACTCCCTCTACCTCTATGTTTGTCATTAAGTATCTGTCTTTGTCATCTGACTGTGATGATCCCCCATCAAGGCCAAGTGTTACTTTATGATACGAGAGTACTTATACCTGGTGGAAATGGCTCCATGCAGCCAGGTGGCATGGTGGTTGGCAGGGGTGTGGGAGCCACAGGAAGAGGTACTCAGGCTGTACTTATTTATTGGAATAAGGATTCATAGAAGAAAGACAGAGACAAAGAGAAACGAGAGAAATCAGAGAAGGGGAGGGTAAGGGAAGCATGACCTGGGGAGTGGGGGGGGGGAGGAATAGGAGGACGGACAAGTCAAGGGGAGACGTCTTCTTAAAGGCTGATTGGTGCTTATTGGCCAGGACTGTTAGCCTCTGAAGCCACACCCTTCCCTGAGATATGACATCAAGCTCCATTTAAGAAGAATTCCCATAGCTGAATCTCTCTCTTGCCTTTGCTCTCTCTTTGGGAGCACACTTCATTTCTCTCTCTTTCTCTCTCTCTTCTTCCCTTCCTTTTTTCCCTTCTTCTGTTATCATAACCATGTCCCTCTATCATCATAATAAAGTTTTTAATATAGAAATAGCTTCTAAGTGTCTCCTGCTGTCCACAGCTGCCTCCCATTGCGTCCCCTATGAGGTCTCCGCATTCTTAGACACCTGCCACCAGGTAACTGGGGAATTCATTATCGTATCATGCCAGACCGCACAAAATCCTAACAAGGACTCTAAGAAGTGGGTCAGAACCTAACACCAATCACCACAATAGCAAGTATAATCGTGCCTACTTTAGTTTCTGATGGCAATAGCTAGCTTTCTATTAGTGAGAAAATACTTGTGAAAATCAGCTTAGGAGAGATAAAACATTTTGGCCCACAGATTCAGTGGTCTCACTCCATCCTTAATTAACTCTGTTTCTTGTGGCCATGCTGACCCAGTACACTATGGTAGAAGTGAATGGTGTAGGAGGCTGCTTGATGCTATGGTAACTGGGAAGCCAAAGGGGTAAGAGGAGGAGCTTGGCACACCTAGTTCCAACTTCATCTCAATGGCACATGAACTGTCTGTTCAACCCTTTGAACCATTTTTAATCTTAGGTGCATTTTTTTGGGCGGGGGGTCTATTTCACTTGGATTTTTACTTCCTTCCTGTGTTCTGCTTTGAGTACTTTGACAGGCGTGTCTGTGGATATCCTTTCTCAATCACTTTCCTTTTCACTCTCTGAATTTTGTGTTTTGATATGCAGAGCACTATTGTGTCCGCTTCGTTCAATTAGTCGTCCTTAGAGTGGCTAGTGCTTACTCATTGTGTCCATCTAAGGGTCTATCTGTGAAAGTTTGACATGATTTCCTTAGTATCATGTGGCCATCTCCCACTCCCCCCTCAGTGGGAAATAGGACTGTTGGCCCCTAGCCCAGGAACATGCACTTAGTAGGTCTTCAGAACATGTCAAAGGAAACTATTTTCCTGGCATCCCTAGAAGGAAAACCTTTAAGGTCTGTTCTTTGTGGGGTTGTTTAGAACAGTCTGTTGTTTTTTCTGATTCCTGCATTTTTCTTTGTTTTTCATGGAACCCTCAGCGCCGATTTCCTGTCAAGCTTTGCAAATAAATATCAAGGTCAGGGGCTGGAAACAGTTCTGGGGCTGTCTTGGTACCTCTTGATTCCACTGGGCCAAGAAATGCTTTCAAGCCTGAGGGCAGAAGTTTTTCAAAACAAGTCTGTTCCAGCAAGGGTGTGAGCCCCTTCCACCCGCTGGGCCCCCTCCTTCTTGAATTTTAACTACTTTGGGAAGAACAGAAATTCTGGAAAGCCTTTGGTGTTTTTGAGTCACTAAGTGAGCTAGGTGATGAGGCCTGTGGTGATTTCTCAGTGAGAGGTTCCTACAGTGGGAGCCCTGGGGCAGTGAGGTGGTGACAGACAGCCTCTCCGAAGGGCCAGGAGGCAGCAGGCTTCCTGTTCTGCCACATGGCTCCCTTCTGTTCTTGCTCTTAGCTGAGGCTGTTCTCGTGGGTAGAGGGGCTTTGATCCTGTGACTTGGTGATGCTTGTCCAGGCCCCTACGTGTTAGAGCTGAAGGAAGTTTAGAGGAAATCTCCCTGCACCATTCTCTTACTTGTCTTCTCTTTGTTTCTTTTCTTCTGTGTTTTGCTGGTCTGGGCTTGTAAAACAAACACTGGGGACAGATTCAAAGGAGACCTCTGTTGAGGAGCTTTTTGACTCACTTGGAATGACACCCCTCCCTGTTCCTAAGAAGGGATGTTGTCAGGTGTCTGCCGCCCTAGGCTCAGTCTGGGAATGGCTGAAGCAGGGCCTAGGCCAGACTGCTATGACTTCAGTAGTGACTGTGACTAGAGGGTGGATAGTAAGGTTTTCATGCAGAGGGTTTACAGTCTTTCTAACCTTTTTCCACCAGCCTCTTCACCCCATTTGAATGGGAAAGTGACATTTCCTCAATTACATATAATTGTAATTGAGGAAATTTCAGCCTGGTTTCTGGAGCCATATGGGAAGTTGGGCTGCTTAATTCTTAACACCCCCCCCCCCCCACACACACACACACTTCGCCACAGCACATACATTCACTGAGTTATAAAATTACTTCCAGACAGCAAAACCCTCCAGTTTGGGAGCAGTGAGACAGTTTAAATGACACTCCCACTACACCCCCCCCCCACACACACACACATACCATTGGATCTGACTTGATTATATGCAACTCTGTATGTGCCTACATCCACCCAGCTTCTTTCCAGTGATGGAAAGGTAAGAGAGACTAAGAGGTTCTTAGATACCTGCCCCTCCCCTGAACAGCTCTGCCTCTGGCACACCTGCTGTGTGGCTCCTTTCCACCCTTCAGTCCCTGGGGCCTACCTTGGACAAGTTCTCCTTCTGTTATGCTTGGATTATTACCACCACCTCCCACGTGTCTGCCAGCCTCTTATTCTGGTCCACTTCCCCCTCATAAATCAAATGAACAGGCATCCGACTGTCAAACCCTGGATTAAGATTCTTTTGTGGCTTCATCATAACAGATAAAACTTTGGCTCCCAATCTGAAAGCAAACCCTAGGTCCTCTCAATTTTTCAGATGTTCTCTCCTCTTCCCCACCATCTTTCCACTTCCCCCACAAAACTTTATTAACACACACTTAAAATGACTACCACATACTCTCAATCCCCCACGTCTTTGATTCCCTGTCATTGTTTGTTTATCCGTGCAGCCAACAAATGCTCTAGTTTTATTATCATAAACATAAAAGCTTTGTCATGCCCAGCATTTGCCCCTGGGAAATCAGTTGCAACAACTCCCTTTTTTTTTTTCTGGAGGTTATTTGTTGTCTCCCCAATAGTGCCATTCTGGCCCTTATGGCCCATCCTCCTCCCCAAAGGACTAAAACCTTATGTTAATAGGGGGAAAAAGGAAAAACATGCTTTCCTGCGCTACAAATCTCCTTATCGCTGCCACCTGCTGAGCGCTGAGTGCTGAGTACGTCTTTTGGGATCTTCCAAGACCTTGGGTGTGCCCGGATGAGGGGGCAGGGTGTGAGAGAGTTAAGAAGGTAGTAGAGAGCTGAGACACAAGAGGAGAAGCCTGAGAGACACACTAGCAGAAGCTGGAGACAAGCATGGAGTAGAGTTAGTAGAGTCAGTGTGAGTGGAATGGGCAGAAGGAAACCAACATGGCGGGAAGCTAGAGGGAAAAAGGCTAGGCGAGATGCATGGCAGAAGAGAAGCATGGCAGGGGGAGAAACAGGTCTAAGATATAAGATGTACCGAATAAAGCTCGGGTCTCTCATTGTGATCCTGAATGATGGAACCTAAACGACTCCTGAGTGCAGATTATTTAACCTCGATGCCCCTCGCCTGGACAAGACTCGACCCCAAGAAATCGGACGCGGTAGTTATTATTTTTCCCCTGCTTTTTAAAAGAGGCAAACAGGAGCAGAACCACCACAAATCTAAACATGACAAAATGTAAGTTTGAGGAAGGAATCTAATAGAGGGTTTCGGAGAGTGAAGGGGTACGTACTAGGGTCTAGGGACAGCTGTCTCTCACATAGACTGGCCAAAAAGGCACATGCAGTGTGCAATATTTAGGCTGCAACCTGGTGCTGGGGGATACCAGAGTGAAAAGGGTCCTCTCTGCAGAGAGCATGTACAAAGGCTGTAACATTCTGCTGCAGTCAGGACTTCAGAGAACCAACCAGCACCTTAAGAGGAACACTTACCAAAGTAGTAGAGGGAAGGCTGGAGCACATGGGTGTGTGTGGGGGTGGGTGGGGGGTGTCAAACAGCTCCCAGGAGCCCAACTATTGTCCTGAAAGAGTTTCCTCAGGCTACTGTGCAGGCAGAGGGTCAGAGTGGGACATGAAGGATCTAAAGAGTTCTGGAAAGAGACCCAGTGACATAGATAAGGAGACAGCTCCAACTGATGGGCAATGAGTGTGGGAAGTGGGCACACTGCAGAAGAAACCTAAAGAGAGACTTGAGGGAGAGTGACTGGGAGGAGGCCTCTCCAGTGAGGTGCATGCTCATCTGGGGCCCCTGGGGAGCTCTGGGCACTGGCTTGGGGATCTGTCACTTTCTTGTTCTCTCTCTCAGGTAGGCCAACGAGCAAACCATCATCCCCTCTTTAGGCTCAGCTCTCCCAGGCACAGTCACCTCTGTGCTCTCAGGATTTCTACTACAAATTAAAGTTCTTTGCAACTTTCACCCATCTCCTTGAGAATCAGTGGTGTCTCCATCACAGGTCACCATAATTATTTCTGTTAGACACCATGGGCACAGACCCCCTTAGAGCAGTGTTTAACTTGTAGATTGCAACTTCTTTGGCGGTTAAATGACCCTTTCACAGGGGTCACCTAAGACCATCTCCATATCAAGTATTTATATTATACTTCATAACAGTAGCAGAATTATAGTTATGAAGTAGCAGTGAAAATAATTTAATGGTTGGGGTCACCATAACATGAGGTGTCACAATATTAGAGGGTCACAATATTAGGCAGGCTGAGAACCACTGTCTTAAAGGAACTCCTTCTGATGTGTAGGGGAAGTTGAGTTGGATCATTAGGGTTTCGGGAGCATGAATATGGCCATGTAGAATGTATTGGAAAAGAAATGTTAAAGAAAGTATCCTTCACACACTGGTTTCTTCTGAATAGGGCTCTTTCTTGGCTGCTGATTACACAGCTGTGGCTCAAGCCCTACCCAAGATAGATGAAATTAGCATAATGGCCAGGGCTCAATGGGCGATTTGTTCAAGCCCAAGAGATGAAGTCAAATGTGCCCCTCTGGAGATCTGAACTCAGTGTGCAGAAGCTTTTTGTTCTTGGCCAGGCTACACAGTGGTCAAGGCCAAGCTGCTGGGCAGGTAGTCATGCAGATGGAGGACCAGGTGTTGGGAAGGGGCTTCTAGAAAGACAGATCAGGGCAGTCCCACCTAAAATCACCTCTGGGTGTGTCTGTGAGGGTATTTTTAGACTGAGTTCATTGAAGTGGGAAGATCCACCGTGGGTGGAGGCAGAACATAAGACTCTACAGGTTGAGTTCTCCACTGAATAAAAAAGGAGAGAGCAAGTTGTGTGTGTCTCTTTCTCTGCTCCCTGGCTGTGAATGTGATGTGACCTGCTGCTTCACATCACCAGGACTTCCTTGCCTGTCCCCTCAAACGGTAAACCAAAAGAAAGCCCTCCATCCTTAAGCAGCTTCTGTCAGATGTTCTGTCTCAACATGAGAAAGGTAACTAACGCAGCATCCAATTCACAGCTCCTGTGTCTGGAGACTCAGTGCTTTAAGTAAGGATAAAGACAGGGCGTGGCACAGGGACTCTGTGGCACAGGGACTCTGTGCTAGGTAAACTGGAGAAAATCCATCTTCAGTTATTGACCTATTGTCCTGAGCAGTAAGCTCTCAGACGCAACTATACCATCCCCTTGTAGCAGATCCCCACTATTATATAGGGGGGTGTCTTAGTCCTCCAATGGGGAACTCGCCTTTTTTGGCAGAGCATCCATTTTTCTTCTGTTGCCAATAAAAGTCCCAGTCCTGTTCTTTCTCCTCCGCGCCCCTCTATTGCTTCTGACAGAGTTTGCCAGTTAGCTGAGGTCAGGATTTCCTTTTTACAAACAACCTGCTTTCAGTCAGCGGGGCCAGAGGTTTCCTAAATTACAAACCCTCTTATTTCTTCTGACCCAAGTCATCCTGTCAGTTTGCATAATAGCACAGAATGGAAGGGAATGGAAATGCTCAGGGAGACACTGGCAGAAAGATGTGCTCTATGAATGTACCACACTGGGTCGGAAAAAGACCCTGCGTGGGTAGGTAGACTGTTGGAACTGAAGCTGCCAGTGTCTGCAGGGAAATTACTTCTGCATCTCAAGTGGACCAGCAGCATCTCTCATCTCCAGGTTCTGGTAAGCAAATGGCCTCTTTTATAGTCATTTGAATTGAGAAACATCCATGTCATATGCAAACATTTTGAAAAACAAATGGAAAATGTTATTGGGAAGCATGTGTCTGTTTACTTTACACTTGTAAATGTTGATTGGAAGAAAAAATTTAAAGCCAAAGAATGACCTGGGATTGAGACACTAGGTTTAAGAAAATTAAATAAAAAGGTGTGGACTCCCATCCCCAATCAAGAAGATATCTCCTCTTGACAGACATTCCCAAAGGAAAACAAATTTTCTCCAGTGGAATCTCACAAGGCATATTAACCACACTTAATCGTAGATGGTCAATACCATATGAACTCAATGGTATTTTGTAGATTATTTTCTATCATACTGCTTTGTTTAGGCTTTTTTTTTTTTTTCTAAATCTCACTGCTTGCATAATTATGGTTTCTGATTTTGAGTGTGTGAGTGGGGAGATTTTTTTTTTTTCTTGTGTGTTTTCTATTCATTCATTTCTTGCCTGCCAATTTTCTAAAGAGACCCAGGGAGGACCCAGGGAGGACCGAGAGGAGCCGGGGGAGAGGAACGTATGACCAGAATATACTGTAGGAAAAAAATATTTTCAGTTAAAAACAAAATACACTCAGAAACCATGAGAAAGTTTGCAATGGGGTACAGGAGGTCAGAGAGGCCCTGAAACCCGGACAGGGACTCTAATTTGACCTGGTGGCTAATGACAGATTGAGGAACAAAGCCAACTTTGACTGGCTTACAGCTCCGCTCAGGATATTTTCATGATCCAGCAGGGAGACTTAAGGTCACGACTTTCCCTTACTTGACTGTGACCCTTCCATGGGGAGGGGGGAAGACATGGTCCCTGAGTGCAAAGCATTTAACCTAAGTCTTATAATCTACACAGTACAGTGGGCCAAACTAGACAGCTCTGGGTCCTAGCAATATAAGCAGCCATCTGGAAAAGTACCCTCATCAGAAAAGGCCAGACATGCCTTCCACTGGCCCAACTATTGTTTCTTCATTTTTTTCTATTATTTCTTTCATGATAGGGCTGTGGTCTTGTACCTCTAGATAGCATTGAGCCTACATGTCACCGTCCATTTCACTTCCTTTGTCTTCTGGCCACTCACCAATCCTTTAAGCCTCAGGATTCCAATTCTGGGGTTTTGTTTCTCTTTGTCAGCTAGCTGTAACCCTTTCCCAGTTTAGCCCACTACATCACTCTCCCAATCTAGCCTGCTGTCAGTCTCACCTCTATGGCAAGTTTTGCCCTGGCCTATTCCCTGCTTTGAATCTGTAGGCGCCTTCCTAGTGTACTGCTGGTCTCTATTAGCACTACTCACAGAGACCTTTCTAGAAGAATGTCAGTGTGTTCTCTAACATCCACCACCCAAAGGTTTGAGAGCAGGGGCCTGTTTTTCATCTTGCTTCTAGGTCCAGACCCGGATTGCTTATAGCATATCTATAGGGTTATTACTGCATTGGAGAAGTTGATTCATCATATGGGTGGGAAAAAAATGTGTATACAAACTTTTTTCCCATAGGGAGCTTTTCTAACCTGAATGTATCTTGTTCACTCACTCACTAATTTATTCACAATTTGTGTAGAAAAACTTCGCTGTGAAGTCAGTTACTAGATCAAGGCCACCTTGCCCCACAGCACCTATGGCAGAGCCACATAGGGATGGCTAATCTATGGGATAGAATATGAGCGACCCATAAAGCAAAGGTAGGTGGGGGAGTCCATCAAGAGGAGCCACCGCTTTGTGATACTAGGAGAAAGAGTTTTGCTGAGGACAGAGGGCTGGTGTAAGTGGTCTGAGGGTAGAATGCTAGAATGTTCTGAGCCAAGATGAAGTGGGATTTTTGGTCTATGTACTGACCAGAAGTATGGAAGGCTTGGTCTTTACAATAATGGGAGGCAATGCTGAGAGGCAAGGACAAGCTGTAGTTGGAGGTTCTAGAATATTAGAATCTGAGCTTCAACTAATGGTCAGAGGGGAGCCCTTAAAATGGTTGGACTGGGGGACGCCATGTTAGAAGTATATCGTCGGAGTGTACAACCCTCGCTTTGTATATTTTTCATACTTTCTTCACCTAAGATCTGATAACACCGTCACTTCCCATCTCTTCAAAGATTTTCCCCTTCCACTCTCAATGCTTTCATATTGGACACCTCGTTATTCAAGTGAATTGCTGTAGTGAGTGCCTGTGAAGAACCCACAACACAGGGCTGATGAATGGGCCAGACAACTGTGTGCTTGGTTGTCGTGTAATCACATATATGAATGTTGTGTTTCTCAGGTTAAACTCTCAAGAGAAAATGAGTTGTACAGTTTTATAGCCCTTTGTCTGTGATTAATGTGGCATATCACAGAGATATATGTTGTGACTGTTCTTTTTTGAAGAAACTGCCTCATATTGCTCTCCCTTAGGTATTTAAGTGCGTAGATCTATGATCTGCAATCCAGGATAATTTATGCTTAATTCTATTCTATTATAGATAAATTTCAGTGAGGATCCAGTTGGTGTAGTCTGGGGAAATAAAGAGCTTTTCCAGTCCTTATGATGATCAAAGAACCAGCTGTTCCTTCCAATTCAGTCCTAAAGGACTGATAAAGTCATCACCGGGTTGTCCATATAACTTCCTTTGGCTTCAGGGTTCTAATGCAAACAAGATTCTTCTTCACATAACCAAAGCAGAAAGATGATACTGACATTCAAGGAGCACACAGTGCCGCACAAATCAAGTTTATTAATTTAAACACAAAATTAGTGAAGAAAAAAATCTGTACACAATTGTGAACACAACACACCTTTGTGTGTGTGTGTGTGTTTTGTTGTTGTTGTTGTTTTTAACAGTAAGGCCAAGATCAAAACTTTCTTTTCAGTCAGCACAGAGCACAAAATCACCAAGTGAAGAGGCTTCATTTCTGTCAACCAATGCCAGGTGAGACAGGAAACCAATTCCGTTATTCACTTGAACAATTTGGAGAATTCACAACAACTAATTTTAGCAGCAACATGGAATCTTAGAGAAGGAAAGGGTAGGGTTTGTCTGTCTACTACTCTGGGTCAAACCCAATACCCTCAATATAATATGAGACAAAATTGATCTAAAGGTTCATTTCATGGCAACATAAAGTCCCAAATGAGGATGACTCCTGCCCATACAAACTCATCATTTTAGATGATTCTTTCTTATAACATGATAAACATAACCATTTGTCATCAACCCCCCTCCTGGTTCATGTCAGTAATGTTAGTAGAGAGAAACATTAGCGTCTGATGGCCAGACATACCCACCACGGGTAAGGAACCTCTTTGGGGGGTAGGGAGAGACCGAGTGAAGGGGGGGATGGGAAGCGTTGCTGACTCAGCTACGTGGTAATGTCCTTATGGATACAAACAAGAAACCCAGACACAATAATAATTCTGAGCACATGGAAGCTCTGCTAGGCTCCAATTAATTTTATTAATAAAATATATCTATCATCTATATTCTTTCTGTGGGATGAAGCATTTGAATAATCATTCTTTTCCAAGTAGTTACATATAATACATTAGTGTTGAAATGAGAAAATGAGGTGGGCCGGAAGACTTTTAATTTTTTTTTTCAGTTATGAAACTGCTGTGTTATTTCCATGAAGGCCCTTCTAACCAACATTAAAAAAAAATTAGAAAAATTGCTTGGATAAAAGATTGGGAAAATAAAATCCGTGTTGACACTTGACATTCATGCTTTTGGTCTTAGGTAACATTATCAAAAAGATCCATTATCTACAATATTTATACCCAATACTTAGCTAAGGCACTGCAGGACTTTGTGCCCAAGCTTCCTAAAAAGGCATTTCTACCTCATAATAGCATTTCCCTAAACAGAATGTAAAAGAATCATCCATTATTACAAATTTACACCAAAAATTCTTTCTGTACACGATTGTCTCAGTGATGTACATTTTACACGTTTAAATTAGACATACTTTAAACTACTTTGCATGTGCTAAAATTCAGAGTACTTACTGCATTGTCAGGCAAAGGCCTTTAATATTATTTCTTATACTATTGTCCTCTTAATTATTTGATACATAGAAGTCTGTCTTGGTGAATTATATGATATGTGAATTACACTTCAGCAAATCTGTTTTTCGAAAGTCTTTTCATAAATAAGTAGCGATGTACAGATTGCCCTGGGGAGACCCAAAAAGTAAACCTTTGAGAAAATACCTCCTCTGTTGTCCAGGAGACACATTTCAGTCTTTGTTGTGGAATCAAGTTTGCTGGGTTGGAAAGGCTGTTTATGTCACATTTGCTGAAAACCAAAGTGTCTGTAGGTCTCTTCTTCACAGGTTTGAACCATGTAGTTAATGTAGCCAAAACACATCACACTGTGTTAGAACATTCTCATGGCTTATTTTCACTGGATTCACAGTACTAGAGTCAATAGCTGTTCTGAAGAAATACACATGGTCCTCCATTAATTCGAAGGTAGGAGTCAAGACCACAGCCATCCATATGTTGAAATTGGAACATTCTGCAGTCCAGCACCGACACAAGACTGAGGTCTGCTGGATTGTCTCTGGCTACAGGGCAGTTGTGCATTGTCAAATTGGCACAAGGCTGTCACAGGTATTCTAGTTCCAAGGCATGATGCAGGGCCATGAGGTCTGAGTGACTGGAGACCCTCCAGAAGGGCATAGCGTGCTACAAAGGGCAGACATATGGTAAAGACAGAGAATCTGATAATACAAACCCTCCCATCTCCTGTAGAGACGCTACATTTCAGTAATATAAAAACTGCTAGCCAGCATATTCTTGTCACATATACTTAAGATGCAAAATTACCCTTCTAAGATCAATGGTGTGAGTATGGTATCCATTTCTCTCTACTGGAACTCCACTGCCACTTGAACGACAATTCCAAACTTTAAATAAAGTCACTGAAAAGAAACCGGTGCTTTTCAATACACATCCCTTGTGGTTGTCAATGTGGAAAGTTTACAAAGCTTACACTTTACAGGTTGAGACGTTTTCTTTAGTTGGCAAAATTTTCACTTTTTTCTAAACAGAATCTGCCCATAAATGAAGCAAGTTTTCTTTCTCATGATTTTTCCATGTGGAAAAATGTATAGATGGACATCTAAGGTTAATGTGAGTGTGTGTATCTACAGTTGTTTAAGCCATCAAGGCGCAAATCAAGTTCAGACAGAACTGTCTGGGACACCTGAACAAACCAGTGGTTGTGGAAACAGGGTGAACCTCCTTCCACAGAAGTTGAAGCAGACTGCTGCTCAGAAGCATTTGAAAAAGTATTTATGTGGCAGCAAAACCCTTCTCTGAGAACAGTATTCTGTTTTCTTCATGGGAAAACTGGCTCTCTCACACACAATAATCTAGAGGCAGATGTATGATTTGCAATTATAGTTCTGAAGAATTTGAGGAAATTTCATAAGATGTGGAAAATCTATCACAGAAGCTGGACTTTAAAGATTTGTAGGTAGTCTAATATAGCTCATAAAGCTGTTATATCATGGCACGCACATTATTTAATATCCTTTTAAATAATGGTAATACTGTTAATGTGCTAAAATTACCTGCCTAAGTCTTTTACTAGATTCTCAAACTGTAACATCAAGCATTCCAGACTCAGTCCTCTGACAGGTATCCATAAATCTTCAGTATATGTCAATAAGAGAATAGTCCAGAAATGAACGCCTAAAATCTCTGCAGATATATAGAAAGTTGGCTCCCTTGGCACTATTAGATTGTAACCTGTATCATGACCAATTTGTTTATTCAGCAAAGATTATCTTTTGTGTTTCTGGGATCATGGTTTAGGGACAGAAGAGTCAGAGACATAGATGGTGCCAGCTCACCCTCTCTGACTGTGAAGCAGGAATTCACAGGGTGCTAACATGAGGATGAAGGGCACAATTATCTTTGTGTAGGAACCAGGGAAATACCCCAAAGAAGAGAGAACAGTTGAGCTGAGTGTTGGAGGTGAGCATTTGGAAGGATACACGGATGGCTCTGGTTTTGAGGCCTAGATAAAGCAGAGCTTCATTGACACTGACTATGTGTGGAAGGTAAAGCTGGCTGAAGAAGCCAGACAATACATAGCCCTGTAAACTCTAAATCCCTTTATTGATGAGAGTGAGGAGTGCTGTTCTTTCAGCTTGTGTGGAAGGTGATTCAGTGGTAGTATTAATTTGCTATGGAAGGAAGAGGAGAGAGAGATTTAAATAATAGCAGGTAAGCTATTCATCTTATTAAGTACAGGTACCTCAGGATGCTAGCAGCATGCTGAAGGCTCTTTAGATGGCCAGCCAGAAGCTTTAGAATATCCACCCTCTCAAACACACAAGCTACTTGTGGAAACTAGAATTCTCTGGAGGTAAGTATGTTTCCTTCAGATTAATCCCCTTTACACACATCCACTATCAGTACAAATTTGAAAGCTATTGGTACACTGTAGAGTGAAGCATGAAATGAGTGACAGAGATATTGAAAAGGGAACTGATAAAAAAAAAATCTGGTGACTCTGTTGACAAGTTAAGGTGCAAGATAGGCACTTTGGTTCATGGCTGCAAAAGCAGTTCTGAGAACTGTGTCTCCACACAGTTACTAGATGCCAGCCCAGAACACACATAAACTGTCTAACTTTAAACCAAATAACAATATCTAGAAAGAAAAAATTATTCATAGAGTCCTGAGTTAGGTTGTGCTCTAGCATTGAGATACAAGAAACTTCACTTTTCCCCCTAGAGCGTTAATAAACTAGGGCCAAGTGGCATCCTGAAAGCTACACCTATGGTATAAGATACTCCATCTCAGTGCAGAAACATTGAAGCTACTCCTTGAAATAGACCTGCCAAAGGTTTTGGATGAGAGCTGCCAGACCCTAGGGACAGCTGCGTTGAGATTCTTAGTTCCAGCCTCAGCACCATCTGCTCACAGGAAGAAGAGGTAGTGATGTCTGCTGTGGTGAGCAGTTTCGTCCTCAAAGAACCAAAGGGGCTGTAAGCGGAGTCCACGGTCAAGCAGCTGGTTAGTAGAGAACAGCCTAGCAGAGGCCAGTGACTCTTGTTAATAGATCACCAGATCAGTATTTTATAGGGTAATATTTTCCTATCCAGTACATACCAATGTCAAGATTTTACATTTGACACTACTGAGGAAAATGAAGTGCTATGAAGTGTGTGTGTGTGTGTCTGTCTGTCTGTCTCTCTGTTTTTCTGTGTGTATGTCTCTCTCTGTGTGTGTATTACAAGCAATATTACTCTTGGCCATAAAACAAATATTTCTTTTATATAATTCTAGTTTTTATACAAGAAAGGGTGCCAAAAGAGGAACAGAGAAGTACATGGCTTTGAAGAAGCCTCAGATCAAGTCTTCCATTCCTTTATGGCACCATCTTTCCAAAGCTCTAGTTTATCAGTTAGTGTAAATGATTTGTTTTTGCTTCCAAGTTTATGGTTAAAATCAATGCCATGACCTATAGCCCATCATAGCTACAGCAAAGACTAATACATGGCACAAGGGCATGCTGCCATGGCTCAGCACCACTGGGCAGACATATCAATCCACTGAACCATCTCCTCACAACCAGAGGCAGTGTGAGAGAAAATCCAAAAATGATGACTGCGGGGGTGGGGGGTGGGGGTGTGAGGGGGTGGGGGGTAATGGGGGTGTGGGAGTGTGGAGGTGTGGGGGTGTGGGTGTGGGGGGGTCAACAGCAAGCTGGGCCTGCACAGAGTAGGAAGAAAAAACAAAGCTAGAGAGGTTGATGGGTGGGTGTGGGATTCCTGCTTAGATACACAAAGGTGACAGATGGAAGGGGGTTCAGGAAGCATCATCTGTAATTAGCCTGGAATGTCAACAGGCTGGAATGGTCTGTCCATTATGCAGACTAACAAGGAAGGAGTCTTCTCAGGGGGAATGCCCTGAGAATATAACAAAGGAGTTTAGATTTTATCTTGTCAATGAATGGGAAGGGAGGCTAATATTTGCTGAAGGCCTGAAAACACAGGGAAGGAGGGATTTGAAATTATTCAGGGCCCAGGAAGAGAAAGGGGGATTTGAAGGTGTGACTAGCTCATCACAGAGAAAGCTGTGGTGTAGTCAGTGTGCAGAACAGAAGAGGGGCATTTGAGTGGTCAGTGCTGGGTGAGATCTGAATTCATTCAGTGAGGGCAGACTCAGAGAGGACAGAATGTGAGGAAAGTGGAGCTACTCCCTGTCCCTAACAAGGGGGAGCTGACAGGGCAATTGTAGAGGTCAACCTGCAACCCCCAGGGCTTAGCACTGTATCAAGGCCTATGGTGTTTGCAGGAACCAATTGATCCATTTCCATTATCAGGAACTAGGCCCAAGCAGGTGCTGCTATTTAGGAATGAGGAAGTTAGCAGAGGACAAAAGAAGCTGACTAAGGTCAGGCCTTGCTTGGGAGCTACAGAGGTTACTCTAGGTCAAAAGGCAACCCCCACTATATAAGGCTTTCCCTGAGCTTCTATAAAGGGCATTCTTGGTTCAAGAGTGACTTCCAATCTGTAGGTCTTAGCTCGGTGAAGGCCGCTCTTCGACACTGATGTTACAGATGAATCTCCCAGAGAGGTTCAGATGTTACAGGCAATGAAGCCTAAAGGAACACTGGCTTGGGAGTCTTACCTGAAATATGTCCCAAGGAAACACAATGGCTTGCTTGCCTTTGTGCACAACTCTTCAAATCTCCTTCCCTCTGAAAGGTGACCTTAGATGTCATGTGTATGCCTTCTGGTTATGCATGACATCCATCATATAAAAAAGCTATGTGTCCTGCTGTACACATTGAAACTGAAGCTTGCACAATTTTTGAAACTGCACTAATAAAAATCTATAATTTAAGAGTATCTTCTTGCTGGCATAAACATTGCAGTGTTAGGAATGTACTCACAGAATGTTAACTGGGGATCTGCTTTAAGCACAATGCTAGAACCCCCTAAATACTTAGACCCAAAGGGCTGGTAAAATAATAGCACATCCAAACAGTAGCACACTGGCCACTTAAAGGATTAGTGATGCTCTGGGTTCTGGTTCAGATAGCTGCCAGAACAGACCAATGAGTGAGAAAGGAAATTCAGACAAAGTATGCAGAATTACCATCTATGTTTCAAAAACACAAAACCTGTCTGAGGGTGCACATATGACTTCTAGGCAGCTTGCATATACAGAGGTTCAAATACATCTGTAGTTGTAAATAGAGACCTCAAAAAATGGACAGTTTTAACAGCTCACAGTAAAACACACACACATAATCCCCGCACATTACACTTGTGTCTCTGCTTCCTTTTAGGCTAGTGGTTTTCAACCTTCCTAATGCTGTGACCCTTCTACCGTTCCTCAGGCTGCGGTGACTTCCAACCGTAAGGTTACTTTGTAACTGCAATTTTGCTGCTGTTTATGAATTGTAATGTAGATATCTGTGTTTTCAGAGGGTCTTAGGCAACTCCTGCAAGAGGATCCTTCCACCCCCAGGGGCTGGTGACCTGCAGGCTTAGAACTTCTGCTTTAGGCTGAGAGAGCCAAGACATAGCATGTAGTAAGTGACAATTAAGTACTAACAAACAGCTTTGCAATAATAAACTAACTTCTACTTAGTGCTCAATCTCTGCATTCCCCTTAGATAAAAAGCAAGGCATTCAATTGCATTATAAACATTTTCTTTTTCCCAGCAAAGGTGGCTTTTTCAGGAGTTTAAAATGAGGCACGACTGGCCAGGTATGGCTTAATTTTGGATTTCAGCAAGTTTTAGCATGCACAGTTATAGGAACAACTTTTAAATAAAATCTTGGTCAGAACACAGAATAAGGGTGCTTGCCACCCTTATTTATTTATCTGGGTGTCTAAAAAAAAGTAATTTTGCAATGCAAACTAGATATCACTACTTAATCAGTCTGATTCTTAAAGTTATTCCCATGCTTAATTATTTCACTCAAGCCACGGTGTATCTTCATTTCTAAGGAAACACTTTTATGATACAAATTATGGAGTTGGATTGAATTTCTTAGGAAAGCCTGACTGTACCAGCAAAAAGAGTCAAAATGTCAGAAGAGTCGCTGCAGGCACCTGGAGAGTTGCTGACTGGTTTCTGGCTTTAAGAAGCCCTCTCTAGCTGGAGAATATGATTTAGGTAGATAAAAGACTTCTCTCCAGGGGGGAAAGGAGACTGCTGTAGCCCTTTTTAAAGAACACAGAAAAGAAGAAGCCAGCTAAGCAGTTGAAGTTGCTTTTGAAAAAAGGCAAAATGTTATGATTTTGTTTTGAATGTTCGTACGTGCAGAACTTCACAGGGAAGGTTGTTTTCTCACGACTAATTCTGTTTAGAAAGTTCAACCACTTGGTAACTAATATATCAGAATGGTAGTGTACTTTAAAAGTAGGAAGCTGTCTCTGGGCAGGATGGGCAGAACATAGCTCTAGATGTCTGTATGCAAGCATCTGCCTGGACAGAGAGTTAAGTGAAGAAGCAATTTCTGTGTAAAACCAGGGGAAAGGAGACACCTGTATAGGTTTTGTCTACCTCACCCACTGAAGAAGCAAACATATCCACTATTTAAGTTTAGCAAGCCATATAATTTTTTAAAAATGTAATCTTAGCATGCTTTATAGTTTGGAGGAATATGGCCTTCAAATCGTAGTTTGCTCAATATCTAGCTGTCTGATTTGGCCACTTTTTTTTTCCCCCTCTTGGTTTGGTTGTGGCTCTTTGAAATAGGCTCTTCTAGTCCGGGCTGGCCTTGAGTTCCCATTTTCTCCTCTAGTCCAGTGAGTATTGCAGATATAGGCATGTGTCCCAGGCCCAACCGAGTCCACTTTCTGTCAAACGGGTTTATCTTACAGATGGCACTGTGGCTTTCTACTTCACTCCTTAAGTTAATTATTAAATTGCTCCACTTCTAGACACAACTAAGCTCTAAAGATATTCTCAATATATGTCACCAATTCTCAGGTCCCCATCCCTTTCTTCATTCATATAAGAAGAGTTAGTACTTAAAGATGAGGTTTTTGGTTTTTTTTAAAGGTAGCTCAAACACTGTCTTGAAAAGGCTGTGTAGTTTGTGATGCTAAGGGATTAAGGTGATGCTGTTCAATCTTTTGCAAAATAGGAGAACCCAACCTTCTGAAAGTTGATATTTTTTACACATGGTATCTAAGGAGCTTTTTCCTCTACCCCCTCTTACAATGTAGATTCATTCACTCTCAAAAATCAAAGTAAAGGTGATTCATAAATAAAAATTCAAAGAGAATGTTCATTGCTGGTAGGGACCTAATTTCCTTTTGGTGTAAAAAACATAACATGTTAAAGATAAATAGTGAAAATAATTTTATCTGACCTTTGAAGACAAAACTCAGAAAAATGACATTTACATTCCTCCTTCTGTGAAACACAAACCAGAAAGCCACATTCTGGTAACTTTCGCCTAAAATTAAAATTTGGAAGACCCAGCTTGGAGCAAAGTTGGAAAACTGGCTCAGGGCCACAGCAGAGTAAATTGCTCAGGAGGGCCACTTTGCTCAGAGAGGGTAACTCTTCTTGAAGGCCTTTTGGACAGTAGGATGTTCTGTGTAGGAATGCTCTAGGAACTCTAGAACCTTTCCAGAAAGACTTGAGTGTGGATTTCCACCAAGCATTCTTTTTCAGTTCCCAGGATTGAGTCTGGAGAATTCTAATTTAGTTTGGGCTAACAAATGTCCCCAGCAACAGTCCTGGCTCCTGTTAAGCAGTAGCTGGCCAAACATATGAAGGATTCAGGCAGTGCCCAGCACATGAGTGGCATCTTCCATTATGGACAGACATAGGGCCAGTATCAGTGTTATTATTGGAATTCAGAGGCACTGGAGATGAAGGAAGCCATCTTCAGAGCTTCTGAAAAGGTTGCTACATGTCACACCTGACAGTTGGTGCTATATCAGAGACCTAGAACTTTGTGTGCCACATCTGACTGAAGAAAAGTCGAAATAACTGAACATTCTGTGTCCATCACAGTGGTGAAAACAGATTCTTATATAAATGAATTTGTAGGGAGAGGAGAGGCCTTTATTCATCTCATGTTATTATGTCCTTGAAGAAACATGGACCACCACTGTACCAAGATTTAGAGACATGCAAGAAAGTTCAAGGTAAAATTTCTAACAAAAGATCTCCACCCCAAGATCACATTCACTCATCAGAACAGACACTCACAATTATTTGTGTAATCCTAGCCACCATTTGTTATCTTTATGAGAGTCACGTGTCTTAATGAATCTAATTGGTCAAAAAACCTTAGGAGCTAGGTGCTGTAATAATAATCTCCTGTAGGAGCTGGGTGCTGTGATGATCTCCATTGGGGACAGAGGGTAAAATGACATTGAAAGACTTAAGAAACTGGTTCAAAGTCATAGAATAGATAGACAGAAAAGCTGTAAATTATACAAGATATTAGTACTACAATATCTCCAGTTCTAGTACAAGTGACCACTGTTATAAAGAAAACCCTAAAAACACAAGATGTATGACCTGAGTTTTGAGAAATGATCCGGATAATGACTGAAGATTAGGGGAAAATATTCTGGAGAAATGTATTGGGCATGGCAAAAAAAAAAAAAAAAAAAAAAAGTATTAATGGTTTGAATATGTCTTCCAGACTTCACATGTTAGAAATAATCCTTGATTTTCTATGGTGATATTAATAGAAGGTAGGAACTGTAGGCAGTAATCAGGATTAGTCAAATTGAACTCATGATGTGAATGGATAGTTGGTGTAAAAAGGAGCAAAGTAGCATTACTGACTTTCTACAAAGATGAAGAAAGACCTTGCCCTGTGTCCATAGGGGATGCCCTCTGACTTTTTAATGATATAACACAAGGGTCCTCACCAATGCTGACACCGTGCTCTTCAATGGTTGAGCCTCTAGATCTGAACCAAGTCAATCTGTTCTTTATAAACTATCTAGCCTCTAGCATTTTGACATAGTAACAGAAAATGGACTAAGACAGCTGGTCACCAGATGAATGTTACTATGGTGTTGGATGGAGGAGACAGATCAGAAAGAGCAGTTGTAAGCAGATTGTGAAGACCCTGAGCGTTGAGTAAGGAATGGTATCCTCTCCTTTCAGTAGTAGAATGAGATGCCAATGGAAATAATTTCTGCTGAGGGAATGCTAAAATTATACATGAAGACATTGAGATGCCAGTGATGGGCCACAGGGCATATCTTCAAGCGACTTTTACAGTCATTGCTTAAAGCAAGGCAGGCGCCGTCCTTGTGATAAAAAAGAAGGTGCAAGTCTTCTAGGGCAATAAATTCATACCATTTCACATGTCAGCAAACATCTTTCTAAAGTGATGCTTGAAAGGGTTTGAGGCTGCACTAGGATGGGATAACAAGATGTGGGCCACCCAACAATATCTTTCCTGTATGCAGGTATGGGTGTTACCTGTGTCCTGGAGGATGGCTGCAGTGGTAGGCTTGTCTTTCTGAGCAACCACCCCTTGAAAGCCGATATCGGTGGATTCTACACTGCCCCTGTCTGACTTTACAATTCTCCACACCTCACAGGCTGTGGAAGAAAGATGTCCACGCACAAAAGGAGCCAATTTTGAGGACTGAGGCTACAGAGGGCACCCTCTGGGGGGCTTACCTTTTTTGGGGCACCCTCTGGGGGACTTACCTTTTTTGCCCCTTGCTCTTCTTCCACACCGTCTCCTATGACAACATACACCACTTTCCTTCCAAACCTTTGGATTATCCTCTCAAAACAGCTCTCCTTTCCTAGTGGGTAAGAGCAAATCGCAGAAGTGTAACAGCTGGGTAGCCTAGTTTGACAATGCCAGGAAGCTTTAAATAGATGTTTTGTTCATGCTTCTAATTAAACTCCGTCTCGCCCAGGGAAATGGGTCTCACCACTCGAGTAATATGAGGACAGTGCAAAGCAGTAAAGGCTGTGAATTTATTAGTATGTTACCTGTCTCTTGAAAGTTGATGGCCTGGGACACATGAAGCCATCAGGCCACCAATGTAATATAAAATCACAAACCCAAATTCTGAGGGTTATATTTTAATACATTGCACAATATTTAAGCATGAACTTTGATAATGTCATGTCTAAATGCCAAAATGTTGGACACCTCTGGCTGCACTGCTTTTTTCTAAGGAACTTATGATATAAACATAAAAGTGTATGTGCACGCACACATGTTCATGCTGTGTTGTAATAATGCATTCTTTTCTTACAAGCTGAGACTTAGAAGGCATGCAATTCTGGCAGCCTATTTTAACTTGACTTAAAAACTTGTTATATCAGGCTGAACATAATACGAGGCCAGTGAGAGTGATAAAAACAATAACCTGTCTTGGATCTGGTAACGCAAAAGAAATCAAACACTGGTACAGGTTCCTCCCTCCACGTGCAGGTGGAGGGAAAGGCGCTTTGCTTAAGGATGTCTTATGAACATCTTCTTAGAATAAATGTCAGGGATCGTGGGTGTAGGTACTATACAAGACTGTGGCCACCTCAGCCAGCCATGTCCCGATCAACCAAGCCCTTTCCTAGAGGCAAAGCAGGATACAGGTAACCGAACACCATTATCTGTCTGCTATCTTTCCCATGTCAGGACTTCCTCTGGGCTTGGTTGGCGGCTCCGCTGTCAGCACATCTCTGGAGCCAATGCCAACATTGTTTCTTCTCAGAAGAGAGCAGTGTTCCACGTCTCAGCTGCCAATAAGGTCATTTTAATGGACAATGGGACAGTTTATAGTTCTCCAGCGTCAATGGCTGAGCAGAGCCTGTGCCTCTTTCAAATGAGGATCAGATATACACATGAACAAATTGCTTGTTTGCTTAAACAAATGTCTGCTTTATATTTGTATTTTGCACTAAGATCTCTCGTTTGCATCTGACAGAATGTAATACAGTCAGCCTTAGTCAAAGATGTCTTTCAGTGCTATAGTTGTCCACTAAACTGTGAAATTTTAAATCACTTTAAGAAACAAATAGACAAACAGTTTTTTCCCCTCTGGATGGGAAAACACTTAGCTGTTTTACAAAGCTGTACTATTTTTGACTTGTGCAGAAAGGAAGATAAAATTGATTGCTATATGAATGTGATTAGCTTTTCCTTTGTTCTTTTTTTTTTTCCTTTTCTTGTAGTGCTAGGGATTAGACCCAGGGCCTTTCTCACAGGCTAGGCTAATTTCCCCTGAGCTCCACTCCCCCCCACCTCCAAATCTCTTAAAGATTATTTAAGGGTGAAGTTTTCATGGGAAAAGCAAAAGCAAAAGTCTTGCTTGTGTATTATCACTTTTTATGCAAGCTTTGGGTTATATGTAGGGTTTTTTTCCACATGAAATATCAAGAGTGAAGCTGGAGCCTGTTCTACAGTGACTGCCACATTGATTTCATATGACGACATAATAAGCAATAGTCACAGGGCTTTCCATCTCTGCTTTTATTATTTTTACTTTAAAAATGTGTTGGCAGATTTCCAAGGTGGTAGGTTTATCTGCCTAGGCTCTCCACACTCATCCCTGTCACCCCAAACCACATTTTTCCTACTTAATCACGGCAATGCTGATCAACTGCTTGTGAGCTTCCTTCAGTACACAGGCCTCTATCCTTTTCATCCAAAATCCTTTCCTGAGCATATACTAAATGCTGGACACTGTAACCATTTTGATGACAGAGAGAGACGAAAGGTCCCAAGAAATATTAAAATCTGGTGGGAAATTCACACTATAAACAAATATGGACGTCTCTAGTGGTTGCTGAGCAAAAACTTTGAAGGAGGCATACGTAGCTCTAAAAGCATGGTCACATGGAAGTTGGACCTAAGGAAATCTACTTTTACTCTTCTGTCATCGGATAGAGTTAGCAGCCAGAAACAGCCTTCTTTCTACTTGGGAGGATAGCCATCTTCTTTGCAGTAAGGTGCAGGGCACTAATGGATGCTAGCAGTTCATCCTGAGCTTCGGCATTTCATGAGTACTGCACTGTAGCCACTCAGGGACAATCACAAAGCCCTTGACATGGAATTTCTCTGTTCCCTTGGTCTCATTAGCATATCTTCTCAATAAATAGTCTTATTTACCCTTCTCTACCCAGCAAATGCCATTTTGTTCCTTAGCTTCTGCTTGCACTGATTTCTGATCCCTCCTGGCTGGGAGCAACAGCTTCCTCAGCCCTGCACAAACTCCAGCACTTAGCAGAGTATCTCCTGGTGGAGAGGATTTTGGATAAGAGCAACCTGAGGCTTGGCTCTTAGCCATTTACCCTAACAACTGAAGCCTGGGTGTTCATGTTTCCTCATTTGCAAAATATAAAGATGAATATGCAAAATGCCTAGTACAGTTCTCCACATCTCATACAAGTCTGCTGGAGGCTTATTTGCATATTTTTTTTTTTTTTTGTCAAAAGGGATCATAGTTATTTACTCCCCTTGAGAACAATCAGAACTTCTTCAGCTTTTTCTTCTTAGTCCATATCCTAACTACATTTTAAATCAGAATTTATGCCTCTCCCAACTGTGTTCCCCTTGTGGGAAGCTTTTTTCCCCCCTATCTTCCCAGAATTAAAATGAGAGGTCAATTTTTATACATACTGAGCTAAAACTAACAAAAGCTTATTTCCAGTAAAACAGAGAAAACGATTCTGAATTGTTCATTTCCACTTTCTATGGGTTTGTATTACTTTTGCATTGGCTTACAAAATGTTTGTGGTGAAATTATCTAAAAGGATAATTTCTTTTAGCTCAGAATTTGTTAAAGCATTTGTACCTTCAGGGCCCAGTCTTCACCTCCTCCAGTAAAGTAACAACTATTTTATCACTCAGGTATGTGGGTATGTTTGCTATTGCCCAGTCATCTTCCCTTTTTATGAAAGAGCAAGAATTCTGAAAATAATTCCATTCATTGCCTTCCCATTCACACCAGTTTCAAGAAAAAGACTTAGTTAGAAACATGAAGAGCTTACCTATTTTAGTTGCACTGTAAATGTTATCTATTGGAAACACAATCCCTAATCCATACAGCAGGACTTTTGCCAAGGCTGGGATGAGCTGGGTAGTTGTCACTAAAATATTCACGCAGTTTGTCCTATGAGAATGTAAAGAGGAAAGACTGTTGACAAATAAGTCTCCAGGAGAAGAGAGCCCGAGCAACGTCCGCTTCCCAGCCCAGGCCCACGGGCGCCTCACCGGGAGTGGATGAGAGAAAGAGCCTTCAGGGCCAGGGTCAGCCAGGAGTCTGTGAGGGCTTCAATTTCAGCCCTCAGCTGGAGCCAGGCTTCTCTCTTAGCTGGGCCGAGCAGACCTGAGGGGTAGGTAGAAGGCCCATGAGATCCATGTGCTCACCCACATGGCCATGCAGATTCATAAGGAAGAAACAGTTTACAGAGACCGTGGCTATCCTTAAGCTGAAAGTCTTCAGGTATCATTCAGCTGCAAATGGGTTTGCAGGGAGCATCTGTCCTGACATTTCCATCACCTCTTCTGATGGACCATCTCTAACCATGGGCTATGGGGTAGAGCCGACTCCCTTCTAGCTCTAAGGAGGATGATGAGGGGACCATGAGTCTTGGAATTTTGTCTGACTCTAAGGAATGATGTTTTCTCTTCCCAGTTGAGGGAATAACTGGTGAATTAGAATTCCTGGCACTACTGGGCATCATTTTGCCGTCTACTGTATATGGCTGACCTAGGGACTGACGCCTAGCCACATCCCTTGAGCATCTAGACCCAGCCATAAACAGCCCCATTTACACACCTTACACAATATTATCTGGCTATTATTTTCTTTATACGCAAGCCACTAGACTACTTACTGTGAGTCATTCTGAAAAGACTCAGGCTAACAAAGTGCTAGGCAGAGAAGAATAAGTTACAGCTCATCTTGTATTGTGAACAAGGCTTTCTTGGAAGGACCACTGAGTGCTGGAGAGGCTAAGGAGCTCACCTCAGGTCACTGCTAGTCAGAGTGGCACAGGCTTTATAGTCTTATATGTCATGAAATTATAGTAGATTCTATCAGTTAGATGAAACTGTCATTATTACACTCAACAACATGAGCCTCAGAGTGAGTGATGTTTTGCGGATTTTATCTAGACTATCTGAAACCAGTCCGCTGAGGTCCCCATCAGCCACTTGCCTCCCACATTGTTTTTGTAGGTGTTGTAGATTTCTTTTACACGTCTGTAGCGGAAGGCCAGCTTCCTCATCCAGTCCACACCACCTCGGACACCAGTTGCCAGGCATAAATTAGCACTGGTAGCTGCAGCAGGAAAGCCATCTGTCCCAAAGTTGTATGTGCTATTTCGATTCAAGAAAATTTCAGTGTTAATCAAACGGGAGATGCATTTTTAAGTAGCTGAGCAAATAAACTCTTAACAGAGAAGTAGTCAGTCTCTGTACAAAGGTACTCACCTCAGGTCCTGGCCATTGTCATCAGATGAAACATCATCTATATGAACTTGATCACATTCCTAAAATGCAATTTAATAGGATGTGTTAATTTTTAAGAAGTACCTTTAAAACAAACAAACAAATTAGTTATTTTAAAAAACATCTTAATTGGCATGCTTTTCAACTGTGTCCATCAGTAGGTGGCAGTCTTGTTAAATTGACTTTTTTTTTTTTTTTTTAACCTTTTGGGGGCCCTTTTTTTTTTCTAAGAAACAAGCAATGTCATCAAGGACTACCGTTACTCAGTTTTAGAAAACACATTGTGTTTAGAAAGGAAAGTGATTGGAAACAATTAGCATGTGTGTTCCATAAACCTCAGGTACCTAAATACACCATACTGCTCAAAGCTTGATTCACAGAGTGCCTGTCGTAACTGAAACCAGACATTTTGGTAAATGCAACATGCTAGAAAAATTAAACCTGATGCTAACTGCCAATGAAATTATGACCTCTGATTGCTGCTGAGCCACACACCAACACAGCCTGAGGCCAGTGTGCTGAGGAGCCTAGACAAAAAATCTGTTACTGGTTTACTATTTATTTGAAAGATGTGAGTTTTATTCTCTCTCTCTCTCTCTCTCTCTCTCTCTCTCTCTCTCTCTCTCGCTCGCTCTCTCTCTGTGTGTGTACACATATGCGCGCAAATGCTCAGGATTTTAAAAAGCATGGAAGACTTCAAAACTAAATAAAAATAACCAAGCCATATCATGTGTTTTTCCCAAACATTTTTCTGTTACTTTTATTGTTTTGCTAGCATTACATATTCGCGGTATGTACATAAACATAAAAAGTTTGTTTTTATAGAATAATGTTATTGTGAGCAGACATGGTATTCTAGACTGTTCAGAATATCTAGTCACAGCCATGGGCTGGAGTGTAGCTGCATAGGTTCCCAGTTTTTGCACCTGTTCACATAGAAACACCAAGTGAGAGCATCCTCCTCCTTTATACCCAGTCCCTGTGTGGACTAAGAAAAGAGTGCTTTAGGAAAGAAAAGGTGTCTAGTATAGAAATGAATAATCCTCACGCTTGGCTTGCTTTTATAAGTTGGTCACATCCCTGCCGTTTTACCTCAGTCTCCGTATAACCCGCCGGACCTTAGGATGCTTATTTCCATTAGTGTTTTATAAAAAAATATTATTAGAAGAGGGTTCTCTAGACAAAGTCCCAGGCAGGTTTCAAACAGAGTTAACTACGTAAAATCTAAAGCCTTTCTGCCAGGCAGCAAACTCAGCTATGCCACAAAAACAACATACACACACACATAGCGCCACGGTAATAGAAGGTAGGTTCTTCATGTTGCTGGCTCCTCTGGACAAATCCTCCTCTCCATGGGTTTGTGAGGAAGGCAGCGCGACACAGGAGTGGAATGAAATTCAAACCAGCTGTTCCTTCACAGAATAAAAATGTGAGCCACCCCCAACTTCTCTCTAAAGCCTCTCTTTTGCAGTCAGCCCTCTCCCAGCAAGCAGCAAGTTCCAAGGAGGAAAAGACTTTGACCTTGTAACCCTCCTTGAGCTCTCCTGAGGTCTTTGACCTCAGATAAGGAAAAAGGAAAAGTCGGACTGAGAGGCCTTACATGCTGGCTGTGAATTTAACGTTTGCAAAATGAGTCATTCCCAGAAAACAGCAGGCATACTGCTTCTCAGCATTAACAATTGGGTCTTGGTCTGGAAGACAGAATAATTGTGTGTTCAACAGCATAATTTTAGCTTTAAAGGGTTTCTAACTCAGGAAACTGTAGAACCTTATCAAGCAATGCAGTCTTGTGTTTTATTTTATTTTATTTTTCAGCACAGGATGACTGGGCAGAAGGAAAGCCTGCAAGGCCTTCGAGAACCTTCCTCTCTTTTCTCTCTTTTTGTGTGAGTCAGGAACTTAAAGATGTGCAAAAAAGTGGGTGGGATTTAATTCCAGGAATCAAAACTGCATGAGAGTTCCCTAGCTAAGGATGGGTTGTTTGGGAAGCAGGGTGGAAGGAAACTTGTCTTAAACAGATTTAGTTTTAAATTTCCACCCACACCCAGTGTTGGGATTCTCCTGATAGCTGTATCTAAAACTCATTGTTCCAGGCTGGACCCCTAAGTGAAAACTTGCTTAGTATCTTTTAGGTCTAATCAAAAGTCAACAGCTTCAAGCTTTTTACCTGCAGGGAAGGTGACTTGGTTAAAACAAAGGCCTCTCTAACAATGGCATTCTTACAATCAGGGGAAATTTGTAGAATGATTTTAATAAAAGGGGATTTTTAAAAATTAAGAGTGCTTTTAAATGGACCCAGATGGCACTATGGAGAATGAAAATGCCTATTATTGTTTAAGGAAAACAGAAAAGCATATTGGTGCTTTAAACTCAAGTATATAGAATCCCTAAAAAGGATCTCTTTACTTCTGAGACTGTGAACTTGTGAGTAATGAACAATGTTAAATTTGCTCTGTATTACCTACCAAAACATTTGATTTCTAGGCCTGGGGTATATCTCAGTTGTAGAGCATTTTCCTAGCATGTGTGAAGTCTTGGCTGATCCCTGGCATTTGCGCACTCACACAAATTAAAATACAAAAAGTTTCAAAGACTCTTAGAAACTTGAAGAACACTAAGAGGTCGCAATACCCTTCACATGCATGTGTTGCCTTGCTCTAAGTAGGTTTATTACCAAACTGGAACCCCCCCCCCCCCCCACACACACACCTTTATTCTTATTTCCTGAACCTCAATGTCCCAGAGGAGGAATTTTTCTTCTCTACATTTTCTGCAGCCATGCTGTCTTTCTGGGCCCTCCAAAGCCTTTGGATTGTTTTGAAGGAATCTATTAGTTGTTTATTGCCATTTGCTCTACATTTCCAAATTTGCTTTAAAGATCTAGCTAAGGAGGGAGGGGACCAAGGCTCTTTCTCAGAGGTCCTGTTTCTAAGCTGAAGGAATACTGGATCTAAGAAACAGTACAGATTTCAAAGCCATGAGGTTCTACAGATTTGAAAGACAAGAAGAGAAGCTGAATCCATTTCCAGGGGCCAAAATAGGTCCTGAAAAACCCAAACTGGGTCCTTCCTCCAGAGAACAGGGCACACACACTGAATTCTAAGAGGGAACTAAACTTTTATTCCAAAAGCATACAAAATATGCTGACAAGGTTCTTTTGAAATGAACTTTCAGAAAGTATGCCATAGGCTGTCAGGAGCTGAAACCACTGGTGGATGGAGGTCCTCGGGCAGTGCTCACACTTCTCGGAACCGCTGCCAAGTGGGCATATCTTACTCATTAATGTGTCGCCCTGGAGCTGGAGAGTGCAAAGAGACTCTTACTCTCCACCGCAAGGGGTTGGGGTACAAAGCTAGTGACTTTAAGGACTCCAGAGCCTGCACTTCTGTCCACCTGAGCTGGCTAACAAGCTGGTGCTCATTCCTCCAGCCATTGCCTGTGAAGGGCAGCTTCCTTCACTACTGCATCTGATGCTTGACATGACGTAGACGAAACAAATATCCTCATCCTGCCAACTAGCGCCTTAGAAGGGGAGTCATGCAGACAAACTGCCTAGTAGGTCTGTCAGGGAGGAAAGCTAAGGACACGTACAGCCAGCCAAGGGGGGCACGCAAGTTAGATGAGTTCAGAGAAAAGAGCCTTGTAGGCAAAGGGAACAGTATGGTCAAAAGCCCAGAGGCAGAAGAAAGAAAGCAGAGAGCCACTGGGTATGGAGGTCACAGCAAACAGCACCGCCAGGGAAGCAGTAGACAGTCTTGATTGGCGCAGCAGGAAAGGGTCTGATCTAACGTCACAAAGACAGGTGGATTCTACCTGTGGTAAATACAACAGCAGCTCTGGAGTCCAAAGGAATCCCCTTCTGCTAAGGCTCAGATGTCTGAGGAACTGACATCAGCAAAGGATGGCATGGGCCATTGTTAGGTCGTGAGTGCGGGGATCTAATATGCAGATAGAAAGTGGTGTTTTAGGAAGAGTCCCTTGCAGTGTGATAACAGGGCAGGACAAGACAACTTTTAGGACCTTGGACTGGCTTGTCAGACCTCTTCGTTCTAATAGTATTTGTGTGGGCAGAGAAGGACAATTATTGGGCAAGCCTTCATTTTATTTCTCAAAAATTACAGACGGCACTCAGTAACATACAAAGCTCTATGGACCGAGCCAGTAGCCCAGATAAGCAAGAGATAAGACTGGTTAAAAAAATACCCTATTTCTCTGGTTCCCCAAATATATACAGAATTGGTAGAGTTGGAAATACATAATATGTGTGTGGGGGGATGTGCTATTTATGCTAAGAACTTTTAAGCCAGAATCTTTGTATAAAGGAAAAACAATTTGATAGCAGAATATAAAATTATAACACTTAAAACCACTTTTAAAATGCATTTATATTGTGTATCTGATATATGTGTATGGATGCATGCAGGAATGCGAATGCCACCACACATATATAGGGTCAGGGGACCAGCTTACTGATGTCAGTTCTCTCCTTCTATCCTGTGGACCCCAGAGATCAAACACAGGTCACCAGCCTTGGCAGCAAGTATCTTTACCTGATGACACATTTTGCCAGCCCATAACTGATGTTTTAATTTCAGCAGTCACATATGGAGTCAAAGGGCACAAATACCCCTGAGGAAGACTAGGGACCAGTGCAGAGCTACAACTGTCTTTTGCTAAGAAAATGTATTGGTAATTACTAAATTTGCCCATCACTAAAGCATAACCATTTTCTATCCTAAGGTTGCTCCCTCTTCCCCAAACAGCTAACACCATGGATTAACCATCTCTCCATAGTTGGTTACCAAAGTGTTCTACCTTGACATTTGTGTACCTTGCAGACCCCAACTTTCCAATAATACTAAACCGCCTCATTTAGAGATAATTTCTCTGCAGGCTGATCACCTCCAATTAAAACAAAAGCATCCAAAATGTCCCACAATCTTAAACTTTTTGAGCCACATGTGGGAAATTCTATACTTCTCAGGCAATGGGTCCACAGTCAAAACACAGATAAAATACTATAAAACAGTGTCTGTATAACAGGTGCACCTGAAATATTAGTAAATTTTCTGTGGGTCACAGTCCCAAGTCATCTCACTATGTATACAGTAATATTCCATAATTTATACAATAAATTAAAAATTTCCCTAACTTTTGGTTCTAAACATTTTGGATAAGGAATTCCTGTAAGGATAGAAAGGTTGTTTTCTTGAATTTGAGAGAGAAATTTCAAGAGCTTTTAGTGTTCTAATTTAGTTTATAGATGAGAAATGGAGGCTCTGAGAAGCTTGGAGCACTAAGACATATCTTTCCAGGCTCCCCACATATACGGAACACAGACTTTGGAGCACCGCTGTCTTTTGGGAACAAGGGTTCTTTGTAGCTTGTCAGTTGATTGGAGCTTAGGGATCTCCAGCTAAGAAGTGTGTCTTCCACTACCTACAACAAATAAGTGTGACTGTTTCAGCCTAGAGCTGGATATGCAGCCTTTATCACCCAGTGCAAGCTCCAACCCATTATATCAACACCAGGCTCTTAAATGAGTGATGTGTCAGAGGAGACTTCATTGACATGAAATAAACTCATCACACAGTTACTAGGTCTTTACCAGGTGACAGAATGCATACAGAGCATGAGTGTATGTAGTGAGTGTGTGGTGTTAGCATATCCCACTGACACCAACACACTGTGATTAGGAAAAATATGAAGACCAGGGACACAGGTTAAGCTACCATCTCCATAGTGGGAGCAGGGCAGGGGCAGATAGCTACTGTCTAGGTGTGGGGCTGAGCCCATGAGCTCTTAACTAACCCCAAAGACCCCTGCCTTGTCTTTCAGATAAACACTAACAATCAGAAGCCACATCTTTCTTTCCATCACTGATTCATGGAAGCCTAAAAGAAATAAAATAAGCAGGCTTTGAGGCACTGTTGGTCCTTGGTCTGTAGCCCTCGAACAATCACAGAACCAGGCTGTAAAATGCTTACATGGATGGCTGGGGAACCAGCCAACACACCAGGCCGCAGAACACAGCTCCAGTGCGGGGAGTTGGCAGAGAGCCACGTGAATTACAAACTCATGGTCATTGGTAGACCAGCTTTGGCTTATAGGACTTGGCTGTTCTATTTTCTGCCCTTTTGGCCTCCTCTGTCTTATTCTTGGCATGGCATTTGCTGCTGACCTTTTTCTGATCTATCATCATCTCTGGGTGTCTAGGGGTGGGCCCCAGCCTTGTTCTTTTGGATCAAGCCCCGGGAATAACTCAGATTTTGTACAGGGCCCCTTATGCAAAATATTAACTTATGGCAGAATTTTTCTGCAAATATTTATTCTGCTTTGATACTGTAGTGGTTGTTCTTTTCCCCCAAGCCTTTCGCTTATATCATAATTATGTAAAAATACACCACATGATTCAAGCTAGTTTAGGAAAATTAATAAAGATGATTAAGAGTTACAATAGGCCTTATTCTCAGTGCCAAGTAGCTGGATGTCACGGGCAGTACGCTAATGCTCTCTTACCCCTGAACATGAACCTGGAAACACAAACTCAGAGTGAATGTGAAGCCCTTGAATAAACAGAGACTCTAAGAAGATGCTAAGGCAGTTATAAAAGCAAACAACACAAGAATTCTGGAAGTGTGTCTTCAGAGAGGTCAAGTTACCTAGCCCACATTCTTAGGACCCCAATTGCATTTGACAATGACCCACATTGACCATGATTAAACAGATGGCTGTCCTGCCTTTTAATTGTTTCAATGCATTTCTGTCAAGAGTAAAAATTGAAGAAGTCATGGGTGGCTAGCTATTGTTACTGCCTCTTTAAAAAAAAATATTTATTTTACTTTTTTGTTTGTGAGTCTTGCTTACATGTATGTATGGGAACCATAAGTTTTCCTGGTGTCTGCAAAGGTTGGAAAGAGGGCCTCAAAACCCATAGAGTTAATTTATAGATGGTGTGCGCTGGCATGTGGATTCTGGGAACTGAACCAGCATCCTCTACAAGGATTCTTAACTGCCAAGCCATCCCTGCAGCCCCATGTGTCACTATGTCTTGACACCAACAATACCTACTGAGACCAGCTGGGAATGGCCAAGGCTGAGGAAATAAGCCCTGGCTTCTGTGCCCTTCTCTTATCTCCATCAGACAATTATATCCATAGATAGGAGCTCCCTATAGAACAATCTGGACACTTGCTCAAGACCTTTGACATCTCTAAGGTGCTAGAAAAGTAGCCTTCATATTTTTAATGTGTAACCCCATATATTATGTAGTGCAGCACATTAGAGACAAGCACACACCAATGGTCATCAAGCTGATTTTCATAATTATCGGTAGTACATAACTATAAAAAACAACCAAACAATATCCCTGTAGATATGCTTTCACTGTCTTCACACTAACTCTGATCATACAAGGGATTTCAGGGTGACCAGTATTACCAGTATTAGAGTAACAGGTTTTCAGCATGCGATTATTCTGTGTGACTTTGGACAATGACTTGAATCCCTTCTGAAAGTCTAAAGAAGGAAGGAGATGGTCCAGAAACAAGTATATGTATAGAAAAGGTGAAGGACCTTGCTTCTAATTAGCCCATGACCGGATTTGGTCTGTAAGTCTAGCCTCTCTGGATGAATGTGTTCCGACACCCTAAAAGTTAACTTAGAGGAACCACCTTCTCTCTTGCCTACTTCTGTCTGTGAAAAGGAATGTGCCCTGTTAACATGTGTATTTACAGATATAAATTCAATCCTAAAGGCTTTCCAGACAGATGTCCAAGCCTTTAGCATATCCAAGAAGACACAAGGGATGTTAAGGGCTACCTGCTCTTCCCTAACCTGGTGTCAAAGAACTAACCCAGTGCCTGGTAACATAGAAGACAGCCCCTTCATGCTGACACTGGTTGCAAAGACCATCTATCTGGGCATACTAATTATAGTCATTGCTTCCTTATGTCCCTCTGCAAATCTTCCTTGGACATGACCTACAGCTAGGGGAGCAACAAGAAAGTACAAGGGACTTCTGAAACCTGCCTCTCTGCCCAGTATACCACTAGCCTCAATGCATACCTTAAATCAGTATTTTAATATCAACTATCTCTTTTGACAGGAATATAATGATACAACTTCACAGGCCAATGAGAAGACAAACAAATTCCAAATGTCAGAAACAGAAAAGAATCACTGTAATATCCACTATTGAGTCTGTACAGAGATACACACTCCACCTCAGCAAGTGTTTCTCACTTTTAACAGTGTTTGACTATATTTGTGACTACTGATCCTTTGGGCCTTGCCTAAGTGGGAAGGGAATTCTGTTCCAATTGTGTTTACATTATGAGGAAGACCTAGGTTCTTGTAAGAAACCCAAGATTTGATTTATAGCAATTTTAACAAACCTAAGCTGTTCGCTGTTTTGTTCTGAATCTGTTTAAACTGATGGCCATAAAATACATAAAGACTAAGGTATTTTCTGAAAGTGCCTACAGATGGCATGTTAAAACAAAATATGAGTTGAAGCATTTAAGCTATATGCTGTATGCTAGGTATATGATATAAGTAGGGCAGATATTTATGATCATTAAAATATCCCCCCAAAAATCCTACCAGCATACCCATGCTTATTAGTAACTAGAAAAGAAAAAAAATTCAAAATTTTAGTCTTTCTTATTAATCTCTTTAAAATATGCTAATTAAAATAGGATGTCAATTTAATAATACTTCAGTATGTGGCTCTCCAAGTCCCAGAGGATCACATAAAGATCGTGACTCTTTGGAGGCGTAGTCTTAATAAATAAGACATGTAAGTCTCTCTTGGTTTGGACTTCCTTCTCGCTATGAATACTTCCTTTACCGCATAATTATATTAAATCTCTCTGTCTCTAGCCATACTCTCAACTTTAGGGTGAAAAGTCTTTCTTAATATAAGCCATAAAGAATTAAAAATAAACTCGGAGGACAAAGTGGGCTTATTTAAAGTATTTTTATGCTATATCTCTAATGTTAATGGATTAATCTGATTGACAGTCATGATATAGCTACATTTGATCTTTTTCCTTAAAAGTTCAAAGAATGTTTACAATTTGGTGCAAGATTCATCTTTTATTAATTTGGAGAGTTCACTCACGCCAACTTTATGTTATGCTCTTGAACTAAATATCCTTGATGGTTTAAACTATTTTGTACAATAGCACAAGGTGTTTCAGTATGTTCTGCCTACAGCACTGATGTTCTATGTAAAGGCTGATAACCATACCCAGCTTATTATTTAATCAGTATAAGAGCTGTGGCATTTTACAACACAGGGCAATGAATTAGTGTTTGAGTCTATTTCAAATTATAGTATGTAATTTTATCATTCACTATTGCATGCATTTTTACATTATATTATGTAATTTAAAGTGTGTCGATGAAAGACTAACAGGCCAAGGTAAAGTAAAAAATAAATTATCCTCAGCATTACAATAAGAGAACTCTGTGCACATTTGATGAAAATACCACTGTTGAATGTCAACTTACAGCCACGCTGCAGAGTAAGCCTTTGACTTATTGCAGAACCGATTTGTCGATTTGCAATGGGCTTGCCCATCATTTTTGCACACATAATTTGTCACTGGCAGCAGACAGTGTTCTTTGCAACTCCTGTTTCCTTTCTTTTAGATCTATTATTCCTGCTGAGAGTAGGTACTGGAGAAGGATTTTTCACAGTGACACCAACTCAAGGCTTGCTGTGAATAATCACTTTCTCGTAAGAATCATTCTTTACACCACAGCCTTGCTGGCAGAGTCTGGAAAAACGCCCAGGCTGGGGGACCTTTTATCCCTTCCTATGGTCACTTTCTTTTTACCTCTGTTGGCACCTGAGGAAAATGAGCCCCATATGAATGTATCTACAAAGTGTTTAACAGGACACTTTAAATTTACACGGAAACTTTTCACTTTGCTTATACATAAAATAATAAGCTGCAAACTACAATGAGTAACATTTTAAACAAAGTATTCTCTTTCCCTGCAGCAAGTTTGCAGGGTTTTTTTATTTTTTTATTATTTTTTTTATTTTTTATTTTTTTAGATCTTTGCATCAAATACAATTTATAGTTGTTTACTCTTCCTGGGCATAGATCCACCTTTAACTGCAAACCATGTCATACAGTTGTTAAAAAAAATATATATTCTCAGGTAATTTTTCTCCCTTTTGATGTGTGAGGCTAAAGTTTAAAGTTTGAAAGTTGCATAGAGGTTAGTTTATCAGAGACTCTTACAGTGCTGAGAAATACTCAGTTGTGTCTAAAGGACTGTGTGGTTCAGAACAAACAGGCTCTCAGGGTTTTCTTAGTCAACGGATGTCCACAGTATTCCTAAACCAGTATTCTCTGCCGCAGAATTATTACTGACTCCAGGAAGAAAAATATGCAGAACCGGACACGGGCACTTGAAAGGAGAGAAAGGTTCCCTGGGAGTTGCAGGAAGGGTCCCGTCATCACCTCTCGTCAGTGGACCATGAGGGCAGGAAGGCCCTCTGGGGGGATTCTCATAAAATATCTGCTCTTCCAAGCACCAGTGGGCTTGGAGACCCACCACCACCACATGCCTGGGCCTTCTGTTAGAAGATATTGTCTTTAGATGAGGTAAAAGATCCGTGCTCTGTTAAGGCTTGGTGAGAGCTACCCCACCAGATCCCCCACCTAATTATGAGGAGCTGTATAGGTTCATACTCATATTTTCACCATTTCTAGAGTCCTTTCTTCAGAATTAGAGCCACAGATATATTTGGGTATTTAGGTTATTAGGGAAAATATTGTATCATATGTCAATAAAGCATGACTTTTCTACATACTTTGTGATCCATGCCAGTAACAGTAGAGTACACTTATAGGACACATTCCAAATTCTCTTATTTATTGTTTTCCTGCATGCTATTAGTAATGGCTAAAGGAGCCTATTTATGTCTTAGCCATGAGTCACACACAAACATATAACCTGTTGCCCTTAGTGGTCCAGCTGTATACACAGAGAATGGCTGTAGAGAAATGTTCAAGTGGTTGCCACTATGGCTTTCTCTCAGGGAGTGTGCTTGTCTATCCCTTCTCTGGACCCATTCTGTGCTGCAACTTCACATTATGCATGCAGAATTCAGTCTTGGGGTTGGGGGAAGCAATCTGTCTAATTAGAAATGGTTAGTGTATTCCGATGCACTCTTGAGAGCCTCTACAATGACCTGAAGCTTTACAATACAACCCGGCCCTCCTGTGTGGTCAGGAATGGTTCACTTCTGTCTGGCACTTCCATTTTCTTCTTTCCCTGATGACAGGAGTGTCCACATCATGTCATGATGCTTTCTTTCTCCGTTCTCTTTCTTCCAGACTACTCCTCAGCTAAGCTTTTATAGGCTTCTTTCTTTCTGCAAGTCCGATGTCCTCTGTGTAACTCACCTTTGAATACCAGGGTCTCATCCATAGTGGGTACTCAATAATGGCAGTGACCTGAAGCTTCCCAGTACAACCCCTTCCCTCCTGTGTGGTCAGGAATGGTTCACTCCAGTCTTTTTAAAATTATTGTATGATTGTAAAATGATATAAATCCACATAGAAAATTCATGAATATGTATAAAAGAAGCTGACTGCTCTTCCATATGTCAGAAATGATTACTGGTAAGTATCTTTCATCATGCTATACCCTACCAATCATTCATTAATCGACCACAAATTACTTGTGGTTATTATAAAGCTTACCTTCTCGGGGAACATGGATAAGTAAGCAGGTAAAGCATGAATTTCCTCTTTCTTCAATAATATGTGACAACCCTTGTAATATCAATTAATCACCTATGTTTCTCTCTCTCTCTCTCTCTGTGGGGAGTGCCTAGCACAGAAAATTGAACATAGGACCTTGTGTGTGCTAGGCAAGTGACCTATCACTAAGTTGTCATGATTTCTGTCACTGGTCTTTTGAGACAAGCTCTCTTTAACATCCCAGACTGGTCTAGAACCTTCAGTCCTATTGTCTCTCCATCCTGAGTGCTGGGGTTACAGGGTGTTCTCTATGCTCAGCCTGTGTCTTTTAAACTGATGTAGAACATTCCATTTTGTGCATGGTCTGTATTTCTTTTAGTCAAGCAATGGCTGGCAGCAGAGCAACCAAGTTGACTCTTCTTAATCTGGAATATTGAAATAAGTCTTGGTTCACAGGTACTGCTCCATGAAGGCTGAAGTAGATAATGACTGTGATATACATGGCTAGATCTGTGACATTCACCAATCTCTTATCTTTTGTAGATATTTCTAGCCGCTGACAACCACCTGGCCATCTGTTCATGCTTACTGTATACCTCTGGCTTGCAACACTCATCTCTAAAGCCCACCCCTTCAGCGATTCCTTCTTTCTGCTAACTCTGAGGGGGACGTATTTTCCTGTTACTCTTGTCTTTCTAAATACACACACAGGCCTTATGTATTCCTCAACGCCAACCCTACCACATTGTAAATCCCTTGAGAATGGAGTGTCTTCATCTGTTTTATCATTATCTCTAAGGCTAGTGCCATAGAATTAGTTTCTTATTTCAACCTGGATAAAACTTTAAAATTTCTCTCCTAAATTTTTGAAAAGTACATCTTGACAGTTTACAGAAAGCCTTAGCCACTTTAAGAAGGGGGCGTCTGTTCACAACCCTTTGAATGAGAATATGATTGCCATATGAGCTGTTCATCTTAGTTCTCTATAATTTAAATAATTCATCCTACATTTAAAATACATATTCCAGTTACTACATTAAAATGATTTTTATTTCATGAATCCTTAGCAGGCTTTTCATATGTGCTAACATATTGTCTTCAGTGATTAGTTTTCCAAGCTTCTTCTACTTATTGTTTAAAGAAACACTTCAAGTCTAGTAAGACGGTAGTAATAGAGTGATAAAACTTGAAAATGGTTGGTGTCTTAGACATATATTTCTTCAGCTTTGTGAAATAGGCCCCTCAGAAGGTGATCCTTGATCAGTTATGTCCAAAGAGGCAAAAGGAATTTGCTTTTAAGCAACATCTTCTCCCAGGGGCCCCGCCCTCCACCTGCTTACAGAAAAGTAGCTGAGAATGATCGGGGAGGAGAACTGAGGATGTAGAAAGCTCCTGGTGGAGAAACTGTCAGAATCCCGAGAGAGGCCCTCACAGAGGCTCCATTGTAGCTACTCTGAAATGGGAGAAGGCCCCAGGGACACAGCTCAAACACATTTCTGGGAAGTTGGAGTTACAGGCCTTCTCTTGTGCTATTCAATATTAAGGAAGAAAATGGAGAGAGAGAGAGAGAGAGAGAGAGAGAGAGAGAGAGAGAGAGAGAGAGAGAGAGAGAGAGAGAGAGAGAGAGAGAGAGAGACCCTGAATTCCTTTCTCTATTACTTCAACTCCCTAGGGTGGCAGTGGAATTCACTCTGGGTTTCTGAAGTGCCTGTGCTCCTCAGAGGCTGACGGAGAGTCAGCATGTGTCAGAATCTAAAGTCTAAACTAGACACTGGATATAAGTGATACTAACAGGCCAGTTTCACAGAATTTTGAAACAAACTGATCTTAGTGTAGGCCACTAATGAAAAAGTCATCTGTCTTCCCAAGAACAGTGAGAACTCTGGTCGTCAGGAGTACTGCCTATTCAGTACTGGGGGAATCCACCCCACTCCTCTACTCTTTGGGTGACGTGCCAGTCTACAGTGTAACATGGTGGAAATGGAGAGTGGCAGTTCCTCACCTCTCTAAACATTCTTCTTGTCCTCAGATTTTGCACCCCACCTTCTGCAGTCCTACATGAAAGCATCCTAAGAACCAGACTCCCGCTCACAGGGTAGCTAATCTCCTAGACTGACACTTAGCGGCCAATTGGCCGTGCTATGTCATTTGGCTTCCTGAACCAGAAGTTCTCTGAATACATTCAGATTCTGTGTTGCCAAAGCACAATTGAGGGCAGGAATCTTCCCTGAGATAACTACCCATTCCTCCACATGGTCATTTCCGAGACCCAGCAAACATCATCACGGGTAATGTTTCCTGCCTGGTGTTCTCTGCTGACCTTCAGATCTCTGTATCACACTGCTTGCTGACATGTTAAGGAATGCCTTGCATAGCCAAAACTTCCAACTTCCGAGCACAGGATCCTCCTTCTAAGACTAGGTCATTCTCCTGGGTTCCCTCAGTCAGGCTAGTATTAGGATTCCTACCTCCTGGGCTGCATAGACCTAAAAATGCTACAGCTGATTTTCAAACAGCTACCCAAGCTGCCTTGCTTTTTCTCTTCCTCCTGGGATAATCTTGGAGGGAGATCCCCCACATAGATTACCGATCCCTCTGAATATACAACTCACCTCCGCAGTCATGAAAAATTCTTTACCTTTTTCCCTTCTTTGCTCACATGAAGTTCACTTCTCAAAAGTCCTTTCCAGAACCTTCTGCATCTTCTGGCCTCCTAGGGGGTCCCTCTGTGCTCTGCACCCCCTCAAACTCTGCCAAACCATCATGCTCTGTCACCTTCTAGAGAGGTCATTACTCCAACACTTTACTTAACCTGGACTCCACATGCTCCCATCCATGCCTCCAGCCACCAGATCTGAAAGTGGTCTTTTCCCCTCTGTCTCCACCCAGCATCTGGGCTCCTTCAGGCCGGACATGACACAGTAGCACAAATGTTTATGTATTCTCTCACTCCAGCTCTCCGAAAGGTGCTCATTCAATGATTGTCAGCTTTTCAGGACTCAGAACCACCTAGGAGACAAACTTTTTTGGTGGGAGGTGGTTCTAGACAGGGTTTCTCTGTGTAGCCCTGGCTGTCCCAGAACTGGCTCTGTAGACCAGGCTGGCCTTGAGCTCACAGAGATCCTCCTGCCTCTGCCCTCAGAGTGCTGGAATTAAATGCTTGTACCACCTCCACCCAGCAAAGCAGATAAACTTCTGAGAAGATCTGTGAGTTTCCAGCCTGAGTAGCTGAGGTGAAATACCCTCTCTCTTCTAAATGTGAGTACAACTGTTCCGTGGACAAACATTCTGGACTGAATATAGAGAAGCAACTAAGCACCAGCAGCCATTTCTCTTGGCTTCCTGATGTCAGTTACAATGTGAGCAGCTGGTACCATTTCCTGTGATGTCCCTTCCCTTGCAAAGATGGACTGTGTTCGTAATTGTGAACAAACATGAAAGCCTTCCCTTTAGTGGTCATTGTCAGACATTTGTCCCAACAATCCAGTGTTTCTGTGATCCTGCATATTGGATGGACTTCATTTCCTGGGTGCCTAGCTAATATTCAGAATGGAGTTGACACCAATTGGAGTAAATACTTCTGAATCAGTATTGCAAAAGCCCCTAAAATAATGTTTTCCTATATTCACAATGGGATTTTGTATGTGTCTGTCTGCTTAGCTAGTCCCAGTAAATCCAAAACAGAAACAAGATTGCTTGAGTGATTTAGGCTTATTAGGCTTATAGATTTGGAAGACAGAATAAGCATTGCTTTCAAAGCTGTTTGGGAGGAAGCATCATCCAGGGACTAGAGCTCTTTTCTATATCTCTCCCTGCCATTCATTAACTTTATATTGAGCTCAAGACAATGAGCCAGGTTCTAAGACACAACTGTACAAGATTGATGCAAACCTATTTGAAAAAAAAAAAAAAATCTCGGGTTCCAGGTCTGCTTCCCTTTTACTTGGCCAAGTGGTTTTGGGCAAATCCACCCCATTTCAGCCATCCACATGTACAAACTTCAGATACTGCAAAACCTGAATTCAAGTTTTGGTGAAGAATAAAAGTCGGTGTTATCTGGCTGACCTGAGAAGGCATTTGCTAAAGTCTGTTCCCTGCTTCTTGCCTCTCTCTTTGGAGGCTTCAGCCAATCAGCCCACTGACCTACTGTCTGAGCACCATGTTCACAGGGTGGGCTCTCTACCTGACTAGGTGACATCTCCTACCACAAGGCCCTTCTGCCTGCTCTAATACTGCCAGCAAATTCCACAAGTCACCCCTTAAAGACATGAATTCTGAAGACAATATGTAATAGAAAACTTGTCACCCTCTCCCCCCAAAGACCACCCTTTCCAATGAAGACAAGATCTTTGTTATGATGATGAAATCCAGATACTGTATCTATTTTACTGCTAACAGTACACCAACCTCCCAAAGCAACTGATGACATACATACATACATACATACATACATACATACATACATACATACGTGTGTGTGTGTGTGTGTGTGTGTGTGTGTGTGTGTGTGTGTGTGTGTGGCTGGAGCAAGAGAAGCACTTGGTGGACTGGCAATGGTTTTGGAATATCTGGTGTTTCTTCAGAACTCTGATATTTGGGAAACACAGCATGTATGGTTCACACCCTTCATTTCTAGCTCCTTCTTTAATAACTTCTATTTCTTCCACTGAACCTTAACAATGCTTAGCCCAGTGTTCTCCATGTTAGAATAATAGACAACAGCACCGATGACCTCCTTAGTGTTTCCTGTGTGCCAAGGCCCAATGCAAGTGCTTTGCAGCTATTAACTCATACAGCCCTCACATAGACCTTACGAGGTGAAGTGTAGCACCATTCAGTCTGATAGGTGGGAGGGTGGGGGATAGGATGGCTTCATAAGTGAATAAATTCAAGCTCTGCATTTCTAAAACTATAAGATAAACCATAGGTTTATGAGTAAGGTCTTTGAGTAAAGTTAGTAGTCATATTATCATAGGAAATATCACAGTGTCAGGACAATAAGCTGGAACCTAAAAAATAATGGATGAATATGTCCACTGTGTGTTGTATATATGTGTAGAAGTATCTGAAGAATTCTATTAATTTGTACCACGAATGTGTTAATAATAAAAACTATTAACTACAGAAAATAAAATTTAAAAAGCAAACAATTTGATTTTTCACTATCCAGAAACAAACCAGTTATTATAGAAATTATTTATCTCATTTTAATAAATAAAATCCTTTTATTTTTACATGCATAACTTCTTTTATTAACCTTAAACTATAACCATGGTGGCTGTCATTTGGAATCATACCTCTTCCTACATTATGTTTTGGTAGTTAGATTTTGTGATACAACTTTTCAAAGGATAATTTCAAAGTTTAAGTTATTGGATAATGCTAATTGTTTTTGAGATCATGATGGATCTTCATTTGCTTTTAAAATTTAGCTTTTCAGATTACAGAGAGTGGTTCTGGCTGCTGCTGTGGTTAAACTGCAGAGTGTCTACCTAACATGCCAGACACCATGACTTCATGGTACCACACAGACACTACCAGTCCTCATTGTAAACCAATTTGATTTTTTTTTTTGGAAGAAAACAAAGAAAAATGAGGAAAGCCTTCTATGTAATGAATCTTGTGTGAATAGCTTAGTGTTCAAGTGGATGGTCAATAGTCTCTGGCCTCAAGGAATTTCCTACTCGATTACAGAGAAAGACACAGAAATCAAAATTATAGAATGGCGTAGGAAGAATTTCTTTAACAAGAAAGGGCCATTCTTATCTTGCTGAGTCCCCCCTCCAGTGTACGTCATGGTCCCCCACATGTACCACTCCCATGCATTGGGTTTTCCTGCCTTCTTTTCAGGTCAGGCCCATGCCTTTCTGGTTCACTAAAATGGTACTGATCAGACCCAACAGCAGCCAATATCCCAGTCACATCAGGACCACTCTGTTTACCCCCGAGAGCACAGGACATCAGCAGCTAACATCCAAGTCACAATAGGATCACTCAGTGTTCATCTTATACACACCCCAGGCAGCATGTGACATAGTAACACTCCCTCTTCTAGAAAGTTCTTGAATCCTGATTCCAAATGTCTTTTGATGCTGTACGTTCCTGCCTGTCTCACTGGCTGTTCGTTTCAGTTTTCTTTAGAGCTCCTGTTCCTAACTGGCAGGGAGCCTAGGACTCAGTCTTTGGCACCTCTCTCAATTTAAAGTCTATTCCCCTTATGGGACATTTCACCTGCTTCTCATGACTTTTATAATTTCCCAAACTATACCTTCAAATTTGCTTCTCTCTGCGGAGGAAACTCTAAGTCTCTCTGCCATCTCTTGACATGGGTGCTGACTAGGTAGTTAAATTTCCTCAGAAGACGTGACTCCCTAGCAGTCCGGACACACATCTCATGCCCGTCACCATCTAGACGTAGCGTTCCTCTTCCTCAGATACAGACCCACTACTAAGACTCAGCTTAAAAAACAAGACAACAAAACAAACATCCCAACAGTCCTTGGAGATTCTGACCCCTCTCCACCTCCACCACGATGCACTATAAATCTCAGACTTCCTACTGAGTAAACTGTGGCCTCCTCGGCCCTGCCATACCATCCCCTTTGACTGCAAATGTTTCCAACTGGTTCCACTCTAGCCTACCTTCATTCCTCATTTGACAGGGAGGCTGATTTTTTTTTTTCTTTTTGAAAAATACGATGTTATTCTATGGAGTCCATGTTTAAAAGTCTCCAATGCAATTATAAAAGGCTGAACCACAGTTAGGCCCATGTGGACTGTGGCTGTATGTCTCAGCCACATAGTTGTTGCTTTACCTCATTCCTGCCACGGCATCACTGCATTTATCCGTCTTCTCTCTGATGACCATTGCCACTACTTCCCGATTCACTTCCTGGGCTCCCTTATCACAAATGTTACTACCCTGTTCCCTTTCCCACCATCTCATTCTCTCTGGCATCCTGGGGCTGGAAACCCATGGACTCATACATGCTAGGCAAGCATTCTGTATCTTTGGCCCAGTAAACACTTCTTATGTTAAGCACTGTTCATGTTGACTCTAAATTTTTTTCATAAACATCAAATTATCGAAGCATTTGAATATAGCATTATATTTCTATTCTAAGTTTGAGATAAAAATAAAGATAGCAATCTTACAAGAAATTATGAATAAATAAGAGCAATAAAATAATGCTTGGTGGTGGTGGTGGTGGCATACACCTTTAATCCAAGTACTTGGGCAGTAGAGACAGGTGAATCTGTGAGTTCAAGGCCAGCCTGGACTACAAAGTGAGTTCCAGGACAGCCAAGGCTACACAAAGAAACCCTGTCTTGAAACACAAAAACAAAATAAAAAGAACAATAATATTTTAGTAAGAATAATGTATAACATAAAAGGTTCTTATTGTCCATTAGTTATAAAACAGGTGAAACAAATCCAATACAATTCATTGTGCTAACAATCATTTGTTGATTACAAAACACATCTTCCCCTGAACTGAGAGTGTTTATGTTTCTTTTAAATAGAGACATGGTCTAGACCAATTAATCTCACAGGGAAGGAAACAAGAATTGGTGCTTCGTTCTAAGACAACATGCACAAATTCAGCCTGACAAAACTTTAATAATCATCAATACTATCGTGAAAGATTTTACCAGGGTTAATGTAGTTCCTCACATTTATCTTCAGAGCCTCCAGGTTATACACAGAACCGAAAATGACAAGTTGTATGTACGTGTTTGTGTGCAATGCAGTGGGATATTTATGTTTGGGGTTTATCAGCTGACATGCCCACACATTTTCTGACAGTTACTTTGGGCTCATGGAAGTGACTAAACACAGAAACCATCTTGGATCTTTTCTACATGCCCTTCTCATTGGCACCCAAGAAGCCCTTTTCTCTGGCTGCTGAAAACCAAGGCTCCCAGAATCCACATGGCTGGTTGCTGAGCACCAGAGCTTCTATTTATAAGGAAAAAAGTACTTTCTAGTTGAATCATATTTCTCAAATTTAAAAAAAAGTCAACTTCTGAATTCGGTGTTCCATGCACTTGGAGACACATGCTAGGCCAACTATAGTATCATTTGAAATCACTCAACGCTGGTAAGATGGACAGTTAATAAGAAAGATAAAAGTAAATGTCTAAGTAAGACATATTCAGATAACTGCTACTTGGCCTGAGTTTTATACAATAACAAAACTTACATCATGTTTAAAGGCTAAGTAAAACCGAGGCACACACACACATTTCTTTACATGACAAATTGCCATGGTTCCCTCTGGTGTTACCGGGCACTGTCCACAAGTTCTTCACACTGGCCTTTGATTCATCCAATACACAGCCTCGTGAGTCCAGAGCCCCTCTATTCTCTCTTCTATTTATAAAAGGGGGTGACATTGAGTACTACACAGTACTAAGATGCAAACTGAATGCCTTGTTTCTGTTTAGACATAAGCATCTGCACCAAATATTTCCTTGTGAGTGTGGAAAGCTCCAGCAGGGGAATCTGCAGGACATGGCTTAGACTCCAGTGTTGCTGTCGCGGTCACTGTCTGCAGACAGCTTTTGAGTACAAATCCAACAGAAAGAACTTTTTGTTTTTTCCTATTCAGTTAGAAGGACATATATTTTAAAGAAACTGAAAAATATTCTGGTTCCATAATGTCATTTCAAAAAAAAAAAAAAGACTCATATAAGAATAATCAGATTGCAAGTGGGTACTTTTCGTAAAGTGATATGTGGGGCATTTGTCAGGGGAGGAAGCAGGGAGTCAGAGGTATGCTTTGTACCTAATATTTCAGCCTGTCTTGGCTAAGGAAATTATTATATCCCATGATAGTTATGTCTCTCTATCATTCTTGTTCCTCAGCACATCCATTTTAATGACACAAAGAAACAAAGCCTTTTCTTTTAAATTTGCCTTCCTGATGAATCAAAGAGATTAATGTGAATTTTGATATTTTAAATAAAAAAGCCACCGAGATGGCAAGACTTTAAAACAAAACAGAATTATTGACTACTTTACTTTTTAGACTTCATATTTATGAATTCCTTTAAAAACTGTGCCCTAAACCTTTAAAATCATCACTGTATGCACATAGCTTGAGAGTACAACACATGACACTGGAAGTCTCCCACATTTTGTCTTATTAAGCAAATATAAGCTAATCAGAACATGCAGAGGGGCCACCATCAAAAGGCTAAGCTCTTAGAAGGATGTAAAGACAAATGTCCCTAACCCGAGTTTAGGGATGATACTCCGTGCCCAACGAGAGCCTGTCAAACCTCTTAAAATTTACATGTCACAGATGGCCAAAAGCTAAATCCTGTAGTCTAAGTGTCCTAAAATGTCCTTGTCACTTGCCAACACACACAGTACTAGGTGTGTGAAGTCAGGCATTGTCCACTCCTACTGCCTGAGAATTTTGAAGTTGGACAGGGAATATTTTTTCCTCTTTATAACCAAAGAACCTTGTGTTTGTAGTGACCAGTACCAGGTTTTTTAAACTAAAAAACTTATAAAAGTTAAGGCTGCAAAAGTGTAGGAACCAATTTATTTCAAAATGCTTCATGTATTTCCAAAGATAAGTGAAATGAATCTTTCATGGCTACTTTTGTGGTTACATTCATGTTATTCTTGAGGAAAATAACACAAAAGCTACTTGCATCAGGGCTGGAGCCTAAAAATATTTCTATTATCATCTTATAAATGTGGCTGAATTATAGATTCATTCTTGTTTGCTCTTCTAAAAAGAAACAACAGGCACACGAGAATAGCTTCCGCCATCTCAATCACTTTAAAGACCACTCAAAATTTTTTCATCACCTACGTCCTTAAATTAGACTCTCTTGTATGTACCTTTAAAATATGTGAATACCATTCCAATTCAGTCTCTTTTTGTAATACAGTGGAAATAATGTAAATGAAACAATTTTTAAAAACCTGCATTAAATCTGAGTTCAGAAGCGTTTTATAAGAACCATAATAAACTATATCATAAATTATCACTTTGCTTAACTTCTCACTTTTTCCCATACCATTTGACATTGTCAACAAGCCAGAATTTTCAATCAGTAGCAAAGTATTGCTGGTCAAATCTTGATGGATGTTATGAACCCTGATGAGCCGCAATAAGAAGGATGAGGTGCATTAAACATAAAATATCAGTCTAGTCTGTGCCTTTAGAGACAATGGAAATCTGGGTAAAGAACTTTAACAGGCTAGTAAAATATGAAATTTTTGTGTCTCCTCAAACGACGAAATACAACCACGAATCAGTAACAAGTTTTGAAAATAAGTATTGATTATAGAGCTTCCCTAAAAGTAATTCTGAAGTTGTAACCCAGAGAGAGTTTTCCCCATTAAAAAAAATCATAGTGCATTACATGTCATATCCTTGAGGAAAGCAAACACTTAAAAATATAAAAATAAAAATTGCATTTTACTTCTAGATATAAATATAATCATATCTCTGAGGAATGAGAAAAAAAATCAAGTGCATTTAAAATCATTTTATTGCACGGGAAGCTGCCAATTCGCCTGTGAGCTGTTTCATTGCAGATGAAAAGAAGTCAAAATACAGGACAGATGTTGAAAAACCGCATTTAAGTTCTGCCACACACTGGCATTTTTCAAGTGATTTTGGCTCCTCCATTAAATAAGGTGCATTTTGCTTGATTTTGAGAAGGGAAACATCAGGAAATATTTAAAGGCCAATTGCTGCCAATTAACTTTGATCAGTAAAAGTTCTATTTGAATCTTTGAGATTCTTCTCCTGTCTGAAATAACACACGTTTATAAAACCTAGCAAAGCAACAACTTGATGATTAATGCCTGCTGGCAGCCCTACCACAAGCTTGCTTAGCACTGAGACTTAAATAAACAACCGTCCCTGTGAAGGAGAAGGGTGGTGGAGTTATAGTCAGGTGCTTTGTCATAATGGAGATGCATGAACACAATACCCTTCTTTGTTAAGATCACTGCCCATTCTCAGCCGACCAGCCATCTTAGAGATTTTCCCCAATAAAACCAGGTGCAGTTAAGACATCCCAAACGGTGAGGACCTGAGGCAAACCGGATCTAAACAGTCAGATTGGACAGAAAAGTGGTCGGGGAATGAGTGGGGATGCGCAGGCAGCTGTGAATCACACTTGATATTTAGGAATCTTCTCATCAAATTTTAATCATGTAGGATCCAACTTTAAAATGTAATAAGTACCTCAAAGGGGAGTCTCGTTGCCTTATAAGCACTTTGTCTCAATATTCCCATTATATACTTAAAAGAGAAATATTCCAATCACTATTTCAGAACCGATCACTTGTTTTCAGTATGTCCCACAAAATGTGTAAAACAATTAGAACTTACTTCTAGGTCATTGAAAAATAGATGTGTGTCTGCCAGGTTGAAGATCATCTCTTCCATTCTCAGACCAAGGGAGACTGAAGTAGGGGGATCCTAAAAGGACAATTTTACAGGTTAGGAATTTGTATGGTCTTCAGGTTGTAAGAAAGGCAGCATCATATTCCAGAGGGAGGCAGTGACAGGAAAGGTGGGGACATGTGCCACACCCGGCTGAAAGTCAATTGCCTGGAATGTCCATCATTTTATTCCATGTTCATTAGCAAACTCCTAGATTGAAGGTGCTCCAAAATGTCTTAGTAACATATTCTGAAGAAATAGCTTGCATCCCAAGCATTAAAAAAAATAAGGTGTGAGGTCCTTACACATGCAAAGTAGAGAAAGTAGAGGAAATTCATGCCACAATTGTAAAGAGTATTTGCAATTACTGTTCAAATACCAGAAAATACAGTCTAGATTAGATTGAGGGAGGCAGCAAACAGAAATCTTATTCTTGGTGCTAAGTTCCTGTTGTAAGAATTCCTAGCACACAGCAGCTACATGGTAAACATGCTAGTCCAATAACCCAACATGGTGCCAGTAGAACAAGCTGTGTATGGAGAGCACGACTCTGGGCATGGCTATGTAAATCTGTGCCCACCTGTTCTCTTATAAGGAGAAGCCAAAGAAAGGTGTGTCGTCCCCCCCCCCCCCCGCCCTTGGCTTCTCTTCCCTCATACCCGCTCGGCAACTTCCCAAATAAACTCTAGTGTTGCAGCTGGTAGTGTATGTCTGTTCTCACATAGGAAACCAACATCTATCTTTTTGCATATATCCAGACTGCCTGTCAGATTTAAGTCTCCTCAGTGAAGGAAGTGGCAGCTGAGCTGACTACTAAGGGCTGATGTGGTTGGTTATATATTCAGGCACCAAATAGTCAGTGCCATACAGAAGGAGGTGCTAAGCCAAGATGATCCCATAGCTTCTTTATAATGCCTCAAATCATGGCCAGTCCATCTGCTCCCTGATATCTCTGTCTTAATAACATCTACTGGGATTGATGAGCTGGAGATTATGGGAAAGGATGGGGAGAGCTTGTTCTTTATGATAATACTGCATTTTAAATATATGAAATTCAGAAACCAATATGCTTTCTGGTTGCAATCATTTTTGCTAAGGAGAAAAAAAATCCCCCTTAGAAGGTATACAAGGAATTTATAATCAGTTTCTAAAGCTTATATTGGCACACCAATAACCTCTTTATATGCATAGTATTTTAACGTTTTCCAAAGAATAATAATTTCCTATAATTATATTTTATTATCACGATTAACCTTTGGAATAAATACAGAATCTGCATAACAGGAGAATTATAAATGGGCAAATTATTCCTTCAGGTAGGCAAACCATCTGGCAGGGTGTATGTACCCTGTGTCTCATCAGAGTTTTGAGTCAGAAACATAAAATTCCTCTGCTGCCCAACCTGGGTGATGGCACATTTTTGGTGTTTTCTCATTCTTTTGCAGATCTCAAGACTTGCTCACAGCTTTCATCATTCCCTCATATTCAGCCAATCATGTCTTAAATTATCCACCCCGGATTTAGCAACCCCTGCTTTGGGAGGCTGTAACAAGTGCGGAAGAGGAGCCCTAAACATACGAGCTGGGACCTACCTTTTCTCTCCCACAGAGTAACAGAGTAATAATAACAATAAAGACTCTCAGCTTGCCACAATTGCTATGCCCCAAGCAGGGAGAAGGAAGCTGGCGAGAGGCATAGGAGGCAAATTCAGGCCAACCAGATGAGCAGGGGCTGCAGGCAGCCCCATCCACATTGTTAACTCCACCCCAACAGCACCTCCTTCCTACCTTTTTAGAGATGGAAGGGAAGAGGGTCTGAAAGTCAGGAAGGATGGGACTTTGGCTTCTTCATTGCTCTGCTAACTGACTGACAGTGGGAAGAGGCAGAAGGCTGACTGTACAGCCAAGGGTTGGAGAAATAAAATCAACACCCATACATTTCCTGTCGGGTCACACAGGCTGGTGACCTTCCCTAACTTTTAATACCTCCTAATATCTAAGAAAGGTCTCATATTGTACAAGAAGTTTAAAAGAGTTTACAAATAAGTAAAACAAACAAACAAGTAACCCTTAGTTTAAAGGAAATTGTTCACAAGGATTCTGTCAGCAAGTGTCCTGAAAGAAGCTACGGCTCAAATATCTAGAACAGGACTGATTAGCAAGGGCTGTTCAAACAGCTGTTTCTTAAACAGAACACCAGATGCTGAAGGTTCTCAGCCTTCCTAATGCTGTGACTCTGAATACAGTTCCTCATGCTGTGGTGACCCTCAACCATGAAATTATTTCATTGCTACTTTGTAACTATAATTTTGCTTCTATGACAAATTGTAATATAAATATCTGGGATGCAGGATATATAATATGCAACCCCTGTGAAAAGGTCATCCAACCCCAAAGGGTCATGACCCATAGGTTGAGAAGTAGTGCCTTAGAGGATTCAAGCCAATGAAAACACCCCGACTTGCCACAGAACCCTGCCAGCAAGTCTTTTTATGTGGCAAGGGTAGAGACTTACCACATCTATTTAATTGCCAACCGTGAAATGCATGCACCACAATACTGCTGCTGTTCAAAGAGCCTTATTTCTCCTTGATATGGTTCTTTATTTACACGGGCATCAAAAGAATTACTCAATTGTTTGTTAATATGTAGTATGCTTTGACTTTTATTTATATATTACAAAAACAGCTTGCTGGTTGTTATTATCATTCTTTCATGGTTTTTATACCTGCCACTTCATGTGCTGTTTCAGAAACATTTCCTACAGCAAAAACACAGTCTGGCAGTTAGCAAAGAGGGGAGACTAGGAAGGAGGTCTGTGGAGAGTAGTATTCGTGGACATTTTAAAAGTACAGTCACATAAAAGAAACAAACAAAATCAGGATGCAGTTCCCCTTGGACCCCTACCCTCCCCCTGCAACACACATACACATTTAGACCCACCCAACAGTTACAGAAATGCAGAAATACAAACATGAAATTCAAGTTTGGCAAAACACATTTCTTACTACCTGGATCATCCTCTGATGTTTCCCATGCTCACTTTACAGTTTGCAAAGCAGAGCCCTAGTAGGTCCTCCTCCCTGACAACCTCAAGGGCTAGATTTATGCATGGAAACTGGCGCATCAATTTCAAAGACACCTCTCACCAGCTATTTCACCCAAGGGAGATTAGAAAAAGGGCATGCCGACAGCCTGTGTGGATTTGCCTACACGATTCAAGCAGCCAGAATAATAACCAATTTTATTTTACTATTGTACCAAATATTTTGATACCTTTATGTTTTTCGAACATGCTTGACATAAATAAAATGTGAAGAGAGTTAATCCTGGACAGTTAATAGGTTAGTCTTGGCTTGGTGACTTATTTTGGAAAATTCAGAAGAAAAAACAAACAAACTCCCCACATTCTTGGACCAAAAGTGAGACATGGAAATCACCATGCCTTTGGCTTAATTTCACTTTTCTTAAAATATGTCTATTCTTGCAATAACAGATTCCAGGGCTGCAGCTATGAAAAATTTAGAGCTTTTCCCTCTTTTCAAAGTAATATCTCATTTTGAGGAAAACTTATTACCAAATGTTTCCATTACGCCACGTGACCATCTGGAGCATTTTCTGCTGTCTCTTGGCATTTCCCAAGCACTGCTTTTCCTCACATTACTTGGGAAATCAAAGCACTGCAATTTTTTTCAAAGTAATATCCCATTTTAAGAAAATTAATTGTCAAATGTTTCCATTGTTGCATTTGACCGTCGCACTCATCATTGTTATCTGCTCTCTTAACATTTCTCCTCTGCTCGGTCAAGGGCAGCCTCAGTCTTTTGGGTATCCTTTTCGAATCTGATCGCCCATCTTTTGTACTACTCCTTGAGACCCTGGTCTCCTCTATCCTACAGTCAATTCAGGCCACTGTGAGACCCAGAAGGCCCCGACCGTATCAGACTTGAGATCTTGACTATAGGGTCACAAATATGCCAGCTATTATTTTTACTTCTTCAAGAATGACCATCAGGCATCTGAAACTCAATGTATGATAAGTCAAGTTCACCATGTTCCCCAAAACCCGATGTATCTATTCTTCACATAAGTGGTACCCTGCCAGCCTCAAACTGTAGTAATTGATAAATGGCCTCTCCATCCCTACAACAGTCACAGCATCCTGATACTTTCCATCTTCCTTGCCTTTTCTCACTTCTTTGCTTTGTGTTTTATTCCAGCCATGGGTCTTTTTGGTTGTATCCATCACTGGGTCTACCTTCTAAGCCATTCTTCCCCTAATTCTTTTAACCAAATATCCAAACATTATATCCCAAACAAAAGACCAATATATGTCTCATTTTTATTTTTTTCTCCAGTGTGTTTCCTGTTTGTGGTTTCTGTCACAAACATTTTCTTCAGAAGATAACTAGTCAGAAGACTAGTACCTACTATATTTATTTGTCATAATGGATATAGTTACTCTTTTCTGTAAATATAACTTAAATATATCATTTCAAATAAATATAAATTCAAATATACAAATAGTATGTGAATTTGATTATGTGTTTAAATATGTTTAATTATCTTATAATTTTTAGCAAGTGGTTCTGCTAAAAATTCTCACCATATGATTGAGGCAACAGTACTGTCCGCAAGGAATCTGTCCCCAGAGTTTCCCCACATTATTTTACTCTGTTTTCTGCTAACCTATGTGTTCATGCCTATCCTGAACACATCCCCCCCCGGGTCTGACTCAGCATCTCCTGTTTGTTTTCTATCACTAGGCTCTGTAATAATGAGGGAATAAAACCAGTTTATTTGCTAATTAAATTTGAAAATACAGGTGAAGTTCTAGACAAGTATGTGGCAAAGCAGCTGAGGTCATTCTTATTACTACATTATTTTTTACCACTAATATTACAGCCACAGCTGTATTGTAGCCCAAACCTGAGACTCCAGGCCATGGCTACAAGAGATAATCACATCAACATTCCACATTCAATCTGAACGTGAAGCCCAGATATTTTAAAAGAAATAGCTACCCTAAGAAAGCCCATCCTCTGAATTTTATTAGACAGAAGTTAAGAAATGATTTCTATAGTTTGGATCTTGAAAGCTCTCTAAGGTTAGATGGTAAAATGTTGATCTATATGGGTAGTATGCTGGACGAGAGCCAGTGGAATCTTCTAGAGGCTGGCCCCACTGGGAGGTCCTCAAGTCATGTTGGGCATGTATTCAAAGTAGATAGTGGGGCCTTCTTTTTAGTTTCCCAGCCATATGAAGACTGGTTTGGCTTTGCCATATTTTCCTACCATGATGTGCCACCATAACCCAAACAACAGTGCTAATTATTCTTAGACAGTTGCTTCCAAAACCATAAGCCTTGTTACGGTGTTAAAAGCTGAGACACAGGGTTGCCCACCAGTGCTAATGCCAGCATGTAGGGAATGATAAACTCAGTTTTACTGTAGTTATTACATTTAGGTATTTTCTAAATTTTTTTTACACAACTTTTCATGCCAATTTCATTTGAGACTACAGTGTTTTTAAGGGCCTAGTCAACACAATACTGGTTTTTCTGGATGTCAAGTTGAGACCATCAGCACAACCACTCTTAGGAGGAACTGCCATGGGTTCTCTCAAAAGATGCCAGCCAAACTTGAGAGCACACAGCTATTCATCAGCATGAAGGTAACATAAATCCAGGATGCTGGCACTGGTGTCCGACACCTTGAAGATCTAGGAACTTTGGAGGAGGAGTTTTGTCAATAAGATCTAGAAGAGTTCATCAAAAATAAAAATAAAAAAACCAAGGGGTGTATAGACATGTAGATAAAATCTAAAAATAGTTCATAAAGGAGACTAAAGGAGGGTAATATTAGGTAATAAAGTGTGGGGGTGGGCCAAAGGACACAGAGGAAGCAAAAGAGAAGCATTTGGGGGGCACTATATGGAAGAAGCAAGGGTAACAAGGTGGGGGATGCAGTGAGAAGGTGATCACAGCACACTTTGCTTGAAAATATCACAAGAATATCTAACACAGCATATGCTGATTTAGAAAAATAAGTTTAAAAAGAAAATAAAATGTTTGCTTGCATGGCTATGTTCCTTTTCAGTGGTTTTATATACCTCTTGGTTGACTCCACCTCTCCATAGACTCATTATCAAATGGCTGGTAGGTACATATGACTATAACAATAATTACAGAGGGACTTTCATTGTAAACCCTTGAAAATTTTTGAACAATTTCAAAATATTCTTTCCTTGTAGACTATTAGTAATGCATGATTCTAGGAGTTCCGTTGGTGGCAAAATGAAAATATAAGTTTATTGAATCTCTTTAAGAATACCAACATAATAGCAAAATATGAGCAAAAAATAACAAGAGAAAGAAATAGAACCTTCTAGAGTCAGGGCATTTGTTTCAGGTTTCTGGTGTTCTGACAGCACAGTGGAACACAGATGTGATTTGGACTGGGCCACTTTACAAAAGGGTAAGAGTTTAACATCTTTGGGTAATTATTCAAGAACAGAAAGCATACATTGTTTTCCACCAAATAGTGATTGTAGTTGCTGTAGCCAACTGAGAACAAATGAAGGTACCCCTTTCTTTCCTCTCAAAGGAACATTAATGGTTTCCCCTATGTAATCTGTTTCCTCCTGATTAGGATTAGTATATAAAAACACATACTGAATACTTGTTCTTACATTGAGACTTATAAAGAAACTACCTTTAGAGAAATGATGTGGCCAGCTCAGCTACTACATAGGTCATTGGCTAGACTTGTCTAAGTATCTACCAACTATCAAGCATACTTAAAGGTTAGGCACAGTTACTCCTTGAAAGTATTACTGGTAAGCTATTCTCATTGGAAAGACATAAAGGCAGGTTGCATCTATGAGGCCCAGAAGGGGACCAGTTATTAGAAGGGATTTTTAAAAGAGTTATTAGAAAAGTAAGAACATCCCATAGTGGATTGTTGAGGGAGACTGTTCAAGCAAAAACTGACCTCAACACAACCCCCAGAATGTGCAGAAACCCAAACAAATGGCATTAAAATCCTAAAGGCAGGAGAAATGAAGGAAATGAAGAGTGATGAAGGAGGAAGGCAGGGAGGGCTGGGAAAGGAAGGAGGGAGGGAGGGAGGGGAAGAGGAAAGGAAAAATGAAATAAATCTGATTAAACTTTCAATTCTAGCTATCATTTCCTAGAGATGCATGGGCTGAAGAAACAAATCCCACAGAAATGGAATCAGGAAAACCCAAACTTAGAAGACAAATGACTGGTGATTTCAACAGAAATAATAATTTTGAAAAAAATTCTTTTGAAAAGGACGTAATAAGAACACACAAATTGAAAAAAAAAAAGAGAGAGAGAGAAATTGAATACACTGCAAAAATAAATGAATGAAAATATTGAAGACTCCCAAAGAGAATGGCCAGAACCTAGTGGTTAATGCACTTCATATCCACGGTTGCTATTACACGCAATGATTAATGTATGAAAACATTCTAGGATCAGCAATATGGCAAGGACACTGCTTTGGCCACACCCACGTACCATAGTAGAGTGAATTGACAAGAACAAATGAAAGGTACCCAAACTTGAAGGGAAGAAGTGGAAAGACCTGCTTTCGGTGACTCGGATATATATGTAGAATAAGCAAAATTGGCTGAAAAATGCTAGAAATAACAAAGTTGGCACAGTCTTAAGATTCACAACTAACACAAAAAAATAGTAGTGTTTCTATATACCAATACTCAATCTGGGACAGAAATTAAGAAAACAACTTCATTTAAAATAACAAATATAAAAGTAAGCAAGTAGCTACTTTTTCTTGGGGGTTACTTAATAGTAAGTATAAACTGAAAAAATCATTATTAATTTTTTTAAATTATGGAAAAAGATAGAAACACATAGAAAGATATAAGTTCATAAATATAAGACATAATATAAATATGCTGATACACAGTGATTTATAGATTTAGTACCCTCCTTATCAATCATTACTTTTTGTAGGAACAAAACTCAAATCATCCTAAAATGTACAAGGACCTTTAAGGAAACTTAAATAGTAAAAAAATTAAAAAATTTAAAAAGTTATACTTTTAAAATACAAAATTTACTATAAAGCTACAGTAAGCAAAGCAATATGCTTTCAAAATAAATAAAATTTCAATACTAATGGAATAGGAAAGACCAGAAATAAGCCCTTACATAAATAGGTTATTTGTGGCAGGGATGTTAAATCCATTCAATATTCTCTACAAATGGATAGCCACATGCAATAGGATAAAGTTGGGTCTTTACTAACACATACACAGACATTATCTCAAAAATAAATCAATGACCTAAATGTGAGAGCTAAATTATAAACAGTTTAGACAAAACCTTCAAGTTGTTGTATACGGCAATGATTTCTTGATGTGACACCAAGCAGGGAACAAAAGAAACAGATTTGGCATCCTTAAAATGAAAACCCTATATGCAACCTAGGGCACAACTCACTCAATTGAAAAGGCTATCCATGAAACAAACAAACCAAAATTGCAGAATTCTCGTACCTCATAATAGGTTAATATCCATGATGTCTAAAAAAATGCCCTTAATTCTAAGAACTACAACAGCCAGCAGGATGATATTGATTTTCCGTTACTGGCGACAAGTTGGCTTGAAAAGACTTTTTAAAATGTTAAAGCACACCTAAACAATTTTACAAAAATTGACAAAACCAGCATGGAAAATGGCACGCTAGGATTTAGGTAATCTGTATCCAGAAAGAAGAGACTTAGATGGCACAGGAGCCAAGTCTTTGCTCTGGTTGTGCTGACTGGGCTTGCTTCACCATATAGCGTTATTTCCTGGAGACAGAAGAGAGCCTTTGTCTGAAGTCAAGGCCCACCATCTTACCCTCATTCATTTATGATGCTAGTGTCAAGCTGCACTAGCAGCCAGCGGCAGAGGATAGAGCTTTGTGTCATTAAAGAAGGCCTCACTGGGATCTGTGGCATTTAAGGTTTTTTGTTTGTTTGTTTTGTGAGTCTCCCAAAGATCCTGAGTGCTGCCCCAGTACCCATAATTCCAGAGTTATCATTTGATGTCTAATACTAGGGATTTCTCACTAAGCAAACACTTGGAGTTTCTAGGAAATATCTCTCATGGTCATTGTAAGGACCCATGATACCTCCTCACCATGTTTTGTTTAGCTTTGTGGATACTGTGCAGCTTCGCCATTAGTTTTATGCAGGGTAAACACTGGCTTCATCGCACACCACCTACAGACTACCAAAGCTTTATTCATCTCTCAGCAACCTCTATTAGAAGCTCCATGTGGGCAAAAATTGTAGCTATAACTACACAGGGCATTAGTACGTCAGACTAGATTAGTTTGAAAAGGTAGTATGGGAGGTGTACATTCTGGGTACCAGACTAGTAGCTACAGCCCTGAAGGTTTTTCTATGCCCTTGAGCAAGCCACCTATATGCAGCTCATTTTCTGATTTACTTCATGGATGTTTTAATGATTATTATTAGCCATAGATGAGCTACTCTGTGAGTCAGGTCTAAATATTGGGTACATCCACTGTTTTTAGTGGAACAAATTCCTTCACTGGAGTCTTAAAGTTTAGGTAGTCCCAAGAGAGTGTTAACAATGGATAGCACACAGTAATAAAACCTGAAATTCTCCTGAAGCTCTGGGATAGAAAGGACACTAGGTTCATGCTTACTTGGGACTTGATTCTGATGACTAAATCCGAGTCCTTGCTTCTCTGCTTACATTTATGATGAGCGTGGTTGCAGTTCTATTTTTACTGAAATTCCAGTGTTATTTGAAGTTAACTGTCACGTCAGTAAGTATGACTTGGAGATGCTAGGTCCTCAACTCTGATTATTACACCTTCATTAGCAAATTGGCTGTCACTCACCAAGGGAAAGAACTAACAGTTCTCCAATTGTGCTGACTAAACACCGAGCTATGATTTCACAGTGTTGCTTGGTCACTCTGTAAGAAGCACAGCTTGGTGAAATGATCAGGAAGTAGATTTCAGCACTTTTGAAAGAAATCGCTAAGCAGCTACATCCTTTGTCTTACTGATAGCCTTGCATAAGGGAATATAATTGTCCTATAGATTGAGCTGTCTTATCTTCATGACTCTTGAGTTCTATTCCGAGTCAATTGGACCATCCTGGTAGATCACAGTTTACACCACACGTCCCAACGCACTGCTAAGCAATCAGATACCTCCTGAGAGCTTACTCCCTTCCAGGTCTTTGATCAGTTTGGGTTCTCACTCTGGAGCTTTCTACATGCCCAGGATAGTGAAAGATCACCCCCAAACAGAGACATTTCAGCAAAGCCCCTGCATGTCCTTTCTGTCAATGGAGACAGAAAAGCTGCATATTGAACACAATGGTCACAAACAGCCAAAGCAAGAAGAGTATAATGCTCCTCACCAGCCAGCTTCTGGCAACATGGCACTTTATTTTCAGCGGTAGACACAAGTCCCCACAGAACTGAGGCTGCTTCAGAAAATTGTTATTATTCATTTTCTCAAAAAAAAAAAAAAACCAACAAAAAACAAAAAACCCACAACTCTTGGCTTAGTGTTTGCTGCCCTCGAGACTCAACAAAAGACAGAAACTTGAAGGAAACTCTGTTTTTCTTTTGCCTTTTACATATAGGATCCTGGATGTTTCTGTGTCTAGAAGAAAAGTAGCTTTTCTCCTTTGTCTACAAGCTTAAATTCAGACATTTCTCTGGCAAATTATCATAATTTTAGGTACAACTGCATTTTAAAACGTATACCTCAAGGCTTTTAGGTTTGATTTAATAAAGCCAGATATCACAGTAGATTCATGCAGTCCAAATGCCATTTTAGTATTATTATAAAGATCTTTATTATCTTTATTGTAAGAAATTTATTATCTTTAGATAGCACCAAAACATTGACGAAGAGTTTTCATTGCTTGGAGAGCCTGCTCTAGTTCTGATGAACTTCAGGATTATAAGCTATGTTTAATTAAATCTAGAATAATTTACTAAGTAAATGACAAGTTAATTAAATAAAATCAAAACCAAAAAACTGAATTTTTTTTACATTACTATCATGTTCACATTTTCAATGTACAAGTATGTTTTAAATACATGATGTCTACTGTATAGCTCATTCCTAGGTGCATATGCTACTACCATTCCTGCAGATCAAGTCTATGTCAATTCCTAACAACTGATGTGTTGCTTTGGATCACAAAATAAAGTCTATCACACTTTTTAAGATGTTATTTATTCATTTTAGATAAAAAAGAAAGTCTATAAGACACTCAAACAATGGCAGAAACTACAAGCAGGTCCTCTGGATGTGGTTCTTAGTGGTTTTTATATCTTGAATTTGGACAAATGAGTCTAAGGCTGTAAAATGCTATCTGCCCTGATTTATGTGGGTAGCAAAGCTGGGTAGGCAGCAATTACTGGCCCAGTGAGGCATGAGGCAAACAATGAAAGCAGGTTTATGAGGATTTGTTGCTCAATGTGGAAATCTCTCTAAGTATGTTCAAATCAAGCACAAATCTTTGGTGGGGGGGATATCAATCAAATGAAAGAAAAAAATTTGTTTAAGCCCCTTAAACAGTCCCTTATTTAGAATGCTTATATTACATCCACAAACAGGGCCTGGCTGTCATTTAAAAATCTCTCTATTCAGGAACCTTTTTTTTTTTTTTTTTTTTTTTTTTTTTTTTTTTTTTTTTGGAAGCAGAAGAGGATGAAGAACAGGAATGGGCACTCTGAGTACCAAGGTGGTTTATTTTTAAGGCCCCACACTAGCTGTTCACAGGGCAGGGATTGAGGCTAAGCTTTATAAATTGCTCACTTATCTGAGAAGAGAGAAAAATGTTGTGAAATCTTATTTCTCTTACAAAGCATTATAAAGAATGTTACTCAAGTAGGGTATTTTACTTCTAAGACTCACGTCTCTACTGAAGTCTCTCTTTCTAGCTGAGAGGCACCCAGGGAATGACAGTTTTGTTCAGGGTGGGAAGGCCCTCTCCTTGGGCAGCTAGGGTGAAATGCTGTGTTTGAAGTGTTAGGTGTAGTTCGCTGTCAGTTAGGAAATAATCCATGAGAAGTTGGACACTTTTGAAAAGCAAATCATGGTTGAACTATTGCCTGATTGAGTTGAGCACGGAAGATCTAACCCCATGATAATACTAACCTGGTCATTTTACTGGTCCTTGCCTGTGTTCATTTTCTTCTTACTTAAGAGATGCCCTTTCAACATCATGGAAATAATACCCTACTAGAGAATTAACAGAAAGACCTTTGCCTTTGCAAAGATTAATTTCAATTGTGGAAAAACAAAACAAAACAAAACAAAAAAAACCCATTGAATCCCAAACATGGGACAATTGCCAAGATGTGCTATAAAGAAGAAGGGAAAAGAAGAATGCTGGTGTGAACCCAGCCACGTGGCCTCCACCGTTGGGCCTACGGATGCCACGGGCAAGACTCACCCCTAAATCCAGAGGACCTATCAAGATCGTATTTGTGACAATTTTCCTATCTCTTTCTCCTTTCTAGGGTTACAACCCTATTTAGACCTTAATTCCTTCCTAGCCTGAGCACAGCACAATGATTTTCTTTACTGTCACATTAATCTCAGCTGTACATTTTGCTTGTGGCATCCCCATGCTCACAGTATAAGATCCTAGCACAAAATTCTGCTAACAGCTCATCTTTGTCCCCAGTGGGCCAATTTGAAGACTATCCTATATTCCTGGTATTGTCTGGTAATAGATGTACTTCCCTTGGTGAATAATTCCTCCCTGCCAAATTTCTTCATTGGAAAATGAAGACAAGTAGCTGGATATGATGTATAAAAGTGGAATAAGCTGTAGAACTTGGATGAAGTGGTACCCGTTTTATTATATCAGCACACTTCTGCTATTCCTTTCCTCCAAGGCTGATCCTCCATGCTTTATTGATATGGTTTTTTCCTCTGTATTTTTTTTTGTTGCTGTTCCAATAAAATATACATGTCTGTCTGTCCCACTGGACCCCCCTAAAGATAATAGATTTCAGACACGAGGTGCCCATGGGTACATGTCTGGAAGCTTTGCATAGTTCTCCAGTGACCTCTAGGACTGCTTTCACATTTTAGATGGGATGATGGAGACAGAAAAACTGAGATCCAAGGTGTTTTTTGAAAAGCCTTAAGGAAAGGTAGATGGCCAGTGGCGGCAGGTCTAGACAGTGGTTGGGAAAGCTGTGGTGATTCCTGCTTATTGCTTTCCATTTCACAGTGGTTAGCAATAAAAGCAAGGTTATATACACTGATGAAGGCAGGAAGTTTCTGTGTCCCTGAATACACAAGTTTTGCCTACAGTTCTGCGTTAGGAGGAAACTGCTGGTAGACGGAAGGAAAGAGAGTAGCTTCAGGACAAGTTGAAGACAGAAAGAGAAGGCTCATTCAGCTGGACATGTCTTTGATGTCCAAGAAAAGAATGGTTTTCATTCATCTGTGTTGAAGTTTTTAATGTTCTGTGTCATCACACAGCATCCAATGGTTGTATTTGAGCCACACATTATCTTCTCCTTTTAACCCAATTTAACGTTAACATACAAATAAAGAATAAAATCAGAACATCTCCTTATGAGGTAATCATGCTCTCAGCTAGGGGATTAGAGCCCAGGGGATGTGGATTCCTTAACAGTCCGAGTTAAGGACTCCTACTGTGACTGCTAGCTGTCAAACTCATGATCTCCTCCTTTCTGTGTGTGATGAAGTGAGAGATGTCATAGCAGAGCTTCCTGCTACTTCTAGCCCTGTTTACAATATCTCACTTAAACTGCTCTGCTTTTTCTCCCTCTGACTCATCCCTGACAATGACAGAAATCTCTACACACTGGTTTCTGCATCTGCAAACCTTGCTTCAACAAAGCCTGGAATACAAACTCAGCAGTGTGATAACTAAGAGATCTATCATGGAGCTGGGATGGGGCACAGTTGGTAGATTCTTGAAAAGCATATAGTAGGTCATGAATTGGTTCTTCATCATTGCCCAGACCACTTATCCTATAGTTCAGGAGGAGGAGGCAGGAGCATCAGAGGTTTAAAGTCATCTTCAACTACACAGTGAGTTTGAGGCCAACCTGGGCTACATAAGACCATATTTCAAAGACAAAAAAAAAAAACTGAATTTTGTTCATGACATTACATATCAAGCCTATTTGTTAAATGACATTTCATCTTTTCTAATAGATTTGCTGGCCCGAGCTTCCTTGAAGGTCCAAATTCATATAGCCGATCTTACATGGCTTGATTATACAGTCATCCACAGTGCTGCCATGGTCCTCATACCCCAGAGGCAGGAGAAAGAGGAATCAGCCCCAAGTTCAGAGCAGAGGATAAAGTGAGGACCATGTTTCTCTTTAGTGATAGGAAATAAATATTTTAGGTTTACATCATCTCTGGCACATGCTTTTATGATCTTGGTTTTAAAAATAATACCTTACAAAAATGAAATAAGGCTCTTGACCCTCCAAAACACAGGCAGTGGAGCATATTTGGCCTACAGAGTAGCATCCATCAGTCTTTGGTCTAGTGTTGAAAAACTTTGAGACATGGTAATTGCCTGAAATTCAAATTCTGAAAGTACAGGTCTGGCTTGCTTGGAACATGGTGACATTTGTCTGTTTCCACACCATTCCCAGCAGTGTCAGAGCAGAGGGGAGTCTTTATGACGTGGTTGAATCTCCAAAGTAGAGATAACACTTGGCAGTAACCAGACCCTTTCGAGAGTTAGCATTGTCCCCTCAAACAAAGAGGAACGTCCATCATGACTGGCCAACTAGAATATCTAGATGAAATGAGATAGAAGGTCTGCTCTCAAAGCTCCTGCTTCATGTACTAAATGATCACACTCACTAGAGGGGCTCAGACAGTGTAAGGTGACAGTGACACCCCAGAGCCTCTTAGAACCTGTGCATGTTCTACACTATACCAGCTGTAAGTTCAGCAGGTGGCATGCTTTATTTACGATTGGTTTTTGACATTAATAAAACAGTGCTTTTGAACTCAAGTTTTAATGTAAGTGTGGGAACAATCCTACAAGCCAAACAGTTGGCTCTGTGGATGAGCAGTTGACTCTCAGTTGTAATAAATAACCTGCCCAAGATCAAGAGCTGGGAACTGAGACTGAAATACTTGAATTTAAATCTCCAATTTCCTTCACACCGTAAGACATGCCCATACTCTCAACTCATGAGATCGAAGCCACTGCTGTCATATCATTCACCGGTAACCTTGCTAGGATTCAAGAATTTTGGTGTGATTTTCTGACAGTGAAGTCAAGGTGTTTGCTGCTGCTGCTGTGGTTGGTCTTTGACAATCAATTCTCATCTACACTCAAATATATGTACTTAACAAATAAATTAAACTAGAGATAATATTCTGTTTTACACATCTTTCCATGGGTTGATCTCAAATACTGTCAATGCATAATCGATAAATTAACCCTATTAATAAGCCCAAAATAGGGTTGCTTGCCGGTAATCATTGCATTTGGCAGGGGGAAGCAAGAAGATCAAGCTGTTCAGGGTACCCCCTTAGATTCCTGGGTAGTTTCAGGCCAGCCTACATAAGACTCTATTTAAAACAGCAACAAAACCAAGCTAATAAAACAAACAAATACAAAAGGCATATAGAACAGCCTAATCTCCTCGGAAAGGAGTTTCATGGCATCATTGTTGAACTCAATGAGTATGAGGCAGTTAAAAGGTTTGAACAGGACCCGCAAGTAAACCTGCTAGGCTCTCTGTCCTCTCCTATTTTAAGCATTTATGCTTGGCTGTTTTTCATAAAACGATGAGTGAGTGGTAATACCCTTAATCCATACTAGGCAGAATCACAGGGGAGAGGGGTACTAAGGAACGATTGAAGGAAATGCTGAAGGCATCAAGGCACTTGGGTAAAGATACTTTCAGATATTTGTCATGAGCAAGGTCCATGTTTGAGTCATCTACACAATAGTAAGCTGAATACTGTTAAGTTTGGGGTTTATAATTCAATATTAAAAATTGCATTTTATTTTCTGTTTGGAGAAGAACATTCTAAAGGGAGCAAACTAAGTTTTCTTTGGTGAAATTCAGGAATTTGGAATTTGGGTATTGTTTAAAAACAGTTTTTTTTTTTTTTTTTAAATGCATCAAACAAGAGCAGCTAGAATACAGATTACCAGAAACACTCTAATGTCAGTAACACCCCCAGACTCTACATTCCTGCTAATATGCTCTTTCTATCCTCCGCCTTAGCTAGGCTTTACAAAACACCATTTTTGTCCCCACCACCTTTGTTACAAAACAACACTTCCCTATAATACCCAGCATGCCTTCTTCCGCAGCTAGGGTTACACAGAAGGTGGGATATTATTAAACCTTTGGAGGGGGTTATATATTGCTATAACATGCCCTAATTTTACATTATATCTACCAGATCCTGTATCATCTTACTGAATGGCTCACTCATTGAGTTGCCTAAGCTACTGTGACTAAGCTACTTCTCAAGTATCTAGTTGCCATAGAGACAGAACAGCTACCACATTGTCGGGTATTCATTTCTTTCTATACATGTAGAGGAAGGCGGAGCCACATACTTCCTGACAATGGTCAAGAACATAAGAAAATCTGCACTCTGAAAAGAGGCAGATTGCCACTAAGCTACCTTTAGACTGGGAAACAAAAGGAATGCAAACCATTTCAGTCAGCTTCGTTATTACCGTTGTTCAGGAGAATAATGAACAAACCTCATATATTTCAAAGACTGATTATCTAATTTGAGAACAACTCCCACCAAATTCTATTGTCCCATAATGAGGATAATATTAAGTAAGTTCTCTTGCACAGCTCTGGCTGCCTTGCTATTAGCCTTAGCAGTGTACCCCAAGCCTCCCTCACCATGAGTGTTGTCTCTAGGCAAGGACAGTAGGTTGGTCATAACATCCAGCACAGAGAAGATGCTGGAGAAATGTCAGGGGGAAAAAAAATCAGACAAGAGTCTGAGGTGCTTCTGGTCCTAAACTTCACAATGTTCATGTTAAAACTGGTGTCCTAGCTCTGCCCTGTACTCCCAGAACCTTGGCTTTCTCTTCTAGCTACTTTCTTACTTGTCCAAGTGAAAGTGTGTCAAAACTATTTAAGATTGCTCTAAGACCCAAATATCCAGGTTTTCTGGACAATAAGTTCATCCTTATTTCAAAATATGACTATTCTCAGTTGCTCAGGACATCACCCAAGAATCACCTTTCTGCTTTCTCTATTATATACTCTCTGCTTCAACCCAAGTCACTTCTACATCTTCCTCTCCAGTCACAAAGATAGTAATCCTGATTACCTTTGTTCCCAGGCCATTAACTCTCTATGCACTTGTAAACTGATGTAAAGCTGTTAAGCTGTAAATCACCTTCTCCCTGGAGACCTCCCCCCATGATTTCCCTTGTTTCCTACTGCGAAATCAGCCTTCATGCAGATGGCAGGGAGCCCTGTGAACTCTGCTGGCATCCCTGACCTCGTCTGCAGAAAGGCTCCATCTCCATCACCTGTCACTCAAGCCCTTTTATCCCTCAAACAGCAAACCCTACCATGCTTCTGCAGCTGGTGTTCCTTCTGCTTAAAATAATTTCTCCTGATGGCCACAGTGACCTGAGGCCATTCTGGCTTCAGACGCAAAGTTACATGCAGGAAGATTTTCTTCCTCATTGGGTTGCCTGGTGTCTGTGAGATTAGTCCACAAGTAAACGATACCTGGGAACCAGCCTAGACAGCCAAGTTCTATCCTTGGATCCACATGGCGGATGAAGAGATCTCACACTCACAAGCTGTCCTATGACCTTCCCATTCGTGTCATTCATGGCATGTATACACATGTGCACATGTACACAAGTACCATAAATAAAGCAAAAGTTGAAAAACAAAATGGGTTTCCTGAAGTTCTCCATTAAATTCTAGCAATGTGTCAATGAAGAGCAGTTACAGAGGAAACATCAGAGAGTCATAGTCTTCAAACTGCATACTTTTCAAAGTTATATGAGAGAAAAATAACAAAAACCAAATTATACCATGTGCCCTACTACAATAACAGTAAATAACAAAAACAAAAACAAAAAACCAGATGGAATCCTATTTGATGAAGTCTTAAAATACAAATGGCTGACACTTTGAAGAACATTTTGATGAATGGAGTATTACAGAGAGAATATTTTGCCTCAAGATTGCTGATAATATGAAAGAAATAATTTAGGCTCAGATTGGTGGGAACCTCATAAGCAAACCAATAATTTATGGCTACAAGCTGCCAAGAGGTCACAAGAATGTGTGGTGCCACCATGTTGTTCTAAGTTGGCCCTGTGGGTGTCTCTGAGAACAATGGCCACTTTCTCTGTGCATCAGTGTGGCCCTCAGTGGGTACTTGTAAAGGCTTATGCTTTTCTGGGTGGTTTTCAAATGCTGCATGTGTAAACAGATGTTCTTCTCAATACTTCTGTGTGAGTTCCAGAAACTACCAGCTTTCTTCTTTAGGAGTTAAGTGTAGGGACATCCTGTGCTTTAGTTAAGATGGTCATCAAGGCTCTACTAACTCCTTGAAGATTATAATTAGTTTTTATGTAGTAGATTTTTTTAAATGGAGCTTAATATAATCATAATACTAATACAAAACCAAATACCACCAACAATAACCCCTGCTAGAATTTACTGAATCCTTTCTGTATGTTTACCACCTAATAGAGACTTTTAAATTTTTGGATTAATGGGTTTTTTGACATAATTTTTATTGTCTTCTTACAGAGCACTTATTTAACGATAAGATGGTCTATCTGGTGCTTCACATATGTCACTGGATACAAACTCAAATGATGGGATAGTCCAGATCTTAAAGGAATGTGTGTGCACATGTGTATGTACTAGCACTTTGAGACTTTGTGGTTATATCTACCGCTAATAATTAGGAAGCTTAAGAGACAATGCCACACTTTCACCTCCAGACTTAAGTCAACATTGGGGATTAAATGTATATTTATTGAAATAAGTATCTGTTGAAAAAATGAATTTATGGTTATATGTATAATATGTAAGCTTATTGCCTTTTACGGTATCAGTTTCAATGTTGATAAATCTCTTGTTGCACTGATGTAAGAATTTATTTTTTTCAGATATAAACTAATCTTAGTTTCAAGGATCTATGACTCATTATTTCTTGAGCTATTAAAAAGTAATATATGCAGGGTAATTTCAAAAACTACCTATGCCCAGTTCAAATAACATGGTTTTGCATGGGTAGCGTCTTTTAATACCAACAAGCGACACATTACAAACAACTTCTAAGGTTTTAGGAAACTCAAAAATCAGTGTACTAGTAGGGACTAATCAATGATACTATATTATATACACTGAGCAACTCTAACACATGTGTATTGATACATCCAGGAGCTTACTACCACATACTGTTTTCATTAATTTAGCTCCAAAGGATCCCATAAAAGTATCCATAGTAGATGTGATAAAAGCAAAACATCAACCCTGCTAATCACTGCAGACAACAGCAGCGGCACTTGGCCACTCAGTGTTTTAGGAATAAAGCACAGGGCCAGTGAAAAAGGCATAACCAGAAGGTCTCATCTTGTTACATATTTTAAGTATCACCCATCACTTCTCTCTCTGGAATTGGAAATAAGCATGAACTGCATGAAATAATCTTTCTTTTCCCTCACTTATATGGTTTTGTCTTACCTTGGCCATACTAAGTCATGTTCCCCTTTTTCAGCTTAAATTTCAATGACATTTATTGGACAAAAGTAAATGAGTAAATTCTAGCACATTTTCTCTACAGCTCTGGCTCTTGGTGTACTCACCCTCCCATATCTGTTGGCATAGGACCCCGTGAGCAAGGAATGGAAAACAATGATCGTCTCGTCCAAGTCCCAGATGAACACTCTCTACAAGGGAAGAACCAAGTCAATGCACCTTTGCTCTGGTTGGGAACACTGCTGTCAATAAATTTTGACATAACACAGTAGCTTCAAACTGACACACAAAGAAAAAAAAATCTGAACTTAAGCTTTTTTCAAACACAACTTGTCCTAAGGGTATCACCCAGCTCTTCAATTCTAAATTGGAATGAGGCACAGGAGGACAAGTGTATTCATGAAGTTAGTGCAAATATAGGGAAGAGATTGAATTTATGTCTTTTCTGTCCTGTAATAGTATCTCCATTTCAGTTCCTGGGAGATGAACAAGGGTTGAAACTAGTCTGTTTATAAATTTTGAGAAAGAGAAGTATCTGGAATTGAAAGCCATTCAAAACAGACCTTATTTCAAAAGATGCGAAGAATTAACAATAACTCTTATGATCTACTCTAATCATGTTAAATATTAAGCATTTCATACAGAAGTTGAAGCTTTACCTAGTTCATTCACCTTACATTAGAGAATACTTACTATTATATAAATGGTCCAGGACAAAGCCATCTATATATAATTTACAATTTAAACTGAGGTACTGCATAGTGGTAGAGAGCTTGCCTAGCATGCGTCAGGCCACGGCTTTAGCTCCCAAGACATGCAACAGCAGTTGAGAGACCATGTAGGGCATGTGTGAATAGCTTGCTGCATATGGGGGAATTGAGCACCTGTGGACTTTAGCATCAACAGGACAGTCCTCAAACCTCTCGCCTGTGGGTATTGAAGGACAACTATATATTTTTCATTAGGGTATTTTAAGTTTTCAAAATTTAGCAGCCACATCACACATACTCTTGACCCTCAGGTGATATTTTAGACTGGATTTGAAGTTCATTTCAAACAGTTCTTTGAGATACTACAATGTCTCCCTAGCTTCTTTTCTTCTTCCTATTTACCTCAGAGCAGCACATATTCATGTACATAGACGCTGCTGAAAAAATCTTCATATTTTCAGCCAAAATAATCAAGTTTTCCACCATCAGATTTTACTTTGGCAAAAAGCAGAAACTTAATTGCATCGGCTTCAGGGCACTGAAATCTGCCACCCTGTCAGGCCCTGCTTAATCCTCTTGCTTTTGAACTGCACCAAAACAAGTCTCAGTAGCTGATTAGCATTTCAGTTTAGAACATTCCAGATTTCCCTTTCTCAATGTACACAGATGTCTCTTTAGTTTCAAAGTGGAACTTACTAAGCTCTTTTAGGATGGCACTTACTTAATTGAAATGGCAGTTACACGGAGTAGAATGGTGCAATTTTGCTCAGGCAGAACTGCAAGGTTTGTTTAGATCTGTGCGAGACAGTGCCAGTAACCTAGCTTGGCCTCAGACTCACCACAAGCCAAGAATGTCTTTGAACTTTTGAGTCTTCTACCTCTATATTCCATGTGCTGGGAATAAGGATATGTGTCACCACATCTGGCTACTGTATTTCTTGAGGAAAAATGAAATGGGTGCTGTTTTGTGTAGACATTATGAAAGAAAATACAGACATAAACAGTTACATAAGCCAGAAAGACACTCAGTGGAGTAGCACTTAGGAGAGTTGGTTTGAGATCTTGTGCTCCATGCCTTGTACTTCAGAATAACAGCAAAAATATCTACTAGCAAACTGTATCAACTATAAAAACTATGTATGATTGGCAGGTAATATGAAAGAGAGAAAAAAAACGTTTTACTTTGTTAATATAAACACCAAGCAATGATCAAAGTGTTGGGGTGTTTGCTGATACTCACAGGCCAGTTCTCTTGACCCACTAATAAGCTGTGTGAGACCTCATTCCTTACTTGAGTGTGGGAAATGACATACCTCAAGATCAGAATCCGGGGGAGGTGAGGGATTATTGTTTCTCCTGCCTCGGCCACGTGACTTCCCATCTGAACCTCGACGCAATCGATCAGAATCAGAATCTTTAATGGGTGTTGAAGGGCTGTGGATCGTACTGTACTCTATAAGAACATAAGAAGAACCTTTAAGTCCCACCATCATGGTGCCAAGAACAGCCCCATTTTTATTCACAGGGAAGCTTAAAGAGTCAAGCGCATTCCATTTACCTTAAATCCTACTTACTTACTTAAATTTGCTTATGCTAGTAAATAGCTCAAGAGATATGAGAATCTAAGACTTGTTTTGAAAGTACAGTGTGGTCAGGAGGCACTCAGCTCTAACTAAGGGAGTGAGGCAACACGCCATATTGCATTGCCTCTATTTTCTGGGGGTCCCTGTGATGAGCTGGTGCTTCTTCCCCAGTGTCTTCTCTCCTTCCTCAGTGTCTCCCCTCCTCCCTCCCCAACGGGGTGTACCACTTCTCTCTGATTCCAAGAATGGCCCCTGGCCCCTGGGAGCCTGACATCTGATTCAATGGTGGCTCCCCCAGCTACAGACAGGATTCTGGTTCATGGAGAGAGATGAAAAGACGATCAGCCCCAAGGCAGGGAAATCTGAGTCACAGGACAGATTTTTCTTTCCAAAATTTAAAACTACCACTTTATCCTTCATTTTATACGAGAACAGTGTGAATTGGTAAAGGGAGCAGACTTTAGAGAATGCCCACCTTGGTCTAGCACCCACTTGGGCTCTTCTTGTGCCTTAATCTCTATGAAGCATCCAGCATCCAACACCAGGCACAACATCAAAATACTCATGTGGTTAACTCAAATGAGAAACCACTGGAAAAGTTACATAGAAACTACAAAATAAAGAACAACCCCCAAAAGGCTGAAAGGAAGAGTTGAACGGTTCTGGACTCCGAGGAAGATTCTTGACCTGTTTCCGGAATGCACGAGAACCATTTTCTCTCACTTTTACTCTGTTCCATAGCCCATCAGATAATCTCTGCTTTACTCAAGCTTTAGATGGCCCCGGGATGTCTCAACTCACAACGTTCTGAGCCACATTTTTAATAGATAAGGATGATAACCTATCTAATATGACTAATTTTTCCTCACTATGATTTTGTTGATCACACATAACCAGACAAAAGACTACAAAGGACAATGAAGGCCTGACAACCTTTACTGGTACATCCTTTACCCTCCTCCTCATTCCTAACCCACCTCTTCATCATCACAGATCAAAACATGGGTACCATGATTACTTCCACCTCAAAAACTGCTGTTCTGAAGTTTTGTGAGAGAGAATACTCAGCAGCAGACTTCCACAAGTCATTTTCATTTCTAACTCTCTTGAACCTTCTCTGCATTTCTTGTCAAATCCTAGCAACTGAGCAGATTCTCAGACCTCAGGGGAAGGACTTGCATGTCCTCTTTCATTACAAGCAAATGGTAAACATCCTCATGTAAACTGGCCTGGGGACTCATACCCAGAAATCACCGGGCTGATGCACACGCCAGTTAACTTACTTTCACCAGAAAGTCCAAAGAGACTCCACTCAGCAGATCTTCCTAGTCAATTGCTAGGATTCAGTTTTTGAGCTAATTCATTTTACAGAAATGTTAGACTCAAACATAGAGAAGAATAAAATTGTTGTTGTTTTTCAGGAAAATTGGCGAAAATAGAGATTGTCAAGTCATGAGAGCTAATCTAGGTTTAGAAAGAATATTCTGCACACTTTCTATTATATGCAAAAGTCAGATTAAAAACATGTGGTGTGAAAGCTCAAAGGGGACAGAGGTGAGGAAGGGGACAATGAGGAAGGAGGAAGAACAAGCACATATATATGTAAACATGCCCAGAGAGAGAGAGAGAGAGAGAGAGAGAGAGAGAGAGAGAGAGAGAGAAAGAGATAATATGTAGTCAGTTACTCCTAAGTCAACACTAACATTCTTTATTGCAAAGGCAGACTGTGCTCTCTAAGAGTTCTCAGAAAGCATTTCTTCTCTGTATTTTAGAGAGAATAATGGGCTCCAAGTGAATATATTTTAAGTGGTCAAACTGATTCAATACCATTCTTTTGAAAAAAATTTTAGCCTTGCATTTTAAGAGACATTACACAATGTGTGGAATCTGGATACATGGCAGTCTTTACCATGGCCTCAACATGAAGCAATTATTTTGCAGAGTTGGGATTAAATTTTGTCTATAAGATATCAAACAGGTTTTATCACCATAGATTTTGTTACTGTCTGCTACTTTATTTTTTAATGGATATTTGTCTTTAAAATACAAATTACAAATCAAAACATATTGTCATTAGTTTTTGGAAATAAACTATAATTAAATATAGTTTATTGAGCAAAACAGAAAAAAATATGCATTTTTCACGGTAAAAAAGATGAACAGTTTAACATCTTTAAATGCTAAAATATATATTTCCACAATATAGAAACCTCTATTGGGGGGAGATGATATTAAAACTGATGCAAGATAATTTTATAAAAATCTCTTCCTTTGTGCTCTATGGGGTGGAATTAAATGCTTCTAACTGTAAACCAGCTTTGCTGATTCTAATGTCTTCTTCCTGATACTTGAGCAAAATAACTCAGATAGTTTAATCTTCTAATCCACCCCTGCTCATGTTTCTCTAAACCCTTTCTAATTGTTTAGCTTTACCCACACTGAGATGTGGCTGTGAAAATATTCAGAAGAACGTTCATTTCCTTTGAGAAACATTGGCTCCATGTGCTCACAGTCCTAGATGCAACATCAAGAATCGGGAATACATGACTGCACTGACCGAAGAAGGTCGGCCATTGGAGGCTAAAAATTCACTGACTCATAAACAAACACAAGGGGATAAAATTGAAAGGAACGGTTATGACATGAAAAAGTCAGAATTTTTCAGACCATGAAGGACATCCACATTACTCTAATCAGGACAGAAAAACAAAAAAAAACAAAAAACAAATGGCGTGTTCTCCAGGTAGGGGCATGTCAGGGATAAGAAAGGAAAAACAAAGCAAACAAGCTTTATCTCTTGGATGGTAGGAGGCTGAAGACAAGTTAGACCCAAGAGTAGGAGATGAGGAGCAGATAATCGAGTAGTTCATAAAAGGAGGAACCAGAGGTCCTTCAGGGCAGTGGATCCGAGTCACCAGGAGAAGGCACAAGCAGTAACTAAGAAGATGCGGAAAAAGTCAAGGATGACAGTGATGTAAGAATGAGATTCAATTTAGGAAGAAGAGATTAAAGGAAAGAGGGAAAAACCTCAGGTTTAGCATTGGAAACATGAACTTGGATGAGGCTGCAGCATCCATATAACTGCTAAGGTTACTAAAGCTTTGAAAAAGGGACAGGGACTTAAAAGAGGGCTGTAAAGAAATGCAGCATCGTGTAGAAGAGATGGGTAGAGATGGTGGTGAGGTGTGAAAGAGAAGCCAAGGGGGAAAGACATGAGGAGAGAGAGAGTGGTCAAAGCTTCAGGCCAGCTAGAGACAAGGAAATGAAGACCGAACCCCACAGTAACGTAGACTTAGACTAGGCTTACTAAAAATGTAGACTTGAGGAGGTGGAAATTAAACAGGAGGCAAGCATCCCATAGTTATTGGCAGCTCTATTTTTCTTTCTAAGCTCTGAGATCTTATCTCACCTCTCTGATACAGTGTTGACCAACTCATCTCAATTTTACTGATTGAAATTGTTTTTCGGCAATTCCATATGTATATGGTATGTTATGTCTACTCCAATTCCCTACCTTTTCTTATCTCTCCCACACACCTAAGAAGTCTCCCCACTCCCTCCAGAATTCTTTTCCACATTCCTGCCTTTTTGTCTTGTTTTGTGACACACTGATTTTTAACAAAGGCTGCCAATGGAGCTATGGGTTTGGGACTATAGTGGGCTCAGTATTTGCTATACACAAGCGCTTCTCAAGTTTAACCCTTTATTTGGTACTGCTGTGCAGTTACCCCACCATTTTTACTCAGTATGTAAATCATCAAAGGGAACAGTTCATCTTCTTTAAGAGCTCATTTAAAAGCTACTGTTCACCTACGTCATTATTTAACACCAAAACTTGATATAGGACCAGCAGACTTTTACATTTCCCAACACTGCAGAAGCTCTCCATTAATTCTTCAATGTTAAAAAGAAAACAGGAGGCCTGAAACTCAGAAGAGTCCAGTCTTGGCCAATAAGTCCTACTCGATTTTAGGGATGTGACTTCCAATTTTTCCATCATCCAATTTTTATATTCCTTCCTTACTAAACTGAGGACATGGCCTACACTGTTGAGCTCTAAGGGTCCATTATCTTGGATGCACAGTGGCCAAATTTTCCTAACAGTAAGCTCTTGGTCGCTCCTGCAACAGTGCCACCATACAAATAAAAGTCTCCTGTGGAAAGTCCAGCCTTCCTGTTTATTTCCTGCTACATTATGGCCAGATACCTTATGCCTTCCTCAACTTGCCATCTGTTGCTTATACACAATGCCAAATCATTTTCAAAAGGCTTGTATCAATTTAAATCAAGTTAGTTTTATCATAATCTTATCCATACACATAGCCTTCCCTGTTTTTAAAAAGGTATTGCTATTTGGGTATCATGCCCAATTAAAAATCATTTTAAGTTTTCATATCTTAAGAGCATTGTAAATATTTCTTTAAAATTCTACTTTTCCATAAACTGTACAGATCCAATTTATAAACATCTTTTTATTGATTGACATAATTCTTCTTTTCACATTTGAAGACATTCTTCCAAGTCTGAGATCTCCTTAAAGTATGTTTCCCTTCATGGAGGCCTTTATTTACATGGTATCTTGCTACCCAGCAGGAAGACTTCGTTGGTTCCCTGGAGATTTAGAGATAAATGTCCATATTTATTCTACAAAAGCAGGAGATCTCTGTTCTAACTTGGTACCCTAAGGACTGGATGCACCAGTGATAGTTGTAAAAACAAAACTGTAGCTTCTTGAAGGCTTTTGTACCGGAGGAGTGGAAGCCCCTCATCCCTGCTCATTTCAGGTCTGAGTGAGGGAAGACTGCCCCCTAAGTAGAACACAGTGATAACCTGAGGAAGCTCTTGGCATAAGGACAATGACACTGGGCTGTGTCCAAAGCTCCTATGATTTCTGCTAGATTCTAAATCTGTGTGTAAGGATGAGACAGCTCATGGGACAAAGTGAAGAATGTCATGTTAAATCCTTAGGATGACCTTCTGAATTCAGGGAACACAGGTCATGATTATTGCTAATTGTGTGGTAGTTGTGGCTAACATGGGGCTAAGGTTACAAGAACATAATATACCACTTTCCTAAACCATGCTTACATCTGGGGCCTTGAAACATATATCATTAAAAATTAAGTAGATTCTAGATAGCAATTAACACAAAGGCAATTAACTTCAAAACTCAAAATCAACCTAATATATGTAAAAAAAAATAATTTAAACAGATGGTAACCAAGCTCATGGGGAAGCTGAAAGAGAGAAGGCAGGTGCTATAAACTCTAATTCATAGGAAGGATCATCACAGATCCCTTGTGTCTTCCCACAGAGCTGAAGATGACACCAGACAGAAGAATCATATTGTGTTTGTGGACATGTTTCTGTTAAATTTAACATTGTTCGTGAGTTTGATTAAATTACAATAAGTGGTATTGCCTCTGATTTCAGGGATGGGCTGGAAAAACGTACCAATGATAAATTCTCTCGATAGTAATGAAAGTATCCCTGGGGACAGCCAGACATGGGCCACCGTGGGACATGGAGACTACTGGTTATCTCCATGGCACTATGGCAAAACACCCAATGTAATCAGCTTGGTAAAGGGAAAGGTTAATTTGGTTCATAGGGAGTTTCCATCACAAGCCCGGCCCTGTATTTTTGTGCATGTGGAAGCCCATGTGGTAGAACCAATGTGATAGCAGAGACCTATTTCCTTAAAGGTGACCGGGACTAGAGACAATGATCCCCATCAACTGCACATTTCCAGTGTCTTCCACTGAACTCTTTCTCTGATGGACAACCAAAGCAAGTCTTCAGTATGTGGGTCTCCCAGGGGCACTTAATTCAAATTATAGCAGGAACCAATTATTTCATACAATTTAATTGTCATAGTCACCCTTTCCCCCACGTTCTTTTAAAAAAAAAATGCTCTAAACAGGGATCAGTAAATCTTTCATCAAAGACTCAGATGGTGAACCTCTCAGCTTTTCCAGAGACTCTCACTGCCTCCGTCTCAGTGGTTACAAAAGATCACAAACACCATGGGGGCTGATACAGGAATCAGGCATTCATCTTACAAGTGAGTTTGTGGTCTCAAGTCTTCAAGACTAGCCAGGTACACACAGAGGCCTCTATGCAAGACGAATACTAATTGAGGGTCTAAGACCATTGTGTCCTGGGCGTAAGCGCAGGATCAAAGGAGCAGATGAGCATATCAGTGCCACCAGGTACCGAGTGAATTGTTTCTGAGAAAAGAAAAACTCGGGGCCAAGTGTCTTGATCATTCTACTAGGGAAGGAGAAAGCCTGGGTGAAGAGGCAGCTGGGAAAAAGAACCTGTATGCTATTCGCGCTGAGAACTTTTCTCTGACTTCAAAAGAACTCTCATTGTTGAATCTGACAGATGTCCCTCATAGTTAGACATTCCACGAACGAGTCATCTTTTCCCATAAGGCAGGTGGGGGAAAGGCTGTCTGGATTCATGCTCTGTGGCCAGAGACTGTCGGAATTGAAACCCGAAGTTTCCATCACTCTTAAAACCCCCCAAAATGTCAGCAGTGGCCTACACTCCATACTTGAATTCTCTTGTGACTCCATACCATAAAAGCCCAAATGCTCACAGTAGAGAGCACAGATGCACACATTCCATAGGGTCCCCTGCCTTTTTTAATTAATAAAAGTGGAACAATGTTTCTATTAAAGGGCCTTAATATAAAATTCTTTTGTAAAAATGATCTTGGAAACAAATCAGTCTCTAGCAGCTGCACTAACCGTAGCTCTTGGAATTTGGAGAATGGAAAGAAATGGTTTCCCCATGTTGTTCTTGTGCCTGTGAATGCTTGTTGGGGACTGAACTCAGAGCCTCATGAATGCCAAAAGCATGCTTTCCCACTGAGCTAAATCCTCATTTGTTTTTCCTAAATGGCTGCTCCCGTCACCTCTGCACCGACAATGGACCACAGCGCTGACATTGTCCCGTTCACCATGTCTCTCTCCTCTTCTTTCTCCTACTTAGTGTTCTGACTGAAGGGATCAACTAGCTGACGCTTTGGCTCTCAGGACGTCTATATGTTTCCCTTCTTGCTTTTTAGATTACTCTAAGCCTTCATCACTGTTCTTAGTGAAGATAGCAACTCCTAAATGTTTTCCATATAAGACTTACTATAATGAACTCTCTACCTCCCATCCTCACCCCTACCACTCTATAATGAACTCTCTACCTCCCATCCTTACTCCTACCACTCTATAATGAACTCTCTACCTCCCATCCTCACCTCTACCACTCTATAATGAACTCTCTACCTCCCATCCTTACTCCTACCACTCTATAATGAACTCTCTACCTCCCATCCTCACCCCTACCACTCTATAATGAACTCTCTACCTCCCATCCTTACTCCTACCACTCTATAATGAACTCTCTACCTCCCATCCTTACTCCTACCACTCTATAATGAACTCTCTACCTCCCATCCTCACCCCTACCACTCTATAATGAACTCTCTACCTCCCATCCTCACCCCTACTACTCTCCTTTATTACCCTGGCCTACCAGGCACTTTCAGAATCCACCACTTGCAGTCTTCCTACTGGGTCTTGGTCCATGCTGTTGCCTCTTCCCAGAACACACTTCCACAGATACAAAGGTGTCTCCAACTCCTCTAACTTCAGGTCTTAGCTAAAGGCACCTTGTTAGCTAAGTCTTCCCAGCTAGGCTGCCTGCCCTGATTCTACACCTAACCCAGCTGCTCATCTTTCCAGTACAGCTCATGGTATATGTCTCCTTCCTGGGTCAACATAAGCTGCTTAGGGCCACTACTGTATTTTGCATATTGCCAGGACTCCCATGTCCAGAATTATGGCTGGAAGCTACTGAAGTGCAAAACACACTCTTTTAACAAGCTAGTAGGGGAACAATCAATGGTTCACACAGCAAAAGACACCTGATCATTGATAGCCCTCTGCTCCCTGACCCCTGGGGCTATTTAATCATTTTCTTGAGAAGTATGTTCCAGGTAAACACCCCTTTATGTATCTTCATTTCTATTTCAGGACCTGACAGGAGATACCAAACATGTTCATTTCCACCCTCTTACTCCAGCAGATTCCAAGAGCACAGAGCTAGATGGAGACCTTGAAGTTGTGCTGGAGTTAGAAACTGGAGGAATGCAGAAAGCAGGTCTCTCTCTAGACTTCCAGTTAGTAAAAGGGGAAGGTGCCAGCTAGCATGAACCACAACCAGGACATAAACCCAGGGCAGCATAGCGACAACTGATTAAGGGTTTTTTTGTTTGTTTGGTTGGGTTTTTTGCACAGAATAGACATTACAGTCTGTATACATTCCAGAGTAGGCTTGCTCTCTTGTAGTTCAAATGATTATTTGGAGCTTGTCCTCTCTCCAGCTCTCTCAACAGCAAAATGAAGACAAAGACAAACTATTGTGAAGATACCACATAGATGATGCAGGGAAGAAAGTATTTTGCTCAAGTACATTAGTGTTGCTGTCATGTTAACTATTCAAAGCTATTTATCTGGGCTTGGCTTATTGTTTGTAAATATGATCATAATGTAATCTGTTAGTTCAAACTACTTTGGTTCTTTAATGAAATTAAAATCCAAGAGTGTTTCCTTGAGCATGGGTCCTGGGGCCCAATTCTAAATGCTCTATTTTGCTACTTCAAAATCTCTATCACTTCCACCTTTTGCCCATCTCTCATTCAGACATCATTCAAATCTGGGGACAAATTACATTCCCTCTGTTATTTTTCCCTCCAAATATTTCAAAATGAGAAATCTCTTTTTGGGCATACTTTATGACTATCTTTTTTTCTTCAGAGCTTCATTCTAACATTTCAATTTTTTTTTTTTAAGTTCATCAAATACGTGGCTATCTTCTGTATTGATAAAATGCTTCCTGAAGTCAAGGAATGACCTCTTAAGTTCTTTATCTCCACAAAACCCAAATGAATATTCAAAATAAGGAGAGTTTGATTTTATGAGATATTGTACCACATCTTCAAATACATATGCACATAAATATATGTATGTATATATATGTACATACATATATATGTAGGTATAATTTTCTCTGTGTGTTTTTCTTTCTGGGAGGATGCTAGTGATTGAACTTAGGACTTCACATGTGCTAGGCCATCTCTGAACTGCATGCTCAGCCCTCTTGAAGTACATGTTCAAATCCTCAAGTTTATCTGTAGAGGAAATTGTGCTTTCTATGTTCTCCATGATTAGAGAACAGAGCAGTGCAATTTAATAGCACAATTAAATATGTCTCAAGAGAAATATAGTCTTTTATTTTTACAGCTATTAATCTTAGAAGCTCAATCCAGGGAGATCATTAGATGAACAACTTCTAAAACGGGCGCTGTAGGGAAAACCCCAAAGGAGGCTGGGAGAGAAACTGAACCCATGCAAATCCTGTAGTCTTCACAATGCACTAAGGAAGGAAGGGTAATGTATAGTAACACATAAAGACATATTGAAAATTCTTTAATTCTTACATTTGGGATCTATTTTGCCATAGAAAAGGCATTTAAAAAATAAAGTATTTGAATTAGGGAGGCTTGGGGGTTTGATTGTAAGTAAACGAGGCTGTGTGTCCCTGAGTACTGGGTGTCCCTGAGCCCTGTTTGTTAAAGACTTGGTCCCCAAGGCAGCACTGCTAGGAAGTAGTGAAAACTCTTTTTACTTCCTCTTATGTTGCAGCACTGGAGAACAATTAGAGCCTAATTGTTAGGCAAACGCTCTACCATTGGGCCACACTGCCGCATCATGAAACCTTCCCAGGATGGTCTTGGTCACCCCCGAGTTACCCTCAAAGAAGACCATGAGGCTGCATCCATCTTCTGCTATCTTTTGCTTCCTGAGAGAGTGTTTTATCCAGTCAAACATCCCACTCATGACGTGCCACCTCCCCACAAGCCCACAGCAATGAAACCAACACATCATAGATTACAACTGCTGAAATTCTGGGCCCAAATGGACCTTTTCTCTTCATACACTGAATTTTCTCAGGTAGCCTGTTACAGTGACAGGAAAATGACTCATATATAACAGTGCTCAAACTGGTCTGTGTGCATATCATCAAGAGGTGACATTATTCGGTCCCATAGCTGTATCTCAGCACACAAATTCATGCTTCCAGAGAATGCGATGACTATTGATTAAAAGATTTTATTTTCTGGATGATTTATGTCCTACTTTTCCAAGAAAGGCTGGCAATACCCTACCTACTAAATATTAGACCATATGTGTTTTCACATGAGTGTGTGACAAGTATATATGTGTATGAAAGCCCAAAGTCAAGCTCAGGAGTTAGTTTTCAGAGCTATCCACCTGCTAAGAGTACCAGGGATCACCCTGATTCTGCCTCCTCAGAGCTAGAGCCTAGGTGGCAGGATTACATGTGTGCATCACCACACTCAGATTTTTACTTGGATTCAGGAAGATCAAATCCAAGTTCTCATACTTAGATGCTAAGTACTTTACTGACAGAGCCATCTCCACCCACCCCCACCCCGTTAGTTTTTTGTTTTTTGTTTTTTTCTTTCAGGAAAGGGAAAGGATGCTGGGGGATATGGTATGCATAGGTTTCTGTGCCTTGGGGTTTGTGGTCAACACAAGAAAGGCACACGGGAGGACAGGGGACCACAGGAGGACATCTTGAAGTAATTAGTTCTCTCCTTCCACCATGTGGATCTTAGGTATTGAACTCAGATCATTAATCTTGGCAGTAGGGTACCCATACCCACTGAGTTATCTCACTGGTTCTAAATAGTTCCTTTTATGTAGTTGTTAGTTTTGGGGTTGAGTGAGACATTGAAGTTAGCCATGCCGAGAAAAATCATATTTTCTTAGGAAAATCACAAGGCACTGCCAAGAAGAGTCCCAGGAAAAAGATCAGAGGCCTAAGAAAGCCTGTGATATCCCTCAAAAGGTACCTGGGATTCACAGGATGCCAGATCAAGAGGGCATAGACAGTTACTTATGGCCCTGTTCGCAGGAAAATATGGACATGCAGCCTCATCCTTTCCCCCTTTATCAGATCCTGGTAAACAGGAAAGAAGAAATAAGCAAATAAAAGAGAGGAAAGGATAAAGGACTTTAATAAAGCCTTGATTACATCCTTTTTTTTTTCCATTCTGGGTTTTAGATTCTCAGTGAATATTACCTTATCAAAAAATATAAGGCTTGGGGCTGGAGAGCTGGGTCAGCGGTAAGAGTGTGTATTGCACAAGTATGTGGATCGGGTCTGATTTCAGATCCCAGCATCCATATACAAACCTTGGCCACTCATGCTGTGGGAGGTGAGAGCATGAGGACCAGTGTGCACAAATCTAGCTCCAGGTTCATAATGGCAGGTGCTCTTTCAGGGGAACAAAGTGGACAGTATAGAGCAGAAACCCCGATATCCTCCTCTAGTCTCTATACACGTACTCATATTTACATTCCTGGATATGCCTCCCCCAACACACACACAAGCACATCTGCCCCCACACAAAACAAAATGAAAAGATAGAAGAAAATCCTAAAGAAATCTTGATAACTTAGGATGTCAGAAGCAGAATCTCCCCATATCTTGTATGAATCAACTAAAGGCATGTCAGCTTCTTGACTGGTATTGGATAGTAGGCCAGCAGTCCATGGCTAATCAATGCTGACCAAATTAATCATGGAGGACTGTCTTCTATTTGTATTTTGTAACCATGATGCCCCTTCACTCAGGCACTAGCTGAGGTCTTCTAGATAAATAGATGCCTCCGTAATACCCTAAATAAATAAAGCATCATCTTCTCTGTTGTATGTTCTATCTATTACCCACTATCTAACGCTCTGTTGATTAGCTCAAAATGTCCGTAATTCTCCTCACACACTTCAGGTGTTGGCTTCAAGTTCAAACAGTCATTCTATGTGCAGGAAACAGGTGGGGAAGGTTTTGTGCTTCCCCAACACAACCACAGAGCACAATGCACAATGTAATAACAAGCTTCAAGCAAGGGGAACCCAGTGGTGATCTAAGTTCAGACTTCTCTTTCATGCTGCATCTTGCATCTTAAGCCCCAGCACTAATCATGGTGTCTATCATATACGCATTTATAAGTCCTCATTATATATATGAATAAAAGGGAACACCTGGGGGTCTAGAATGTGTCAGATACTTTGATAACCATTTTATTTGATTCATCACAAACAAAAGCACCCAAATTGAGAGTTTTAATCCAAAGACCAGAAATGTTCCAAATATCTAAAATATTTTAATTTTAACATGATCTCAAAATGAAAAATACCACCTATAACCTCATGTAATTTACTCCAGTTACACCAAAACATTATTTAAAACTACACTCAGACCCTGTGTATAAGGAATGCAATAAACCAACTTAGACATGTTCTACCTCCATGATTTCTCCTCATGTACAGCTATTTCGCCATTTTGGAAAGTTAGGTCTGTAACACCTCTGACTTCTATAATTTCATGTAAGAGATTCTTAAACTACACTACTATTAACTCAAAGAGATCTGCTGCTCACGGCCTGCCAAGAGTAAATGGCAGAATCAGAATTCAAACCCAGGAGTTTGAAATTTGTATGAATCAACTAAAGGCATGTCAGCTTCTTGACTGGTATTGGACAGTAAAACCACAGTACATGGCCAATCAAAGTCCCCAACTACTGTCTCAGTTTCTCTGCTTTGAACTCTGTGGGAGTGTGGTACCCATGAGGTATTCAGAGTTGTTCCCTGGCTGAGGTGTAGGATAAGTAGAAGAGCGGTACTGAGATAATTATAGTCAGGGAGGCAAGGTATATTATAATCATTCTCAATGAACATCGTCATGCTAGAGGGTTAGAAGGAAACCTGCAACAAGACCTTACAACCCATGTCCCTAATGTATTCTACCTTGGGATTTTTTTTTTTGTAAAAACAGAATACCTATCTCCATCTCTAGAAGGATGAGCTGTGGGGAACAGTCCTTTCTGTTTCCTGGGCCAGTCACATCAGCATGCATCTGGAGACTCCACTGAGGACAGGCTGAGATGCTTTGAAAATTTAATACTTCTAGATTCCTTTTATGTATTCAATAAGGTGATAGGTGACCTTAGTTAGACAAAGGAATTTATAAAGGCAGTCTTTAGTTAATAGTTAATAGCTGCTCAACTACTTCATGTGAAATATGTGGTATGGGTTTATAGATAACAAGAGGGTTGTTGATTTACAATACAACTGTATTCTATATATTTTTTAATCAGTTTGAATCTTATCTATTTTCTCATAAAACAATGGCAGATATGATTTTCTAATCAATCCATGATCACAAAATCAATTTATAATCCATGTGAAAAAATGGTACACACAATATAAATAGTAGAAAAATATACCCTAAATAGCAGTAGTGGTTTGAATTGAGAAGCAGTAAAATTTTTTAATTAATAGTCCTAAAGAAACCTGACTTTAACTGTAGGAGGAGATACTTGATAAAGTTTCAGGAGGCATTTTAAACATATCCAGAAGTGTTAGAAAGTGATTTAGGATGCTAAGATTTCCACTTTACCCTAGAACGAATGGCTTCCGTTTTACTTGATACAATTCTTTGTTATACCTATACTCTGTGCTTATCAACCATGACCTGGAGAAATAAAAATTTAAAAGGTAAAAATGCGGTTGGGCAAGGTAGAGAATGAGGCTGTTGAGGATGAAGAGAAAGGGAAGAAAATAATAGACAGATGACAAATTGTTTCCTAAGCAAAATGTGGTGGGTAGCCTAAGAAATAGAGAATGAGAGAGTGGAAGAAGCCTCAGGTAATTCACACACTAATTTTAGAACTCGAAGACTCTAAAATATACAGATACAGCCCGCCTTATTCTGTGGGGTAGGTGCTCATCCAAACCTCTGTCATCTATTCAACAGAATACACCATTGCAGATGTCTTTGTTGAGTGCTGTGAACGGCTTAAGAAACTAACACAGCTATACCTTTTAGGATTCTTCCGTTTACATTTTTACTTTTTGATGTGGGAATGTCTTTCTGTATGCTGTGAATATCAGTCTTTAAATAAAGGAATTGTTTTGGCTTTTGGTGAATACCTTAGCCAGAGACAGCATAGGTAGGAGAAGCAGGGTGGAGTCAGAGACAGATTGAGCCAGACGCCCAAAAAGGAAACATGTAAGGAACACAGGTGAGCCACGTTCCACATGGCAGACAGATTAATGGAAATGGTTTGAGCTAAGATGAAAGAGCTAGCTAGCAATGTGCCTGAGCCATAGGCCAAAGAGCATGAAGTTAATATAAGTATCTGAGTCATTTTGGGGGGCCTAAGCAGTGGTGGGCAGCTAGGCAGTCTGGGATTGCAGGTCTGTGGGTCTGGACCTCTGGCCATCCAGGGTCAGAAACCTCATTGTAACAACTTTCCTGCTCATGTGAGTGCTCAGACCCAGCTGCCCTCTGAGGCAGCATGCTTTACTGATAAGAAAACAAACTTGAAGCCAAAGTCTAATGGACACATTGATGCTGACTTTATCTCCGCCCTCTCATTGGTGAAACTTGGATAAGTGTCCACACTGTCCATATTTCATGTAGCTGTGTGAAAATTAATTAAGTTAACATGTTCAGAGAAAAAGAAAAAATTGAATGTGAAAGGGTGGTAGCTCAAAACCATCCGTCTTAGGTGAGACCAACCTAGGGTCCAGTCAGTCACAGAAGATAAGGCGTGACTCACTCTTTTCTGTAAACATTACGTGTCTTTCTCATTTTGTTCTATGTTAATGCATCATTACTGTCCATCAATTAAAAAATTCATCAAATTGAGTTTACAAATTTAGAAATAACTTACTAATTACACCTTTAATACTTAATCTGAAACCTACTTACTGGTATGAGAGTTAGTTTGATGGTAGAATATGTGCTTAGCATGCCAAAGGCCCTTGGTTTGATTGTTAGCCCTTCAAAAAACAAAGAAATTCACTATTAAACTACTTGATTCTAGTTAAATGAAGCAGATGGATGGTGAATACAAATAACCATATATCCTCTCACCAATGAACCTCACTTTACATGAATCTGTGTTGGTCCAACAGGATGCTTAACATTTCATGATATTTCAAATAAGGAATTCATTGTGAAGGAAGCTGAAATAATGAGAGTTTGGTTAACTTAATTAGATTAATAATATATGATTTTATTTTGACTATTGATGTATAAGACATATACTACATATCAATACGCTGAGGATAGTACTTTGGACTCCAGGATACTAAAGTGACTCAGTAAGCTGTCCTGACTCTTGGTGAACTCATCAAAAAACTTAGCCTAATGAAAGTGAGTCATGAAATGGGTAGTTTCTCTACGTCTGAATGTGCACTTTTTATATTGCATTCTAAAAGTGCATACCTAATACAGGTGCTCACTAGCTATCTCTCTCCCACATTCAATCAGAAATAAAGTGCAAAAATTGCAAATGATAAAATTCACTTTTATTATGTTTTCACATCAAAAAACAAAACATGGACTTTATTTCTGTGTAGTCTATAGTTTCATTGAAGGTAACACTGCATGTCCTCTGGGGAAGCCAGTGCCATCAAGACACATAAATCCAGCAACCCCCCACAAGCATTTGTTTCCCTTTCTTAGATCTTTTATTGCCTGGCTATTTTAGATACAAACATTTGTTTTGCTGACAAATATTTCCAAAAAAGTCAGTGGAGATTGTTTCACCGAAATGGTTTATTCTTGAGCTGAACAAATCGCAAACTTCCTCGATGTCTACAGGCATCTGTGAAAATGAGCAAGTATGGTCTGCAGATTTTCCAAGCGCTCAGGCCACGCTGGCATGCAAGGGGTGAGACTCAATGCGATCTCCACAGAGAGCACTTCCAGCACATTCAGCCCTAGATACCACACGGGCATCTCCTGCATTTATGGGGAGATGTCTGGCTCCTTAGCTTTTCATTCTGTCACACTGAGTTCCTGCAAGAGCACAGAGTTCTGGGCTTTGTATAAGATCTGTCTCCTTTTTCAAGTCCTTTGCTCTACTTTCTTGTGCCTTGGCAGGAATCAAAGAGGCAGAGAGAAGAAATGGTTTCCCATGCATATTGAATTCCCTCTTACACTGATTTTTTTCCTCTGTCACTTGAAATCCAATATTGGCCAGGTTCCTGCACATCACCTTAGCTATTAACTCATCTACAAGCAGTCAGTGAGTGCAAAAGGAAGGGTTCAACCCATTGTTTTAAATTTACATTTCTATGGTTTTCTTGCTAAAATTCACTCTTAATAAATAAACAATTGGCTTTTATTTCACATTGTTGTCTTCACCACACCCCCTTTTCCTCACTCTGATTTGCTTTGTAGCAGTAAAAAAGGAAAGGAAAATCACAAGATTTGTAAGTAAAGATTTCTTTCCTATGAATTCAGCCACAAAATTCTTAGTTTACTACCTAATGTTTATTGAACATTAAACAGCTATGTGCCTTTAGGATCCATTGTACTATAACTGACTCTAACACCTTCTGATTTGGTCAATTCATAAAAAACCTTAGGCAAACCTGCAAAATGGGACAAGTAGAATGAACCTCATGGGCTATGTGTAATAATGAACTTAAAACTCTAAGCTCATGAATTACACTTGACTATATTTGATTATACATTATCATGAAGATGATAGTTACCATGATTAATAGGAATTATTCTGAGAGATTTAGGAAAAGAAGTATGTTTTCAAAGCAAATTACTTAACAAGGAATAGTATCTGGGTTTTAAGTGAGCATCCATATTTTGCTTGATTCACACACACACACACACACACACACACACACACACACACACACACAAATGTTTTAAGTTCTCCTTTGAGAAACGTCGGTTTATTTTTAAAGTTTTTTGTGATATACTTTCAAGTTTCTAAATTCTTTTTATACATTCTTTTGAAAACACATATTTGGTAACCTTCTTTTAAAGGTTTAGTATAAGACTGTAAAATTTATACCCCAAAGCCTAAGAGGTGGATGGTATGTTAATTTGGCTATTCACAAAAGATGAAACACTCCAAAATTTATTTTTTCATCTTTCTCCATTTTAAACAACTGAAGGAAAAAATTTGAGCCACTAAAAAAGTCTTTTAAAATAGAACTTAAAAAACAAGTACTCTTTATCATTTTAAAGTTAACAAAATCATTATTTGATTCTGACTGTTTCGTGTCTGGGATTGAACAGAAAAATGCAGAACTGACTTTGATCCAGGTTTTTTTTTTAAAATAAATAGTGAAATTCTAATTTTTTATCAATGCCCTTCTTTATAGGAGTGACACACTTTCTCAAATGCTAAAAAGCCATTTAATTGGCGAGAGAAATAACTGAACAATTGTAGCTAGTGGAAGTATTAAATACCATGAAAGTTCTCCAATTTTTCCTTATAAATTTATTAAAAGGAAAGTTTCAATGGAAAATTATGTTAACGTATTTTGTAGTAAATATATATAAAAAAAGAGTCCGTGAAATTTTGTGATGCATGGAAAGACAATACTTATATGGAAACCTAACACTGAAGGAAGACCTGAAATCAGACATCCAATCACCAATTGAGTCAAACAAGAAAGTAATAACACTTAAAATAAAGTCAATAAATTTAAAAAATGAAAGGAAGGAAAAACAAAGAACCCCCCAAACCAGCCTTTCCTTTTCCAAGGTAGGGCCAGTTAACAAGTGGCCAGATGGCCCACTTGACTCTGATGAGAAGGGAAGATGTGCAGACTGCTAACATCACAAAGGAAACAAAAATCACCAGTGGAGTTTTTACAGCTATTACAGTAACAATGAAGTTATCACGAGTCAGGAGCACATATGTCTACGGTTCCTGCCCTTGAGGGTAAGGCAAGGGTCAAGAGTTTGGAGTCAGCTGGGACTTCATGTCTTAAAAAAGTAAACACAATAAAACACAATATTACAACAGTCTTAGGCTCACAGATTAGGTGGACCGGATGAAATGGACCAATTCCGTGAGAGAAACAATCTGCTAAAAACTCTCATTTAAAAAAAAAAAAAAAGATAACTTAAACAGACTCACATATGTGAATTAATTACAAATCCAAGGAGAAATAACTAAACCTAGATGAGTTCACCAGCAATTTTTATCAAATATTTAATGAACCAACAATTTGAATTTTCTGTACTCATCTAGAAAACACACATGGAGGGATGCTTCCTAGCTTAGGCAATGAGGCAAGCATTATGCTAATACTAAAACCACACAAGAAAATCACAGGATATGAAAACTGTAGACAAGGATCTCTCATGAATATAAATGCAAAGATTCCCAGGGAAGTATCAGCAACTGAGTCCAAGAACGTATATAAAAAATAATACAATATGACCAAGTGGGAATATCATAGGTATGCAAGGTTGGTTCAACATTGAGAAATGAAGTAAGTGCAAACCATCACATCAGTATGCTAAGGAAGAAAAGTTACAAACATTTCAGCAGATGTGGACAAAGCACTTGACAAGATCCAATAGTCCCACTCATGACAAAGTAGAATCAAAAGGAAGGGTCTCTTGCAAAAGGTCATCTAAATATAGTGCCAGTACCCACGGTCCCCTGGAGGGCCTCATATCTGGGAGTATATGATGCACAATTGGAAATGATGGATTATTTTCAAAAAAAGAAAGAAGACACAGTTGCCACAGAGAGAGGTGAAGGGGACTGGACCATGGTGGAGTTAGGGAGGTGAGTTAGTTGGGATTAAATATGACCAGAATATAATGTTAAAATTAATACAAATATATTTTAAATGATACAGTTAATCTCATACTTAAAGAATGAGAAACTGTATTTTTTTTCCTACAACAATGAATAGGAAACAGTCAACTCCTTCCCCCCCCCTATTCAACACTATACTGGAAGCCCAGTCAATCAAAGGCAAACCCAGAGATACAATATTTGTGTTGGAAAAATAATCAACTTTTCATTCACAAATGACAACTATCCCCTCTAGTCAGAATGATCCTTTCCCCTGAAGAATGTCTGAAATCATTCCTCATGCAGGGTTTAAACATAAAAGTAGCAGAAATAAGATTTTTCCTTTCTCACATGCCATCATGTAGGTCAGCAAGAGAAAGGCAGAGGGAAAAAGGGGGACAGACAAGACATTTACAATAACAGCATGAGGGAAAGTCCAACATTCTGATAAGAGAAACCTAAGATATTCCAGACACATGGATTAAAAGACTCAGTATTGTCGAGATACTAGTTTGTGCCAAGTTGATCTAGAAATTCAACATAGTGAATTCAACAAGTGAAATTCTAGAACAGTGGTTCTCAACCTGTAACCTTTAGGGGTCAAATGTCTCTTTCACAGGGTTCTCTAAGACAGAAAACGCAAATATTTATATTACATTCATAACAGTAGCAAAATTACAGTTATGAAGTAGCAATGAGAATAATTTTATGTTTGGTGGTCACCACAACATGAGAAATTATATTAAAGGGTCTCAGCATTAGGAAGTTTGCAAACCACTGTTCTAGGCATTGACTTCATGAACACCAAAAAACTGATTCTACAGTTTAAACAAGACTAAAAGCTTTGAAGAGACAACATGATTTTGAAGAAGAGTTAAATCACAAAACTGACATTTTCTAGCTTTAAGACTTACTGTTGAGCTATAGTGATCAAGACAACATCCACTGGAGAGAGAACTACCGTGAGAGGAACAGAATACAGAGCCCAGAAATGCATATCAGTACGGTCAACTAATGTCTGTCAAGGAGCAGATGCAATAAAATAGAGAAAAGTCTTCATAAATGGCACCAGGACAGCTGGATCTCCTCACATAAAACAGAATGAACCTACAGTCTCACCTACATCTTGCCCCAAAACTAGTTCAGAGTGTATCAAAGCGTTTAAATGTAAAACACAGAACTCTAAACTGCAAGGCGGTAACACAAGAGACATCCTTAACCATCTTGGAGTTGGCAATGAATTCTTGATACAATATCAAACTGATTTATGAAAAACAACTGATAAGGCAGATTTCATTAAAAGTGAAACTTCTGTGAAAAATAATATTACTAGAAACATATTTACTAGACAAAAACATTTGTAAAATATGTATGCACCATGAGGTTTGGAGATAAAATACATAAAGGATTATTTAAACAGTTAAGAAAACAGCCTGGTTTAAAAGCAGGCAATAGTGCTGATCAGTACATATGAAAACACATTCCACATGGGAACACACACCACTAGAAAACAGCAAATGAAAATAAGGTATCATGGCAAATGTACGATAATGGTCAAAATTCAAATTATCAGCAACATGGAATGTTGACCGGAATGGCATCGGTGAGATTGCAAAATAGCTGTCATCGTGAATAGTAGTTTCATGGTTTCTACAAAAACTCATCATAATTTTGTACATAATCTAGAACATTCTTTTAATTATTTACCCAAAATAAATATAAAACTTGCATATATACAAATTCTTATATCCCCTATGGTCAATGTATGGGGAATAAATAGCTGCAGAGTGTTCAGCTCTAAATGGGACATGCATATCACATTGCTCTCTTAAGGATACAGAGATCATTGCAGAAGAGGGCACAGAGAGCTCATGAAATCCAGAAGCAGTGGATGACTAAGAGGAATTAGTATTTTCCAAACACAACATAGATGAATTTACAGTAATTTTGTCTGAACATAGAAGCCCTAAATATTTTCAAGCCAGACAAAATCCCATCATGGAGCTTGGGGAAGTGAGCACAAAGCTCTATCCCTAGTTCAAGGGCTATTAGCATTGGATAGTTGTTGGGAGAGGGAACATTAGCCTTATTTAAGGGTCTGACCCCCGTAAGTCCACCATGCACTTGTGAAGGTCCCATCCCCAAGAGTATTTGGCCAATACAAATTGTACTTGAGGGCTTAAGGAGAAAGAAATGCAGATAAAGGTAGAGATGGGAGAGGCAGAGGATAAACGAGGTTGGGCAAGTATGGAGGTGGAGATGCATCTGAGAAGGGTTGGGATGAATTAAATAAAAATACATCGTGTTAATTCTCAAAAAATAAAAAAAATATTTAAAAATGCACAGTGTAAAATAAACGGGTCTCTATATACTCCCCTCCTCCCCACCAAACAAACAAACAACAACAACAAAAAAACTCTTGCTAGTAATCTTCTGTGCTCACTTCAGCAAAAAATGCAGTGAACAAGGGACAACAGATACCCTGGAAGTTGAAAAAAGGACCATATGTATATAATGATATAGAAAGGTCTAGTGACATAGACCAGGCAGAAGCTACACTGTAGCATCCCAGGACTATAGAAAACTGACTTTAACCCAATAGACTATATAAGTCATAAGAAAAACATACCTAAATGATTTTGTTAAAGCTATACATCTGTTCATTTCAATACTTATTCCCATCTCAAATACCACTGGATAATATTTCATAAATCATTTTAATCTTTTCATTTAATGTTTATGAATTTTTACTATTAAAGTATCTTTTTCATTCAGCCTAGGAAGAAAGGCAAGTTCATGCCCCAGAGTGAAGGGATTCTTTAAATTCCTTCTGTAGACAGGAGAAAACTTAATTTTTTGAGAATAATAGTTGGGCTAATAATTTCTGAAATGAAGGGCTGCTATTTTCAAAGATAATAGGGTGAGAAGTTTGAGAGAAAATGCAAGAAACCGAAGATGATTTGAACAAAGCATGCATATAATGCTTGGGGGTTATTTGTTCCCAAAGAACAAATCAGTGGAGGATAAGAAGGAAAAAGATCTTGGGCAGAAGTATGAAAGACACCCACAGCAGACACACTGGTACACAATCCACAATGCATCATGAGAAGGAAAGAATGGGCTGCCGGCTTGTTGGTCTGCAGTTTCCTTTTGGTATTATTTCAAATTTTTCATTTTTTTACCTTTCAGTAATGCACTGGCTATCATGGAAAACATGATATAATGATAAAAATCTATTAAATTCTAAATATTGTAATTTATTTGGCTATTCCTAAGGGGTATTAAATGAGTCTCATATATAGTTATCAATAATAATAAGTAGTTATTTCTAAATATATTCCTAAACGCTATGTCCTATGTATACTTATATTATACCATGAAAACTTATAAAATTGTCAAATAAAACTTCCCATGTGTCTGAGAAGTTTACATACCTTATATTAAAAATTCCAAACAAATAATAAAGGTGGTGCCATAGTGGTGCAGTTCAAAATAGTTAATTTATAAAAATAATTTGCCACAAGGGGCCAACCCACTGTGTGAGTTTATAACCTCAGAAAAATGCAGTTAAGCATAAGAATTGAGCCAGAACTAAGTAAAACACGAGATTACCTGCCGTGGGGTCTGTGACTGCCTGACTCGTGATGCCAGAAGGTGGTTCTTGGAGCTGGTAAGTGGCATTGGTTGATGGTGTCGTTGGGCTGGTATTACTGCTTGTCATGTAATGTGCTGGATACGGGGAGCTGTTATAATACTGGGCATACTGACCCTGGCCAAAGCTGGGATAAGACGGATAGTCCTACCAAATCAGAGCACAGGGAAGACACCAGTCAAAACACAGCAAATTATAGCCACGAATACTTATGCTTATCTGTCTTTCATGAACTCATATAAGCAAGTACATATTATATCCCTCATGAGCTCAGACTTGCAAGCTTCTTCAGAGCTTCTATTCTATGCCACAGGACAAATAAAATGAAACCCATCTGAAAACAGTAAGATTCACCACTATAAAGATTGTTAAATTACCTGCTGTGAACTGTTAAATCCAGAAGAATTGGTGAGTGAATTATTTCCTGCATATAATCCTGATGATGTTGTAAAACTGCTACCTGGAACAGAGCAGAAAGACAGCTTGCTTAGTGACATAGTCAGTGATGTAGAAGAGCGCCATTTCCATAAGGCAGGGGTGGAGTCAGCTCAATCTTCTGCACTCAAATCCATGATCATCAATACTATTTTATTTGACCATTTTAGGGGATGGAGAAATAGCCTAGTGGTTAAGGATTTGCTGCTCTTTCAGAATACCCAAATTCAGTTCCTGCCCCCCACCCCCAGTAACAGCAGCTTCCAGGGACCCAATGTCTCTGGTCTCCTCTGGAAGCTGCATTCACTCACACACACACACACACACACACACACACACATTCTCCCTCTCGTAAAAATTCAAAGAATGCTTGACCATTTCAATTGTTCTATATTATAGTAAAGAAGTTTAGATTTCAGAGTACATAAGTAATTCAGAAAATACTAAGATGAAAGAAAGGTTTGCATTTGTGTGAAAATACCAGCCAATGAGTTTTCCATTTTAGGCTACAGAACACACTGCTTTTCATATCTGTTCACAAAATATGCAAAATATAATTTTCTTCCCGGAAAGCTTTTTGCTCTTATGATTCTCTCTTACTTTTCCTTCGTGAATTTTTTACAAATATTTGTCCTTCTTCCTTAAATTAAAATAAAGTGACCATGTTAGCTGAATCTTAAGGTTCTTGATAGCTCAGAAACTTTGGGGCTACTTCCAAGGACTTAAAATGCTCCCCTATATCCTTATTAATGGGGATAGTATAATAGGCATTTGAGCACGCTCTCACTATTTAATTTCTAGGAAGAGTAAATGCTAGTGTTTGACATTCTTAATACAAAGATTAATGAAGAAGATTTATCTGCCACAGGGGTGCTTGAGAGCAGCACTGTGTTTGGTGGCTGGCTGTCCACATTATGTAACAATGAACAGTCGGTGCTATGCACACATCAGAGAGACTCTCCCTTACATCATTCCTTTGCCTTTGCTACTGTTGAGCTGGGCCAAACAAAAACATAACTTTCAATGGTCTAACTAGCAAGCCTTTCTAAATTTCTGAAATGATTAAGGTCAGAAATGAATAACGGCATATGTGTGTGTGTTTTAAGATGTGTTAGACACTGCAATACACAGAATTTTACTGCTAAGAATTTACTCTAGGAAAAAATAAGTAATATATTTAGGAAGTTCATTAGCAAAGATACTCTTCGGTGTAGCTTCCAACAACAAAGCAGAGCAGTCCCACCTTTCAAGGATGCCTCTACAACAAAATAAAGTCACCAGTGGAGGTGTTGACATGATTTTTTTCACACTCTTTTATAAAAGTACAAAATAACAAAAATACTTTTAATAATTTCACTTCTAAGTACTTCAGAAAGCGTAAAATTGTAAGGAGTACAAAAACTAGGCTGGAGAGGTGACTTGGCAGGTAAAGGTGCTTGCTGCTAAGCCTGAAAACCAGTTATGTGCCCAGAATTACTTTTCTTTTTATTTCCTCATATATGTGGTTCACATTCACCCCAACACAGCACATATAATAACTGATTTTTTAAAGAAAACAAATTTAAGATGTCATCTCTGAAGCATTCCCTCATAGTCATAGTATTTCTATAAAGCCAATGCACATTTTTAAATTTTGTACTCAGAGTCTGTCTTGTTTCTAGGATGAAAATATGAAAGCAATCTTGAGAGAATACATTGTACCACAAATGAGTGGGCTAGCCAAAAAATGTGTAGGCAAATCAAGGAGAGTCTTTAATGTGAGTTCGTTATTTACAAGTGGATTCATGACTAACACTCAGTAGCTGCATCTCCAATCATTTACTCACTACTAAACATTTAAATATTAACCTAACAGTCAGAAAACACAGTTGTAGAGGTGCCATTTGGGGAAGTGCAGGCATGCATTCATGTTCACAGAGGTCAAAGGACAACCCCATGTGTCATCCTCAGGTACTTTACAACCTTAGTTTGAGGCAGTGTCTCTCATTGAAGAGGAACTTCGCTAGACAGGCCAGGCTGGTTGCTGAGCAACTTGGATGGTCCTTTCTTGGCTTCCAATCTCATTATCACTGGTATTAGAAGAGCACACCACCTTGCTGATATTTTACATGGATTCTGAGGATCCAAACTTGGGAACTCATGATTGCTAGGCAAATTCTTTATGACCTCCCAGGCCAGATTAGAGTTTTTGATGCATAAATTGAGAACTTCCTGGACTCTGGACAGGTCACCTCCCTACTCTAAAATTTCCTCATCTTCAAATCCTGCTTAAGAGGGTTTTTGACATCATGTGAAGTAGTATTTCAGAAAGTACAATGATCCATACATAGAGAAAACAGCCAGTTTTATTGTTTATTCTAGCACGCACTTTAAAAAGTCTTTAATGTATTTATGCATCTTTTCCCTGTTCTGACTTTTCCAAATGAGAAAAATACTTCATCTCTTTGTATATTGGAAATCCTTTCTTAGTTATCAAGCATATATAAACTTTAAAGGCCATATCCTAGAATTTATTGTTTTTATTAACAGGAAAATACTCCTATGGTAGCTATAAATGCACTCATTACACAGACTCATGTTTGAGGTTTCTTCTTTTGCTTATTTTAGAAACAGCCTTTCTTCCAAATCTCCAGAACTCCTCTCCTAGCCAAGGAACTCTTTCATACTATTAGTATTCCAAACCATGAGGTTTCAATAAACAAGTATCAATGCTAATGTTCATTTACATAAAATAATCATATACTCATAAAAGAGTAAGCATTGGGCTCATACTGATGATTCCATGGGAATAAAATAATCGTTATGACATAGACTGTGATCGCACAGGACTTGTCAGGATGATGTCAGGTTTTTTTCCCCTTATTTTGATTTTTTTCTGAGACAGGGTCTCTCTGCGTAGCCCTGGCTGGCCTGGAACTCACTAGGCAGACAAGATTGGCCTCAGACTCAGAGATCTATCTGTTTCTGCCTCTCAAGAACTGGGAATAAAGCATATTTTGCTTTAAAAATAACGAATCTCATGGGTAGGATTCCTTCTATATTTACATCAGTAAACAAGCAATAAAGATAGTGATATACCAAGAAAGACAAAAATACTGAATACTCAATTTTTTTTTCTGAAATAAATCTATATTTCTTCTGTATAAAAGTACATTTTTTCTCAACTTCAGTTATTATATGCTGTCGATAAGAAAAAATACTTTGGGTTATGACCTGTAACTTTAATTTAAACTGTACATTTTTAGGTTATGACTTGCTACTTTCAGTGAAATGACACATTTTTGGGCAATAAATACTGACCTCCATAATCCCCACTCACCAAGAAAATGAATAAGATATAGAAAATATATTTTTAAATGGATATTTTCATTCCATAAGTTATTGGCTGGAACAAAGTAGAAAAGACTATGGAAGCTATATTGGCACATACAGGCCACTAGGGTAGGGCCAAGTAAATCACAGTTCACTACTCCAAATGGTACCCAAGTGACTTTCCAGACGTATGCTGTTTCTAAGACTGTGCACTAGCCAGAAGCCAACATCAGTTATACTCATTTGCAGGCTGAGATTCCATTCCACTCAGTGTGCTGGAGCAGAAATTTAATGGCACCCCAGTGGCCTCAGGGACGTAATGCAACTTCCAAAAAGATCTCACTTGCTTCAGGGAGAGGTATAAATCCTAGAGACAGGGCTCTTGCCATATTCACTTTACTAGAAGCAAGGTCTCAGGGCTACTCTACCTGGCTTCCCATAGAACGTGGACAAATCAGGGTGCTTACGTGTCAAGACTGCTAATACTTGCTGTTAGCCAAGTCTTATCTTCTAGCTACCCGCACCGGCCCAGTGTTCTCCTGCTGTCTCGTGGAAGAGACAGACTCTTCCTCTAATGAGCATGGCAGATCTTGTCACCAACCCCCCACTTGAAAAGTAACTGTTAGTGGCTCCCAGTTGCTCCCAGGATAAAGTCAAGCTCCTATGGGGCTTATTTATTAGACCTTAGCTGATCTGGTCTCTATTTATCTTCTGTGCTTGTTTGATGTCTTCCTAGCAGCCCACACCCCAGATGCCCATTCCAGCCTAACTAGTAAGCCAGCATGACGCCATCCCACACCACCCTCCTTTCTGTGGTCAAATACTGGCCAACTTTATTAGACTTAATTTCACATGGTCTAGAAACCCATTTCCTCAGAAAGTCCCCATCCAGTTCTCCTCTCTCCTCTGCCATACAAGCCTGGATCATTCTGCCTTTCATTTACCTTCTATCTTTTTACCTATTAATGAGTCTGTCTTTGTAACATGTATTTATGTATATGAGTTTGACCACTTCTATGACTTACTATTAGCATTTTAAGCTAATTTCTACTAATTAGCCTATCAACAAACAAGTACTAGCTATACTTGTTAGATCTTTCTCTGTGAGATAGAAATATATAAAAGGTTATCCACATGTGCGTGTTGAGTCTATAAAAACACAAGAGTATCTGCATCCCACATATAAAACATTCAAGTAATAAGCTATAGAGAGATATAGTAACATTTTAAAAAATAGGTAACTCTCATTTTTCTGTACCATGTTAGGTGCAATCTCATCTTCTCTGTGATTTTCATGCCACAATTTGATATCCTTTATTGCAGTGTGTGTGTGTGTGTTGTGAGAGTCCATTTTCCCCTTCCACTATGTGAAACCCAGGAACTGAACTCAAGTTGTCAGGCTTGGCTGCAAATGCCTTTACTGCTGATCCAACTTTCTAGCCTATAACTGGATATAGGCAGGGTTACTATTTTAAGTTTTTAGATAAAATGATAGTTAGGATAAGGTACTGAAGATTTAACGGGGGTCACAGTGACTTTTAAACAGAGGCCTGCTTGGCTTTACAGTCTAGTTACTGTTCCTCTGCCTCTGTTTTGTCTTTTTGTCTGGATTTTTGGGGAGTTGGAAATTCACTGAAAATTTTCCCGGGTGTCCTACATAAGTGACCAAGCATATGTGGAACTTCAAATCCTCAGAGCACTTGTCCTACACATGCCCAAATTAAGTATTTGTTATTACTCACCCCTTCCAGACCCACCCTTCAGAAAGGCAGTGACATTTCATTTTACACATGCAGAAAACACCTGGAGTTATAAGAATTCTGAGAGAAGTGTGACTCCGGTTCCTCTAGTCATCTGTTCTGAACATGGCGCCCTTCATGTCCACAGTGCATTGGCTCTCAGAGGAACAAGAGTTCTTTCTTATATATTTAACCTTTCCAATCAAAACATGGAGAATGGCCTCCGAGTGATCGGGAGGCCCTGTTGAAGGGTACTACATGAGACTCTCCCCCCAGATCCAGAAGTTGGTGTAATAGCTTATAGTCTAACTTCAAAGCCTACAGGCTATCAAAATCCCACAGAGCCTGAGTTTTACTACTGTGTTTGAGCACCAAATTCACTAGATGTTCTAGGAATGATTTCAAAAAGGTGTAACCAAGAGAAGCTGACTTTATGCACAAAGCAAGCGATCATATTCTGCAAGCTTGTGGGGGGGCATTGGTGTTTCTTTTCATTTTTTCACATTTATGTATGTGTATATTTATTGTGTGTGCATATGTGCACACTTGAGTGCCACGGTGCACATGTGGAGGTCCAACTTGCAGGAACTGGTTGTCTTTGGTCAGGTGGATCCCGGGGACGTAATGTAGGCCAGGGTTGGCAGCAAGCACCTGCAGCTGCCGAGCCTGTGGACTGAGTTGAGCTGTTCCTGAGCTGAGTGATGGATGGCAAAGAGTAGGAAGTCCCATGATCTACTCTGTGGACTTCAGCATCAGTATCACCCACTGGACTTCACAGACCTTCTGGAGAAGTGAAATGCATCAGAGATGTTCTATGGTAAAATGTTTTTAGTTTTATTTCACATAAAATCATAACAGTCATGAGGGTGGAAAGAATCCTTCCTTAGAACCCACTGTAGTTGAGGAGTTTGGCAGAAGTAAGCTCAGGTGACATTCCAGTGATTTCAGGCGAAATTACACTTCAAGAGAATAGGGAAGGGCCACTGTCTTCTGAACAGTTCAAGAAAACTATCTACTCAAAGAGTTTAGGGTGATAAAAAGCTGTATGCTATTTGCCATAAAGATTTCTTTCTAGCTCAGAATCACTGGAAAATGTCTTTTCTTTCAGAAAATCTGCAAAGAACACACATTTTCTTGTCTCCTGTTCTCTTTTTAAAGTTGAGACTGTTCACGGAACAGGTGGATTACATCTTTTATCACAAAACAAAGTTCTATTCCATCAACATATTTTAAAAATTCCACAAACTCATGAGGCCAATAGAGAAAAGTATGTGTTGGCATTGGTGGAGGAGACACCAGAAGCTTGGACAGGGCACGGCCTCACCTTGGGCTCAAAGCTACCTAGAAGATTGGAACAGAAGCACAGCACTACACAGAAGGAGCAGGGAGCACATTTTACTGTCCATGGAAGATCGGAGAGCAAGATCTTTATGGAGAAGAAGGAAGGGAAGCTGAAGGAATGTGATAAAAGTTTCTTGATCATTTCTTCAAACACAAGAAAAGAAGCGGATTGAGAAAATCCTAGAACCCTTATGTTCAACATGTCCATATTGGCAAAGCAGGACCCATAAAATACTATGATTCTTCTTCCAATGGGGAAGGGTGAAGGAGCTGTAAATACGTGTATCTCAATCTGGAGCAGAGGGCTGGGACTTAGAGTTAGGGCTGGAAGGCATGCTTGGACAAATCTGGCCTATGATAGTTCTCAAGGCTCTCCATGCATGACACACTATGCTAATTATTCAGAATGTGCTCAAAACCTCACTGTGGCCCTATTCTCAGTTAATGCTTCTCCCCATCATTCATTTTCTCCATCCTTCAAGGTCTAGATAATCTTCATCTTCCCAACTATTCCCATGTGTACTGACTATGTTCAGGAACTCTGATTCACTAATATTATACTTTATCTCTTCCCTAGACCAGTTTTGAGCAAGTTCTTCCCAGTTTTTGCACCAAGGGCCTGATTCCTTAAATTCATTTGCTAAATTTCTTTTGCATAGATATCTACATCTAATGCACATGCACGCTCAAATTGTATGTCCAAGCTTGCAGGAGTGCATGAGCCTGTGAAGGACAGAGTTTGTAGTCTGGAGCTATTAGCAACACAGCAAAACACCAACCTTATGTGCTGACAAATGCCTAAAGGGTTATTCACCCTGTTAAGTTAGATGCAGAAGGCAATTAATTACCAGTGTATTGATAAAAATATGTTCTACTTGCATATGAAGAATTTCAAATTCAGAATGCAATAGTAGCCTATACTCATTTTCCATTTTATTTATTGTTGTACATAGTGAGAAAGAGGGCAACATGGCTCCATGTTTGCACACGAATGGCCAATTTCTCCCATAGCACTTACTAGAAAAGACTAGCCTTTCCTAACATGTATTTTTAATCACCTTTGTTGAAAATTAGTTGACTGCTGGCTTCTGTTTTGTTTCATGAATGATAGTCTTGATGCCAATATCATGATGTCCTGGTCCCTAGAGCTTTGCACTATATTCTGAAGTCAGGTAGTGTGATGCCTTCCAGCCCTGCCCGATTTTGCTTAAGACTACCCTATCCCATCCCCCCACATCCTATACTTTATAGTGTATTTATATTACCATAATTCCAATTTTTGTCCTGAGTTATTTCCAAAGTTACCAAATGCCTAGGAGTCATATCTTCACACAGCAAATGCAGAGGATGGAGAATAGCCATTATCATTATGTTCCGGTTTACTGTTTTCTAATTTACATACAAACTCTTTTAGATGTTCAATGGTGACAGGGCTTGAGATATGGAGGGATATATGTCAAAATGTAGGGATTAATTCTGGTTTACACACCAAAAAAATTATACACACACCAAGAGCAGAGAAAATGACATGTAAGAAATTTAATAGACAAATTTGGAATCAAACTGATTCATTTCTAAAAGATTTCACTGTTACTGTTTTATTAGGCTGGCAAATGACAGAAGTTACCCAGGGACAGTATATCACAAGGCTCTTGCTTCTTCTTGCCATTGCCAGAGACTCCTACAGGGAATGAGTGGAGCCTTGTCAACCATAGCAAATAAGAAACAGTCCTTCTGAGAAACCCTGCCTGGGTCCTCTGGTCCCATAGGTGCAAAGCAATTGTACCTTTAAAACACAACATCCTTCAAAAAGACTTGCTTTAAAATGTCTCTACTACTTCCTCTTACTTAACAGAACATAGTCCATGTTTATTTCTGCTTTGTGTGTGAATTCACCTGGAGGATTTTGCCCATCTCTAACTTCAAAAATATTTAAAAGGAAAAAAAAAAATAAAAGAAACACATAGGTCAAAGGTCGGCTTCACAGAGAACAAGGGCTCACATTAAAAACTGGAATCCCAGGCAACATAAGTATGCTGGAACCTGCTGGGGCCTGTCTGTATTGCCCACATTTTAGAGTGTTTTCTAGAATTTATTCAACAAGCAGGATGCTGTCTGTCCCTCGTGGATTTTCACAGAAGTCCATTTGCTTTCCTTCTCTGGCCTTTTTGCCATGGGCTATGTCCATCATCAGGCACAATTTCTATGGCAGTAGTTAGTGTGTGTCCATGGGGGGAAACCTTAGAAAGCCAGATGCACTATTGAAAAGCATGGCCTCTTTCTTCATAGAAGATGGATCTTAATGGGCCAAGTTTCCCTTTTTCTCCCCGTTTATTTTCAAAGAAAAGTTTTTACTTAGGCAATAAAGGTTGTAATCCATTCATCTTTCCTGATATATTTCTATATATTTTAACTAAAAACAACTCATACAGACAATAAAATTGGTAAAGGTCACAAATTATTGCTAAACCTAGATTTCAAGGGATTTCCGTATAATTTTCAACACTTGAAATAACACAAGATGCCAAAAGAGCTGAAATGGAATGTTACTTTTTTAAAAAGCAACTTAGAAAAAGAAAAGATGTAAGAAAGCCAAGAACTTAAAAATAAGTATGAGGTGACAGGCAAAGGGATTAGAGCAATTAATGGGAAAATTAAAAATAAGGCTGTGTTCCAACCATAACCTCATTGTGTTATTGGGCCAGGAAGCACAATTTTCAAAAGATTTAATAGATTTTCTCTTTTAAAGATTTACTATTTTCTTAAAACTGTATCTTTGATAAGAATCCTCTTGGAAAATACCATTTCTAGAGCAAAAGACTTGAAACGTAAGGGTTTAGCAGGATATCGCCGAGTTTCTAAGTGACTGGTAAACTGGCACAAGTCATGTGTACATCTGAGGAGCTCTGGATAGGATCATAGAAACAGCAGAGATGCCCTTACACCATTCTCGCCCACCCTGTGCACACATGCCAACAAATATGTGCATATTTTAGGCATAGTAATTCTGGACATTGGAGATAAAAATATAAATAAAGATATAGCTGCCTTCAAAAGTCAGATACGCAGAACTAAGCTTCCATGAAAAAATAGATTACCTCCCAATAGAACCTCCATCATATAAGTAATATGATTTTAATGTCTACTCTTTTTGTGTACCTGAAAATCATTGATAGGTCTGTATGTTTCTTTGTGACAATATTTTACTTTCCCCACAATAGAGTGTTTGGATTTCTGTGCTAAATGCAATCACCAATCTCTGTGATCTGTGGGGTTTAAACAGATAACAATGGCAGTGAGAGTGATAGTTCTGTCCTATTGTGATACACACACACACACATGTACACACACATACACACACACATACACATACACATACACAGGCTCTCACACACACACAGGCACTCACACACACAGGTACTCACACACATACATAGGCACTCATACACACACACAGGCACTCACACACACACAGGCACTCACACACACACACAGGCACTCACACACACAGGCACTCACACACACACATACACATATACATGCACATACACATATACACACACATACACATATACACACACAGGCAGTCACATACATATAGACACGCGCACACACACATATGCACACACGCACATGCACACACAATGAAAGCTTGGTTGCAAGTCAGCTCCCTCTTTTACATAAAAGGTTTAGAAAGTTTTATGGCATAGCTAGCCTATAGTCTGGGAAACCAATCAGCGGACCAAGGACAAAGAGCTCCCCCACTGGTTTTCTGGCTCCTGTATAGACTCACATGTGCGGATACTTGTGTGCATGCAAATCTACTTGTACAACACATCCTTCCTCTTCTGCCAGTGTCTTTGGACCAGTGAGCAACACTGAAGACTCTACCTGTGCTTTTGACACACCCAACCCAAGGTTCTTCAGCCTCTAGCCCTTGTTGGTGCCCAGCCAACCCTTCAAGCCTGTTCATCTACAGAAAGCTTGTGGCGAGAAAAACCTCCCCTCAGTCAATATATTTTTCTGGAACCCCAAAAGAACACCCTGGGAACAGAAAGAGGTCCAAAGGAACATGCAAAGGTGTCATTTTCTTGGGGTGATATCTACAGTGACTGAGACGATGAGCATTATTGCCTTCCTCAGTTGGACCTAGTTTCTAATCTTTCACTAAAATCACAAAAGAAATAATTAAAGCAGGAAAAGAACTGTCCAGTGATCTTGTAGCAGCAAAGGCAACCCCTTCCCTCAATTTTTTTCAAATAAAAAGATACTGTTTCATGGAATTTTAGGGTAAGTGCATAGGAAAAAATGTCCTGATAGCTGGAAATGGTAAGTGGTAGAGTTCTAGAAGTCTGCTGCCATGACAAAAATCCCCGATTCTTCTTAGTAGTAATTTTCCCTTTGTGTTAAAACATCACTCAGATTTAGCTCTGGTTTGGTCTTATTGAACTTTTCTTTTTTTCTGTGCTTTTTGGTTATTGGGCTATTGGAATTTTTGTTGGTTAAAAAGACTGAAAATATATTTTATTATATACAGAAAATATTAATCATACTTCACAGACATGTGGACATATATAAAATATGTATTACAAAAATATATTACAAGTACAAACACACATAGACACCCCACCCCCTTAGAGAATGAGCTAGGCGATGCTTCCTAAACTGGAATTATCACAAATTTGGGTTATAATAATATTTAAAATATTGTTCACTTGATCACCACGAAGGAAATGGGACTTCTCACAGTAAACTCCATGTGGATCAGAGTAGTTTGTTGGTACATAAAATCTTAATGCTGCCTCATTTGGTGCCCATGAGAGGTGCCAGTTCTTATGTGCTTGGGATAAGAAATGGAGGCAGATGGCAGGGCCAGAACCATGAGAAGGCTGCTTAGCTCCAGAACAATACTTTGTACCCAGGGTCAGAGCTTTAATGTCTTTACAGTATTCCTCTAGCCTGAAAGCGTTGTGGGAGGTGATGGGTACCTGTTCTCTTCCAGTCTGTCAGCAGGGCGCCATGCTTAGAGGAAGTATGTACTATACCTCAGCTTGCTTGAGTCATCTAAACTAACGAAGAGATTTTCCTGGTGACGACATCCTAACAGCTTCTTCTTAGTACCCATCCTATATTTTAAAAATTGAAAAAAACTCCTTCTGAAGGAGAAAACTAGAAACGAAAATATCCTAGGTTGTTAAACTACACTCTGAGCCATCTTCTTGCTGGCAGATACATTTTTGTTCTGTTTGGGAATTAAACCTGGGGTCTTGCACACACCAGACAAGCATTAGGTCTATACCCCAGGCCAAGAAGAAATTAAACAAACAAACAATGTTATTCATTACAATTTAATTTGAAAATTTTGCAAGTTAGTTTATAGATAGTAAAAATAAAATAGTGTAAGACATGTACCAGGGACTGGGCAGGAGATTCGGTGGCTCAGAGTGGTGGCGGATTTTGCAGATGACCAGAGTTTGGTTGCCAGCATCCATGTTAGGAAGCTCCTAACCATCTGTAACTTCAGCCCCAGGGTACCTGATGCCTTCTTCTGGACTCCATGGGTACCCTCTCCAAACACACACATGTACATACACTCACACAGACATACCATCCTTGCACATACATATGTAAAAATACCCTTTGCACACACACACATACATATGTTCACACAGACATTATCCCACACACACATACACACATACCCTCATATAGATATTACCCCCACACATATTTACATACCTTCACACAGACATTATTCCCCATATACATACATACATACATACATACATACATACATACATACATACATACATAATACATACATACCCTCATACAGGAATTACTCTCCATCACACGCATATTTACATGCCCTCACACAGACATTATCTACACACAAACATACATACCATCACACAGGTATTGCCCTCACACATACACCCATTCACACAGACATACACCTAGAAGTAATTTTTTAATTAAAAAAAATGTATTGAGCCTTTGTCTGCCTGCATGCCACCCAGCTCCCCACCATGATGATAATAGACTGAACCTCTGAAACTGTAAGTGACCCAGGCCAATGAAATATTTTCTTTATAAAATATGTATTGAGAAGATACTTAGGCTTGTTCTGGTGACACGGGACTATAGGGCCAGCACTTGGCAGGCTGAGGCAAGAGAATCAGAAATTCAGGACTAGCTTAGCTACATGGCAAGTCTGAGGCTATCCTTAGCTACACGATAAGACTGTATGTAAAATAAAATTAAAAAAGAAAGAATAATACCAGAACAGATTCTTCCAAGTCAACAGGTTCCACAAGCAGCCTCACAAAATCGTGAATAATGGCAGTTGCCATACTACATGTAATAGCAGTACATTTGGGAGTGGTTGAGTACATTAATGTGTTTGCTATACAAGCATACAGACCTGAGTTAAGATCCTGGCACCTAGACATGGAATAATCCCAGTATTCCTGTTGACAGAGACAGACAGCTCCCTGGAGCTTAAGTTCTATATGCACATAAACTTACCAAGTTTTAGGTCTAAACACGTATAATTTATCATCCCTAAGATCAATCTCTACCTATTTGTGTGTGGATATGTGTGTGCATGAAAATGTCCTAAAATCCAAACCATCCAATCATCCAAATACTTCTTCCCACCTTCCATCTCTATTTCTCTAAGTTCAAGGCCAGGTTTTGTACCTTAATCCTTTATAGACTGACAATGAAGCAAAACACAGTTAAGGACACATGATTAAAACAGTCTCATTTCCTCGAACCATTTGTCTTGGGCTGAAGAGATGGTAGAGCAGTTGAGAGCGTTCGTTACTCTGCTTGAGGACCCAGGCACCCACATGGTGACTCACAGCTATCTAGAACTACAAACCAAACACTCTGCTGATCCCCATGGGCACTGGACACAACTGGACACACAGTGACGTAGGCAAAACACCCACACACAAACAATAAAATATATATTTTTTTAAAGAATCATTTGTTTTAACATAACATTTGCTAGAAACTTGCACCAGCTTTCTTTGCTCAGAGGGTGTTTCATTGCTCCCCTCTCCTCAGGTCTTGATCTGCTCCGTCAGGCTCAGAAGTGTGGTAGACAATGGAATCCCCATAGTACCTCCTTATTTCCCTCACAGTCTGGAGGCATCTATAGTGGCTTGGCGTATTGACTGTCTCTCTCTTTAACCAGACCCTGTGAGCAAACAGACCTTTGCTGTATGATGTCTTGCGTTGCTCCTGCTCTGGGAAACTCATCAATGAGGTTTCTCCATCACCTCTTGTTTCTCCTAAGTCTCTACTCAATTGAAATTCAGTCTGTGCACAATCTGTTCCAAGACAGCTTCAAAGTTTTGGAATCTAGTATATAAGTAGCTTCCTTCTACCAATAAATCATGTCTGTTATAAGGCTGGTTTATTCTGTAGTTACTAAAGATATCAAGCTTTACTATTCAAGCCTTTTTATACCAAATGCAAAGACAAATGTAAAAGTTGAGTGGATCTTGAGCAATAGAATTTTAACTTGCCATATGGTAAAAACTAAACAGAAAGTCATAAACAAAAATATGCTTGTGAAATAGTATACAAAGGTTAAGAACCCAAATATAATAAATCATTGAATAAATATGAATAATACCAGTAAGTAGAAGAAAATTTTATCTCCTTAGTTTTAAAAAATACACATAAAAATCAGTTAATATCAAACACTAATGTGTTCTCTCCCCCATAATGCATCCTTACATATGTAAATAGATAATAAATTCCTACACAGTATAAAAGGACTTATACTTTTCAGGAGAAATAAATAAAAATATAAGTAAGATAAGCATAACATTGCTATGAATGCCCAAAACAAAGAAGATAGTGAAATACAGTACCCTGAATACCATACAGCCACTACAATGTTTTAGAAAATAACTCATTGATGTAAAAAAATGTTTAAAATATATTTCTTACTTGAAAACAGACATATGACCAAATAATACTGTGCAAAATAATTGCCTATAATATATGTACATATAAAATAATGGTAAGAATTGTATGGAATAGATGACTGAAATTATTTTTGTGTCTCTCCATATTTTTCAATTTGTTCTCAACAAATAATGACATGACCACATAACAAACATGAAAAGTGGAAATCACAGAAAGAGTCCTTCAGACAAGAAGCAATGCAGTCAATCTAGCTGTTTTTGCACCTGAGAAAACCAAAAATAGTTTTCAAAGCTGATGTTTTGGCTTAAAAAATATTTAATTACATGAAACTTATTCTCCAGAACTTTACAGATGCATTTGTGTAGTGAAAAATCTGATAGTTATGATGGTGTCTGCATAGTCTGGAAAAGGCTCTGATGACCCCACTCTGAGCTGTCAATCCACCTAAATCACACCTATGTCATGTTCTGGATGCAGTTTCAAACAGAGACCCACTGGTTCTTGGAAGCATTAGCTTGAAGCTCCTTTTGTGGGGTAGCTACAGCTTGTTTTGTATAGCTTGATTTAGTCTTTGGTAGATCATTGAGATGAAACACATCACATACACTATTTGTAGAGCAGCATGTACTGTCCACCAACACCAGCCATCACAAACATGGAGAAACCAAACTCCTCTCTGTAGAAAATTAGCTGGTTACACCATATCCAGGGGCTCCTACACACACACTATAGCCTCCTATGAGGCTGCTTTAGCTGGCTTTACATTCTTTTTTCCTAACTGGTGGCAGACAACAAAAGCAGAAACTTCATCCTTAAAAATAAAACTACAACATTTGAAATATCACCTTTACAGATCATTCCATCTAATTCCCATACATAAATTTGGAAATCCTGATCATGAGTGCAGCAGGTAAAGAATCTAATTTGAAATATGGTGTTGTCCTGCCTCTGGGCCCAGTCCACTGGCCTCAGCAACATACAGGCAAGAGAACATTACATTTTCTTTAGAAATTAACAGCCAGCAGTTGAAGAAAAGCAACAAAGAGAGACCGTATACACACCTTGCATCTGGTAGCTGTATGGTGCCTGTCCAGGTTGAGGGGTTCCAAAGCTTGTGCCATAGCTGAGAAATCCTGTCTGTCCAGGTGACTGAGACTGTGACAATCCACCTTCCGTCTTGATGCCTGCCCACAATGCACCTAAATCAGTTAGTGACAGCTGATATATCTGTTCATTTTCCGAAGCTGGTAAATATAGACAAGCAGCCCCCACACACAACTGCCCAGTCACAAATGCACCCCAACTCATCTACATGAGAACAGGGTATGAATGCTTATAGTTGAATGCCATAAACTACAAGTTCATTTTTCTTTTCTTTAAAAAGTATAGATTTGAAGCTGGAGAGATGACTTAGAGGTTAAGAGCATTGGCAGCTCTTCCAAAAGTCCTGAGTTCAATTTCCAGCAACCATGTCGTGGCTCACAACCACCTGTAATGAGATCTGATACCCTCTTCTGGCCTGCAGGGACACATAAAGGCAGAACACTATGTACATAGTAAATAAATAACTCTTTAAAAAAAAAAGTCTAGATTTGAACATTTGTACATATAATTCACTCTGATTTTCTTGCATTCAACTTTCTAGAAAGTAGAACTCAACAGTTTCTATAACTCATTTTACAATTTTAATAGAATATGTCATAGTCAGGAATAACCATAATAAAAGGTAAGAAACACTGTTCCCAAGTCACTAATTTTCCTCTTCCCTAAGACCTCAGAGTCTCCAAGATTTCTATCTTTTCCCTCAGCTTTGATGCAAGTACACAAGACACTTTGAAGTCAAAGGAAGCAACACAAGGCACAAACAAGTGGGGAACCTTGTCCCGAGGATCTAGATCATTCTGGAAAGGCGGATTTAAGAAAGTTGAATGTTAAAGAACTGAACCTCTAAAACAGCAGAGTGATCTATATATGTGTGGAAGTGGCCGGTTTCTCATGACTTGTTTTCAAGTATTCAAGTGGGATTCTTTTCAATTCAAACTAAAAAGTATATTTAAAGTTATGTTATCATGGAAATGAAAGTTTATGTTTTATAGGATTATAGAAAAAATATTTGTGATCCTCAAATACTTCTTAAAGCACAAGGCTGGTTCACTAACTTCACACTGGAACTTGGCAGCATTGAGGAAGGCCACTGCTCTTAATTGTAATGAAAGGCACTCATAAAAATGAACAACTGACCCTCCTTCCCACACAGGGAAGACAGAAACATTCCTGCCAAGAGAATTCATATTTTTAATAATCTTGGTTTTCACTGAAGATAAATTATATCTTTAGTATCTAGGATACACAGTAGTCCTGCTGTTTATTTCCATTTTAGGGGAATTTCATGGGTAGAATGAAGTTAGGTAATTATCCTAAGGCAGTGGAAGAATCTGATTTGGCTGAGAAAGCCTACTTTAATTTCTTGAGTATTTCTGAATACTTCACGATGACCTTAACATTGAAAACTTAGTACAATCCTAACATGTAAAAGCAAAAGTGATGTACTATGTACAGGTAATTTCCTCAGTGAAGAACTCAAAGCTGTAAATGATGCCTAGAAACACACCTGCCCTAAACAAGTGCCTAGACAGTCCTAGAAACTCCCTGGATTTCCCGTACAATTTTCCCCCTTCTTTCTCCACTCAAGGGCATCCTGAACCCTCCAGCCCTCCCTGGACCACTGTAGAGGCTCAGGATGGGGAACTGTTGTGATGTAAACAGATCAAGAGAAGCAAGAAGGTGTGGAAAACACCAAGAAACACACCTACCTCCAAGACCTCTACCCACAGACAGAAAACTCATTTTCCTAGAAACTGTGAGCAGATGAGTGATGGGTCTAATCTAAATCATAACAATTTTTTTGTTCTTTGGTTTTCTCTGCTATTCTCACTATGACCATCGATGACTATCTTTTTTTAAAAAATTCTTTTTTTCTTCATTTGCACAGTTCTATGGAGAAATCTTGCTGTCACAGGTCTTTAGAGAAAGTGGCATTTAGTTCTGATGGTTTTGAAATAAAACTAGAGAGACTGGAGTTATATGTAAGTTAGACTTCATTTCCATGTATTTTAAAATAAACTAATAGAGAGCCAAATTCCTTGAGGTCAAGAGACAGCAGAGAATGGAAGAAAGTTGTCTAACTTCTAACGAGTGGTGAAAAACTTCAGCAGAAGAGCAATTCTTTCAGTGTTTGTTGGAAAATATACAACACAAAAATCATACCAACAAATGATTAGTGTAACAGCTGCCAAAATGATCTAACCCACAGAAGGACCTTTTCTAGTCTTTTTCTACAAATACTCATATACTTTTTTCTTGGTCATTCTGTTTTCTTTACTCAATAAAAATGTCCTATATTCATATACTTTTATTTGATTTGATTGGTTGAAAAATTGCAATCGCAATTTAATTGAATTCAATGTAGTTTGAAATTTGCAGCCCTTTGTGAAGAGAACTTTGGGATTTGGCTGGATTTATTTTTAATTTACAGGTATTGACCCCATCACAATTGAGTTAAGTTACACCAAGATAAAGATAATCTCCAGGTGGCAAAGAACAAATAGCTTGTGAGCTTTGAATGCTTCCTGATCTGCGTCTTCAAAGTGAGGTCCAGGAGGTGATATATAGATCACTTTTCCTAATGGGTGATAATGCTGAAATTTGATCATGGAACCACCCCTAGGTTTAGGGCAAGAGTTTGCTGAATTCTGTGTATACTTCCCTAATCACAGCTAGGCATCTGATAAACAGGAAATGGATCTTTACCCCAAAAGACTGCATTCATAGAAGTTTTATCACAAATATGCACAAAAATACTTTGGATTCCAGAGTCAAGCGCTCTGATGTCAAATTCAGATATAAACAGACAGAAAGGCGAGCAAGGGACCTAAGACCCAGGCAACCTGATCACCACCTCTGACCTCAAGGTAAGAGTTCACTGTTCTCACAAAGCTCACCGGAAAGAATTACACAGAATTGAAAGCAAGAGGGTAACAACAATTTCTGAAGTGGGCCAACAACAACACTGTTGAAGTATTACGCAGACACACAGCATAGGCCCACCAGAATACACCACAAGAATAATGGTCCAGTGACTCACCGTAGGAGGAAATTCCATAGGGCTGTCCCGGCTGTGGGTACGTGGCGTAGGCTGTGGCTTGTTGCATTCCTGTGGTAAACTGTGTTTGCCCATATGCAGCCATAGTTTGTGAGGAAGGGGTAGGGAGAATATGTGGGTATGGTCTGCTATTTGTCAGGAATGACAGAAAATAGAAAGCCCATGCATTAGATGGAAACATGCAAGGTCAAAATGAACAACTACATCACAAATTCCAGCTAAAGAGTTTATCTTACAGTCAATCTTGCCACTAGAATTGATAGAGCACTTCACAGTACTTTAATGCTACCAGGTGGTGCTTAAAATAAATTCGCATATATATAGTATTTAATTAATTTACTTTCACTTAAATTAAGATGTAACATGGGCACAAACATGACTTGGAACAAGGTAACGTTTACTTAGAAAAGTCATGTATTGATTAAGAGAAAATACATCTTACTTGGAAGGATAAATCTGTGGTGGAGAGAAGGGGTGAGCTGGTCTTGGACTAAAGCTGCTGCTTCCGAGAGCTGAGGAAAAAAAAAACACAGTGATGCACAGGAACCCCAGGAGAATACTGAACACGAGAAAACCACTGGTATGTCACAAACCACACCATCACAACAGTAGGTTGCAGGTGTTTGACCTCTGTGCTCTACAGACACCGTGAATGCATATGGTCTTCCTAATGGGACACCAAAGAAGTCTGGAAAGATTGGCTCACCAGATAAAAGCACTGACTGCTCTTTCAGAGGACCCAGGTTTGATCCCCAGCACCCACCCACAGGTTGGCTAACAACTGTCTGTAACCTCAGTTTTTAGGGGATCCAATGCCTCTTTATGATCTCCCCAGGCATGTACACACATGTTCGGACATGTGCGAGCAACACACCCACACACATATAATAAAATAAACCTATTTTTTAAGGGAGAAATATAGGCATTGATTGTGTGGTTCTAACTTTAAATAGACTCTTTAGAACATAGATGCAGCCATAAGTATTTCTCAGTACACACATATATACTTGTCAAAGCACAAGTGATGGTGAGGAACGCTGTCCCCCTTGGAAAAATCAGGCTGAAACAGAAGTAGGAAGCCAAAAGGTCCTATGACCCACTGTCTACATGCATCAGGAACACACAAACCTCAATGTGAATTAACAAGAAGAGGTTTAGGCTCTCTGTGAGAAAAATGGGAGCGATCCACATCTGCCTGTGTCAATTTAACAATGTTGTTTTGTAAAACTGCATTCCTACAACTATCTTGAATGTCTCAGGTTGCAAGCTGAGACTGTTCTTGGACTGCTCTGTGTTCCTGTTCTCTTAGATGTATGTATTCAACTTGGATGCTCAAACAAACAGGGTTTTTTTTCCTCCCTAAAGAAGCAGTTTAGCAATCAAGCAAAACTTAATTTCTTTTAATCAGATTTTCTGGACTCAGGATGTTTCAGAAATTCACCAGGCTTCTATCAAATGTCCTTTGACACTCATTCAAAGTAAAAAAAGAAAAAAAAAAACCATTTTCAATGGCATAAGGGTTTAAAATGTTGGCTTTTTAAAAAAAAATTATAAGTCGAACAATCTGCCTACATATAACAATATATATTTATTTGTGAATGTATTTTCCCCTCAAACTTCCCAATCTTTCCCTGTCTAAAATGCAGTGTTCGGATGCAATTATTATAGAATGTAATGGTTGCTTTCTTCTTCCATTAATACTCAGTGCTACATACTATCTGTATTTCTTTCTCTATGTAAAGTCCCTTGCATTCAGAGAGTCATGAGTTTTCTCATTGGTCACATAGTACATTTATGCTTTGGCACTTCATTTCCCAGTGGGTACTGGGAGAAGAGTGGGAGATTTTGACTAGAACCTCAGAGGAGATAGGCTCTTTTTCTCCATTCAAACAAATAAGGCCTAATCCAGGGTCTACCAAGAGGTCTGGATGCATCCTAGCCTTTCACATTGCCAGATTTCCATCACTGCTGTCACCCTAGGAGGGACAGAATCCATCTACATGGTTTCAAGCCCCTTGCTGGATGCTGCCAGAGCCATCCTGGAAAGAAAAACCCCATCCTCCCTGTAGGGAGATGTGTTAAATGCTTCAGCTTCTAGAAGGAAGGTATTACTGAGAACACCTACTGTGAGGGTGGACGCTTGTCCAGGCCACCTGTGGGGACAAGCTCTTCCACTGCCATTCTCTGAGCATAAAAAGAGCCAAGGACACAATGTCTGCAGAAAGAATTATCTCCCCTGGACAATCATGATTTCAAAACAAGTGTTTATAAAGCAAAAGCCACCTGATAAGAGAAGCCAGGGGACCCTCCCCTCCAGTCTTTTCCCTTCTAGCTCTAGACTAGTTTTTCAACTCCTAGGTCACAAGTCTTGAAAAGATCATCTCAAGAAGTGCACCCAACAACAGAAAACTCCCCCCAAACAACCAGTGAGGGATAATAGGATTATTTGTCACACTGCAAGTCAATGAAACTTGTGGTCAAAGTTCATGCATCACATGTGTGTGTACACAGGAAAGTACTGAGAACTGGAAGCTGCAGGATGTGGAGAGTCAAGTCATGTGGTCTCAAGCCATTCACTCCCAGTTTCCACATAGTGATGGCACCAGTGCTTACAGGCTTCATAGGAGGCTTGTGAAGATGTAAAATAATTCACATGAAGTGGTTCAGAGAGTGTATAAATGAGAGATTTTCTCTGATTCTCACCATGCTTGTCCCTAACCTTGGCCTTCTTTCTGTATTTATGTGGTATGTGTGTGCACGTTTGTATGTTCAGGCTTATACAGGTGCATATGTGGAGTTCAGTGTGCGTGTGGAGATAAAAGCTAAAGGTTAACCTTGGGCATCCCTTTTCAGGCACCACCTTATTTTGTGAGACAGGGTATCTGATTTGCTTAGAACTCATTGATTAGATTAGGCAGCTGGCAAAGAGTCCCAGGGGTCAATTTATCTCCATCTCTCTAAGATGGCATAAGTCATGATGACTAGATATTTTTTTACATGGATTCTAGGCTCAAACTCAAGTGAGATATCTAGTCAGCCTCTCTTCTATTTTTGATTGTTTTTTAATTTTACTCAATAAGAAACAGCACCATCTGCCCAGGAAAATGGTAGAATTTTTCATCCATGTTTTACACATGAGGTCTTCAGAATAGAAGGAAGTGATGCCTTTGAAGGCAGAGGAGTGGGGAACACAAGAACACTGACCTTTGAAGCTCTCTCCTATTGTCTTTTCCCATCAAAACATACATTCCTCTGGCATCCTATACAGAAACTATAACCTCTACTCACCATTTTGACTGCCCCTTCCATTCACTCATCCCAAATCCTAAAGTAGCCTGCTGATCTGGCCCTCACCCTCACTTCCAACCCTCATCCAGGACTCCAGCCCTCATTCAAGTCCTCATCACGCCACACTGGCCACACTGAGATGACTACAGCAGCCATGTGGACACTCACATATGTCCCACCCTCTACCATCTTTCCCTATTGCCACCACAGAGACCTTGCCTCATCGAAGTCACTTCATATCTGTCTTAGAGCTCACAGTCTCATAGCCACTCACATGGTTGAAGAATGAATGCTAGATTGTTTGGAAAAGAATACAGGGGATTGATGCTTCTGTACGCTTCTTTTTCTGGTACAATGCAACCTGCCTGGACTTCAGAACTCACGTACACATCATCCAATTTACATTTGTCTTAGATGCTCTTCAGGAGAGTCCCCTTGCCTCATCATGCTCTTTGCTCTGTTTGACAAACCTGTCACCACAGAGACGGCTCTGTCACTTCTTCACTTTACCTTCTTTCTCTATGCTTTCTTGCAACATTGCACACATCCACGGAGTGCCAATGCATTGCATTCTGGTTAGCATAATTTTGTGTATACCTATTGTTTTTCTCTGCAAACTGTGTATTTCAGCTGTTGGAGACTTTTCATGTTTGTTTCTTCAGCACCTGGTAGGATCTATATAGTACATAGTAGGTAATAAATAAGTAATACTTATATAATAAGAATGAGACCATGGGCCTGTGAAATAGCTCAGTGGGTAAATTGACCTGAGTTCAGTCCCTGGGACCCATATGATGGAATAAGAATGACCCAGCAAATGATCTTCTGACCTTCATATGCCTATATGACACAGTATGGCCACATACATACATATGAACACACCCATACATTTATTTATAAGAAATAAAATGAAATTGCAGTCATAAGCAAGGTGGGTCTTTAAATTTGAACTAATGGTGGATCTGATATTTTAGGTTATAGATAATGAACCTGGTGGGTATTTTTTATTCTGTAAATTAGAGAAAAACAGTTTCCTCTAGGAAAGAGCCATGAAGACTTGCTGCTGTAACTGGAATTGGGTGAACCTAAAATCACTACATATTTCAAACTGACATATAGCATTACCCTATATAAGAGTTCTCTAATCCAAGCACCTAGGACTTCTGATAGCCTACACCTAAGTGTTTACCATGTTATACCTCAAGTACCCTGCTCTTAATGGCCCAGACTACTTTTACAACATTAATCCAGGAATCCCAAATGATTTTAGTGTCCTGGGACCAAAATGACTCAGAGCAAGTGGGATTACCTATAGATTATGTCATCAGGGTAGAGACAAGAGTCACCTTATTCATTCATCAACTCCAAATGACAAGAATCAGAAAGCCCTGGAAACATACAGGCAGTTCATACCTTCTCAGCAGCATACTTGTGAGTATTCTATTCTCTCTCTCTTTTTTTTTACCGTATCATTTAAAGAAGCTTCCATAAATCTTGCTGTGTGGGAGAATTCAGAGCAAATAGCAACCTCCGCTTTGAGAATCCACAAAGCCGATCATGAGGAAATGCAGAAGTCTACTGTTCTCAGTCTGTGCCTCTGTGAGGCAGCCCTGTTATCACTGGCAACATCCCGCTGCCAGTCAGATCAAAAGTCTAGACGTGAGCTTTTACTCTTTGCCCTTCATACTCACATACTCTTTAATCATATGTGCTGTCAGCTGCCTGCCTCTTCAAAATGCTTCCAAACACTCAAATCTGACAGCTTCTCAATTCCACTCATTCATTGCTCTGCTCTAATCTCTTGAAGGGCAAGAGAAGGCACCTCTCCTGACTCCATTGATGAGACAAGAAATGTGCAACAGGGTTCTGAAATCTATTTTCATAAATACAGGGCTGCCTCTGTTTCAGTGGCTTCTCCTGGCCAGTGACAATGCACTTGGGAGGACCTGTGAGTCCCCCAGTGGCCTCACTGCAGTGATTAGACTGGAAGAGGCATCCTTGACCTACTCCATCTAGCCTATGCTTCTTCCTTCTCTGCTCCACAGTTTCCCAACATGACTCCCAACCCATTGGCTTTTTTGAGAAGATTTGAGAAGCCAGTCAACTTTCTTCTGAGCCAGGGAAATGCTGTACTCCCTGATTCTACCATGTTCCATTCAATGGTGGGTGTGTGTGTGTGTGTGTGTGTGTGTGTGTGTGTGTGTGTGTGTATGTGTGTGTGTGTCTGAGTGCATCGAGTACACATATCAGGCTTCCTCAGTCACTTCTCCACATTGCATTCCTGAAGTTTTACATGGGCACAGGAAATCTAATTCACATTCTCTAGCTGTGGACGAAGACTCTACTGCTGGTCTATCATCTCATCCTCAAAGACTTATCCCTTAAAGATGAAAATTAGATTATGCAAAACTTGGAGTACCAACCAAAGTACCATGTCCCCAACTAAAACTCATTCTTCATTCACCATGGTCTTATGCTCAGATGCATCCCTGCCTAGGGGCCTCTCTCTAAGAAAAGAATCTCAACCACTCTTCTACTATTTTGATCACCTTTCTTTGCTTCAAAGTCAGACCTTCAAAGTGACATCTTTTTATAACCAGTTAATAAGAAAACCATATTGATCATTCATAGTGTTTTCTTCTCCTGTTGAATAGTCTCTATTGGTTGACACACTGGACTGTGTATGATTGAAGTCATCAACAGGTGCTTAACTAACTCTACTGGGGGACTAGCAAGTTAGTTAGAGGCCTTGCAAACACACACACATTGTTTTCCTTAAAAAAAATGTAAATAACTAAAATCATTAAGCTAGGGCTGGAAAGAGAGCTAGCAGATAAAGGTGATACAGGTGCCCACTCCCAAGCCTGAATACTTGAATTTGCCCCCTGGGACCACCATGGTAGATGGAGGGAATTGACTCCCTCTAGTTGTCCCCTGACTTTATTTCATACCATGGCATATGTGTGTGTGCACACGTATGAGTACATATAATTAATTGTATGTATGTACTCATAGTAATTAATCACTTGGATTGGTAAAAATTAAATGAGCAAGACATCACAATTGTTTCAAAACAGAGTAAACAATCTCAAACTTCTCAAGTCCACCACGCGCCTCAGCACACTGAGAAATCTCCTTTAGTGTCTCCACACTGAGGGCGAGAGGAAAGACACTCAAGAAGTCTTCCTCATGAGGTCACGCTGCAACTACTACCAGAGTGGCCTTCTCCTTGCTGACTGTTCTAAGGGAATAGAAGGGCTTTATCTCCACAGAGCTCTGCCTCTTAGATCTTCACCCCACTCCCTAGCTCACACACTTCTTTTCTCTTTCTCCTCATCTAGAGACTCTGTAAAAAATAAAATCTGTAGATTCAACAAGATTCTCTCCATCTTCTCCTGAGCCCTGTTCTAGGGATGTGCTTTTCCTATGTATATTTTCAAAGCAACAGCTGCCAAGTATCTGAGATTCAAGATATTACAAAGCCCCCAGAAACCCGCTTCTTTGTCAAAACATTTGGTTCCTGCTGTTCTGGAAAACCCTCCATTCTCTGGGACTCATGAAAAGCTCTCTTCCATTCTAGGATGACAACCTCCTAGACACTCCTTTGCACTGAGCAGAAGCTTCAGAATTTGACAGTCTCTCTCAATGAGTCATAAAATAATTATCCTCTTCTTTTCTGTCTGGATCTCCACTCTGGCTCAAGATCGCAGTTCAAGCTATTCCTCACTTCATGTCTCAAACCCCAAGAATGTTGGCCATTTCATTCTTTCACTTAGGCAACGTTTATCGAGCATCTCTAATGCCCTCAGTATCATCATGGCTACTGGTATGGAGGTGTGGATAACATGAAGACACTTTCTTCTCAGAGGGCTGTACAGTAAACAAGAGAAAGACAATGGAAAATAGTTTTTAAAGTACTGATGAAGGCTAAGCAGAGAAGTAGGGATAACTGACAGCAGAACTGTGTGCTGCAATCTCACTGGCTTGGAGACTAGGGGAAACTCTTTCCTTTCCAGAACTTCCCATTCTCTTGTTCCCATTTCACAACTTCTCGAATGTCATTCTGAGATGCAGGTCTTCTTCCATCTTTGTCTCCTGCTGATGTTGGCCTATATCTTCTCCATGGAGACAGTTGGAGATGTGAATAATTACTCTATACGATTCCTTTTAAATACCCTCAATGCTCTTACTCTACTTTCCCTTGCATCCTATCTGCCAAGTTCATAACTCTAAATCAACTGAATGTGTCTTCATCTAGGTTGCTAAACCTTGAAAGCCATGATTTTCAACCTTCCTAATGCTGCAACCCTCTAATACTGTTCCTCATGCTATAGTGACCCCAACCATAAAATTATTTCCTTGCTACTTCCTAACTGGTTTTGCTACTGATACGAATTGTAAATATCTGATCTGTGACCCCTGTGGTGGCGAGTCACAGGTTGAGAACTACTGCTTTAAATGGGTATCTAGGCGAAGTTCAGGAGCTCTAGCTTTGTTTGGACCTGTGATGACACTGTCTCTGCTTTTAGGTTGGAAGCTGCCTTGTCACACTTTCCTAGTCTGAGCAGTAACTGCTTCAGTCCTTCTCAAACTCTGTACATGCCCAGCTTATCACTGACCTCCACTTCGAAACACTTCAGAGGAAAATGTGGACTGCATTCACTACCCATTTATCCATGTGTGACTTTACCAAGCAATGATGAGCGGCCTGCCACCCGTGTAAAGAATACAAGGTGAACAAGCATGGTATCCCTTCGAATGATGTTTCCTCCTGGTAGTAAATGTGATCTCACGTGTGTTTTAAAATCCTACTTTTAAGATCTGTAAGTGTTATACAATAAGCAAAAAAAAGTGTGTCCAATAAGCAAGTTTTGGCAAATAGACAGTAGCAGAAAAATAAAAAGATAAAATTCAAAATTTATCCTACTTCCTAGACATAAATATTATTTTTGTCCCCACATACAAAGAAATGCATTCATTCAAAGAAATTTAAAAAAAATAAAAGTGATTATACAAAAGATATTACTCTTTTATTTTGGTTGTTTGAAGCAGAATTTCTCTGTGTAGCCCTGGCTGGCCTAGAACTCACTCTGTAGACCAGGTTGGCCTTGAACTCAGAAATTTGCCTGCCTCTGTCTTTAAGTGTTGGGACTAAAGCTGTGTATCACCAAAGGCTCTCAAGATACTACTCTTATATAACCTACCCCTTTTACTTCACAGAACTAAGATTGGTGTGTCTATATATACACTGCATGTAAGTAACTATGCATGAGTACATGCACACATAAATAACGGCTATATATTAATGAGTCTGTCACATAGACAGTGCTTATTTTATCATCAGCTTTCAGCTCAATATTCTCACTTCATCTCTGTATCTCTAATTTCCTCTCTTGTGTCTTCAACTTTAATAAATTCCACTAACTTTACCACCCTGGATACTTCCTAACTTCCCATCTTCAGACTTTCTGAGCTCTAGTGCCTAATATTCCTGATACCTTCAGGTAGCTCAGACATGGTTCACATACGCATAGCTCCACCTCTTTCTATCTTACTTGACTGACCCAATGCCCATTGGTCATGAATGATTCAAGCTCCATAAGTGTATCAAATCCTTTATTTTCCCATTCCCATTATCAGAGTTTTGCCATAATTCTTTAATATTTCTTCTTAAAAATAATGTATCTATTTTTATTTTATGTGCATTGGTGTTTTACCTGCATATACATCTGTGTGAGGATGTCAGATCGCCTAGTACTGACAGTTTATATTGCCATGTGGATGCTGGGACTTGAACCTGGGTCCTCTGGATGAGCAGCCTGTTCTTAGGAGCTGAACCATCTCTAAAGCCCCCTCTTCAATATTTATTAAGCAAGTCAATGCAAAACTTTTAAACTGGTCTCTCACTTGAATTCTGGTGTCTCCAAATACAATGACCTAGCACTGGTGACTGAATAATGAACCTCAGTGTCTGTCTGTCCTTTGATGTTGCACAGAGGCTAAAATAAACACCAGGCAGAACTTGCTGGCCTTCTTGGACTCTGAATACCCACCCACGTTGCTCACACAGCACCCATTAGGAATGTCAGACCACTGTCAATTCCCATAGTTCCATGTCCTCTGTGCTATAGTTCCCTCACACAGGGTAGCCAGTCTGTCCGTGTCCTCCTCCATGGGTCCATGTGAACTTCCTGCAATGTTTCCTAAATCTGAGTGTTTATCTCGGACATCCTCCTAACAGTCTACCTTGGCCTGAACTCTTCTTCTACTCCTTGCCTCCGTGCTCTTGCTTCCCTTTGCTATTGTCCAACAGGACTGGGATACATTTTCATTTCTTCATCCCATTAAGTCCTGAAATGGAAGCATTCTCATTCACTTATTAATTTATAATAGCACAAAGCACATTGCCTGGAATGAGCTAAATTCCATTTAATGTTTTGTGAAAGAATAAATTGACATAATATGCCCTGTTTTTCTTTTTCTTATGGCTTTCATCTAATATCATTAGTGCCAAAATTGTGCATGTATACTTAATTTTATAACTGTATGTAATTTCTTTCCATTGTGGTGAACAGTGGACAACTGGAAACATGTGATTCCAAGAATGAGATCATCCATCATAAACCTATGAGGGCACAGTACTTCTAAAACAGGTCTTAAAAACACAGCAGACAACACAATAGGGCTATACCATTTAAGAATTGTCTCTGTAGAAATCATCTTCCCATGAAATGACATGCTTTGGTTAGCTTGTCAAGTGCATGGCCAGGGTCTCACAATAAGCCACTGCCAGTATTACGTTCTTCTGAGTGTTTTCATTGTGACAGACATAATATGTGAGCTGTTTCCTAGAAGCTTCTCTAACGTGAGGGTGATGAAAACCTATGAATCTAACACTGCTGAACAGAGTCAACCCAACAGAGGCCTTCAAAGTCAATCTTGAGGGAACTAAGTCTATTTAAGATGTCTTGAAGAGCCATTTTGCATATGCAAATTTGCATGACTGGAAAAATTATACAAATAATAAAAGGGTAAGCATTATTCACATATAAAGGTAATTTGGTTAAAGACTGGAGAACAAAAATTGTTTTGTCTTCTTCGGACACCAACACTATTTGTACACACTTCACAGGGACCACACACCCCGGAATTGTTCATTTGGGATTAGTCGTACACTTATATAAACACATATACTCCTATAATAAACTAGAAAATACAATTCTTAGTGGGAACTGGAAAAATCTAAATTTTGTTCCTTACCTGAACCTGAGAAACTGTCTAGAGACCCGTCTGCTGCTGTTGAAGCTATTTCACTGCTGCTCATTGGCTCTGTTTTAACTACAAAAATAAACACATACCAAATACGGAGTTAGCAGTCATCTGTAATTATGTCGGAGAGAAAATGGCATCCTAAGGAATGTTAAGAAATCATTTTATAAGATAATATCTTTTCATCTGAATATAAATCAGATTTTATAGGGTTTTCTTTTGAAAAGTTCTCATGTTAAATTTCTTTCTATAAGAAAGTCCTTCTGTTAAAAAATTACCCTTTAGAGTCACAGCTCTCACCTCCCTAATGTTCTTCTGCATGTGATGACCCCCAACCATAACATTATTTTGTTGCTACTTTATAACTTTAATTTTGCTACTCTTATGAATCATACTGTAAAATATCTGATATGAGACGTAAACCTACAGGCTGAGAACTGCTGCTTTAAAGAAAAAAATTTCAAACCTAACTAAATTCATTTTCAGTACATAAACTACTAATTTGCTAATTAGCAAAAACATTACTTACAATATACAATATGAAATTACATCTTGGTGTTTGTTAAAAATCTGTTATTTAGCAATCAGAAGGAAAAAAATTAAAGGGTTTCAAAAGGGAGCTCACTGGGAAACCTGCATGGGACCAAACTAGGCCCTCTGAATGTGGATGATAGTTGTATGGCTTGGACAGTTTGTGCCCCCCCCCCCCCAAGTGCATGAATTAGCTCTTTGGAATCCATTCTCTATAGATGGATGCTCAGCCTTGACACAGGTGGGAGGGCCTTGGTTCTGCCTCAACTTGATGTGCCAGACTTTGTTGACTCTCCTTGGGAGAGCTTATCCTCTCTGAAAAGTGGATAAGGGGGATGCAGAATGGAGGAACCAAGAGATGAGTAGGAGGAGGGGAAGGAGGATGAACTGTGGTTGGTATGTAAAGTGAAAAAAATCTTTAAATAATAAATAAATAAATAAATAAATAAATAAATAAATAAATAATAAATTTAAAAAAGGGTTTCAAGAAGTAGGGAATACGTGGCCATCATTAATACTACCTGATTCTGTGGTGATTAAGAACAAGTATGTGCATATATGTTCATACTACACACACACACACACACACACACACACACACACACACACACACACACACTTCCTTAGTGCCAAATACAGTGCAGATATAATCTTAAGCTAATGAACTCCTATCACCAAGCCATGTCTTATGGCCAATTCATCAATACAATATTTTTTGCACAATGAAGAAAAAAGGAATTTTCCCATTTCAAAAATAATACTGATAGAAGATAGTGTGAGGGAAAAATACATAAATATAATATATATGTATATGTCTATATAATTTTTGACCAAGTTCCTGTGGGTTGAGAAGTAACATTTTGATTTAGGCCACAAGATGTCTACTAACTCTACTCCCAACAGAATGAGAAAATCACTGTAGACCACCAAACACAGTCACGCTGGTTGGGAACTCAGAGCATCTACCTTTTCCCTCTGTGGTTTTGGAATCCCTTTGAGGAGTGCCTTTACTGGTATCCTCCTAACCTATATATAAAGGTGACTTCTCTATTTTCAGGTCTTTAGGAGGTAAATGTACTAATAATCTAAAGTCAACCTGAAAATGTGTTCCCTGAAGTAAGGCTCTAACTACAGAGTATTCAGGGAGAGAGGCTCCTCTATCAAAGTAAGAACATTCTGGAATTGGAGAAGATGATGGAGAAACACCTCTTTTGTTTTGTCTCAATGTCGCCAGTCTTTCCAAAACACCAGGCAGAGAACTCATCCAGCTCAAGTCCTGGCCCTAAGCCTTTTGCACACATATGGTGAGTGGTTTTCACATGAGCATTGAAAGTAGATGGATGAGACAGTTATTTTTTAAAAAAATTAATTACTTAGATGATTTTTAAACAAAGTTGGGGGAAAAAGAAAAAAAAATACACCAAGACTAATGGAAATCATTCTGCCTGATTGTTTTTATGTAGACCACACAACAGTGAGACTCAAGTTCTGACTCAAGTTTTCACTTTTCTGCCAGTTGCTTTGGGTTAGAAGTCTTAGCTGATGTTAATACGTTCCGACAGAAGCCTGCTGTTTCTTTCCCCCCATGCCACCAGCCACCTAATGTTCTTGCTCCTCATAACCATGACATCGCCACATCTGTAGGGAAGCCAACAGTAACTACAAAGGGGTTTCATGCTCGCCCATGTTATGTTTCTGTTCCTTTAAAGACCTGACACAATGCCCTCATCAGTTCACACAACTGTCTACTTTCTAGACTGATCACTAGTGGGATGCTGAACATCATATGCTGAGCCAAAGGTAAAATGAAAACTGACCATAGAAAATGCTTACTTCATGGATGCTATCATCACTGAGAAACTCTTTGAGGTCTCCAAACTCCTTAGTCAGGTGTTACTTTGTTGTCTCTCTTACATGTAAAACCTCAAACTAGAAAAGCCAGGAAGCACCCAAAACAGGATTTAATTTGGGGAGTTCCTTTATTCCTAGGCCCTTGACCAAAGCTTGATGAAATAGTAATAAGTAAGTAGCGCTTTGTGAAAGTTAGAGCAGGAAGAAGGCAGTTGAGGCTTGGTGCCACCAGCTGTGGTTTGATTAGATCGTCTGACTTTGCCAGTTCCACACTGGGAGCTTTCAGACCAGTGAGCTTACTGCATGATCTCAAGTAGAAATTCCCTGCCCAGAGTCAGGAAAAGATGAAGAACTCTTCCAAGTCCTAGGCTGTTGGTCCAAATTGCTTCGAACTCTGCCAAATCTAAGGTCAATGATTCTATAGATTGAATGATACAATTACTCTGAGAAAATTTACCACAACAAAACCCTCTCTATCTCCATTCCCCTGAAATCTGCTTCTCTGCATGATCAAGCTCAGTCAAATGCAACTCTCACTCCCAACCAGGAACTTCAATTGTTCTTGAAATCCATTAAAACCAGGCACAAAAGAATGGAAGGGAAGATGATATTCTCTTTTAGGTCCCAAGATCATTGCCTTTTGCCATTTGTTCAAATACAGCCATCTATACGCTAAGGACTAAAATGTCCCACTGAATCCAGTTTTTAAAAAGGCTCTCTGTTAAAGGAGAGATGTTGTCCACAAAGTAACTACCAGGATGTGCATGATTATATCAGTCCTGTAATTGAATACTTTGATCAACAGAGGCCTAATGATTTATTGTGATGTAAGATATTCTCTGAGGGGTTAGGCAGACAGCTCTCTGAATAAGGGGCTTGCTGTGTAAGTATGAATACCTGAGTTCATATCTCCAGGACTGACATAAACTGGGCATGGCAGCATACACCTGTAACCAGTGGTAGAGGAAAAGGGAAGACAGGTGGATTCCAAGGACTCTCTGGTCAGTCTAACTTAAACAGGGAGCTTCCAGCTTAGTGAGAGACCCTGCCTCAAAAAGTAAAGTGGAGATGAGAGGGGAAAACAGTCCACATTGAGACACATACACAACATACACACACATACACATGCGCACACACATACACATGCAATACACACACAGACACATACATACATACATACTCTCACACACACACTTATACACACGCATACACAGACATACATACATACATACACATGCACATACACACACACAGACACACACTCACACCCACACACATATTCATGAAGGAAAGCTTTCTCTCCCAAATCCACTGACTGAAGAATTAAAAAGACAAAAACAGTATGTGCCCACCAGCCTGACCTACTCCATCTTACCTGAATGATCACACACAATGGATGCAAATGGCATAACAAGGCCTCCCCAGCTCTGGATTTTTAAGCACCATGTGCTGATTTTTTCTCTTTTTAAAAAGGTACTGTAACATTAAGAACTGCTCTCCTATCTAAGCTTCCTGACCAGAGGGCTAAAATCTAAACAGTACTTTCTACCTACAGGTAATATTACCTCCCAATATCATTCTGCTCATTATACAGCCTCAGTTTACTACAAAGTAGCTGTTTTGTTTTCTATTATTCACACTCCATTTCTCTTCTTTTTCCTGCTTCAGATTCTGGCCTGTCATCTAACCCCAAACAACTGTCTCTCACTGAGGTCCTTGAAGACATTTGGAAATTCCTTCATGTGACCACCCACTCTGGACCTGAGCCATCTTGGCCCGCTGCTACTCTTCAGAAGTTCTACAAACTTCTATGGATGCCTTTGAGCATCCGTGTTCGTGTTGAGATTAGAACATCTAATCACCTGCTGCTGAACTTTCTATAGTTTAATTCTTTGGCCCTGTCCATGTGATGTTTCAAATTGTCTATGTTACAGAAATGCAAGCAAGATTTATAAAATGCGAAAGATCTGGCGCCAGGGAGGAGCTGAAACAGTGTCCATCACCATCAGTGATAGCTTCAGCAGCGGTGTTCAGAGCTCAAAGTCACAGCTTATTACTAAGGGCACCTCAGTCTAGCTCTACTGCCAAGAGTGTAAGCCTAGAGCAAGGCTCTTAACATTATCAGCTAAGGTTATCTTAGCCTTCTCATCTGTTACTGGGTATTGCAGATCCAGATGAGAATAAATAAAGACTAACCATTTGAGTCATGCACTACGTTCAGAGCCCGCCACTTCAGCCATGCACTAGGTTCAGAGCCCACCATTTCAGCTGTGGGCTAGGCAGAGCCCATGCTCTTATAATCCCTCAGCCTCTTCTTACAATATCTCTGGACGCATCAGGAATCAGAACGTATTTTTTACTGGTTGAATTGCATGCTGGGAAAATACTTTGTGACTGAACAACATCCGTGGCTCCAAAAGCATTTCTTTAAGGTACAGATAACAATGTTAAATCTATCAGAAACTCCACCTTAAAGTCAAGCTTACCCTTCTAAAAGAAAATTGAAGATCTAAAGGGGAAAAATCAACCATTGAAGCCTTACCTCAGAAAAGCCAAAATCAAATCAAGCAAGGTATCTTGGGAATCACTCAAGAAGGCAGAACTTAATCGCAATTACATTAAGACAACTAGGGAGTTGGCTATTAGCGCCGTCATCGGTGTATGCTTTTTTTTCTGAAGGAGCGGGTCAGCAGGAGCAAGATGGTGCACGAGATGGCAATGGCCAGAAATCTCAGCATACAGATAGAAATTCTAGCCTTCTTTACAGTAAGCTGATCCATGAAAACAAGAAAGCCTCTTTCTAGACTGTAAGTGGAGACTTGGCTATTAGACCGCCACAGCCTGGGGAGATCAACTGTGACAATCAGCCAATAACTAGCCCCTTACACTGTAATTCCACAGTCATCAAATTCTGGATGAACTTTAAATGTTATGGTCATGAAACTACATCTCCAAACCTGTAGGCAATCAGAGAAGCGCTCAATCCATTTGATGAGTGATACTTCTCCCATGTATTCATAAAACCGACAAACAAGTCCCAAGTGGTAGTTCTGCTTGCTGGACTGAAAGCCAGTCTGTGCTATGATGAATCTGCCCAGAAAGGTACATAAACATGGAAGGCAACGGGCTGGGTGAGCGGCAGTCAGACCACTCCCCACTCGGAGTTCAGTATCTAAACTCATCTCCCAGTTCTTTGGTTGACATACGCTCGGACACACAGGGGCTGCCTCTGTCCACGATTCCTTCTTCCCTCACATTCATTCAAGTTTGACTACTGGGTGACCCTAAATCATTGCGTAAAACTGCATCACCTCCAAGAATCTCCATGTTTTTCTCATTTATTCACTTCCGCCAGACTCACACTTAATGCTCATTAGAACCCCGGGCTTTCCAAACCCCTGTTGGCTCTCCCACTCTAACCTCACCAGCCTCATGTAGCCTGTGTGGAGTTCAGTGCCTGCCATGTCATGTGGCCTCACATTTCCAAGGGTCTTTAGGTCAATCTCCAATCACAGGATGGGTAACTTTGCCCACTCTTCAGCCAGCTGCTCTACACAGCAAACATGGCAGAACAGATATATATGTATATGTATGTATATACATAAACTGTTGCCATAGAAACCAGTCACCTGCTTAAAGTCAAGGTCAACCTAACTAAATGTATCACCACCACTTTCTTTTGAAGGGCTCAGATTTTATAAAAATTTTTTGGCCATAGAGACTGAATGTTTCTCTTCTGCCTCCTTATTTCTTAGATCCTATTACCAGGTCTTTCCCCTGACCAGAATCTGAAAAGCCATGATGTGGCCCACTGGTACACTGGTAGAGCACTTCCCTTCCCTGGCATGCATAATGCCCTGGCTTCTAGCTCATGTAATTGGCTCGGGGTGGGGGTCTGGGGTGGGGAGGTCCTGTTGAGTCTTCCTATTTATGGACTCACAAAGCATAGTCAACATACCTTCGTTCTTTATAATCTAGTTACCACAGATATTCGTTACAGTGACAGAAAGCTAACACATCATGCATATTAACGTCTACCACTATCAACTTTTACATTTACCTTCTAAATTTCACAGTCACTCTCCTTCCTAATTACCTTCTACCCTTATAAAATTGGGGAGATTGGGCCATCAGTTCCACTCTTCCAGCTGCAGGCAATTGTATATTTTGGTGGCCTAGATTTGTCTAAGACTTCTGGCACCAAGGTCTTCAGTGGCTTCTCAATAGGCATGGATGAAGTTTCTATTTCCTAATTAAAATGTATTAGACTTTTACAGACATACAGCCTCATCTAATTGTCCTGATTCTGTAAGACACTATAATCTATGTGCTCAAAAAACGGTACCACGTGCCCCTACATACAGACATTTCAATTCCAGTAACCAGTGCTTCCTCCCAGCTCCAGCTTTGCCAGTCTCTCTTACTTGCTAACATCAAGCATTTTGTATGTTTTCCAAGCTGAATCATACACTTCAAGTTTTATTTTAAAATCTTACTGTGTCGTCCTTAATCTACTACTCAGGCATAATTGTTTCTCCTTGAACTTTGAATCCTGTATCTGTGCCTTCCTTATATATATATATATTTATATATTTATCTCCGTATGTATCCTCTTATACCCCACTTCATATTTTATAGTCTTATCCATCTTGCTGCATAATAACTATTTTTACAAGTAGGAGAAGCATTTTTAAATAGTTCCGTCTTTATACAACTTAGGCTAGCACTTTGCTCCCAGAACACAGTTGTAGAAGGAATGGATGAAGGGAAGAGATGCACGCTAAGCGGAGACAGGTTTCAATGAATTTAAACCATTAGGCACACTGCATTAGAAATGCCCCTGAGATCTCAGGCCACATTTGGTCCCTCCCAAACCATCACTCCAGGAACTTAACACAGCTTCTTTCACAGAGCATCCCATGGGTGGGTCACATTTGTGTCATTTTGAATTTATTTGTCAAATGAGTATTGTTTCATCATCATCAAATAATACCTTTGGGCTTTTGTTTGCTTAGAGAATGCCCTTCTTAATTTGTAAGGAGATAGGCAAATAAATAATCATAGTTTTGGTAGCAATCATGCTGTAGAGATCAAATGTAATGGTTCAGATTCAATGACAACATCACTTCTTCATTTAAGGAGTCTTTTTCTTAAACCATAGGCAAATGTGAAAATGCATGGCTTTGTTTTGTTTTGCTTTTAAAACATTATCGAATGGTTCCAAAAGAAACAAGTGACACCAAATGGAAAGTGGTGAAATGAATAAAATTGGTACATGGTAAATAAAAGTGGAAAATATTTCAAAATTTACATTTTTATATGTCTGACTTTAAGAATACACCATTGAATTAGATCCGCCCATCACATTATTTTTTTTTTATCAAAAGTATATATACCTACAAACTCAATGCTTTGCTTTAAGTTAATTCTCACTTAGAAAATAAGGCATCATTTTCCAAATCTAAGTTTGAATTGGGACTACAACTTGATGTCTTCAAAAGATTACAGTCATCTTCTCTGTCTCCTAAGACGGGAGAAAAATGTTAACTCTTCAAAAGTAGTTTGTACAATCTTATGAAAGCTAAACCAAATTGCCCAAACTTGAATGTGAGAGTATGCATGGTATGTAATGTTTCCCTTTGGCTCATGGATTAAGTACTTAGATGCTAGCAGATGGGCTTCTGGGAAAAGACTGCCTTCTGAGGACTCTGACCAATCAGCACATTAGTCGGTCCACTGATAGACTAACAATTCTGCAGCATTGTCGAGAGGTGGTGGTGGGTAGGAGTTGGGGCCTAGGTGGATGAGAAAGGAAAGTAGGCATCTGTCCTGGAGCCATGCTCCCTGTTACTCGGCCCTTTCCTCTGCCTGATAATGCTACTGTGATGTGGTCTCCACGATGACGCTTTCTCTCACCTTGGGTTCAGGTGTATGCAGACAGCTGACCACAAATGAAACCTTTGAACTGTAAACCAAAATATAATGTCCTCCCATTCAGTTGGTTGTGTCAGGCATTTAGTTACAGTAATAAAAACCTAACCAATACACCCTGGGGAAAAGAATAGTAGGAAATTTCAAATCCTGTTATGAATATTAGAGTGACACTTTGCAGGGACTTGTGAAGAGGCCGAGGTTAATGGCCCTCTTTTATAAAAGAAATAAGAATTAGTAAATGTAGACTCCCTTAAAAGGTGCTTCACAACTGTAATTGGCTGTTTGGGCTTTTGTCATCTCTCTGTACCACCGGGTCAGGTTCCCAACACATCAAATCTGAACAGTTTGAGACTACACTAGAGCTCACCCACTTTCAATCTAAACACTTCCTAGACATGGTGCCAGATTCATACCTGAAATTCTTTCACAATATTGGTCCCTTTCTCAAAATATTCACTGGCTTTTTCTATCACAGCCCAGGAAGTTCAAATTCCTCAGCCTGATGCTTGGGGTCCTCTACAGTTCGGCTCCAGTTGACTCCCCCAGCCTTACCTCCTATCAATTCCTTCTTCAGCTCACCAGTCTGCTTTCAGTCCCCCAGACTATCCGACCTTTGTTACCAGTTCTCCCTCATTGACCATGCACTCCAGCTGGTCTCTACCTATTCAGAGCTTACCTATTCCCTAACTCAGCTCAGATTCCATCTTCTCCTTGAAGTTTGGCCAGAGCCTAGCAACTGAACTAGCTCTTTCTTCTGAACTCTGGGACCACTTCTGCCTGCATCAGTGGCCTTCTTGGGAATGAAGCCCTTCTTTTCTGACACCAAAATATTTCAGAACTCAATGATAGCTTCTTTCTAATCTGTTGATGAAGACAGGATTTAATGACAAAAGCCACCAGGGAATGAATGGCAAAAGCTTAGCATTTGAAAAAAAAAATCTGAAAAAGCTGTAGATGTGACTTCCTAGTGTACTCACCAAATACACAAATACACAAAGCACTATACACAAAAATAATTGTCTAACTTCCAGCACTCACTCCCCTGCTCCCAGGGAACTCTGAGTCACGGGCTGAAGGTCCTAGTCTCCAAAACTGATTTTGCAATATCACATCACTGTCTTTTAGGCTTTGGTTTTGTTTGTTGTTTGTTTTGTTTGCTAAGGGTTGGAATTTGTATCTCACTCAGCCGGACCCTGAGCTCACTAAGGCAGGGGTGACTCAGTTCTTCATAGTCCAGCTCCAACAGTCCTTCAGAGTGCTTTGTGAACAGTCAAGATAGAAAAGATGTTTGCTCTCTTTCTGTCCCAATACTGTCTGGCAACATTTACCACAGTGCAGAAAAGCTGGGAAGGCCATTGGATGAATCACCATAAACTTACCACTTGGGGTCATTAATTAGTACTATACTGCTGTGCCGTTGTGACTGAGATAGAAGACGGTTATGCTTTTCTCTTTCTGTCCTCAAAAATAAAAATATAAAACCAAATACAAAAAAAAACCTCTTATTTTTCATCTACCCTGCAATAGGTTGCATATGTAAAAGATTTCTTCGAAGCATTTCATCACTCACATCATTAGCATCCATGTTTGTTTATGCTTCTTCCTTCTTTTCAGTAAAATTATCCATATTGAAGGGTACAGGTTTTAAATGTGCCTAACAGATACCAGCCTTTGGAAACCACAGTGGGAGCTAAATATTTTTAGCTTATTATGAGGGAAACATTGGCAAAATTAAACAAAACAAAAAAATGAAAAAGAGAAAAAGACCCCAAGAATTTGACAGTATAGCAGTCTCCATTTCTGATAGAAATAACGCATTATGTAGCTTTTAAAAATGGAGACGTGGAGATATTATGCAGTTTCTATGTGTTAAGCACCTCATGTGAGGCCAGCGCACACTGAACACTTTATAAGCAAGCGATAGCTCTTTATTCCCCATGGCAAGCTTAAAAGACATGCACTTTACTTGCTTCCTTTTAAAGATGTGAATTTGCAGCCTAAAGATGTTCAGTAGCAGCTGATATCACACAGCTAGTTTCTCACTGCTTCCGTTACTTTCTCTTTTATAAATTTGCTGCAGAGTCAAATATTCCCCAAGTAGAGTTTTCTCATCTTGGTCCACTCCTCTGTATAGACTGAGATACCTGGAGAGTGGCAAGGAGCAGACTAGTCTGTGAATACCAGGGCACCAACGAGGAGTGTATCAGTATATGTTGCAAATTAGCAGATGGTAAAATCAACCAGTGTTTGAAGATTGGAAGCAGATGAGCTGGCTCAGACTCAGAACCTCAATCATATCAATATGGAAAAATGATTTATTTGCCCAAAACGCAATCAACCCACCAAATGACTAGTACCCTTTTCCTGTCTCTTACTAAGCCCCAGGAGCACCCAGACATTCACTTCACTCATATTCAGAATTAACTCTTATTATTGAGTTCATCAAGGACTCAAAGTACCTGAAAAAGCTGTTTAGTGACATCAAGAGCCCAGAGTAGGAGCAAATATGCTACACTAGTCCCAAAGGACACGTTTCTTTAAAATACAAGACTTGTCATTATTTCATAGTAGTTACTATGAGAGCATGTTGTAGCAGATGCTGGTAATTGTTCTCAGTACTTTGGATAAACTAATTGTCCTATCATCAAGAAGAAATGGGCAATTCCCATTGCATAATAAATGTTCGAAGGCAACAAGAAGAGCCAGTGGATGAAGCACTGACTAAGAGTCAGTCTGTCTTCAGTCTACTGAGCCATCCCAGAGGCACTCTATGTAGGTAGCATTATCATCTTAATTGCACAGGCCTGACTGAATCCAAGGCTAGGAGGTCTTACACAGGCTTGTTGGAGACTGTGCCCAGCTTCTAGTGGAAGCAGCCTGGCCTCAAGACCCCTCCAGCCTGCTCTGCTGCCTCGGAAAACCTACCTTAGTTACATGGAACATAAATAGCTGATCTGAGACTCTGAGCCCCAGTGGGTCTGACTCTAATGGTGTGCTCTCACATCACATAACACTACTTTCCTTCATTTTTAGATTATTCTTGTCCCACTTACCTCTCAAGGCAAATATGAGATTGATGTTGAGATACTACTGCATAATTAAGTACCATGCTTCAAATAAAGCACTGCCACCATTCTTCCCCACAGTTCTTTCTCACTGGCCACACTACTTAAGTGTATGGCTTAAAACACAGACCCAATCACGGCACTCTTCTACTTACTCACCTAGGCTCTGAGCCCAGTAGTCAGAGCCTGTGTCATCCACACAGCTTGTCACTTTTGTTTGATCTCTCTTATAGTCTGTGTTCTTTACTCAATACACACAAACACACAGACACATACATAAATGCACACAAGAGACAGCTCCACAGATAGTCTTTCTCTGCCTTAAAATTTTGCCTCCAATTATTTTTGCCATATTTTAAAGACACTAAACTTATGTTTACCAATAGCTTTAATGTTATGCCCCTTGATTTTGTAATACTGTGTTGCTTCCTCACTGCTAAAATTCAAAGTCCAATCGTTCTACTTGTAAAATGGCAAGTTATTATGGGTCACATGCAGATTGGCAACTATAACTCAAATCAAAAGATCCCAGAGACACTCACTGTGGCTGTTCACTAGACGGAGAGCATATGACCACTTGTTTACTGGTCTGTGACAAGTACTTCTTTCCAAAGAACTGAAAATGAAGCTTTAAATGATTCCTTGAATAGTTAGTGTGTTATAAGTACTATGAATGGCTGCCCTGCTCCTATAATTTATATGAATGGAAGCCCTGCTCCTGTAATGCCTCATTTACATGATTTACTTAGTAACAAGGGCATTCCTTCAACAAATACCTGTTGCCAAAGTTGCCAGATGCCAAGGACAGTGAACAAGTCTGTCCTACTTTCTAGGAGCTCAGAGTCCCGACTGGGCACAAGAGAAACATTCGTGAATATTATAATCCTTTCATCTTTACCATAATTGTAATTAGATAAGCTGATATCAAAATTCTTCAGACAGGGAAAGCACCTCATCAAGAATGAGGTTTTTCATCCAGTAACTGGAGCAGAGCAGTGCTGTGGAAAAGGTCACATTTTCGAGAACAAGAATGTAGGATCTGAGGCAATCAGAGCATGCTTATACATATCCCATCAGTCCATGTGCTATGTGAGAGCAGGTCAGGCACCGAGCTGCAGTAAAGTCAGGTGCATAAGCCTCATCTTAAAATTTATTTGGAAAATGAAATGACTAAATATGTAGCAGGTATCATAATGGCTTCAGAGTGTTAAGAACTTAGACGGTTATGTTCATAATTTTACCCCCTCAAGCCTCTTTTATTATTAATAGGCACAATGGTAATATTGGTAAGCAGTTCAAATTTTGCTTCATTTATAAGAAAAAAAATGTTTCTAATATCTATTGTGGAGAGTACTTACTTAAATACTCTTCCTCTGTGGAATACTGGCTGAGCTAACTACTGTGTGTGTGCCTGTGCGTGCGTGCGTGCGTGCGTGCGTGTGTTTGTGTGTGTGTGTGTGTGTGTGTGTGTGTGTGTGTGTGTGTGTGTGTGTGTGTGTGATGCATAGTAGAGGCATAAAATAAAACTAAAAAAAGGTCTGGAAATCCAGCAAATTGCCACAAACATAATCATACTAAGTTTTCACTTATAAGCATTTGAGATCCTAAACTAGCTTTCCTAGCTTAGATTCTCTCTTTATAAAGGTAGAATTTGCCAGTTACCATGCAGAATTAGGAAATAGATAACCTTTATCCCTTTCCAAACTGAAAATGGCAAAATGGAAAATTTTTGTTTAGGTGATTCTCTTTTGTATTACATTTGTGTAGTCAGCCAATAAAAATAGTCAACTGTGGAAAACTAATTATTCTAGGCCAATTTTTCAAGATTCACACATGTATGCATATGTTATACATGCTGTTCACCAAGGTATCCTTGAACATAAGCAATCAGTAATGCTTAAAACAGGCAGAGATTCACCTAAGTGCTCACCTGTTCTCCTTGAAGGAACCATAACTTTCTCCCAGAAGACAAGATGTTTTGGGGGAAATTGCACTTTTGTTTAAACAGAGCTCACAAAACTGTCACAGTGATCCGATTTTCTGTTAGCAGCCACAGAACTGAACACAATCTGAATCCTCTTAATCCGAATCTACTCACTAGGTAGCAGCCTAGGTACCTGGAAACTCAGGACCTACTCCCACCAGGCAACAAGTATCCAAATGCCTGGCTTAATAGAAGAGAGCTGGTTTATTAACAGGCAACAGGCAAAACAGACTATCTCCAAGCTGGTCTACACATGCCACCCCATTAGTCCACTGAACTAAGCCATTTTCTCTCCTTCAACCATACATAACTTCTAGCTGTTTCTGCAAAATCCTTGACAAATGTGTCTACATCTGATTCTCAAAGCCAAAAGACATGGGACCATCCACTCAACTATGCACTGAAAAATGTTTCTTGAAGTAGAAGTTACTTATTCTGAGCAGTATCAGAAATTTTTTTTTGAATTTAGCAGATGTGCATATAATAATGGTTATTGTAAGAAAAAAGCAGGGCTGATTTCCTATCACCTTTTCATCTCCAAGAGGCTTAAAGCAAGCAGAGGCTAGCTGACAGATTGTAATTAAATTGAAAGCTTTGAAAACTGTTCCTCCAAAGTTAAGCAATTAAAGCAACATGCTAGGCATGTGTGGACACAGAAGAAATCTCCCACAATCACACTCAAGATTAAAGACACAGCTATATTGGGTAGTCATCCTTATCATGAAGACCATTTTCTATTAAAAATCTCCACTGTCAACTTGTGTGCAGTCTGTCGCTCACTACTGAACAAGATCCTCCATGCTGAAGGCACTAGCCACTAGCATGGCTAGAGGCTCTGACTCTTCAGATGAAGGGATTGAAAAAGATGCTAGTAGATGGGAAGAAAAACCTCAGTGATGCAAAGCCTGAGCATTGGATTTTGCCAGCAGTTCTTCAAATACCAGTACAGATTCCTGTGATACCAATTACAAGCTATGTGCCTTGAAACTTGCTGCTTAACTTTTACAGCTTTCTTTGTAAAAGAGGAATCCTACCATAGAAGTGACTATTATTTACATATGGCCTAGCAGTTAATATTAATAGATACAGTAAGTTCTTGCTTAGTAAGTTCCAAATTTGCCATGAGGTTTGCATTTCATGCTCATGGAAAGCTTAACGTGAGATCTGTTGCTCTGAGGAAACTGAGTCATGGGAGCTCATCTGCCCCAGTTTCTACAGCTGGCACACTATGCAGCTAAGATCCAGACTCACACTCTTAGCCATCCTTCTGAAGACATTTTCTGAAGATTTAATAAAACAAAATTTGGAGAGGTCGGTGCGACGACCAACAAAATATTCTTAAACAGCTATTTTTATTATTAATATACATGTAATAACTATTTCCATGAATATAATGTATAGCAAATATTAGATTCTAACTTATTATTCCCTTATAGCTTCTCCTTTAGAGTGATTTCTAAGAAGTCAATGTTGTGGCCATCAACAGAACTCTAAAAATGTTTTTAGGAAGGCCTTTCCTCATAGTGTCCCTTAATCTCAGAAACTGAATTAAGTGTAAAGCATAAACAAGGATCAAATTAAATTAACATGTTTCTGTTGACATCAGAAAATTTGAGCCCAGATACACAAACATAGCCTGTGAGAAGCAGCCTCAAACCCTAACTGTACACATTCACTTGGTTTAGAAGACTTCCTGTAAATAAGATTGCGTAAAGACATTCTCATCAACCAGAACTATATTTTAATGAAATACATAAAGAAGAAAATTCATTCAAGTACCCTGCTAGCGTTCTAAGCTTTGTAGAAATGGAAAAGTAAAACCGCTTTAAAATAGATTCTGGTTATGTAGATGTGGGTGATTGAATTAACCTACCACCCTGAAATATGCAAAACACAACTGAATACATTTTAAACACAGGCAATTTAGCCACCTAATTCAAGATCACAATCTTGGAAATCTGATCCACCAATTTCAAATTACTATTTGAATTACTGTAGGAATTCCTGAGATGAATGGTAGTGGGAATCCAGCTCCATCTGCTTTTACATCATTTCAACACATGTGTGTTTCACTGGAAGCTTCCTGTGGCATCTGAACACACAGCACATTGAAGACAACTTGGAATTTCAGGTCTGAGCTTCACTTGGACCTTTTCTCCCTTCCCCAGACCCATACAACCAAAAATAAACACTCAAATTGGCAATGTAAAAGCGTCAATCTCAAGCTCTTGTGAATTTAAGACAATCAGAAAAAAATAAAGATGGGGGTGGATCTGCTCTGCAAACAAAGCCCTAATTAGGTGTGTTAATAAAAATCTCTTTACTGCTAAGGCTCTGGGTCCCAAAGAAAAGTAGTTTTTTATGGCTTTTCACATCAAGGCTTTCACAACATGGGCCTAAGCACATGCCCGTAGCAAAAAGCCTTCCTCTCTTTCCACTGGACACTTGGATATTCAGCAAACTTGACGTAAAAGCCTATTTCTTCAAAATTATGCTCTAACATGACAACAGATAAGCCATGTAAAATCAACCAACTGCAAACTGCATGGAAGCTTTACTGATCATAATTAATTTCAGCTGAACTAAGACTACTTTCATTCTTTCATTTGGGCTACTCTGTGTGTGTGTGTGTGTGTGTGTGTGTGTGTGTGTGTGTGTGTGTATACATACAAAGAATTGAGTATTTATTATAGAGTGAAGGGAGGTGATATTTTAATGTCTTGATTTCTATTCCATTGTACCTTAGAGGAAGATTCAAAAGACTGGGGAAGAATGCTCAGGATCATACATAGGGAGCTTTTCAACATTTACTAGTATCTCCCGAACAAACCTGCTCAACATTAACTGAAATTTTTATTGACTCTGTTGGAAACCCATCTCTCTCGACAGTACTTCCCCACTGCCAGGCAAGTATTCACTGGTGCCACTAGTTAACCATGTTTACCTACTTGTGTTCTACATTTCAGAGGCTTATAAACCGGATAATACTAGCAGTAACTTGCAATAAAAACCAGAGATATTGATATGAAAAAAAAGAGCTAAACATTTTAATGTTCAATTATTATAACCCAAGAACAATGTGTGTAGACAAATAAAAAGCATCGTTCTTGAGGCTCGAGCTTGGTGTATTTCTGTCTTTATCCCTGAGATGAACCATAAAGACAGGCAATAGCCTCTGAGTATAGAACCTACAAGCATGGAGTCTTAGAATAATTTGGCAGCAGACTTCAGAAGAAACTTAATATCCTCTGCTTCTCTATTATATTTCCTTCTTGTTTGTTCTTAAGATGAAGCTATGGGTTTTTTATAAAGGAGATTTTCTGTTTTCTCAGCCTCATGATATGGACAAGTGGTGGCAGGAAGTTTAATAATTGGTTCTGAGTGAGAGAAGACAAGCAATTCAGTCAAAAACCAAACTCAGCCAAAGCCAACTGTAAACCATATGGAGGTATAGCTGGTCATTTAATTAATTCAAATTGAGCTGAGATTATTTTCAATTGGCTGCTGGGAAGTCACTTAAATATCTGCCATGGTGTGTGTGTGCATGCACATGTGTATGTGTATACAGAGAACTGAAGTGTTCGCTATGGAGCTATGGAACAAGAGAAGGTGATATTTTGGTGGCTAGTTTTGATGAATTTATTTTCTTCAAGATCCTCTAATTCATCGATAAATACTTCAAACTAGATCATACTTCAAAGAAGGAATAGAAAAGTCTATAATGCCTATATCCCATGGAAACTTGCCAGATGTTAATAAGTTCACTAATTTTAAGCATAATTCCTGTGGTGGTGGCTGAGATAAATAAAACAAGAATATCACGAAAAAAAGGGAAGATGATAAATTGATTCACAAACTTTTGATTTTTCTAAAACTTCTGATACATCTGCATCTATGTCATATAACACAGATCATGAGAGAAATTTGGGTCTATCGTTTTAAGCTTTATGCTGAAAAAAATGCTGTAGTTTTCTCCAGTGAACTACAAACATATTCCTTTAGTGCTCTGAATAATTTATAGTGAGACCTTCCAGCTTTGCTTCTGACCCTGCTGCATCCCACCATGGCCTTTGTAAGCACACTGATGAAGATAACCCGAAAAGATGAAATGAATCGTTATATAGTCCTTTGAAATTGAACTTTGAAAGTTAATTTCCAAGTCCTAAGACTGTCAAGATTTTTTGGCGTTTTTATTATTGAGAAAGGATCCCTTGTAGTCCATGCTATCCTCGAACTCACTGCCATGGCTGCAGCTCAATTTGGATTTTTGAGATCCTGCTGTCTCCAGCTTCCTAGTGCTAAGGTTTTAGTGTATCATCAGAGTCTGGACAATTCACTTTTTTTTTTAAGTATAAGAATTTACTTCTGAGAATCAGGGGTAATGATGCATGTCTTTAATTCTAGCACTTAGCAGGCAAAGAAGCAGAATGATCTCCAAGTTCAAGACCAGCCTGGTCTACATAGTGACTTCTAGAACAGCTAGAACTACACAGTGAAACCCTGTCTCAGAAAAACCAAAGGAGGAGGGGAAGCAAATTAAGGAAGGAAAGAGGGAGAAAAGAGAGAAAGGATGGTGGGAGGAATAGAGGGAGGGAGGGAGGGAGGGAGGGAAAAAGGAAGTTAAGTATCTCCCAAACTGAATGTTTCAAGCAATTTTAAAAATTCTCTAGAACATTTAATTATTTCAAGCTAATTTTAGTTGTATAAAATATTACAGAGCATATATACGATATATTTCTGACTATGAATAAACTATAAATATTTAGAAATGTATTGATACTCCACATTTTTTTAAATCAAGTCACAACTCATTCACACAAAACCATCCAAGGGAGCACTTCACACTTATAGGCACTCTGTTTAAACAGAGGTGGTTCTTATTTGTAGGAGGTGGCATGTCAGTAACGTGTTGAAAAGATAAAAACATTTTACTCGTATTTCATTACATCATATATAAAATGTTATTATTTTATAATTCTTCTTCCTCATATATATCCTTAAATTCTATTAATTGAAATAGTTTAATGGGTTTAGTCTTCCTTGTTTATGTGGCTATTTTTTTTTTAGCTTGACAGTAACGGGTTTGTATGTATAGCATCTCACTGGCTACCCAGCACTCTGACAATCCACTGGGCCTAGCTGAGGAGGATCCTGTGGAGGGGAGGGATGTATGACTGTCCTCAGACCTTGTCTGGGCTGACAGGCTTCCACCAGAGGACAGATTCAAGCAAGAAATGAAACAGAACTGATCACTTGTTCTTAAGTATGCAAGCTCTATACATTCTACTTGGACATTCAAATTGCTTTTGTGTAATTTCAGTTTGATTAATGATTAAAAACTGCTTTATCCAGATATTAGCCATGTTGCTAAATCAGCCCAACATTTCTACTTTTGGCAACAGCCATTCTCCATAAACACTGCACAGATATATTCTTACTTGGAAAGAAAGCTACAAAACAGTTGTACATTAAAGTCCTTACTATTGGTAGAAAAATCAAGACATCTTATATCTGAAATTACTGATTTTGTGCTTTATCTGTTATGAATTTTATAGCTTTAAAAGTTTTAAAAGGCTTTCCCAGACACATATTCAAATACCACACCAAAATGATAATTATACATAATTATGCTTATTTTTTAAATTTGAGATATAAGATCATTATGCCTGGGGAAGAGACAGACAACGGTTTGCCTATGAATGGAATTCTAGCATGGATAATTCACTGAACTTCTAATAAAATTTATTTCAAGAATCCATCAACACTCTATTGCTTAGTAACAAGTAAAGAAGCAACAATTTCAGTGAAGACTTTTCCATAGACTTCAGTTGAAGTAAATGAAATACAACTGGCAACATATCCTTCCATACATCTGAGTCATAAAAATATGCATCACACCTAAGTAGCTGGGCATAACAGATAGCAATGTGTAAATATAGCCTTCTATATTTAGACTGACATATGCATGTATTGAAGTAGATGTTTCTATTTACATACAATCATACAAACATTCATATGTACTAATTATATTAAAATAATCATGATACTATGTTTAAAGCATAATATTTATTCTTCAAGAAAATGAATAAATATTATGCTAACTTGTCAAATCGGCTTGCTACTTTATAGGTATTAAGTTTTAGGTTCTTTTTGTTTATACTACAGTGGTCCAAGCCACAGGAATACTAGACATTAAACTGGTTTGCTGATCCAAAGTAATGCAAGTTCAATGTTGGCATTTTTTTTTTCAAAATTTAGTTCCTTTTGCTAAGAAAGTGAAAAATGAAATGAAATAATTCCAAATTGTCAGTAGCCATACAGAAAAAAAATGACATAAAATAATAATGTGATGGGACATGCAGATCAACACAAAAATATATTTCAAATTAAAAGCATTCTGTGTATACACATATATATTTCAATACATATGTGCATATATGACTTATAATAAAACCAGTCTGTGGAATATGACAATCCAGTAATATGCAACTCCCAATTAATGGGGAACATGGATTAAGTCAAATTACTCAAAAACAGAAGAACAGTTTGATGACTCTAAGGGCAGGACCACAAACAGCCAAAAGTCACACACTCAAGAAACAAGGGCAGAGCAAGAGGTAGACACTTACCCTCTGTGCCATTTGGAGTCATGGAAGTGCTATTTATGTGAGCACTCTCGAGTTTAGGACCATTGGGGGACTCAGTACTACCACTCAGTCGGTTATGCGGGCTGGTTAGATCCTGCATTTCCATAGACCTAAAGACAAGAAGCTTTGCGTTGGACAGATGTACCAAATTCATAACAGCACTATTTAATGTGCTAACGACTTGACACCTCCTTTGAAACACACACACAACAGTCCCATTGTATCTATTTTATTAGACTGGAAACTGCAACTATTTTCTTAGTTACCTTGCATCTGACTTTAGTCGAATGTATTACTAAAAGGCACCACTTGTTCTATGTAGGCAAAGTTTCACATGCAGTTTTTAAAATCTGTCCTGTTCTTGTATAATTGAGTTCATAAGCTAATGTCAGACAATGGCATCTATTTTAACATTCAGATGAAAACATGTAGTCATTTTTGTATTAAAACAATCCCCCAGAGCATTATTTTGCTAAAAAAAAAATAGACAAACACATAAACACATGGAATAGAAATAAATCACTATTATTTGCAATCTGTTTCATCTAATAAATTAACACTGGATACTCCCTTTATAATTTAACACCCAATTGTTACTTAATGGGTTCCAAACCAAATAAAGCACTTGAATGCTCCAGCCCAGTGACAGGGAATGAGATTGTCCTGATGCATATGTTTACTCTGGCATACTACTTAATTGTTCCTCTGTTTCCCTTGAAACAAATGCAGCATTAAAACATTATGATGTCGGCCACTTGTTTGCTTTGTGGATCACACCGTAGCCAATTGAAAAAGGATAAGGCCGACACACAGAGGGGCTGTGGGACCATTAGCCCTCAGAGTACCTCAGCTGTCACTTAGGGGGAAAAAAAAATCTATGCAATGCTATAATTTTGCGTTTTCACCATATAAAAAGCAGTTCAATGCCTCCCAGGTGGCTTTAAATTCACCAGTTACTTCTGCTGTGAAGACACAACAGACACAACTCAGTGGCAATTTCAGAACTAGACACTTCTTGTATTTATTGCTCTTATTCATGTACAGAGGACCTATTTAAAGTCACCAATTAGATGCTCAGATACAGCTTCATTTTCTGACAGCACACATTGTAAAGCCCACTGTGCATTCACTATATTTTAAAAATAATATATTTTTTTCTAAAAAATAATATTCTGGGTTGGGCGCTAATGTTACATATATAATGCTGATATTTGCTCCTCACATTACCTGAAGCCATTTTAATTTACAGGCTACCCTGAAATTGATTGTTGGGTATCAGTTTAGAATAGCTTTACATTAGCTCAAGTATCTGAATTCAAACAAGAAATGACTTCAAATCCAGTTATTCCTAATTATTACTCCACATACAGCTTTCATAACAGACAACAATCGCTTCAAACCAAGTCTTTTATGCCTTTCCCATATACTTATTTTTTTTTACAAATGCACTTATGTACACACACACACACACACACACACACACACACACACACACACACACACACAAATAGTTAAGTCATTTCCAACCCAGGCTGTTACTATTAATAGGAATAATTAAGAAATACTAGACAAAAATAGATCTGGGTCACAGCAAGGTAAGCTACAAAAATGTTGAATATCAGTGAAATCCTTACCTGCAACTTGAGGAAAGAGCAGCATCGGAACTGGTGTGAGATGTTTGCACCTGTGGCCAGGGTAGAAAATTAGAAGTGGCTGTTAACTGGGCTTCCGTGTCAGCTCTTGATTACATAGAGCACATGGCTGCTCCCACAACGCTCACTTTTAACCAAAAGAGAAAAAAGAGGCTAGGGCAGCCGGGAAAGGCATAGTGTCTTTAAGTGGAGGGCTCAACTGTTGTTTCTTCCTGCAGGTCTGTCCTCCTCCACCCCCTTGTCAGGAGGGAAGGCAGTCAAATGACGGGCTAGTGATTCATCACTGGCCTATGACAGCTGCAAACGGGATTACCCTCCCCCAATCAACATGTAAAGCAGTCTCGCCCCAGAGCTTGGAAAAGGTGCTTGGGAAGGGGGGGGGGGGGAGAGCTATTAACAAATGAGTATGTTTAACAGCAGCAGTAGTTGAGGCAATAATCCCTCAGCATCTTTCATCTTCAGTTCTAGCCAGCTGAACTAGAGAGCCCGCCCACCCCCTTAGCCTCCTGACCATTTCCTAGCCTTATCGGGATGGTTTTCTCCCAGTTACTATTGGTCACTTAAGATTCAATGAAACCGTTTCAGGCAATGTCGTGCTCGAGAAACAAAGCAGGGCAGGTTTTTATACTCATCCCAGCACTGACTGAGCACCGTACTTAACTATGGCAAATTAAAATCCAGTGGAGAGTATTTATACAGCTATGCTGGACATTAAAAAACGTGTGTGTGTGTGTGTGTGTGTGTGTGTGTGTGTGTGTGTGTGTGTGTGTGTGTGTGCGCGTGCGCGTGATCTTTTAGACAGAAGAAGAATGCATATTTGAGTACTTTAATTCACCAGCTCACCCACTCTGCATGTTCAGTTTCCAGATAAATTTGAGTTGGGGAACCTCTCTGCACAAAGTCACGAATCCAAAGTTGTTCTAGTCATGGCCCTTCAGAGGCAATTCGAAGGGCCAGCAGGTAATGAGGTTCAGGTGAGCCCCGCTGCTGCCGGCTTGGGCTTGCAAGCTCCCACCAACGCTTGGGCAGGCAGGAAGGAACACTGCCTAACTTTTTAAAATGGCACAGAATTCCAAATCTTTGATGTGCATTTTCATTCAACCTGAACTGACATCAATTAGGGCTGCAGAACAAAGATGGGAACTGAAGCGTCTCAAATGACATTAAAGTTATCCACCTAAACATCTTCTGTTGAGTCCTGCTAGTTTTTAATTATGATTTATGAAATTAAGAAACACGACCTTTCTAGCGGGAATAAAGCAGCATTACGGTCTAAACGTCTTGGGATAATGTTACGTGGAACTTCTAGGTATGCATTTTTTTTTTTTTTTTACGGGCAGAACAAAAACAATTTTTAAGACTTTTAAGTAACTAAAGTTACTAACTTTAATACCTGCAGATGTTCATTATTTGATAATAGGTGTCTGCAGTTTTTTTTCTAATTAATGTTCTCATGCAAGATGAAATGCTTTCCCTTAGAAATTGCAGCAATATATCTCAAGGATAAAATTCCCTTACTTTTATACACCTGGAATAAATTATAGGTGAGAATGGACTTTATTTTAAGAACTCTCTTGGCTTAATTACATCAGAGTACGTTAAAGCATACTTACTGTACAAGGCTAAAATACATCCCATTGTAAAATCAGCTAGAAAGCATAATCTCAGAAACAGAATTTTTATTTCTCTGTATAGTTTGAAAGCTTCATTGTCTTTATATTTGAAGTTTAAAACCTACCGATTCCCAGTTTTGTCTTTTAAAAATCAAACTTGGTAGTAATAATAAAGAACCTACAAATAAGAATTATTCTAACACATTTCCTTATTGAACAAAAAAATGCCACTTAACAATGTATTTCTTTTCTGCTGGCAGCCTAGTTTCTACTGTACTTTCAGAGAGCAGATTTTGAAAGTCCGTACCCACGATCTTCCTTTCATTAAGTGTACTTCAGATATATTCTTTTGTGTCTCAAGGATTATTTAAACCATGTGTTGTGTGTTACTGTATTTAAAAATGACTCTTTAATCAAAATAACTTTAAAACAACTAATCCTCACTTAGGCTGGTCAGCTGAACCCACATCGTGGTCCAGGAAAAATAAATCTACTCTCAAGAATGCGAATGCAGACAACAATTAGACACAGATGTGAGTGAAATTAGTTACAGTTTACAAAATGCTACACTTCACATGCTTTTAGTTTTTATGAGCAGTGCCAAGGTTCCAGTGCGGTAGGAAGATATCCCTACTCCCTCCATGGCTTATCTAAAAGAGACACCTATTTCTCATGGCTGGCAATTTCCTCTAATGTTTGACAATGTCTATGGAAGTTTTTGTTTTTGTTTTCATTTAAAGCTCTAAAACTACAGTGTGTTTCAAAAATAATCGATGAAGTCTATTTTCATTCAAAAGAAGGGGGAGTTCATGGTTTTTAAAGAAGTTCTGGTAGGCACCGGTATGTTTACTTATTTGCTTTATCTGTAAAGTTGATATAATTCTTGTCATCTTCTAATCTGCTATTTTTAATTCCAATATTCTCAGGAGTACAAAATTAGTACCCATTGTATTATGATCATCTCATAGTACAAAGTCATTCATTTTAATGCTTAAAAAAAAGAAAAACCAAACCTCTGAGTAGAATACGCACAGTTGTAGCGTATTGCCAGACTTGTAAAACTAAAAATAAAAGATAACAGAGTTCCTTAGATTTTAGATTCAAGACTCCTACACTAGTAACTATGACTTCTGATTAGTTAATGAGGTCTTTTAAGTTTGCCTCTTTTTTTCTAATTAAATTTATAATTCTTCACAGATGTAACTTTTGTTGGTGTTCAATTTGTCTCTCTCATTTTGTTAAACCTCACATGGTACTTCGTCAATCCATTGAATAGCCACATTAAATCTGTTAATACCATGCTCTTCAACCCCAGAAATTATTTCCAGAAGGCAAACGTGCTTTGAGGGATCATCAAAACAAGACTTAAGGTACACATTTTATCACATTTTCCCTACCACAGAGCTCAGGATACAGAGCAAAATTCATGACTTCTGCACTGTTTATTATACTTCGCTAAATTACCAATCAAAAGCATCTGACAGAAGATCATGTATGAAGCCAAAAAGTTAATAATGTTCTGTGAAAAGTAAACTGTAAATGGAAAGGGGCTTCTAAATCTCAGCAGCACAGAGCAAATAAAATGTAGGTACTTGTCTAAATTATGGGTTTTCCATGGGCTTTTTCACTTGCTAGAAGCAATTTTTATAAAATGACTATAATTTAAAACTTTTTTCTTTTCAAGCTGAAAAGAAATTTTCAAAGTGAAAGTACTGAACTTATATCTAAGTAGAGCTGGCAGGCAAGCTGGGTTTGCCTGACACAGATCAACCTGTGTGCTCCCCAATTTGAAAGACAATGGCAATTTTCTAATCAGAATGTATTTTATGGGGGGGGTTTCCTTCACCATAAGTCTGCTTCTTAAATACAACATAGTCTTATTGCTCTACTTTTCCATGTGCGTTTTCAGCTCTCAGGGCTGTAATACAAACCTCAAGTCTTAAAAACAAAAACCTCACTCTAAAGTGGGAAAGAGCTTCTAGGGAGAAATAGATGTTTGGCAAATGTTAACGCTGAATTTCCTTATCAACACTTCTATAAACTAAATGCTCAAATGCTAGCGATAATTATCTTAATGTAATATCCTCTATTGCTTTTTGTATTATCTGCTCTAAAGAAAATGGGAAAACATAATCCTTCTGAAACCAAAACCAAGCAAGCATTTGAAACACACCCCTATCTTCAGCTTTAAAGAAAGAGAACTGTTTTAAAAATTAGCATTTATTGACAGTGTTGACTGAAATATTTCTGGTTATCTGATAAAAGAGATTTTGTTCCTGCTGCGAGGATTCTTTTCTTCCCAATGTATTCTTAGGAAATACATTTTCACACTCCAATGGATATTTTCTTTTTCAAAAATCATTTATCATGCCCGTGAAACTCCGAGAGCGGCTGACTTCATTTGGCACTTTAAAGCTGAACGGTGGCTCAATTAGACTTCTGTGTCTGTCACCACAAAGAGTTTTCAAAGGCTGAAAATCCACGGCTGCTTGCTTACTTACTAAACACTTTGGGCCTTAGGAGAACTCAAGCATTGAGAAAGTCAAATATCCAATGTTTGATCATATAAAGGCATGACTATTCATGTATGCATGTCCCCAAACCCTAAATAGTGAGAGGAAAGATTCACACAAGCATAAAATAAAGCCCTCTCCGAAGGACGCGTTAGAAAACCAACTGCAAACCTATACAACTGTACCATGGTTCCCAACTACCACTGGCCATCTTAAATAAAACGTAAAACACTTGTCTAAACTCAATGACAGTTCAGAATGTATTGAATTTTTGCAAAATCTGTGCTTTTAAATGTTCAAAACTCCTCCCAAGAAATATAAACCTGGGATTCAGTAGCAATTTAGATACTGATTTTGAAGGGCAACCATTTACACAGATATCCAAAAGTTTCAAAATCACGAGTTTAACTCCCAAGGGCACTCATATCACATAAAGGGCCAGAAAGAGGCAAATACATTAAGGGGTTGGGGAGGTTGCAAAGGTTTATTGCATACTGAAGATGAGCCTGTGTTTGGTTAATTTATTATGGAACAAAAAGCTTCTTTCTTGAAAGCATGGTTGTTAGTTTGCTGTAATCTGCTAGGGTTTTGTTTGTTTGTTTGTTTTTTAAACCAGGAACCTATCCTCATTTATCAGCCTAGCGGCAGGAAAAGTCATCTAAGTAATACATGCCACATGCCACTATGTATACTTTAAGTGTCTGCACATCTATGTACGGATCCAACACTGCTCAATGCCACACAATATTCTGAGGCTAGTGCACAGAATGAGAAAAGATATGAAATAATCTCCCTCTGAGAACTTTACCCAGTGTTCTACTTATTTATAAAGATCACAACAAAAGTAGTTAATTTGCAATGATCCTTTAATGATCCTAATGACTCTGATCATTTGGAAGGTAAGAATTTCACTTTAATGACTGAACCCCGTGGCTACTAAAGTCCCAGGAACAAAGTGTCATAATTTTCCCCGAGCCATAATGCTTTTTCTTTGGAAACAAATCAAAAGAGCAATAAAAGTGCTACTGTTATCTTCAGCTTTGCCCACCGGACAGCTGTTCTTGGTCACTACAATTTCTCAAACAGCCAGTTTGTACTTACTGCGCTCACATCTGCTGCCTCCACCAGTTTAGTGTGCTCCTTGGAGTTTTCTGTGTTAGCAGACCTCCATTCCTGACATAGTTTGGCTGCTGGGCAGGGAGGGATGCGGGAACCCGGGCGCTCTCAGCAGCGCTGCGGCGCGGCTGGCAGCGGAGCGCGGAGGCCGGGGATTGCCCGGCTCCGGGGGACGGCACCCAGGCGCTGCCTCAGTCTCGGGCTGCCGAGCGACTGAGCGCGATCGCCTTCCCCAGGAAGGACCCCGCCACTGCGCACCGCCACAGGAAGGTTTCCAGTCGGAAGTGGCCCTGCACACTCGCTACCTCGCTGCAAGCTCGGAGCCATCAGCTCGCCGCGGTCTGTTTGGGAACGGCTTTGCGCCCCAGCGAACAGCAGCGGCAGATAGCATCTGAGACGCCTAGACAAAGAAACGGCACAATCTCATCCCCCCGATTTGTTTGCGCAGCCTTGTAGGTCTGCCCACGAAGCCTCGGGGCTTTTTTGTTTGGTTTTGTTTTTGCAAAGCAAACCACAGCTATTCTCTTGTCCTAACCTTATTGGTTTAAATGCAACAATTGAGAGGGAGCAGAGCTTGGACTCTGACTCAACCTTGCTACTTAAAAAAAAAATTTATTATGTAAATGACGCGCCCCATGCTATCTGAATAAACAGCTGTGGGGGAAAAACTTGTGGGAACCTCTGTCAACACACACACACACACACACACACACACACACACACACACACACACACACACACACACACACACACACACACACACACACACACACTCCAGCTCCAGTAGCTTCCAATTAAGATCTTTGGGGAGTAGTTTCACGTTATCTTTTACACTTTTCAAATACTTTTTGTTGTTGTTGTTGTTTTTTTTAAGTCCCGAAACTTAGGGAACTGATAATTTTCACGCTTCTTCCTAATGTACCTACCTACTAACAGGTCTGAAGAAGATTTTTTTTTTTTAAAGTTGTTTCTATGAAGTAGAGAGAGAATGGGCAACGTGTTAGCTATTAGCAGCTTAACAATGAAAGCTTGGCTGAGGATTCTGCAGATTGTTAGGAGGGCAAGGGCTTCAGTTCTTTGGCTAGGACCCAGATAATATTTCACCATTAACATTTTTCAATGAGTCCTGAGGAGAGATTCATCTAGTCTGGAACTGGCTTTGCAGCTTAGCCTTTAAAAATTTTGTTCTAACCGTAATCAACTCAGAATCTGGTGATAAGCTGTTACTCTCACTTAGGAGTTGAGCTTCAGTTAAGAAACCATGTTTTAGGCACACAATCACTCCACTTCCAAGTCAGGGCCTCAGCCATTATGCTGACTTGGAATCTTCAAAGAATGCACCCCCTTGTATGAACTAACACCTTGAGGATCTTATATCATAGCTGAAGTGCAAATGCATAAGAATTAGTATTCACTCTGAAACACAGTCATTGTATTCATTTTTAAAAGGCATTTGTCATTACTAATATTACTGTTTTCTTTTTTATTAAAAAAAGTGTACCCTTTCTTATAAGCTCTTTCCTTAGTATGAAAAAAATAAATAAAAATCAGAGTAACTTTACCTCAACTAATAGAGCAGATCGACAGGGTCTTACCATATTAGCTCTGCCGATTTATAAATGAAAGCACCATTTGGATGATGCAAACAAAATCCACCCAAAGGCTTCTAAGGACCAAGATTCCATACAGGCATTCAGTCTTCTCCCTCATGAAAGGATGTCAGTCTAAATTGCTTGCAAAAGAGCACTTTGTCAAACCTAAGAGACATCGGGAACTGCTAACTCACCTAGGATTTCATCTTGTGTAAGGAATCATGGGCTAGACATCTATCATATCTGGGAAGCCAGGTCAGAAAACAGTTGATTGCTATCAGATCTCTTCATATATGCAGCAGAAATAGTTACATACCACCTATAGCCACTCCTGAGAACCAGAAGTATCAGTTTATTCAACATACCAAAGGGCATGTACAGAAACCAAAACTGTCTGTAATGGAGTTTTCGATGCAGTTAGGTAAAATCTAATGCACATTAATTCTATTTATGACATCAGATACCCAGACAGTAACTTCTTTTGCAGTTAGATTTATTACTAAGCTTCCTAAAACATAAAATTTAACCCCTGGTTGAAACTTTACATTCAGCTACTGCGCTCAAGCCTAGTATAGTTTAAAAATTATTTTAGACATGCATTGTTAATTGCTAGTCATCTGATCTATTAAAGATTATATTGGAGAACCCAGAATATTCAAACTACTTGAAGTTAAAGCACCAGCCATACCATGTCAGCTTTATATACAAGTTACTTGCCTATGTTACAGTCAAATTTATCATATTTCATGCACTTTTATATTGAAATTCAGTAAGTTTTATTTAAACAACCAAACAAAATGCCTTCAAAGAAATGATGTATGTAATTATGAATAAAATTAGAAAAGATATGATGAATTTAATGTGACCACTAATGGATATAATATAGCTCATGCCCCATAATTATGTGACACACAGCTTAGTCACTGGTTAAAAGAAATATCCATGTGCATATACATCACTTTTAAATAGTTTCCTTTTTCTAAAGCAAAACTGGATTATTGAAAACAATCACATGTTTACCTATAAATTTTGTCTGGTTACTAACTCCATATTCAAAATATATAATAATTATTTCATAAACAGATTGAATCTAAAATAAGTTATTCCATACTAAACAACCAAAAAGTAATGTTATGAAATTTTCATCAACTATAATTATATAACTTGATCATATACCACAAAGAACTAAACTGTTTCCTAAGTCAGTCATAGAGATTACAAGAAAGCTGAAGAACATTTGCTGAAAAGGTCAGCCTGAATGGATGTTTGAACACCCTAACAGAGGTGCAAAGATCTTTCAGACCAAACAGGTTTTATCTGCCAGGGAAGCTCTTGCCTGGATGCACTCCCAGTTAGACAGGAGAAGTCTATCATTTTCATAAATGTTTCCAGTACTTTTAGATTAGGAGAGAATTTTAAATAAAGATGTGCTCACACACACAGAAAAAAAATATCAACAAATGTCCTTAGACAAGGTCAAATGCAAGAGAGTCCTTGGAACAATACAAAGGAAAATATTTCTCTGCCCACAGGAGTAAACAGCTGATTAAATACATCAACATGAGAAATGGTGAGAAATTAAAAGCCCCGCCATGCTAACTGACTCTTTTCCATTCCAGGAATGACAGCAGAGTGCTTGAAGGGCTGGGAAGTTTCCAGTAAAAGATGGATCTTTCTTATTCCTGTTTGCTCTGGATGGATTAAGTATCCATGCCATTCAGGGACAGCCCCTTTCCTATTTTCTCTGCACCTACAATTCTTAAGAGATGATTTTTCCTCAAGAATAATGTCAGTATAATTAGTACTTTTCTCCCAAAGCAAGGTCCCTGTCATTACCTCTCGTGTGATTTAAATCAACAATATCTGAATGTTCCACAATTCAAACTGCTCGAAGTAGAATGGGAAAGAAAATATCCCAAAATATCATACTTCAAATCCTCCTGCTTTCTGGTATGTTTCTTTCTCCTGCTCCATACCATAGCACTGTAGTGGTAGCCTTTTTGTGGATCCCATTGGGGCAGAGATGCCTGCTGGCCTGTGGACTGGTCCCTTCCATGATACGTGCTTTCCTTACTGGGATGAAATCTACAGTGAGAGCCCTGCTCCCAAGTACCCTTCAGTTGAAACACAACCAAGAAAAACATCCTCTATTTATTTTAAGAATGATATTAAATCCACCAAGCAAAATGTCTACCAACATTTGCTAAATGCTTTCCATTCAAACATTCAACATGAATAGCTTTTAACAATAAATTTAAGGAGGCAATTACTAACTATTAACTGTACCATGGAAAATTATTTTCATAAATATTATAGTCTTCATACCAACACAATATGAAAATAGAACCCATTTCCTGACCTCCTAATAAGAACATTGGTTTTAACGTATGAATCATAACCATTTATTTATTTAGAGAGGAAAAGTTGTTATCCAATGTGGTAATGACTGCCTATAGGATGTTTTTTTAAAATTTATTATTCTTAGTACAAACTTTGGGTTGCACTTCTTGGTATTGGTAAAAAAAGCATGGGCAGTGGTGATTATTATTATTTTTCTTCAGGAAAAAGCATGGATGTTATAGGCACTTTAAGAAAAATATGACACAATAGATTTTCTCTTCCAAAATCAACTGATTTTCCAAAATGGCAAACAGAGTTAGTTTTTCTTCTTCTGTCAAAAATATGTAAATAATTGTTCTTGGAAGCACATGTTTAATCTCAGCAACAAGCCTTTGCCTTCCCACACTGTAGGACAGATCTCTGTTGACAGGAACCAACCTAGGGGGCAGGGGTGTCTCCTCTTGAACATTGGTTTTCTCTCTCAAAGCCATGGGCAAACCAATCTTGTCAGCACCTCCCATAACATGTAAGAGGATCTGTAAATTTGCTTTGGGTTTTCTAGGTTTACTACAGCTGAGGTCTCAGCTTTTAAATTCTTCAGTAAGAATGAGCAGCTCACAGAAGGAAGAAGGTTAAGACTGGTGACCAAGGACTGACCGTGTTTCCGGCACTGTGAACCTAATGTCTGCCTGAATCCTGATCTTTAATAAGATGGGTGTTTTTCTTACCATACTATTTGTTTCGGAATTTGCCCCATTTTGTAGTTGATCAAAGTCACCTCTAAACAGTAGATGGAACACTGAGACATTGCGGGATTCTGGCAGTGTCATCATTCTGGAATGAGGTAAGATGCAATAAGTGGACCCAGAAAGATGTGCGTTATAATAAAGTTATGTATATGTAAATGTATGATTTCATTTATACAGACATAGCTAGATAGTAGTCACACATATCATACAACATCACTCTAAGGTATCAGGTTATTCATAAAGACATTGTAGCTCACTGGTTCAAACACACAAATATATTAAGTGGTCAATGAGGAAAATAGGATTTCTTAAACTTGAAATCAGCAAATCACAAAGCATGGGTGTGTTGGGCATCATTTATTAAGATAAATTATCCTCCTCAAGTAGGGATTATATATCTCTTTTCTGAACGCTAAAGGATAACCCTGCAGATAAGTGTATGGATTATCTGCTCACTTTACCATTGCCTCTTCCCCTTACCTGCCTCAGCTCCAGTTATCCGGTGGGATGGGCTTTGACTCTATAGCTACTACGTGATAAACAGTTGATTTGTCCACTGTGGAAATAATTATATTAAATCGTTCTTCTAGCTTCCTGGGCATATGAAGGTTGGCTTTACGTTTTCAAACCCAAGAAATTCTTATTATTTTATAAAGAAGCTGCCAGGTACGGGAAAAAGAAAGAACCCATAGAGCCTCCTTTTTATTCTTCAGGTTGCATCCACTCCCCTTCCCTAGCCTTCCAATCAGAGGAAAATAAAGGGCAACCTCTGAAGCTTTGTTAGACAGAAGGTCACAATTCAAAGGCCTGGTAACTCAATCCAGTGTAGCACTCACAGAGCTATTGGAAACACAGCCAGAAGCAGCACGATTCTAGCTATTTATTTTTTTCTTTATTAAGTAACGTCCATAGGTATACAACCTGGAGGTTCCTCTCAGCTGTAAAGTTTAGCTGCATTCATACTGGCAGGGATCAAGTTGCTTGGGGCCTTGAATTTTATTTTAGCATGCTGGGACAGAAGGGGGGAAAGGCAGACATTACTGCCTAAAAAAAAAACAATAACTGGCCATTTGCTCTAATGAGTGAAGGACTCCTCCAGAACTAACATGTAAATAAGGTGAAACATTTTTTAGTTTTTATATCCCCACAACAAACAAAAAGTCTATTTTCAGGCATTTCATAGTTGAAGTATTCTACTGATTATTTAAATTTGTGGTTCAGATTTCTTCTTTAGGTTTTCTTTTTTTTTTTTAATAAAAGGATATTAATAGCTTGGTTTACCTGAATTTCAGAAATTAAACAAGGTGGAGTGGCTGGAATCTTTTGAGTAGTGTATTTGAAAGTGTGGAAGATTCTTCAAATCAAGGCTCTGTTTGGCAGAGAGCGCTGGTGGCTTGTTTTTTTAATCAATACAAGGAAAAACAAATAGTTTACCAAGAGGTCAGAATGCCACTGCAAGAGCCCTCTAGTGCCTGGTCCTCATTGACAAGCCCTGCTGACAGATCCACACAACCCCCATTAGGCCGGCCCCCTGGGAAGGCTGTTCACTTTCCTTCCTGTCCTTGCCTGAGAGGATGGTCTGCTCTGCCAGCCTGGGAGTGAGGGGGCCAAGGAGGAGGTGAAGGGGGAAGGGAGGGAGCCAAGGAGGAGGTGAGGGGGGAAGGGAGGGAGCCAAGGAGGAGGCAAACCTGGGAAGGACAAGAAGAGAAACAGATGCAGAAAGAAGGGATTTATGTCAATGATAAGCTAGAAAGTCTAGGAGGAAAGGACACTGTACCTAGATACATGGATTTTCTACATTTTAAATGGAAAACTCCATCACTGTTGTTTCCATCTTGTTTGTGAGGAATTATATCTGATGAATCTAAAAATGAAAACAAATATAGATGACTTCAGTCCCCAGAAATAAAGTCATTCATAATTAACGAAGACTCTTAAAGAGCAGGAACTTAGAATCAGCCCCCGGCCTCAGATACTGACGCTTGCTTTGATCATTGTTCGCGATTCTGAATGACCTACACATAATAAAGAGAAGAAAATTATCAATGAAATATTGCCCGCTCATGCGTCTCAGAAGCGGCACGCACCAGGCCTGGCTTCCACCCCTATCTTGCCATTTTCTTGTCATGTCTATCATTATTTCAAGCTCTTTTTACTCCCTATAATGCCTAAAATTATTAACTTGTACCTATACTCAAGGGTCCTTACTACACTAAAGCAAATACCATAAAGATTGAAGTGGGTTTTAATTTGTTTTTTAGAGTGGGTTTTCTCTTTGCCTTTTGTAACAATCACTTATTACAATGTAAAACTTTTAACCTAGCTAACTTAGGATTTATGACTGCAAGGTTGGACCCCATCTCTACTGAAAGAGCATGAGACTGAAGGCTGGTGAGCACTCAGGACTGGTGCACCTACAAGGTGTTCAAGAGATGCTACGAAAATGGATTAAAGCAAATACACAATGATACTTGGTGGAGCATACTCCTAGTTTGTAAAGCTGAAAATCATGTCTCTAAATGTTGTTTATTTCTATCCCCTACCACCCTTCCACACGCTATGTTATCCTTTTCCTTTGTGGAAACTCAGAAGCTGAATTGACTATGCCCTTATCATCACTCATGTTCCTATTCAAAACCAGAATGTAAACACTTGTAAGGAATGAAATGACTCGTTGGAACCTCTAGGAATTTGTCATCCAAAAATGAAGTAATGGATGATCAAGAAAACTGAAAAACTGCATCAGACCTGAAGTCTCTGCATTTGGAATATTATTTGAGTGAGACTGAAAAACAAAATATAAACAAGAGATTTAAGTTTATTTTTTAAAAGCTATCAAATATGCCATGCTAATTCTAACTATCACTGCCTTCCCAGAGCCTTCTAGCATTCTAGCATCAGTTCATTTTCCTTTTAAGTTCCTAATGAAAACAATCTGGAAGAATTAACATAAAAAATGAAATGAGAGAATGAAGAGGTGGCTCAGTGATTAAAAATGCTTGCCACTCTTGTAAAGGATCCAGGCTCAGTTCCCAGAACACATATTGCAACTCATAGCTGTCATAACTCTAGTTCCAGGCAAACAGATGACCTCTGGAGTGCACTTGGTACTCATGCATATATTTAGGCATGCACACACATGCATATAAAATAAATAACATTTAAAGAATGAAATAGATACACAGTGTAATGAGGATACAGTTAAGAACACAGTTTCATACTGTCTGAACCTCTTTTGTGTAGAAATAGCTACAATGTTGTCATTGTCAAAATTTTCAGTTTTTCTTCTACACTGTATCTTTTTTTAAATTTATTTTATGTGTATTGATGTTTTGCCATGGGTGTCAGGTCCTCTGAAACTAGAGTTACAGACAGTTATAAGCTGCCTTGTGGGTATTGGGAATTGAACCCAAGGTCTTTGGAAAAGCAGTCCATGCTCTTTCTTAATCACTAAGCCTTCACTCCAGCCCCTCAAATTTGCCATTTCTATGGCATCCCGAAGTCTTACAAATTAAGTCAGATAGCTGGCTTGCCAAGTAGGACTCAGTAAATGTTGAATATACATCCAGTATTTGCTAGGTATCGGGGACACTAGATGAAGTGGTGAGCACAGAAGATAGAATCATTGTCCTTAGGGAAATTATCTTATGCACACACACAAGACTAGAATAAAGGGAACAAGTGTCTGACTCATTGGAAACATTTAGTGTTGCTTCTTATAAAGACTAAGTAAAATACCAGTAAAGAGATTTTTTAAAGCATATTTTTTAAGGACACAGAAGGCAAATAATAAAAGTAAAAAATTTTAAATTTTAAAAGTAGGGGAGAAAAGAGCAACTCAATACGTAACAAATTCATTTCATCCTACCTACCTAATCCATCCTACACATGTAGTCAGTGGTACATACTGAGAACTTCTGTAGGTGAAAGTAAAGTTTAAAAGGTAGATTGGCTATAAATCAGTGTAAGAGGCAGATAGATGTACCTGAACACACACACACACACACACACACACACACACACACACACACACGCATACACACACACATACACACACCCACACACATACACACACCCACACACATACACACACCCACACACATACACACACCCACACATATACACACATATACACACATACACATACGCACACACACATACACATACGCATAGACATGCACACACGAATACATACATGCACACATACACACACACACACACACACACACACACACACACACACACACACACACCACAGAGTAAAATAAAATAAAATGAAAAAAATAAAAAAGAATTTCCAAAGAGCTGGGGTATGGCATGCTGGTAGAACACTGTACTAGTATGTGAAAGACACCAAGTTCCATCCCCATCACTCAGGAAAAAGAGAAGGAAGATGAGAAAGGCCTGTGGTAAGGGGAAGGAAGAGGGGCAGGAAAGGGAAGAGGAAGTAGAAGAAAGACTCAAAAAGACTCATGAGAAATAAAAAGTAAGGTAACAGAAATGTTGAAATCAATAAAGTTGGCAAAATAAACCGAGGTAGTCTCCCATGAGAGCAAGAAGAGGTAAGAACCATATAAAACAGTAATGAAATGCTATATACTCAAGGTGCTTCAACATCCAGATATGCGGAGCATTAGGAAGAAAGGAGAGAATCAAAGGACAGAGTTCAGCCAATGATACTAAAGTGTTTCCTAGAACATGAGGTTTCAGAATGGGTGAGCTCCATGAACACCAGACAAAGCAGACAGGGGTAGACTCATACCAGCAGCTGGTGCTGAAAATGTTCAGAGCACCAGGGGGAAAAATAGAGCTGACAACATCCTGAAGGTAAAAAGAAGACAAAGCTGAAATGCTGACCATAACCAGATTTCTTAACTACAACATGTAGTTCCAGAAGGGTAAAGAGACCAATGACTTCAGGTTTCTTTAAAAATAAAATAAAATAGAAGTCCCATCTAGAATTGTAAAACCTACCAAACTTAGGGCAACTAAACATTTAAATTAATGTCATTTTCAGGCATATGAACTTCAAAAATAATACTCACCCTAGTATCTTTTTCTTGGGAAGTCAATAGAAGAAGAGAGCTTACATGATAATTAGGAATTAAATAATAGAGATTATCTAAACTGGTGAAGCCTTAGTCCTCATGGGATGGAACTGGACCCTTACCTGACTGTATCCGCAAAAACCAATCCAAAATAGATGAAAGGCCTAACTAATATTATATGCCATAAAATTCCTAGAAGAAAATATATGGAGAAGTTCCTAACATTGGTTTTGACACCAAAGCTCTGTATAGGACACCAGAGAAGAAACAGAGGCAGAAATCTGCTGGGACCACAATAAACCAACAGTTGCTACAAAGGAGACAAGAAGACAGAATGTCAGCATGTGCTTTGGAAAAAAAAAAAATTCACAGATGATGTATCAGACAAGGAGCTAATATCCAAAGCTTGTAAGAAACTCAAATAATTAAACAGCAAACCCAATAACCTAATTATGAAATAGGTGAAGGATTTGAGGAGGCATTTTATTAAGAAGGCATAAAAATGGCCAACTAGTATATGAAAGAGACGTTCAACATTAAAAAAATGCTTATCAAAATCACAGTGAGGGAGCTCAGGTGGTATTGTTTTTTTGCTCTTTTGAAGGACCCACCACTCAGATTCCAAATAGAGGATCTACAGAGGCCTACTCTTAATTATAAATGCCCAGCTTTAGCATGGCTTATTCACAGACAGATTTTCTAACTTAAATTCTCCCATCTACCTTTTGCCTCTGGGCTTTTTTCTTTTCTTACATCTGCATATCTTACTTTCACTCCTACCTCATGGCTGTGTAACTAGGTGGCTAGCCCCTTACATCCCCCTTCTCTCAATCCTCTTTTTTTTTTCTCTTCCCAGATTTCTTTTATTTATTCACTCTGCCTACCACCTTCAGGTCTTTCTCTCTCTTCTACCTGGCTATTGGCAGTTCAGTCCTTTGTTAGACCACAGGTGTTTTAGACAGGCAAAGTAACACAGATTCACAGAGTTAAACCAATGCAACCTAAACTGTAGCCTGAGGTGTCTGACTATTGTGGTAATTTAAGAAGGAATTGTACACAGGGCACTCCTAGAACTCATACTTCTTCTAGGAATAACACAAACAGATGGCCCCTTTCCTCTGGATTGTGTAGAAGATGTGGTAAAGTCCAATATCAGGCCAACAAATGTAGATCTATAAGGGACAAATAGAGCAACTCTTTACCATCAGGAAAGGACTCTTGAGAAACTCTCATAAGAGGCTCAAAATTACAGGTCTCAAGTTCAAACATTGTCCAAGAATTCCCAGTCACTGTGTAGGAAACTCCTCCTTAGGACAATTAGAATGTCCAGTGCCTGACATAAGAAGCTATAATGCACTGGATGATAGAATAACTTTAAAGGAGGTACCAAAATTTCCAAGAAAAAGAAAAAAAAAACAACAAATCTCTGGCAGGCTTCCATAAATAAGCAAAGTCTAAAATTAACAGTAGAAATAGATAATATTATTATACAGGGTTTTCTAGACACTGGGGCTGATGTGTCACCCTAATCATAGCATCCAAATGACCTCTAAAGGAGGTAAATGTTTAATTTCTAGGTATTGGAACTATATCTCAGGTAAAACAAAGTGTGAGATGACTTAGATCCATAGGACCAAAAGGACACAGAGAGAGGCTGAAGCCATTATGGCTAATATAACAGTGAATCTATGAGGTCATGATCTTCTACAGCAACGACATAACCAGATTAAAATTCCTCTAATCTCAGACACAAAACATAGACCCATTCATGTTTCTGAGATCCATTGCAGACTCTTAATGACTTTCATAAATTGCTAGGAAACAACCCTAATTTACTGTCCATTATTGCGTAAGAAAAGTATGAACTATTACATTTGACTAATACCCCAGAAGGGAACAAAGACTTAAATATTTCTAGAGAGTTATTAGCTGATGCTAAGGAAGAATTGCTTTACTTGGAAAAGAAATTTGTACAAGTAGCATACTGAATCATGTGAATCAGGAGCTTAACTCCATTCTGATTATATTACCCTCTAGATTATCCCCAATAGGTCTCTAGATGTGGAGAGAAGAACTTACGTTAGAATGGATATTTCTGCCACATAGACTGAGTATAAAATTAAAAACATATGTGGAAAAAATTTCTGTTTAATATATTTTCTAATTTTGAAAAGAAAATTAAGGCTTCATTAATTGGAAAAAAAAATGGATCCAGCAGAAACTGAAGTACCTTTAACTAATGAGAAAATTTCCTATCTATGTAAGGATAATGAATATTGGCAAAGAGCTTGTAGTAGGTTTTGGGGTTTTTCTTTTTTCTTTCTTTCTTTTTTTTTCTTTCTTTTCTTTTCTTTTCTTTTCTTTTTTTTGGAGATTAACAACAGTTATCACAAAAGCAGTAGAATAGAATTCCTAAGAAGAATGAGTTGGATCATTTCTCACATTGTTAGACAAAAACCAATTTCTGGTGTCCCTACATTCTATACTGATGCAGATAAATCAGGATAGGCAGGATATACATCAGGATGCTTAAGTCAAGTGGTTCTAAGTCCTTAAAGTTCAGTACAAAAGTCAGAATTTTATGCCCTAGATTTTACAGGACCCCCTCAACATAGCTACTGACTCTCAATATGCAGAAAGAATTGTTTTACATGTTGAAACTGTTGACTTTATTCACGATAAAACAGAATTAATTTCATTTTTTATAGAAATGCAGGAGATGATTAGAAATAGAAATCGTCCTATATTTATAACACACATCAGGTCCCACACGGGTCTGCCAAGACCTGTAGCACAAGGTAATGATGAGATTGATCGATTATTAATATGAATGGTTTAATTTAATAAAAACACCATATTAAGAGCAAAGGATTTTAAAAAGGGGCTTTTCCAACACTTGGGCACCAAGCCAAGGAAATTGTAAAAACATGTCTTAATTGCTTCTTTTATAATCAGACACTATTGCGTGAAGGAAGCAATCCTAAAGGTATGCAAAGAAATAAAATTTGGCAGATGAATGTATTTAATTTTACACAATTTGAAAGATTAAAATATGTACACTACACCATTGATACTTATTCTGGATTTTAATCAGCAACTTCTCTGAGTTCTAAAAGGGTTAATTCTGTAATTACATACATTTTGGAAGTCATACCATTATGGGCATACCTGTACAAATTAAGACTGACAATGCTCCAGCAAATGTTTTCCCCAAAATAAAAGTATTTTTAATATTATAATAGAGAGCACATTACAGGTATACCACACAATCCTACAGGAAAATCAGTTGCTGAAAGATTTAATACCTTGAAAAAGATGCTTCATAAACAGAAAGAAGGAAAAAAACCACCCAAAGATAGATTGCATAATGCCTTACTAACTAACCTTGGATTTTCTTAATGCTGATGAGAAGGGAACAACAAGTGCAGAGAGACAATGGATAAATAAAAACTTCTGAGATAAACTAACCTGTTTACTTCAAAGATGTGCTGACTTCGGAATGAAAACCAGGATATGTGCTTCAATATGGAAGGAGTTTTGTTTTTGTTTCCACAGGAGATGAAAAACTATGGGTAGCAACAAAATTAATAACGATTCAGTTCAAAAGAGAGACACCTCTTAAAGATGAGAAATGATGGCTCATCCACTGACAATTTTATGAGTGTCAAGGAAAACTCACTTAACAGAGATTGGGGCAGGGTTTATTGTCTTTATACAAAGATGAAATAACCATCATCCAGAAGTTAAAATGACATTGGACACTTATACATCTAAAGCTAAAAAAAAAAAAAATTCAGTCCTGAAAGGTTTACAAACAAAGGATTATCAGGCCTATTGATACCAATATACTATATACAGGGCAAATCTTACTACTTAACATATATATCTCTTTACCTTTAAAAAAAATATTGTGGTCCAGAATCAACTAAAAATAAAGCAGACTTTGGAGATGGAGTGAATGGCTTTCTCCTTCTCCAAACAAAAGCACATTAGTTTAGAAAATTTTTTAAAGAGATTCTGTCTCATATCAGAAAAGCCTCTTGGTGTAGAATAGAAGACAACCAAATATATGGGGACTATTGCTATTTTTTTCTAATTCTATTTCTCTTTCTACTTATTCATGACCTTTAAAAACCTTTCTTAAATTCTCTCCAAAAAACTTAAATTTTCCATGTTGAGATCAATTATTTACATTTCCTACAATAAATGACAAATTCTTATAACAGCAGTCTCAAAGCATCCATAAAGAAGATATGGCCCCAACACAATGATTGTACTTGGTTCATTATGATATTTTTTTCAAGTTGGTGTATACCATTCAATGACTGGTTCTGAGATACAAACTGCTCAGGATGGTTGCACGATGGCTTACTATAATTATCCATCATATTATACTTCTAACCAGAACTTCAGATAGCCCTACCCAGTACTATGAGACTGGTTACAGATATTACAGTAAGTCTTTTGTGACTTAATTACTGTCTTAGTTTTTTAAAGGACCCCACAGAGATACCATTGCCCCCAGACAGCTGGAAGCAATTCTAAGAAAAACTATGCCCCCTCTCTGGATAAGCTTTGTCTTCTAAGAGTCATGGATAATTATCATTCTGTTAGTGTGGTTATAAGTTATATTTGGGTTGATGGTGGAATAATAAAATAAGCCTCAGGAATCCCTTTTGAAGAAGAAGAAATGGGAATAGATAGGAACAATATAGGTGGATTATTGTATCTACCTGTAAACAAATTTAGCTAACTATTAGCCATAGATAATTTGCATTGGTATGGATTCTTATATATTGATACACATGTGAAATTATTTTATGTGTCTGCTTAAGATAATTTGTATATTGATACAAATTCAAATCTGTCTTTGTCATATTATGAATGTGCTTCTATCTCTTTTAAACTATTTTATACATTAATACATATTAAGCATATTTTTCATTTGCACTATGCAATAATCTCTGATTATATTTGTCACACTATATATATTCTACTGCTATTTAAGATATTTGTGATGTAGGAATGCATTTGTGTGTGCTGTTTCTTTAAATAAAGGAGCTGTATTGGGTCATGGCGGGCACCATAGAAGAAGTGGGAGGAGTTTAGGTAGGAGAAGCAGGGTGGAGTTAGAAGCAGACCGAGCTGAAGCCGCTGAAGGAACAACATGTAAGGAGACACGGGTGAGCCACGAGCCACGTGGCCAACAGATTAATAGAAATGGGTTGATTTAAGATGTAAGAGCTAGCTAGCAATGTGCCCGAGCCATAGGCCAAACAGCATAAAGTTAATAGAAGCGTCTGAGTCGTTTCTGGGGACCCGGGCGGCGGTGCGCAGATAAGTGGTCCCTGGCAGGTCTGTGGGTCCGGGACCTCTGGCGTCCGGGACCCGAGAAAACCCACTACAACATATTTGTATAGTGGTACATATTAAAGATACTGTTGTCATTTTGTACCATAAATTTCTATTTATGTTGTTAAGTATGATTGTTATACTTGAAGTCATTGTTCCCAAACTATACATCTGTTTGTAGATTGTCTACCTTTATAATATATGACTTAGCCTTTAGACTATCTAGGTTGATAAGAATTATTTGCCATAGTTACCTATGTTTGTCATATAATAGTCATGTAAATTAGGTCTTCCAGATATATAATAGAATATGAGGGATGGATAGACAGTCTTTAAATGCTTTATAGACCTAGTGAATATGGCATTTAAATGTTACATTATTCAGAGCCCAATATTTTTTGATATTTAATGTTTGTAGATATTTAATGTATTGAATATTTTATCTTTGAGGTACAGTGAATATATATTCCATTATGCATGTACTATACATATGTGTAAACACATATATGATTGAAACACAAATTCTAGTTGTTATTTAATGAAAACTCAGAGCCAGATATTGGGGAAAAGGTGAATATCAGAGAGAAGAAACACCACAGTCAATTCTCACCCAGCCAACTTCTCAGGGTAAAAGCTTTCTTCCAGATTCTTCCCCATGGATCATTGCTTCTACAGATCTTCAGTGTCTGCCTATGCCCACCTTAAATATCTTCTTCACCCAGTTCTTTCACTTTTGAGTTCAACTCTGCATCATAATCCTAGGGTTAGGATTAAAGGTGTGAGCTACTATTGTTTAGAATTCACAGAAACATAGAAAGATCTCTTTTTCCTGAGTTATGCGATTAAAGGCACAGATCACCACATGGTTATTCCCATACTGGGATTAAAGGCATGAATTACCACTCTCTGACCCTCAAGGCTTGACTGGGTGAGTCTCTTCTCCGATATTACAGGTTGATTTTTTAATTAAATTTAAAAAATATAGCACCACATATAATAGAATATTTTCTGGCTTGAAGAGCTCCCGACATTTATGATTATGTAAATTAAACATAAGGTAAGTAAGCAAGACCCAGAAAGGAAATTCTTCATGAAATAGTAGAAAAGTGTTTTCCACAACTAGCAATGGAAGGACATGGGAAGACATAAGTTAAATGTTATAAACATGCAAAAGAATAGAGTGAATAAGTCTAGAGACTTAATGGACCATGCAAGGACAATAGTTAATTATATGTCATATAGTAAAAATGAGTTAATGTAGACACTAAATACAATGGACACATAAAAAGTAATTATAAAAATTAGTAAATAAAATAAATTGATTGACAGTATTAATCATAAGTATTCATTAAAGCATCACACTCTATACCTTAAATATATACTATTTTAGGAAAAAAATCAGAATTGTATATGCTGTGGTAAGAGCTTATATGCAGATGAATTAAATGTCAAGATCAGATACCCATGCTGGAAGTGCTGGTGTGCACATATATTAGGGATGAAGCAAAACAAAAGAGACGCATCATCTTCTGTAAAAAGTTGGTAGATCATATTTACACATGCGAAATCAACAAAGGACTGTTCTAGAGCTAGAAATTGTTTTCTCTAGAAAAGAAAAGAAATATGGAGGGAAGCAGGAGATTTTTTTTTCCCTTATCACAGCTTTCTAGAATTATCTAAAAATTTAAATTATAAAAATTTAACTTTGAATAAAGTAAAAATTAAAAAATATAAGTTATATATTGAAATATGTGTGCATGTACTGATTATTGACAAGTAAATAAAAGTAAAATTCACATACAATTTAATATACATGAGGAGAATGGTAGATGCCATTTGAGCTAGTCAAGGATTCTCTCTGATAAAACACCAGTGTGGAGAATGGAAAGATATACAGTTATAAAAGTAGAGCAGGTAGGAGGTACTTTAGAGATAATAAATTATGAAATCAAAGGGAATTATTCAGAAAGTACACAGAAAGAAAGACGCATGGATGATATTACAGAGTTCAGAAAGCGTAATATCATCCATACGGCTGGGTGTGGTACCTGGGTACACTGTAGGGTAGCTAGAGTCATGGTACACTGGTTTCAGAGGTCTCTTTGGTTTGTTTCATTTTGTTTTTGAGCAGAATAGACACAAAGTCTGATTTATGTTTGACAAAGAGCAATCTGGCTGCACTTTGGAGGATAAACCAGGAAGCTCAGAATAAAAACGAGGGCCAATTTGGGACCATTGGAGTAGTCCAGCTGAGAAGGGGTGGGGAGGCAGTCTATGATTTTTACCTGAGTATTGATGATATGTGATCATGTTTAGTACAGGTCTAAAGATGGATGAATCTGGGCAGAAGACAGAAACTACATATGACTCCTGTCTCTCCACATAAACTACAGGTGTCACAAATTTTACCTCCATCTCCATTCATTTCTTTTATCTGCTTTCTAGTTCTTGAGGTGACATGACATAAACTCAAAGTGATGGATAATCAATATGCAAAGAACCAAAAGCCTTTTTTATAATTATCTCATCCAGCCAAGACTATCTATCTATTAACATATACACTGTGCACTCACCTCTATGCCAGCCCTCTATGTTTGTCCATACTCAGCAGCCTCAAAGTGTCTTTATCACCTCTTTTTTGAATCACCCCTTTATTCACCATTCATTTACTTATTACAGTAAAGTGATGATGCCAAATGAACCATGTGTCCCCAAATATCAGGTGTGGTGAATGAGATGTCAACAAGAGTGTCTTGTATAGAGACTTGGATATGACACCGAGGATAATCCCCTGGGAATTTTGGCTCTAGATTTAGCTACCAGAAAACGAGTCTTTATTAATCATGCTCTTTAAAGGAGCATTATTGACAAAATGAACACATACATTAAAAGGGATTTATAGACCGGGTTACCCAATGTCTTCTGGGTAGTCCAACCATGGCTATATTCTACTGGACTGGTCAACAACTCAGTAGTTGTTCACTCTATGTGGCTGGACATCTCAGCAGGACCAATATGATGATGAAAGCTTGAAAGACTCTTGGAGAGCTTTTGGCCTATCTTGGCAGGCTGGAAAACGCTGATTCTAATATTGGCAAAAGAATGCAACAGCAGGCGAGGTGAACTTGTCAGTGAAACTATGAGCAAGCAAACAGAGAAGAAAATCATCCTTCATATATGTCCTTTTATCTGTCACCTTACGGTGTCTTCCACATGCAGGACGGGTCTTCCCACGTCATACAACCTAATCAAAAAAATCCCTCCTTGGAGCGCCCTGTAGCTTGCTGTTTGAGTGTATTCCAGATTCACTTGACAATTGAGACTATCCTAGATCCCAAGCTAGCCATGTGGTAGAGGACTCTGCCTACCAGTCAGCCCACTAGGGGACAAGATCTAAGAAGGAAGTTCAACTACTATTTAACAGAAATAGGGAGAGATCCCAAAGAGTATAAATAGGCCAGCCTTCTCATTTTAGCCACTCCACAGATGTATGACCAAATAAAATGGTGGCCTGTTTGCAGCATTGGACTACACCCAAGAATGAGTATTTCCTGATGCCAGGCTCACAGAAGTTACAAATGTATCCCTGGGTTCAGAATGGGTCTGATCTTCTTAGCTATCTTTTATTGTAGCGTTTCTTGAGGCAAAGTGTGCATAGTGTTACACTGTCCATTTTAACATCAAGTGTACACTTCAGTATCATAGTAAGTCCATTTATGGGACAACTATCACCACCCATTTCCAGAGTTTTCATATTCCTGAACCAAATCTCTATACTTATACTGATTAACCTTTTATCCCTTATTTCCCCTCCTTCCAGTTCTTGGCAACTACTCTTCTCCTTTCTCTTTCCATGAGTTTGGCCTCTTTGAACACCTTGTGAAAGTAAGGTCATGTGATACTTGCCCTCTGCTGCTATAACTTGACCATTCACCTAAGTTGCTCTGAACACCTTTTTCTTTTTCCTTTCTTCTCTTTTCTTTTTTTCTTCCTTTCTAAAAAAAAATATTCTCACTGGGAAATTCTGTCTGGAAATTCCATTTAATATATGCTATTCCATTTTGATGTTTCTTCTCCAGTAGTCTTTTATGAAGGCTGATCTTTTTCTGCTGACTCCATTTTCCTTTAAGTTCCAGGCATTCTCCGCCATTGTCTCCTACATGACTTCATTCCACACCTGTCACAATTATTGTGCGTGAGAAAAACATGGCACCTCCTATCATCCAATAGAGTTTGTTTTATGGACTCACTCCCTGGTGATTGTGTTTTTCACTAGTATGCTCCCTCCTCACGTTCACCTCCCACACCATATTTCTCTATGAGGCTAGGCTGAAGGGCTAAGGTGTAGAGGATCACACAGAGAGCAATGTTGGTCTAGCTTGGTGATAGAGCACATATCTAAAATATGAAAATCCTGAGGGCCAACTCTCTACATAGGGTCTATAATACTGGAGCAAAGGCATGATAGTAAGAGCAGCTTAAGAGTTCTTGCTCCACAATGATGAGGGGAATAGCGTGAGTCTTTGAAACCTCAAAGTCACCCCAGTTTCACCTAATCCGATAGTTCCATCAACTCGGGACTAAGTATTCAAACACAGGAGCCTATCAGGGCTTTCCATCAAAACCACAACAGTCCCCGTGCCCCAGCATTTAAATCCACACTGTGGGAAGCTTAGACTTCCCCTGCTGCAATGCTGTCCACCCTTGGCTAGGATTCCAACTCTTTCAATGGTTGACAGCATGCACCATCAAAGATGAGAGTCCAAATTCTTCTAATAGCCCACTAGGCTGGTCCCAGCCTGCATCTTGTCACTTGCTCCTATGGCCTCAGGATCACTGGTTTGACCTTTTTTCTGGAGCAGCTCTAGACTGCTGTAGCAGCCTGGATGTATGTGCTCTCAGGGGTAGGCATACTTAAATCTTCTGCATGGCTACGTGAGGGAAAATATCCCTTAATTTCTTCTGTGATTATGTGGAAGAACAGAAGTGGGAGGTTATGAAAGCACAAAGAAAATATAGAAAGAAAAGGACAGCAGAATAGAGCCAAAAGCAGGCCTGGAAAAGAAGAGCACACAGGAACCATGGCACAGGAGCCACTGGGTCAGCTGATGAGAAACAGAGGAAAACGGAATTCATCAAGTTGACCGTTATAGTCTTGTCTTTAAAGCTGGTTCTCTGACATTGTGGACACCAATCATCCTTATACACAGACGCATGTCTAATGCTGCTTTAAAGAATTCCTCATCAAGCCAAGAGATAGCTCAGGAAGAAAAGGAACTTGCTGTCAAGCCCGAAGATCTGAGTTTGGTTTTGGGGGCCCAGAGGGTGGCAGATAGAACAGCCCTGTGGAAATGGACCTCTGACACCATGGCATTCACGCACCACAGTCACACATACACCAGTGTTAAAAAAAGAAGTTCATTTTTATCGTTCTTAGAGGAAGGCAGGGCTGCCCCAATATACTCCTCATTGTTACTCTACATTCTCTGGTCTCTGTCACCACACATCATTTACAATTGTCTCCACCAGTCAGTCATTTGGGGATTTATTGGCATTTTAGTTGGTAGGTTGATTCTAGGTCATTAAACATAAAAAGTACTTTGTATACACAGCGTGGGCATGGATCCAGACTAATGCCTTTAAAGCCTGGGGCACTTAAAAATTTGTTTTACAGCAGGATAATCATGTTATGAATCTGAAATGTCTTTATTCATCACAACTGTCCTGATTTTTACTAATGTCATACAAGATGAGAGAAATAGCACATAGATATTAAGCCTACTGTCCGATCTTTTACTTTCTGAAAGAAAAAAAAATGAGGCATTTCAGTAGAACCACAGATGAATTACATAATATTTATAAAAGGATCTTATAATAAAAATGAAGAAATGAAAACCATATGAAAGTAGATAAAAGCTTTATTTTCATAATTAAAATTACATTATGCTGAATTAAAGTTGTACTTACACAGTGGTAGCAAATCATTATGTAGACTATTTAGTTACTTACATTACAAGTTGCTAAAATACATGTGAGTATAGGACATAAAAGTATCTCTGAGTTTCCTCCCTTAATAGACATCCAAATTTTAAAGAGCAGAAATCTCGGTTGGTCCAGATACCTATGTTATACCAAAAATGAAGCATGCATGTTATTAGTATATTACATTTAATGTTATATTCATTTCAGATATATTTCATCACACAATATTACCTTATACTGGAAGGATTTCTTTTTATTTCATTAATGTTTCCACTTATCCTTTTCAAAGTGCACACTAATAAGAAACATGTAAGCAATACTATTTTGAGTGTATGGTGTCTCCTTGACCAGTAAGGGATGAATATGCTTATTTCATAAATCATTCCTTAAATCAAAGCAGTTGTGTTATGTATCCCAAGGGCTGTCTCAGTTACAGAATTCAGTGACTCTTCAGGCTGTACTTTCAAAGCCTAGCAGCTTCATGCTTAAATCTAAGTGCTAAACCATGACTCAGGGTTCTGACATCATCTAGAAAGTGCAGTGATGACTAGATCTATAAATGTTCTGGAACAACTAAACAGCTTTGATTCTGACTATTAGGTCAGTAGAAAATTCACATCAGAACCCATTTTGAAAGCATAATAAAAAGTAAATGGGTATGTCAGACTCATGAATAAGGCATTGTGACTTCTTAAATTTCTCAGCCACGATATTGGTGGGAAGGTGTGTTTTGCTTAGTTAACTTTCCTTCCGGGTAGGATTATGTGACTGTCATCCTTGGTCACATTGTTTTCTAATAGCACACTCTGCCTTTCATAAACAATATAAAAAATAAGACTTCTTTTAAGAAGAGGCAACCGAACATGGCATATCAGTTTAACTCTGATTCAGTAAAAACTGTGATCGCCAACAATTCAAATGAAACCCAGAACTAGAGGAATTCTCACTCGCGTCAGAGCGTGGAAACAAAGATGCTTTCACACACCTGTGTTATAGTTTGGGAAGGATGGAGGAGGAGAGAAGGTAGGACAGAGAGGGAACGAGGAAAGCAAAATAGAAAGGAACAGAAAAACAGGACCCAGAGAGGACGAGAAAGCTGGCAACCACAAGGATAAAATACTGCACTTTACAAATAGGTAGGTATACGCATGCCTCAACTATATTATGGTTTCTAATTTTCTAAATGCTTGAAATATTTCAACAGTTAAAGAATATAGATGCTAACTTCTCATTAGCAAACATTACTAATCTCTTTACTGCTAGTGTCACATCCCTCTCAGAGATGCTGCAACAGTTCTAAGTGTTTCTGTACCCTCACCATCTTCTCCAGCTCTGTAGGAAGCCACTCAGTCTTCTAGCTACTCTAAAGATAAGCTTAGGCCTATGATGATAGCCCAAATGATAAAAATGATTTTCACATTGTCTATATTACCAGCTGCCATTTAGTTAAAATTAGTGTGTCTGTCTCCATCTACTTGTGCTCAGAAAGCTTTAAGAATGCAAACATCTCCTCATCTTCAATCATTGTAAGATCCACAGTGGGCTTGAGTTTTTCCACAGCCTTGTTGTCATTTATATGGGGAATTCTATTTTAGGGATCCCTTCTAGTGGGACCTACTTTAGATTTCTCCTCTGACCACCACAGGCCAAATTGAGGTGTCTCTCACCATTATTCTTTCCACAGTTCTCTACAAGGATCTGGAAGGTAGCATGCCCCATTGTGCACTGTACCAGCGGAATTCTCCATCATTTCCATTTCAAGAGATCCTTCCAGTACGTGTGACCAGCCTGTAGTTATTTACATTCCAGAATAGGTGTAAGTGTGGCCCAATACATTTTTAGATGACAATGCCATGTCAATGCCAAAGACTGGACACCCATAATAGAAAGGCACGTACTGTGATCTGCTTTTCTCTTCTCAGACTCTGAATAGCCAAATACCTGCTTGTCAAGAACTTGAGCTGAGAAGCAAATAAATGGAACTGTTAGAAACACCACCATTAAACTCTTGGTAGCATTATTCTTGGACAATTCTGTGTCTTACCAAGGGAAAGACAAAGTCCTAGAAATCTTTCCGCAGAAAGCCAAGATTTCTGGAGAGAAAAACTCGTTTGACTCAAGAGTCCATGTTCTAGCCTGGAAGCCTTGCTCATTGCACTGCTTTGATCTGATAATTGATAGCAGTCCAATGGGACACAGTTTTGAGCAGGTACCTTACTTTCTTCTCTCAACCAGTGACAAGAAGATGCTAACAGACTTGAAGAATTAAAATTCAATTCACAAGATTAGTGTAATTTTCTCCTAGTAACTGAGAAACTACTAGGCTCATGGTTTTCTGACAAAATACCAATATTCACTTTCTCATAAAAGGGCTAAATTAAGAATTATTAATAATTTTCAGGATCAGCCCCAAAAAGGCATGAATGAACATGTGAACCCAGGCCTCACATGAGAGAACATTTGCCTTTAACCCTTAAAGAAATGACATTAATTTTTCTTACGGTCACTATGGAAAGCTATAATTGGGAGGAAATTATATGCAAAGGGAAAAAAAAGAGTTGACAAACAGAACTCAAATGTCTGTTTTAGATGTTACAATGACCCACTGGTCCAGCTGCAAAGTCAGCAGTTTTGAAATGCTTTGAGTTCTTTATCTTCTTCCCACACGCAATCTCACTGGAAGCTCACTGCAACCCTACGATTGAAAAGATAGGGTAATAAACTCATTCTGAAGATGAGGAAACACAGGAACTGGGAGACTGACAGTGTCATCAGCTGAGTATGTAACCCTAAGGTTTTTAATATTTCAATCACTCAATCAATCTCTTTTTCGAACATGGCAGTCAGTTAATTTGACTTTACTTAAAAAATACTTCTTGCAATGTATATTTACACTGTAGTTATTAAATTTTGAAATCACTATAATTGAATATTATTGGTGGGGGAGGCTGAGCTCTGTATTTTACTTCTGATTACATAAGCATCCAGAGGCCAACATCTAGGAGAACTGTTCAAAGCACCTACTGGTGTGGTTCTTATTAGAACTAATAGAAATCAGGTGGATAAACTCCCATTTAATGCTTTGAAAATGTATCCTCAACTTTGCACCATTCAGGTGGCTCTAGAGTGGCCTCTATGCGCTTCGTTTGGTAAAAACCACACTTCAGTCTATCATGCTCATACCACAGTTGTGTTTTCTGGGAGCAACAACTCCGGTGATTGGTTGAGCTTTGTAGTCAGATTCCTATGTTTATTTTCTAGCACCATCTTTTGAATCTCACAGTGGGAAAAAATCTAGATGCCCCTCTGCATTTCAGATCATCTCAGTCTCCCAGACCAGAGCCAACACTTGTGATGTGACCGACTAATTGCAAAACTTCCAGTGTTGGCAGAACAGGAAAAGAGATCTGAGGACAGGGAGTAACACCTGGATTTCAAGCATGGGCTGCACAAGCTCAGCTTAGTGGGTCGTTGGAAGCTTGACTCAAGTTAGTTGTTGTCATACTGGTCTATAGTTTTGTTGTTTCTAGATCTTAACAGTTTTTTAGACAAGCCAGACATCCATGTTTCATTAAAAGATTAATCTTTAAATATTGCAATTACAAATCATGTTTTAAAGATTACATGGACCAACATTGCCTAGGGCAGTGGATCTCAACCTTCCAAATGCTGCAACCCTTTCATATAGTTCCCCATGTTGTGGCAATACCTCTTGCCATAAAATTATTTTCATTGCTACTTTATAACTGTAATTTTGCTACTGTTGGGACCCAGAATGTAAATATCTGATATGTGATCCACAAGTTGAGAACCACTACCTTAAAGCAAACATTTGTAAGCAGGAGCTTAACCCAGCTGATTCATTGTTCTCATCCAGCAAGTGCAATTATTGTCGAAAGACAATCAGCTTCTACCATTTACTGAAATCTTGAAAGGAAACCTGCATACCCACTGGTTAAAATGCAACTGCTAGACAGGGGCTGGAGAGATGTCTTTTTTGGGAAGAGCACTGGATGTTCTAACAGAGGACCCAAATTTATTCCCAGCACCCACATGGTGACTCACTATAACTCCAATCTTACAGGCTCTTCTGGCCTCTGCAGGCACTAGACGTGCAAGTGGTACATAGGCATATATGCCCCATACACATCAAAAAATTAAGTGTTTAAACATTCAACTGCTAGACAAATTTGAAAAACGAACAGGATGACATTAAGGTAACTAGAGTGCTGGTTACTTTACTTTCAACAGTCAACCCAAACAATGCAACATGGAGTAAATTCAGAAGAATGTCTTAATAAAGACAAATCTAAATCAGGTTGGCTGGTGGGCATTTTGTGGTGGTGGTGGGAGCTATCTTGATTGGTAATTGGCCCAGACCACAATGGAAGACATTGTTACCTAGGCCGGACCCCGAACTGTCTAAGGGTGAAGAAGGCAAGCTAAGTACAAGCAGGCAGCCCGGATGCATGTATTTCTCTCAGCTCCTGTCACAGTGAGGGGACATAAATCAACCCTTTCCTTTCCCTGTGTTACTTTCTTTCAGGGCATTTCTTTTGTCACAGTGACAGAAATGGAGCTGGGAGACGTCGTCTACTAGAGAATGTAGAGTAGAGGCCAGCTTGTTCATGGCCATGCAAATAAGTGTTGAGAAGTCAAGGGTAAGGAAGTTTTAAAAGGAAGAACTTTGGTCCTCTGCTATCTTAGGACAATCTGGACTCATCCACTAGCTCTAAACAGACATTTTTCGTATCGAATCAGATCACTATTTGTCATGATATTGTCTAATGGCTACATGAAGTGTGTCTTAGTATAGCATTTGTTGATCGAACAGTGGAAGTTAATTCAGTTCATGAAGGTGATCATTTTCACATTCTTGATGGGTGTCATGTGACGAATGCTGAGGACTCAGGTAGATGAATGAGAACATGACTTCTGAACTCAAAACTTATTCTCTAGTAGCCAGCCAGAGCCTGAAATGTTACACAATACAAAACGATACACAGGCTGGAGTGATGGCTCAGTGAGGAAAGGTGCTTGTCACCAAGGCTGCCACCCTAGTTTATTACCAGGGGTCACACGAAAGGAAGAAAAGAAACTGACTCCTGTACCTCTGCAATTTGACCTCTGACCATCATGTGTGTCATGGTATAACACACACGCGCACATGCACACACAAGTAAATAAGCCTAAAAAATTAAATGAAGCAATCTGATAGAACAGATTAATTTGAAGCCAGCTAGAGAAGTAAAGGCAAAAATAGAGAACAAACCTGCCAGCATGCATGAGGCCTTGGGTTCAGATCCCTGGAGCACAAACACAGAAAGACTGTCTTGTCTTTTGATTGGTGTCACATCAAACAGAAACACAAAATTCAGTGTCACTAAGATGCTGGAGCTCTGCCTCATACACTTGATGGGAAGAAGGAAGGGGAAGACATTTCTTGTCTAGATTATGGTAGAAAAACTTCATTAGTTACTGAGCAGAAAAATAATAGTCAAAAATCAATAGGAAATGAACTGTATAAATCAGGATAGGATCGAATGAAAGATTAAACCTATATTAAATGTTAACATTTGTTATGAAAAATCATGAAGCTTATGCTTGTTCCGTGAGATTTGGGAAGATGCAAACTGGTCCTTATACATGCATTCCTCTGTAGGCAAAACAATGAAAAAAAAAAATCCAACCTACCAGCCAACCAAACAACCAACTAAAACAACAAAAACCACAAACAAACAAACAAACAAACCCCCACAGAACCAGCCTGCTGCCTCCCAGCATTGGCAAGAAAATGGAGACACCATCCCAGCCAGTGAAGAGAGGGATGAGAAAGAAGTGAACTCTTCCTGAGGGACAACACTATAGGCAGGAAATGATCACGATGGCCCTCCCTCCCTTCCTCCCTTCTTCCCTCCCTCCCTTCCTTCCTCCTTTCAACCCCCTCTCTTCCTTTCTTTCTTCCTTCCTTTCTGTTCCAACAGAAGCTAACATTTAGAATACTGTCTTCTTTTTCCTCCATGTATTATAACATTTATAACACATGGCATTTAACTTTATGGCTAAATCCTTGCTTTAGAGCAGAAACATGTTGGCATAGGTGTTTTCTTCTCTTAGTTATTAAAAACAATGACAAAAATAGTTTCCAGCAGCACATCAGTGAGATCTGAAATGCATCACAAATCACTCTGTATTGCCCTTGAAGATTTTCAGAGTCTCTTACCCACACAATTTTGTCAAGGAGGCTCTTTCTGAGTTTGGGTTTTGAAGGTGGAAAAAAAAAATCACGAGAAAATTTCTTAAGCAAAAGATATTATGTTGTATTAGTTTTCTGTCCCAGAATTTCCAGTCTTGCCTCAAGGCCCAGACTTTCAGACCCACAGTCCCATAATCCCACTGAAACACAGACACTTATATTAATTGTACACTGATTGACCTGGGGCCCAGGCATGTACTTGCTAGCTCTTGCTCTTAATCTAACCCATGATTCTTACCCTGTTCAGCCATGTGGCTCGGTACCTTTCTCAGAGCAGCATAGCTGTCCTCTGCATCTGTGGCATCTATGGCGTCACTGTGGCATTTCTGCTCTGTTCTTCCAGTTCCCAGTATTTTTAGTCTGGTAGCCCCACCCACATTTCCTGTCTGCCTTTGGCCACTCAGCGTTTTTATTAAACCAGTAGGCAAGACAATTATTTACAATGTAACATAATCCCCCTACAATATTATCCGGGAGGAAAATAATTGTAACAAAATTGGGGGTGGGGAACATGCATGAGTACTGATGGACGTGAAAATAATTTTGAAGATGTCTTCGGTATAAGATTCTACACTGCCTTTCTCCATTTCCAGTGGGGTTTTCTGCTTTCCTGCTGTTTCTTACAGGGCACCCCCTAAAGGTTTAGTTAGAAACTCTGAAAGTCTATAGTGAGAACCAGCATTTAAAGATCCTACGTTTTTTATGTCAAATCAACATGTTAGTAAAATTCCCTTAAAGCTTTCAAAATCTTATATTTACATTTGTTAAGTGAAATTTGTCAATTAGTCTTTTTAAAGATTGGTTTTGCTATTAATTAATGTTAAGCTCTTTCATAAAACTGCATAGGAAAAAAATATTATGTTTTGTAAGTATTTGTTTCTAAATGCCAGGAAGAGTTTTTTGAAGATAGAAACACCCACTGATCATTTTCCCAACATCAATTACTTCCTTTCTTGGACTTTAATAGAGTAAGAGGCTGTTACATTTTTTAAAAAAAATCTCTTTTCTTACTGTTATTCAGATTTTCTGGATCAAGTTGGCTTATTCTAGCTTCATTTTTCTGTCATTCCTGTTCCTCTAGTGGGCCAAGAAACAAAGTTTCTATGTTATGTTTGTTGATTTTTAATTTAAGAAAATTTTCATCAGTCTGAAAGTTCACTGTAGCAATCTTATATCTTTCCATCCATTTCAAGAGCATTTACCTAGCATGGCTATCAAAGATTCTTTTAAAGCATTGATATTGCAAGCTCTTGGTTCATTCAGTTACTGGAGGTTTTTAAATTTTATATGGCAAGTAACTTTGGGACTACATCTCAGATACTTTGATATTCTGCTGTAAACCCTGTATCTAACTGAAATCACCTTGGGGATATAAATTTTCAGTTCCTTCAGGCAATAGATCTGATCAATTTGAGATTGCAAATTCTATTTTATCGGTGTGGGTGGTGGTTCCAATGTCACTTCTAATTTCAGCCCTAAGCATATTGCTTGAGACTTACTCATTGGGAACTACTTACAGACTAGCCTAGGACTTGGACAGTACTATGTATACAGAGGGTACAACCCGCAGAACTGCTTGTTCATTCTGGTAGAACTAGAGATGAACACAGAATCAGGGGTTCTCTTGTCCAACTTTCTCCTCTATGATTCCACTCTGCTGTCTCTCAGGAGCACTTTATCTATCTTATGCCATAAGAGATGTTTTCTTTCAGAAGTGTGGCTCAATTTCCTGGCTGGGACCTGCAGAGCCAAAGCATAAATATTAGTGAGAAAGTTAAAAATAAATACAAGTTTTCCTACAGATTTCAAATCACAGAACTCTCTTGCCTGTGATAAGGCAATAAGGGGGGGGGCAAGTTTTTAGTGGCCTGCATCTTCTTCTCTCTCCAAAACTTCACAGGTAACAGGAGAGAAATAGACAAAGAAACAGAAAACTCGTTAAGATTTTATTATAGAGTTTTGGATCAAACTTTCCCAGTTTTATATCCAGAAAGGTGATATTTCTGTCCTCCTGTACCTCTGAAGCTCCAGGACCAGGGTTCGAGACCACTGTCATTTTAACCTCTGAAAGGAAAGAGAAAAACAGGACTACATGAAGTCGCTCCATCAGGACTTGACCTTGCTCCATTATCTTCATGCATTTACTTCTCAGTTTGAATGGTTGTTCCACAATCCTGTCCAGAGCTTCCAGTGCATCCCTGAGAGAGAGGTTGCAAGAGTTTTTCACTTTGGTTGTCCACAAAAGTCTTTTAAAAATTTGCTTTTTTATCTTTCACACTTGCAACATGGTTCTTAGAATTTGGGCATATTAGATTCACTTTTGGAGTCAAGGACCTCTGTGCATGTATATGTGTGTGGCCTGTATGGTGTGTCTAAAGATGTACAGAGAGGACATGTGGTGTATTGCTCTCTTGCCTCTGGATTCTTTGAAACAGAGTCTCTCACTGAACTTGAAGCTATGCTAGCAAGTACCCATGATCCTTTTGTCTCTACCCACCATCTCACTGTGATTTTAGGTACACAGCCATGCAAATCTTTTTATACATGTGGATTCTGGGGATTTGAATTAAGACCCTCATGCGTAAGTACTGACCACTCTTACCCTCTGAACCATCTCAAGAGCCCTGGGTTGAGTTTCTCTTGAGCAAATCTTTCTGTGTTTATAGTTTTTCTAGAAAGTCACCTAGTTCTATAAACTTAGTAGCTCACATCTCAGGACTACCTGTAGATCTCTTCTATACATGAACTCCATATTCCTCTTGAGACATAGTTTTGTTATAGACCCTTTAAAGAACCACTTAGGTTTATTAAACTTAAGGGTGTCTCTGTTTTATTAGCACTCCCAAAAGCAAACTTTTGCTTCATTTTCTTTCTGTACTATCAGTCTTTTAAAATACTGTTAAGACAATATTTTTTTGTTGACTTAGTTGATTTTTCAGTACTACAATGATTTTATTTTCATACTTTTCCCCCAGTATGAAAATGACCCAATACTATAAATTTTCTTTTAGGCTATGGTAGCATATACACATTAGCCTTTTCCATGGAGGTTTCTGCAAAGCACCCTCACTGCACAGTGATTAAGCATACAGGTTTTTGGGATTTTAGTATTGCCTCTTTCTATAGCTTCTTAAACAAGTTATGTAACTTCTATATAATCTGTTTATCTGTCAAATGGGAATAACCACAGAATAGAACTTTAAGACTATTCTAATGGTTCAGACACTAGTTTTATCTAAAGTATACATGGTAGTAGATGTGGGGCTGAATACAGTAATAAATAATTGCTATTATTGCTACTATAGCATAGTTTTTAGTGGGTCTCTCTTCATGAATTTCAATTTTTGTCTGCTTATGTTGCTTATCTCAGTATCTATGTGAGTTAAATTATCAAGAGATCTCAAATAAACACAAGTATGAATGTTTGGTGTCAGAGATATGACTGGGGAATTGTCCTCTGTTAATTGCTGGGAGGTAGTCTGTACTTCCAACTTTCTTGATACAATAAAAGCCTTACTCCAGCCCCAGAAACTATGGAATCTCTGCTCATTGGTCCAGGCTATCTCCAAGTTCATACACTGAATAGGATTGTGTCATCGAGAACCATGTGCATCAGATAGCCAAATATCTGTCTTTTCAGCCCATATCTCTTCCCTCATAGGTGAGGAGTCATACGGACTTGATATATAAAACTCCTAGGTTGTAGTGGGAAATATCCAGCTTTTCCTGTGGCTCTGGTACCTTTAATCACTTCAAGCGAAAGATGACAAAGCCACCAGGACTGAAAGTGAGTGATGATAAGAGTCATCCCACATTCAATAAAAGCTTCATAACAACAAAAGCTACTTAATACCTAAGAATGTAGTTAACTTGAAATACAGAGTATTAAGAAAACCTGTTGCTAAATATTATAAACCTACATGCGTTAATATAACTAATCTGTTGAGAGGTAGAAAAACTTAATATTCTAAAACGATTTTAAGAGTTTGAGTTTAAGATGTATAATAATGTATTCCAATCAAACAGTCTTGAATGTAAGGGGTAATGAGAAAATTAGGTAAAGTTATCCCTGAGTTTTTTAGAAATAAAATCTGTTTTTATGTCCTGAAGCCAGATATATAACACATGCCTGTCATCCCATAATTTGGGAGATAGAAGTAGGAAGACCTGAATTTCAAAATCTTCCTCAACTTTATGAGACACTGCCTCAAAAAATTTATCCTCTGAAGTTCTGTGGTTTTCGTTTATTTATTTATTTATTTTTTGGAGACAAGGTTTCACTATGTAACCTTAGCTGTCTTGGAATTTGCTTTATAGACCAGGCTGGCTTGGAATTCACAGAAATCTACCTGCCTCAGCCTCTAGAGTGCTGGGATTAAAGGTGTGCACCACCACACTTGGTTTTCTCTGAAATTCAGAATTGAAGAACAAGGCAAAGATTTATCTTCTAAATAATAAATTATTAAAAGACTAATCAAGACAGCATACTTTCAGCATGAGAATATCTACAGAAATAAAAAAAAACAGAAAAAGACCCAAAATAAATCCAAATAAATAAAAGTATTAATTTATGATATCAATGGCATTTCAGTTTCATGGAGAAAGCAGGGTTTATTTAGTAAACAATGCAAATATAATTGGATGGAAAGAAACAGATCTAAAATTTTTTTGTATATTCTTACAAAAATTAATTCCAGATGGATTAACAACTCAAGCATGAATGATTTAAAAAAAAAAAAACATTAAAAGGAATACCAGGGTGCCATTTGTACAGGCTTTGAGGAGGTGAGACCTCCCGACCCCCCAGGCCAAACAGGAAACTCAAATCTAGGAATGAGAAGATAAACAAAATTGAGTACATTAAAGCTTTAAATTGTGGTGTGGCAGAGACAGTCTAGCTGATGTCCAAGATGATAGAATGGGAATGTATTGGACCCAAATTGGGTTAATAGTCACAAATAAGCAAAACACACAATTATTAGAAAAAGACACCCAATCTGATTAAAAAAATATTCGAATTCTTTATTCAATTGGCAGAAGAAAGAAGGCAAATGGCCAAAAGACACATGCAAAGAAATGCATCGTTACTGGTAAACCAATGAGTCCTACACACACACACAAGCACACACACATGTGCACACACATACACACACATACACACACATACACACACACGCACGCATGCACGCGCGTGCACATGCACACATACACATACATGCACTCACACACACACACACACACACACACACACACACACACGCTCATACACAGACAGGCATGCATGTGTGTGTTCAAGAGGCAACAAATACCCTAAAAACTAGTGAAACTGTGGAGAAACTGTATCAGCAGGGGCGAAAAAAATCTCATACACAGAGGCTAAGACACACAATAATAAATAATTAATAATAATGATAGACTATTATAATTAAATGTCATCATTATTATTTTAGAATCCCTTTCTTGGTTTCCAGTACAAAGTGGCCAGCCCTGCATTCATGACGAATACAATCAAACTCAGCAGTTGTATTTATATATTTGCGTATAAACATGCATACGCATTTATATAACAATAATAATTAGGGAAGAAGAGGCTATAACTTAAAGAGAGAGGAGTACTAAAGGAGTTGAAAGAAGGGGAACTGGGAAAAACTTAAAAGGGAAGGAGTAAAGTCATATAATAATATTGTAATCAAATGTATAAAAATTAATAATAAATAATTGGTGAAAGCCTCAGTCAAAAGGAAGAGGGAAAAAGAGTATGTGAATAGTGATTTTATAAGTTCCTGCTACAACTTATTAATTGGTCTTGGAATGAGATAAATGAGCTGTTGATGACACTTAGTAAAGTGAATTAGGATATAAAGTATCAGCAGGCACCACTGCTAATTGGATATGAGTACTCCACCCTTCTCCCACATACTGATATTAACATTAGACATGAACATCTGTACATGGAAAGCACCACAGCTGTAAGTTGCAGTTTGAAATATTTTAAAGCTACTGCTATGGGGCGCAGTAGGTCATACATAATCCTAGCACTGGAGAGGCAGAGGTAGGGGCATTGTCCAGAGTGTGAGGAGAACCTGGGTGATAGGGTATGCAGGACCACAAAGTGAGACTCTGTCACAAACATGCAAAGGCTCTGCTTTGTAAATCTGATAGAATTATAAAGGAGAGGCGCTTCACCTCATTTTCCAGTCATAGTCATCTCAGTGACATCATCTCTTCAATAATGTCTACAAATAAAGCCCCCAAGTTAAGGAAGGCTCTAGACCCACTCTACAAAGAAGAATAGTATATAGGTACTGACATAGTACCATAACATGCGTCATAGAAAGGGACTTTCAGCATTATTGCCTTTCCCTCCCTGGCCATTCTAGACCAGCTCTTCCTATTTTTCTTTTAAAGTAGGATATGTCAGTTAGAGCAATGGTTCCTTAGCCCAAGAACTTGTTTCCGTTCCCTCTTCCTAGGTAGTTGTTGCCTCATGCACACAACATGAGCCAATCAGAACTAGATACTGGAAATTTCCTTCTGGCAAGCCATACTGTTCCCAGCATACTGCAAGTGAAACTTCATTCTCTTATTGGTTCACATCTTGACTCTGATTTCTAGAACAGATGGTTCTTGAATGTAGGGACAGTTACCTCTACTAGTGCTCTGTCTGATATCCAGTGGTTAAATGGGAGGATGAGGAAACACAGCGCACCTGCTGACCGAATCGCTCCTCTCAAGATCCCACAGCTCCTTGCTTCATGTAGTTTTATATTTTAACTTATTTTAAGTTTCATAGTCTGTGTATTCCCTCTTTACTATTTGATATGTAAGTCTAAGCTTCCTGTATACATTTTACAAAATTTTACATTTATTAAAATTATAAAGTCTTCTCTTTCTGATCACTGAAAACGTCTCAATGCCTAAACCATGTTTTCCTCTTTTGAAATCCCAGATCCAAAGAGAGTGTACAATAAATCAGGATGGCAGAGACCCAGACAAGATAAGGGGTGGCTAAGATGAGCTCGGCTGTGGCAGACTCCTGTAGAAACACGAACTTTAACTACTTACAGGGTGCACATATGTCTAAAACTTATCAAATTATATCTACATTTTGTTTCATCGACTATTCCTCAAGAAAGCTACAAAAGAGCAAGTAAGAGGAGTTGAGGAAAACAAAGGGAAACTGAGTCAGATTTTTAAAGACATTAAAAATCTCAAAGCATAAAACTTTGACAAGAAACTTATAATATTCATGCCAAATGGTAGAAATTAGCATCATTTAACTATACAGAGGAATAATTCACTTATTTTAGGAACAAAATATAAATGATATTCTGACATTTATACTTTAAACGTTTACTAATACATACTAAATATTTAGGAATGAAATGATATGATGTCTGAGATTCATTCATTCCAAACCAATATGTGTGGTGATATATTTTATATTTAATAAAATCAGCCTGGAATATCAGAGGACAGATCCACCCACAGCCAAGCATAGAGGGTCACAGAGTGGTAACTCACTCCTTTAAGTCAGTACAGGAATGATAATCAGTAACTCATGCCTTTAATCCCAGCATGGGGAAAGGCCCAGTTGGTGACCTACACCTTTAATTCCATATCTCCAGAGACAGAGATCTTTCTGTGTTTCTGTGAGTTCAAGGCCTAACAATCAAACAGTAGTAGCTCACACCTTTAATCCTAACTCTAGGATTATGATGCAGAATTGAATCCGGAAGTGAAACAACTGGGCAAAGAAGATATTCAAGGCAGGCATAGGCAGACAGTGTGGGATTCTGTAGAAGTGACGAGCCTGGCTGAGAACTTGTGAAGATAGCTTTTACCCTGAGAAGTTGGCTGGGCGAGAACCAACTGTGGTCTGTTTCCTCTCTCTGATATTCCAGCTTTTCCCTGATATCTGGCTCTGAGTTTTCATTAAATACCAACTAGAATTCATGCCTCATATATGCAGACAGGTGATGTAAGATGAAACCTGACCAGGAACTAAGAACATTATTCAATGTAACAGAGAGGTAGATGCTTAATGTTATAGTTAAAATTTAATGTAATTAAAATTTTCATAATTACAAAGTAAACAGGAAATAACATTTTCAACAACCTTTGTTATCTTCCTTGTTGCTATAAAGCCTGACAAGAAGCAACGCAGGGATGAAGAGTTATTGTGACTCAGGGTTTGAGAATGCAGGTCATTGTGGTGGGCAGGGGATTGTGGAGGGTTTTTTTTTTTTTGCATTTTTTAAAAATAAAAATATAACATTTTTATCTATGTATCCCCCTGCTCCCCCTACCTTCCTTCCTTCCAATCCCTCCCAGTCGGCCCTCAGCTTTGCCCCTCCTCATTTACCCATCCCCTCACCGCAAAGGGCAAGAAGTCCTAAGGTAGGCCAGCTCAGCATGGCACATCCACTTCAAACAAGTCCGATTTACTTATCCCAAAGTCAAGGCTGAGTTAGGTTTTCCTCTGTATAGAAAGAAAGGGCTCAAAGGTGCCAGTCCACACACAAGATCACAATCTGATCCCACCCCTCGAAGCTCCACATACTGCCCATGCCAGTTGACAGTTGCCTTGCCTTGGAAGGCTTAGCTCCTTTTCCCAATGGATTTCCAATGGCTATGGCTATTCTTGATTCAGTGAGGTACCCAGTGCTCTAGCCAGCCATCACCATGGAAACCTTCCTCATAATCCCTATCCCCTTGCTCATACAGACTCTTCTTCCCTGCTCTCAGCTGGACCAGGAGCTTGGCCCAGTGCTCAGCCATGGATCTCTCTACTCATTGTCGTAGGTAGGTTCTGTGATGACAGGTAGGGTGGTTATTCATTTGATTCTAGGGGAAGTCCTGTTTAGGCACCTCCCCCACTATTGTCTGGAGACTTGGGCAGGGACATCCTGTGAGTTCTTGGAGGTTTCCCCTATCGAGATATCCATCTCTCTCCATCTCTCTCTTTGCTCCTCTCACTCAACCATCTTCTTTCAAGATTTGTTCCCAACTCTTCTTTGGTTGCAACCTGTCATGACCCCAATTGACTAAGAGATCGTCTCTATTTTCTCTTCTTAGGGGAATCCCTGGATGCTTTTCTCTTAAGTTCCTTCTGATCCCAAGCTGTTCAGGGTTTGTGGTTTGCAGCTTGGGTATTCTTTGATTTTTGTCTAAAATCCACTTAAGTGAGTATATCCCATGCTGATCTTTCTGGGCTTGTGATATTTCACTCAAGAAGACATTCTCCAAATCCATCCATTTGCCTAAAAATTTTAGGATGCCATGTTTTTAAAAAAATGCAGAATAGTACTCAATTGTGTAGACATACCACAGCTTGTTAATCTATTCTCCAGTTGAGGGGCATCTAGGTTGTTTCCATGTTCTTGCTATTATGAATAATGCTGCTATGAACATAGTTGAGCTAATGTCTTTGCGCAAATGTGCATCCTTTGGGTATATGCCCAATAGTGGCATTGCTGGATCCTTGGGGAAATCGATTCTCAGTTTTCTGAGGACTAGCCACACTGTATTCCAGAGTGGCTGTACAAGTTTACACTCCCACAAACAATGGAGGAGTGTTCCCCTTGTTCCACATCCTCTGCAGGACAGGCTGCCATCTGTGTTTTTGATCTTAGACATTCTGACAGGTGTAAGGTGGTATCTCAAAGTTGTTTTGATTTGCATTTCTCTGATGACTAAAGATGTTGAACAATTTTTTAAAGTGCCTTTCAGCCATTTGTAATGCTTCTGTTGAGAATTCCCTTTTTAGCTTTGAACTCTAATTTTTAATTGGGTTATTTAGGTTTTTTTTTTTTTTTTGTTTTCTAGTTTCTTGAGTTCTCTATATATTTTTGGATCGGTCCTCTGTCTGATGTAGAGTTGGTGAAGATCTTTTCCCATTCTGTAGGCTGTTGTTTTGTCTTATTGACTCTGTCCTTTGCTTTACAGAAGCTTCTCAGTTTCAGGAGGTCCCACTTATTGATTGTTGTTCTTAGTGTCTGTGCTACTGGTGTTATATTTAGGAAGTGGTCACCTGCGCCAATGTATTGGAGGGTATTTTCCACTTTGTTTTCTATCAAGTTCAGTGTAGCTGGGTTTATGTTGAGGTCTTTAATCCACTTAGATTTGAGTTTTCTGCAGGGTGATAGCTTTGGATCTATTTGCATTATTCTATATACTACATTCCAGTTATGCCAACACCATTTGTTGAAGATACTGTCCTTTTTCCATTGAATATTTTTGGGCTCTTTGTCAACAATCAGGTGTTCATAGGTGTCTGGAATAATGTTGGGGTCTTTGATTTGTTTCCATTGATCCATGAGTCTACTTTTATTCCAGTACCAGGCTGTTTTTATTACTGTAGATGTATAGTATAGCTTGAAGTCAGGGATGGTGATTCCTCCTGAAGTTCTTTTATTTAACAGGATTGTTTTGGCAATCCTGGGTTTCCTGTTATAGAAATATGAAGTTGAGTATTGTTCTTTCAAGGTCTGTGAAAAATTGTGTTGGGATTTTGATGGGGATTGCATTGAATCTATAGATTGCTCTTGGTAAAATTGCCATTTTTACTGTGTTGATCCTACCTATCCTACAATGAATAGAGAGATTCATGGCTGATGGATCTCTCCAGATGGGGATCTTTCCATTTTCTGATATCCTTGTCAATTTCTTTCTTTAGTGACTTAAAGTTTTTGTCAAATAGGTCTGCTACTGCTTTGGCTCGAGTTACATCAAAATATTTAATGCCACTTGCAGCTATTATAAAGGGTGATGTTTCCCTTATTTCTTTTCCAGCTCTTTTATCCTTAGCATATAGGAGGACTATTGATTTTTTTTTTTTTGAATTAATCTTGAACCCTGCTACCTTGCTGAAGGTGTTATCAGCTGTAGAGGTTTGCTGGTAGAATTTTGGGGGTCAGTTATGTATACGATCATATCATCTGCAAATAGAGATAGTTTGCCTTCTTCCTTCCAATTTGTATCCCCTTAATCTCCTTTTGTTCTCTTATTGCTTTAGCTAAAACTTTGAGAACTCTATTGAATAGATAAGGAGAAAGAGGACAGCCTTGTCTTGTTCCTGATTTTAGTGGGATTGTTTTGAGTGTTTATCCATTTACTTTGATGTTGGCTGTCAGCTTGCTGCATATTGCCTTTATTATATTTAGTTACTTTCCCTGTATTCCTGATCTCTCCAGGACTTTTATCATGAAGGAGTTTGGATTTTTTCAAAGGCTTTTTCAGCACCTAAGGAGATGTTTATGTGGCTTTTTTTCTTTCATTTTGTTTATATGATGGATGACATTCACCGTTTTTCATATGTTGAACCATCCCTGCATCTCTGGGATAAAGCCTACTTAATTGTGGTGGATGATTTTTTGATATGTTGTTGTAGTCAGTTTGCCGGAATTTTATTAAGTATTTTTGCATCAATGTTCATGAGAGAGATTGGTCTATAATTCTCTTTCTTTGTTGCATCATTGAGTGACTTGGGGACCAGGGTGATTGTGGTCTCATAAAAAGAGTTTGGCAATGTTTCTTCAGTTTCTACTGTATGGAGCAGTTTGAGGAGTGTTGGTATTAGTTCTTCTTTGAATAGCTGGTAGAGTTCTGCACTGAAACTATCTGGTCCTGGGCTTTTTGTACTTGGGAGACTTTTAATAAGAGCTTCAATTTCCTTTGGGGCTATAGGGTCTGTTTAGGTCATTTATCTGATCTTGATTTAATTTTGGTAAGTGGTACCTGCCCATTTCTTTTAGGTTTTCCATTTTAGTAGAATATAGACTTTCAAAGTATGACCTGATAATTCTCTGTATTTCCTGGGTGTCTATTGTTATGTCCCCTATTTTATTTCTGATTCTGCTAATTTGGGTTTTCTCTCTCTGCTTCTAGGTTAGTTTGGGTAAATGTTTATCTATCTTGTTGACTTTCTCAAAGAACCAACTCTTTGATTCATTGCTTCTTTGTATTGTTCTCTTTGTTTCTATTGAATTGATTTCAGCCCTAAGTTTGATTATTTCCTGCCATCTATTCCTTCTAGGTGAGTTTGCTTCTAAATGTTCTAAATCCTTCAACTGTGCTGTTAGGTCTCTTGTGTGAGATTTCCCTAGGTTTTTCATATAGGCCTCTAGTGCTATGAGTTTTCATCTTAACACTGCTTTCATTGTGTCCCTTAAGTTTGGGTATGTTGTAGATTCATTTTCATTGAATTCTAGGAAGTCTTTGATTTCTTTCTTAGCTTTTTCCTTGACCCAGGAGTGGTTCAATTGAGAGATGGTCAGTTTCTATGAGTTTGTAGGCTTTCTGTGGTTTTGTTGTTGTTAAACTCTAGCTTTAGGCTATGGTGGTCTGGTATGATTCAAGGAGTTATTCCCATTTTTTTGTATCTATTGATTTTCCTTTATGACAGAGTATGTGGTCAATTATAGAGAAAGTTCCATGAGGTGCTGATAAATATGTATATTCCTTTGTGTTTGGGTGGAAGATTCTGTATGTATCTATTAAGTCCATTTGGGTCATAATATCTGTTAGATCCCTTATTTCTCTGTTGAGTTTCTGTCTTGTTGACCTATCCAAGGGTGAAAGTGGGGTATTGAAGTCTCCCACTATTAGTGTGTGAGGTTGTATGTGAGGTTTAAACTTTAGTAGTGTTTCTTTATATGTAGGTACCCTTGTGTCTGGGCCATAATTGTTCAGGATTGACACTTCATCTTGGTGGATTTTCCTCAGATGAATATGTAATGTCTGGCCTGGTCTTTTGATTGATTTTAGTTTTAAAGTGCTGAGAACATGCGCCTGAGAACTCTGCACATCAGCAGATCCAGAATCAGCCTCTGGGGGAAAGCTGAGAGTCAGTGGGCTTCCCCTTCTCCCCTTTCTATTATCCTGGATGCCTGCCTGTGGAATGGTACTATACACAATCAGAACCCAAATAATTTAAACCTCTACGAAACAACTTTACAGACACATCTAGAAATGTGTCTCCTAGAGGATTTCTAATTCAGCGAAGTGACAATGAAGACTTACCATCACAATGCCATACTTGATACTCAAGTTTGATTTCAGTATTTTCTCTACTCCAATTCTTCACATCCACTGTCCTAGTGCAAAGTCTTGTTGGAATACTACCATAGCAGTTTGCTAGGGTAGGGAACTTCAAATTTAAATGTAAAGGGCTCAGGGTGATTTGTGCAAAGTAGCTGAGACTGAAAACAATAACGTACAAGGCCAACACACAGGTAAAAGAATCATAGTCTACTCAGTAAGAGAAGGCATAGCATCGGGGCTATGATTCTAGGTATGTGTGAGGCTGAAGCAGAAAGACTCTAGATCCAAGGCTTGCCTTGGATTCGAGTTCAAGCATAGCCTCTGCAATTTAGAAAGGCATTATCTTAAAAGGTAAAAGTAATAAAAAGATTGGGGAGTACAGACATTGGTATAGTGCTCACCTAGAATTCAGAATGCCCTAGGAGGAGGAGGAGGAGGAGGAGGAGGAGGAGGAGGAGGAGGAGGAGGAGGAGGAAGAATCAAGATGAACAAGTCAACAAGGGTGGTTGGAAGTTAAGATAGGGAGTTGAACCAAGGAGATTACCTTTTAAAATAAAAAGCAATCTCTTAAAAGGTGTACTAGAATTCTCTTCTCAAGTCAGCAGCACTGGTGTGTGGTGTGGTGATGACAGCACCAGATGCTGCCCATGCAGAGACTGCCTCCCTAGCAGGAATGCCTCAGTCACCTACACTAGTGATACCAATATGTATTTGCATGACTTCCATATGCTTGGTACATTATCCTAGCTCTGCTTCTCATTTTACTTTCTACCAATTGTTTTTAACCTCTTTTGGGTCATGTACTCCTTTGGGAATTCAACAAAAGGAATGGTCTATTTCCCTAGGATAAAGCGCCCATAAACACCTACACTCAAAATTTGGCATGTCAATTTTTTATTGCAATAGCATATACTGACTATAAAGAAATCTCTTCTGTGTCACAAAATTTAAAAGAGTAATTTCCTGACTGTAGCAAGAGAAATACAAATTGTATATACAAGAAGCAACCTGTCTGTAAGGGAAAAAAAATCACAATGTTGTGCTGCATTTGTGTGTAACTGATTTTGAATTTTCATTTAGAAAAATAACCACAGCTAAATGTCTTACTACTCAAGAAATTCAGAAATGAAAGACTCACTTCATTTTTGTTCCTTCTTAGGTGATGCTAGATATCACAAGCTAGAATCCTACAGAGCAAGCTGAGATGATTGGTACCCAGAAGTTCATTGGGAGATGCTACTTGGGTAACCACTGTGGAAGAGCAGAGCAGAAAATAAGGTTGGATAGAAAATGTTCACCTCAAGGCAGCATCAAAGAAGGCCTCCCCACGCTAGAGGAAAAGCCTTAAAGTTATCATGGCTTTTAGTAGAGCTTAGGCCATTGTGAATCTTTATTAACCAGCCACGAGATGCAGGCTGCCAAGAGAAGGGTGTGCCTTGGGTGAGGCTGGGCTTTCTCAACCAAGACAGTTACAGAAAAGAGTAGAGTGGAGGAGCAGATCCCAATGGCTCTCCCAGAAGCCAAGTCCTTTGTTCCTGAAAACAATCTGGGTAGCTCACAACAGAGTCCACTGCAGGAGGCTTCATCAATAAACGTCCCAATTTGAACTCAATTCTTGTAATTTTCCATGTGTGCAAGTCTATACTACCATCCTTTTCAAGGTGTAAAGTCTTTCTGATTTTAGTTGCAAAGAGAATGGCTGGAGAGCTTCATCTCATTTGCTTCTTGTCTATATTTTATCTGCCCTAAAATTTTTCCTTAAAAGAGCACCTGTAGTTCCTGTTTCTCCTTTGGGACATGGGCCAAAATAGTTCCCTAAGCCTGTTTTAAGAGTTCCTTAAGGTCTTTTAGTCAAAACATTTAACCCAAATGCACACATTAGGTTGTCATAAAGGAAGCAGTCATGGTGTCCTTCACCTGATCAGGTCAGCTGGAGTGCCTTTCCTGTTCATTCAGAAAGTTGAATGTCATGTCCAGTTGTATATTACATGGCCTAACACCTTGATCTCCTGACAATCTGGGAACTTTCTTCTGAATCAAAGAAAACTCAAATTATGACATTATTTATACCAGAAGTGAACATATTACTAACAGCAGCATTATACCAAAGGGTTGTTTGAAATACACTCTTTACTAGATGTCTAATTATTTTTGTAGTTAAAAATACAAGCCATATTTGATATAGCTGATAAATGAATGATAATAAAAAAAGCTAAGCTGAACTATAACTATATTAAGATTCTTTAAAAATGGGATGCCTATAACATCTGACAGCAATTCTCTTGACTATTTTTCAAGTATAGTAATTTTAATCCTCAGCACAGTAGCTTTTAAAAGGGCTAAAGACATACTCCCATTAAAGCCTGCTGGGTATAGTATTCTGAATGTACTTAATAAATTGTATCTTCCTTAAAAGGAAAAAAGGTGAAGGACTGAAAAATGTTTAGCTTAAACATGCATAATTGATAGGTTCCCTAGTGCAAATAAGTGTCTGATAAATAATTAAATTTAATCTCATTATAAGAGTTTTCATAATGGGATAATTTAATTAAATGAAAGCCAAAAGGGCTTCTAAGGGTTGGAAGATGTCACTGGTGCTATATTTGGCTTATGGTCTGGGGATACTGAGTGAAGAAAGCAATTCACATGGGTGCATGCATTATTTAACGAACCCCTTTGAGATGGAAGAAAGGGCAGATCAATGATAACTTGTCATTGTATCATTGCTTACAAAGCACATTTAAACAACCTAGGATGTGTTAAAGGTAGAAATCATGCAAAAACAAAGTTTTAAAAAGTGGTGTTGTATCCATTTTGTGACACTAGAGAGTTTTATTTTTAATTAACAGTTTCCCCGTGTATCACTCGTTCAATGTTTCAAATCTACTAAAATAAAAATAAATTAAAAAATACCCCAAACCTCATAAACATGCTGCAGCAGATTCAGGTCAGATCTGGCTAAGTGGAAGTAATAATGGACACAGTGTGTATATCTGATACTAAAAAATTGATAGCTGAGTCATGAGGGACCCATTAACAAGCTTTCTGAGTGGGCAGAGTTTTGTGCTTCAAGTCTCCAGAAGCACTTAGCTGGACCAGAATAGTAAAACTGTCCTCTAAGTAGTTATCTCGGTTACAGGTGACCAGTTATGAATGGCGAATGCTATTGGTCTTCTACTGTAGATTATTTTTAGTAGCATCATTTTATAAGAGTCAAAGGTGCAAACACCATGAAATTTGAGCTCACTTTGCCCTTCTTACTTAGTTACATGGCAAGTAGCTATGTGAGGACCAGGCTTGCCCTTGACTTTTAAGTTAAATGTAACATTTCTTAGTGCAGCTCTGTCCAAATTTGCATTTGAATGGCAGAGAATGGATATGCTGGCTTGAGTGCTGGGTCTGTATCCAAGGGTGACTATTTTATTTACCAAAATCTGAATCTTGGGGCTCTCAAACCTTAAAGAAAGGAGGGTGCCTTGGTTACAGGGAGACTCTCTGTTTTCATCAAGGGCAAGGAGATGGATGATCTTTCCCTCCCAGAATGATCAATCAGTCTTTCTTGGTGCTGTTAGAAAGAATCCTGTTGAAAATCTGATGGCTGCTTCTCATGGAGGAGAATTTGTCAGAAGAGTACAAATGGCCACTCATTTACTCTGTTACTTAACTTTTGCAGTGAAGAAACCAGCATCTAAGAATGGTGACTCACTCAAGGCCCTCCCTCTATTTTATTGTCAGAATAAATCCCACATCCAGGTTCTGATAGCTTGGGGATTTTTCCACCATACCAGGTTACCAAAGGAAATGGCTTATGATGATGTGATAAATAGTCAATGTTTCTCAAAATGCGTATTTGTTACCAAAAGTTCAATTGTATGTGTTTGGGGGGGGGGCAGTCTCAGTGGATCCTAAAGATTGTGGAGATAATGCTGCACTTTAAACAGGTGCTGGATGGTGGTAGCAATCACTATAGATATCTCAAACTCACAGAATGAGCTAGCTGGCTTTGTTATTTCCACTGGGCTACCTCCACACTTGCCCCTTCTTTCTAACCTTCAATTAAGACATATGGGATGTCAAACCTGAGCTAAGGTGTTCTCTACAGCTGCAGTCCTGCACCTGTGAAATGAACAATGAGTTGTGTTGTCCCGGTGAAAGGGAGGGGGCAGGTTGCCATGGGGTAAGGGAAATCATAAGAATTAAAAGTAATTGACATCTCTTTTCAGAGCATTTTCCGTGGAACTGAGGAAGATAGCTATCTAAAACTAGCAACTTTTTAAAAATATTGCATTTTATGTAGTTGTCTGACACCTTTTAATAATAAAAATAACCCCTAAATGTATGGTTTCATTTAATGTATTGATATGAACCCTTGTACCTGGAAACTTCTTATATAATAATTTGTCTGGGTGACTCTGGGGAGGGTGACATCATTTGTTTTGATGGGGTGCCCCTCAGGTGTTTTACAGATGTCAAATGATAACCTGGTGAGGGTTTCTGGAGTGAAGGGTAAGGCAGGACAAGTTTTCTAGTCCTTCCTCCCTGGAGGCACTTAGGGTTTTACTCTCCTGGGCTATCCTGGGCTACCTAACCATCTTTTGAGAATGTGAGCTGGGAAAGAGAATGGCTGAGTGTGGATTTTATTAGACACAGAAAGCAGATCATACACAGTCAACTGATTGCTGGTCTGCCCCATAATTAAGGGCTTATCTCTGAGGCTTTTGGTACACTCCCAGAAGCAGGAAGCTTTTCAGTGGATGCTTAGATATTAGAAATAATACTGTTCAAGACTTGTATGCTGATTCTCATGGTTAACAATAGACGCTAAAATCAGAGTCTGAAATAAATTCATCCATCACAAAAATAAATGGAAAGTCAGAACCCAAGTGTTCTTTCCTTTTTTCTAACTTGAAGTATATGTTTTCTCCCTTACTATATGACACCATAAACATCCATTTCCAGAAGGACACAGTACATTTGTGTTACTGTTTCTGGACATACAACATCTTTGTTATCATTCCAAAAGTTAGAAGGTACCTAACAGGATGAAGCTGGGATGGCCAAAATAGCTTTAAATATGCATTTAAATAATGACAATGGCAAACCACTTTAACCTATCTGAAATATTTTTCCTTAACAACATCACAAACATTACATTGACTATCGTTTTAATGCCTGTACTTAAAAATGTGACCGCAATGATTTTAAAAATTATTTTGTGTTTTCTCATCCATTACATTCTAATGAAGTATTATTTGCTTTTATTCTTTAAATCTACAAGAAAAATCCATAGTTAAATTGATTTTACTCCCTCGGGACACTCAAGTAATACTAATAATTTTCAATCAGTGTCTGATATTCCCTTGCCGTTCTGGCTTAGTCACCCTCATTTTCTTCATATGGCCATCGGTTCTTTGTATACAGGATTAGCAACCAATGACAAATTGGGGGAAAGTGAGGAATAAGCAAGCCTTTCGTGATTTCATCTAGTGTGCTTAAAATATACGACCGTGCTATTTAAAATTGTCTGGTAAAACACCCCTCACACTGCTCTCATGCTCACATGGTCTCTGTTTCATAAAATAGTTACTAGTAAAAAGCATAATTCCAAGGCATGCAATCTCAAATACTGCTGTATTGTAAACATGTCTCAGAAAATGTATAAGCGAGGTCAAAACAGATACAGTCTTGGATGGTGGGAAGATTCTCTATCTAGTCCAGTTGTTTGTATTTTCTGTCTTCTGACAATGCTCCTGTTTCCTATGTAACCTTAAATTAATGTCCAACAACAATTTAAATAATAAAAAAATCCTTATGGAAGGAATACATTTACTGCTTCCTTAAACACAAAACAAAATGTTTGATGAAATTATTTCAGAGCCATCCACCACCTCCCGCAGGTCCTTCCTGAACTACACTGCCACCTTGTTGAAGAGTATGGAGTTCTTAGTGATAGACTATGTCTTGGTCTATCATTGACCAACGTAGATTGTAGAACCATATTTCTTGGGCTATCAAATAATGATGTTGATTTTCCATAACTGATAGACCTACCCAGATCCATGGTTTCTAGCCACTATGCTCATGCCTGTGACATATGTAGTGACATATGTAGGTATTCACAATTCAAAATGCAGTGCTTCAGATGATAATGATAATTTATGAAGTAAATAAATAACAGGATGACTGCTGGTGCTAAGATTAAAATCTGTATTTTGTCCTTGAAATAGCCCCAAAGGTTTTCAAACAATTTTGGGGGTTTACAAGCTTGAGCATACAGCATATACAGTCCATTTCTATGGCTATTCCAGACTCATCTTAATAAAATGTCAACACGTGCTAGAAAAAGAACTATTTTTTATTGAGAATGATGGCATCATGGAGGTGGCTGACCTGGCAGATGTCACCTTGTCCATCCAGGGAATATGTTACAGTCTCTACATTCTTCTCTGCTTACTGGGCTCAATGCTTGTTCCCCTTGAACTTCCTGCATGCTTAGGCTTTTCTTTTGAATTTGGATAGGACAAACATCCTTTGTGACATTCTATGTCTGTTCTTAGCCTGGCCTACTGGCTGGTTTCCTCTAGCCCTGGCATGGTCAAGTAACTACCTATGCTCTGACTAAAAGAAATGACAGTGTGTTCCCAGTAGACGTTGTCCCCAAAATCCTAAAGAAAACCCAGAAAAGTCCAGAAATGCATTTGTAAAAGTAATGCATGTTGATAATTTTTACAAAGCTAAAATCATACTTTTTTTCTGGCAAGGCCTATGGAATTTTCACATCTCTCTCTCTTTCTCCCCCCCATGTGTGTGTAGCTGTATATGTGCTATGGGCACATGTAGAGGTCAAAGGACAACCTGGGTGTTGGTCTTTGCCTTCCACTTTGTTTGAGATAGAGATAGGGTCACTTGTCACTTGCTTCTGTCCATGAACTCAGGATGATTGGGTATGAGCTTCTAGGGGTGTTCTGTCTCTGTCTACCACCTTACTGTAGAAGCACTAGGATTACAGATGTGTGCTATGGTATCCAGCTTTTCGTATATTCTACAAACCTGATTTCAGGTCCTCGTGCTAATTTGATATTCTTACCCATGACTTCTTTCCAGCCAGCACATGAAACATCCTTCTTACACTACATACATACACTACAGGGAAAGTATACTCTGTGTATGATTCAGAAGTTAGATATTTCACTTATCTCAAGAGTGAAATATTCTTGGATCATGAAAAAGCATCTTCTTTAAGAACTGGGTATGCCACTAAATCCTAAATGAATTCCCCCCTCCGTGTGTGTGTGCTCGTGCATATGTATGTGTGTGCGTGCATGCGTGCATGCGTGTGTGTGTGTGTGTGTGTGTGTGTGTGTGTGAGAGAGAGAGAGAGAGAGAGAGAGAGAGAGAGAGAGAGAGAGAGCAGTCAGTATTCTTACCATGAGCAAGCATGCTTGCTGGAATCTAATAAAAAAGCAATAATATTCCAGAGATCTCTAGGCAGATCAGTTCTGCAAAGGTGGGGTAGCCAATGGCAAAAACAAACAAGACCAAACAAGCAAATTAAAAAAACCCCAAAACTAACAACCACAACAAACAAACAAACAAACAAACAACAACAACAACCAAAAACAATCCAAGGGCAAAACCCTGAGAAGAGTCCAGCTCTAGGCTGTCTGGGTGTCAGGAGGGGTGAGAAGCCGCCATGAAAGCCATGTAGACCTCATGTGGCTGAATTTAATATGATACAATTTTTCACTCATTTTGCTGGGACGTTTGGATTATAGAAGTAAGACCAAGAAAGGGAATATAATATCATCTGTTCCAGTTGACATGCTATAATGCCGAATAATTGGAATATGCATTTATAAGCTAATCAAAACTTTTGTGTGGACTAAACAATTATTGTGGGCAATTTCCTTGTTTAACCATAGAATGTTATAGCATAGCTCTTTGTAATGTGATTTTTATAATTCTATGAGAACTTTTAGTTGCAATTTGGATCCTTTGGAGACTCTAGCAAGCAAAATAAAATTAACATTTACTCGTGAAATATCCTGAAATTGAAGCTGAAAGAGGGAAACGCTCACGCCATGGCAGGATAGTAGATGTGGGACGGACAGCAGATTCTCATCCTGGGGCTCAAACCACCTTTTCACGTGGGTTGCCTACGACCATTGGAAAACAGATATTTACACCACAATTCATAACAGTAGCAGAATTACAGTAACAGGGTAGCCACAAAAATAATTTTTGGCTGGAGGTCACCATAACATGAGACACTATAGTCAACGGTTGCATCATTAGGAAGGTTGAGACCCACTGATGTAGGAGATACGTTTAATTTGCAGAATCTGTCAAGGACAAAAGTCCTGGAATCTGAAAGAGGGAAGAGACCAGAAGACAGGGACAATAGCAGTGTACTCCCTTCACTACCTTTCTGTCCAATAGAAGGGCTGTTCTTGGGAACATTAATCTTGTTCTTGGACAACGTTCAGCTGACGCTTTGTTTGGATATATATATATATCCTCACCCTGGTATTTAAAAAACAGTTCTGCAGAACAAAGATCTGGTTTACTTCAAAACAAATAATTTTTGCAACAGCAAAGATGAAAACCATAGAATTGTGTTTTATACGTCAGAAATATCACCTCCTACATCCAAGCCCCAAGTGTTGGCAGTGACTGGGCTCTTAATTGTTTAGCATTTTCTTTCCAAAGTAGTTTTTAAGAAAGTCGTGCCATATGTATGCCTGAAAATTGTATCCTAGCTAAAACACAGAATTTACTACGCATTGACTTTGAAGAGAGAGAGAAAAGACATTAAAAAGTGAAAGGATTTGAGATTCAGAATCAAATATGTGAAGTCATGACCTAAGATGTGCTTGACGTGGATGGCACAGTTACATGGATTCAGAAGCCACGTGGGAGATGCAGGCAGCCTCTGATAAGGTCTGAAATTGGGCTCGACTAAGACGCACTGTCTAGCGTTCCCTCAGTAAAACTGACCACAGTTTAGAAATGGTTTGTTCTCTCAAAAATGGCAATCTTTCCTCTCTTCTTTCGGCTGTCGGGGTAAACCTAGCTGTTGCTTCAGATTGGAGTTTATGCGGGGCGAACAAACCGGAGCAGCCCGTGGGCTCTTTCTGTGCCCCTTGTGTTGCTTGCTTAGCTATTTGCTTCTCCCCTGCTGTTTAATGACCTGGTTGGAGTTTTATGGGTTTTCTTTTTAGATGATCAAGATTAAAAACAAAAGAGAATAAATTTCCGAGGCACGGTGCCAAAACACACACACAAGTAGAGAGACGAGAAACAGTTAAGAGAAGGGTTTTCTGAGCTATGTGCTGGAAGGCTACTGCAGAAACCCCACACCCTTTACCCACAGGGGCTAAGACGGCCCCACGCTTTATGCCCAGCGAAGCTACTGAATGAAAAATTTACAGTGTCAGTACACGGGATGCCAGTACAGTTCAACATGTATGTTGAAAACCTAAAGATAGGGAGAACTGGTACCTCCCTCAAAGCCTTTTAAGACTAGACCAGTGGTATAATTTATCCCTTCAGGGAAAGGGTCTCATGGGAGAGTCGACCTTGGCTCCTGACCGTGTTTTCATTGAATGAATCAGTTGAAATGGGAAAGGAAGTTTTTGGTGCGCAGGAGAAGGGTAACTGATGGATAGATTAAAACGGGTTTTCCGGAAAGAGCTTTGTTTATTTTGTGTTTGTTGTTTTGTTTGTTTAAATGAAGAGGGAAAAGTACAAATACATATTTTTTTTTTTTTGAGGTGGGTACAAATGTTAACAAAATGCATCTAATATCAGTTACTGTGTTCAGTGAAACTAGCCTGTGTTCTTTCGGTAATGAGGTTCTATTTATTTATCTTTTTGTAATGGGATGCAAAAGAACTTACGTCATTGTCAAAAAACTAAATCAATCTCAAGAACTTAGAATGTACACAATTTTCATTGTGCAGAAAAACAATAAGGCGAAATGCATATAAATAAGATCAACCATCCAGGCATAAGCCGTCTCGCTTTTATCATCCAAACTCAGTCAAAACTGGGAGGAAAACTCAGCACAGAACATGAGCTCCACAAACTTTCCTCGAACAAGATCCCACTGCAGCCGCGTACCCCACCGACGCGGCTATTTCCCTCCATCGGAACAAGGAGGGCTGTTAACTTGAAGAAAGAACATCTGTTTTTCATTGGAAGCGCATTCGAGTGTTCATTAAAGTGTCCTAGCCGCCCGTTTCTTGTTCTATTTCACAATGGTCTGCCTTTCTAATAGTCTTGCAAGTTCAGCTGTGACTTAGAAAAAAACCTCTCTGTGGCATTTCCTTTGAAAAATGCCAGGAGAAACAGGGGAGAAAGCTGAAATCTTGAAGAGCAGTCACATTTTTATTACCATTCACCTTTTCTGTACTTCCTAGGGGTGTTTATTTTCTTCAATTATTCAATAGGCTTCACTGAACTTGAAGACCCAGGGGCCTCCGCTCCTGTCTCTCCAGAGGCCCTGGAGGGCAGAGTTGGAAAGCGGTTGGTCCATTAGCTCCTTTGACGGACGTCTTCAGTCACCTATTGTAGAAGGCAGCTCAATGCAGTTCACAAGCAAAGGCTCAGACTGCTTTCTTTTGCCAAATTCATTTGAATATATAATTCATCCAGAATGTCAAAGTCATCGTTTTTTTTTTTAAACATCCCCTTTGTTTTTCTGAGAGCATTAGGCCACTAAAATGAACAAATGAGCTTGGACACTGACTTCCTTGAGGGAAAGAAGTTTAGTGCAATGGACAGGTTTGTCTGATTTTAACCAATAAGTTGCATCTAAATATAACCCAAACACTTTTTTTTTTTTACTTTTATAAATGATTTAAAAACTTTTTCATTGCTTTAGAATGTAATGAAGTTTGAGGAGAAGTATTTATAGAATGCTGCTAAATACCTCTCCACCATAAACAACTTTGTCATTTGGACAAGTTGGGTAGGATTGTTAGAGTGTGGTAAATTATAAAATGTCTGTTAATAATAGCAATGCAAAGTTTTGGGGGCTAAAAAGGCACAATCCAGTTTGAAGTAGACCTTTGCTAGGACCCCTTGATATAATAAATTGATTAAAAAGAAAAAAGGATATAGATGGGGAAACAGTGTCTTGCACATAGTAGGATCTCAGTAAATATTAGGTCCTCAAAACCTAAGTGCATTGACTAGAGAGATGGAGATGACATATCAAAAATTCATCCTATATCATGAAAAGAAGATTCCTCACACAGTAGGTTCTGTGCATAGAGCACGGTTCTTATGTGTGAACCATTATTTCTTTATTATTCCTGGAGCTTTAAAAAAAGTTAACCTGTAAATCAGGAAGTATTAAGATTTAAAATTAGTTTTTTTTTTTTAAAAAAAATGTTTGAATCATATGGGCAAAAAATATACTCTAATGTTGGCATAATCAATAGCATTTGCCCTAAGAGAAATATTTATTAACATAGAAAATGATGAATACAGCTGTACATATAGGCATTTTTAAACCACTAGAAATTCATGTAGTTAAAAAAAAAAAACAAACCCAAAAAGGTTTCTTTCCCCCCATCATGTCTTAGTGTCATGGCTAAGCTACTGTACACATTTTAAAAAAATAAACAAATTTTATGTAAATTCATTATTCCTAAAAACATTTATTTGTCTTATTACCAAAAAAAAAAAAAAACCCAAAATTCACAGGTCTTATCTCTTCTAATATCTTATAATTTTTAAATTATTTTTAATTTTATGTGTATGCATGAGCATGTAAATAAAGTGCCCAAGGAGAGCAGAGATATCAGGTTCCCTGGAGCTCAAGTTATAGGTAGTTGTGAACCACCAGACATGGATTCTGGGATCCAAACTTAGGTACTCTGGAGGAACAGAATGAGCCATCTCTCCAGATGCGGGTCCTTGCCTTTAATGACTGCCCCTTGCTAAGCCCTTTACAATAGCGATTGAGTTTTATTTTTCCCCTATAATTATAAGAGAGCCATCATAAAGCAGAGACAGTCATTATTATTCCCATGCCTGTTACAGTTTTAGGCAACTCCTGTTCAGAAGAGTGATGTGCTGCCCAGAATCTTACATAGGCAGGCAGTGGTAGGGTTGGAAGCCTGCAGTCCACACTTGAGTACGTGGATTATCTTGAGAACCCAGTAGTACAATGCAGTGGATTGGGTTAATGAATACTGGGGAACTTTTATTAAATTCTTGAGAAATAGAGGAGCTGAGAAGAAGATGAAAGTAGTGAATCAGTAATGTTTGGAACGCTGCCCGAGTCATCACTGTGATTTGGGCTAAGAACATCCAATTGTGTCATGCCTAGAAATAACTCATGGTAAATAATTGATTCCCTTAAGGGATACTGGAGTCAGCCCATCTGGGATGCTGCCAAGATGTTGTTATCCCTGAAGCTAACCAGGTCTGGGGCTACAAGGTTTCATGAAACAGCCAGAAATGGAGAAGGATCAGAACCGAGTCTGCACGGAGGAGAAGTCAAAGTGCCTGAGTCATATGAGATCAGATCCAGAGGTGAAGTAGGGGAGAAGACAGGACACCAAGGTCAGAGTGAGGAGAAAATAGGAGAATAAAAACAAACAGATGAGCAAAACTTTCAGGGCACTGGAGGACAGGATGAGTTGGCTTCAGTATTTTAATAAAGTCTTTGTAGAGTCAAGATAGATATTACACACCCTCTAGATATAAGAAAAACATTTAATTTGTGTCTGATAGTTATGAACAACTTAGAATGTTGTATCTTAAAGAGCCTCTTCCTAATAATAACTTGGTCATTAGAAATCTATAAATACCTCTGTTGTGTATAGATTATAGTCCTTTGAAATTTATTTAAAAGTCCTCTTACATACAAACCACTGTTCCCCCTTTCTTCCCTTTTCCCAGTCACCTCCCAGCTTCCTCCCACCCCATTTCCCCACCCACTCCTCAGAGAGGGTCAGGACTCCCATGGGAAGTCAATACAGCCTGGTTTATCAAGTTGAGACAGGACCAAGTCCCGCCCTCCAGTATCAAGGCTGAACAAGGTGTTCCTCTGTAGGGAATGGTCTCCAAAAGCCAGTTCATGCACTAGTGTCAAGTTCTAATCCCACGGCCAGAGGCTCCACAAACTGCCCACGCCACACAAACGTCATCTACATTGGGAGGACCTAGTTCAGTTCCCTGAAGGTTCCTCAGCTATCAATCCAGACTCAGTAAGTCCCCAATGGCTCAGGTCAGCTAGTCTTAGAGCTCCATGAAGTATATAGAAGAGATAAGATACAGTCCTTAATTCCCACATTTAGTTTTAGATAGGGAGAGGTGGGTGATTTCTCGGCCTATGTCTCTCTCTCGAGTTTACATTCACTGGGCATCTTTCCTCACCCAGACAGTGAAGAGACCATATCTAACAGTTAACAAGTCTCCTGACCCTAACACTCTCTTTGGTCTTTCTTTTGTCCTCACTTCACTCTGAGCCCACAAACCAGATCCCAAATTCTTAACGCCATTCTTCCATGGATGACTTAACTGTGGGATATTTAGACAAATGGGTCTTATTCTGTCCACAGATAAGTTCAGAAGGAGGAGGAGGAGATCTCAGGATCCTAGGGCAGGAAATGGGGTTAAATTTAATAAAATCAATATTTTGATGGAGAAACTGCTTCAGGCTGTCACAATAAGGTCATTTGCATTAAACTTCCCCAGAAGACACTATGCACAGTAATTTTTATATCTTTTTCATCTTGAGTTCCTGCTTTTTAAGAAACCCAAGGCAACACTTTGGAAGCAGCCTGCAACTGAAACAGACTGCAGAGAACATCTCCTTCATACAAACCTAATACCATTCTGCATATATCTACCAACCCTGACACCATTCTGTGCATATCTACCAACCCTTGTAGTCAGAGATTTCTAGGTCCTGCCTAGCTCAGAGGTCTGGACCTGAAACCACTTATGAAATAATTGATTCAGAGGCTTAATATTATAGTAACTGATAGGCCAGTAGTCCAGGCTTATTATTAGCTAGCTAGTATGGTTAAATTAACCATAGTTCTTATCTATGTTTAGCCACATGGCTTGGTACCTTTTCTCCAGTGCAGCGTTCTCATCCTGTTTCCTTTGCATCTGGATGGCATCTGCTCCTCCTCCTTTTCTCAGAATTCTCCTTGTCTGGTTGTCCCTCCTATACTTCTTGCCTACCTCATGGCCAATCAGCATTTTATTAAGCCAATATATCAAAACATTATCCCACAAACCCCAACACCACACCATTTTGCATATATCTACTAACCTGGACACCATTCTGCATGTATCTACCAACTCTGGGACCATTCTGTATACTACCAACCCAGATACCATTCTTTATCTATCTGCCAATCCTGACACTATTCTGTATATATCTACCTACCCTGACACCATTCTGAACGTATCTATCTATACTATTTTTCTAAAGCCATTATGTTGCATATATTAGCTACCTAATTATGAACCTTCAGGGGCTGGTTTATGATTGCTTTTTAGAATCTACATTTGACATTTGTTATAATGGACTCCCTCTATTCCACTAGTTTGAAACACTCATATCTTCTATACCATGACTCTAGTCTCCATATATTTGCTATTTACATTGCCCAGAATTAAGATATTGTTCTACTACTGCTCTACTACTACATTCCCCTCTTTTCCCCTCATTTCAGGGTTATAAAGTATTGGAGTTTTTACTTGAGTTTCTCTACAATTTCTCTTAGATGTTTCCTTCTGAGAGTTTTTGCTACATATATCTCTATGGAAAATTTTATTTTCTTAAGGAGACCATAAGGACCATACTTTGTTTTTAATAATTTTATTCTTTGGCCTTAGAATAACATCCCACATGTAAATGTAGATTAAGGCAATATACCAAAAATGAGAAGCAGAAACAATTACATTTTAGGAGCTTTGTTGTGACTCTTTGCTTCCACTACACCTGATTAGCAAAGGAGACTAGATCCAGTGTACAAGTGTGTCCAGACCGGCTTCCCTGGGTCAAAACACTTTCTTGTTGACTCTCAGCAACAATGTGCTATCATTGTCCAAGCTGCCATAACAAAACATTGTATGAGACACTTGCTTTTCCTCAAGAATAAAAATGTATTTTCTTCTTATTCTAGAGGCTTAAGCTTCACGTCAAGGTGTTTTTGGTCCCTTCTGATGCCATATATTTTGGCTTTCAGATGGCTGCTCTCACCTGGTTTTTGGTTTGTTTGTTTGATTGATTGATTTTATTTTGCTTTTGCTTTCTCTGTGTAAGGGCACACTTATATTGTAAACTCTTATCATAAGAGCACCAATTATATTACATCAGGACCCACTCCATGACATTATTTTTTCATAGTCTTCTCTGAAAAGGCTCAATTACTAAATGCAACAGTATCTAAGGGAAACATCAACATATGAATTTAAATGTGACACAACTTGGCCTATTACAGATACCTTGGAGTAACATCAAATTGTTTAAATGAACTTGAATGATAAATCAAAAACAAAATGAGGACAACTAGACTTTGTCAGACTCCCAAGTCTATTTAAACTCTGCATTTTAAGTTGCTTTAGATGTCTTTGGAAATATTACTCTTTATTTCTAGAAATACAGGGTACAGTGTAATAGAATTTTTGAATTTGGAAGTGGTTGCCTTTTCTGCTCCAGGTAACACATAAGGCAAAGGTCTAATTGGGCTAAAGGTGCTATTAGTATCACCTAGCCAAATGGTCAGCTTTAGCTAGCTCTTGCCACCCTTAGTTCCCTCAGATAAAGGAACTCTCTTGTATCTCCAACTACTAGGATTTCTAAAAGTAGAAAGGGTACGGCATGTGTCTCAGTCACGGTTCCTATTGTGAAGAGACACCATGACCACAGAAACTCTTATAAAAGAAAAATTTTAATAGAGGTGGCAGCTTACAGTTTTGGAGGTTTAGTCCATTATCATCATGGTGGAACACAGCAGAATTCAGGCAGACATGGTGCTGGAGAGGTATCTGAGAATTCTACATCTTGCAGGCAACAGGAAGTAGACTGAGATTCTGAGTATGGCTTGAGCGTAGATGAGACCTGAAAGTCCACCTACACAGTGATGCACTTCTTCCAATATAGCCACATCTACTCCACTAAAGCCACACTTCCTACAGGGCCACTCTCTGGGTGGGGAGCATTTTCTTTCAAACCACCACGATACATACTCTTTTTCCTTAGAATGAGGCATAGATCTCTGGAATCTAAAAAAGGATAATACCTTGCACGTATAAAAAAGTAGTAGGAAATATTTGAAAAGAAAAGCAAATATGAAAAGTTCAGAAAGTTCTAGTTTTTCGTGCTTTCCTAGAATATTTTCTGTCTTAGGAATTAAATAAGCATATAACATATTCCAAAAACACATAAAAGGCTTTAAATAAAACAGAACCAGTTTTTACCTTTAACTAGGGAGAGAATTATTAAAGAGGTAAGGAATAATCAGTACAGCAGGAAGCATGGAGATCAGCTGTAGCTAAGAGGTTCAAACAGGTAGTGGGTGAGGGAGCTAAGAATCCCCAAGAAAAGAGATGGATGGAAGAAGGAATGTTCCATACACCAGGAAGAGTAAAGACAAGGTCCTAAGTTAGAGAGTGATTGATGGACTATGGAAAAACAAAACAGCAAGTATGGCTCCATCACCGATGGAAGAGGAAAGATGGAGGGATGGTGGCTAGGGCCAGACCACTTAGTCTTGAAGGTATCCACTGTTACTCCCTCCAAGTAAAATCAGAATTCATGGAAGGTTCTGAGTAGCAAAGCAACAAGATGCCATTTGCATTTTAGTAAGCCCTGTCTGGCTACACAACACAGGTGAAACAGAAAGTGGAGAGGCCCTTTCAATAGTCCAGCTCAGGACTGGTGTTTCATCCATGGAGCTACTGAGGTATGCTCAAGTCCTAATTTCTACTAGACAAAGCCAACTGACATTGTGGATATGGACTATAATAGAGAAAGCAGAATCGAATACTAGATCTGAGGTTTATTTTTCCTAACGACTGGATTATGAAGTTGCCATTAAATATATTATAATATCATACATATTAATCAATCTTCAGGAAGGTTAACAATAACTTTCTAAAATTATTTAATTACAAATTGAGTACTTGGAAAATATCATCTAGCACACAATCTCAGACATTTAGCATCCCAATGCCATTTTCACAAATATAATTAAATCACTGTGTATAGGAATATAGGTGTTTTCAATGAAGGTATCTCTCAAAAGACATCCCTTGCACAAGATCTCTGTGCTTTAGGACTTTTTCAGAGAAAAAAGCTTTATACAGATAAAGTAGTTCAGTAATTCAACTCAGGAAACCTATTTGCATTGGGTCTCCTGTTGACAAAGAACAGAACAGAATTCTTATCAAAAGAAATTCAGAGGTACACAAAAGGTAAATAGTAGCCAAGGAAAGGAGGTTCTTCAGAATTGTGGCTGGAATGCCTTCCTGCAAATGTTATATGTTTTCTTTTCCTTGGGAAGGTGCTCAATTTCTGTCTAACAACACAGACAGTGAGAACTAATGTTACCAATAGAGATCAATTAACTGAAGGGGTCCTAGGACATAGAAAAAAAAAAAAAACCCTGGTAATTGAAAAAACTTTTACTTAATCTTATTAATAAAACAAAGTATAAAATAGCAAAATGTAATCTTGAAAAAAATTATGGATGCAACTACAAGTCTAAATATATGAATTTACTGTTACTAAGGTAACTTTTGTTTTAAAATGTGTACATATGCAGTACATATGTAATCACCTTTATATGAATATACACACATATCCGTGTACTTTACAGTAACTGCCACACAGCTGAAAACACGGCAAAAATATCTCAAAGATACTTTAATCCATAATTATATTTTTCATTCACCCATTTTCTAGTAGTTGTTCTAGATGAGATAGCTTTGTATATCTTCCAATGCCACCAACGATATTCTCCAGAATCACTCTTTTTAAAAATTGTGTTGTGTGTGTGTGTGAGTGCATGTGTTGGGCAGGGGCACATGTATGGAGACTGGAGGTTAATGTCAGTTATTTGCATCAATTCCTCTCCTACTCATTATTTGTGACAGGGTCTCTCACTGAGCCTGGAGAGTTCAACTACTGGCTGAGTTGCTGCCAGGGAGCTACAGGTACATACGCCCATGTAGCCTCCTTGCTAGGATTCAGACACATGCTCCTGTGCCCAGGATTAGTAGATGCTGGAGATCCAAACCCAGATCCCCATGTACTTTAAACCAACTGGTCCCACTTCAGCTTTAAACTGGTTCAATGTCTTCATATCATTATTGTGTACTACAGACACAGATGTGCTCTGGAAACTCTAAAGTCAGGGCTTATACTTCTAATTATTGCATTGTTTGTTGCTTGGGGTGCTGGCATTTGTTGGGGATTTTTCTCCATTTGTTTGTTTTTAAGCCACAGTTCCACATAGCCCACACTGGCCTTGAACTCAACAAGTGGCCCAAAGTGACCTGACTCTCTTGTCCTCTTGTCTTGGATAGAGGAACAAGTATGTACCACCATGCCCCATTTATGTGAGACAGGAACTCAGGGCTCAGCACATACTGGGTGGTGAACTCTCAGCCACCCGAGCTATGTGCTTAGTCCTGCTTTAAATTGTTTATCTTTTTAGTGGTTAAACGAGGTGTGAGCTTTTTGAGGGCAGGGTACGTATGGCTTATTCCTTGGTAGTTTATGGATAGCAGTATCAGGTTACTGTGTTTTATTGAATAAATAAGCTAATGCATATTTGATTCATAAAAATATTCATTTCTTCCTTTTTACTATTAAATTATCCATCGGAGAGACAAACTGAATGTGATCCCTAAATATTTGTCGTAGGGATAAATAAATGTGCAACTAGGATCCAGTCATGTATTTAAATAGTTTGAGGGAATAAAAGCTATTAAAGTAAAAGCAAGGGAGGATTTTGAGGCTTTTGTCCTCTTACCATGGTTATGCTTATTGCCTAGTCTTCTTGAATCTCAAGCACATAGAATTTCTTAGACATGTGGCTATGAAGAACTTGCTTAGAGTTACCATGTAGAGGAAGTCGGTTCACTGCTATGACGCTGTTCTCTGCTAGTTGCCTGCTTTTTCTTCTTCTTCTTCTTCTTTTTTTTTTTTTTTTTTTTTTTTTCATTTTATCAACTGCCAAGGCACTCTCCTTGCCTTTTCTTAGCATTAACCAACTCACTTAGAGTCTGTGTGGATCCATGCACACATGAGTCCAGTGAAGGTAGGGTAGCTGGTGCTTGTGCACTGTTTTGTGAGGATCTGTTACCATTAGATATGGTGTTAGGGAGATTGCCCAGTGGTGAGTGAGTCTGCCGTGCAAATCCTGGGAAAGCAGAGATGGGAGGCCCACTAACTGGTTTGTGAGACTGGCCACGTTGGCAAGCTCTGGGTTTGATTGATAGACTCTTCTTCAATAAATAAAAATGAAAAAGCCACCAAAGGGGATTCTCAACATCAACCTTGGGCCTCCATATCACATGTGCATGTTCAACCATGCACACATGCACAGAGCTTCACATACATGTGTACACACATGCATGCACACCGACACACACACACACACACACACACACACACACACACACACACTGAAAAGAAAAGAAGAAGAAAAAGTTCACTATGATAGATTTTACAGTATTTAAACAAACAAACTCATTTCTCCCACATCACCAGAAGGTTAATTCTTTAAGTGCTTTGGCATATATTGTTATACTGATATTTAATGCTACACTTTTAATTGTGCTGCAATAAGCCTGCGCAGTTTCAGGAATCATTAGGAGAACAATAGAAGTGCTTAAGTATTCCAGGGTTGTACTAATACAACCTGATCTTCATAAATGATGTAACCTGAATGTGAATGTGGATATAGCTTAAAAACCGTAAAATTCTATTAAAATTCAAGATCAGATGACACAGACTACAGACCATCCACTGCAAGATTTACATTTCATTTATGTCTACTTACTGTAAGTAAAACTTTTAAAAAGATGTTTTAAATAACCCTCTGTAAGGAACATACCCTAAGAGAGAGCCATTATTTACTTGCCTGATGTATATGGTACACTTATACTAGGCCATCACCCTTCCCCAATAGTACCATTTAGTACAAACAGAGAAATAATTTGTTTAGCTATATAATCAGGAGAGGCTGCACACAATAAAAGAAAGCATTCTGGTTTTTAAATGAATAAAAATTGATTGTGTCCCTATAAAAACTAAATTGGAAGAGTGTTAACTGCATTTCACATAAACATCTGTAGCAGACTGTGCTTCTCTGCTGGGCTGTAATGCAATCTAGGACACTTAGGAATAAATGCATCCTCCAGATGAGTTCAGAGAGATTTTCTAAAAGCGCCTGATGAGATTGTCAAAATTGGATTAGTCAGAACTGCTAATGACACTTAAAACAAAGGGAAATCTTTAAACAAAATTATTTTACACTTCTTTTCTCTTGATAAATTATATGCAAATTAGTGTTGATTGAAAAATGTTTGCCTTGAAGGCAAGTTCACACTAATGAAGTAAGGTCATCCTTCCTCAAGCATAGTACTTCTCGTTAGGGGGACTTGAAAATGAATTATGATATATTGTTTGTAAACTATTTCCATAAACAGTGTTAAGATACCAGAGACATCTATATTTTATTTTCAGTGTGTTGCTGGGCATTGTAACTGGAATGTGTATTTTTATATCTGTAAGTTCCAAGTAGGTGTGTAAATGTGTGCATATATTTATATTTATTGTTGCCAATATTAGTTTTGTGTATATACTGTGTGCACATATTGGAAAGTATTTACATTTTCTAAGCCAGCCAAGATTTTCATGCCTTTCAGTTCATTTAGTTTGAGTAAAAGCTATTCTTTCAGTCAGGGCTTCTTATATTTGCAGATAGTTTCATCCTTGGCACAATTAAAAATAAAGATTCATCCCTGGTGGTTCTAGTAAATGTTTTAGTATTTATCCCTCCTGCTAAACTCTCACATACTATGTTAGAAAGGGCAGCACTCAATGCCAACTTTTCTGATGCCAGCTTTAAAACCAGAATGGGCTTATAAAGGAGCAGATGTACAGCCAAGAGCCTGAGGATGGTCTTTGTCACTCACTATGCCTCATTGTCTAAATTGCACACAATAATATGTCAACTTCCAAAATGATCGAGATCATACAGATCTCTGAGGCTGTCTCTGGACACTGCACGAGTGGGGTTTACTTTCCTAATGCATTTCATGAACATTAGCATCAGTATTATTATTAGTTTTTAAAAGAAACTGAAGCTAAGGTAGGACATGAACGAAAACACAGAACAAAGGTGTAGCTCCCCTGCACAATGCTTACATAGCGCATCCACACCTAAATGTAAACCAAACACCACACAACAATACTTCCAGAGCCACTGTAAGGAGAAGTATGACAAATTAAAAGACCAAAACAAACAATTCTATTTTCTAAAGGCTCATGAAGTTTATAAATTAAAAATTTGTGCATGTGTACGTGTATTTTTGCATGCGCATGTGCATACACATGTGCTCCTGCAAACGTGTGTGTGTGTTATAATCCACAGCATTAGAAGGATGAATTTCAGTAACTGTTTGCAAACAGTCTCAAATGGCCAGAAGTAACTGGATATTGAATTTTTTTGTTTGCACTTTCAAGAGTTTTGTATCAATTCTGAAAACAGTAATTATTTAGAAGACCACAGTTTCTACAGATAAAAAAAACCAGACAGGTGTGTTGATTTGAGAATCAGGATTTAATAAGATTATTTGCAGCTATTTAAAATGTATCACGATAACAAATTTAGATCAGGAAACTAGTAGGAGTCTGGTAGAAAGTCTATTTAAACAGGTCTCCTTTGAAGAGTTCCAGAAAACCACTAAAATCTGTTTTTGATTTTGTGGTGGCATCACAGAGTTGTGCATGTCATCTCCACTGCCCCCTGGCCCCTGGCCTTCTGAATTCTAGATATATATCTTGCTCCTTTGGCAATCTTCACCAAAACTTGATAAACAGACTTTTATTTATATATTACAAGGGTTTTTTGTTGTTATTCTAGGATGCTGAGTGGCCTGTAGATCACAATGAAACAAATACATCCCATATGGAATCATAACCAACCGACGTGATCACAATCGAAGATTTTTGATAAATTCATGAATGTATACAATGCATTTATGTATAAAGAATAACCTGGATTGATAATAAAGTAAGTTTGCATACTTCTCACCTTTATATAACATTGTCATAAATAGGGAAGAACACTAGAGACACACCATAGTTTTTATCTCCAAGGTTCATAGGACCTCATAGAAGAAATACAGACACTTACATATTTAATAAAATATAAATAAGTAGTACAGGAAAGGAAACACTGTTAGTCTTGATCAATACAGGAGAAATGATAGACAGTGCTTTTGTGAGCATGTGCCAACTGTAGTGATGTCTGGAATGTGGAGCATGTACATGAGTGGTGGCTAAGGAGGCTCTTGAAATGGCTTCAGAGAGGCTGGAGTGAGCACAGCACATCCAGGAACATGGCTGGATTGGTTTAGGTCTGGGAAGACAGATAACAGAGAAACAGATCTCCAGCTGCAGCTTACACAGCAGTGTAAGTTGCACGAAAGGCCTTCATCCATACAGTTTGTAATCATTCTTCATGGATCTTACTGGTGAGTGCATATCTCTTAGCTGGTACCCAGGCAGAAGATCCTGAGAAAGAGTTCAACTAGAGTAGGCAATGAGTCAAAGTCAAATTGCCAGGCTACAGTTTCAAGGACCAAGCCAGTCGGACACTTAAAGACAAGACCAGAGAGGGGTGCTATCCAGGTTGATTAAGCTGTTGAGTAAGTTGAACAAGTGAAGCCTAGTTCCACAAAGCTTCATCGAAGTAAGACTCATGACTTTTTCTATGCACAATGTGAGAAAGGACAAAAGCTGAGACTAAATCCAGATTGTCTGACCATCCAGTCACAGCTCTTAACCAGACACCACTGTCAAATCCCCACTCAATTGGAATCCACTGCCGGACACTTGAGTTTGAATGAATGAGAAGGCTAGATATCAGTTTCTTACCTTAGATGCTGTAAGGTGTAGCTGTAGGGTGTATAAGAATATTGGAAATAGCTGTCTATTGAGCCTTTTAGAGAAGGCAGACATCAGTTGGGATTCTGGTTAGCCAGATGATATCTCAAGAAACATCATGAGTGTTGTTGAACATCTTTCCATTTGACTGTGATTCGAAGACTCATGTTTTCCCACTAACTCACTCAATAAGCACCCAAGGACTTCTTCATCATTCATGAATCTACTTAGCTCATCATTCATTCTGGTCTTAATGGCTTGGATGAAGAGCTGTGAAGCTTAAATGGTCTGTGCCAATACGCATACTAAAGATACTCAGTTTCTAGAACATTTTCTCAGTCATTCTTTCAACACATCTTATTCATGATCAGGTACAGTCTCAGGGCCTCATCCAAACTATCAGTGTGACTCAGCCTGATGGTGAGTCCCTACATCTCAGATGGTGACTTTGAGCAAAGCATACATCTAGACAGGAAGATGCCTTGAACATCACCCAGAATAAATCTCCAAAAGGCAATAGTGATTAAGATAACGGTGCTTAGTCAGATAAGCCACGTCTGGATTTCTCCTACATGCAGAGAGACTTGTATAGGTGTTTTCTACTAAGATAAAAAGAAAGGAGGACATTTGAGGCAGATGAATATCACCTGTGAAAATGATGGCAGTGTGAGGCCAGCTGGCAGAAAACAGCTTGTTGTAGGTAGAGTCAGAATATGTGGATACACAAGCCACCTCACCAGTGCTGTGTGTGCTCAGTTCGAATTGTACATTTCAGGAGGTGGAGCTTTAGTGACAGGTGAATGCTGTGAGAGGTGGAGAGAAGATGACCCTCTCATCTGATTATGGTGAGCATACTAACTGCCTTTCCACACAAGTGACCTGAATGGAGGTGATGTGTATGTCTGTATCTTCATTATTTTCTATGTCTGTATAAACACAATATTCACATCTGGTGAATTGATTTATAACTACTGGCGTTTAATACCTCCATTCATTCAGATCCTACACCTTGGATTTTATTTTTTTCTTTCCTTTGTCTGCAGGTCCACCTTTAGTCTTAATAGATTATTTGAGCAGTGGTAATAGTAAAAGCAGTTGGAAGCTCGTTAAGCCACTTAAGAAATGTACAAGAAACACAACCAAAGCAGAGTGGCCTGTGTGAGAGAGTGGGTAGAAGGTGAAAGAAATCCAAGTCTTGGGTTGCCAAATCAAGGACTTGAGCTGTTGTCTGAGATGTGGAGGCTATAAACAAAAGAAGTTTTGTTGTAGGAATCAAAGTTCAAAGTTCAGATCACCTAGACTTGTGTTCAGAAAGAGCTTCCTGCATTGGTTTGAATGAGAAAGGTTCCCCACAGGTCAAGTATGTGAACATTGTATCCTCATTTGGTGGTGTTCTTTGTTGAGGTTATTGACATTTTAGGAAGTGGAGCTTTGCTGGAGAAAGTATGGCATGGGCTTTGAGAATGTATAGGCTTGCCTCTCTTCCAGCCCACTCCTTTGGCTTTGTATTTGCAGTTAAATATGTGGTCCGTCTACTTGCTGCCATGCCTCCCCTTATACACCAATATGCTCTCCCACAGGTTGCTCATGGCCATGGTATTCATCACAGCAATAGAAAGCAAATTACAGCATTCATCGCCTTAGTTAGGGTTTCTATTGCTGTGAAGAAACACCATGACCACAGCAACTATTATAAAGGAAAACACTTAATTGGGGCTGGCTTACAGTTCGGAGGTTAAGTCCATTATCATCCTAGTAGGTGGTACGTAGGCAGGCATGGTGCTGGAGAAGAAGCTGAGAGTTCTACATCTTAAAGGCACTAGAAGAGACCTGTGGTGGGATTCAGGTGTCAGCTGATAAGATCCGAGGATGCTTACCCAGGGTCCTGGGCCCCTGAAGGGGGCATGGCCAACCCCATTGATAGGGGCCTGCTAGGACCCTGAAAGCCTGTTTACCTGGTTCCTGGCTGTTGGAGAGACTGGTTCGGAATCCATCGTCCATGGTTCCAGACTCCAGTCTCTGTTCAGGCACCACTATAAGCTGTTACCTGTATCGTGAGTGTTGGTTTATATTTTAATAAATATTAATCTTAGACTGGTGCCTTGTCTCCGCCTACAGAGACCTGTGCCCCACACTGGGTGTAGCTTGGGCAAATGAAAGCTCAAACCCCACCCCCACAGTGACATGCTTCCTCCAACAAGGTCACACCCACTCCAGCAAATCCACACCTCCTAATAGTGCCACTCTTATGGGGGCAAAGATTCAAATACATGAGTCTATAAGGGCCATCCCTATTCTATCCACCACACCATCTAAAACAGAATGTCATTCTGTTATAGTAAGGTTTTTTTTTTTTTTTTTTTTAATTTCTACAATAGAGTATCAGAGGATACACAGACAGGTTTGTATGGCTCAGAGTTCTGCAGGCTGTGATCTAGCATTTGTCCAGAGCCTTCTCAATATATTATGACATGACAAGTCATCAGTTAGAAGAAATGGGGCCAGCCTAACTCATTCCTTCATAATGAACCTAATCACTTCTAAATGGCCTGTTTAATGAAGTCACCTGGTACAAGCTCTCATTAAAGTCCCTAGAAATAAAGTCAGATTGTTGCCTGGTGCACAAACACAGGCTTACGAGGAAGCCTGGCTACACATGTACAGTGTGTGGACCATTCCACAGAGCAACATGAACAGATTATGAAAATCAAGTGTCTTCTGGAACTCACTGAAACTGCTAGGACCAAAGGTGGACCCCACGCAAAGGAAAGAAAGTGGTGAAATCCAAGATGTGGCATCTGAATGACTAAAGGCATTAAATGCCAGTAGTTAAAAGTAAATTCACCAGATGTGAATATTGTGTTTATGCAGATATAATAAAGACATAGAAATACACAGAAAATAATGAAGACATAGACACACACACATCACCTACATTCACGTCGCTTGTGTGGAAAGGCAGTTAGTATGCTTACCATAATCACATACAAAGACCACCTTTTCTCCACCACTCAGAGTCAAAACTGAGGCAGGTTTAACGTTAGAAAAGCCCATGGTAGCTTACTTTCAGGCAAAACAGTATGGAGTGCATCCACAAATAAGAAAGAACACTGCCTTATAACTCAGCCATTCCTGTCCCAAAGTTTATCTCTCTTCTTGTTAGCCACAGGATAAAAACAAGTATATAATATATGTGTATTCAAAATGGTGTAAGGAAGCCCATGTATTTGTATAATAAATAATCAAAATAATCATAAATAACTAATAATGTGAAAATAAATTTTAAAATTGAAATAAAGTAGGTTGCTGAATTTGTCAATGTCTAAATTTCCTTGTATTTAAACTAAGTTTACTAAAGTACTTGTGAATGATATTTGTCCTCATTACTGTGTTGAAATCAGTGTCCAGTGAGTCAGTGTTTAAAGGTAGAGCATCTAGGATGAAGTTAGAGTAAATTAGGTCACGAGGGCAGGATCTTTGGTTTGGAATTAATTTCCTTATAAAGTGAGAAAGAGATGTAAGAATGATCTCTCTCCAGTAGAATATGTCTTAACAAAGACCTATGAGAACATGATGAGACAATGATTATGTCCAAAGCAGGGAGTGGCGTCTTCCAGTGACTGGCCATGCATCTTAATCTCAGAATTCTCAGTTTCCAAGACTTTAAAAAAATAAATTTATATTTTTACATCTTCTGAACTGTGGCATTTTGCTATAGCAATATGAACACACCAACACAAAATCCCACTGACAAGCTAGTGTGGGCAAGGATGAACTCACTTAATATGCTAGTGTGGATGAGGACAAAGTGAAATGAGCTGGAGAGTTAAGTATTGGCCTCTCACCTCCAGCAGCACAGTGTGGTAGGCCTTCCCACGGCTCACTCCTGGACTCTGCAGTGTGGTAGGCCTTCCCATGGCTCACCTCTGGACTCTGCAATGTGGTAGGCCTTCCCATGGCTCACCTCTGGACTCTGAAGTGTGGTAGGCCTTCCCATGGCTCACCTCTGGACTCTGAAGTGTGGTAGGCCTTCCCAAGGCTCACCTCTGGACTCTGCAGTGTGGTAGGCCTTCCCAAGGCTCACCTCTGGACTCTGCAGTGTGGTAGGCCTTCCCACGGCTCACTCCTGGACTCTGCAGTGTGGTAGGCCTTCCCATGGCTCACTCCTGGACTCTGCAGTGTGGTAGGCCTTCCCAAGGCTCACTCCTGGACTCTGCAGTGTGGTAGGTCTTCCCAAGGCTCACCTCTGGACTCTGAAGTGTGGTAGGCCTTCCCATGGCTCACCTCTGGACTCTGCAGTGTGGTAGGCCTTCCCATGGCTCACCTCTGGACTCTGCAGTGTGGTAGGCCTTCCCAAGGCTCACTCCTGGACTCTGCAGTGTGGTAGGCCTTCCCAAGGCTCACTCTTGGACTCTGCAGTGTGGTAGGCCTTCCCAAGGCTCACTCCTGGACTCTGCAGTGTGGTAGGTCTTCCCAAGGCTCACCTCTGGACTCTGCAGTGTGGTAGGCTTTCACACATCATACCTCTGGATTCTATGCAGTGTGGTAGGTCTTTGCACTGCACACCAGACTCCAGACTCTTCCAGAAGCTCTTTGGCAATGGCCTGAACGATTACTAAATGGATCTTTTTATTTTTATTTACTAAAGCATTTGAGTCCTAAGGCAAATTATTTTAAGCAAGCAAGATCCTAGACAAGAGGATCATATTCTATTTGTGAATGCTGTCACAATACATCATGTAACCTTCAAGGTTAGCCAGGAGGTGATCATACCTTATCCTGTAACTCAGAAATCCAGATATTGTAGTCAATTTCTTTACTTGAGAATGATGGTAATACAAGGGAGGACATTTTTTATTTTTATTTTATTTATTTTATTATTACTATTTGATAGCTGTGTTCATTACAAATGGCAAGCTTTTTCTGGCACTCATCAAATTTATGAACTGGCAGATTCTTAGCCTTTTTCTTGGAGACTTAGCTTAATCACAAGTCTTGCAGGTTCATTGGCGTTCATTTGTATTAATTCCACTTTTCATTTTGCAGTACTGCATGAGCTCACACATGTTTATGCCGTGCTTGTGTGCATGAATGCAGACTGGTGTGCCATGATGCCCATGTGGGGTCCTCAACTTCCATCTAGTTTGAGGAAAGGTCTCTTGCTTATAGCCGACCAGGCTAGCTTCGGGGGCATTTTCCTGTCTCAACTCTCACATTACTATAGGCATACTAGGAACACAGAGATTTGCCAATATGTCCCATTTAACACGGTTCCTGGGACCTCTGGTTTTCATAGTTGCACATCAAAAATGTTATTCCTCTCACACTGTGTTTGTGTGGGGCGAATGTGTATTGCGTTGTATATGTACTCATTTATGTAGGTACATGTAGAAACCAGAGGTTGATGTCAGGTATCTTTTTATCTCATTCCATCTTATTTTTGAGATGGAGCTTCTTCCTGAACCTGGACCTTATCATTTCAGCTAGGGTGGATGGCCAGCAGGTCCTCTGAATCCACCGATCTCTTCCAGTCTCCATGACCCACTCTCAGAAGCAGGGTTCCAGACGTGTGCCATTTCTTCTGATGTTTGGGAAGTGATTTCAGATACTCATGTTTGTATGTCAAGCACTGTGTTCACTGAACCACCTCCCCAGAGCTATAATGGATACCTTACCATCTGCCCTAAGATGTCCCGATGAAGAAAGCTTTCTGTATGCAGCAGGTTTTTTTAAAATTAGATAAGTTAAAATTTTAGAGAACAGATGACTTTTAAATACAACTACTAATGAACTTTTTCCACTAAAAAGATGAGATAGACAATAATTGGAGTACCAAGATCTCTATAATCTGGAATCCTAAACAAATAGCAAGACCATACAGACTGGATGGGTAGGTGGGCTGGGCTGCTGCGGGCCTTGTTTTGATCCCGAGATATTCACATGTCCTCCATATAACCTGACTGTGATTTAGGTGACCAGTGAAAGTAAAACCATTCATTCTCTTCGCCCACAGCCAAGGTCCAATACCCCTTTTAACAGCGGAAGAGGTTTATGTGTGGGACCCATTAGAATAAGCATGGAGACAGGTTTCTATGATTTCTAGGTTTCGGAAACATTGAGTACAGCTGGCCACATGGTGTTCCAAGAAATGACAACAGGTGGAGACTTGGAGTCCAAATGAGGAGAAATGACAAATTCTTATCTGAGAGCTAATAGAAAGCCCACTTATAAACTAGTGACATAGAACATAAGATTCAGCGGACAAAGACAGTGTAAGAGGAATGCTTTAAGTGGATAGATTTTGATACTAATATATGGCATTAAAGATTTAGTCACCAAAGACAGGTTAATATTTGAGAATCAGATTTCATCCTTTTGAGACTGAGAAATATGCCATTACACGTAAGTACCACATTTTTCCATGCCTGTTCATTAGACTATGGATTCTTAGCCTGATTTCTGCCCAACAGAATATCTACGGATAACAAGAGCACCCCACACATTTCAAAAAAAACTAGAAAAAAGAAATGTGTTTCCTCTACCAAGAAAAGACAAACACTTGTGGAGATAGTTTGAAATAAACTGATGCAAATATCCAGTACATGCATTTCTCAAAACATTACATAGGGATGGGACATGACTCAGTTACTAAAGCGCTTGCCACAATGACTGAGTTTGGTTCACTAGTACCCACACAGAAAGCTAGACATGGTGGCATGTGCCTGCAATCCCACTGCTGAGACAGTGGAGATTAGGGGATTCCTAGAGCTGAATGATGAGCTAGCCAGTCTTGTCGAATGGGTAAGCTCCTGACTGAGTGAGAGACACTCAAAAAATAAGGGATAGAGTGATACAGAAAGAACCAATATTGATTTCTGACCTCCAGCACACATAAGCTCATGCCCCTACATGCACGCATGCACATGAACACATGCATTTGCATAAACCTTGACCATGCTCTAATTTTTAAATAAATAGCATGGCATCCTTTTCATATGTACAACTCTTATATGCTCACTAAAGCCCTAATATGAGGACGGCCAAGCTGTAAATCAGAGCTGATATGAAGTAAAAACCGTTTGATTCCTGGGCGAGAGGAGCCCTCATTTGAGGCTTATTGTCCAGGTGTGTCTTGCTCATAGCAGGCATCTGACAAGCTGTTCACCATGCAGAGTTATAAGTACAGAGCTGGGATTCCACATCTGAGCTTAAGCCTTTATATAGAGACTATGTCCTAACGACTAGAGTTAGGTTTCAGTAGTCTATGCATTGACTAGGTTTAGCATCATGGGAAACAGTGTTATGAAAACTGACATCAAAAAAATATTCCTCAACATGACCACTGCTAACTTCTTGGTGGAAAATATGTAACTTTCAAAGTGCAATTTTAAAATGTAGATTTTTTTTTTCCAAGAGCAGAAGACACTAATTCAAACCATGTGTGAAACTGGAAAGAACTGAAACGCAATTAAACCTTATCAAACCCCCTGGAGGGGTGGAGAGCTGGATCAGTGAGCAGGAGCACTTACTCTTCTCCCAGACGACTCAGCTTCAGTTTGAAGGACCCATGTTAGGTGACTCACAACTGCCTGAAATTCCAATTCCTTGGAGACTTGATACCTCTGACCTCTGGTGTGTGTATACCCAGACACATACACGTAATATTAAAAATATATAAATCTTTAAAAAATGAGTTTTACAAGATAACCAACCCAATGCTTCATTCTTATCATCTCCATTAGTACAATCTTTATTTACTTATTTTTAAGGTCTGTATTTCTTGAGGTTAAAATTCTGTGTCTGAAATCTGACTGGACTCAGCAGTTGAAAAATCTTCCCACCTCCGTTATTTTCAAAACTCCTATTCCAGGTGACCTCTTCTATACTCTCACTCTACCAAACGATTTGTTTTTGGTAAAAAACAAACAAACAAACAAACAAAAAAATTCAGACTTAGACTTCTGCTATGGGTTGAGGAGAGTATATAAAAGGCCAGGCAGCTGATGGATACCATTTATTCATGAGTGACCAGAGACTGACACTCCAATGATTCTACTCTGAAATTAATTACTTGAACAGCACACAAAATTTATACTTAGTTTTAGTGTGTGCTGAAACCTGTTTATGCCTCTTCTGATATCTTGTGATAATTAGAATCAGTGTCAGTATTGGATATCTATCTATCTATCTATCTATCCATTCATTCATTCATTCATTCATTCATTCATTCATTTATTTACTTATTTATTTATTTATTTATTTATTTATTTATTTAGTGCTTTGAGATAGAGTTTCACTATGCACTGTAGCCCTGGCTGTCCCGGATCTCACTCTGTAGACCAGGCTGCCCTAGAACTCACAGAGATCTTCCTGTTTCTGCCTCCTGAGTGCTGGGATTAAAGATGTGCACTACCATGCCCCAGGGAACCTAATTTTTTAAGATTGACATTAATAACTGTTAAGTTAGGGTCTTATTTTTTTAGATGCGTATTTTTCATTTACATCGAGATTTACCCTCCCAGTTTACAAATGAGCAAATGTCAAGTCATAGGTCTTCACCTTAGGTCGGACCTGCCTTTCTCACTTTGAAATCAGAAAAATGCATTTGGTGAAACCAGATCACACAATGCTGTACCAGTTCAGACATAATGACTTATAAAACGTAGTGTTAAAGCCCTTAGCTTTATTTCTGAAAGGATTTCAAAACCATAAGAAATATTTAAATCAACATTTGCAATGTTGTTTATTAGATAACACCTGGTGGCTCATACAACTTTTAGCCCATTATACTCAAAAAAATTGATTTAAACACATGTTGAAATCATCTGTCCATTTTGTATGTCACACATGTTGGTAATACAAGCCAACAGGAGTTCTTAAAATATTAAGTGTCTTCTGAGGAATTCTGAGAGTAGCCTGTATTTTAGGGACCACAATGTTTCTTGTTTCTATTTTTCTGAGTGTATCTCTGTACATTTAAGGTTCCTGATGCTTTGTTGGAGTGAAATCTGCAGTTCTAATTAATTCTAACATAGCTGCCTATTTATTCCTGACTTCCAAGGGGTGAAGTCAATGCTAAAATAGCTTGTGCTTAATTTCTGGCCACAGTCTTTATGGCTTAAGTCACCAGTCCAGTGACCTTGAAATCCCTTCTCTCTTAGCAGACACTGACATCAGCATCCACTACAGCAGCCACAGTGACAGACAGCAGAACCTCCAGCTTCAGTACCTGTGACAATGAGGTTTCTCGGTCCCGGGCGGCCAGAGGTCCAGACCCACAGACCTGCTGCCCCAGACCCCTTAGCTGTCCTATGGCTCAAGCACATTGCTATCTAGTTTTTACATCTTAACTCAACCCATTCCCATTAATCTGTCTGCCATACTTCTTCTTGGGCAACTGGCTTGATCTGTCTCTGACGCTGCCCTTCCTTTCCTACCTATTCTGATCCCCCACCTACTTTTTCTATGGTTCCTGTCATGGGCCAAAACAGCTCCTTTATTTAAAGATTGATATTTATAGCATACAGAAAGACATTCCCACATCAAGTACCCTGAAATGTACTCCTGTGAATCAGCGTCATTGCTAAGTTACAAATAGTGGCATACACAATGGACCCAAATTTTGTGCTTCCCCCTCATAGAAGATGGTCATCTTTTCATCCGTTACCACTGAGCCCTCTACCTGCTTGAGAGAGGCTCAGTCTTTCCAGTCTTCAATAATCTTAACCCACCTGTTCTTAGACTGTTGCTGAATGATTCCTTGTCCCCACCTGTCTATACAGAGTGGGATGAAGATAAGAGAAATGTCCGAGGAAGGTCCACATTTACTAGGCCAAGTTCTCTCCATGTATGCCCAAGAATTCCACTTTTCATTTTTGCCTGGAACTGTTGAGTAGAGAGAGAGCATTTGTTCCCAATTGTCCCTAGTGGACCACTCCTAGAATCTGCAGATTAATCTGTTCTGCGTGGTTCATATTTATGGAAAAATGTCTACCTAATTGTGTTGAATTAAACTGGAGGTAATGCATTGCAATCAAATGCTAAGATATACAGAAGGAATTAGAAAGTTCCTACAGACCTTACCTCACCAGCAGAGACTACAGTCTGTGGCTTCAGGACTCACCATAAAATTACAACCGCAGACATGTAAGCTAAAATAGGATTGTATTTTATGATGATTTCAAATATCTTAAAAAGCAAAAACTTGTGAATTATTTTATTATAAGCTAATAAAAATATGCAAAATACTAATGAATAGAAAAACAATTGTTCACAGTGTTCACAGTGTTCACAGAAATGCACAGTACTAAATTAGAAAATATTATAATGGTAATATTACTGTTTATGAGGATATATATTTAAACTGTAGATATTTTTATTCACTACTGATGGAAATATAAATTGTAAATTGTTCTGTAAAATGATTTGTTATTTCATATTGATAGTTCACAATTGACATATGAATTTTGGATCTAATAACCGTATTTCTGGAATAATTAATACTATATTCATGTCTTCATGCAAATGAGTATCATAGAATAAATGTAAGACAAAGTACTAAAAAATATGTATTTTATATCTGTGATGTAAATGGTTTAAAAATATCTTATTTAAGTTACAGCTTCAAAGGTATCTAATTATACAGAAAATGTAGTTACACAAAGGGTTAGGACTGAAAACAAACTACATGTGATTTAGAACAAACATGTATGACATGTAAATACACACACACACACACACACACACACACATACACACACACACATACACGCACACGCACATACACATTCACCATAAGGGGACGTAAAGCATGATCCTGATTCTAGGTTTATGAGGAACACAATGATGTATAATGTGAAAATGAAGCAGAATTATAGGAAATATTTTTCTGTTTGCGTTTTCAAGCTACCTTTTTGTTTCTTACTTGGCTCTTCTTTAGAACTACTTTTAGAAATGTTTACCTTTAACTGCAGAAGTTTCTCAAAATATCCATTTTAAGAATCACAGTGCCATTTCCTGAGATATTCATTCTTTACTATTTGTACCAAAATTCACTGACTGTTTATTTTTTTAACTATACTCTCCTTGGAACCTGAAGGCTTTGTAGCATCCTTTCCTACACAGGGTGTGAAGATGGCTTCTCTGCTGTCAGACATATTCCAACAGTCACCAAGAACTATTGACTGTACTAAGGTGGCCTTTAGATAAGAGAATCCCGGTACCCAGGAGCTCCTTCAGTAGTTCAAGATATATTGGTTTTCAGCAATGAGATGACTATGATAGACTAGAAAAACTGGAAATGTGAAAGGATGCAAGGGTTGAGCAATCATGGACTGACGTGAAGTTTGAAAGAAAAATTTCAGAGTCTAGTTTTGAACATGATGTATTTGAACTGATCTCATGGCATCCCAAATGAAGATGTGAGTAAAGCACCTGGATAATATGTGGTGCTTAAAGCAAGAAGAACAAGGACAGAAAATGGACCCATCCAATAGGTGATTTTGTGAAATGGAAGAAAAATAAATAAAACACCACAAAATTTAAAGGGGCAAAAATGTTTACAGGATCTGGAAAGACAGGATCATGAATAAAGCATTTGTCAAGCCATCCAAGTCTAAGCTTTTGAGTTCAATTCTCTAGCATTCATGTAATGAATGAATGGATGTGTTTGCAAGAGTCTGGAGCTACAGGGGAGATTAGTGCTAGAGATGGGGACTCCAAGAAGCTTTTGGGCCACCTATCCTGGGGTACATACAGCAAACAAAACACCTTTGCCAAACAAAGTGGTGAGAGCCTACTGACATGGCATATGGATGCCTACCTTCATGAGCACACGCACACACACACAGTACGGTATTGACGAGAGCATTAGAATATCTTTGCCCCTCATCTTCATAGTAAGGAAAGTGGGAAATTCTGAGGCTAATGATGGGTTATTCTGCCATCTTCTCCCCCCTCCTTACTGTTCTCCTGGCTCACTCTGACTTGTCACTTGACCCTATGCCTTTATCCATTAACCAAAATTCCAAAAATCTTTTGGGACGTAATGAAATCCTGATATGTATGTTTTACATTTCCACAGAACCTGTGCCTAACTGTGTTCCTTTCTGTTCGTTCCTTCTCTGTGTTGGGCTTCAAAATATTTCCATTTAGTCTTTCAAGATTCACTACAGTGAGATTTTTAGCCTTCCAACTTGGCCACATTAACCTCATTCCCTTAATCAGAATAAAACTCTGTAAAACACCTAAGAATAGCCTGGGTTTTCTCTCCTCCGGGATAACTCAGCACTGTGGGAATTCTCAGTTCCCTGTCATCTTCACAATTTCTTTTAAAATAAATTCTCTTTAACATCCGTTGACCTTTGTTTAAGGTATACATTCTTTTCTTCACTGATTTTTCTTTCTTTCCTTTTTATATGTTGTATTTGTTTTGAATGCTACCCTTTCAAAGCCCCTGAAAGTAGAATTTAACCATGTTTTAACTAGCCTTTCAATAGTATTCTTGGTATCTATGTATATGTTTTCCCCTGGGCCAAAGTCTTTCTCATTTGCTCATTTTTTTTTTTTCCTTTTGGAAATGGGACTTAATTTCCATGGCAAACACCTTGCCCTTTTAATGGAAAGTCCATTTTAAAAATATTTTGGCACGTGTGTGGTAGGAATGCATATGTGTATGTTTGCATGTTAGGGGTTTATCTTAAATGCACAGAGGTTGACATCAGACACCTTTCTTTTTCTTGGTAACTCCATCCTCTATCTCAAGGAAAAGTGCTTCATTAGAACCCAAAGAGCAGCAATTCAGCTAGTCTAGCTGCTCAGCTTGCTCCAGAGATCTCCTGTCTCCACCTCCCCAGTGCTGAGATGATAGGATGACCAACCTGCCTGCTGAGCACTTACATTATGTAAGTGCCGGGGATTCCCAACTCCAGTCTTCACAACTGCTTAAAGTACTTTAAACATTGAGTCATGTCCTGGCCTTCTCCTTGCTTCCTAAAGTTGTCTAAACTTACAGTTACACATTCCAAGTTATTAGCATATGAATTCAGAGAAGCTTTTCTCCTCCAGGTCTTCAAAATGAACTTACAGAATTTTCTTGGCCTACTGTTCGTAACTGGTGCTCTTAAACACAGAGAGAGATCTGCTGAGCTACTCATTCAGAATGCCTTCGAACCTTTTCCACACCTCAAGCTGTGGAAAATGGGACACTGTCCACTACCCCATGTACAATAAGCAGCCAAGGTAAACATTTGAGTAAAGTGTGACAAAGTGTGGTAAAGGAGTCTGCTAGATCACCAGTTGAGATTCTCAACATGGTTAGCCTGTCAGGTTTAGAAGAAAAGCTGTAATTTCTGTGGCTTATCTCAAAAATGTTAGGGATTTGACCTTAGCATTGGAAAATTTTGAAAGCTTCCAGCTGACTCAAATGTGTTGCCTTGGTTGTATATAAAATCAAAATAGACAACATTGATCTCTCCTGGGGTGTAGACTACAGAAAAGCCAGCTTCTTATCGATGGTGATGAGGGAGTTAGAGTGAAAAGTGATCACCCAGAAGTGATGAAGGGCCAGGGAGGAACATGACAGACAGGTAGAAAACTCAAACCCAAGGCAAGAAAGACTGTTTACTTCTAGTCTACCAGCTGGAGAGGGTGTGAAGGAAGTGAGAAGAAGGGACCAGACCATAGCAACAGGCTGCAGAGAATTTTGGAAGTTGATATTTCATCTTGCAGATATGAAAAGCCACTGTGGAACCTTCCTCCCTAAGAAGAAAGTTTTAAACACATCTGTGAGAAGCCTGCCTGGAACTGCTGTCTGTGTCTTGGGAGAGGCTTAGACTGTGAGATTTTGCAAAGACCCCAGGAGATTTGGCAAGTCTGGGAAACAATGTCCTAAATCATGCATGTCTCTAGAGAACAAGAAAGTAGCTGTAGAGACTGTAAGTCTTTGGCTAAGAATTAAAGAACTTAGAAGTTTAAATTTTGTGCAATTGCATTATCTGATGAAAGCTAGAGTTGGGGAGAAGAGAATATACAAATAGAAGACGAGCTCCTGGACTAGTGTAGTAAGAAATCTCTGGCCAAAGACATCCCACATCAGACCAGCATTGTTCAAAAGAAAAATAATCTGATACTGTTTAAAGTTTTGCTATAATTTTCATGTAAATCTTTGAATGTGATGGGATCAGGCACTATTTAGCAATACCTAGAAGTGTGGCTTTTAGGTCTTGAAGACCCCTGTACAGGGCGTGCCCAAGCTGTCTAAAATGCCTCTTTTCTGCTTGTTCCCTGTGTTCTCAGAGGGAGGATTCGCCACTGCAGCGTGAAACAGTTCACCTCTCTAAGAACTGCTCTAGGGTTCAATCTTGCACCAGTGAGTATTTCATATAGACTCCTTAATAAATATTAATCCTCTCATATAATAGGTTGCCAGCAAATTATTCCTACTTTACCTAGAGCCAATGTGGCCTGACTCGAGATTACAGGTCTATCTACCTGTAAACAATTATTAGCCAAATATGAGCCATAGAAAATTTGCACTAGTACAGATTTTGTATATTGATACAAATGTAAAATTGTTTTATATGTCTGCTCGAGATAAATTGTATATTGATACAAATTCAAATCTAAAATTATTTTGCATGTCTAAGGTAATTTACATACTGATATAAAATTAAGTGTATAATTGTCACATATTGCATGTGCTTCTACCTCTGTTTAAAATATTTTGTACATTGATGCATACTAAACACACTGTTGTCATTTCCACTATGCAATTTCTACCTTTTTTAATTCTATTAGTCATAATATATATGTAGCTGCTATATATTACCTCTCTTTAAGATATTTTATATACCTCTATTTAGATATTCTATATAATGATATATATTTAGGATCCTATTGTCATTTTACACTATACATTTACCTTTGTTTAATGTTTGTATGATTATCATACTTGAAGTCATTATCCAAAAACTATAAATTGTCTATTTTTACAATGTAAGCTTCAGTCTTTAAGATGATAAAAATTGCAGATCACAGTTATTTAGGTTTGCCATGTACTAGTTATATTGTTTAGGTTTCTCAGATATATAATAAAATATATCAGATAGACAAGAGCCTTCAAACAATTCACAGACCTAGAAAATATGGTATTTAAAGTTTTATTCACAATTCAGCTATGAGAGACATGGTCACTCCTAACAGCTCCATTCCTTTCCCAGGACAGTGTTGAGCATCAACGACTCTCCATAAGGAGTTTGATTTCCTTGGAAGAAAATGGCCTGTTGGGCAAAAAACTTTCCTTGCCTTAACTGCTGACAGTAAGCACGTTGTCCAATCCAGACAATCAAGAGAAAATACAGAGACTTCTAAAACCTGAAAAGACAAGATAAGACAGTTTCTCAAAATATTCTGCTTTTAAAGAGATCTGTCAGATGTCCTAGGCCTGTAGCCAAAAAAAAAAAAAAAAAAAGTAGATGATCCCACTCTGCAAAAATGCTGTGGGTTACTGTCTAGGCTGTTGCTGTCTCCTACTAAATTCTGGAAGTTACTTGCTCATACTTCCAGCTTATCCAGGTAATATATATTTTCCTTCTCATGTCTTTGATGGGGTTGAAGACTAGATAGTTAAGATTACTACCATCCCATATCTTAGCTAAGAGCATTTAGGTACTGGATTCATACTATCAAAGATAAATAGCTTTGAAGTAATCCCTGTACATTGCCACTTACCAATATCCTAGACATTTAACATATACTTCATATTTGTTGTTTGTTAGATATAGTTTGACTTTATATGATTTGTTTTTTCCCTCTCTTAGACATTATCTTATAATTGTTTTTACTGTATATAGTTTATATTACGTTTTAGAACTTTCTTAGTTAGACAAAAAGGTGAGACATGGTAGGATCAGCCACTATTTAACAAGACCTAGAGGTGTGGCTTTTAGGTCTTGAGGACCCACGTATGGGGTGTGGCCATCTAAGACCTTTGCATGCTGCCTCCTCTTCTTGTTTGTTCCCCAAGTTCTCAGAGGGAGGATTGCCGCCACCATTGTGTGGAACAGTTCAGCTCTCCAAGAACCGCTCTATGATTCAAATCTGTATCAGTGAGTGTTTCATATAAACTCCTTAATAAATATTAATCCTTTTATATAATCAGTTGCCAGCAAATAATTCCTACTTTATTTGGAAATTGCAGTGTCTCTACTATGTACATTTAAAAATCATACATAAAACATCCCAAAGTAATTTTAAGTAACTTTTTTAAAACTCAAATATTATCTCAATAAATAATCAATATTAAAATTATTATTTTAAAAATATTTATATCATTTGTGTGTGTGTGTGTGTGCATGTGTGTGTGCGTGCGTGTGTGTGTGTGTGTGTGTGTGTGTGTGTGTGTGTGTGTGTGTGTGTGTGTGTATACACTGAATACATGCCTGGCACCTATTCACAGAGATCAGAAGAAGGTGCCCGATGCTCTGGAACTAGAGCTGAGGAAGGCTATCAGTAGCCATACGGATGCTGAGAACCAAACTAAGGTTCTCTACAAGAGCAGCAAGAGTTCTTAGCCACTAAACTAACTCTCCAGCCCCCCAAATCAAAGCTATTAACAATACATTTGTACTTTTTATTTCCACTGTCTTCCAAATCTGGTACATCAGAATATTTTCAGTTGAAATGTATTGTATCTCAGAGCCTTTCAGCTACCGAGGGCAAATGAGAACTACATTAGATAGCACAGATGACAGATGAAGACATCTGTCATCTAAACCTTTGTTTTGGGACTCAATGGTGAGCTACAGCAACCCTCTTCTAAGGAAGAGAGACTGTCCATTTTTCAATAGTTAATGTCTTTGCCCATCTTTTAGTAGGCAACAGAATGAGTGTCATGTTAGGAGTTCATGCTTACTGGGCAGCTTTCAACCACAGATGACCACCTCAGAGAAATAACAAGTGAAAAACAGGTATGACAGAGCTGGACAAGATACTCTCTGAGTTAAGTATAAGTTGGGAATTTCATGTCTGATACTAACACCCGAAACAATATATATGAACCACAAGTTATGTGAAAGTTATTTTTTGAAGCATGTATATTTCTGTGTCTCTCATCTTCCACCCAACCATCTCACACTGGGGTTATGTAAAGTTACACCACACACACACACACACACACACACACACACACACACACACACACACTATGGGTATATATGGCACATATATTGAAAGGACAATATTGGCTCAGTAACCCCAAAGACCAAGTTCTCAGCACAAGGGAAATTTATTTGTCACAGAGGGACCAGGGGTAGGGATAAGAAACACTGACATGAGATAGGGGACAAGGAGGAGAGAGAGGGAACCAGGGAGAGGGCAGGGGCATTTGTCCTAGAGGACAATGGACCACCTCTGGGTAGAGTGGAGACAGGGCCCATAGGGAAAGGACAGTTTATAACGGTACAAGAGGGAAACCCCATTAGGATGGGTGTTTAATTTTAACTGGATATGCTCATTAGATGAGCCAAAGGGTATTTTTGATTTGTGGACTTCAATACTTTCATAGCTAGACCTTGGTAGTTAGCCTGAGGAGGAGAGATTAGCCAAATAAGGGACTAGGCCTTAGTGGCTAGCTTCAGGAATATAGTCTATTGGTTTTTAGCAGACAGAGGGAATTGGTGAGAAGGCCTGCCAGAGCCACATGCTACCATTTCTTCATATACAAATGGGTGTATATGTAGGTACAAATATATGACATTTACTTAGCCTGCAACCCAGTCTCTCATCTCCCTTTCCTGATGGTTACTATGCCAATTATTTCAAAATTGTTTAAAATTTTTTTTCAGACCAAGGCTAAATGTTAAAGACAATACAGTCTTTAATTATGACTTTGCCATTGTCACAATCTCTTAAATTCTCCTCCCCTACTGAAATCTACTCCTTTGAAAAAACACTTCTCTGTAGACTTAAACACAGTTACAACTTTATGTAAAATTGGTTTTAAACTCACCAAATGTGTCTTTTTAAATCTCTTCTACTATTATCAAGACAGAATTCACAATATAGATTTTCTTTCAGTAGTTATTAACCCAAACTTTATATATGATACCACTAGTTTGACTATATTGGCATAATTATCATTTAAGCATTAAACATAACCAATTTTATTATAGTAATTTGTGGCTCGATACAATATTATATATCAATATACCTTGAGATTTCTATGCTATAACTGGTTCACTTCTTAGCAAATGAAATTAGCTTAAATAAAACTTAAAATTTATGGTCATCTTCATAGTTTCTATTGTTATGAAGAGATGCCATGACCAAAGTTACTTAGAAACTAAAAAGCATTTTATTGGAAGTTTGCTTATAGTTTCAAATGGTTTGTCCGTAATCCTCATGGTGGGAAGCATGACAGCAGGCAGACAGCATAGTGCTGGAACAGTAGCTGAGAGTTTACAGCCATTCGGCACAGAGAGGAAAAATAAAACTCACTGGGAATGGCATGGGCTTTTCAAACTCAAAGCCCACCCTCAGTGACACAACTCCAACAAAGCCACACCCCCCAATCCTTTCGGAGACCAAAGTATTCGAATATTCTCATTCAAACCACCACACCCATCTTTCTTTTAAGTATAATATATGCATTTTATATTTGTTTTGCTATTGTAACATTACAAACCTTATCTTTAAATTAACTTTCAGGCTCCTTTTCTATTGGTGATGTTGTAGGAAACATTGCCTATCACAATCTAAACTTCATTAGTTATAAAAAAAATCCCCCAAACCAAAACAAAACAAAAAAACCAGCCCCTTTCCTGAGAGTAACAAAAGATCATTAAAAATGCTAACCTATTCCATTGTACAGCTTTTGTGAGATATTCAATACAATTTTAAAGAACTACGGAGTAATAAAGAAGAACAGCTTATATTTTAAAACACAGGTTGTCTAAGTTTGGCATTTTCCTAGTAAATAGTATTTTATAGCTATACGCTTTGGAGGTAAAAGTTGTATGATACAACTGCTAAGGCTCTGGGTTGTTTGTAAGCCATTTCATTTAGAAAGCAGATGCTGTTGGTAGCTAAGCAGAGTGGGATAGAGCCACGCTTCATGCCTTCCTAGTGGTGTCTATAAAAGATACAGTGACAAATGAGTCTCTCATATTTTTTTTTTTTGTCTACAATGTAAGTAGATTGGAAATTGTCTTGTAAAACGCAATTTAGATTGGCCACACAGTCAAAGAATTGGTTCAAAGGAAAGCATAAAATTGCACAAAGACATACACCGTCCTTGGTTTCTATATGAAGTAAACTAATTTATGTTGATCAGTATGATGGAGTGAAAGTTTCCCTCTAGAACTGGTGTTAAAACTTAATTCTCACAGTTGTGATATTAAGGAGCATGGCTGAAAAAGTGAAGTATTACCTATGAATTCCAGTAGGGGCATATTAGATTGAAAGCAAAATTTTGACACATTGTATATCTTTTGGTTGACTTTAAAATGGAAATCAAGGATATGATACTTTGGATAAGAGGTTTTCTTTTTGTTTCCACAGAAAATGAGAGATTTCAGACTTATTCCCAGTTAAAGAAAAGCAGGGTTGATTGAAAAAGACCCCCTAGATGGCCCAGACTGTTTCAGAGCCCTTCTGTTGAAATTTCCTTTAGAACTGCATCCAAAACAACTTGAAGGAGACTGGATGAGGTGGCCCATCCTTACAGACTACTCCACTAAAGACTTGTCCATAATCCTAAATTTTTCTTTGGGTCCCCATAAGATTGCCAGCATCCTCATTCAGCAGGAAGTTGCCTAGAGAACTACACCCACATTCCCAAAAAATAGATTACAGATCTTTGTCTTTGCTTAGAATGCTGGTTTCAAGTTGTTATAGATAATGGTGAAAAAAATTAAACAAAAGAAATTAGATTTGAGGTTCTTGTTTTAAAAAGAAAAAAGGAGTTATGTAGTGGGATTATGTTACATTGTAAATAATTGTCCCACTTACTTGTTAATAAAAACTCTGATTGGCAGAAGGCAGACAGGAAGTGTGGGCTGGGCTTCTAGACTAAGAAAATTCTGGGAACAGGAAGAGCAGGACAGAGACGCCAAAAGAGATTCCAGGAGATATGGCAGCAGACACAAAAGAAAGAAGACAATGATGCTGCTCTGAGAAAAGGTACCAAGCCACATGGGTAAACAGATTAATGGAAATAGATTGAGTTAAGATGAAACAGCTAGCAATATGTCTGAACCATAGATCAATCAGCATAAAATTAATATAAGCCTTTGTGTGATTATTTGGGGCAAAGAGGAAGCAGGACTGAGAGTGGTCTAAACTATGGGCTAGGCTGGAGAGTGTGGGCCAGAAACTTCATACTACAAAGGCTGGAAAGGCCAGGCAGATATGGCATAAGAAAAGCAGAAGAAAGCTGAAGGTTACCCAAGATGATTCAGCAGAGGGATGAATTGTGGAGGCTAAACCTGGGGGTCAGGTGAAGTGCCGTGTCATCACTTATGGAGCTTAATTATCTATATTCTTTTGTCATGTTTGTAGCACGGACATGCACCTATACAGTACCTATTTTCATACACTTTACTTGTCACATTGCTCTAAGATGCTGTGAGAAATTGATGTGGTATGTCTTTGTTATGCTGTGAATACCATTGGATAAGAAAGGAACTGCTTTGGCCAATGGCAGAGCAGCTTAGAAATCAAGTGAGAAATTCAAGTGTAGAAATAGGAGAAGGAAGGGAGAGTCATAAGGGATGTGATCCAGCTGCCCAAGAAGCAAGATGTAATGGAACACAGGTAAGCCACAGGCCACGTGGCAAGATAGATTAATAAAAATGAGTTAAAATGTAAGAGCTAGCTAGCAATAAGCCTGAGCCGTAAGCCAAACAGCACGTAATTAATATAAGCCATTGTGTGATGATTTGGGACCAAGAAGGGCTGCGGGGCTGAACCTCAGGCTAGGCCAGGTCTCAGGCAGGAGTGATTTATTTGGACTGTGGAGCTAGGTTAGGCCAGAAATATCTTAAAACAAGAAACAGGCTGGTGATGATGTAACCAAATTAGTAGAGTGCTTTCCTAACACACACACAGCCCTGGGTTCTAGGCCCAGTATACATAGACTGGACATAGTGATTAACACTTGTAATCTGCGCAATTGGGGATAGATGTGAGAGGATCAGAAGTCCAAGGTCATCTTTTGAAAAAAAAAAAAAAAGCTACTCTAATAACAAAAGTAGTGGAAAAATCAAATATATATACTTCATTAATTGGTCTCTTTGGAGAAAGAATCAATTTTATATTTCAGGCTCATCAACTTAGATAGATGTCAGAAAAGTATCATTTATCTAACTGAAACAACCTCCAAGTTTTCTGAAGATGATGCATTGTAAAATCAGATAATACTTGTAAAAAGTTTTTCCTAGAGTATAGAAAGGCAGAGATAACTTTTCAAAAATTAAAAGTAACTATTATCCTATTTTTCTTGCCATCTTTAGTTATGTATTGATCCAAATGCCCTCATTTTACAGGAGGAAATGGGAGAGGTCTAAGTGTAGAGTAAAAACGATGTATAAGCTATGGGAAGATCTACAGAAGCACCTTTTATTTCACGTAACTGAAGTATACTATGGAAAGCGGGGCTTTTAAGCCATGAATTGATTTGGGTGTTTTATGAGAAGTCTGATCAAAGACCTTAGAACACAGCATGCAATTTCCAAATGATGGGGAAATTAACACTAAGACACCACAGCAGCTGTGGTGGCCTCCGGCCAACCATACAGCCACTCCAGCAGCGGTTCGCAGGTAACATGATAAGCATGTCAGCTCTGACATGAAAGAGTAATATATTTTACATATTCAGACAAGCACAGAGAATACAAACGAAGTGCTTGTTAATAGAATTCTCTCAAAATTCTAGCAGAAGGCAGAGTAGCATCATATAAAACATATACTTTGTATAAATACTAGAGCAAGCTCTATTGCGCATGCATGGAGTGGGGCTTAATTCAACCACAGCCAGACTTAAACCTTCAAAACTAAAATAGTAATACACAGTGACTGAAAAACACCAACTAGCATGTATATTATTCTATGAGGTCAGGTACAGGGACACTATCCTTAATCTTTATTCAGGACTGCTGCCCACGCTATAAACTTATCATCATGTATTTATAGTTGCTCACAAAATGTTTCTCAGTGGAGCACGTTACAAGTAGTTTTCTTTAAAAACACAGATATCTTGATTAAACATACTTCTGTTTTCCAATTTTAGGGGAACAAAGTAGCAGAATAAAGGAAAGATGCTTAGCTCTCATCTACATGGAGCCTGCAAGAAAAGCAAAGGCCTGACTAGGTTTCGGAAATGATCTCTTTCTGCTGTCCTATAATGGATTGGTGAGTTCATGTTACCCATGGGATTGTCTGGGAACCATCTAGATACCAAGGATTTTACAGTGACTTAAATTAAGGAAGCTGGAGAGATAGCTCAGTGGTTAAGAGCATTTGCTGATCTTATAGAGGACCCAGGTTGGATTCCCAGCACCCGAGGGGAACAGACACTATCTTTTGACCTCTGCTAGCACAAGGCGTACACATCTTGAACATAGATACATGCTGGCAAAATACACATGAAGTAAAATAATTTTTTAAAAAATGTGACTTGGAGGTGTGGGGCTGCAGAGGTGACTCAATAGTTAGGGACCTTTGGAGGTCTTCCAGGAACTCAAATTCAGTTGTCAGCGCCTTCATTGAGTGGTTCGCAACTGCTTATATTTCTAGATCCAGGCAATCTGATACTCCCTTCTACCTACCTTCTGACACAAACAAAAATAAATCCTTACAGTAGTAAGTAAAAATGATGTTTTGTTTACAATTTGATGCTGTCTAACAGTGACATCCCAAGTACACCTCAGGAAAGTTATTTGTGTTATTATATGAAATAACAGTTGGAAACAAACAAGAATGTGGTATATTCTAAAAACTATTTTAAATTTTGTCAAATTAACAAGTGATAAACTTACTTTGTTCGGATATATCAGAGCCCAGGTCTCTTGAAATTAGTGGTTACGCATTGAAGAGAAATTATGATTGCATTATAAGTATACATTCTTGTATAAAACAACAATTATATTTAACCATTTATGTTGTATATTCCTAAAATATAAAATATTAATGTGCTTTCTAGGATTCAAGTTTCCTTTAATGCCCTTTGTGTCTCAGATAGTGTCTGGGATTAGAGATTATAGGTAATTTAGCTGTTTATTGGAGAATATTCAGTGTTTTATAAAGCAGTAACATTCCTTTATGAAATATTTCCTTCTGAGAAGAATACCAAAAAATCCACAAGTACCTAGAAAAAAGGAAATGAACCCACTTGTGTTACCATTGTTGTTTTTTTAAACATGCTAAATAAATTATAGGCTATTCTCTGCTTTTGAGTTTGGCATCTTTGAAATGCAAATGATTTTCTATATCTTTAGGGTGCCATTTAAAATTTATTCTTTTGTAATTAATTTTCAGAGTTTCTTAATAAATGATTCTAAGTGCCTAAGAGCCTCTTTCCAGTAGGGCTATTGAGTAGGGATGAAAGCATATCAAATATACCCATCTGAAGTGTCCTTTGTTTCTATGAACACTGAAGAAGCCATGCATTATTATACTTGAGTAGATACATTCTGTGTTCTGAAATAACTATGAGCCTGTTGGTCATCATTTCTATGAGCAGAGTACCTATAGCTTCCTTTACTTTTCCTATAATACTTGTTCCATTGGGTTTTACATTTCTAGGCACACAAGCTTTCCAATTCCTTGTGTGTAGATCTCATGTTGCAATTTTTAAAACATATTTTCTGAATAGGAATGTGTTGACTGCATGTGTACCTGTGTGCCATGTAAGTGCTTGGTGCCCATGAGGGCCAGAAGAATGAGTTGGATCCCCTGGAACCAGAGTTATAGACAGTTGTGCCAGCATGAAGGTGCTGGGAATTGAACCCAAGTCTTCTAGAAGAGTAGTCAGTATTCTCAGCTGGTGAGCCATCTCTCCACCCTCTCACGCTGCAGTTTTTCATAAATGAACTAGTGATGAAGGACCCAGAGAAGACAGAGAAATAGAGCTACAGGCAAAGGGAATTTCTAGCAAGTAACTGGTTAAAACCTAAAACTTCCCAAAATATTACAAACGTACACCATGAATGGAAATAATGCCCTCTAACTTCATAACTGAAAGATAGTAGAATTGGACAATTTTATGTGTATTTTCCAAAAATAAAATGTTTTAATACATAGTTTCCAGAGATGCTTTTTAGTTAGAGCTGTTTTCTAGTCATAAAAGACCCTCCTTTTCACTGTGTAAGTTAATATAGCCAGTGTCCACATGATTCTGTGTCTACCATGATGACTTTTCAATCAGCCCAGCCTTTGAGATAGTATGTCCCTCTGAGTATTTGTGTAAATTAAATAGCACTTCCAATTTTATTTGTAACGAAAATTTAATTTACTTTAATAAATTTATCACTGACAAACAATAAGCCATCTAACAGAGACACATGCCTTACGCAGTATTTCTTTGAATGTCTATAGCCTCAAATGATCTTCACTAAAGTTAGCAGAGGTACATAAATACTTCTTGAAGTTGATATGTTACCTAGAAATAAGTATGTGCCAGACTTATTAACTTAGAATTCTAAATCTTCTTGAATTAAATGCACCTTACTTTATCTTTTTTATTAATTTGAACTGGACAATCTCTAGGATGTCAGACAGTCCTGGGTATCGAAGCAAAATTGAGTAAGTAGGACCGTCTACTCTTTGGTTGCTCAAATCTTGGAGGGAGAGAAGCTGTAGACAGGTGAGTGTATTTCCATGGAGTGAGGACTGGATGTTTTTCCCTTGGGAAAGTGTCTCTGGCTTCCTCAGTTTACAACCTCTTCAGTCAAAGTTGCACCTTCCACCGCACAGCTAATTTGTGAAGTGCAACCTCTCTAACTCTTGGCTTTTTCTCCTAGTACTGATCCATAGTACTGTGAAATCGAATAACATGACAAATGCTTTGTCCTTATCTAATGGAGACATTCATCAGGTATCAGCTGCTTCTAGGGCCTTAAATGTGACACCTCATCAAAGCAATTTGTTTAATAAGATCTAAAATAATTTGAGTGGGTGTGTGTGTGAGAGAGAGAAAGAGAGCGCCTGTGTATATCTCTCTGCGTGAACATGAACATAAGCTTGTGCATGTGTGTACACTATACAATCATTTTTAAACTATTTATTAACACATTGGACTAGGACAAGTACCACTTGGGTACATCTCCACTCACAGAGATTGGCCATGTATGTGCAATCATGGGTCTCAAAATTCCTTTGACCTTTCTCCTGACCATAACTGAATGGTATGAGTGTAGACCCATAATTTAGAAAGTCAGTACAGAGCCCTGTTCTTTTCAGTTTTCCTTTGGCCAGTGTAAACAATGATCTCCTTCGGATATAACTTAGAATCCAGGGGTAAATTCCACTAGCAAAATGGAACCTGCTTTGAGTATGGTAAGAAGCTGTGTGTTCTTTTGGAGTCTCTATTTTTCCTTGGATATTTAGTGACTAATGTGTTAATAAAATGTGGCACACAGGCGAAAGGAAGAAGATTCTAATAATAATATTTATAAATATTACTCATGTAGGAAGTATAATTAAAAATTCTTACTTTCAAATGCTCTGTTTATGCAGATGGAGAAAAGTATCTACAATAATATAAATTTAGTAGTGTATATAAATGTTGTATGCATCATTTAAAAGCTAAACAAAGCCATAACTACTGTGCTTTATCATTAACAAACAATTAAACAAACAAATAGGATTTACTTTTAATTCTTGGCTATAGTTGTTGGTGTGTTTTAAAAAAAGAGATGGGAGAGAATGTAACCACTCAGACATTTGTGTTTACTCTCCCTCATCTTTTAGAACGTACTGTTTCCACTTGACTCATCCTGAGATATTCACAGTTCTCAAACAGTGTATGGTTCTGATTTTTGTGTTTGGTGGTCCTGGCTCAAGCCTTAGGGAACAGCAATGCTCGCAATAAAACTGACATTTCATAGGACCCCCAGGACTCAATTAGAATAGACTCCAAATTGCCTCTCACTCTAGGGAAAGAGTCATAATTCAGTTCATTTAGATAATATGAAGACAAATAGAAACAACTGGTGCACAGTGGGGCTTTAAAATGAGTGGTGGGAATAACAGATGATGTAGGACATTGGGCAAGTTTTTGCATAGCGAAGCCTCTTATACAGGGTGATGAATATATACTGATAAGCACACACATAATCTTTACAAGGATTTTGTAGAGCCATGAAAGTGTAGTATGTATATGAGTATGTGTGTATGTGTAAATGCCAATATAAGTGTGTGTGCATATGTGGCTCTCTACATTTAGCTTAGTTATTCCTGGAAAAAGTATCTGTTCTCATAAATATACAACATAAATATTTTCTATTTTCAATGTATACACTATTTTTTGAGGTTTCGTTTTTGTTACAAATAAAATATACTAATAACTTTTGAAATTCTTCAAATTGTTTATGGGTATACCCCCTACCGTTTAGAGCTTCTAAATTACCAAAGTAAAATAGTAACTCCTCTCTCTCTCTCCCTCTCTCTCTCTCCTCTCTCTCTCCCCCATTGTGTGTGTGTGTGTATGTTGTGTTGTATTTACCAGGATTGAATAAAAAATGTTACAGAGCGCTTCCTCTCTCCCTCTGCTCCAGCAAATCCACTGCCCCAGTGTCATCCAGCTTAACAGCAGACCACCAATTCCAGCCACCTCCCACCCACCCCATCTCTAGTGGATCCACAGAACTTCCCCTATTAACCTCCCACACTCCTCTCATCTCTTTATCTCAGCCCCCAGCTCACTAAGGCACTCTCTGGGAAGCTACGTTTCACTCTGATCAGGAAAGCAGGTAGGCTAATTGCAGATCTCCATGTCTCCCTCCATTCTCCCAAGTCCAGTCCCCGGTCTCATTGCCAGCTCTGTAGCAAACCTTCCGCGGTATATCTCCTCATTCTCTGCTCAGTTCCCAAGGCACTAAACAGACCGTGGGTAAGTGGAGGTCTCACCGAGGTCCAGGAAAGAGGGATAAGCAGACGAGGCTCACTGGTAAAGAGACCGGGGGAGGATCTGGGAAATACCCAGGAATAGGCGCCTAATAGATAAGAAATATAGATGGAAATATGGAAATATGGGAAACTCAACCTCGCAAGTTCGGCTGATTCCGAACTTCGAGAGTTACTAAGGAAACAGGGAATTTAAATAAAAGCTCGGACCGCACTCGGATAAGGGAGATTAGTACATGGTTCTTGACAGGAGGGAGCCTTAAAGTTCTCAATTGAGATCAAGTTAAGGTAGAATTACAAAAGACACTGAGAGATCCAGCTAAAGTAGCAAAAAAAAAAAAAAAAGAACATATAAGAAGCGCAGATAAGCCACGTGCCACGTGGCCAACAGATTAATAGAAATGAGTTGATTTAAGATGTAAGACCTAGCTATCAATGTGCCTGAGACATAGGCCAAACAGCATAAAGTTAATGTAAGCGTCTAAGTCATTTTCTGGGGGCCTGAGCACCTAAGCAGTCTCAAAGTGGCAGGTCTGTGGGTCTTGGACTTCTGGCCGCCCGGGACCGAGAAACCTCTTTATAACAGATGGCGACCCCCCCCCGTCTTTCCCATAAGCCCCCCTCCAATTTCTAAGTTTCAGATCCTAATTACCTAGGAACACAATTTACTTAGAACCCCAGTGGCCAAACCTATCAGGGTACCAGAAGAACTTCATACCAGGAAACACACAGCCATCACATTCTCCTAAGAACCAGAGAGGGAAAGAAACCAAGGAACAAATCACCATCCACCTAAAGTTATAATCTTCCCAATACCTGTTTCCTAGATGCCAGTTTTAATACATAATCAATAGCAATGAAGGCGCTATGTCTTCACTAAAGCCTTTTTATGGTAGGTGCTGCTAATTATACCGCAGCTCACACACAAGAAAAAGACCTTAAAATAGCCTATAGGACCATAGTAGAGGCCCTAAAAGAAGAAAGAAAAAAACCTCCTAAAAATCTATGAAAAGGAAAACAGTGAAAGAAAATTGACGACACAGTTCAAGGCCTGAAAGCGGAAATGCAGTCAATAAAGCCGACTCCAACTCCTTTACTGGCTTTTGGGACCCGACTCTCCATAATGAGTAGATGTGCTTGCCAAGTCTTCATACATGGCAAGGTGCTTACTCTTACTCCAACTTGATATGCCATGTTTTGGTGATACTCATGAGATCTGCCCTGTAGTGTGGGTATCATTAGTATCATTAGTTAGTAATGATAATCATATAAACTCTATGCATTAGTATTGTCACATGCTTTAACTCATTCAAAACAAGACAAGCCTTACTGAAAGGCAAAGAATCTATTATTTATAAATAAAACTCATTCTGTATGTAGATCTGAGTGTGGTATTGCACATGTCATTTAAATAACTGATAAAGGGGGTATTTGTAGAAATAAAATGTATTCTCATCATTTCTAAAAGAAAAAATGGTAAGGATGTTATATCATGGAAATTAAAATTTCTGGAGTTAGGACATACCTGTGATTATAATATCTAAATGTTACTTCAGATTTAAATTATGCAAATCATTACAGTGACATTATTTTTCCTGATTCTAAACACATGGTTTGAACTGGAAGTGTGGCATCACCCTTTATGTGCTCATATATTGCTTGTTTTTTAAGACGGGGTTTCTCTGTAACTCTGGCTGTCCTGGAACTTGCATTGTAGACCAAGCTGGCCTAGAACTCAGAGATCCACCTGTGTCTGTCTTTCAAGTGCTGGGATTAAAGTCATGCACTACTACTGCCTGGCATATGTTCATCTCTTACGTCTTTCAAATCTTCTTCAGATATACATCCATTGCTCAGAGGGATCACTGTTGTTCGTGGAACCAGGAATTCATCTGTATCAGAATAATGTACTGAAATGAAGATCTCTGAGAGCTTAACACCCATCCTAAACTCTACCATAAAAATCATGAAATGGCAATTCCCTTTTGTAAAAGCATCCATATGCTCTTGCTAGGCTAGTGTTTTCATCTCAATTTATTTTTGTTCTTTAAAAGAGGGAATTCAGACACCTTAAAATGAAGCTTACTTTTAACTAATTGTGTTTACTCCCTGTCATCATTTTGTTAAAGTAAAAGCACCTGACTACATGTAATGTTTTCATAAAAACCAAAAGGCTCACTTGAGTCGATCAGCAGAGAAATTTCTACTAAAATTTCTACTAAAATGCTCACATACAATCACCCCATTTTTTTAAATGATGCCCCTAAAATTCTCAACATTGTTGACATGATCCTATATGCAGGTTTGAATCAAAAACAGGCCATTATTTTAAATAAGGGCAACTAAATGTTTTTAGTTATTATTATTATTTCAGGCATGCAAAGATTTCCAGTGCATGAATTTCATTTAATCCTCTGTACAATAAATTTTTGACAATGCTATTGCATTTCTTTGCAATTGAAGAAATCAAGCCTCTGAGAGGCTAAGTATCTTCCATAATGTAATTGCCATGCATTAAGTGGCATTATTTCTAAAGTATAATACAATTCAGGCTGCCTGACTAAATCATTCACTTAACTAGTGTTTCATGCAATTGTGTATTATATATGAATTTTAGGTGCACTTTTTGGTAGTTAGCCTATGAAGTGTCTTAGTTTAGTTTTAATTGCTGTGATAAAACACCCTGGCCAAAAGCAACTTGGAAAGGAAAGGTTTTATTTCATTTACACCTCTCCAGCCACACTCCATCACTGGGGGGAAGGAACAGGGACTAGGAGGCAGAAACTGAAGCAGAAGCCATGGAGGGTGCAGATTACTTGCTCCTCACGGCTTGCTCAGCCATCTCTCTTATACAATTCAGGATTACCTGCCCACCTTTGGGACCACCCTCCTATGGGTTGAACCTGCCCATATCAATCTTCATTCAAGAAAATTCCTGATGGACTTTCTCATAAACAATCCGATGGAGGTGCTTTCTTAACTGTTTCTTCTTCCCAAATAACTTTTAGTTTCTGTTATGTGAACAAAACTAAGATACATATATGCATTCTTATTTACATGAAAATATTTATCTATACTTACTTATATTACCATATTACTATTTAAAGAGTAGAATAACCTATAACATAATCATGGGATTCATAGCGTACAGAAATGTTGGTGTTTTCAAGACTTTTCCCCCCAGGAAGACATGTATATAAAACATGCCTCTTCTGTTATGTCATAGCTCACATAAAAATAAACCCAAATATTGCTCAACTTTGAAATGATATTTTAAAATCCATCTTTTCCTACTTTGGAAAACTTAAAGAAAGATGAGTACAAAATGAAGACTTTATAATGTGGATTGATTAATTTATTAACTATATTAAGCAAGAGAAGTGGTGATGAATAGGGAAAAGGAGCCTTCCCTGAGTTTCCATTTCAGTCAAAGAGGCAGATGTTAATCTAATAATCATGTAAGTAAAGTTTCAGGCCATGTTCTTATGGGAATTTAAGCTAGTTATTTGTCAAGGATGTCAGTGAAGTTTCCCCTGAAGCACTAATAATTGGTTCTACATTTTATGCATGATGAGAACAAGATGAAGCAAAAAGAATGTGGACCAGCCCATCCCATAAAATAGCCTCTTCAGGGGAAGAGAGACCATGCTGGAGAGAAGATGGACTAAGACACAGGATAGTCGCATGGAACCCCAAGTAAATCACAGCATGAGAAAAGATAGAAAGACAGTTGCCACTCGGTTCTCGTCCCTAAAACTGACATTGAAAATAGCCGACATTTACATGCAGCATAATGCCCCACCACAATGCACAAGCTGAGAAACACTGAGCACATTCAAGGAATCCAGTATTCACCTCCAGCCCCAAAGAGTCCATAACTCTCTTGAAACAATGCCACCAGTTGGGACCAAGTATTTAGACAAGGGTCTGTGTTGGGCATTTTGCCTATAAACACATAATGGAATAGGAGGTAGCATTGTCATGAAAAGAAAAATGGTGGACTTTACGGGGTTACTATATCATTAAAAAGCTGGAAAGAGTAAGAACAGAATGTCAGAAGTGGAACAAAACACAGAATAGCTATAGGCCAAATGAAATTATCAAGCCCACTGTCTGCCCTAGGAGCGAACTAGGAATTCATTATGCTGGTAACTGAAGTCTGGTGAAATCCTCAACACTCTCCTTGTCTTTTGCACACACTTGTTGTTGGGGACAAGCCACTGTTAGCTTATTAGGTTTATTTCTGGGCCAAGTCCTAGATCTGGGCTCCATCTACTTACCAGGTCTACAAGCAAGGAGAACGATAGGAGATGTGAGAAGAAATGTTGTGTATCAAACCATCTTCTGTAGAGCATACTTCATGCCAGATAACTGGACAACTCTGGAAAAGCCTAGGGCTGAATGGAGTCTCCAAGAAATGTGGGGAGAAACATTTGAAGCCATTCTGATCAGCAGTTTCCCCATAAAGATGCTAGCATGAGCAAAAGTGTTTTGTGGCATGGTAGGATGAAGTGATTCCTAAAGAGCTATACCATCAAGATCACTGTTTTCCCAGGCACTTTACGTCTCATTGCTATAAACTGCTTTCAATTCCACTCAAACAAGCCTAAGAAGTTTCTATCAAGTCATTCACAAACTTGGGAGAACCATAATTTACCCAAAACACTTTACTCTAGGGTATGCAGAATAATTGTACAGTCGTTGAAAACAGATTACTCCATTTACATATCAAAGCTATATAAATAACAAGTAATTTTAAAAAAAGGAAAAAAGGAAAAGAAAATCTCAATGTTTAGCAGAAGAGAGACTAGCTAAGTAGACCATGGTTTATCTGTGCAGTAGAATAGTTTCCAGTGACTAAAACAAACGAAATATGCATCATGTACTGGTAAATAATCAGCAATTCAAGAAGAATAGGAAGGGCAGACTTGGTCACGCCAGGCTACGTATGTGCCCCCAGGCAAGTAAACCATCCAAAAAGTCAATCAAAAAGAACTGAGAGACGGTGTCTATAGAATGGAACGAGGTTCTAGAGCAAAGGGAAGTCTGTATTTTTTCTTAAGTCCTTTGTCCTGGTGAAATATAGTCAAGCCATGAGCATATGCTCCTTTTCCCAAAATAAGTAAGCCAAGCTGAATTTGTTTCAAACATTAACCATTTTCTATGAAGATGTGGTATAATAATAATAATAATGCAAAAGCAAAGAGTGAGTCAGAGAAGATTCCTTTATTCCAGTGTTGCTTTCTCTCCATCTGTGCCAAAGGAAACTCTGCTGACTCAGAGTAACACAGCAGTGTGTTGGTCAAGACAGAAAGCTTCACTTCCTCCTCCAAAGTCTTTTCATGCTTGTTAATTTCTTCCTCTGCAGCTTGTGTATGTGGGCAAATGGTTAGGAACTGCATGTTTCAAAACCAATTGATTTCAGGAGTCAGTTATAATGCATTCTCCCTTAGTTAGCTTCCTATTGCTGTGACATTGCCATGATCAAGGCAATAAGAAAAGAAAGTGTTTAACTGGATTAAGAGTTTCAGAGTTAGAGCCCATGATGAGAGAGCAAAGGCATCATGGCAAGAGCAGCTGGGAGCTCACCATCTTGCTCTGCAATCAGGAGGCAAAGCTAACTGGGAAAGCCAGAGACTTTTGAAATCTCAAATTGTGTCCCTAGTGACACATGTCTCCTCCAACAAGGTCACATCTCCTAATCCTTCTGAAATAGCTCTACCATCTGAGGACCACATATTCAAATATGTAAACCTATGGGGAACATTCTCACTCAATCTACCACATCAATCTACCACAATATCGAAATTCCAATGAACCTTCCTTAAAGCAGAGGCAGGTGACCTTCTGCTAACATTCATTAATGTTCTAACATTTGGGTTGATATAATCTTCAACCTAAATGTTAGAATATGACAACATAATATTAATTTGGGTTCTGATATTTAAAGAGCCCAAAATAACTACAATAAACCACAAAATTTGGAGGACTCATACTTCCTGACTACAAAATTTGCTACAAAGCTTTAGTGTTCCAACAGCACTGTGCTATTTTAAGTATAGACTTACAGACCAACGAAACAGAACTGAGAGTCCAAAACCAATCCACACACTATAGTTAATTTACTTCACCAAGGGTGCCAGACACTCATTAGGAAGAGATAATCTCCTTAAAAAAAATAGTTCTGGAGTTGGGTGTAGTATCATACTCCTTTAATATTGGCAGAGACTGATGGATCTCTGTGAGTTCAAGTCCAGACTGGGCTATATAGCAAGTTCTAGGTCAGCGCTTATCTCAAAACGAACAGTCCTGAGACAACTTGATGTCTTCAAACCAAAGAATTATTGAGAACTTTAGCATTTACAATATCTAAAAATAACTGATTATAAACCAAAGATGTAAATAAAATATTAAAATTACAAAGAGTTTGTGAAGAGAACAGGGAGACTGTCCTCATGACATTAACTAGCTACATTTCTTGGATTAAACTCACAACAACAAATAATAACAGAAACATAATGGGTCTTGGTCATTTTTTTAAAAAAATTCTAGTTTTATGAGTGTCACGAGGAAGTGAAAATAAAACTTACAGAATGAGAGAAAATATTTGCAAATCATTTTAATAGGGCATTTTGCTTAATACATAAAGAACTCTCAGCTCAGTGATAGCTCAATGATTAAATCAATAGGGGAAAACGTAAGCAAAGAGTTTGGGTTGACATTACTCCAAAGAAAACATATAGTCAGTGAGTACATGGAAATGGTCAACATCATAGTCACCACAGAGATGCAAACTCAAACCGCATAACTGTCACTTCCCATAAACTAGCAAAGTTAAAGGTTGGTGAGGATGCACAGACATGAACGCTCCCATTCTGTGAATGGATTTACACAGTGAGACCAACACTGCTAAACATGTCGGCCACCTCTCAAAAAGTAGAATAGAGTCATGTGACCCACTAATTCTTTTCCTTGTGGCCACCCTAGAAAAATGTATGTCTATAGATAAGTCTTCAAGGTATTTACATGCCTATGAAGGAGAAATACCCAAATAGATATCAGCTGATGAATGGATAAATAAAATACAGGGTGTTCATATAGTGAGATATAATTAAACATAAAGAACAGAGTACTGATCTATGATACTGCAGGATTAAATCCAGAAGATATTATGTTAATGCTGGCTCCCAGGTGCTGGGAACAGTCTATCAGTCTGACAGGATTATTTAAAGGCACAGAGTTGTTTTAAGCATTTTCTATTCCCTTACCTGCTAGAATGTTCTCTACCCATGCTCCATCTAAACAAGCTAAGAAATATGGCTTGTTATGCATTGCATCACCACCTTGGTCCCCCACTGGAATGGGATTAGGGTTCCTTTTATAGATGATATAGATATTCTAGAATTAGGTTGTAGACATTTTAAATATACTAAAACCCACAGAATTGTACAAGCAAAATAGTTAAAGTAGTAGGAAAATTTGTTTCGCATTTCACTTTGTACTTTATGTAAATGATACTTCAATGACACAAGCATCACAGGGCCAATAAAGATCAGTAGCAATTATTTTTAAGAGTATGTAAAGGGATAAATGGTAAAGAAATAGTTGAAAAATATTGGCACCCAATTTTATGAACAAACGTGTCCAGTAACCTTATTTGGTATAAATGTGCTAGGATAGATCTCATGCTGATTCGGTGGGATAAGAACAATGGTTGACTGGGAGACATGTACATCAATAGAAAACAGGAAGTCATTAACTTGTGCTTCTAGAAGAGACACCTGAGACTACCTCAAAATACAAGCAGCCAATCAAATGGTAACAGTTGAAGGGGCCACTTTGTATTTCAAATTGTCTACTAAACAGCCAGTTAGTCAAAGATGCGCTGTGGATGCATGCAAATGACACTTTCAGCAACCTGCCAACTACTCTGGGGGAAATAGCGAGTGAACCTTTAGCAATTTCTGGAGTGCTCACAGTGCAGTTAAACAAGCTACCTAAGAGTTCCATGGAATGCTAACTTCTTTGTTTGAAATGAAACTCATCAGTCCTACAATAAAGCACTTATCACCACAAAGATCAGCACCATGCTCATGGGTGTGTCACTAATTTTCACCCATGCATTCAGCAAATGTTTGCCAAGTGTCTACCATACATGAGGTAGGAAAGGATACAAGGATGCTTACGTTTGTACAACATTCTTTGTGGGTATCAGAAAGAATGTAAAATGACAGGATTCTTTGCTTAGGCTCCCCTAATGATGCCCTGTCTTTTTAGAGAATAAAAGCCAAGGTTCTTACATAGTTTCTGGAGTTGTTGTATGATTAGCCTACATAACCCTCCTTCATCTCTCTTGTCTCTACTCCCCTTTGTGGCCTTCGCTGCTTCCACTATGCATACTGGCTTCTCCTGTTCCCACCATGTTCCTCACTACGCACTGGTCTCCCTACCAACTCTTCGGCCCACCTTTCCTGTATGGACTCATTCTTCTTTTCCAGATTTTTCAAGTTTTGTATATACTGCATCTTCTCAAGGTGTATCTATCCCCTACAGCCCTATCTAAAACCGCAACCCACCTACCTCCAGAATTTCCTAGTCTGTCACCTACTCTAGCTCCTTTCTCCAAGTCTGAATTTAAGACACAGATAGCCCTACTTACTACGGATACTGCTACTGGCCTAATCATACTCCAAGCTGCATGAGGGCAGAGACTCATTTTTGTTGACGCTGCTTACTGCTCTCTCTCACACACACCTACTGTACCACATGAGTCACAAATACTTTTAAGGCTGACCTGGAATTCACAGAGATCTATCTTTTGTCTCTTCAGCACTGAGATTAAAAGCATGCTCAACTAGGACTACTGAAGAGTCTAAGTCCCTTTGAAGTGTCTGTTTGGGGACACTCTTCTAGAAGACCTGAGAAGGTAGCTATCACATGCTGGCACTAGCAGCTACAGGAAACCTCTGAGATGTGAGAGGGAGGGTACTGTCACTCCACAGTGGATACATAGCATTTCCTAAGATACCTGAGTATCAGTTAGCTGTGCTTCGCAGTCCTGTTCTGGCCATCAGTACCTGTCCATGAGCTATGTGAGGGGTGACAGAGAATCTAGATGCAGTGTTTATGGGGTAATGGTTTGTATTTCTAACACAGTCCCAAAGAAAATGGGAACAATGAGCTGGTAAAAAAAAAAAAATACTATTTCCTAATCTTTTGTGATCCTCACAATCCCTAGTAGCTCAAGCATTAAGTTATTCATTCTCTCATCTTGTTCTAATTTCTTTCTCTTTCTTCTCCAAAAGAAAGAAGAGGAAAAAAAAATCCTTAGTGCTTTATGCCTAATTAGAATTTGGCCATAATATATTTGCTGAAATGTCCTCTCTTTTGTTTGTAATTCCTGTCTGTGTATATTTATAGACTGAGAACTCTCAAGGCCATTTAATCATGACGGTTCTAATCAACAGAAAGGATTTATCAGGAAAATGGTTATTTAGAAATATGAGAAAATTGCAAATGGGGCTTATATGCGTAGATGGAGGATTATTGGGATACAAAGTGGGGCCCACTGAGGCTCCTTGGTTGGCCTTCGGATAGTAGGAGAAAAGCTCGAGGCTGGCTGAGAAAAGATGTCGCTTTCCATTCCTGTCACTGGCTAAGTCATCTGGACACATGCATTGTCTTGAAGCGTTTCAAGTAAACTTCATGGATTTGTCTGTAAAAATGAGAGATTAAGGTGAGCCTCTAACAACTTATTTACCCTCTAAAGTTTAAAAAACAGACAAACAAACAAACAAACAAACAAAAAACCGGTGACCATCCACCAAGAAGCATAAATCCTCAGGTGCTATTCCTGTTTTCAAAGCCTGTTTCATTTCTCAAAATAGCAAGTGCAGATAACAAGGTTCTGCACTGAAGAGTCCATGCTCACAGACCTAACATGAAGAAATAAGACCATTGAAGCCTCTTAAGTCTTTAAGCAAAACTCCCCTCACTAGTATATTCTAAAACAAACAAATATCAGCTATTTATATTGGACCATTACATAGTAAAGAATTTTATTTATGAGTCTGTTAATTTTAAAAGGCATTTAAAAAAATAAATACAGCATTTCTCAGGGATGGAACCATGGTTCAGTAGTTGAGAGCTTGTACTGATCTTTCAGAGGATCTTAGTTCAAGTCCCACTTGTAACTCTAACTCTAGGATGGTCTTATGTCTCTGGTCGCTGATGGTATCTGTACTTATACAAGCCTCTTACTCCTGCAACACATTCATAATTTAAAACAAAATGTCTTTTTGAATAGAATTTCTCGTTAGTGAATAAAATAGGACTTTTACTGTTGGTGAATAAATTTTTAAGAGCAAATTCAAAATTTGACTCCTAAGAGCTTGGAGTGTTCCAGTTCTATCATTAAAACTAGTTTATAGGAAATTAGGCAAAAATTTATGAGCCTATTAAACATTTCAGGACATTAAACATGTATTTTAACCAAAAAGATTAAAAGGGTGAATTATATACAATGAATAAACAGAACATATAGATTTTAATTTTTTGGTTGAGAAAAGCCAGAGAGACAAAACAAAATACCTTCCTAATGCTTGGTAAATTTACAAAATAAAGTTGAATATTGAAGATGTTTTTAAATTTAAAAATTATAAGCAAACAATGTGAAACTTATACAAAATATTAATTTTATATTTACTTCGGTGAAAATCAGTGGCTCAAGGTCATCCTTGGTTGCATGGTGAGTTTTAGACTAACCTAGGCTCAAATGATACTCTATCTCAAAAAACTTATGATATATGGATAGATATGATAGATAATAGATAGATGATAGATAAATAGGTGATGGATGATAAATAGATGATGAAGATAGCTAACTAGCTAGATGATAGATCGATCACATATTTTAAACAAAAATTGGAAGCACCTGAGAGCCTAGGTTGCCATGCATCATAAGCTGGATAATGTCTTCCCATCAAATTTGGAACTTCTATTTATCAAAAATATCAATGAGATGAGTAAGCTACAGGAGAAATAACACACACACATATGCATATGTATATATAAGCAAAAGACTTCTATTCAGAATATATAAATATTTTTAGTAATCAATAACAAAGGAGTTGATAATGAAGAAGAGGGAAGAATAACTGTGATTTGTATGTAAAATGATAAAAAACAAACTTTTAAATAAAAAAGACCATAAGATCCGAAAAGAAATTTTAGAGAAAGATATACAGCTCAGCAACCAACAACAGAAAGCATTTAACACCATTATTGATCATGAACTGCTAATTAAAATCACAAGTTTACACCAGTGCTTTTACATCAGCAGAGTTAAAGCACTGCCATCAAGAGTAAAGAGTGCAGAATAACTGGGATGCTCATGCATTGCTGGTGGGAGTTTAAGCATATTCAACTACGTTGTAGTTAATATCTATTGAAGTTAGACATGTTCTCAACTGATACCTCAGGAGCTCTGTTTGCAGCTATGTATCTGAGAAAAATGAATGCGTGTTTACCATGTGACATGGACTAGTGTGTTCTCAGCAATCTTGTGAAAAGTCAAAAATGGAAAACAAATTGAATATCCCTCAACAGCAAATAAATTGTAGCATGTTCCTGTCATGGAAAACTACACAGGATAGAAATAATAATCCAGGAAAGCATGAAGGATTCCCAAGCCATCAGTCAGAGCATTGGTTCTCTGTGTGTGTACCAACTTGAAAGAGGCAGTACAATAAGGGTGCTTCCTTCTTTGTGACAGTCATAGGGCTATATCCAAAGGGAAAGTTCAAGCTCACACTATGATTGTACCTCCTGTGGGGTGCCCTGGTCCTTTGAAGGCATATTCCAGAGAGCATTATTCTTCTGTGCAAGCCCACTCGTGGCTCCTTTCTCACTCAGAGTCAAAGTTGAATCACAGTGAGTTGCCTTTGAGCACATACTGCTGTTCTCCTGGTCTCTGGGTTGCTTGCTTGGGTTTTGCTCTGGTGGCTGCCATTGAAGTTCACTTGCTCAAGGCACTGCTCTGAGTGGTCCCTTTCCCAGGGATGTGCCTGCCTCTCTCCCAGGTAGAAAGCTTACTCTCCCTTCCTTCGAGGCTGTTTGAATGGCGTATACTTAGCCCCATTTCAAAGCTTTTAAAACTGTAAAGCCATTTATTAACTCTCTCTTCCCCCCCTCCTCCGTGTGTGTGTGTGTGTGTGTGTGTGTGTGTGTGTGTGTGTGTGTGTGTATTCATGCATATGCACAAGCACATTTTTACTGAAAATAATTACAATTCGTGTAAATATCCCGAAGTAAGAAAGAAATGAGCTTCTGTGAGTCATCAAGAAACAGCAAAATATTAAAACAATGAAGAAAAAAAGCTGTTTCACTGGGTTGCTTTTAGTATAGAAAATTCTCTCACATTCTTATATTCCTACCCCTTTAGCCTTAAGCAAATATTTAGAATGCACTGAGACTTTGAAAATGTGGCCTTGGGGGGAAGCTTGGGAAATCAGCAAGATGTGGGAAGGTATGACAACATCCTTAACAGTGTCAGTGTGTGTGTGTGTGTGTGTATGTGTGTGTGTATGTGTGTGTGTGTGTGTGTGTGTGTGTGTGTGTGTGTGTACATGTGCATGCATGTTTATCCAGGAGGGAAGGTAAGAACTGAAAGTAATAAAGGTGTGAGTGAAATAAGCCAAATAAAGAAAAACTAATGCAGCCCCCATCCATTGTCTGGATATTGACCCCAGTGAGATTTTTTTTTAATTCTCCTTCAGCTAAAAAAAAAAAATAATAATGTTGGCTAGGTAAGCACTAGATTGAGACAGGGAATAAGAGTGAATCAGACCTCACAATCATGACTCAAAGGTTGAAGTTTCTGAGGGCACCCATTACCTGTGGGTTGCAGTGGCGAGTCCATGGAAGACCTCGCTATCCCACTGTTCTTAGGTCCTCAAAGTCTATTTGGGGAGTGAGTCTTGTATACTGGTCCTGTTTAACACACTAGGCATGCTGAGAAAACACCTTCAAAGAAAGACTTAGTGCACTTTCCAACCCTTGCCACCAATTAACTGACACAGCATTTGATTGGCATTTATGGGTTTTAGGGGCAACGCAATCTACATCAATAGGTTTGCTTTCACCAACTTCTTGAGTGACATGAAGTATTATCAGATGGTGGTATGAGTAGCCCTATCAACTGAATCAGATGACCTGAGAGTCTAGTCTGGAACGATGGTGGCATCTCTAGTGGGAAAAGTTGCTAGAGGGAGTATAGGACCAGCTTCAAAAGGAAACATGAGCACTGTGATTTTCTAGAGTGGTTTGAGCCAGCCCATATCACCTGTAGTAGGGGATTACTGTAAGCTATTCTTAAAGCAGATTGCTATGTGGCACATATCCAGGCAGAGAGACAAAGCACAGTGCTGAAGAACTTTGCCCAGGCAACCATATACAATCAAATTTCCTATTTACAGGGAAGGTATTGAAGAATTACATGCATTGTTGTCCAGTGGCAAATATGCCTTCCAAATACCACTTTTATAAAATATTCCTAGAAAAGATCTACCATGCCTTCTATGCCCGGCGGTCAGCCTGCCACCTACCATATCCTCCTTCCGTCTGAAGGCTTAATATACAGGCCTTGTGCTAAATTGTCCTGTCTCCAGTGACTGGAGGGCAGAGATCAAGTGCTGTGTTGGGAACCACAGCTGTGACTGCTTCATAGGCTACATGTTAGCAAAGCACAGCATGCTTCTCAGCATCCTTCATCTGGGATTTCCAGCCCTTTAAACAGCTTCACCAGCTTTCCTAAGTAGGCTGTATTCTAAGGATGAAAATTTAGAGTCTGATAGTGGTATAAACTTCAATTTCAAATGCTGTTGTTATGTATTAAATTATTATGTATTAAATTATTAAATTATGTGATTGGTTTGGTAAGTGAAGTAAGAAAAAAAATGTTTCAAAAATACTTCTCAGATTTAACAATGATATATAGGTATATGTGGTGGTTTAGATGAAAATGACCCCCATAAGCTCAAACTTAAGTGTGTGTGTGTGTGTGTGCAACTAAAATAAATTTTATTTCCAAATTTGAAACACTTGACTCTGATTGGAAAAATAAATCCACATAAATACAAATAAAAGTTGTAAAAGTCATGGGTGGTAGAGCGCTGACAAGACCTTTATAATAAACATCTCAGGCAAAGAACATCAGAATCCGGATTTGTTTCCTCCAAATCAGAAGATGTTTGTTTTGTTTGTTTAAAACAGAGTGTCACTATATAGACCAGTTGGCTGTGAGCTCTACCTTCCTCTTTCTAGTGTCAGGATCAAAGCCTTGCAGCACAACACTCAGTGGAAGAAGGACTTTTAACCAAGGAGAACCGAGTCTTCGGGTATAAAATTCAAGTGAACACGAGAACAAACCAATTAAAAATTAAAAGCCAGAACTTACTAGTTTTTTTTGCAGCTGTCACCCTCAGTTCTGAGTCACCCCTGGATTAACATTACACTTCTTGTTTCCCCATGGGTTGTGCTTTTTAAATATATTTGGTTTTTCTTGAATGCCTGTATAGTTCTAATTTTTAATTCAACTTAATTTTCTAACTCCGCTGAGGAGGTAAGGAAAAAAAAATACTCAAATACTTCCCAAATACATAAAGTTATTTCCACAATAAACTTATTTCTGTGGAGTGTGTTTTTTTTTTTTTTTTTTCTTTTGAGGAATCCAGGGCTTTGAAATCCAAATTTCAAAGAGAGTCCAGATGCTTCTGCCCACATCTGGACCCAGGGTTTCAGGAATAGACCTTGAATACAGACTGTTTGGGAGGGAATCATCACAGTCAGAAATTTGCATGCTAGTAGAGGGAGGGTTCAGAAGAGTCCTGCCTGAGCACCAAGAACCTTCTGTGTTTTAGGCGTGGTCCCTGGCATGCCAATCAAACAGGGAACCAATTTCAGCAGAGCAGAATCAGCCCTGATGTGGAAATGCCTGGTAGCTTTCCTTTGTGTGAGTCCAGACTGGCTGCTGCAGGGCAGTTTCCCAGGGCTGATGACTGATCACTCAGTCAGCTAGAAAAGCACAAGGGAAGAGAAGGTGCTTCACAGGAAGTTCCTTTTCTCCTCAAGGTACCACATCAGTCTGCAGAAGAGGAGAGGCTAGCTTCTCTCTGCAGAAGAGCAGCATTTGGGGACCCTTTCCCTACTGTACAGTTGTGACTTCTCTTAGAGAAGGCATGACATTCTTGTCACTGCCATGTATGTACATTTCTTCACGGACTTGAGGGATCTAGACAAGAGAAGACCTGCCCACTTTGGTTCCACCCTCCCTGGTAAATACTTAGGGGCACCATCTGGATTTCAAAGGTAGATGTTTTACCTTAGACTGGATAGCACTTTCTGTCCCCAAAGGCTGACACTACGGTATGTTCTGGGATACAGTTCTGTTTGACCGTAAGACATAAACTTTCCATTCAAGGAATCATCACGGGTCCATTGTGAGGAAAGGTAGCAGAGGAAAGAATATTATCAATCCTCCTTGTGAAGACCTACCTCATAATTCCAAGTTCAGCCTCTGCAGGACCAGTGTGCCATTCTCTTTCCCATCAGTGTGGCTCATATGACACTTCTTCATTAGTTCTAAACTCAGGAGTGGTAATGTGGGAATGAGGAACTAGAAGACACTCACTCTTCTGTACTTTACCTCTGAGAGTTTCACAGACCTCAATGATTAATGTCAATCACCCACCAGTAAGTCATTTGCCAATGGTAACCATGTGCAAAAACAAAATAGGTACCAGAACCAGGATATAACCTTCAAAATCCCAACTTATCATTTGCCCAAGAACAAAAAGTGTTCAAAGCCAGGACTGAGAGAGAAAATCACTCCAGGTGAAACTCCCATCTTATTTAAGAAGTCCTAATCTCACTCCCTACATTGCTTTAATATAATCACAGTGGATTAGCTAACATTCTTCAGACTCATTTGTCGATGTAAAATGAGAAGTTCAAGCCCCTGCTCTCTGAATGCCTTCTCTGGGTGAATGTTCTTTAAGTATCTGCTCTCACCCCAGTCAACAGAGATCTGAAGCTTTTCTCATAGTCTACCATTGTCTACCACAGAACTACTGGCCACGTCTCTACTGTTTGATTTTCTGCTTACAATTTAGGTATTTTCGTTACCATTAGGCTTCACTGTAGTTTCTTGTTAGAGGCTGTGAGACTATCATGTATAGCCCTCTATTTGCTACCTCTCTCATGAGAAGCTCAAAATGATTTGTTCATATGAAAACCACCCTAGAAGCCTATGACTTTCTCAGTGGAGGAGCAGTTGCCTGGCTCTGGGGTCAGCTTCTGGTACCATGAATTAGGTTCTCTTTTCAGGACTGGATAAAGTCGATGTCTCATAAACCTCATCCTGGGGGGCAAGAGGGGAACAATGAAAATATACAACTTCCATATTGGTATGTGGATTGCAACTCAGTGGTAGAAAGCTTGCCTAGCACACATAAAATTCCAGGTTTTCTCCCTGGTACCACAAAAACAAAACTATGATAATGAAAACACTACACAGGCCAGGAGAAGTTATTTGTGGCACATCCAGAAAAGGATTTGTTGTCAGATTCCCCAAAGAGTTCCTACAAACAGTTAAGGGAAAAAGCTAAGCAAACAAAAAGAGGTGAAGTGGTACTTCACATAAGGTGCCAATCAAATGATCAACAAAAGTATGGGAAGATGTGAGCTCACCAAGAAAATACAAAATAAGGTTCTAATGAAGCACTGGTGTAGGAAGGGTAAAGTTTCAGGGGATTAAGTCATTGCTGGAGAGGGTGAAGATGTCACAGAAAGGCGAAGCTTGTATCTGCTGCTGGTGGTGTCTATTGCCTGGAAGATGGGCTAGCAGAACCATCTAATGAGAATGGGCATCTTCTCTCCAACCACTGAACTGGCCAGAGTCACTTGGGAAGAGGGAGTTGAGAAAATGTCCCCACAAGCTTGGCTTGTGGCAAGCTTGTGGGTCCATTTCTTGATCAGTGATTGATATGGGAGGGCCCAGCTTCTGGTGCTTCTCTAGGGCTGATGGTTCTGGGTAAAAGAAAGCAGGCTGAGCAGACCATGAGAAACAAGGCAGTAAGCAGCATCCTCTATGGCCTCTGCTTCAATGGTTACCTCTGGTTCCTGTCCTGACATCCCTGGAAGATGTACTATGAGCTGCAAGCTGGAACAAACCCTTTCCCTCCTCAAGTTGCTTTTGGTCAAGCACAGCAATAGAAACCCTCACTGAAACAGCTATTATCGGAACAAATGAGCCATTATGTCCAAAACAGCCTATAATAGACTACCCAGAAATGCTTGACTTATAACACCTAAAAAAATGGAAGGTCAGGTTAACTGTATCTTAATGATACAGAGGATAAATTGTGGTATAATTGTGTACTGAATAATGCATGCCAATGGAAAAAAACCATAAATATCTTTTATAAACACATGTGAATCCCACAGCCACTATACTGAATGAGACTGAAGAGGATTAGGGTGCTATACGCTTCAGATTACACGCAGCTCACCGAGGAGCACAGTCAGTCCATCATTATGGAACTCAGCAGTTACAGGCAAGAGCTGGCAGGGAGGGTTGCTAGCTTCTGGGCTACATGTTCTAAGCCTCAGGCTGGGTAGCAAAAAGAATTAAGATGAAAACAAATATATGAAGTCTACATTGTATAGATAGCTACAGTTAAACATAAAAGAAGGTCGTAGGTGTCTAGTACTTTATATTTAGTGTCCTCCCTAACCTTTCTCTTAGGCCTGCTTCACTTTCAAGCTATACGATAAGTTACCCTAGTCTCTGGCTTAAGTGTTGATCAGTTTTGACATGAGGAACTAAACAAATGCCACTTCCATGCAATTACATCAGTTCCAGAGCATTGCTGCAGAACATGAACACGGTTAAGCTGTGGAAGAATGTGACACCAGGCCTGAAAGCTTTGCACATTACTTGGGAATTGGGTTCCTTTAACTACGTCATAGTCAATGACATGTATTACTTAATGAACTTCAGCAGACAAAGCTTCAGCCACATCATAACAGGTGCTGATTCCCAACCACATAGAGAATTCCTTCCGAGTTTCCTCAAGGTGTGGCACACCTGTGACATGTGGCAGGAGTACAGCCAGATATTCCCCAGACCAACCCTGCAGAATCCGGACTTTGTCAATAGGCAGATTTTGAAGAAAAAGCTGTTGGGTCAAGTATGATCTCTAGGATTGGGTCCCAGGCCCTGGGGAGCGGGCACCTCCCAGAGGCAATGCTTTTCCTACCAATCTTCTAACCGACTGGCAAGAATTGAGTGTCTTTTTCCTTCAGCATAGTCAGCAAACAGCACCACAGCTTTGCTTGGCACTTCCCTTTGACAACATCTTGCAGTTTACACAGCTGGTCCTCTATTATAAAAGTTGTGGGTGACCGTTAATGCATAATGATACCTTCAGCTTTAGAGAAGCTGACAGCCATTTTTGCCTGCTGACCACAAGACGTCCTGGAGAGAGATGATCCACCAACATTAAAACTGAATGACAAGATTCCTTGATTTACTCAATGAAGTAACTATGGGGTAGTAGATTCTGAAAGAGTCATTTCAGAAGAGCTGGTACTATGTTCAGTGTTGTTCTACACAGTACGCAGAGCAATATTGCTTTTGGAATTTATGTTTTTAATAAAGTTCTTTAAAAATGTGGTTTTTATAAACACATTTTAAAGTTACATAATAAATATTAGGAATATAGAATATATAAGTACCAATGTTAGCAGATAAAAGAGATAGAAGAAATTGAAAAAATATGTAAAGAGCCAAATTAAATGTACATACATATTATATACAAGTAAATAATCACACACACAGATGAAAGAAGCTATAATTTTTAGGGAGTACAGATAGGCCTACTTCAATAAACTATTGTGTGATAATGTTTAACATACTTTAAAAAATAACTTGCAAAAATTCTAACATATTTAGGAACTGGTTTTTCAGAGTAAAAATGTGAGAGGAATTTGTTCAGCAGAGAAAGTTGTAATATTAAAATATCAGAGATGTTTCCCCGAGGAAGTGACTCAGCACTGACTAGCAAGGAAACGCCTGGAAAAGGAACCATAGGTTTATGTGGGAAGGGCTGAAGCACCTTCCTCACTCCCAAAGCCTGTTTAGCCGGGAAGTCCCAATGAAGTGTGTCAGGAGGCTAGCAGTTGATGAGGAAAAGAAGATTTGTAATGGAAGAAATAGTAGTAGGTGGAGTCTGAAAAGATTAGCTCTGAAGCAAGCATAGACAGTCCTCTGATTTTTTCCCAACTACACGTGGTCACACATCTGCAAGCCATGAGTGACAACCATAGGGACAGAGCCCCCAACTTCTGACTTCTTCAACCCTCCAGGTCATTGCTACTCACTGCATTCTCCAGTCAGTCTTAAGGGAAAGAATTAGGTGGGAAAACATTGCACGGGGAAGCTGACTTCTTGACATTGGCAGGTCTAGAAAGATGATGGATCAGGCTGACAGAAATGAGTGTCTAATCTGAGACTAAAACAGGTCATCAGGACTTGCACTGTATCATTTCTATACTGGAATCCTCACTCCAACACTGAAGTTTGGGCTCAATATTCTTTAATGATTGGTGTGTACAGGTTTAGTTCTCAGCCTCGAGCCTTTAAGAAGGAGGACCAGGTGGAAGAAAGTTGGTCCATTGCGGGTGTGTCCTTGAAGGGGTTATTGGGACGTCAGCCCTTGTCCCTCTGCAGGCCTAGCTGCTGTGAAGTAAGTAGTTTTCTCAGCTACATGCTTCATACACAATGATGCTGTGGGATTAATACAATTGTGCTAAGGAACCATGGACTGTCTTCTAGACAGTGAGCCAAAATAAACCTTCCCTCCTGACAGTTTATTCTCTGGTATTTATTATTAAAAAAAATAAAGATAGCTCACCCCAATGCCTTAGAATATGACTGTGTTCAGCAGTAGAATTTTAGAAGTGATGACAGGGTTATTTAAGGTTGGAGAGGTCAGAATCTTTCCTCTGAGAAGAAAAGAGATCAGGATAGCTACAACAAGAAGACCGTGTTGAGGCAACAAAGATGAACACCTCAGAGGAGCCAGTTCTGTAGATATCTTCATCTCCTCTACTGAATAAAAGCAGAGATTCAGCTCTTCCAGAGCAACAGTTTCTAAGGCTCTGTGGCCAATGTTTCAGGTCATGTGATACTCCAAACCACTGACAATGACTACCAGAAAGGTTATTCAATACTAGGCCTGAGATAGAACTTTGCTTCAGGAGCTACAGTGACTATCTCCTAGGGCAAGAACAAAGCTGTGAGGTATATGTGCTTCAGAGTGAACCATACAAAACAAACAACAGACTGGCCTGACACCTTTTTATGCCTAGTTACTTTGGAAAACTATCTTGATAGACTAAATAAGAATGTGGCATAGTTGGGGCATAGTATTTTGGAGGGGAGGCGAGATAGAAACTGTCTGTCAAAAGCACGTGCATTTCCTGCTCACTTAGCAGTTCAACTATAGTCCCAAATATTCACATAGGCATCTCTCTCTCTCTCTCAGGGTCTTATACTTTCTCCACCTCATCGGCCTCATTGCCTGCTTCCACATTCAAATACACCCTGTGTGGGGGGCAGTATACATTTATATTCATGTTCATGTATGTGTGTGCATGCAACAGCCAAAGGTTGGCATTGAGTGTCTCTCTCCATCACTCTGTGTCTTGTTGAGACAGGTTCTCATTGTATCTGGATCTCATCAACTTGACTGGGCAGGCTGGCTGGGTAGTAAATTCTCTGGATATGTCTGTCTCTGCTCACCCTGATCCCTAGGACTGAGGTTAGACATGCAAGCTATTGCACCTAGCTTTTTAACACTGGTGCTGGGGATCTAAATGCAAGACCTCATGCTTCAGCAGCAAGCAGCTTACCTGCTAAGACATCCCCCACTACCTGATGCATGCTCTTAATACTTAAAACCTTGCAGCCATGCTAGCGTCGTTTACTATGCATAGAGCAATGTGAAAGCAGCTAGACTTTGAACACTTAAGGACATTGAGCTTACGGAAACACCTTCCTTATACATAAGACTATGGAGATTAATAACTAATAAAAATCTGTCAAGCAAGCTACAAAAATTCCATGTATTCAGCACATGTAAGAGAAAAGTCACTCATTTTCCACTGGAGGACAATTTTAAAATAGCATGAATTTTATTATATATTATTTATAAAATATCTCTTCAAGAGAAATCTTATATACAAAATATTGAATAGCTTCAAGAAGTGACATATTTGTCTATAGATGGTTTGGTTACAATAACTGTGGAGAACTTAAAAATAAAATCCAGCTTTAACTTGCTATTTTATTATAAAATTATAATTATTTTATTGAGGCATGTTGGCTTTGCCCATAATTTCATATCTTAGGTTTACAGATTAGTTTATAGGTTCAAAGAAGCCCAAGGCAAAATAAAACCAAAGCCAGCAATAAAGATGTAAGAACTGTTACAGGTTTCTGTGAACATTGAAAGTTCTTTCACTGATACAACATTAATTCACTCCAAAGATCCAGTTTGAACTTACTTGTTAGATGTCTTTGTCATCTTCGCCAGCATAGCAACTGAAGCTACATTACTTAAAAGAAGATACAACCAGTGGTAAATTGTTTCTACATTCAGATTTTTCTCATGGCCTCAGCAATGTACTCATTAGCCATCAGTCAGTCATTTCTAAAGGTAAGCGTGGGCCCAACAGAGTCTTAAGGAAAGCCGACCAACAGCCACAGTGTCCATGTAACATTTGTGAATGATTTGCTCTTGTTCAAGGGGGCAAGAGAAAACACTGAACATTTGAAATCTGGTGAGAGGTAAGCGAGAATGCCTAGAGCAAGGCTTCTGTGCCAAGGGTGAGGAGAGACGTGAGCGCCCAGCTGCTTCAAGTCAAGCATTTATAATTGAAAATATGTAGAAGGAAAATACTCCGTAAATAACAGATTTAAGCATGAGCAACACATATGTGAATATTTTGTGAGCCAACTTCAATAAAATATTCATTAAGTGAATTCACAGACCAAAACTGAGCCTTCATTTGAAACGTGTGTAAGGTTCGACTCCCTTTCACAGCCAAGGCAATCTAGAAGAATTTGCAAATATAGAAAAAGCAAACTTTAGGCTGTCTGCAAAGTGTTTTTCTGGACTTTGCAATGACACCATAATACAGAAAATACTTAGGCAAACCACAAACTTGAAGCTTATAGCCTGGTGAATTTATGGTTTTGTTTTGTTTTAGAAAAAAAAAATTGTGAAAACCAAAACCCCACATGAAAGATAAAGATTAGTGGTTCCCTAAAACTGTTATAAAAGGTCATTATTTCTTCAATAAAATGCTCAAAATCTCTAGAACTGTTGTATTCTTAGATGACCTTTTTATTTAACCACTGTAAAAATAGCAGCAAAAGAACTGTGTTAATTGCCCTAGTTTGATGTGAAATTTAAGAGTTCAGTAAAATTTAATTTTAAGAATTATTAGAACTCTTCGCATTAGATGTTGGGTTTAAGTCAAAATTGTATGGTGACTACATTTTCTTCCTTAGCTAACATAATTAACTCATAGGAGGTATTATTTTTCAGCCCTCCATCCCTCCCTCCTACCCACCCTCCCTCCCTCCTTTCTGCCCACTCCCTTCCTTCTTCCTTCTGTTCTCTTTCCTCTCTCTCCGTCTTGTCCTCTCTCCCTCCCCTCCCCCGACCCTGCATTTAATAATAGTCAGGCGCTGATTGCTGAGGGAATACGTTTGGGATCTTGTCCTGATGTCATAGACTACATTAAACTTAGATGGCAGTGATTTCACTGGATGGTATAAACTTTGGATGTTACCTTTGCATCTGTACACTATTCTTAGTCAAGACACTGTTATATGGTATGTGGTTTCATGTAGTCAATAAGAATACCCACAGTTCCTTGATTAGAAAATCTACACGGCCTTGTGAATAAAGGGGCAATATGCTAATATTTTGCAGATTCCCCCCCATATACCCATTAGAAAGAATGCCTGGGCATGAGATCAGCCCCCAGCAAGAATCCCTCACTACAGTGGTTGTTTGGGTAGACTCTGTAAGGAATCATTCTTTTCATAGGAAATAAACACATACCCTCAAACACTGGTGGGATTCTTACTCAAATCAAGATTTTGACATTTTGAAGTCAAAGAAAAGAACATAGGAACCAAGACACTATATATAATTTTTGAACAGTAAGTGATTTTTAAGTGTCTGTATAACAGAACTAAAGTGTGTAGAAGCAAGTCTGATAATTTTCAGTTCCCGTAAAACTCAACCCCTGCAGCCAAGGTAATAAATTAGTTTGTGAATCTAATTGCTCTGTGTGCCTGCTTCCATGAGCTCGCAGAGCCATGCTAACCCCGTTGTCATTATGTGGATCACAGCCAGGCTTATTTTTGTTGGCAGCCTTACACAAATCATCGAATTATGGGTCTTTGCACTTAAATTGCTCAGCTTATATCCTGATACTGCAAAAATGTTGGAAAACAAAGTGGACTCTGCATTGTTCAATTAAATATTTATATTTATAATTTATATTAATATCTAACTGAACTATTACAACATCATGTTAAATATTAATAGCAAAACAGATCATTCTGCTTTTAATTTATGATACTTGGGTTTCCTAGGATCTAGAAGTTATAGTCGTTCACAAAGAAAATTCATCAGAACTTTTCAGTGTTTCAAAACAGTTTCTCTTATTATGTGAATTAATCTCTGGAGTTAAAATTAATCATCAAAACACCAGTTTGCTAGATGGTATCTTGATCGCCTAAAAGATTTGAGGCAACTACAAAATGAATTCAACTCTTCTTTTTAAATCCATTGTTGCTGTCTATTAAATATCTCACCACACCTTTTTTTCTTTTACCAGAGGAAAACCAACTGCTCCAGTCGGTTTCCACCAATCATTAACAGATAATTAAGTTTCCAAGAGCCAACAAAAAAACCAAACAAATAATAACAACAACAAAAGCCATCTACCAGGCACCTAATCCACATTTTTAAGAAAACTCACCTTTTCTAATCAGGCAAAGTGCTTATAAAAGGGGTGGATAGGAAAGGCATGAATTAAAATTCAACCACTGAACTCCAGAAGTATGTGTAAAATCTACAAAAACAAATGGGACTATATAAAATTATAGGGGAACCACTATTGGCAGAGAGGAGAATGAGCCCATGCATAGAAAAAATGTAAATAATTTTACATGTAAAAATATTTTAAGCTGTAAACCTCTTATAGGGATGTTTAAAATATGTTAATGACACAAATAATTCTATTAGTAAGAAAGCAAATAGCACAATTTTAAAAATAGGCCAAGGCCCTGAATAGACATCATCACTAATAATAGGTAGATGCAAATTAAAATCCCAAAGAAATACTTAGTGTTTGTTAGAATGGCTTACCAATAGACAAGAGATAAAGTTGGGCATGGTGGTGATGCCTTTAGCCCAAGCCCTAGGGAGGCAGAGGCAGGTGGATCTCTGTGAGTTTGAGGCCAGCCTGGTCTACAGAAAGAATTCCAGGACTGAGGGCTACACAGTGGGACCTTGTCTCAAACACACAAAAAGACAAAGGTTGGTGTGTGTTGATCAGGATGCAAAGAAAAAGGAATGCTTAGCCAGCTGTCAGTGGTGATGTAAATTAATAAAGAAATTTAGGGAAGACAACATGGAAATTTTCTCAAAAATTAAAAGTACAACTGCCACATACTCTAGCAAGCCCACTAGTAAAAATATAAACAAAGAAAATTAAATCATAGTGTCAAAACAGTAACTGGACTCTTACAATCATTCCAGTACGCTTCATAGCAGCCAAGACGTATAATCAGAATCAATGTGAAATGGAAAAAGAAAATGGGGCATATACAGATATAAAATTTCAACCATCAAAAGGAAGGAATCCCTATCAGTTTGATACTATGGGTTAACCATGATGATAATACGTTAAATGAAATAAGCCAAATATAAAAATGAAAACGTGATGACCCCGTGTGTATGTGGAACCTAGAAGTTCAGTTTCACATGTATACAGGAAGAGGTTGGGTAATTGAGAAGGAGGTTGGAGTGATGTTTGTCACTGTATAAAGAAGAACAAAATTGTATTAGGTAGAATTAATTAAAGAGAAGAGATGTATTATACAATATGGTGATAATTAATGTATTGTAGTATTCAAAAGTGCTAAGTATCTCAAGCAGTGATCTATACTATTATATATCATGTATACATATAACTTTGTCAATTTAAAATCTACAAATAAATACTGTATAAAAAAATCCTGTCACCTTGCCCATGAGAGGATCACCGAACATCCGCATCAAAATATTCAAAACTTCACAGCAAGCTCCTTTCACACCAAAGCATAGTTCCCTGGGCCAGCTTTGTAAGATGGAGCTGTTGTGATCTAGAACATAATAATCTCAAAAATATGGTACCCATAAATCAAAGGATATGGCTATGAATGCAAGGCTGGAGACCCTAGAGTTGGGGTTTTCTTCACATTATAAACCCTTCTAGGAGGCACATAGGGATATGCTCAGGTTCCCAATAAAAAATAAACTCAAACTTAACTATAGGGATAATTCCTCTTCATACACCTCAATTCTGTTAGAGAAACCAGTCTCCATGATGATATCTAACAGTGAGCTGCTTGGTCTCTGCCACATGTTGTCCTACATGCCTAGTTTGCTAGGTACTGCTATGATTTTATTTTATAAATACAAATTGAAAATATAGTGTGGTAGTTTGGCAGTTTGAATGTAATTGGCCCCCTTAAGCTCATTGAGAGCAGGACTATTAGAGGGGGTGGGCCTTTGCTGTGGCCTTGTTGGAAGAAGTGTGTCACTGGGCAGGGGGTGACTTTGAGGCTTCCTATGTTCAAGATATGCCTAGTGTCTCAGTTCACTTCTTAATGCTGCCTGTGGATGTTTTACCTCTCAGCTTTTCTAGTGCTTTGTCTGCTTCCATGCACTATGTTCTGGCCATGATGTTAATAAACTAAACGTCTAAAACTTTAACCCACCAACTAAATATTTTCCTTTATAAAAGTTGCTGTGGTCATGGTGTTTCTTCATTACAATTGAAACCCTATCAAAGAGAACATGGAATGTTCAGAATCTTAATAGAGAGGCTCACTCCCTAAACAGTGAGTAGGATCACAGGCCTTACTTAACAACCATAATGTCACATTAAGCAAACAAAAATGAGCAAAATCCTACCCCTGACCAATGAAAACACAGTAATTTTTGGCTTCCTTGATTGTTTATTTGTGGGTATAAGTTGCATTGAAATCTACTAGAAAAGTAAGTAAACTATACAAATACGCTGTGACATGAGTACAGAGGATTCAGGAATGAAACGTCCAAATACATCAGGAATATAAGGGGCAGGATCAGAAAGACTGGGAGGTTGTTGTAGAGAGTGAGTCACCCTGCTCAGAGTGTTCTCCGCCATGCACCTTCCAGCTTTCATAGAGGTCTCCTTTCTCATTTATCTTTACACTTGTAAATTGGCCTCAGCTTGCTATCAAGTCACAGCCTCCCCAGAGTTTAACTATGTCACCCAGACTAGTAGTTTATCCTGCCATTGAACATTCGTTACATGTGGGAATAAATTTATTGTATTGATGTTATCTTATGAATCCCTTGATTTAATTTTAGGACAACACTTCTGTATATTGATCTTGGATAATGGGGCAAGACAGAAAAAAACAGAATTGTCCAAAATATGAGTCAAGGTCTGGAGTAAAAGGAGGTAGCAGTCCTTTGGGGTAAAAAGCAGAAGATGTAAGCTGAGTTGACTAGAGCCACCTCCCATAGCTGAGGAACAAGAATTTCTCCTCCTGATTCTGTGCTTCTGAGCTGTTGTAAAACATGGCCATTATTTGCCTTTGATGACGTGAGAAACTGAATTCTATATGTCCATCTTGGACTAGTCATCCTAAAAATGTTATTGGGTTGCAATTATTTTAGGAAAGCTCTACCTACCGAGGAAAAATTAGATGACATTCTCTATTGTTCTCAGACAGATGTAGATGATTTAATGTATAAAATGAGTCAGATTTTATACAAATTCATATAAAGAGAAGAAGAAACCCTCAGCTCATGTAGTTGGATACAGAAGCAATGTTAGGCTGTTGTCGAAGAAGCACCATGTTCTTCTGGAACCATGGACACTAAAGAGCAGGGTGACCCTGCCTCAGACACTTAGTTAAGGCTACAACCCATTGAAAAAGCATGGGTAAATTTCATATAGATTTAAAATATCCAACCTGGAACACACTTTTTCTAAGAAAAATATTGTCTGCTTAGCTACTTTAATTGAAAAAATGTCTTGCACAATTTTCAGGCTCAAATTCTGGTGAACTGTGGGTTGCGGGTATCTGCATTCAAAGTAAGCACTTCATCTTGGCTCTCTATTTTTTTTAAAATGTAATTTATTTTATCGTTACAGGATTTTACTATATAACCCTGGCTGGCGTGCCACTCACTATGTAGACTAGGTTTCCTCAAATTCACAATATACTTCCTTTCTTTGGCTCCTGAGTGCTGAGATTAAAGGTCTGTACGACCATGCCTAGCTCTTCATCTTTCTCTTAAAAATATGCATTTATACATTCATCATATCTCACAAATCCAGGACCTTCTGGCAGCAACTTATGTTTTAAAGATATGCCAAAGTCCCTATTACAGTACCTGCTACACATTAACATCTATAGGTGGGGCTACCAGACAAGGAGAACTCTGGAGAAAGGAAGCGCAGAGAGATGCCAGTGAGATGTGGAAAAAGCCAAACAAGAATGCTGCACTTGGAAAAGGGTACCAAGCCAAGTGGTCAAACATGGACAATAATTATGGATTAGTGTGGTGATATGTTATATATTTAATAAAACTAATCTAGAATATCAGAGAACAGATCCACCCACCATCAAGCCAGGAGGGTCAGAGAGAGGTAACTCACACCTTTAATCCCAGCACAGGGAAGACCTGGAGAGACCACTTCCAATCTCTCCCCCCCCACCCCCCAAGCCCTCCATCCCCTCCCCTCTCTCCCCACCCCTCCCCACCCCTGTGCTGGGATTAAAGGCATGAGTTATGGTGTGACTGTGAGTGGATCTGTTCTCTGATATTCCAGACTGGTTTTATTAAATATATAATATATAATCACATGTTAACTTAAGGTTAAGAGTTAGCAAATAATAAGCCTGATCTATGGGCCAAACAATATATAATTATTAATATAAGTCTTTGTGTGATTATTTGGGATTAAATGGCTATGGGACTGACCAGGTTGAACAAAGAAACTGTCTGACTACAAATATCTCATTAAGTGTTTCCTAAAACTAAGTCTATGAAAGAAAAATATTTTAAATATGTTTCTCAGAAAAATATATGATTGATATTTTCAATAAATGAAAAACTAAATAGCTCTGCCTTTTCCAGCATTCTATTTGACTAAAGATAGAAAAGGAACTCTTCCTATCTTCCTATTTTGGATATATCTTATTTCACAGTTGGTTTCTAAATAAGTTTTTTAGTGCTGTCCTATGAAATACTTTCATAAGAAAATACACACTGATGAGCTGCATACATAGTCTGAGAAACTGAATGTTGCCCAGAACAAAAGGCAAGGGCAGGCATGGCTAAATTTTATTCATTCATTCATTCATTCATTCATTCATACATAGATAGAAAGAAAGATAGATAGATAGGTAGATAGATAGATAGATGTAAAGGGAATTTATTAGAGTGACTGTGGTCCAGCTAATCCAACAATGATTGGCTGTGAATGGGAAGTTTAAAAGTACAGAACTATCTCAGTCAACAACGGAGATTAAAAATAAAAGGTAGCCTTAAAATCTACACACTTGAGTAATAAGAACACACTCTTAAAGTCAATAACCTTTTATGTCACTGTCAAAGTAAATATGTAAATATGTAAATATGTGTATTATTCACTTTTGTGATAATCTGATACCAGGGATGGCTACAGAAGGTCTTCCACTTTAATTTGTCTCACTCAAGTTTGGGGACTTCACAAAAGATCCCAGACGATACACATTCAGTAGACACTGCACTTCAAATTCTAATTTCATTCCTTTTCCAAGATGGTGCTATGTTTCATGATGTTCTGTGTGACAAAGGTGTCAGCTGTGAGCCATGGTTTACAGTCAGCCGCAGAATTATGAGACACAAGCATACTCTCCAATGTATTGTATACAATGCTGTAAAGTCCACAGTAATTCATTGACTTGAAGCCAATGTCCCCTCTCTAAGCTATGTGCTTAACTATACTCTATGGAGAGCCTACTGGTGTTTCATAGCTCAGTGTAGTATCTAGGTAGTGGATCTTCACATCTTAGAATTACAGGTGCCCCTTGTCCTATAAATCATCTCCATCAGTAGCACCATCAGTTATTCATTAAAACAATCTTTGTTTCACTAAAAGATAGGCCCTCAGAAGTGAATATGATAATGTGTTTGCTTTCTTTGTGTCTCATTCTAAGTGGGAAAGATTCCACATCATGTTTTCAATCACTGTTGTTATTTTATCTTGAATTTATATTAGGGAGATGGTTTGTTTGATGAAGTGTTTGCCATGAAGTTCATAAGGATCTGAGCCCAGTATCCAGCAGTCACATAAAAGTTATGCACAGTAGCATCTATAACTTCAGTATATGTGGGATGTAGGAGGAAAGTGTATAAATGGTCAGATTCCTTGAGTTCATTGGCCAACCATCTAGAGAAACAGCAAGCTCCAAGCTCAGTAGGAGACCCTTTCTCAAAACTCAGATGGCTAGTAATTGAAGGACACACCTAATGCCTACTTCTGTTCTACACACACACACACACACACACACACACACACATTCAACTTCACATACAATTGCACTAGCACCACCATGCACATGATCCATGCTTGTATACACATACACGCTGGCAAGATAATTAGAACTTAATGCTTGGTACGGCCTCTCTTAATCATCAAATGCTAGAAATTGAAGCAGAAGACTGTCCGTGAGTCTAGGCTAGCCTGGGCTAGATAGGGAATTCAAAGATACTGTGAGATTCATAGCAAATCCTTGTTTCAAAAAACAAAATGGTAAGTTACAACAGAAAGTTTATAAGACTGCATTACCTGTCTGCATAAATCTTGTGTTCTTTGTTCTGTTAATATTCTCTTAGAGAAGGTGGATTCAATGGAAATTCATGATACTTAGTGAGCAAGAAACTATAGATTTAAATATGGCACAAGGAAACTTTTAGCATGTTTGGTTTTTCTGATATATATGCTCATTGTATTCCAATTATATTTGGGGGATGTGAATGCCTTTTTTAAAACTAATTAATTCACCACTATAAAATAGATGCATTAAGGCTGGACATGATGGCACTCTCCTTTAATCCCAGTACTTACGAAGCAGAGGAAGGTGGATCTCTATGAGTTCTAGGCCAGCCTGGTCTACATAGTGAGTCCTAGGGCAGCTAGAGCTACATAGTGAGATTTTGTCCCAAACAAACAAAAATATATTCATTAAATCGAGTTTTGACTTTTGAAAGATTCTTGGTAGAGCTTAAATTTTTTCATGTAATTGAAAGCAAACTTTGTTTGCCCAGATTATAAAAACCTCCCAAATTTATAATTTAATTTCATTTTAAAATGTGAGTACCATAAATATACTATTTAGGTCCCTCCAAGTCCCATATAAAAATCAATACTAAGTTTATAAATCACAAACCCAACTATCCCTACCCATCTCCTTGTTTTATAGTTTTTCTATTGAAAATCATAGACACATTTTTCTGTTTTAAATCTCCAGCAAAGTGATTTTCTAAAGCATAAGCAGAGATACAAAAGGAAGATGGGGGCTGAATAATGTCCTCGTATTTTATTGCTTCCAGGAGACACCATAACCATGACAACTCTTATAAAAACAAGCATTTAATTGGATCTTGCTTATGGTTTCAGAGGTTTAGTTCATTATCATCATGGTAGGGAGCATGGCAGCACTAAGGTAGGCAAGGTGCTGTAGGAGTGACTGGAAACTTTATATCTGATTCATGTACAGGCAGTATGCAGAGAAAGAGATATACACTGGAACTATTATGGGTTTTTGATTTCAAAGCCTACCCCTAAGGACTCACCTCTTCCAACAAAGTCATACCTACTCCAACAGGGTCACACCTCCTCTCATAGGGCCACACCCATTCCAACAGGGCCACACCTACTCTAACAAGGTGACACCCCCTAATCCTTACCGGAAACAGACCACCAACTAGGGACTATACATTTAAATATATGAGTATATTCAGGCCATAATCATTCAAACTACCACAAATATGGTCAAAGTACATGGTATACTTTTGTATGAAATTGTCTTTACCAATCTCATCACTAATAAAGATATCCCAATAAAATAAATATTCTTAAAAGAGCAATATACAAACTGTGGCAAAGCTTGTTGTATTTATCTTGGTTTTCATATTTCAGACTTGCTGTCAGCTTGTGTGCTAGTCATGTCAACATCGCCTGTCACTAGTCCAGCCAGCTCCAGAGTCCTGCTTTATTGAATATTAGTGAGAGTTATTTTGACACCCGTGACCCTGGGGTCTCCTTTGAAGAAATCCTAAGTTTTGTCCTTCATTGCAGTATTGCCCTTAAAATAAAATAAGAAACATGAACGCAATGGTTCTTGAGCTGGCAGTACATCAGAGGCCCCAGTCTGGGGCTCAGCCAACTACTCCAGGTGATCCTGGTTGACGATCAAGATGCAGAGCAATTGGCTCAGTAAATAGAAGGGCTGGCTAGACAGTTCTGTGACACATTTTCCTCATGGTGCTTGTACAATGTCATAATGAGTAACCAAACCCATGTCTCGGTGGATGCAGCACCAACAAAAACACATCTATTAAATTTCTTCATCTTTCATTGCTTGGCCTTGGAAACAAGAATGGGTGGCTCTCAGAATGACCACCCACATGGGAAAAGCTTGGTCTCCCTCAGTACCCCCCCTCCCCGAGACTGTGGAATGCAGGAGGGCGTCCACCACTACAGTGCTAGCCACCATCCACATTCCTTCCTTTTTTTGATCTAACAGCTATTTGTGGGTGTTGGAGAACCTGGTGGAATAAATCTTGAAATATCCATCCCTCAAACACGTCAGAAACCAGAAAGCAAGGTTTCCTTGCCCAGTCAGCTTTACCAGCTCTCCCTGACTCCCTTCATCTTCAATGGACTAAAATATGGAGAATGGTAGAAAAGAACCTTCAATACTACTGGATGGAGCCCAGGAAGCACGCTATCATAATTATATATATATATATATATATATATATATATATATATATATATATATATATATATATATATATAAAGCATATTTATATATATATAAAGCACCAGAGGTGAACACATGACGGGTGACTGTGGTTTTATTTTTTATTTGCTTGTCTTGGTATGTACAGTATTGATTTCCTGGCTGTAAAACATGATGGATATCCTGACCCTTCACAGAAACTGGGCAGGTAACACACGGTGTCTGTCAAAACTCTGTGGACAATCACACTTGTCACCACCACTTAACTATATTATAAGAGATACACTCTGAGTGTGCAAAGGGTCAGTTGTTGCTGAAAAAAATTAAATGTGATGTTTTGGAAAGATTATTTTATAAGAGCAAATTAAGCTATTGTCTCCAACTCCATGTCTATGTTCCAAATGGATCAAGAAGTCATATATGAAAGATAAACTCCCGAAAGTTCCAGAGAAAACCACTGTGGATAATCACTTGATAATCTGTGATTGAAAGTCCCAAAATAATATAGGGGAAAAAATGATAAATCTAGCTACATACATGGTCAAAAAAGCATATCATAAGACACAATCAACAATAGAAAGCAAATAATAGACTGTGCCCAAATACTAGCAGCTTATATTACACGGCTAATACGAACATATTAAGGTTACTAAAAAACCACAAGAGAAAAGCTAACAAATGATGGCATGAGATAGAGAAAAGACAGAAGTTGGAAGAAAAGAAGAAAAACATAAAGCTCCAGTAGCAACAGTCAACTGAGCTTTGTATACATTTTATTACATACCGTTCTTAAAGCATAGGTAGTTGCTATGATTCTCCGGAGTACATACATAAGGGTACAGAAGCACCAAAAATGAAATCGTTGGCCTGTGGCCCCAGAGCTGATAAATAAATGGTGAAGTCTGATCTTCCTCTGACTGGTGAGTTCTCTTAACTGCTGTGCGTTCTTCCTCTCCTACCAGAAAAAAGGTACATTGCACAACACCAAAACTTAACTTTTCCCTGTCTCTGACAAAAAGACAAAATGTTCTAAGCTACTTCTTAGGTGTTACTCAGACATATTGCTGGTGAAGTATGAACAGTCACACCCTATCAAGGCAGCCCAATAATTCTATTTCTGGTCATTTGTCACACACTTATAACTGTACATATGCAAGTCTGCTGACTTGTGAGCTTAGTCTTCCTGTAGGATTTCTTTATAAGCAGGAAACATTAGAAAATGTCCACATGTCCATTATAAGGCTGTACAGCTATTAAAGAAAGCTGTGTTCTGTCTACTACTGGTACAGAACAGGCACTGGTATATAGCAAACCCAAGAGGCAAATAAGACACATACGTATAGTGTGCTGTCTTTTCTAAAGAGAAAGGAATGACTATATATTTGTCAGATGGTCTAGGGAAAAGATGTGGTAGTTTGAAAGAATATGGCCCCCCAGAGGGAGTGGCAGTATTAGGAGGTGTGGCTTTGTTGGAGGAAGTGTGTCACCGTGGGAGTGAGCTTTTATTTTTCCTATGCTCAAGCTACTTCCTGCTGCCTCCATATCAGCATGTAGCAGTTCCTCTCCTGCACCATGTCTGCCTTCATGCTGCCGTGTCCCACCATGATGATAATGAACTAAATGTCTAAAACTGTAAGCCACCTCCTCAGTTAAATACTTTCTTTTATATGAGTCATAGTCATGGTATCTCTTCACAGCATTAGAAATCCTAGCAAAGACATAAGATAACTAAGATTCTAATTTTAAATCCAAATGAAAGCAATCACTTTCCTCAAAACATTGACTTGTGAGTACCCTCGTTGTTTTCTTTAAGTTAGAGTAAGATTTCAGAACATGAATGAATGCAGGGTCACGAGTCTCTCCTCGCCTACCTTTGTCAGGGTCACAGCATAGATAGCAGGACTTATGAGTCCAGAGATGCTCTATATGTGGTAGTTCTGACAGCTACACAGGTGGATGATCTGGTTTTGATGTCATCTTTCTCCTACATCTGTGCTCCAGCTTCAGCATCATCTCTGAGTCAGTTGCTCTTTACTATGCAGGAAAGAACTTCCCATCAGTGCTGTCCCATAGGCCTTCAGTGACTTTTACAAAAGACTCAAGGTAGCTCTAGCACCTCTCTTTCATGTGAAGATATAGCAGGTGTTCATCATTCATGACTGTGTAATGGGCTCTTATGGGGCATGGAATCTACTGGCACTTCAACATTAGACATTCTAGCCTATGTGTTTATATTGTAAGTTTCCAGTGTTTTACCTTATTGGCCAAAACTAAGAGAAGGGTCATACAGAGAAGAGGGCTTCATTATGCTTATTTTATCTCACTAAGTAATATTGTCAAAATACATATTTATTTCTGAATGAATTGCAATGCATTTTAACTTCAGTATCTTAAGTACAAAGTTCTAACAATTTCTTGCCCAATGTAAGTCAGTAAAATAAAAAACAAAATTATTTTTGTGTGCTTAGACAAGGAGATGGTTACAAATGTTTTACAGTTGCACAAATGGACAAGGATGTATATTTATTGCAAGAGCAGATTTCAAGGTTTGAGTGGGTGGTAGTCTTACTATAGACTTGATACCACCCACCATCGCTCAAGACCTGCCTTTCATTTGTGGTTGATACTTCTTGTTTTAAGTCCTTTCTTTTCATTCTGACCACACAGAACCCAGGTAAACTTACCTTTACATCACTACCATCGTTATAAGCCTCCTGTGAAAGCTTACCCTATCAGTCTCTTCACCTTACCTTAGATTATATCCTAACTAATACAGATGAAGCTGATGTTGTAGGGCTATGTGACTTCAGCACGCCCCATGGCAAACCAAACATATGAGTACCCTGCTACATTTTCATTAGTAACTATCTTGTAAAGACTTACTGCATTCCAGCATTGCCTCCAGATGTACATATCAGGAAACCAAAATCAGAAATCCTAAAAGTTCAAAAGAGATAAGCAACAAGATCAGCCGCCATATGCCAGAGCGACTTAGCTATGACAGGAAGTACAGGGAGCAAGGAAACCTTTGAGGCTGAGACCGAACACCTTCTCAAAAGAGGAATGTAAGATGGAAGTGTTTGTTCATTTGGCTTCAGTGGATATAAATTAATTCCAGGGTGATGATCTAGATTAGGCAAATTGAGCAAGGCCTTCTGGACAGAGGGAACAATGTATATATGACTACATAGATGGTGAACAGCATAGAGTGAATCTAGAATCCAAGGTCCCTGTGGGGAGAGGAGGTGGCTGCCTGCCATGACAGCAGCTCATCTTCTGTAAGCCCTGGTCCCTACACTTTCCTGACAGCTATTTGTAGTGGGATTATGTGTTATTACGTTGTAAATAATTGTCCCGCCTACTAGCTTAATAAAAATGATGGTTGGTCAAAGGCAGACAGGATATATGGGCGGGGATACCAGACTAAGAAAACTCTGCCACAGAGACTCCAGACAAGCCAGAAGATGCAGAGGACAACTATGCTGTTCTGAGAAAAGGTACCTCAGTACCTGCATGGCTGAACAGATAAGAATCATGGTTTACTTTAAGGATAAAGAGCTAGCAAGTTATACGCCTGGGCCCCCGGTAAATCAGTATATAATTAATACAAGTGTCTGTGTGTTTCAGTGGGACTATGGGACTGTGGGTCTGAAAGTCCAGGCCATCAGGCTAAGCTGGAATGTCCAGGCCAGAAACCTCATTCAACAGCTATTCCACAACTACTGCCTGCTATCTTTTGATAAATCAGCCCTTGGAACTGCATGGGATACAGAGAAGACTGCTCCAGCATCCCTCCCTAGCCAGACTGGAGCAGAGGCAGGAAGTGTGGGGGAGGAGATTGGGAGACTAACAAGGGAGCACCAGTAAGCAAAGAGCCATGCTGACTCTCCCTGGCAGTTCTGCCTATCCAGGCTTAAGACCAGAACACACACAGTCTGAAAATCAGTCCCCAGTAGTGAAAGCAGGTCACATTTCCTGGCTAGTACTATTTCGCTATCATGATCAAATGGCATTCAGGACAGCATTCCCATCTGGAGAGGCCCTCATGAACTCTAAGCATTCTGAATCAGTGTGAGAGGCTGCATTTTGTACAATGCCAAGCCCAATTTATCAGCAGTAATCACTGGCTTCCTTAGGACTCCTTCAGAGCGGCTTCACGAATGAATGATAGCTTTTAACATCACAGGAGTTCAATGCTGAGTTTCAGAAACATGCCCAATAACCCAGAGCTACAAACATTATGAAGAGGGGCAAAGATTATAAAAGTTTATATTTTTTATAAAAGAAGTTATATATGGATGATCATTTTATTAAAAGAAAATTGAAATGGCATATGACAAATCACCAAAAATGAGCATGTAGAACTCCAGAGAGAAATAAAAAGTAGAAATGTTACAAAATACTCTAAACAGGGAATCAACTGTTAAAATAATGAGATACTAAACAATTAGAAACACCACTGATAAGCTAGAGGGAAGAATGCAGAAGAAATGAACACAGATTTTATAGATGATAGATTAAAGATTTTAAAATTTTGCACAATTGATACTCAGAAGGATTCACTTCCTGAATGAAACAAAAAATTTAAAATACAGTAAAACCAAAGTTTCTCTTGAAGTTGATACTTGAATTTTTCCAATCAAAAGTGCCCACTGACTCACAGAACATTGATAAAGTTTCCTAGGGAATATGTCTCTTAAGAGATATACGCCATTCCCCACAAAGAAAAATAGGAAAAGGGGAAACTCAGTTCCAATAGGACTTTTTGAGATCTAGTGGAATTGCATGCATCATGGAGAGACCCTTTTGTTCCAGTCTTCGCTTATAGTGAGCTCCATCAGCAGAGGATGCTAGTGTGGACCTCACAATGATGCAGTGAGAAGAGTGAGACCTGGAAACTTACAGCACTTAAGTTTCCCTTTGGGTGGGACACCAGTAAACAGGCATTTTTTAACTTGCACAAAAGCAAGGGACACAGTGTTCTCGACAATCTACTTAAAAGTTCAAAGCCAACGGAAGGAAGGTGGCAGACACTACGTCCAATAAAATAGTTGAGAATATTTAGAGCCTCAGATCAAACGAGCTCTAATTTCATGCCAATGTTATAAAGCCTGTTTGTGCCGTATGATTTTTTTTTTTTTTAAGAAAGTAAAGCGGAGAAGAGAAAGTTACAAATGGGCTAATATTTTTAGTTTTTCCATCAGAAAGCCCAGTATTCTGTCTAAAGTGGACATGCACTGTTTAAAAAGTGCCCTTTGCTAAGGCTTTTTCTTTCTTGAGATTTTTTTTTTCTTTCTAGATGCTACATTTTGTAATAGCATTTGCCTAGAGTTTAACAAATCTTTTGGAACAATGTTTTTGTCTTTTAAAATAAAATAACAGAAATTACTTTAGTTAAAACATATGAAGCAATCCAATTATTATGTATTTAATTTTCGTATATACATCTAGAAACATCTAGAAAGACATTTATCCAATATATGTTATTTTCTGATAATAGGATTTGAATGGGTTTTATTTTTGCTGAGTTTTAGGTAGTTTATGGTGTTTTTTTTTTTTAAACGATCTCTTATATCTCTTAAGTTTGTCTTTAGTGCCTTATGTTTATAGAAATGGTGCAGTCTTTTAAGGAAAACTGAAATACAAAAACATGTAGTAAAGACCAATAGAAAGAGAATTATATTGAGACCTGAAAGAAGGCAAACTCTCTGAGCCTAGTAACCAGCTCCCAACTTTGTATAGTGGTCAGAGCAAGCAAGACAGGAAGATGCACACATGTTTTTAGTGTGTATGCAAAAATGATGATGTCATCTTGAAGGAAAAAGACACCACTGTTAGTAGGAAAGCTGACCCTGTCATCCATGATATCATTAGCTCATTCTTCAGGTGAGGCCAGGCATCTAGTCAGCAGTGATGCACAATTGTGCAGCTAAGTCATACGCTCGCAAAGCATGCTTTGCCCTCTCCAATCCTTCGTCTCCAGACTTCTTAGTTCTAAGAGGAATTCTGTCCTGTGGTCCTCTTAGGGGCAGGAAGGTGTTCAGTCCCAGGTGGGCAAATGTTTGCAGCCAGAGCTCGGAATCTTCCAGGGCCACAGCTGGGCTCTTTAACTCTGGGGAGGATAGGAGGCTGAGCTAGAGCATCACAAGACTGAACCAGGGCCACAGCTGAGCTCTTTAGCTCTGTGGAGGACAGGAGGCTGAGCTAGAGCATCACAAGACTGAACCAGGGCTACAGGACAGCTCTTTAGCTCTGTGGAGGACAGGAGGCTGAGCTAGAGCATCACAAGACTGAACCAGGGCTACAGGACAGCTCTTTAACTCTGTGGAGGACAGGAGGCTGAGCTGGAGCATCACCAAACTGAACCTCTAATTACATGGGAGCCGATTTCCAGTCCCAGTGACTTCACACCAGGGTGCTTCCATTGCCAAGTACTGGGGAAATAAATCATGGGAAACAGAAGACAACAGGAAACTGTTCCTAGCCAAGTCTTTCATTTTTACACTCATTTGCATTCTATTTACTCTAAAGATTTAGATATAGTTCTAAATGGGAACAACCACTGTAAAGGAAGTAAGAGCTAGAAACCAAGAAAACCTCTAAACTACAGTCCATTTAACATTACAACCTCTATTAAAACTAATCGCTGTATACCATAAATATCTCCAATAAGATTCAGACGTCCTTTGAAATTTGTATTCATTCTCTATGCCCACAAATAATAATAAACAGAATAAAATATCTTATTTTTGATAATAAGAGATTTAAAAATATGTAAGCATAATTTTTATTAACTATAATAATTATTTTTATATAAACATCAAATAGATGGCTACATGTAGATGTGTTTAATGATATCCATAACTCTAGTCTCTGAGATGGATTGTGCTTTTTCCAGTATTTAGTTTGCTCTTATGTATTATGCGCATTCGTTGTTAATTGAGTCACTACTAAAACCCAGACAAAATGAAAGCTGGTGGCCTAGATAGATCAAGGTGATCCTTTAAGAACTCAAAGTTCATTAGACAAGAGATATGTAATCATTAGTCTTAAGTCCCTAATTCGTTAGTTCTCTGAAGACAAGGAAGTTGGAATGATCAGAGTAAACCCCACATGTGAACTGATTTGTTTCTTAAAAAGGGGGGGCGGGGGATACTGGCAGGAGAAGAGGGGGGTCAAGGAGAAAAGTTTGGTTTAACATCACAGAGCTAATGCAAAATGTTCTCACTTCGTAACACATCCTGTTAGTACTTTTACTGTTGCTGCGGCCATCTACATGACAGGTACAACTTAAGGCAGGCCAGACTGATAGGGGCTCGTGTTTTCAGAGAGATTCCAGTCCACTCTGACAGAGAAGGCTTAGCAGAATGGCTCCAGCCTTAAAGGAGTGCATAGTGGAAGCTTGCTCACGTAGTAGTGGACCAGAAAACAGAGATGATGGCTGGTTCCAATGGAAAATATAACTTTCAAATGTCTGTCCCTAGTCATATACTCTACCAGCCATGCCTTTCCTACTGAAGGCTCTGCAGCCTAGAAAACAGCCTGAGAGCTAAAGAACAGCATAGTCACAAGATGAGGTCATGGGGGCCCTTCCAGATTCAAACCACAGCACACATAAATGCTTACTTACTGCTGTGTAGATGGAAGTGTGTGGAGTATAGCCAAAAATAATGTCAGTGCTTCTCCCATTTCTTACTGCTGGGCCCTCTGAAGAGAAGGGTTGCTTAGAAAGATCAGCACTAGAGGGGAGAGGTCTCGGGATGACTTTCCTGTGGCTGTTTCTATATAGGATTTTTTTCTTCTGTAAACCCCTATCCAGCCGTTCATAAGCCTCCAAATCTGACTCCCACCCTACTAAACTTGTAGAAAGCCTTGCTGAATCTCAGGATTGTGTGCCTAATATCTCGGTCCCTTGAGATCCGTCAGCAGGCAGATTTTCCTCATCCCTATCCCACTCAGACAGTGAGGATCAATGGCACCCCATCTTCCCACCTTTCACTGATTGATTTAGTCGCTGGCTCAGCTTCCTTCCCTGTTGCCATGGTAAAATGCATTGGGTCATAGTTCAAAGGTGCAGTTATCACAGTAAGGGAATCAAGGCATCAGTGATGACTCTGTGCAGGTGGTTACACCACACCCATTATCAAGAAGCAAACGCCAACAGATATATATCTATGTTCTACTCACTTTTCTATTTTTATGCAATACGAGATTCCCATCTAGATAACGCTGCAACCCACCGAGGGTGGATCTTCCTGCTTCAATAACCTCATGGAGATAACCTCTCACAAGCATCCCCAGACTCTTCTCCCAGATGCATCTACACTTCAGTAATTGAGATTAATCATCGCACATCCTCAAAGGAAGCTGACACCAAGTAGTTTGTCCTCTATCTGGAGACATTATTCCATCTCTGATTCATTCACTTTGAAAATGTTTCTGCATCCTTGAACTCGCATCCTCTGCCTTACCTCTTTATTTTTACTCTCAATATGACTCCCAGGTCCCTTATGTATAGGTTTCCTCATCATCCATTTGCTCATGATCACCAAATCTGTGCTTTAGGCCATGCAGGAAATCTACAGCGTGCTTTCATCTGTCTACAAAAGCAACCTATATAGCTGTAGAACCGCTTTGACTCAAAAGACCCAACACTGAACGTGTGGTCCTGCCTGCCAATGTCAAATATATTAAGATGGATTTTCCATCTACTCAGAATCTTTTAAAGATTTGGTAAAGGCACCCAACCTCACTAAACTTCCAGTTACACGGTAACCACACAGTGGTTACATATACTAAATTTTGACAGATTTCAAAGAAAAGACTGGGTACCTTTTACGCAGTGTCATTTCTTAAGTTGTGTATACATAAGGTAGCATTTAATTAACAATATGCATCCACTCTACTGTAATTTTAGGCAAAAAAACCTAATACTGTTTTTTTTTTTTTTTAAAGAAATTCAATTATTTCTTTGTTATGATGGTGAGGACTGAGTTACTGCAGGACAGATTACATCATAGCAGGAAGTAATGAGAAAGGGAAGGGCTACTTGATGAGACTGAAAGACAGAAAGGATGAGAGGCCAGACTCACACCTATGTCCAGTGTGTCATGAGACCTGTTCACACCTTCACTAGGTAGCAGGGTACTAATCAGTGCAATTCAAAATCAAGAACAAAATCTTAAATGAGACATATTATAGTTTCTTTTTCATTTAAATTCATTCGGTATACACTTAATTTTGAAATGGACACTTGCCAGCCACAAGATCAATATTCTTGTGGTTTCATCTGTACAATAATTACACTGTAGTCCTCTAAAATGGCCAGGAAAAAAAAACCCCTAGAATCAAAACCTAAATTTTCATCTGCTTGAACTCAGAATTTTAAGTTATAGTATTATTTAATTTTTTCTCCTATAGATATGCATTTTGCTCTGCAGATGATACAGAATGCACCAGGAAAGAAGATATTTTCTGTTTGAGCCTCCGTATACGGTTATTTGTCTCCAGCTGCTGATAGCCTTTTCTTTAGACCAGTGGATCTCAGCCCTTCTAATGCTGTGACGCTTTGATACAGATCCTCAGGCGTGGTGACCCCCAACCATAACATTATTTCCATTACTACCTTGTAATTGTAGTTCCCACAGTGTTATGAATTCCAATGTAAATATCTGTGTTTCCCAATGGTCTTAGGTAACTCCTGTGAAAGACTCATTTGACTCCACCAATGGGATCTCAACCCACAGACTGAGAATCACTGATATAAAAGGTGTTTTCCTTTTTCTGACAATGCATATTCCTCTCTACTGTAAGAAAATAAATCTCTTCAAAACGCATTTGACCTCTTCTGAGTTGATAGTCTAAAAACTTTCGTTACTCTTTGGCATCCTTGTGTGTCATCTTATATCACAATTTACTTTAAATATATAATAGCTTTCAAATCTTTTCAGTAAATACATAATAAGATATTTTAAATGACAACCACCCATTTGCTGAATAAAATTAAGATTAAAATACAGCACTATTTTGTAGATAGTACTGAATCTATTATCAAAGTAATTAATGTTTTCTTTTATAACTAATAGAAAATAATTTTGATACAGGTCCTGAAAGCACAGACATACTAAATAACCCCATTCACTCTAGGATTTTCTCCTGAATGTCAGGGTTTTGACTTTCCAGCAATCCCTGACTAGTGACTAACCTGTTCTGTACATGGAATTTTCTTAGTCTGTTTGGCTTCCTGATTACTAAGTCTTTCTAAATTAGAGCAAGCAATTTCTCTTTGTTTTACCTCATATTTGAAAATGGAAAGAGAGAGAGAGGGAGGGAGAGAGGGAGGGAGGGAGAGAAATCCCCTGAGCCACTGAAAATTACCCTTTCATTCCAGCCGCCTGCTTCAAGTCAGTCAAAACATCCCAGACTTCAAAAGGGGCATACGTCCTTCTTAGGGCATTTTGGTGTCCCTCTCTGGTTGGCCTAGGAGGGCTCGGTTATTTGGATAAATTAGTTTCTGGAGCCTGCTGGTCTTCTAGAAGACCTCAGTGTCTGACTCCAAATTAGTTCTATTGAACATGAAGAAATCCCTGGACAGGCTAGAAGAAATAAATGGTGATAAAATCTAATACTACAATGTTTGTAATGTGATTTTATTCTGCTATGTAGCTTGCAAGCACGGTTAATGCTGAATTAAATATTTTAAATTTTTGAAAAAAAGGGGGGTCATGAAACAGCAAATCAGATCAGTATACAAGTCATAGCAGATTTGAAGTCAGACTTCCAGCGGGGTCCTTATTTGAGAACAAAGAAAAATATCCAAGCCCCCCACCCCCCAAATCAGCTAAATAAATAACGTTACAGATACAAACCCACTCTTTGGCACCCCTCCTCCACCCAGGCAGGAAGTCAGGCAGTTGTTCAGGCTTTCCTGGGGCTGGGCCTGCTCTGTGAGGGTGCCTGATGAGAGCAGGTTCTAAAGGAAGAGGAACTGGCAGCCAAAACTAACAAACAGAGCCCCTCAAGCGGAACAATGGTCCAGAAAACTCAGCAAAAAAGAAAATAAACTTCATTGGCAGTTTGTTTTTTGACTGTTAAGGGCTTAGCTACAACTCTATCGAGACTTCTAAGAAAGTAAGAAGGTGCACACAGGCTGCCTGCTCACAGCTGCTCAAGGGTTTATAGTGGGAATTTATCATCTGTCTTGCCATGCCTAATCCACTTTAGGACATACTTGTGTCTTTTCTTTCCAGAGTAAACAGAAGAACCACACCTCTGAGAAAGAGAAGCAATACTCCATAGCCTGGGGCCAAAGTTCAGCCTGGGTGAGAAGAGCTAGCTTTCGGGCCAAAGGCCTAATTCTTTCAAAGGGCTTAACACAGCTGAGGTAATGAGTATCCGAAATAGAGACTGAAGCTGTGAAGGTTTCTCTAGATTCCATCCTACATGCTGAAAAAGAAACCAGCCCAGGAAGCAGTATGTAAGGATCAACTAATGGATGCTCATTCTGAAACCTACAGAAGGGCCTGTCATTTCCACTTCTGCCCTTAGCTGTAAATAATATTCTGGGTCTCAGTGGTCCATGAATTTCAACTTGCAACTAACTGTTTGAACAAGTTTTAAAAATGATATTTATTATAGGCTGGACCTGGTTGGAAGATAATAACCATTTCTCCAGGATTACGTTTGCATAATCACTATTTAAAAAGAAAAAAAAAATCTTTGACTCCAGACTGTCTGACTTCAAGATGTAAGGTTAAGATGCATGTGACTTTTGCAAACCACCTAGGTTTAGTTCCTAGAACCCACATCAGGCAGCTCACGAACACCTCTAACTCCAGATTCATGTGTCCACCATAGGCACCTAACCTGCATGTATGTGGTGTGCATAAACTCATACATGCATACATGCATATACATAAAGTAAAAAAATAAATTGATAATAAAGTATTTTAGTCATTTAAGAAATACTTATTGAGGGTGACTACGAACAAAATACATTGTATGCATATATGAAATACTCAAAAATAACAAAAGTATATTATAAAAATCCATATTATTTTTAAACTCTAAGCCGATGGTACTTAGAAGTGAACTAAAGAGAATATGATATAGAGAATTATGGGCTAAAGTGAATATTAAAAGTGAACATACTTAGTATAATTAGTTGGTAATAGCACCCATAAACAAGAAAAACTATTAGTTAAATATTGATAATTCTTTCATTATATCTCATATTTAGTCTTGATAGCAATTACATTTCTATCATATAAAACCAAGATGTTGTAGCACACACCTTTGATCCCAGCACTGCGAGGCAGAAACAAGTAGATCTCTTTGGGTTTGAGCCTGGTCTATACAGCAAGTTCCAGGCCAGCCATGGTTACACAGTGAAACAGAGACCCTGTTTTCAAAAACAAAATAAAAATGTGTCCAATTTGTAACAATGCTGATAGGCAGAATTTTAAAAGTTTGAACATGAGTGTTCATGAATGATAGGCAATGTTTCATGAATATGTAAAGAATCAAGTTAAACAAAATATATGAAAAGCAAGGATCAACTACTTAGTAGGTTTTCTACAGAAATTTCTCAGGAGAAGGCATGGGAAAGTGTTTGGAGACACCTAGAATTACCTTAACTTACAGAAATCTTTAAAGGAAGAGATATAGATGGCCTCTTGACACATTTTTCCAACCACAAAAAAAAAAATCTATATTTATCCCCTCCTCAGTTAAAATAAAGTAGAGGAATTGCTTTGTGAGTCATAGATTTATAGTACACATGTCACAAGCAAAACCACGTTTTGCTTTCTCCCAAAACTGTACATATTTCCAAAAGGTTTCTTTATGATTTGTTGACCAAGTAATGACTGGAGAGTCCCCACTCTAAAACTCTAAGATCAGATCCATAGCTATCCACCTGAGCATCTGTAAACAAGGAAACAAAAAAAAAAAAAAAAAGGGATCAAGATAGACAGCAAGCTTAGCCCCACGTTAATCATTAACCAGCAAAGTTTACCCAACTTAATCACAAACCAATAAGTAGATTTTCTAGAACTTAAAAAGAATTAAGGATTTTTTTTTTTTACTCCACTTGAGAGCTGACTGAGGGTTTGAAAGAATGCAAGAAATATTCAAAGTATTTCTAATTTGTATGTGAATCTTTGTGGAAAAACATAGGTTTTCTTTTAAAGTCTATGTGAAACCCACAGGGACAGCAGAGAGTGTTATGCGTTTTTACTCCTTGGCTATGGAAAAGCCACCTTGATCCCTACAACCTTCTCCTCTTTCATCAAATAGGATGCAATAAATCCTGAGGCTGTGAAATCTTGGCCTTGGGAAGGATTTTGGAGGCAATCCTGTCTCACCTTTTCCTCTACGCAGGAGTTCCCAGAAGATTATCACCAGATAGTAATAGGCTAGCACAACATAGAGGAATATGTGAAGGTTTTAGGGCACCCCCCTGCTTCAGTGTCTAACACTTATTATGTATTCTTTGTCATGATAGGCCCAATCTAGGACGGGAAACCAGTCTCTCCAAGAAAATCAAATCCATCTCTTCATTTAAGGTGTAATATTTGAGGACTGCCAATTGGTTTAATGTCTTAAGGATATATAATACGTGGAGATATATAAAGGTATATAATACAACTATCAATGACATTTATTTTTGGCATACACTTAAAAGCATTCTTGGAACAATGTCTCCAATAAGGTAATATCTAATTACTTTGCTATTTTTTAGGAGAATATATTTGTTTTAAAATGCTTCATTAAATGGTAGAACAAATGATTGAATTACTAACTTTTAAAACACACACATATATATGTCTTTAATATTTATGATATTTTAAGATGAGTTGAGAAGATTGTAAGAATTTCAAAACTGGTCTTCCAAAGTAATATCAAATTTTAATCAACTGTTACAGGGAGTATTGATAAGGGCCATTCACCTGAGCAACTACAATAGCAGAAATAAATAAAGTTCATGCAACTTTCAAAATAATTAATGTGCTTTGATCTCTAAAGTACTTACAATTTTCAAAGGGTCAACAGTAATACATTTATCTAGAATTTCAGTACAACCAGGTACACTAGACCAGTAACCTCTCTTATCTTACTCCGGCTGCCAATGGGCCAGTAGAATTATCACCTTCATTTAGTGTCACAAATAGATAAAATGATCATTTGAAACTTTTATTGACAACTGTTTGGTGTGAAAATGGTATTCTGGCTCACAGTTTGAATTCCACATTTTAACGTAAAAAAATGTTATTTGTCAGCAATTTATAAATACATTACTGACACAGGATCCTAGAAGAAAGCCTAATAATGAGTCACCAAGTAATAATAACAATAATACTTTTCTTGTTTCTTTTATGAAAAAAAGAAAACTTTGAAGAGAGCTGAAGGACTTTGATGGTTTTGTTTTAGCTGTACTGCATTGTAGAAGAGGGACACATTTATTTGTCATCTGTGAGTGTGTGTTGCTACAGTGCTTAGTAAAGGCACTTAGTAAAAGCTTTCTGATGCTTGCAAGTGAGGTACAGTTCTCTTCCTGTATCTAGGGACGCTATACTCATAGGTTCAATGGATGTTGGATGGAAAATATTTGCAAAAATAATTGCATCTATACTGAACATGCATATACTATTTCCCTTGTCATTAATCTCCAAATAACATGCCATTTACATAGAATTCTCATTGTCTTTCATATTATAAAAATCTAAAGATTAATATTTGAAACACAAGGCCTTGATACATTACCCAGGCTGCTTTTGAGTTCCTGAGCTCAAGTGGAAGTGAAACCTCTCAACTCAGCCTCCAAGTAGCTTGAGACTACAGTCAAGACTACACCAGGCTCCTGGAGATGACTGGAAGTACACAGAAGGGTGTGCATGCATATTTGCAACTCTTTGCCATTTTATAGAAGACCAGTCTAGCCCAGCTACATTCCTTGACCCAATGTCTGCTAACATGCTAAGTTTTGGAATCATTTGTTACACAGCAGTAGACTACTAATACAATGTTTTCTCAATAAAGTCAGCAAAATACTCAGTATCTCTGAACCAAAGCTGAAGGTTTTAACATTTGTAGGACACTCCCTTCCCCCAACCAATCCTTTATAGGTGATTACATGGTATCCCTCCCTATTTTGGAGGTAAAGACACTGGCTCAGGAATGGTCAGAGACTGGCACACAGCTACACTGCAGCTCATCCGGACTTCCAGCACATACCTCCAGCTGCTTGCCACCCCAGCAGGCTCTCTCCACCACCCTCACGGGTATTCTCCAGTACATATTGGTTCAGTCACTGCTTTAATATGAGATGGGAGTAAATGTACAGAGTTGCATCAACCAATACATTTTTAAAAGTCTAATATCTTTACTTGTAACTGAAAAAATTCTTAAGAAAATATTGAGAATCCCTAATTTGCTAAACAGTTAAGTGCTTTGAAATTCGAATTAGCATTTAAAAGAAAGGCTGATATGGTGGGACACATGTGATCTTAGTATTGGCAGGGCAGGGAGTCGGAGAAAGAAAGATCAGAAGTTCAAGGTCTTCGATGCATAATGAGAATGAGGTCAGCCTGGGCTACATGAGACCCTGTCGGTAAAAGAAGAAACAAAACAAACCCCAAAAGCCTAAAAATAAAAATTCTTTTGCATTACAGTCATATAGTTTAACTTAAGGCCATCCTGGAAAAACTTTGTTAATAAATGCGGCTCATTTGTGTGTTGTGGGGGATGTGATTAAGATCTTTGGTATGTGATTATTAACTGACTTTTACCATTTAGTTTCATTAATTTGCACAGGTTGAATTAATCTCTACTATTAATTTCTCTGATAGACCCAATTTTATAAAGGCGTATATTCAAAATTCCTTTCCTCCTCTGATCAACTTGGCAGACATGTTCCTAGCAGAGGTATTTGTCATCAGCTCAAGATTTCTTCAACTATCTTGAAAGGCTGCATTCTGGTCTGTTTCCAGGGATGCCTGGCTCCCTGGAGCCCAGAGGGATGAAAGCTGCCAGGCCAGAGCTTGTGAAGGTTTCCCTCTGTTTACAAAACCTCCACTCCAGGCAATTGTGTTTGTTCATTCACTCATTCAACCAAAACATTTTGCCTGTCTATGACAGTGCAAAATAGAGAGGCTCAGCACCAGAGGCAGCCAGTTGCTCCCAGCCTGCTGCCTGCCCTTAAAGAGATCGGGATCTAAGGCAAACAGACTTTCAAATTAGGACTGACAACACAGAATAGAAAAAAAATCTATGCTAATTAGCAGTTCAAAGCACTTACTGTTTAGAAAAAAGGTCCTTTGGGGGAAGGGAAGAAAATACAAATAGACTTCTGACTGTATTTAGTTGACAGAAAAAGAGAAAATAAATAAATAACTCTAATAAAGTTATAATAACTACTATTCCTACTTATGGAATTAATTGGATGGATCTAATTATTTAAACTCTTTTACGGAATTATTTTTAAGCTTTGCTTCTTTTGTTCAAAATTACTGAGTATTTTGAGCTGGAGACGTGGTCAGTGGTCAAGAACTTACACTGGTCCCACATAGGACCTGAGTTCCAATCCTAGCACCCGTATCAGGCAGCTCACAACTGTTTATAACTCCAGTTCTAGGGGATCTGACATCTCTGCCTTCCAAGGGCACTGAGTGCACAAAGCCATACACACTATTAAAAATAAAATATTTTCTCAAAAACTATAGTATTTTACTAATTATAATTGAAAGATAGGTTCGTAGGTTCAGTCTATAGGTGTCTATCACTGTTGAACAAATTATCCCAGAATTTAGTGCATTACCAGACACCAGGTTGAGGAATACAGCTCAGTATCACAGTCTTCACTTAGCTTGCAGAAAGCATTAGATTCATCCCTGGCACACCACAAATTGTGTTTGTGTGTGTGTGTGTGTGTGTGTGTGTGTGTATGTGTGTGTGTGTGTGTGTGTGTGTGTGTGTAGATGTAGTTATATGGGCAGACAAATGAACACTTAAAATACATTTTTATTACAATGTACAGTTTTACTAGAGCTACAGTTATTCCAGGATCTGTTCTCAGTTTGGCTAACTCACTCTTGTGTTGCCATAGAAGGCTGCAGGTCCTGATCATGTTGCCCTGGCTACAGAGGCTAATCCAAGTCACAGTGGCTTTCATAACCTAATATCCATAGTGACACGCCATCACTTCTCCCTTTTCCTGCTTGGAAATGCATCACCAGGTCCAAGAGACACTCAATGGGACATACTCAAAGGGACCTTTCAAGGAGTTCTGTCAACAAGCTCCCTGTCTTAAAGAGGGCACTAGCATAGAACTTGTGAACATGGCTCACAGGTGCAACAGTATGTGGCTCAGGTACAGAATAGAGAGGCCCTTTTAAAATAATATTTTATATATTTAAATATCCTTTAATGCTAATCATCATAGGGACCCTAGAAAAGATATCACAGATAAACTCCAGACAGACTAAATGTGGGACTGAAGTGCCCTTGTCACCATGTTAGTGCAGATACAAAGGCAAACAATATTCATTGACTGAAGGATGAAGGATTAAGGAAAAGTGTGGCCAGGAGGCATGAGGAACGAAAGAAAAGCAGAACTTAGAACATAGAGATTCATCTCACTGGGGTTCAACTGCACTCTCGGAACTGTGAGAAAGCACTTGAACTCACATCAATGATGTATGGGAGATTCTGTGCACTCCTTGACGACACACAGATTTCTTGGTGATATAGACCATTCATGAACTTCAATTACCCTATTCAATGTGAGCACCCAGAAAATGACACAGAGTTCCAATCGGAAGAGATTGTCTGGCAATTTTTCCATGTTAAAAATGAGGACCGTGTAGCCCAGCAAGACAGATCAGATGGGCTAGCCTGACAGGAAGACAGTGAGAAATCTTGGAAGGAGAAATTGAGCAACTGTAGTGCCACTCACCAGTAACTGCCTGGAAGAGGACAGCACACAGATCCTCACAGTGTCTCCATACAGGTATGCTCTCTCAAGGCTCTATGTAAGCATGTCGCTTTCATGCCACAGCTTTAGGGTTTAGCACTGGTGACTGACAGATCACACTATGATGGGAACCACCATCGTCTCTTACAGTAGCAAAGCTCTGCACCAACTTTTTGTTTTTATTCTTTTATTTTTGCATTTTGTTTTAGAGTACTCACTATGTAGTTCAAGCTGGCTTCAAGGTTGTAACCCTTCTGCCTCACTGCATGAGAGCTGAGATTACAGGTATGCATCATCATGTCTGGCTGGGCTATTTTTTATTTTAGGCTAAAAAGGCTAGATCTTACTATAGGAAAAAAGAAAAATCAGATCTCAGGGTCTGTGAGTTTACTCAGAGAAAGAGCCTTCCATGTCTTGTTGCTGTGGAAGTGTGCTGACGAGAGGCAGCCACAGGGTAGCTCGTCCCCATGGTTAGATCTCTTTCCTTTCTTTGCAACACCAGTCACAAACAATTTCCATCTTTGTCACACTCCATTTATTTAGTGTATATAGATCAAGTGAGCTACACCAGAACACAAGATGTTGGCTAGCTCAGATAAACAAACGTTTACTGAGTGCCCATGGACAGCTTGTCATTGGGCTTGGCCTTGGAAATATAAACATGTCACTGTCCTGCCCCTGGAGTAATTTTCCCGTCTAGGTTTTACCATTTACCTAAAATCAGCCAACTGCTCTTTCAACCTGGTACCCAATTTGAAATTTGCTGGTCTCACTCTTTCAAGCTCTGATGATAGACTTTCTTAACGTGCATAACCGTATTGACTTAGTCACATGACAACCCCCCCACCCCACCCCCGTTCCTTCCAGTATAATCTGACCTCCCAGATTACAACTTCACCTTAGTCCTGTGAATCAGCACCTTTTGCACCTCAGTTAAGAGATAGTAATTTAATCCTTTGCTAGTCAAATTTTAAATATTTACTTAATTTGATATACTATTAGCAATAACAGAAAACACCGATATGGCACACATTCCATGGTATTCTTCACAGGCACACATAGAACTCCTTTTAGGTTTCATAGTAACCCCTGTGAACATCAGTTCATTGGTAGATATAAAAACTGGCCCAGAGGCAGCGTGTCCATTGTTTTGGGTTGTACAGTGAGCGAGCATCCCAGCTCAGATCTGTGTTCAGAGTCTGTCTGTAGAATTAATTTGACCCTGTTCTCTGTACACCACTTGTAGGTTATAAAGTTTCTAATCACACAATCATTACTCCCCAATTTGCAAATCAGAAATAACTATGGTTTGAGAACATTGAGAAACCTGGCTAAGAGCAAAATGAAAACTGAGCAGGTCTGTCTGACTTTAAACAACCTTTTTCTTGCCAAAAGTTGCCCACAGGGTTAAGTTTTGCCTACATCACTTTGCAGCTTACAAAGCATTTGGCACATACAACATTATTTTCTCATGGCATGGACCCAGCAATGGGCCCAGTAATGTGTGTGTGTGTGTATATATATATATATGTTCAAGTAGGCATTTGTTTAGCATGGCATACCAGGTATAACTGGCTAAAACTACCGCAGTACTAGACCTGACAACCTGGTACTAGAAGCACACATTTCTACACTCTCAGACAAAGGGATAGAAGAAAACCAGTGTGCTAAGCCAATAATCTGAAACCAATGGTTAGGAAAGCCTGTAAATGCTAGAAAACAACTACATATGTTCATTATTAGATCTTCTATCAAGACATTTAGAACAAGGTTGATGGTACTTCAAGGGCTAAGGTTCTATAGAGGAATAGAACTGATAGAATTAATACACGTATTATGGGAATTATATATATATGTGTATATATATGTATGGGATTGATTAGAGTTTTTTACAGGCAGTGGTCCAACTAGTCCAACAATGGCTCTCTCGCAATCTGGGCTTTAATAATGTCTTTACACTAGCTTAGGCTTATTGTATGAGGTTTCTGGCCCAGACTTTCTGGCCTAGCCTGATGGCCTGGACTTTCTGGTTTACAGTCCTATAGTCCCACTGAAACACACAGACACTTATATGATTAACATGGGGCCCAGGCATATAACTTGCTAACATTTTACTCTTAATCTAACGCTGTTCAGCCATGCGGCTCAGTACCTTTCTCAGAGCAGCGTAGTTGTCCTCTGCATCTGCTGGCTTGTCTGGCAATTCTGTGGCGTCTCTGCTCTGTTCTTCCTGTTCCAAGAGTTTTCTTGGTCTGGTAGGTCCACCTATACTTTCTGTCTGCCTTTGGCCAATCAGTGTTTTTATTAACCCAGTGGACAGGACAATTATTTACAATGAAACAACATAATCCCACTGTATAGGCTCCTCAAATAAAAAATCTGTGTCATCAGATGACACCGTCTCTTCATTCTGTAGTTTGACTTGTAATATGAATGATATTTATATTATAACTTCCAGCGAGTACCAGAACAGGCCACGCTTGTGCTTGTTTCTATCAATAAGATAATTGTCAAATTTTTCATTGTATTTAAAAGTCACCTTTTATTTCTAGAATCCCCAAGTATATGAATAATTAATTAATGACTTTTCCTTGCAATACTCAGTAGCCAAACAAAAACTGTCATTAGTAATGACAATGTATCTTAACTAAACAGCCACATTTGAGTTTCAAGAGTTACAGTGGAACCCTGAAGTGCCATCACTCCCAAAAGATCTAGCAGATCATCATCTGAAACTGTCTAAAGTAAGTAGTTGACTGACTTTTATAATGAAGAGCCTCGGGTCTAGTTCTTCCTGCCAGCCACCAGCACTGTAATCAAGCATATGTTGTACCAGTGTTTGTATAACTGGGCATGGGTAAGTTTCAGGTTGCTTGGAGATTTTAGGGTGTTCATATAATGTTTTTATAACAGTCTATTTCTAGAGATTGATTTTTTAAATTTATTTTACTTAATGTATTTGAGTATGATGCTTACATGTATGTCTGTGCATCATGTCCTTGCCTGTTAGATACTGAGGCCAGAAAATGACAGGCCATTGAGCCCCCTGGGAGTGGAGCCACAGATGGTTTTGAGATCACATGTGGGTGTTGGGAGTCAAACCTGGTTCCGGTAGAGATTAGCCATTGCCCTTAGCTACTGAGGCATCATGCCCTCTCTTTCTAGATGCTGTTTATAAGAAAAAACAAATTCAAACTATATTGCATTTTTTAGTTGTCAAAAAACTTGAATTCTGATTCCATTTGAACTGTAAAATTATGATTTTAAGTAAGGAAAGGTAGACTATTATTTCTATTTTATATATTATATATTATATATATATGGCTGGAGAGATTCTCGGTGGTTAAGAGCACAGGCTTCTCTTCCAGAGGATCCAGGTTCATTTCCCAGCACTTCCATGCAGCTCACAATTGTCTGTAACTCCAATTCCAGGGGATCTGACACCCTCATAGAGACATATATGGAGGCAAAAAATCCCAATGTACATAAAATAAGTCACACACACACACACACACACACACACACAGAAGAAAAACCAAAGGGCTGACTTCTGGTCTTAGGAAGCAAGAATTGAATAATTCTAGATACAATAAGCACAATTCCATAAAGACCACTATGATTCTGTGGGAAAATGGCTATAACTGAAGAAAGCTACAAAGAGGATTAATCAATCAAGCTGTATGGATTTTATTGTCTTCATTTTACTAATGCAATATCAAGGAGATAACCAACAATCAAACAATCAAGGAAATACTTTATAAATATTTAATAATATTTAATATTTAATATTTATAATATTTTTTTTAAAAAAGATACATCCAGTGCTCACTACACAAGAGTAGGAAGAACAATCAAGTGCCTAGCTACAGGGATGCTGAGGTACCATGCGTGTGGACTGGGAAGGAAACAGAAGGGACCTGCTGTATGGATTCCGTATACACGAGCTATGGAACAATAGGCAGAACTAATCGAAAGGGAAAGAGTTATGAGCAGGGCTTGTCTGTGCACTCAGAAGACGGGCACTGGAGTGTGCTGGGCAAAAGAGGAAGTAAGATTACCAGGGAGAGCAGCTCTGTTTGGTGACAAGATGAGGGCTCCATGGCCAAGTTCATTTGTCAAAATTGAGCTATGATGATTTGTCTCTTTCTGCACAGGGGACAGAAGTACAGACTCTTTTGTTTGCCTCAGATTAAGCTGACTTGCTCTAAGAAAGACCTTTTAAAAAAGCACATGATAAGCAAGGGAAATGTCAACCCTGCTAGCATGTGTGAAGGTTCTTGTCATGAGTTCAAGGCTCCTTCCATTCTTTTATCCTAAGAAATGTCAATGCTTTTATGACATCTAGGTCCTCTTTCCATCTTGAGGCTGTTTTTTTTTTTTTTAGGAGAAGGGGGGACCTGAGAGCTGAAGGAAGCAAGCCTGGGGGAATGCACCCCAAGCCTCTACATAGCAGCCTCTGAGGAAGTTCAACTCCGATTGAACACACAGGAGCCAAAATTCCAGGAAAGGCTTCCCCAATTAATACCACATGGCATTTGTCTTTGAGAAGTGGCCCTGCCTACTTCTGTGCCTCTGTGTTAGTCAACCACTGCTCAAGAGCAGAGCTGCCTCAGGTTGATGTCATCAAAAAGCAAAACTAAATCAAAACAAAAAACAAAATGATATGTAATTATTTTGTCCACTAACCATGTTATTTTTCTCTGAAGGGGTTGAACAGAAGAAAGGGCAGAGTTAAGAGGTACAGGAGCCAGTACACTTACTGTACAATATGTATTTGTGTGGAATGTCCTACTGTAGCACAGTACCGTGAATACACACCATGAATAGTTCTTCGAAATTTAAGCAACAGGATATTTTTGTTGAAAGCTAAAGCAGATCTCTGAAACATTTTTGATATATTGTCTATTTTAATTTTGAATCCTAATTTCTTCATCCCTAAATTAGGATTGGTAAAATATAAAACACTAAGTTTTATATTGGTCACGAAGCCAATATATCTCTGTAAAAGTGGTTAAACTTGTTAAATACCCCAATATGTGAATTGCCCTTATAACAAGGGAGACAGTACTAAGCTTTTGGCTATTTTATTTTTCATTGCTATTATATGAATGATGCAAATACTTTAATATAATAATAAATATAAAAATATAATATAATACATATTTTAATATAACATATAAATATAATATATATTTAAATAAGTATAATATATACTTAATATAATAAAATCAAACATCATTGACTCATAGTAGAAGTTTAAATAAAATAACTAAATTGGTTACAGATGCCTGTTTCCTGTTTAGGGTAAAAGCTACACCGTACAAAGTGGTCTTGAAGTGCTTTGTCTGAATTATCTCGGAGGATGACTTAGAGGATCCATACAATCCACTCTGTAATTGCCTACAGTACACCTAAAATGCTATGAAAGCGTTTGACTATTGGTTATTAAAATCCTTATCCATTAGCAGTCAGTGCTTAGTGCATAACACCTAAAGGGCTTGTAAAACACACTTACCAGAGCCTCAACAGCATTACTAAAGATCACACTGGGTTTGTGGTAACTCCATTGTGAGCAAAGCTGGGCCATGAAACCATAAGTCTGAAAGCCTTTGATATGAGCAGGGCACCTAAAAGTATAAAGTCATGTATCCTGCCCTAAATGCTGCTAGAGAATGTTCTCAGGACAAGTTTAACCCACAGAAGCAACTCAGAAGTTGGATACAACGACTTCAAATAAGAAACAGTCATTTGCAAGTCTCGATAAGTTTTCCTCTTGAAATAGACTTAAGCAAAATTTCTGACCCTTTTCTCCTCTGCTCACAAGATAAAACTCCAGCTGAAGGATTCCTTTATTTGAAATCCACGTAGAGTGTGTCAGACTGAAAATTCCAGGCACACATTTCCAACACGCACTTATACACAATAAAGAAAATACATAGGAAGCAATATAAAACAGGAATTAATTTCAAGTTTTGTGAGACAATATGCTTTCCCTGAGGCAAAGGAAAATGTAATAAGCATTAAAATTATGCTGTACATATTGGTGTAATTACATAATTCTAAAGGTTGCCTTTTGCCTCTCTGACTTTACTTTTGATAGCTGATACCTCTAAGAAGAGACATAAATTAGGTTAGGCTGATGAAATAGTGCACTACTTAATTCATAAGGTTCAAAATCATTAACAATTGGTACAGAGACTGAGAAATTTCCAGACACTCAGGTTACAACAAAAATAGTCATTACAATTTTAAAAGCCATAACTCTTTGCTTAAGGCTGACATTGTGTTTACTTACAGACTGTCCATTTATCTCAGGAGGGGCTTCCATTGAAGACTTCTTCACAATTATATATAGGCTATTAGTGACACACTTCTTCAAAGGGTTTCAATGGCCCACACCTGTGTGGAGCAGAAATCATACAGCCATGGTAATTGTGTGGCATACATCTGCAGCCTTCCATTCACAGCATGTATACACAAGTCAAGAATGCTTACTTCACTGAATGAATCTCTAAAATAAATACTACGGGCTCCCTGTTTATCACAATTTACATGAGCCAAATGTGGCCAAATTATAGCTCAGTGGTGTCTGCTGTCAGCAGCTGCAGCTCAAGAGGAAAGGTAGGGAGCAGACTCCCAGAGAGCTTTTCACACACATTATTTTTGAGCCAACAGTACAGAACACATTTCCTCCTTTTTTTTTTTTTTTTTTTGAATTCAGTTTCTCTCCTGCTATCTATCAATGTCAGCAGCCCCACAATGCAAAGAGGAAATACTAACAAAGAAATATGATTGTAGTGTAAGGAAGGATGAAAGAGCCAACACTGGGGCTGAGTGCTTTACCCTTAGGGCATGGATATTATTATACTAATTCCTAGTAAGTTGACATTAGGTCACTGCTTCATGGTTGATCAATTCTGCACCTTGAGACACTCAACACTTTCAAGAAGAGGTTTAAAACATAGTCAATAAATGCAGTTATTTACATGTAAACATGTTAAAAAAAAAATTCCATCTAGCTTCCTGCTCCCAGTTCCTAATTTTCAGAGTTACTTTTCAAGGTCATGCTCAAATAAAGAGCTCAAAGGTACTGTCTTGTTTTTGTGTTAGAACTTGGGAGCCTAAAAATTGTTCTATATGCCTCATAGTAATTCAAACTGGAGATATGTAAATAAGTAATAGGTAAAAGGAAAAGTTTTAGTACTAAGATATAATTTCAAGACCAAGATCATGTGGTAGCTTAATTTTAGGCTCATTGTTTCTGAAGCACTTGAATTTCTGGATGTTATTGATGTTATGCAAACCATCAAAGTAAAAAGTCAGTGTCTGTGTTCTGATTTTGATGAATACTAACAAGTCAGGGAATAACAGAGAGTATGTGAGTATGTGAGCCTCTGTTTCTCATCTGTAAAATGGAAGATTCCAAGTGGGTGATAGCTTCCACCTTTGTACTTTACATAAGTATCATTCTAGTTTGCTTTCTGTTGCTGTGATAAATCATGATCAAAAGCAACTTGGGAGGTAGGAAAGGGTTTAGTTCACCTTGAAGTCCATCACTTAGGGAAGTTAGGACAGGAAATGAAACAGAAGCCAATTAGGAATGTTGCTTACTGTCTTGTTTTCTTTGGAGAGTGCTTGGCTAGCATTCTAATACAACTAGGGTGGCATGATGTCACACTGAGGGTTGGGCCCTTCTATGTCAATTAGCAATCAAGAAAATACCCCTACAGGTCATTCTGATAAAAGCAAGGTTATTTCTTCCCAGAAGTATCAAGTGGACAACCAAGACTAGCCAACACTATGGTGTAATTTATTATTCAATAAGCACATGCATTTGCATACATAATTTACTGGTAAAATAGTCTAAGCACCTCACATCTGAAAAGTCATTTTGGAACACTGAGATAATTTTCCTGTTTAGTTTGCTCATAATTCTGAATGCCTCAAAATACATAACCTATCCATTGCCTACACAAAGGTGAGTCTTCTTGTATGATGTAATACTCGTGGATTATGTTGGAAATTAGAGAGTGCTTTTTAAAGTGCTTTTATTTGTAATTTTACCAAGAAATCAATTTCACAAGTCCAAGTCATGATTTCAACTTCAGAGTAAATAAAAAGTGCACGGTGCATTCACATCCATTAAGCCAGGAAAACACAATGTAGCATTCTATTTTGCTTGTGCACAAAATTCCCAAAGTGAATGCCACAATTCACCAGCATTGTTTAAAAGGATTCCTTGCCAAATTAGGAAAAATAATATCACAGAATATAACGGGCATTTTTTTTTTTAAGGCTTAAGTTCCTCTTAGGAGGGGTGCTGACTTTCCGGAGACTAGGGTGGAGGCTGAAATTCACAGTCATAATCCTTCCTACACCTTGGCAAGACATGTCACAGTTTATGAAGCACATTCATACCAATTGCCCACAGTGTATCTCCATCCAAGATCAAACTCTAGTCTCATTTCTAACAGAGGAGGCTCTATCAAAAGTCTTCTGACTTCCCATAAATTCCCATCCTCCCTATAACTTGGATTTCCCATAAATTCCCATCCTCCATCCATACCTGTCCTGAGAACATGTTTCAATCAGAACCTGTATATCTGATATCTGGGGTTGCTGGCCATGTGTTTCTTTTCCCAATTTCCACATTGAACTTACTGGGGTATTAAGACTGGTCAAGTTACATGAGCATGAAAGATATTTCATTCATCATTTTATTTTTGTTGAAGATGAAACTGTTCTGTACTAAATACCATGTTTGTTATTGTTTCCTGGGCTCAAAAGAAAGGGCTGAGATTGTTGAGAAGTCCAAACAGCCAGCATTCATCTGCTTCAGGTAGATGTTTCTACCACAAAAGACTACCACTCAGAAATTTGAACAAAATCACAGACAGTTGTGGACTTTATTTACAAACTCTCCACTGCTTGCTAAATCAGCATAGTTGTTTCCAGATTTCCACATGTCAATCCAAGCCATGAAATATATGACATGACTAGCCTACTGATATTTAGGAGCCTGGCTCCCTTAATTCCCTTGCTGGACTTGATCTTTCATGGTTTATAAATAAGCCTGCTTCCATTATAGCATTTATTCAGTGGGACTGCAATTATTTCTCTACCTGTCTCGCTGTAGCTCTTTAAGGTCCAGGACGATGCTTTGCTTTCTTGTCCTGGTCACATATGGCACTCATTAGATATTTTGAATGAATCAGCAAATAAATTAGTGAATGAATGAGTGGTGTTAATGCAAGGCGCTGTTTGAATGCCTATAAATTTTGAGCCAAGATTCAGCAAACAATTAAAAAGTGATATTACCATCAAACAGTTTACAAAGAATCTATGAAGATTCTGGCTCTAAACATTTGTTATAGTCACCCTAAGTGACGAGCCCCAGAAAAACAAGTGACTTTATTCATGTCTGGTATTCAGCTGAGGGGAAAGCTCCTGATGAATGTGTGCAACACTATGCCCTGGACTGGAGTCCCAGACTTGGATAAAACAGAAAAAAAGAAAATGATGAAAGCTGAGCACCAGCAGTTATTACTCTGTTTCCTGACTACAGGATGTAATGTGTCCAGCCATCTTGGGTTCTTGCTACTGTGCCTTTCTACTACGATGGCCTGGTCTCTAGTTTGCTGTTTTCATGATAAATACCATGACCAAAAGCAACTCAGTGAAGACAAGAATTATTTTAATGTATTGCTCCTGATCTATCATCAAGGGGAGTCAAGGCAGGAACTCAAGGCAGGAATTTGAAACAGAAATCAAGAGAAGAAGACTTCTTACTGACTTGCTCACGGTCAACACTTATCCAGCCAAAGCCAATATGCCCCAAAATGGCACTGCCCACACTAGGCTGGGCCCATCTACATCAATCGACAATCAACAAAATACCTTACGGACATGCTCACAGGCCAAACTGATATAGGAAATTCCTCTACTGAGATTCCCTTTTCCCAGGTGCATCAAATTGCATACCAAGGTGGGTCATTACAGACTATGCCCTCAAACCAGGAGTCCAAGTGAACTCTTCCTTCTAAGTTTCTTCCTACTATTTGGTCAGAGAGGAAGGAAAGGGAATGTTAACCCCTGTATAAGTACATGCAGAGGTGACTTCAAGTCAACTTCTCGGTCTTAGCCTAAATCTAGGCAGAGCCCCTAAAGGAGAGTACAGCAGCGTTTGCTGAGAATAATGTTTCTGGAGACTTGTGGGGTACCACAGGCAGGCACTTTGGTATCAGGAGTGCCCCTAAAGTCAGGTGGCAATTATTCACTCATAGACCGCCCAGCAAACCCTATAAAAGCAGGGCAGTAGATTGATCAGTCTTGTGTGCATTTACTTCAAGAAGTAAGTTCTTCATTTGCCCACACCTGGGTCACCTGTAATGATAATCAGTCATCAGTGTTCTTGCAGTTCTACACAACAGAAGACCAGCCTTCTGCTGGCTACTAAAATGCAAGGTGCTGTCAAAAGGAGACAAGGGACTAAGAAATCCCCTGGGCCTTATCTATTAAATCTAAAGTTCCAGGTTAGTATCTTCCCTGGGCACAGAGAGGAAATGTCTTTCTGAATCCTTCAGTGGGAGTAATGATACACTGGGCCAGACAAACACTGAAAAGTTATTGAACAGGGTTCAATTGGGCATGTGTTCAAATCCAACCTGACTCATGACTTCTGCATGTCTGAGGCCACCTGGTTACCATCTAAAAACGGAGGCAAACAGCCTTTTCTGAGGCCCATGTTACCACCACTAATCCCCATCCCAGACCTTCCATACCTTTGAGGCATATTAGGAATGTTATAGCTCTAGAGGGAAGAGCCCTGACTTATAGCTACAGCTCTGGATTAGCTACTTGCTTAGAAAAACTATTTTTGAAAAATAATCCCTCTGGCAAAGGGCAACAGTAGGAGACTCTGACCTGTGAGGAAGAGAGAAGGGTCTTTTCAATACCTGAGGGAACCAGGCTTTCTCCAGTCCATGAAGAAAGGTAGTTGAAGGATGTGGGGTGGTTGCCCATTGCTGGCCTTCACTGAAGAAAACGGCACTGGGCTGCTAGTGAAAAGCTTGCTTTGTTCAGTGTGTGTACCCACACAGGATTAATGGATGCTTTAAGAACTAACTCCTTTCCTTTGATACTCTTGAGTGGAGTGGAAAGGGGATCAAATTGGTGAACACACACCGGCAAATAAACAGTGATAAGTGTTAAACTCAAGCACTGATAAAATAATAAACTCTATAGAAACCAAGAATGTAATCTGACAAGAATTTAAAATTATACAAATCCCCTTTGAGGGCTTGGAGCCATCCTGAAGTTGGGCCCCTTGTGATGACATAATCATTCCCACACAGCTCAATGGTACGTACTAGGAAACTATACAGTGTATATTACTGTGACTAGCAAGCTCATTAAGGTAGGAAACAGACAAAAGCATGTGAGCCAAAACGTTTAGTTAGTACTTACAGTCTAAACTTCCCCAGGCTCAGTGTGACTGGGGCTCACTGTTCAAACCAAACTGGCTGGTCAGCAGGGTCCAGGGATTCTCCTTTTTCCACATCACCAAGCCTGAGGGTTTTGGTTTGCTTTTTATTTTTGTTTGTTTGTTTTCAAACTGAAGTTACAACTAAAGTCTTCATGTTTGTGTGGCAAGCACATTACCATCTTGCTCTTTTGCTTGGCACTCATTAAAAAAAAAAAGCTTCAATAGCTCTAAAGCCAGAATTTCTAAATTCAGTAAAATCTATATCCACTCCCTCAACGCATTTTTGTATACGTTTCTATACATCTGTTAAAACAATGTGGTTGACAGAATAAGCAATAGCATTATATCTGGTGTGAAGATTAGGTTCAGGTTGATTCTAGCTCATCACAAAGATCCTGTCTGGAACATATGGGCAAAACAGACAAAGAGTCAAAGCTGGCAAGCCATTGGGACAGTCTTTCTAGATTAAAGAAGATGGTGTAGAGGTGAAAGTAGGTAGTGAGGCAATTAGAAAGCAAATGTTTCCTTTTTATTTAATATACCGTATGTATTTTATTTTTTTTCCTGCCAGCTTGGAAAAATGAATTGTTTTAGATGGCACATTAGTCATCTGTAATGAACGGAGCCCTGTTTATACCGGGCGGCTCCTTGGATGAAAGAACATTTTCATCACAGCTCACCATGGCTTCGCTCTTTACCTTCTCAGCAAGTGTTGGATGCTCTCCCATCTCAGACGCAGAAGGAAACTGGCGGCTGAACATTGCTTTATGGAAAAAGAGAAGGGCTATTCTGAGATGTGTCCCAGAAGACTACATCTACAGAGTGAATCAGCATAGGAAATCAAGAGGGCCCTAAGAAAATTTACAAACAGAAGCCTGCAGTGAAATGAACCATTAGATAAACGACCTGCAGAGAGCTGTGGAACTTAGTCATCTGGGGCTCCAGAAGCCACAGGCCACTGACTGTCACCTTCGTTTACTTTTCTCTGCCTTCCTGAGAAGTTCAGTTCCATCAAGGAAAATAGATAAGGCATGCACACATATGTCATCATCAGAAACCCTATATCCAGTCTTTCAGGAAGGAGGGAGGGATCAAGGGCACTGCTACCAGCCAGCTTGATCTGTACCTGGGCAGAGATCTTCTGCCACTGCAGATATGGTTCCTACAGAAGCAAATAATATCTTCATTTTGTTTTAGAGCATCTGCTCATTTTCCGACTCAGCTGATTCAGCAATTTTTGTTTAATCTTTATGAAATTTCCAAATTAATAAGACAAGGTTACTTTTTGGTTGATATATATTCTATGTATTTACAAAAAGATAATGTAATATCTTTTAATGATATATATTATATGTATTTACAAAAAGATAATGTAATACTTCAGTATATTTATATATTCTATGATGAAAGATTCAAAGTGATTACCATATTCATCACTTATAAACATTTGTAAGTTCAGTGAGGTCATTTAGTTATTTATTTCAGCTTTTTGAAAGGATGCAATATTATATTATACTATATTATATTATATTATTTTATATTATATTTATTATATTATGTTATTGTCAGCTGCAGCCACCCTACAGTGCTTAGTGACTTAGTCTGACTACAAGTAACAATGGAAGGAAATTAGACAATCAGAAGAGTTGACAATAATTATGAAAGTGACAATATGCTTATTTGGCAAATAAAAATGAATCTAAACTATTCAAGAACAGCAGAACTATACATTATTTTGATACAGCACTTATCACATTAATAGTGTTTAAAAAAATAATACATGCTCAGTAACTGTGGCTGGTGGATTGGTCTAGGATTTGAACACATGTGCATTGTACAGCACATGTCTTGATAACCCCAGCGTGAGAAATCCTATATGTAATAGGATGTATTACATGTAAATGAGGAACTTGCAGAATTCAACAAAAAAGATCTAAAACACGAGTAAAAACGACACACATCTAAAAACGACACACATCTGAAGTGTCACAGGGTGGGGGGGGGTGCCACTTCCTCCACTGACACTGGGACAGCATTGTATGCATTTGTGTGGGACAGAAATAGTTTTTTAGTCTTCTAGGAATTTCAGCTTCCTTAAGGAACTTGCTCCAGACCAACTGGTGAGTAGCAAAATAAAACAAAATGATTTCTACTCAATGGTTCTATTTGCTCCAGTCTAAACTCAGCAACTGTATCTCAATGATGAATTGACTTACTTTATTCAAAGGGGGGGGGGAGATATAGATCTTACTATTTAAAAAAAAAATCTTAAGATGATGAAAACCATGATTTTGTAGCCAGGCCCAGGGGAGGGGAAGGCAATGTTGATCAACCCTAGAGAGCCAGAAAGGAACATTGGGGGCCGATGAAAGTGTGCTGTGGTGATAATGGTTCCTTTCATGAGTACCAAAACATGGTGAGATATATGTTTAGTACAGTTAAGAGGTTTTGTTGGCTTGGCTTGATTTTGTTTTATAGAGACAGGCCTCCTCCAATAGTCCAGGACGGCCTATAATTTCTGATTCTCCTGTCTCAGCTTCCCCAGTTCTAGGAGTACCAGTATGCACCATTAGATTCAGTTAGTAATGAGATTGCAAGCTACTGTTTTATTAGTTTTCAACCCCTAAGGAAACTGTTTTAAGAGTGATTCTTCTTCACCAGGTACGAAGTGGTCTTCCAAATCCAACAAGGTAGGGAGCGTCCTCTACCCATGACCCTCTCCAATACAGATTGCATTGACTCTTACCTGGAGCAATGGTACAGGTTATAGACACGACAGATGGAAATATGATCTTGGTTTAAGAGGGGAGGATTAGAAAATATATAATGTTCTTGAACAGTAGGATTTAGTTGATATATTAACAATGTAGGCAGTTCTAAGGCCTTAATATGTTTTTGGAATTTGAATTAGAATCACCTGATGTTTAGGAAACTCTGGGCCAAACTTATAAGCCATCTTATTCAGCACGAAGGAATCAAGTTGTAGTTTTTCTTCAGAAACTGATTATTTCTCATACTCTTAGGTCAGGTAATTCTTATCTTCTGCTAAAATTCAAAAGTAGTTTTGTGAACTTGGATATAATCGTAGACTTCAATGCCTGCGTTCTACCAGGACCACAAACATATTCATTAAAAGACCTTTGAATTCATGTATAGAGCACATGCCAACCTAGGAAGGGCTGGAAAATCTGTGCTTCCATGCTCTCCTCTAAAAACACCCCAAAGACTTGAGCCAATCCCCAGTAATGTTTAGCAAAGTGGTGTCTTCATTCCCTAGATACTGACTCTCCCTTTTCACTGCGTCTTCACCTGAGAAAGAACTGTCTGGGGAGTAGACCTGCAGAACAGTAGTCTCAGGGGCTCAGAAAGGGAAGAGCAGGAATAGGGAAGGCATCTCACTGTCCGGAAAGCGACACTGACTCCAGATTTCTCTGGGGTTTTTCTCTTCCCTTAAAACCCCAAGAATCGCTTAGAGGAGAGCCAAGTTAAGAAACCTCTCCGTCCGTGATTCCATAAGAAAACAGCTAATTGTGGAGACCAAGCAAAACAAGACAGACAAAAACATGCATAGTGTGGGCCATGGTGAATCCAGACACAGAGCATCTCATTTTCCATGTAGGATAGGAATCACCTGAGACAGCCTTGGCAGAGAGCCAACCTGCTCTACTGCACACATGTCTCAGGACTGTGGGTCCCCAGGTCAGGCCACCTGCTGCAGAACAGGGGTGCTTCTGGCAGAAGAGGGGGGCGTTTTCTTGCTACTGGGCTGTAATGGACCTACCAAGACTTTTCTTCTCTTTGGTCAATTTTTATTGACATACAACATTTCTCCAGCCAAAACAGTCTTTGAAATACTTGAAGACGCCAACAGTAGCCCCTAACAGAGCTCCTTTTTAGATCTTTACAGCTTTTTGAATTGAAAAATTTTGAGAATTTTATGAGTATTGTGTTTCCATCATTCTACTCCTCTATCTCCCCTCCAATCCCTCCCGTGTCCCTTTCCAGCCTCTCAAATCCAGGATCCCATTTTCTTTCATTATTATTGTGATAAAAATGTAAATAAATACATATGTATGTTTTTATATTTGTACATTTATATATATTTTTATATTTGTATATTTATATGTATTTGACACAAATATGAACATATTAAAATAAATATGTAAATATATAATAAACACAATGTATTGATTGATATATTAATATGAACATTAATCAAACAATTATGAATATGTACATTGAGAGAGAGAGAGAGAGAGAGAGAGAGAGAGAGAGAGAGAGAGAGAGAGGAGAGGAGATGGTGCATTTAGTTAGCCTGACCATTTGAAACTGGATAACTAATCAGGGAGCTCATTCCTAGAAAACTAATTGTTCTTCTCTTAGTTCCCACTGGTCACCTGAGGATTTTCAGCTAGGGTTGTTATGACCTTTTGAAACTTCCCCCATCTCATTGGCATGTCAGCTGATATTATGCAGGTCTTCAGGCAGTCATGCGCATCTCTTCCAGTGAGTTACTGAACTCTGGCCCATCACAACTGAAACACTTGTGTGGGGATATAATAAAACATTCGGAGATATCTGAGGGATTTACCCACAGTCAGTCTAGGAGGATCAGATGGTGGTGACCCACACCTTTCATCCCAGCACAGGGAATATCCTGGGAGTGGTGACCTACGCCCTTACTCCAATCTGAGCTGGAAGTCATCTTAGTTTACAGAAGGAGTTCCGGCTCCCAGGCAGGCAGTGGTGGTGCCATACCTTAACTGAGCAGAGAAAGTATTTAAGGCAGGCATTGAAAGACAGAGAAGGCAGAAGAAGCCAGGACTCATACTGTTAGTCTCAGCACTTGGCAAGCAGAGGCAAGAGAATCTCTGTGAGTTCAAAGCCAGCCTGGTCTTTAAAGCAAGTTCCAGGACAGCCAGGACTATTATATAGAAAACTCTGTCGGGGGGGGGGGGGGGGGAGACAGGAGGAGGTGGATCTGTCCTCTGATATCTCTGAATGTTTATTATATCCCCACACACTTGTCAATCAATGGCCTCGATCTGACCACTATTGGCACTTACTCAGATGACAGGCACTCAGAACCTCCTAGCAATGCCCTGTTTTCAAGTCATAATTCTTCTGTTCTACACTGAGGAAAAAAGACCTCTGTGAAACCCTCTCATCTTGTCAGCTTCTGCCTATCTATCCATCAAGATCATTCAAAGTGCCTTTGATTTGCCAATGTCTGGACCAGGCACTCTAGCCTAGTGAAAGCTAACTGCCTAAAAAATGATGGCATTTTTCTTTCAAGATAGATGTGGTGATGATGAAGAAGGATTCGAAGGAGAGCCAATCTTAATGAACCACAGGGTAAAAAAAGAGTCTTGAAGGAGGAGGGTAAGGATCTGTGCCTGTAACCCTGGCTCATCAGCTCTACACTCTAGGAAAACATCTCTTAGTCTGTTTGTCCTCAGTACAACCACACTAGCAAAATTTCGCAGAACATAGAACATTAGGAACGTATTCTATATACAGGGAATGCTCAATAAATATAAGAAAATGAAAAGGGTCTTTGTGAAGTGTATTATCATGAAACTATGATGCAAATAAATTTATTTGCTCTTAGGTTTTTCCATCCAAATGCTTAAGGAAAATTAATTTAATACAACTAGCACAATATTGTAAAATTTCACTTTGTATTGGCTAAACTATTGCCCCTCTGTATTTTTTTTTCATTTATTGTTGCTTTATAACCTCTCTGATGTACCTTTTTCCTGATTTCTTTCCAAGTTATCATGTGTTGCTAGGGTTGAAACCCATTAATTAGATTGTACCAACTCCTAACTAGGAAACAAGTCTAATTTGGCTTAACTCACAGGCCCTTCCTCATCTGAACTCTGCCTAACAGCCAACCATTCTCTGCCCCCCCCCCCAGGGCTTTTTCTACTGATCTGAAGCTCTGCTTGTCCACCAGCCTATAGCTGGACACCCCAGGGTGCCAAGCACTCCCTTACAAACCATTCTCCTTTCAACACAGTCCCATATAAAGTCAAAGACTCGTCATTCAGCCCAATCCATCAATAAGCCCTGGACACCGGATTGGGTTTGGAGGACACTGGATGATTTTGATTTGGAGATTTTATGCTTCCCTACTTGAGCATCAGTCATTTGGACTCACAATATCAGCAGAGTGCTCCAAATGGGCAAACACCATTTTTTTTTTCTTCACAAGAAGCCTGGCCCACTGAACTTTTCTTATTTTGTTTGTTTATTTGTTGTTGTTTTTGAACTATGCACCGGACTGAAGCATGCCCTCAGATCAACATAGACTGCTGCTCCCATGCTGCCCCTACCCTTGCTCTGTGCTCAGTAGACACTAGCTTCAGGTTCTATTGAAACTATAATCAATACAAGCCCATTTTCACACAATGTTTGTTTCTTTGTGACAGTGTCTCTCACGTAGCCCAAGGTGACCTTAGAGGATGACCTTGTATTTCTGAGCCTCTATCTTCCAAGTATTGAGCTTACAGGCTCCTGAGAGTTTCCTGACAGTTTCTCTCCATCCCCACCCAACCCACCCCAGGAAAATTTGAATCTTTTGAATTTCATGTAACAATTTCGTTAGCTAACAAAACAAAATGTAAGGTGGACGTTAATTAATATAAAGAAGACAACGAGGATCGCTTATGCTTATGCCTTATGTTACCCAATTGCCTCCACCTTTATAAAGAGTAAAATAGAAAATTTGTTTTCTCCTTTAATTCCAGAATTATTTTTTGAGTTAATACTTTGTCAATACTGTCAGTGGCCCAATCCATCTGATATTTCTTTTAAACTCATCCCTGATTTGGACCAACTAAAACAGTGTTGGCCAAAGGAAGGCACCCAGCAGGATGAAAGGGGATTCAAATGTATATCTGATTGCCTTGACTACACTAATGGAACTTTCAACTCAAACACTTGTCTAAGAGACAGTCACATCAAAGGTCGGAGTGACTTCCTCCACTGCTCAGGGATGGGGGGTGGGCAGTCATTCACCACCTCCCCAAGGGAAACTAGCCAGCCTAGCTAGAATCTCTCTTGCCAGGGGGAGCCACAGCTGCAAGTCACTGGGCAGGGGTGGGGAAGGAGAGGGTTTCTGTTGCCTGGTGGTTCTGCATACCTGATGACGTCCTGTAGGTGGCCCACGGAGCCGGTGGTGCCCTCCACGCTCTAGGGCCATGGGCGATAGCCACCCTCTGGCTCCAGGCTGCTGCCTCCAGCCGGGAGAAAGATCTAATTTCAGCACTAAGTCTCCGAGTCACCGCCGCTGGACTGGAAGCCAAAGTTGGCGGCGGGCAGGCGGGGCTGGCGGCCACCAAGGCGCAAAGGTGGTGGGAGGAAGCGACAGAGGACCTCCGCCGCTAGATGTACCCCTTTACCACTCTCCGGGCGGGGCCAAGGAGCTGGCTCTACCAAAAGCAAACCGAAAATGGGTACCGGAGAGACCAGGACAGAGCCAAACGGGTTCTCTCTCAGTGTCGAGTGCAAACCCCTGTCCCGGTTTCCAGAAATTTCAGCCAGTTGGTGGCTTTTCCTCTCTTTTCTCTTCTTACAAAGCCTGCTGTGCCAGCGGAGGCTCTGCAAAAACACCGGGGCCAGCTTTGGCAGGGGAGCCCTCTCTCCAGCACCTTCCGTTTTGAGGATGCCCTGATCCCTCCCCTGAATTCAACTTCCCTAGGGCTAGGTGCTAGAGGCCACTCTCCCAGAGATGTCTCTGGAGCCCAGAGATTTCAGATATACTAACTGATGGCAGGTGACCATGGGAGAGTGACAGAGATTACTGCCCTGAAGGGTGGGTGAACCGACTTGGAGTTTTAGGGGTAAGGTAGGTAGGATACAAAGGAATATTGAGTCAACCTAAAACATTACAATATCCAGGATGAGTCAAATCCTTTTAAACGTGAACTTAAAGGTATGAACTACAACTTCTCAGGGAGGGAGGGAGGGAGGGAGATGGAGGCAGAGAAGCTTGCATCAAATCAAATGACTAGGGCTGATTATCCGTTCTACTTTTCTCTTATTAACTCCTCTGGCATCAAGGAACAAGCTGTCCCTGATCTAAGTTTCTGCAACCCTGTTGTACCTATGAAGGTGAACTAGGGAGAGTCTTTCCACCCTGTAAACCCTTTCTGCACTGGTGAAGCTGCCATTATGAAGCAGTAATCAGATATGCTCCTTTCTGGAACTTCCTCTTCTGTGATTACAAAGCCCAATGCAGCGCAGTGAAAGAGACTCCAATACTGTGATGACTTGATCTTGTAAGGACTCATCACTTCTCCGTGACCATCCTCAAAACTCTGGCTCTCCTCTATCAAATACAATCCCTTCCCCACCTCCACTCAGGTACTCCCCTCAAAGGAGATGATGTAAGGGAGGAGGGAGCATATGAATGTGGGTATTATTGTATAGTCTTTCAAAATCTTCTAGGCTCACAGGTTTTGCTGCTGTCAATCACCAAGTGAATACTATTGACTGTGTCTATTGACACCACTCAGACTAAGAACAATAAGAACTAATCCTTCACCTTCAGAGACCACAGATTAGAGATTCAGAGATAGGGCCAGCCAACACACTGGAAACAATAGTCTGAGTTGGGGGGGGGGGTTGTTGTTGTTTTTTGTTTTGTTTTGGTTTGGTTTTTGTGCTAAACTGTTGGATATTGACATGTATGCAGATTTAGGAACTTTCCAGAACATTCCAAACAAAACAGGCTGAGTGAGAAATACTGTAGAAGACAATCCAATGATAACTTATGTTAAACCAGTAAGGACCTCTACATTATTTAGACATAAGGACTAGCTAAATAATTCAGTTCTCAAGGACAATATTACCATTTTTAAACCATTTCTTACCATTTCTACCCACTCATCAGTATAAAGAATTCCCTAGCAAAAAGTGACTACAGAGCCCCTAAAAACTTAAGTCATCAGAGTTTTTATTTTAGGGGGAGTAACAAAAACTCCAAATGACCAGTTGTTTGAGAAGTCATGGAAGGTAACTGAAGTGGCTCCTGTCAAAGACTGTAAGGAAGGCATTTGTCTTAAATGTGATTTTAAAGAACCAATCTCTGTAATTTATAAGTAAATTAATTTAAAGATAATCATGGATTAGCAAGTAACTCTTAATCCTTATCTTTTCCCCTTAGTATTTCTTAAAATATATAGAGAAGTCGCAAGTCACATATACTTAGTCTAATTTGTGAAAGCCTAGTTTCATATGGTTTGGGGATAAAAGCATCTAGATTTTAAATTTGAAGGTATGGAGAATTATTTCACTATTATTTTTCAGGGATGCCATGCACTTAAAATATTAGCTGTACTAGATTCAGAAGATAGAGTCTCATTGAGAATTCTTTCTTAAGGAAAATTATTCTTCTGGCAAAGTACATTGCTTTTAGCACAATATATAAAGTTTTCATATTCTCCAAAACAGGAGTAGCAGAAGCCAACTTATGGAGTATAATGTATTCCAGACACTTGCTGGAATAAACAATGCTCTTGAGACCCTCAGATGCACAGCCAATAAGGAGCTGTTGACTACTTGAGGTTTTTACACATCTTTCAGCCAAATCAGAAATCCAAATCCCAAATCAATCACAGGCACACAGTGTGCAAGTATAGCTCTGCCTGGGTAGGAGGTCAAATTCAGCACAAAGGCGTTCTATCACCCACGACAGGTTGGCTTTTGACATTAAAATCTTTGATTTTTTTTTTATGTGACACAAATAAAATATTTCCAGTGGAGATGTAAATGTCTTTTGCAACCCTATGCCAAGAACATACATTTGTAATTATCCAGTTGAGAATATAATTCACATAGAGAGGTATGCATAGATATATTTATCTCTAAATTTCTGTGTGATTAGTAATTGTCATAATGATGCAATTATGCATCTGTAGACTTGTAGTCCACTTAAGACATCCAGCTGTTTTACGTGTTATAAAAGTTAATCCCAACTGCTATCAAACTTGCAGTGTATACAATAAAGAAGTGCCAGCATTTTTCACATGTCTGTAGGCGCACAAACAAAAAAAAATACTGAAGTACAATGTTATTCTCTGGCTTACAACATAAACACAAAACACATGTGTCAGAGATGCACAGTTAAGTATGAGTCCTTTTTAGATTCCTAAACACAGAGGTGTAGAAGGCAAAGAACAGAAAACAATAGTGTAAGTTCCTTGACCATGTGTCAGGCTGTGTTAAGAGTGGCTGTTATTTCAAAGACTCCCCTCCCCTACATTAGCTTAGCAATGCAACTTCATTCTGATAAAACTTCCAAATGCACCTTATGGTAGGAGTTTTACAAAAGAAGAGAGAAGAGGGGCCGAGGAGCCAACTTATGGGCTTTTTTTTCCGCTCTTGCAGAGGACCCAGGTAGAGTTCCCAGCTATCACCACCACCTGTTCCAGTACCAAGGATCCAGTGCCCTTTTCTGGCCTGCACAGGTACTAGGCACACATGGAGCTTACATACATACATACATACATACATACATACATACATACATACATACATACATGCATGCATGCATACATACATACATATATGCAGGAGAAACACTCATGTACATAAACAAAAACAAATCTTAAAGAAAGGAAACAGATACTACATATTTTAACTTTGGTCACAGTGTACTTCTGAACATCATCAGATAAAGACTGGGTTTTCTATGTCCCCAGGTGTGCTAAGGACTAATCAAAGGCACATTTAACAGATCATTTTCTTGCACTGTCAGAACTTCTTCCTTGACCCAGCTACATTACTTGATGTAATTTGGAATCATATTAACCTATTGGATGTTCAACACACTTGGTTGGAAACATTAACTTAAGGTACTGGGATCATGTCAACAGAGGTTACACATAAGACTAAAGGCAGCCTCTAAGTTCTAAGACCTTTATAATAGACACAAGCATATGTGCTCTTCAGTCTACTAGCATATCCTGTCAAGGCAAAACACATTCTACATCTATTGATCTCATAAAACACTCTGACATGAACTAAGAGGCTTAATCAGTAGGCAGGACCCCCCAACATGCTGATATTCCTATTCAATGTTTCTTGTTACATTAGAACTGGTTGTTAAAGCAGCTGTTTATTAATCATGTCAGGCAATACAATTTCTTCTCAAGATTTCAAAGGACACCAGCAGGTTCTTGAGTCATCCCTTAGAATCTGGAGGTAGACAGAGAAAGGACCTGGGCTGAAAGGAGCCAAATGTGCCACTGCCCTTCTGCTTTTCTGCACTAAGGTCTAAGGGAGAAAGAGAATTCATGGCCTGATTTCTACCTAAGCAAAGACTTGAAGTCAATTTACTGTAAGTAATTGCCATGAATATTTTTATTATACATTCGGTTGACTTTTTAACAAAATATTGAACTTTCACTTTTAAATAAATTTTTCAGTTATTGAAATACGACATTTCTGTATTTTAAACCTGCTTTACAACTTTCCTTTATCATTTTCTCTCTTGGCAGGTACACATGAGCGTGTGCACACACACACACACACACACACACACACACATATACACATACATACACACACACACAAATGCACACCAATCATCCTTCTGACTTGCTAGTAGTGTATGTATGTACATATGAATATATTTGTGAGTGTATGTATGTGTGTATGATGTGTGTATGTGTGTGAACATTTGTGTGTGTGTGTGTGAATACTTTTCTCTGTCAACAATTGATAAAGGAAGAGCTTTCTAGAACTTCCAATTTGTTTCTCCCCAAATAGTGCAACTTAATAATGTGCTCATGTTGGGGGCCCTCTCCTTATAAGAATTCTATTCAGCATGAGCTTTGGGAGATATGATTCCTCAATATGCCAGTCACCTATTTCCTCCTACCATAAAGCAATGGTGTAATTATTAAATTCAAGCTTCTTTGACATTGCATAACCAACAAGTAGGGATTAGAAAATAGCACCTCTATAAAATAAAATCGTAAGAAAACTTAAGAAAATAGCCAATATACTGCTCTATCTGTGCGATTCAGAGAGAATTATGCATTGGCCCACAGGGGAACAATGTTAGAGGTTTAATTAATAAAAATAAAAAAATAAATCAGACCTCAGGCTTATGCTATTTAAATAATGCATTTCCCTGGACATACTTCTTGAATTTACTTAGATTTAATTTTGATTGCAATTTCTTTACCGTGTTGTTTCGTTGCCAGCTTATAATACATTTTCTTACTTTGGTTTAAAGTTGTGAATTATCATGAAACTTAAAACCAAACAAGAACAACAAAAAACCAACCCTGTCCCATTCTGAGTTCTGACACCATACAAAATCAAATTAAATATATGAGAGCTTCAGCTCACTTAAAATTGTAACAATCAGGACTTTTTTCTGCAAAAGCATGCCTTGTGGACAGAGACCTATTTGGACAAAAGAAGCAACTGTCCACTGATCTACAACACTTCTGAAGAGGAGGCAGTAAGGGTAACTTCCTAAGGTTCTTGTCTTTCCTGTCAAACCAGAAACCACCAAATCCCCAATTAGTGCCAAAGGGGTGGCAAGCAGAAAGCAAAATGTCTATTATTGTTTGATAAGCATAAAATATTTAGAGAAAAGAAAACGAGGTTTCCATCTTAGTAATTTTCTTCATTTCTGAACATTTAAGAGAAGGCATTCTGAAGAGCCTTTCTCAGTAATGTAAACCTAATGTGCCTGGGAGTATTAGTAGATCTTCAGAGGCTGACTTGTTGATTGGGGCTGACTGCACCCTTCTCTTGTCTGCTTGCTTTTCTGGATTAACATTTTACTCTCTGCCATCGCGTGGTTGTGGGTTGTTGTTTGAACGCTAGATTTTTTTTTTTTTTTAATGCTGTTTAGCAGACTACTCTGTTTAGTAAAACAAACACACCATTTCTAAGCTGTCCTCTAGGAAGCAGAACTGAAAATTGCTTTATGGAGACGCGTTTACATGATACTAACCCTGTGCATTAGGGAACCACAGTTTTAACATGCTTAAAGTGAGTTTGAACAGAGGAACTCCAAGGGGCAAATTTTATCCTTCCCTTATTGCCAACTCACCGCATAACATGTCGAATACATTGCCATTTTACCCTGAAATCTTTGTCCTAAAATTCTGTCAATCTACTGAAGATCCTGAAGCAGATAACCAGCCCATTTATTTGTCTAAATAAATCTAACACAGTGTAGATATTTTCCCTTAAATAATAGAATCTATATTTTCAAAACGAAACCTCAGATCATTTGATAAGCATCTAAAAGAATCACTGGTTACCGGGTTGGATAAAACGTTGGAATAAAAACAAGTTATTCACAAGCATACGGAAACAAAACATGTAATTGCTGCTTATACCATTTTTAAAAAACTTTGGAGTTATGTATGATTCCTTAAAGTCCGAAGGCACTAATTTAGTAAGTCTGCCTTGCGATCTAAATGGCATCCGCATTCATACAAGCAATCAGACTGAGGCAAACCCAAGTCTTGCCTTTCCCTGAGCTGGCTCTGTGATGCTGAACCCGGATTTCCAGTGAGTCCAGACAGAGACGGATGAATACACACTGAAAACTAGCTACGAGTTAAAAATGCTGATCAAACCGTTTGCTCCAGAAAAAAAGGCAAAAAAGGTGTGTAGAGCAAGAAATACCGGGAACAGCTTGCAAGAACAACAATATATGACCCATTTGAAAACTGAGAAGAAGGAGGGAGGGAGGGAGGGAGGGAGGGAGGGAGGGAGGGAGGGAGGGAGGGAGGGAGGGAGGGAGGGAGGGAGGGAGAGAGAGAGAGAGAGAGAGAGAGAGAGAGAGAGAGAGAGAGAGAGAGAGAGAGAGAGAGAGAGAGAGAGAGAGACCTGGACCAAAGACCAGGGAAGAGACTTGAATGGCTGCGGATAAGTGAAATTCACCTCAGCCTGGAGAGGTCTCCTTTGTTGATTTTTTTTTCCCCCCTTTGTTGAGTTCACTCTATGCAAACCTAGCTTCCTGCTCAAAGATTCTCTGTTCGCTCCAGCCTAGGGCACTGGGACTTTCTCAGGTAGTAGGCAACAAATCCCAGGGGATCCCTGGAAGCTAGTTCTGAATTGCGGGTCCTATAGCTCTTTCTGGTAGCTCTGCAATCCTAAGGCAGACTCTTTTCCCACTTCGCATTCGTTTTCTTACTACTCCGAGAGAAAACAAAACAAAACGACAAAACCACCCAAACAAACCCAAATTGTATAAGAAACTGGAGAATAAACGGAGGAGCAGGACCCCGTAGGTGGTTCTGTATATTGGATGAGGGCTGGAGTGGGGAAGGAAGTGAAAGTAGAAATTAAGATGCAGCTCAAGCCTCCCTTATTTTTCTTGTCTGGTACGCATCGATTTAACTCTGTCCGGCCCTGCTTATCCGATGAAAGTGGAAGCTAGAGCCAGTGGTTGCAGAAGCGGAGTAGGAGTATTAAACTTAGCTGCAGCGGCACGCTGGGGGATTTTTGTGGGGCGCGTCAGAGTCGCTTCGGAGAGAGATGCTGTTGGCAGGGCTGTTTTGATGCACAAGATAGTTCCCCCAAAGATATGAACAGTGTCTTTGTCTAAACTCAAGATAAAGAGGTGTGTCAACTTCCTCCAACAGGATATTCGAATTTCATTCATTAGTAATGACCCCCGCCTCTCAAGAAGGAGAGAAAATGGAGAAACCTTTTGTAGGTTTGAGTCATTAGAAACAGGTAGGCAGGGGGTGGCTTACTTTGGGAAGTTGTGTTGGTTCAATAATGTATTTTTTTTTTAAACGAAAGAATCTGTTTTTGTAAATGAGTAAAAAACACAAACCTTGTCAACAAAGCTGTATGCTCCGATCAGTTAAAGGCAAACACACCCTTATTGCAAAGGTGAAGCGCTTTCAGCCACATGGAGATTTTAGAAAAACAAAACAAAACGGATTCCACAGCAAGAACCAGAATTTTGTTTCTCTTTTCTAGCACCGCTTGAATTAAACAAAACATGTTAACAAGACTGTAGTGAAACCCCTAGGCGATGTGAACACCCAGAGAAAGAAATTCTAGGTTGATTATCTTTAGGGGTCGTAAGATTTCATTACTAAGAATCTATGAAGTAGAGCAACCAGAGGCCCTGAGAGCAGATTAGCAGATGAGACTGCGGAGTCTTGTGTGTGATTGTGTGTGTGTGTGTGTGTGTGTGTGTGTGTGTGTGTGTGTGTGTGTGTGAGAGAGAGAGAGAGAGAGAGAGAGAGAGAGAGAGAGAGAGAGAGAGAGAGAGAGATTGTTTACAGAACTTTCTTCCAGTTAGAAAAAAAAAGCAACATGAAATTAAAGGGGGGATTCTAGTTTCATTTTTTTTTCTAGGGTTGAAGTATGTATTTAGTAGATTTTGATGGCCAGTGGCCAATTCCTGGATGTATGGGAAGAAAACACAGCCACACATTCCAAATGCTTGTGGTTTATGCAAACTGCAGAAAATCCCGGGTTTTGAATTTAGGTAGATAAATGCAGAGATAAAATTATAGAAATCAGTCCTTATGGTTTGCCGTGGATTTCTCTCCGCGATAAAATTTTCTCTACGTTTCCAAAATGTTCATTTACAAACACTTGATAATATTTTAAGCGTCTGAGAGCAGCCATTTCCTTACTTCACGTGGGTAAAGTACTTGGGGGAGAGGTAAGCTAAGAGATGCTTGAGAATAAATCAATTCCTCACAGCTAATTCTAAAGAAACACCCTTCCGAATTGCGGGATCTGATGAAAAGAGGCAGAGACCTCCAGCGATACCCACAACTCCACCTCCTCATAAAGCTTGGAACAGAGCCTTTCCCACGGGAAAAGGAGGGGGCTCCCTTAGGTGAAAGACGTGGGGGTGGGTCGAATACTTCATCTGGTCGAGTAAGAAGGACTCATCCAGAAAGTCCTGGGGACTCTGGTCCGACGTGGATGAGCCTGGTCTGCAAGGAGCACTGCCTGCAGCTGCCTGCTCCGCGGGTCTCGGCCGCCTCGGTGGCCCTCCCGCGCGCCCTCCGCAAGCACGAGCATCCGAGCCCCGGACCCCGGTTCGCCCCCGGCAGCGTCTATTACCAGCAGCTGCTTCTGCTTAGCCCTGCGAGGACCGGTTGGCCCCAGCCCGTGGCCTCTCCACGGCTCCGGCTCCTCCCTCCCCTCCTTCCTTTCCCCGCCTCTGCCCCGCAGCTCGGCAGTGGCTGCGGCGCGGGTCACAGCGGTTTCGCAGCCACCCGCCTGGGTTCACAGACCCTGGCGTGCGCGGGGGAGGGGGGTGCTGGGGCTTCGGGTGATGGAGGAGGGGGCAAGGCGCGGGAATCCGGGGACTGCTGACGGGTGCTACCCTGTAGTTTCCCGAGGGCAGGAGGGGAGGTTGGAGCACACGCGGCTTCTGATCCCGAGGGGCGGGAGGCCCAGGGACATCGGACTCAGGGAGTCACCTGCGGCGCTCGGACTCTCGGTCTCCCTAGAGAGAGGCGTGGGAGCTTTGGAGAGGTTACCCCGGGAGCATCGGGGCAAGTTGAGGTGCTCCATGTCCTCCGAGGACACTCTCACCGAAAGGTCCTCTCCAGGGTCTATGCACCGCAGGCAGCGGTGGCTAGGAGAGGAAACAGTAGGTGGTGGACCAAAGGTTCAGGCGGAAGTTAGGCAGGAAGGTCCAAGCTGTGGAGCCTGGCATTGCCAGCAGAAGACTGGCTCTATAGCATTGACCTTGCACAACTGACTAGAGTTCAGAGAAAGGGAGGGAGGGAGGGAGGGAGGGAGGGAGGGAGGGAGGGAGGGAGGGAGGGAGGGATGGCGCTTTTGAGTCTTTGAGAGACCCTTATTGAGGGTGCCCATGTCCCTAGCTCCCCTTGCTTGGTGCAGAGACCTGATTTGATACCTAGGATGTTCCCACACAGGGATAGTGAGGGTAGAGGGACAAGGAGCACTTTCATTCAGACTGTAGTGGCATTTGATGGTTGGCAAGGTGTTGTCTTGCATGCAAGCTCATAGAGTTTTGCTTGGACTTCTGAGTAGGAGGAACAATAGCATCTGGCCTGCCCAGAAGTGAGCAAAGGGCTTGAAGGACCCTGAGTTGAGCGTTGGGGGCTGCCTTCCGCAGAGAGCACCTCCCCCCCAATTCCTGTGGAAGGAGTCACAGCTGCCAGCCCAGCAGTTCTGATCAACAAATGGACTTGACCAAGGCTTCAGGGCTACTTCCCCAAGATAAAGCTTTTTATGTCTTTGCCTAGGAATAATTCTGGCTTAGGGAGAGCCATGAGAAAATTATCGTTTAAAGAAAAAGTAGGCAGCCAAGTGGTCTCAAACTCAGATCACACCCAAGTCTGAATCACACCCTAGAGCCCCGCCCCCTTAATATAGTTTGAAGCAAAACCACTTGGGGTGGGTTTCCATTAAACCCTGCAAGCAAGCGCTAAGACTAGAGTGCAACACTCCTGTGGCCATGTTAGTGTCAGATACCCTTCTGCCTTCTAAGACGAAGCTGCTCCTGAGCTCACTTGGCTTAAGTTTTCATTCTGAAATTCTGAGGACTGTCTTGCAATTCATATCATTTCCTTATTGTCAAAACCAGGAAAATCACCGCAAGAAGACAATAAGGCTGTTTCTGGAAAAAGATACCCTCCCTCCAAGGAGGCTGACTTCAGTTTTGAGGAGATAGACTCTAGGCATTTTGGAAATTTAGATTAGCAACTTAAAAAAAAAAAAAAAAGGAAATCAATGAAGTCGACTCCCTGTGCTCCTCCTTTGGTACTTTTTCCTTTGTTATTACTATTATTTGACAACTTCACCTTAAACCTTTACTTCTTGGCAGGAGTGAAGCCATTAGAGGCACACAACAGAAAGCTTCTCACTCCTTCCTCCAGCCAACTCACCTAGATAACCATAATCTCAGGTCCAGTAAAAGGTATTCACGCAGGCCATTACAGCTTGAAGATGATACCTCCCACAATGTCCCCAGTCACAGAACAAACCAATTGTCTCCTCTAGTAAGGTCTCAGAATTACTAGAGTCTTATTTTCTTTGGGGACCAGGGAAACACAATTTCTGGAAGGGCATAGGCAAGGCTGGGAAAGAACAGATACCTTGGACAGGACAGCATAGTCCTGGTGGCCTGGCCATCTCAAGGCTATTTCAACAATGAAGCAACTATGCAAGGCAAGGTGCAGCTTGTCCGTTTAGCATTGCTGAAAAACCCCCTTTGCTAATGCTTTGAGAGCTGTGCTCCCACACATACTGTGTCACATACTGCAGGAAGACAATAAGACCATTTTTGGAAAAAGATACTCTCTCTCCAAGGAGCGCTGACCTCAGTTTTGAGGAGATAGACTCTAGGCATTTTGGAAATTTAGATTAGCAACTTTAAAAAAAATGCATCAGAAGCTGTTTGTGAAACCAACCCTCCATATGGAGTATTTACTGAAAGAGAGCCATCTCAGTCCTAGGCTAGGGGCTTGGCACACTGAAGTGCAATCATCACTGAAATGACTATTAGTCCTAATACTGGCAATGGCCTTTCTGCCTACATCCTTCAATAGGATCTTCCCTGCTTCTGAGCTTGCTAAGGAGCCTAAGCAAACACTTGATTTCATGGCTATCAGCCTAGAAAGCTGGTGAGAGAACTGATTTCTGACATATTGAATTAGTATACCCTAGGAGTGGGACCCCCATAAAAACTACTGATTATTTCCTGTTCCTGTGATAAGAGAGACACAGATCCACATATATATTCACAATTAAGGATTGGAAAGTAACACAAGTATAGACAAAGCAAATAAAAGATTTCTTTGGGAGAAATAAAGCTATGTAATTCATTCCCAGATCTCTTTCCCGGCAATGGATTGGGGTAGAACAAAATGTCTAGGGAGAGAGTTGAGTCACTAAGGCAGAGATCTGAGCAGTAAAAACCAGGCTGCTTGTCTTGATACTTCTGTCCAAGAATCCCAGAATATGCTTTAGTAGATCATCCTTCTCTGTTATTTTTAAGTTAGCAAAACTTTAAAAAAAATCATATAGGACTGAAAAAATGATTGGAATTTTATTAAAAATTAACTGTAGACACTTACAGTTTTCTCTCAGTTTCCTGAGGAATGCCCTGACTTTCCCCTTTTTTGCTGCAAATTTTGTACTTGAAACAGTGTTTACAAGAAATACTGAATTCTTATACCTGTGTCTCTTAGAACTTTTGCCTCGGTTGATGATGTAAAATCAAAACATTTTTTTTTGTGAGAATAGTAGTTTTAACATTTTTCACGCTACAAATTTTGAAAGTTTTTAGTACATAAATTAACTTTTTAGTTTAGTACACTTTATGCAGTGTTATACGGAAAGGAGAATCTCCCTCTGGCTAGCCAGTGCTTGTGGAGTCTGAGGGAAGAAGCAGCACCAGGGATTCCTCTGAGCTCCATCTGTGGTCTGATGAAGGCTTGCCATTATAGAAGATTGGGAGGTTAAATTAATTAGATTCTTCCATTATCCTGCTGGCTTCTGTGAGATGGTTGCCATTTTCTTTTTAAATGTCATTATTTCTAGACCTAGTTAGCTGCTGACACAATTAAAGGGGAGATAATGTAAATTTAACAACACAAATAACACTTTCTATCATGAAAGTTGAAATAAAGCACGAAGCAGACCAACCAAACTGTGCCTGTCTGCAGTAAACAACCCATGTAGCTTGGACTTTAAATGAATAAAGTACAATTGACCAGTGCACATTTAGATTATTTTCTTCAGTGAACTCTTGAATCAATAATTTTGCTTCATGTTTTCATGTTCTCAGTAATGTTAAAATATCCAGTTACAAACTCTTGCCAGTAAGAAAGAGAATATGCCCTGCTGTGCACCCTTCTAAACACTTTTAAGGAATCATGCTTTCTTTTCATTTGGAATTATGATCTTGGTTGTCAGCTGTGTCATTGTAATTTCCAGTGGGTAATGAGTGGACACACTTAATTCCATTCACTACACCTGGGGCGCAAAACAGGACCACATCTGCAGGCTCTGTGCCATCTCTGATTATGCACAAAAAGGAAATGTTAGGGTGCAAAAGTTGCTTCTATTATGGCCTTTATTCTGCCACTGTAGGAATGAATCAGGAGCACTGGTAGCTCATTGGCTCTATCGTGCAAATATTAAAAACAGATGTATTTCTGCTCTGCTATAGAGCAAGAATGTAATATTAATAGGTGATAAACTTACATTCTAATAAAATAGTGCAATATTATAATTTTTATTTTTGCAGTCTTCTGAGGATTACTTTATTAGTCTTATGACTCATAAAATTTTGGTAACATCAAATATTTTGGAAGCAATATTTAAATAGATCACAGATCATAAATAAAACTCCCTTTCCCACAAATAATTGTCATATCTTGTTTGCTCCAGATAGTGACAGCATTTTTTCTTCTGTCCTATGAAATGCCTAGATAGTTTTAATTGCCTATTGTAGTGGCTGCTTATACAGTTTAGTTTATGAAAAACACAAGTCCTTTGGTGCTGGAGAGGCAGGACTCATTTCTAAATGCACTTTAGAGTTTTTGTTTTGACTTTTGAATGGGGTTTGAAGAGTGGGGGATGGTATGCTTCTTCCTCATTGCTGTCCCTTCCTCAGTCACCCTGGGGTCTGTGTGTTTAGGAGGGAGAGGAGAAATCCTGAATTGTGTCCAGGTGGATAGAACTGGAAGTTTCAGATCTTGGTGCATAGAGAAATGTGCATGTTCTGCTGAATATTGGCACAGGACCCAGACAGGGAGGCAACAGCTCAGATGGGTGACAGACAACATCTTTAGCTGCCTCTGATTCAGAGTGTAAACCATTGACCTAAATGCGTGTACAAGGCTTCGGGTAGTCTCAGCAGTCTGGTAATCTAGAAGAACCAACGTACTTTGAACTTGGAACATCTCTGTTTATGGAAATTTACAGTTTAGTAAGTGATGATTGAGTTGAAGATAAGGAGTGGAACAATTAAGTCTAAAGATAGAACTCAGTAAAATAAACATCATATTATGGGATACTCAAAGTATGTCACCACTGTAGAAAATATCACGACGTCATCCCTGTTCCTTGCCCACCTCTTCTCTCTCATGTGCCACACCCCAAATCAAACTCATTCTTTAATTTCAAAAAGAAAAGTCTCAGTCTCGAAACTTTGAAACATGTACTCTTTCAGAGAGAGAGAGAGAGAGAGAGAGAGAGAGAGAGAGAGAGAGAGAGAGAGAGAGAGACTGTAAAAACACATACAAATTCCATTTTCTGAAAGGTTTAATAATTTAAAGTCAAAAGACACTTTCCTGACAACTTTAGTTTTGTCACCATTTGGGAGGAAGCCCAGGTGGCAAATTCAATATAATCCTATAAATTTTCCAGCAGAGCTGGCAACTATCTCTGATTAGAGCAGGTATCATTAGATGCAAGTAAAACTTCGTTTCCCTCAACAAAGGCTATTGTCATCCATTTATATAGTTATTAGTTACACTGGGAACCTAATGATTGCTCAAAGAGAGTGAAATGGATAAATAAGAGCCGGGTCGTCTGGTAATGAGGGTTTTTTGAAGAATCTTCTCATAGTCTTATCTCTGAAGTACTATTTACAGTTATTTGGCTAACAGCTCCCCTCTTGATGGTTTGGTATCATAAAATACAGCTAACAAAGAATGAATCTAGCACACCAGGAAAAAGAAACTTCTTTTAAATGCTAGGTCCTAATGTTTAAAGGAATTAATTAGTCATTTTCTCTTAGCCTAACAGGAAAACGTGCTGATAGATTCTGAAGAAGTTCTTGGGCTCTTCTTATGTGTCAGCTGCTCGGAAACCCTAAATAATAGCATTGACTACTTTCTGATTCAATTTGAGCGCATTTTCAAAGACATTCTGCAGGAGACACAAAGAATCCACCTTAAAAATATCCCAGAGACAAAATGACCCCAGCGCAGTTAATATTTTTTTTTCCACAGGAGATGTGCTGAGACCAGAGTCTCAGAACATTTTTTAATGCTGATAGAGCAGGCTTGAAAAAACTCATCATATAAATCAAACCGTTCTGGGGGTGAGCCCTTGTTGTTTTTAAAACCACAGAGTGGGTCAGTGGGTGTGCACGGGGTTGAATGGTCAACGTATAGATTAAAATGCATTTTGCCACACTGGTTTCCAGAGGGTTGTTTTGGCCTGGTGTTCGAAACCATGAGCCAAAACTTTGGTCGGTATTTTGACAACAGAGCCAGGAAAAACAGAAAAAGACTTAGCCTGTGAAAAAAGCAAAGAAGATGTAGTGAAGGAAAACAGTAGTCCCCTGCCACTGCCTCACTTGATCCATATGTGAGCTTAAGCACAGGAAATACCCACCATTCACCGCAATCAAGCCAGAGGCTTGTGCATCAGAAAGTGCCTTGTGGAACTAATTGGACTCTATTAAGATTGTCATTGACATGGGAAAGCATTTTGAAATTTTAAATCAGAACATGTAATGTACATAGAACAAGATAACAACCACATTGTTGATTCAGGACTACAAATATAGACAAAATACATATGTGGACATGCAAGATTTTTATGCTGGATTCCTTATACACTGTATTAATTATCATTCAGGACATGTTTATCTTCCTTTGCTTTTAATGTTTGCTTTCAACCGACAGTGTTTCCAGAGCCAGCAGATTTCACTGGGTCTATTCTGGCGCCAAGTCACAGGCAGAGAAAATCTAAGCATTGCCAGTTTAAAATGATAATCAGCAAAGTTCATGGTACTTGCCATTAAATCAAAGTTTAAAAAAAAAAAAAAAGCTTGGAATGATGGATCTTACAGTGTAAGTATTAATCCATGCACACCTCAAACTTTGCCAACAAACTTTTGGGAAACGGTGTGCTTCCCAATATCTATTAGAGATTTCTTCGAAAATTAACTAAATATGGCTTGTGCTGGACATACACCCTCCCCTTGTGACAGTGTTTGGAGACTGCATGGGAGTTGTATATACTTAGTTCTGACAACTACCTAGATGTTATGGTTCTCTCAGTCACATTTGTTTTATAGATAAGATTAACTTGTTGCTAATATTCTTGAGCCTAAAACCTGTATTTGGTTTGCTTTTCTCTGAACATGATTTCCCCTGATTACAGAGAACATACTGTATTTCATCTACCTCTTTGGGAAGGCATTTACATTGTGTAGTCATTTGATTCAGGTATTTTTTTTTCCTTTTCTTTTTTGTATGAAATGGAACAATAAACATGCTTTCAATGCACAGTAGGAAATAATTGATAATAAAAATATACAGGCTGAAAGCCCACTATGTGTCTCATATGAAGGTTTCTGCCAGTTTTTAGTAGTAATAGTCTATTTTGTTGCTTTCAAGTGTGTGTGTGTGTGTGTGTGTGTGTGTGTGTGTGTGTGTGTGTGTGTGTGGTGTGGTGTGTGATGGGTCACTGCTTGTCCAGTTCAGCATGTCTCCAATATCAAAAACAAGATGATTGCAACTGGGGGGAGGGTAGGTATGCAATTTGCGTCTGTGAAACTTAGACTTAGCATAAAGATAGTGCCAAAATGGAAAGTTCCGTAATTAATAAATCATTAAAAGCTTTGATGTATAGGTAGGCTTGTTTGTTTAAATAGTCATAATTTTATCATAATAAAACTGTGATGTGTGGCCAGTGAGATTGAGGTGTTGCTATCAGGACTGGCGACCCGAGTTCAATCCCTGAGATGCGTGTCCTGGAAAGAGAGAATCATTTACTGTACATTGTCCTCTGGCCTCAACACGAGGGCCATGGCAAAGATTGCACACACAAACAAATTAAACAAAAACATAAAATAATAAACTTAACAAGGCTTTGTCTGCTTATCAAGTTCTTTATATGAACTCTGAGGGTGGAAATTTGGCATAGAAATAAACTAATTTAACCCTCAAATAAAACTCTCTGGCTTAGGTGTTTAGATCAATTATGCCAACATTTCTAAAGAAACCTCATCACTGAGAAATGCCTGCTGCGACACAGCCAGAAATCAGAGGCAAATAGTAAGACATCAGGACAACTGGACTCTCACACCAATCCTTAAAAGTATACAGAAAATAATAGGAACACTTCTCTTAAGGTGGTTTCAGTGTGCAAAATCTCCACTCTGGAATATATATTTTCCAGCATTGTAAGAACTTCGTTAAAAGAAACGAAATGTGGGCAAATACAAATAGAAACAGCCACTGAGGAGACAGAGCCAGTTAAGAAGTGCCATGCCCTCATGACTCCGTTTTCTTTCAGATGTACATCCTGTGTGTATTTCCATGTCACCAGATGATTAGTAATGACAGCCGTCACAGAATTTCGAGTCATTGAGGAACAGGCTACTTCATAATTATTCAGGACAGGGTCTATGTAACCTTAGCCAGCCTAGAACTTACTTGTAGGCTGGGCTGGCCTCAGCATTCAGGGATCTTTCTACCTCTGTTTCTTGAGTGCTTGGATTAAAAGACTGTGCCACTATGCCTTGATTTTCATAACTATTTTGACATAGACAACTTTCAAAGATTTTTTACTTTGAACCATATGGAAAAATTTCTTTCCATGGGGAGACAAATACATGAAGTAACATGAAGGGAAGGAGGAAGCATATTAGTCCTTAAGATGGATTGACATAAGGAGGGATAGAATTAGGTTAGGATATCTATGAGGAAAAAGCTGTCTTTTGAACCAAAGCCCTGACCTTGTGTGAAGCTTTCTGTTTCTCCATCTGGAAAGTGGAATTAGTGTAAACTCAGAACTCTAGACACCAATGGTAGCCGTGTCTCCCTAACTGTTTAGCACCTGCTCTGGGTAGATATGCTGGAATTCCTTTGACTGAGTCTGAATCTTGGCTTCTCAAGACAAGTTAAATCACTCATCTCTTCTAGCCATGCACCCTCATCTGTCCAGTGGCTGAAGACCACACCTTCTAATGATGTGTGAACTAAATTGGAGAATGTAGATCAAGTACCTAATAGAAATTTCTGCAGAGAGTAGTAGTTCTTCAGTAAGTAGGCATTTGGAAAAGATTAAAACATGAACAGTAAAATTTTAATTTCTCTGCCCTCCTGATCCCTTAAAAATAGCATCAAATAATGAATTTACATATGATAGAAGCTTGGGCTTACATTTCTTCTCTCCCCTCAACAGGCTGTAAATTTACATTTATTTATCATGTAGTTCAAGCTGGCCTTGAACTCTTGAATCCAATCTTCCTGCTTTTATTTCTGAGGTCTGGAATTATGAGTGTATATCACCAAACCTTATTTACGAATTTTTATTTAATTTTAACTTTTTTAAAATCTATAAGGCAAGTTTGAGTGTACAATTACAGCTAATATATAGATTGTTTGTCTGCTCATTGCTTTCTGTGACAGGGTTTCTTTGTGCATTCCTGGCTGTCTTGGAACTCCTCCTGTAAACTTGAACTCTCCAAGATCCGATTATCTCTGTCTCCCAAGTTCAGGGATTAAAGGCATGCACCACCATACCCAGATAATGTATTGGTAAAATTTAACGATAGTTTTAAGGTATCTTTACATGGAATTTAATTCCTCAAAAAATAAGAGTTTTAAGGTATGGAAGAATTATTAATGAGGAAATAATTAGTGATATGTGAACTATCATTTTGTTAGGCTCAGATCTTAATGTCTAGAATTTAAGGAGTAATCCTTAACCCCAGAAACTGAGCAAAATCACTTCATTGCCTTGAATAGGATGGCAGTATCCAAACAGATTTAATTCCTAAAAGTAATTTTGAGACAAGCCTTTCATTTAAAACCAATTGTGCATGCATACAATGCATATAAATTTCATGCAACAACTTATAAATGCCAGTGTGTAAAACAAGTGAAAGACAATATAAAATAATACTTCTATACTTAAGAGGAGACTGTCAGTTGGGAATGTTCTAGATGACAGTCCCACTGTAAGGCACCAAGTAAAGATCAAGGCATTTTGGACAGTACCTCTGTGTTCTTTATATCTTGACCTTTGTTATGGTACACTTGGGGTAATCTTGAGTAAAAATCACCCCTGAGGGTATAATGAAATTTGCTTGTTAAACCATTTAAGTGTTTTTTCAGGAGAGCGTGTATTACATGCTGCCGTCCCTCTGCTGTGGAACTGAAGCTTTTTTACTGATTCTGCAGATAAATATCATATATCAGTGCTCATGTAAAAGCCTGCTCCAAACCCAAGTTTCCATTAATCAATGTTGCCTTTGTTTTCAAATAATTAGCTAAAAAACAACACAGGAGAGTCTGTAGTTAAGTTGTGTGAAGATATATAAAATTCAAATACTATAATGTTTTTTATACATTTTATTTCTTTTGTACTATATATAAGCTGTGTTCTGTTTTGAAATTCACTCATCTCTCAGATCTCACCATATATTTTATTTTTCAAGCAAAGATACTTTTGGAACTGTTGCACCAAGTAATAGGAATTGTGGTAGGAAGAAAAGAATGAATGAAGGAAGGAAGGAAGGAAGGAAGGAAGGAAGGAAAAATGGTTTCTTCTTTTTGATAGAAACATGTATGTTGATCAGTCCAAAACTTAATTCTGTAGAGGGTGAAATAAGCTAGTGGCTTCACTTAAAATAGTCACACTTTTATCTATATCTATTGATAGCTATTAAAAGAGCATATCAAAAGCAAGCATGCAAGGGGCTTTAATTGCTATAATTTTTCCATTTAGTAACTTGTCCAAAATCCATGTTATTTCAGACTGTTTGCTGTTCTCTGAGTTAAATTGCATGAAATGTTTCTCCCTTTCAGTAATAAAAGACAAGAAAGCCAACTTGTTTCAGAGTAGTCTGGAGCTCTCTGGATAATTCAATATAGACGGATAAGATGGTTTCCTGATTCTGAATCCTTATTTTAAAAGATTGCATTCAGCCTGGTAGTGGTGGTGAACACCTTTTACCTCAGCACTCATGAGGTGGCTCTCTGTGATCCACCTGGTCTACAGAGTGAGTTTTAGGATGGTTGGGGCTGTTGCACAGATCAATTTTGTCTCAAAACAAACAACAAACAATTTTAAAAATTAAAATTAATCAATTCAAAGATCACATTCTATCCATTTGCAAGATACACATTTATGAATAATTATACAATGCTGTTTACTAAAAATTCACACTGATACTGACTTACCACTGAAAGAAATCACAACATTCATCCTTATAGGCACAAAATGCCTGCCATTCAATTAACAAAATGTCACAGCCTTGTTCTTTGAAAACAGCCATTTTATTATAGCATTTTCTTTCAAATTCTGAAGAAATAGAATCTTAGAATGTCCAAGTCAGTTACACTGTGTGTATGATATATATACATATATGTATATGAAAATATGTATATGGTAAACATACACATATATCATATATATGGTGATGACATATTGTATATTTAATAAAATCAGTCTGGAATATCAGAGGACAGAATCACTCACAGTCAAGCTATCTTCATAGGTCAGGGAGTAGTGGCCCTTGCCTTTAATCCCATTACTAGGCAGATGTCTGTATCTCTGAATGTTCAAAACCTAACAGGTAGGCTGTGGCATAAGCCATTAGTCCCAGTACTTAGGAGGCAGAGGCAGGAGGGGTTTCAGGCCAGCCTGGTCTATAAAGCAAGTTCCAGGACAGCCAGGACTGTTACACAGAAGACAACAGTATATGTATATATTCCATCAATACCACAAACTAAGTTTTTACCTTTGGAAAAAAAAGTAAGATTTTTCAGTATCTCTCATGCATATACAATACAGATATTTCATGAGATCTCATTTTTCTAGTGTTTCAGTGTTATAGGGCAAGTTAAAGTTTATCGGTTATAAAACTTCTCTATCAGTCTTCTACTTTTCTGTAATTACTTATCCAGACTGAAACTTCCAAAGCTAAGAAGCTCCTTCCATGGATTCTGAAATGTCATAGCTGTCTATTTTCTATCATAGCAAGACATTTAGGAACGAGGGACAGTTATTCTATCTCATGTTGTTCTTAAACTAGTCTAAGGGACTCTTGACATTAGGCTCTAAGTCAGTCTTCTCCCAGCTCCTCAGCTGGGGACAGACATTGGCCTGAACTCCTCCCCTCCACTGGAATTCCTGAGTCACAGAGTGGGTGTAGAGGTCACTGTTGTTTCAAGAAGGCGCTTGGGGGGGGGGTGTTTCCACATGGGGACTGAAAGAGATACAGCACTTCATGGTAGAGAAAGGCACTGTGGCAGGAAAGAGATGGGGTTGGTCACATTGCATCCACAGTAAGGGACAGGACACAGAACTTTGAGGCTCTCCTCCAGAGGCCTGTTTTCCCTAATCAGACTCTGCCTTCTAAAGGCTCTAACCTCTCCACACAGTGCCACAAGCTTGAGCAACTCTGCAAAGAATAAGTTAACGAGGGACATCTTGCCTTCAAACTTTAGGGCCCAGTTTTATTTGCCTTCACTGAATTCTTTCAACATCTCTCTCCTTGGTCTATTCTCTCCACTCAGACATAGTTCCTCACAGTCACCTCCTGGAGTTGGCCTGTGTCCTGCTCCTCTCATCTCTAGTATTTTTAGTAAACTTCCCCTGTCATAGTGCAGCTTTACCTCCCTGGGAACCTCTAGGTGACAGATCTTTACAGCTGATTTGAGTGCACCAGCCTTCACTCTATTTATTAAGCTAGAATACAAATCCAATTTTCAGTCCACTATTCCAGTAAATAATCTGCAGTCCTACCACATTGTCCTCTGGCTGTATTCATTTACAAACCCTGAAGGTTGGTGAGCCCAGCGTTTGCTTCCTTGGTATCTTGGTGACTTGGCTTTATTATATTTCTGACCAGCCTCAAATGAGAAGTGTTGACTTCACAATTCTCCATTCTTTAATTTTTACCCATCTCTTTCCCCTGGCAGTTAGCTTAACTTCCTAAGTTATGGAGAAAATAAATGCTATCCGAGAGGCCTCAGGTTTTAGTCTTCATACAAATACACAGTGAGCATTTACCATCTTTATTGTGTGTCCTTCTTTATTATCTCCAACAGACCCTGTCTTCTCAAGTAGCTGAGTTCTCTGCATGAACGAAGCTGTTACTACATCATTATATTTCAGATACCCTGAAAGGGAAGCTCACAGGGCTTTCTCTTAGTTCACACTAAGAGAATAAGTGGGATAGTAAATTTAAAAAGTGAAAATAAAGATTAACTCCTAATGGGTTTGCTCTAGTGATGATGCAATTGATTTTATAATACTGTGGACTGGAAAATAGAAAAAAAAATGGATGAAATATTTTTAAAACCTAGCGTCCATCTGCGGAGATGCTTCAGTGAGTTATAAGGTCCCTTTAATAAAAGAGCTTAAAAATGAACTTAAAATGAAACTTGAGGACGAGCTTATTAGAGTTTGAGAGCAAATAAACCAAGGCAGTCAAGTTGTAAATCCTGGTAGCTTTCAGGAGGGAGATTGAGAGAAAGAAGAGAGAAAACCATGCCTTTTCACATAGAGGCCACCAAGAAACTACATGACCGAGGAAGAGGCTGCAGAGAAGAGAGAAAGCAGTCAGAGGAAGCATGCTCAGGTTTGGCTGGTGTCCTAAAGCCAAAAGGATAAAGAGCAGGAAACGCTATGCTGGTTTGACTTCGAATTCAGGAAAGTGGGCGGGGCTGCAGTACTGCAGAGTAGAAGCTCTCCACATGGCTACACAGAGGAGGGGCCTCTGGAAAGGGTAAGTACATGATTTTGCTAAAGGGATGGATAATTAGTTCCTGAACCTCCTCAGAATGTTTTCAGGTGAATCAGATTTCCTAGGAGAAGGGGAGGCTGGGTGGGACTGGCCATGTGATTGACAGGTCCCGGCAAGATTAACCCTTAAAAGAAGGAGTTAATAGAATGTGGTATTTTTGGGTAGTTTAGAATGTCAACTCTCCACTCCTGCCTACAGCTTGAATTTAGATTTTTGTTCTTTTTTACCAGGAAGAAGTAGTGCCATCATAACAAGTCTCAACAAAGCCCAGTATACATTAACTTCATGGTTCTAAAATCTTAAAAGGGTAATTGTGATATTTCCACTTCTCCTGTTAACAGGGAGTCCAACCAGAATGACACAATTGGTTTCTAAGCCCCCGAAAGGTGGTCCAGCTGAAAATGGAAGATGGAGAGAAGAGAATTCCCAGGAGCTCATTGGAACAATAGACAAGTGTCTGGTGTCTATAGTGCAGAACCAAGAAAGCAAACGTAAAAAGACTCTGCCTTAATCAAGATGATGGATGGCAACCCCTGAATTCTAAGGTTTTCTAATGATCTTCACGTGTACACTCTAGTCCATGTTTGAAATGTGTGTACATTCAAGATATGCATAGGTGTGCACACATGCACACTATAGTGTAAAGCCATTCTAGCACTCCAAGATAGCCATGCATGGAGTTTCCATAACTCTTCTCCCACAACAAAAAGGTAAGTTCAGAGAACTAGTCCAAAATTGGTGGTTGACAGATCCCCAAGCAGCAATAGAAATGGAGCAGAGCTAAAAGCAGGCTCATGAGACAAAATTTGGCATTAGGAACCAACCAAGAACACAAGGGCCTAGTGAATTCCTCATAGATCTTGTATCTCCAGGAAGAGTGAAGTGAAAGCATAGTATATATTTTTTTAAAATAAAAACTTTGAATTAACCAGAATCAGCTCAGACCCAGATTTCTTTATGATTTTCTTCTATTCCTGGTAGTTTCTGAAGTGTATTTTATGGAAGAAAATATTATCTAGAGTTTCTACAGCCTTAGAGTCAATCAAAATAAACACACATTAGTGAACACAGCTACATGACTGAAAACCACAAGCAAAGGAGGACAAAACGAATTGACAGCATGTAGTGATTAGAGAATTAGACAAAACCTTTTAAAAATCCAACTGCGGCTAATATGCTAAAGAGAGAGAGAGAGAGAGGAGAGAGAGAGAGAGAGAGAGAGAGCGAGGGAGAGAGGGGGAGAGAGGATCTGACGGCGAGAGAGAAGACGAAGAGCGAGGGAGAGAGAGAGAGAACAGTATAGTGAGGTAAATAAACATTATATAATATGAATATATAAACATGAAACACAAATTTAAATAATATAATTAAACTAAAAACAATATAGTAGAAGCTTAGGACATCAAACTTACCCAAAGGAATAATTAGTTATATAGAGGAAAATAGAAAGGAAGTATGGAGAGAAAGCAGGGACAAGTCAATTTAGACCTGTGGAGCATAGGGAAAGGCTTTATGTCTTGACTTTGAGCCTTAAGCAGGGGGAAGAAGCAGCTGGAGAGATTGCACAGTAGTTGGTATCACATACTGTTTATGCAGAGGACCTGAGTCTGGTGCGCGCGCACACACACACACACACACACAACACACACACACACACACACACACACACACACACTTTTTCCTTTGATACATTGTTTCACAATGTAGCCTGATTGGTCTGGAACTGACTTTATGACCAGGCTAGCCTTGAACTCACAGCAGTCTATCTGTCTCCACCTTCTGAATGCTAAGATGAAAAAAAGTGTACCATCATGTCCAGGCTTTTATTTCTACCATTTATTAAAGATAAAAATAATTGGCCTATTATTATTAAAGTAGATGTGTGTATTTGTCGGGCACCACATAATTCAAATATATATTTATTTGATTCTTTTATGCTGAAGAATTATGTGAGAAAACTATGAAAAAGTCTTTAATAAAATGCAATGTAAATTTAATGTAAATTTAGCATGCACAGTTAAAAAAAGAAAAAAACCAAAAATCGAACAACTCATCATAGTCTCAAATTGGAGCCCAATGGTCTCAGGCAATGTTTTTCAATACTTCATAGCATTAGAGCATGCACCAAGCTGGGTTCACATCTTGTGTGTTTGGTTCCAAAGCCAGTGATGTGATGCACTGCAACACAGCCAAGCCCTGAAAGAAACCCCTCAGATAAGTCATGTATTTGATTTTGAACTTATTTTTTGTCTTTATGTATTCAGAGATGTAAGCTGTTGCCCTAATTGTTTAGTGACCCCTTATTTAATCACATTATTTTTTATGTGGGTCATGATCCAACAGTTAAGAATCTTTGGAACTGCACAGGGAGAACTGTGGCGCTGAGGGTATTTGTTGATAGGAAAGTGTATCTGGAGGACCAGTAGTGAGTCTAGCCAACCCAGAGATCTTGGACGCCAACTTGGGTAAGTATTCTGAAGGTTTACATAGGAGAAAGAAAAAAGGATGTGGAGTGGGGAGACATCTAAGTCCATAGAAAGTTTTCTAAACAAATTTGGGGTTTGATCCCCAGGACCCACATAAACAAAATGAGCACAAGAGCAGAATTGCATGTGTAATTCTAGTACTGGGTAGTAAGACAGGATGATGCCTGGGGTTTGTTGGCCAACAAATTAGTGAGTTTCAGGCCCAGTGAGAGGTCTTGTCTCAAAAAAGGTGAAGATCACCAGTGTGAGCTTTCCAGATGCACCCATATCTGCATATGCATGGCACAGGCACACAAAAAAGTGATCTTTGGTCAGACAATTTTTCATTCACTGATGTGGGATGTCTTTTTGTATGCTGTGAATTATCATTGGATAATAAAGGAACTGTTTTGACCTATGGCAAGTCATCTTAGAGGAAGATAGGAAATCTGAGCACAGATAAAGTAGAAGGAGGGTGGAGCCAGGGTCAGAGATACTGCAAGCTGCTGCCAAGAGAGTAACATGTAAAAGTACAGGTAAGCCATGGGCCACATGGCAAGGCAGATTAATGGAAATGAGTTAAGATGCAAGAGCTAGCTAGCAATATACCTGAGCCATGGGCCAAGCAGCATGTAATTAATATAAGCATCTGAGTCATTTTGGGGGATGGCTAAGCAGTGGCAGACAAGTCTGAACCATGGGGCTATGCTGGGCCAGAAATATTACAATTCACTTTGCCTCAAAATTAGAAGTTAGATTAAAACAATCTGGGTTTGTTGCTTTCCCTGTGTTTTTGAAATTAGGAAAGAAATCTTCCAGTTGTATATATGGATATATTTGATAAAAGAATGTAAATTATGTAACATAAGTTTTTGCCACAGTAGAATTGGGAAAGGTGTTCAAAGGATTCTAAATCAGTATGCCACAAGAATGTTCATTCATAATATGACTTTTAACATTTTAAAATTTATAACTTTTTAAAATCACATGATGTTGGTCTTATTCTTGTAAAAGTTTCAGGTGTATGTGAAAAGGATTAGTAGCTGATGCTAGGTGGGGTGCTCAGCAGAAAGTAGGTACCTTATCAGTGTTGTTCAGGCCATCTGCACCCTTACTAATTTTATCTACTGCTACGTTTATCAATTGCTTCTGAGCAAAATATGGTTTAAAAGCATTTTTCCTCCTCACATATTTTCAGCCTTGGCTCTTTTATATTTTGAAGCTCTCTTCTGAAGTTCATTAAAGCTTAGAATTTTGTTACCATTGGCAAGGAAGTTGTTTATCATTACAAAATTATAAAAAAATATTTTTTATCTCTGGAAATACTGCCCTTAAATCTCATCTGTCTGATATTAGTATAGAATTAGTATTAAACTTATGTTCATTCAAATTCTTTTGTTCATTTTTCCCTATGTTTTGTGTTATTACATATAGAGTTTTCTTGTATGCAATATTGCCTGTGTTTTGGTCTTGAGCTCAACAATGTGTACTTTTCAGTTAAAATGTGTGGGCTATTTACATTTTGTATTACTAAAAATGTGCTTTGTTTAAATCTACTATCTTCTTATTTCATTATTTATTTATTTTAGCTTATCTTGAGGGGGATCAACAAATTGAGACTGTCTATATAATTTCAGGACCCAGTTAGACATGACAATGTAAGATTTTTTTTAATCATTAGTAATTTTTCCAACATCAGAGCATTAAACAAAAGATATACTCTTCAGAATCAGTACACATGCAACCTCATACATAGCTCAAAGGCCTTGGAATTTGATTCTGCACAATCTGCTTTTACTTTCTTCTGTTTTCTTCTTCCATCCTTCTGAATTAAAAAAAATATTATTTTTTATCCTTCTTACGGTGTTGATCTATAAAATTTAGTTTTTTGTCCCATTGTTTCACTGATTGATAGAATACACACACACACACACACACACACACACACACACACACACACACACACACGCTTTCAGGCATCTTTTGTTGTTCCTTGTATTTAAGACATTCTATTACTTAAACCACAAAATGATTATGAAAAGTCTTAACATAACGTTGTTCGTATTACTGTATTACTTTTCTGTTGAGTTTCAAGAATCTGTATGTTAATAGATTTTAGGAAATTTAAAAAAAATGGTTGTCATTGCCCAGGCACTTTAGCTCTCCCTCCCCCCTCCATCTTATTTAGTGATCGGAATTGCGTGTGTATGTGACTTTGTACCATTTCCCAAGCTTGCTGCACATTGCTCATCGGTTGTCTCTTGCTTTGTCATTTCTCTTTGCTCAGGTCTCACTTCAAAGATCTTCCATTTTTACTTCTTTGGATTGGCCTGTGTTTCCTCTGCAGTGCTTAACCTGCCATTAGTCTGACAGAGTATGTATTTGTCTCAATATAGCTCTGACTTCCATTCCTAGAAATGCAAATCCTGTCATATTTATTTTTATTATTTATTTTTCACTGCAATGACTGAACCCAGGACATTGTACCTGCTGTCAAGTGCTCTACTGATGAGTTATTATGCTCCACCAAAAGTGTCATTTTTCAAATACAAGATTTTTATTAATTCTTTGAGAATTTTACACAAGCACAATGTATTTTGATTATACATACTTTGCACTTCTTCTAAGTTCTTGCAGATCTGTCTCATTCACCCACTAACTTCTAACTTCATAGTGTCTTATTTTATTTTATTTATACATGGTCTCGTTATGTGGAACAGGCTGTCCTCAAACAGAGATCCAGCTGCCTTCTAATGCAGCGATTACAAGTGTGTGTCACTATTCCCAGCTATTATTTTTATAATACATCACTGAGTCCAATTTGTGCTGGACATACACATGCAAAGGTATAGCCATCAACTGGAGTATGGTCAGCCCACAAGGGACCATCTCCATAAAGACAACTGACTCTCCTCAGCAGCCATGGAGTGTCTACAGGAGGCTCCCCAGTAAGGATATTCTTAACCTTCATATTTTAAGCACAGTCATTCTTCTAAATCAAGAACCCCTTACTGTAAGATGATTTTCTATCAGTTTTATGATTTATGTAGCAGTGGCATTTTGTGTTAAGTTTACCTGGCTGAGTTTTCTCTTCATGGTAGGCTGGGCCTTCCTGCTACATTATAGGTGTGCAGCTTTTTATGTAATGCCAACCACTTTCCTTTTTAGTTGCTTGACATTTTATGCTATAAATTTCTATAAATTTCCCAGCTTTATTCTTGGATTTAGCTAAGTGACTTGGAACCAACTGGATATGTCTGGGTCTTCTTTCATAGTTAATTGTTCTCTGCTAACCCATTCAACGATGCTTTCATCAGAAATTTTTTTTTGGGGGGGGGCTGTTGGAAACAGGAGTTATTCCTGTCCCTGGAGTTTCAGAATGGCCATTATTTTTAATATTTTGGGTCATAAGCACTTTCCTCATGTGCACATGCTGATTCATACTCAACTGAGTAATAGAGGGAACCCATTTGAGATCTGTGGAATTCCTTTCCTAAGCAACATGGTCTTTAGTGTTCAGTTTCTATGGAATCAGTGATTTCTGATTTGGCAGTTTCACAGTTCAGGAATACAGCTGACTACCGCTGAGGTCTCTTCCCTGAACCACAGTCTACAGACCTATTCTATTTAGTGGAAGAGGGAAAGCTTGACTTGACATATTGGGTTTTATCACTCAGATAACACTATGTTTTGTTCCTCTATGTCTAAATTCTTGAGAGCTGTTTCCCCCATATGTATGTTGTCTATTGTCTTTTCAGGTTTTTTTTCTCAGGTGAGAGATTAAATCTGGTTTTTGTTACTTAATTTTGTCTATAAGCAGAATTAACATTAGCGTAGACATTATAACCTCCGGGATACTAAATAAAAAAATACTATTTCATTTCAAAACCAATAAAGACATAGAAGAAAAAAAAACAGCCTGAAACATTGCAAACATGAATGAAAAATTAATAAGGAGTAGATACACAGAATTGGTAATTTAAGCTCTAATATCCTTGTAATTAAAAATTAAAATCAATCATGTAATCAAAAGGCAAATATAACTCTGGATTAAGCATAAACTAAGCCATATGCTGTTTTTAATAATAATAATAAATACATAAAAATACAAAATAGTTGAAACTTGAACAACAGGATAAAGATATGCCCTTGCTGTGGCTAATCTTCATGTTGACTAGATTTTAAATCCTCCAGGTGAGCCATCTCTGGGCATGTCTGCAAGCACATTTTCAGAGAGGTTTGACGAAGAAGAAAACTCATCCTCAATGTGAGCTGCATCACCCCATGGCCTGGGGTCCTAGACTAAATAAGAGGAGCTGATTTTATTTTTTGCCAGGCTGTAGATACCATGAGACTAGATGTTTGTGTCCTGCTGCCTTGGCTAAGGTCTTCTCACCAGCACGCCTTCCTTGCTGTTATGGACTGTTTCCTCAACATGTGAGCCAAAAATAAAGCCCTGTTTAGCTGCTTTGGTAAGAGTAATTAAACATTGATGGATGCAGAAATGAGGTACAGCTGCGATAGATCAGACCATGTGGGCAGAGGCTATTGTAACTAGTTTGAGAAATGTGAAAGATTTGGAGACAGAGGCTAGAAAAGCTGGAATGTTTTATGTAACGCTTAATGAAACATTCTTGTGGGAGCTGGAGGATTAGAGGTCTAATAGAACACTGGACAATAGAAAGTGAAAGTGTGCTCTTGAGGATGAAGACGAGAGCATGAACTCTTACCAGGCACTGCATTAGAAGCATTTCATGCTGTATCCTGGCAAAGAATTGCTGGATTCATTATGCTTAATGTCTTGAGAACTTAAGAGAGGCTGGACTCAAAAGCAATGGAAGAATGCGTTTGATGGTGGAAATTTGAAGGCAGCATAGCCGTTGGACTGCATCATGGCAACTGTTAACTACCTTCTGCAAGTTCACTGTGGAAGAGAGCAGCAAGAGAATATGAACCTAGATATGAAAAGCATGTACAGATATGAACATGTACAGCAGAACTATATGAACATGCACAGTTTCACAAGGAGAAGAGAATGGAAGAGTTTAGAACTATAGATTAAAAGGCTACAAAGTGTCCGTAAACTTAAAGATGACAGTGTGATTAAGGGGAAATCTTTCACTTTTCACTAAGAAAAATATGAAAGTTTCCTCCATAGAATCCTTGGACTTTGGACATTTGAACAGTGTTGAATCTATGAAGACTAAGGGGCTTTTGACGTTGACTAAATGCATTTCCTCGTTATGATATTTCCAGGAGTAAACAGATGGCATGTAATGATTTAAGATGATATTTTTGGGTGTCAAGTTGACAAGGTATGATCTTGTCATGGTTAATCTTTACTGTTAATTTGACTAGATTTTAGAATCACGCGAGAGACATATCTCTGTGAAGACTGTGAAGTTGTTTCCGGTCAGGTTTGGCTGAGAGGAAAATAGCAACCCTAAATATGTCATCATCACACAGTTTAGGGTCCTGGATTGAATAAAATGAAAAGAGTGGCCAACAGTCCTTTCTCTCTGATTCCAGACACAATCTGAGAATTGCATCATATTCTGCTGCCCAGAAAGAACCACCATAGTCACCATGCCTATGCACTGCCATGGACCACCACTCAAACTGTGAGCCTAAGGGAGACGTTCATTTTTCAGGTTGCTCTAGCCAAGTATTTTACCACAGGAGCAGCAGTAAGGAAGGTGGATAATCCATCTCTGTTAACAACTGAGGACTATGGGAACTGCTTTAATGTCATGCATAATAGAATCAGGCAAAATATAAAGATGTAGCTCAGTAGATAGGCTGCTTGCCTAACACACACAAAGCCTTGAGTTCAATCCCCAGTACTGCATAAACTGTGTATGGTAACATATATATGAATTACAACTCTTGGGAACTGAAGGAAGAAATATGAACATTTAAGGGCCGCTCTTAACAACAGAAAGCATTTGAGGCTAGCCTAAGATATGGACTGTCTCAAAATAATTATTACTAGAGATAGAGGAAGACATTAATTATATTATTTAATAAATAATTAAATTTTATTTATATGTATCATTATGTGTCTATGTGTGTGTGGCCTATGTCTGCAGGTGTCTGTGGAAGTCAAAAGGAGGCACTGGATTCCCTAAAGCTTGTTATAGGTGATTATAAGTCATTCAACACAGGTGCCAGAAACTAAACTAAGGTTCTCTGGAAGAGGAGCAACTGCTCTTAACTATTATAGAGAGATTTATCCAACTCCTCTTACAGATATTTTAGTAGCAATATATAGTTTTGAATTTATGAGAGAAATAACCATGATTTCTCAAATAATTCATCCAAAGAGAAGGACCTAGAAAAAGAAGTGAACAAATCAGGCAGGAAATTTGAACATGGTTCTCTCAGTGATTAGTTTAATCCTCTAACAATATATACACTCTGCGTAGCATAATTACCAATTGTGACCTACTAGATACCTTGGATGTATTATATGCCAACTATACAGAAGTTTTTTTATGCATGCCCCAAAATTCCCAAATACTGGTTGAGCTATGAATCAAGGGACCCACAGTAATAAATAAGGAAAAGTTTTATGACTATGACATAAGTAAAATAGAAATAATAAACAACATTGAGAAGGTCTCTGAATGTTTGAAAAGTAGGTGACTATACATATAATTAAATAACTCATATTGGAATTTGGTCTATTCAGCCAATGGTACTGGGGTGACAAGCCCTAGAGCATGGTCTTGTCTGCCTAGGTGACTGAACTGAGAAGGAGGGCTGAGCTCTCTCTTTGGGATGTGGGAAGTTTCCTGATGCCATGGTTTTGATGACCTGGTTTGGAACTTTCCCCACCCATCCCTAGCAGACAAAGACGCAGTGGTGTCACTTAATTCTGTGTTTATGAATGTATTATTTACATTTTACACCTCAATAAATTTTTGAAAAGACTCTGTGGGTTCTCACTTCACATATGGATAAGCAAGCACGTTACAGTGATGTGAGAGATAATTCATCAGATAAAGGCACCTTCCAGTTATTAAGCCTGATGATCCAAGTTCAATCTTCAGTACCTAAATGGAGGAAGGAGAACGTTTTCAGAAATCTGCATTCATGCTATAGAGAACACACACACACACACACACACACACACACACACACACACACACACACACCCCGTCAATAAACAATTAAATATAATAAAAGGACAGTACAAAGGAAACTAGAAAAATATTCTAATAGAATAGTAATGAGTATATATAACACACTCACATTGATGGGGCACTTTAAAGTCTTAAATATATGTAAGGCAAAATCAAAATTTTAAAATAATTGTTATGCATTTATCTAAGATAGCTAGAAAAATAGTTTTATTCAATAAAAAGGGATAAAATATCGAGTCCAAACATTACTGAAATAGTATGGAAAGAATATAAAAACCCCATAATTTTGACAAAATCAATTTTGCCATCTTGAAACTTGCATCATAGCTGAAAAAAGTTTCTCAAGTTCCAGATCGACTGTGTTGGTTTAACATTTACAAAATGTATCAGTGAGGCTTGCCTTCTTATAGAAGAAATACAAAGCAACACATGATGACTTTAGCAACAGAAAAAGCACTTAGGAAACTTAGCATCAGTTTTTAAGAGCTGATCTAAGCATTAGACTATTGGGAATAGCAGGGAACCAACTTATCTATAAAACATCTGTAGCTAATATCACATTGTGGGCAGTATGAGTTGACCAAGTGATACAGTTGCCAAAGAAGGTTAACCAAACAAAAGAAATCATGGAGCCTGGCCCAAGGAAGGCAACACTACATTCTGCTTGGATAGGGCAGTAGCTGGACTATTGTGTTTATCTAGGGAGTGTCTCCTACCATCAGAACATTGGATAACTGGAGAGGCCTCTCTAAACGTAGAATAAAACAGCCATGGAGAAAAGAAGGCATAAGCAGACAGAGTGTATTGGGAAGAAGGGTGTATGTAGCATGAATCCTAACTGGTCTTAGTAAAATCCAGAGCCAGATATCGGGGTAAATGCTGAAAAATCAGAGAGCCAAAGGAGCACCTCCTCACTAGAGAGACTTCTGACCTCTACCGAATGCTCAGGCCAAAAGGCTGAGTTCCTGTCTCCTCACACCTTATATTCCTCTCTCCACCCAGCCATATAACTACCTGTATCAACCTCCCCAGTGCTGGGAATAAAGGCTTGTGTGCTTCTTAAGCACTGGGATCAAAGGGGATCCCAAGCACTGGATTAAAGGCGTGTGCCCAAACTGCCTGGCCTCTATGGCTAATTAGTGGCAGGTTCTGTCCTCTGATCTTCAGGCAAGCTTTATTTAGAGCATACACAAAATATTACCACAGGTCTACACAGACTCTAATTTGAATGATGTAAGGGTAACTTCTCAATCAGTGGGAAAGAACTCATTTACAATGGAAATCTTTGGAAATGAGAAGCATCTGCTTTGAAGGTCTCTGATGCTGTTACTACATTAAAGAGACTGGATAAGCATTGAGTGGAGCTATTTCAGAGAAGATTGAATATACATAAATAAGTCCTAGGACTATAGATTTGAATAACCACAGATGAGAACGTGGGTGCATTTTTATAATGAGACATTGTGAGTCTCTACTGAAGTACTTAGGACAGCAATCACTATCTCATGCCAGAGCAGTTCAGGGTGTTAAATGCCTTGCCACCTCCCTTCTCATGGCTGATGTAAGTAACTGAGCACTGAAGTCATCTTTATGAGCCGCCAGGTCACTCATCATAACATCTCTTATAACACTTAGGAGTCCTCACTTAGTTTCCATTTTTAGGAGTTGGGATTTGAATAAAAGAGCAGATCCAGGAGTTGGCCTGTTTTCTCAACATCCCTGATTTGGTCATGACTCCTTGAACTCTGTTATACTCAGTTTGCATATTGTATTTCTTCTCTTGAGACAGGCTAGACTTCCAAATTGCCTTTTCTACTTTTTTTTTTTTTTTTTTTTTTTTTTTTTTTACCTAAAACATGTTTTACATTTAGTAGCTACAAAAATGTAGGGCTGAAACAAAATTTCCCACCTACATTTCTTGGCATTGTTATCGTGTTAATGTGCACTTTTAACTCATTTACCTAAATATCTACTTTATTATTAAAGCTATGGCCCATTAAAATAATTTCATTCCTGTGGCTTCATAGATATAAGAGGACCACATACATATTATTATTTGTTTATATCAGTTCCATTATAAGATTGTACAAGTTTAATTTCTGTTGCTATGATAAAATACTCTGACCAATAAATTAGAGATGAATGGGTTTGTTTTAGTTCTTGATTCCAGGCTACAGCCCATAATTTTGGGACATCACAGTGGCAAAAATTTGAAGCAGCTAGTTCAATGTTTTCTACCATCCTAATGCTGAGATCATTTAACACAGCTCCTCATCTTGTGGTGACCCCAATCATAAAATTATTTCCATGTTACCATAACTGTAATTTTGCTACTTTTGTGATTGGTAATGTAAATATTTGTCCTTTCCCATGGTCTTAGGTAACCCATGTGAAAACAGCAGTCAACCACATAGGGGTCACAGCCCACAGGTTGAGAACCATTGAGCTAGTTTCTATAGTTTAGTTAAGATCAAAAAAGAAATACATGCATCCATGCTTATTCGTTAGCTATCCCTCTAGGCTCTTAGACACCCAGGGCCCCAACTCAGCTACTGTGCTGTCTACTTTGCAGGTGTCTTCCCACATTAGTGAAATTAGTCAAGAAGGTTCATCACTGGCATGCCCCCAGGCTCACCTGATCAAGATGATTCCTAAGAGAATCCCATCTCAAGAGATTCAACACTGGGCCAAATTGATGATTAGGACCTACCACCACAGACTTCTAGAGGTGGTACCAATTTGATGGTGCAGATATGAATTCTATTCCTCTCTAAGCCCTCAGTAGATAGATCTTTGCAAATGAAGGCCTTACTGTTCTGAGAGGCTGCTCTGCATGTTCTGGTGTTTCAGATTGCAGGAACAACAGTTCTCATTAAAAGTCCTGTGCTGCAACATCCAGGGTTTGAAAAATCGTTTGTTTTATTTTTCAAGACAGGGTTTCTCTGTTTATGTAGCCTTGGCTGTCTTAAAACTCACTCTATAGACCAGGCTGGCCTTGAACTCAGAGATCTAACTGCCCAAGTGTGGAGATTTAAGTTATGCATCATTGTTCTCTCTCTCATGCTATATCTTTCCAGAAACATCCAACTACTTACACCATAGCGAATGTCAAGGCTAGTACCTCCACATATAAAATCTAGCTAGTCATCAAACACATTTATACACCTGCTCATCACCTATGTTCTCCTAATCAAAATTCTTAAAGGATTCAGCTACGGTTGAGGGAGGATGAGAAAAATCTGTGCCCTTCTTTCTTTTTAAAAGAAATAATTTGAAGTAGATGGCTATTTACCAGTCTATTGTTTTATTGTTTTATTACTTTAACACATTTTAAAATGAATGAGTCTCTCAAGTGCAGTTAAGGATACTTTGAAAGAATACTTATTTTTAGAACATCAATTGTTTTTACAAATGTTATAAAATATTCAATATTATGATAGATGTGTGTGTGTGGTTTCCAGAAATCCTTATTTATTTCTACATTTACTTAAAACTTCACAAAACTGTTTAAAGTGGGCTGTCTTGATGGCTAACTGTAAATCTGACATTTCAATATTTTAGGCAGCACACTAGTGACTGATAATGTGATATTTAGAAGAAACAGTGACACTGAAGAATCTCATGTTAGCAATTTTGCATACTTGACCTCTATGAAAATTTATAGATTGAAACAGTGGATATTTTAATAATACCTATATATAGTTAGCTACAAATTTATGTATTTAGAATTTCAACAATTCAACGTTAAAAACTGTATTGTAATTCTGTTAAATAAAGTTGGGTTGTAGGTAATAAATTGTATAGTGTACAAAAATATAAAAGGCTTGGCTGATTTTGCTGTAATTAAACATTGTGTGAATTTATATGATAATTTATTCATTTTAAGTTCCTTACAAAATAAATTAGTTGCTAGAAATGTAGAAATAATTTATTTCGTTACTGTCTTCCTTTCTGTAACTGGAGATCAAACCTAGGGTTTTATGTATACTGATCAAACAGCTCTATTATTGACCTACATCTCCAAGCTTGATACTGTTTTACATCCTGGTTCCCGAGGACAATGGGTGAGCAAATATAAACAATATTAAAGACAGTAAGAAGTCCTGCTCTCCATCATAGGAAGGAGATGAGTTTCTTCAGTGAAGATTGAACAAAGCATTTACCTATCAAATCAACACATTTTGCTTTCTAATAAATAAGGGCTAGGAAACTAAAAACAATAGGATATATCTTTGGAATGAACAATTAAGAATATTTCCGAGTCTCTAGGACCCAGGCACAGGAGCACAATTGTCCCTCGTCCTGACCTATTGCTGTACCAATTGCAGGCCACGAGGGAAGACTTCTGCAGGCAGGCCTCCCTATCAACACTCCCCATTAGACCTTGCAATCTACAAGTCTCACTTCCTTCCCCAAACCCACCCATCCCCCTGAAACCTCAGCTGCTCCCTGAGATACAGAATACACCAGCCCCTATTGAACCAAGAGCTCAGATCGGACCAAGAGACGCTCCCTGAGTCACAGACTTTTCTGGGTCTCATTAGACAAAGCATGCTGATTGGATCAAATGTGCCTCCCTGAGACATGGACACAGCCAGAACAGTTTGGACCAAGAAAGCTCTCCGAGACACAGACACCATTTGCACCAATTGGAAGAAGAGATGGACAGATGTCAGTGCAAGAATGCATACAACAAAATAAAATTAAAAAAAAAAAAAACAGTATGGTACCAACAGAACATTTTAAAACAGGAAGACAAACATCCAAAAGTAGAAAAAACAGAAGAAGAGGACCTTAAAAATAACTTTCTGACGATTATAGAGGCCTTGAAAGAGAAAATTAAAAATTTCCTTAAAGAGATCACAGAAAGACCAACAAAAAATTCAGATAAATCAATAAATTCATTAAAGGAAGCCAAGAAAACCATAAAAAGCAACCAAACAGGTGAAGAGAATAGTTCAAGACCTGAAAATTGAGATAGAAGCAGTAAAGAAAGAGACACAAACAGAAAGATGCTGAAAATGAAAAATCTTAGTGAACAAAAAGATACTACAGATGCAAGCATAACCATCAGAGTGCAAGAGATAAGAGAGAATCTCCTGCATGTCAGTCAAAATCAAAAACAAAACCCACTAAAGCCCCAAAAGTCATAACACAAAATGTCTATGAAATCTGAGACACCATGAAAAGACACTAAGGAAAATAGGAATAGAAGAAGGAGAAGAATACCAGCTCAAAAGCATATAAAATATATTTAACATAATCATAGTAAAACATTTTCCTTACCTAAAGAAGGAAATGCCTATGAACATACAAGAAGCTTCCTGAACACCAAATAGACTAGACCCCTTTTAAAAAAAGTTTAGTTGCTACATAATAACCAAACCCAGAACATGTAGAATAAAGAAAAAATATTAAAAGCTGTAAAGGAAAAAGGCCAAGTACCTTTTAAAGGTAGACCCATAAGAATAACACACAACTTCTCAGTGGAGACTGTGAAAGCCAAAAGGTCCTGGACAGATGTTATACAGGCACTAAGAGACTACGATGCCAGCCCAAACTACTACACCCAGCAAAACTCTCAATCACCATAGATGGAGTAAACAAGATATTTCACAAGAAACCAGATTTAAATAATATCTATGCACAAATCCAGTCATATAGAAAGCACTAGAGGGAAACTCCAATCTAAGGAAGTTAGATGAATCCATGAAACCACAGGCCATATATAAACCCACAACAACAAATCCCAAAGAAGGAAAACACATGTGCACACACACACACACACACACACACACACACACACACACATACACACACCAAAAAATAACATAAATTAACAATTACTGATCATTAATATTCCTTAATGCCAATGGACTCAATTCCTCTATAAAAAGATATAGGCTAACAGAATGAATATGAAAACAGGAGTCATCCTTCTGCCGAATACACAAGAAAAACACCTCAATTTCAAAGACAGACACTACATCAAATCAAGGGTTGGGAAAAGATTTTTTCAATCAAATAGACTTAAGAAGCAAACTGATATAACTGTCCTGATATCTAATATAATACACTTCAAACTGAAATCAATCAAAAGAGATCAGGACAACATTACGTATTCATCTCTGGAAAAATATTAAGATGGAAATCAAGATAAAGTCTCAGTTCTGAACATTTATTCCCTAAATACAAGGGAAGCCACACATGTAAAAGAAACATTACTAAATCTTAAATCTCATATCAAACCCCACACATTAATAGTGGGACATCCCACTCTTAACAATGGATAGGTCTAAAGACAGAAACTTAACAGAGAAGTAAAGAACCTTACAGATGTTATGACTCAAATGGACTTTAAGAGATAAATACAGAACATTCTACCCGAACTCAAGAGTATATTTTCTTTTCAACACCCCATGGAACTTCCTCTAAAATTAATCACATATTTGCTCACAAAACAAATATCAACAGATACTAAAATTTTCAATAACCCTTTGTATTTATCAGCTCACCATGGTGTAAAGTTAGAATTCAACAGCCACACAAATTACAAAAAGTGTACAAACTCGTGGAAACTGAATATTGTCCACCTGAGTCACCTTTGGGTCAAGGAAGTAATAAAGGAAGAAATTAAAGACTTCGTAGAATTCAGTGAAAATGAATGTACAATACACCCAAAGTTACAAGACACTCTGAAAGCAGTGCTAAGAGGAAAGTTCATACCTACATGAAGAAGTTGGAGAAATCTTACATTAGCAACTTGACACACCTGAAATCTCAAGAACAAAAATAACCAAACTCACACAGGAAGAATAGATTCCAGGGAATAAGCAATTGAGGGCTGAAATCAATAAAATATAAATAGAACAATACAAAAAATGAAACCAAAGTTGGTTCTTTGAGAAAATCAAGACAGACAACCCCTTACCCAAACTAACCAAAAGGAAGAGAGAGAACATCTAAATTAACAAAATCAGAAATGAAAAGGGAGATATAAAAATAGGTAATGAGAAAATCCAGAGAATCATCATGTCATACTTCAAAAATCTGTATTCCACAAAATTGGAAAATCTAAAAAAAAAAAAAAAAAAAAAAGATCATTTTTCTGAATAGGTACCGCATACCGAAATTAAATCAAGACCAAATAAACAACTTAAGTAGACCTATACTCCTAAAGAAATAGAAGCAGTTGTTAAACATTTTCCAACTAAAAAAATCCTAGGACCAGTTGATTTCAGCACAGAATTCTAATAGAATTTCAAAGAAGAGCTTATAACAATACTCTTCAAATTGTTCCACACAATAGAAACAGAAAGAACACTGCCAAACATTTTATGAAGCTACAGTCACCCTGATACCCAAACCACACAAGAGGCAACAAAGAAAGAGAATTATAGACAAATGTCCCCCCATGAACATTAATGCACAAATACTCAATAAAATACTGGCAAACTCGATCTTAGAAAACATCAAAGAAATCAACCACCATGATCAAGTAGGCTTCATCCCAGAGATGTAGGGATGTTTCAACACAAGAAAATCTGTCAATCATGTCATCCGCCATATAAACAAACTAAGAGAAAAATAAACACATGAGTTTCTCATTAGACACTGAAAAAACCTTGGCTAAAATCTAGCACCCTGTCATGATAAATGTCTTGGAGAGATCAGGAATACAAGGAACATACAATAAAGGCAATCCACAGCAACATTCAGCCAATATCAAGTTAAATAGGGAGAAACATAAAGCAATTGTACTAAAATCAGAAAGAAGACAAGTCTGTCCACTCTCTCCATATCTATTCAATAGAGTACCTGAAGTTCTAGCTAGAGCAATAAGACAACAAAAGGAGATCAAAGGGGAAAAACTGAAAAAGAGGCCAAACTTTCACTATTTGCAGATGATAGTAGAATATATAAGTGACCCCAAAATTCTACCAGGGAAGACGTACAGCTGATAATCACCTTCAGTAACGTGAAAGGATACAAGATTAGCTCAAAAAAACAGTGGCCCTCCCATATACAAATGATAAATGAGTTAAGAAAGAAATCAGAGAAACATCATCTTTTATATTAGCCAAAAATAATGTAAAATACCTTGTGGTAACTCTAACCAAACAAGCAAAAGACCTGTATGACAAGAACTTTAAGTCACTGAAGAAAGAAATTGAAGACGATATCAGAAAATGGAAAGCTCTCCCATGTAGGATCAACATGGTAAAAATGGCAATCTTAACAAAAACAATCTACAGATTCAATGCAATCCTCATCCACATGTCAACACAATTCTTCACAGACCTCAAAAGGACAATATTCAACTTCATATGGAAAAAGAAAAAAACTCAGGGTCAGAATGTGCGTTCTTTGGGCATATGCCCAATAGTGGTGGTGCTGGATCATTAGGGAGATTGATTCCCAGTTTCCACCATACTGATTTCCAAAGTGGCTGTACAAGTTCACACTCTCACCAGCAATGGAGGAGTGTTCCCCTTATTCCACATCCCACCATCATAGGCTGTCATCTGTGTTTTGATCTTAGTTATTTTGACAGGTGTAAGATGGAATCTCAGGATTGTTTTGATTTGCATTTCTCTAATGGCTAAGGATATTGAGCAGTTCTTTAAGTGTCTTTCAGCCATTTGTAATGCTAAACTATGTTCATGCAGAATTATCTGTAATAGCCAGAACCTGGAAACAACCTAGATATCCCTCAACTGAAGAATAGATTAGCAAGTTGTGGTACATGTACACAATGGAGTACTACTCAGCAGTAAGAGAGAGAGAGAGAGAGAGAGAGAGAGAGGGAGAGAGAGAGAGAGAGAGAGAGAGAGAGAGAGAGAGAGAGAGAGAGAGAGAGAGAGAGAGAGAGAGAGAGAGAGAGAGAGATTCTAAAATTTGCAGATAAATGGATGGATTTGGAGAGTATCATCTTGAGTGAGGCAGCAAAGGTCCAGAAAGATAGATATGGTATGTACTCACTCATAAGGGGATTTTAGACATAAAGCAAAGAATAACCAGGCTGAAAACCACAACCCCTGAAGAGTTAGGTAACAGAAGGAACCTAAGAGAGATATCCAGTGATTCCCCCTTGGAAATCGAGAAGATCTCCTGAGTAAATTAGAATCATAAGGGGATTGAGCAAGGGGAATAGAAACAAATCATGAAAGGAGAGGGTTGAGTGAGAGGAGAGAGAGAGAGAGAGAGAGAGAGAGAGAGAGAGAGAGAGAGAGAGAGAGAGAGAGAGAGAGAGAGAAGAGATGGATATCTTGATAGAGTGAACCACTGTGGGCTTAGGAGAAACCTGGAAACCTCCAAGAACCCACAAGATGTCCCTGGCCAGGACTCCAAGCAATAGTAGAGAGGTTACCTAAATGGGACTTTCCCTACACTCAAATGAATGACCACCCTAAGTGTCATTATACACATCCAGCAATGGATAGAGGCAGAAACAGAGATCCATACTAAACACCAGGTCAAGCTCCCTGCCCAGCTGAGGAGAGAAAGAGGAGAGAGTATATGAACAAATGGACCAGGATCATGAAGAAGAGACCCACAGAGATGGCTGGCCCCCACATCTTACAGAAGACTGATTTCTAATATATAAAAAGAACTCAAGAAACTAGACATCAAAACACCAAACAATCCAATTTTAAAATGGGCTAAAGATCTAAATAGAGAATTCTTAACAGAAGACTCTCAAATGGCCAAAAGACACTTAAGAAATTTTTCGACATCCTTGGTTATCAGGGAAATGCCAGTTTAATGAGTCTGAGATCATTTGTGTAAACCTGTCAGAATGGCTAAAATAAGAAACACAGATGACAGATTATATTGGAGAAAATGTGGAGCAAGAAGTACATTCTTCCACTGCTGGTGGGAGTGTAAATTTTTACAGCCACTTTGGACATCAGTATGACAACTTCTCAGAAAACTGGGAATCAAGCTACCTCAAGACCCGATGATACCACTCTTGAGCATATACCCAAGGGAGGCTCAATCATGCCACAAGGACACTTGCTCAACTATGTCTATTGTATCATTATTCATAGTAGCCGGTAACTGGAAACAATCTAGATGCCCTTCATTTGAAGAATGGACAAAGAAAATGTGATATATATACACAATGGAATATTACTTAGCACTGAAAAACAATGACATCATGAATTTGTAGGCAAATAGATCGACTAGAAAGTATCATCCTGAGTGAGGCAATCCAGACCCAGAAAGACAAACATATTATGTACTCACTCATAGTGGATACTAGATGTAAAGCATAACCAGACTACAATCCACAGCTCCAGAGAAGCTAGCTGATAAGGAGGACACCGAGAAGAACTCATGGATCACTCTGGGGAGGGGAAATAGATGAGATCTCCCGAGTAAACTGGGGGTTAGGGTGAGGCAATAGAGAAGAGGTGAGGTATGGCATGAGAACATAAGAAGTAGCGCACTGCCTCCCACTGCTCATGAACTCCGTTTAAGTATTTGGCAGCAAAACTTCTTAAAAGACTCACTAACACCGAGTCAGAAAGCATCTATTAAAAGAGCTGCACTTCTGCTTGCTGTCAGGAAGCATAGCTCTCCCAAGAAAATGCTGCTACTAAGAAGCCCTTTAGGTCTCTGTTCCCTTTTTGTCCTTATAAATAGAAACCTTAAATCTATCATATGCAACTTGTTGCTTACATCTAGGTTCCTTTGAGACTTCATCCCAGGAATCCACAAAGATGACCCCAGCTTAAACTACTAGCAGTAGTGGACAGGGTGCCTGACCTGGCCTGCCCCAGTAATCAAACAGGTGACTACCGTAATAGAACCTTCATCTAGTAACCGACAGAGGCAGATGTAGAGAACCACAGCCAAGCACCAGGGCAAGCTCAGGGAGTCCATTTAAAGAGAGATTATTTGAACAAGGAAGGGATCAAGATCATGATGGGGAAATCTACAGAGACAACCGAGCCAAGCTAATGGGAACTCATAAACTTTAGACCATCATTTGTAAAGCCTGCATGGACTGGACTAGCCCTCTGTGTACAAGACACAGTTGTGTAGCTCTGTCTGTTTAAGGGGCTCCTAAAAGTGGGATCAGGATCTATGCTTGTTGCATGAGCTGGCTTTTTGGAGCCCACTACCTATGGAGGGTTAACCTGCTTAGTGTTGATACAGGGGTAGAGACAGGTACCTGCCTCAACTAAGTGTACTGGGCTTTTCTGACTCCCCTCAGGAGGCCTTACCTTTTTTGGAGGAGGTGGGAGTTGAGGGGGTAGGCTGGAGGGGAGAGTAGGAGGAGGGTGAAGGGAGATTGGTGGTTGGCATGTAAAGTGAATAAAATAGTCTTAAGAAAAAATTTAAAAAAGAACATTTCTATGTGACAAGTAAAAATATAATTCAGATTTGGTTTTCATTTATAATTTATAACAAAATTTGAAACTAACACTAGAAAGTGTAAATATTAACTATGCTGCCATACTGAAAATAGACTCAAAATTGTAAAACCCAATACTCTACAGGAATCCAGAACAGTAGCCCCTAGTCAAGAATGGTACTTCAGTTTAAATTTTAGTTAAATATTTAAAGTTAAAAGTGGTTTTATCAGCCACAGTAGCCATGTTTTAAGGTCTCATTAGCCAAACACGGCTAGTGACTATTATATAAAACAACACAGGTTAAGTATTTCTTTAGTTTTTTTTTTCTTCCTCTCTCTCTTTGGAGGACCCAGCAACCATCTCCCAGATGAATATAAATGGAGGCTTATTCTTTCCTATAAATGCTGGCTTTAGGTTTGCTAATTGTTAGCCAGCTTTTCTTAACTTTTCCTACCTACCTTTTGCCTGTGGGCTTCTATCTTTCTCTGTTTCTGTGTCTTTTCTCTCTTTCTTACCCTGTGTCTGGCTGTTTATTAGGCCAATCAGGAGTTTTCAGTAGCCAAAGTAACACAGCCTCACAGAGTTGAACGAATGTAACAGAAGAATGCAACACATCTTTGCATCATTAAGCAAATGTTCTACAGCACAAATAAATGTAACCATCTTAAAATAATATTCTGCAACATATTTCACCACAACTGACAGTGCTGCTACAGTCTGAAAGAGTATGTACATAAGGAAAGAAATAGAGAAACTGGGCAGGGGGCTCATTCCTGCAATTCCAGAACCTTAGAAGCTGAGGCAGGAGACTTTCTGTGAGTTTGAGGCCAGAACGACCAGGCAGCCCCTCCATTCACCCCTCTACTGTCTCTTCATGGGCAGAGGCAGCTGCCATTCTGAGTTTCTCTTCAATAAATCTCTTGCATCGGTGTGTTGCATGGTATGAATTTGTGGAAGTTCTTGTTTCCTGACTGCAAAGATGCCCATGTGCTGGAAAAACTCTTACACTTTCCCTCACTTGCAATTTTATTTAACTAGAGAATCTTTATCTTCAGAAAGGTCATTTTCTGGTCTTTTGAGGGAGAAATACATTTTTTGCTAAAAGCAAACATGACTGACAAAAAAACTGACTTGTTGGCAAGCCATTGCTGACAGCTATTCTGTGACAGTAGCAGAAATAACTGACACTGTGAAAAAATTATTCATTTAATCAATGGGTATAAGAAGTGAGCTGAGATGGGCAACTTGGCTGCTGGGACCAGATCAGTGTCCCTGTGGACCAAATTTAGTTCTTTTTTTTTTTTATTCAAGAAAATATTTTATCCATTTTACATACCAACCACAGATCCCCCCCTCTCATCCCTCCTCCTGCCCCCACCCCATTCTTCCACCCCTACCCCTCCTCTGAAAAGGTAAGCTGTATTTGATACAGCCATCTGGGAAGAGCTAGAGTCACGTATTTGTGAAGACAGAACCTCATCAGGCTCCAGACTCAGTCAAAGGAGATAATTCTAGGTGGGAAATTTTGAAAAGTCTCTTTAAGGTAGAAAACAGAAATTAAGCTATACCAATATCAGCCTTCATAATGCACACAGCTGGAGTGAAAGCCCAATGAGTCAGCAGGAAAAGTTCTATTGGAAATGAAGAACTGAACTCTGCAATTCATTAAACCCACTTCAGAAAAAAACACACTTATTTTGTGTTGGACTACTATCTTAAAATGATTAAAATGATATCATTACTGCTTATAAATTTTATATCTCCCTTAAAGATTACTTTAAAAAACCCACTTCAATGATACCATGCTACCACAAAAGGCAGTTTCTCCTCTCACTGAAACAATACTCCCTCAGGGGTCAGATTTACATCTAATGCAATACCATGGGAGAATTAGACGCCGAGAAGCAAAGAGAATCCTCATAGAGTTACATAGGATGAAAATTTGGCACAGACATTATTTTTTAGATGGAAACCGATAAACTGAATACAAATTAAAATATACAGAACTGTGGATTCAAAGTAACAACGTAGAAAGAAAGAGGTCTTTTGTTGTTGTTTCTAGATGTTCTTGTCTGCTCTCCATGCGCTATTCTGGCCATGCCCACCCCCCTTCTCTTCTAGTGCTTCTAGGGTCTATTAAAACAGAAGGTAGGAATCCGAGTCAACAGTAGAATGGTCTCTTGTTCTGTTTCACTTTCATAATGCTTGGCTACGAGTTTTATACTCTCTGTATCTCAAACATAGAAATCAAAGGCCAGACTGTGGCCTGAGATGATTCTGTGGAACATTCTAGCCATAGGGAGCAAACACTCCCAAGACTTCCACCCTCTTCTAAAGCCGTCACCCACCTACTCCAGCCTGGAGTTCCTTTGCTTAGAGAAGCCCAAGGTCTCTTGCTTGTGAGAATTTACATATATTGGCATCGAGATGTGTGTTACAAGTCATAAAGGATACTTCTCACTGACTCAGGAGCACTTTCATGGTGCTGTTTATTCCCCTGCTGTATTTTTGTTTTATTGTACTAGTACGTTTTGGTCTTAATTGCAAGACCAGGTTAATTGTTGTACACATTATAATAATAATAATAATAATTATTATTATTATTAAAACAGCCATTTGTAACTGCTATTTAAAAATATCAAATGATGGAACTCTTTCTCCGCGTGTACATAATTTGCTCTTCAGTTTCATGTGATGCTTCTCTATTTCCTGCTTTAAAATTTCCTCTTGATTGGTGTTATTAGAATGAAATTCAATTCCAACACCTTAAGCCATCTTACAAAATGTGGAAAATGTTGTTTTATATATGCATTAGGCATATTTTTAGATATTCCTAAAAGGCTAATTACTAATTTTAGAGACATAAAGCTAACTACTCCCATGAAGTCTATAAGGAAGCACACATGGCTCAAAACATGGCTTTATTTCTGCTACTGTGGTATCCTTGAATGGTGGCTGGTCTGAGAACTAAAGTGGATGTATTTAAAATTCCCCGTCTTTGAAATGAAGAATTTGTAAGGAAGCCAATTCTACTTCAGGTTTCTACCTGAAGAAACCACAGCAATGTCTAGAGTACATAGACACAGCTCTGAGCCTTGAGGAACACTAATTTTTTTTTCTTTCTTAAGTATCAAATTTTTAACCATCTCATTTTTTAGAGCAAAATCTAGAACCCAAGAAAAGTTACTTAATTTATCCTAGGTCATAGTTAGAACACAGTAGAATTAACATTTGATTCTAGAAAAATATGACCTCAGATTCACCACAGAAACAGGAATGTTCCCCTCTATAGTTAAGTGATCCTAGAAAATAGTAAACATAAGTTTTGCATTTCATTGCTTGATTCTCTTGTGTTGGCAGCAGCCATCATTGCTTCATTATTGGAAGGAATGGCTCTGGACTCATAGATCATCTGCCATATGTTCAGCACTATGCCATTTCATACAGTTAGCAAGAAAGTAAGAAGTGTTGCATTTTTTTATTGTGCCAAAAGCCATAGTAATTGGTATTTTAATGCTAAGGTTTCCTAAATTATGTTGAAGTTGATGTGAGAGGGTTTGAGGATGAGTAAGACTGGAAATAGATGAACACATGAAGGGTCGGGTGTTCATCTTCAACATGCATTGCAACGTGGAGGCCTTTGAGATATACAAGAATATGCTATTATATATACTATATAATGATATAGTAAAATTATATAGTAATGGCTTGAGATATGGCTGAACAGGTCAAAACTGTAGCCACAAAATCATGACTTTCCAAGTTCACTGTCCAGCTTAAAAAGCAGGACTGTGATGTGTATCCGTCATCTCAGGTCTCTCCAGTGAAGATACAGAGTCATGACAACAGGCAGCAGAGCTTCTTCCTGGCTGAGATGCTGAAGTGAGCGCGGCTGTTCCTGGGGAGTTGTGGCGGGATTAAGGTGTCAGGTGATAAGGTCAGAAGACACTTCCGGGACCCTGGAGGGGGTTGGCCAAGCCCATTGATAAGTGGCTGCTGGGACACGAGGAGCTCTCTTCCTGGTTCCTGGCTGCTGGCTGCTGAACAGACAGAATCGGAATCCATCGTGCTTCCATCGTGCTTTCATCGCTCCTCCATCGCTTGGATCCACCAGTCCTTGTTCAGGTGCCACCATAAGCTGTTACTAATATTGTGAGTGTTAATTTATATTCTAATAAATATTAATTTTGGACTGGCGCCTTGAAAGTAAAACTCCATCTACATCTGGCGCCCAACGTCCTCAGCCCTGTGCCCTAAACTGTAAGAAGCCAGGGGACATACAGACTGTTCACTTGGGCTTAAAGCTCCCTCTTGCTAGCCGGGCACGGTTTCCAGCCAGCTGATCCAGTGTGTAGGCGGGGGTTTTCGGCTCATTGCCTGGGGGCAAGATTTCAGCGCAAGACGCGAGATCAACTCAGTGTGCAGACGAGACTTCAGTTCAGTGCGCAGACGCTAGACTTCAGATCAGTGCGCAGACGCAAGACTTCCGTTCAGTGCGCAGGACCGGTTTTCAACTCGCTGGCCTACTACAGCATTTGGCTCTGCTTTCAGCCCCCTGCAGCACTCGGTTTTCAGCCTGCAGCTTTCTGCTGCTGAGAGTCTTTGCATCTACCATACAGTGGGTAGGAAATTGAACGAAACTGTGACACCTGTATACTAAACAGCGTAATTACATCTGAATTGACACAATGGCTGACTATTATTCTTTTGAAGAGTTTAGGTCATATTTTGCCATGGTGGTTGATAAATTTTTAAATGAATACCTTGAAGGATTCAATACCCCAGTCCTATTATTTTTTGGGTTATTTCTCTATTTTATTTTTCAAAATAAGAGGATGATGACAGAGTTGTCAAATGGAAACCAACAATTATTGTCCAGATTATGTATTATGGAACTATCGAACTCTACAGTGGCAGATGAGGTTAAACAGGTGCAAAATGTAAATCGACAGTTACTGTCCAAGGTATGTGATGTGGAACTGTCAAGCACTAAAATGGCAAAAAGGATGGATACTCTGGAAATTGGTTACAACAAGCTTTCAGATAAGGCTTCCTCTGTAGATAAGGATAACACTATACAAGAGAAATATAGGCTCTATGTAAATTATGAAAACAAGAAACTTGTTGACTACATTAATGATGAGAACAAGAAAATCATTAATTATGTTAATGATGGGGATCGAAAAATTGCTGACTCAGTGAGGTCTTTGGAAGGACTGCTTCATCAGGACACTCAAGCTCTAGAAAAATCAATAGTATCTAAACTTCAAGAATGGAAACCAGTAGTATCCAAAATCCAGGAATGGGAACCTGTAGTATCCAAAATCCAGGAATGGGAACCCATAATATCCAAAATTCAAGAATGGGAAGATCGCATTGCAATACTGGAAAAGGGTAGTGATGCATCTTATGCTCAGAACAGTTCAGGTCAACCCCCAATGGGATATTATGGTACTGGAGGTACTCTACCCAAAGTGGTAAACATAACAGGGCTACCCCCTTCCACACCACTATTGTTCCCAGCTGCTATTCAGGCAAAGATAACACCTGATGGATCCTCAGAATATGTAGAGTATAGCTATGAGCCAGTACATATGAGAGACATCAAGGATTTTAAAGAGGCAATATCAATGCACGGTATACACTCTACTTAGGTGAAGCAGCTTCTAAATTCATGGTCAGCACAAAACCGGATTCTACCAACTGATTGGATGCAGTTAACAGCTGCTGTCTTGGACCAAAGTCAGAATTTACAGTGGAGAGGCTGGTTTAGAGAGGAGGCCAAGACCTTGGAACAACAAGGAAAAATTAGGGGTTTCTTTGCTTCTCAGGACCAAATCCTTGGTGAAGGCATGTTTGCTGATGTGAGGACTCAATCTACTTATGATGAGCATACTTTATTGCTATGCCGTACTGCTGCACTGAATGCTTGGGAAAAGATTTTGGACCCAGGTCAAAAAATTGAGCATTATACTAAGGTCAAACAAGGCTTAAAAGAGCCTTATACCGACTTTATACAGAGGCTCACCACAGCTGTTCATAGAGCAATATCAGATACAGAAGTTAGGAAGCAATTAATACTTTCTCTGGCCTTTGATAATGCTAATACAGAATGTAGAAGAATACTAATGCCTTTAAAGATCAGAGCTGCACCGATAGAAGAATGGATTCAATATGTAATAAATGCTGAATGTCTCCATGGAAATGAGGAGAATTGGGTAGGCCAAGCTGTTGCTAATGTTAGGGTGAGGAACCAAGACATCACTTGCTTCAACTGTGGTAAACAAGGCCATATAAGACGGAACTGTGCACAAGGTACTCTTGGAAAAAATACCCGATCTAGGTTTAATTCGAACAGAAGGCCATTGCCTTCTGGATTATGCAGAAGGTGTGGCAAGGGACGGCATTGGACCAATGAATGTAGATCTACCAGGGATAAAGAAGGCAACCCTCTACCATCGGGAAACGCCTTTCGGGGCTTCCCCCGGGAAGCCCCCAAAAATCAGACTCCAAATTCAAGGATGGTGAGATCATATCCGGTCATAGGAGAAGATCAGCATTCTCAGGACGAATAGAGCATCCAAAACCTGATCTAGAAAACCATATGCCATTAGATAATAATATAAATTCAAAAGAAAACTCAGAAATTCCAAAAAGAATCACAAAACGAATATTTTGGCAGACTTCGATAAATGAACAAAGACCAAAATTGGGGATACGGATAGATAATATTTATATCCAGGGTTTAGTCGACACGGGGGCTGATGTTTCGATCATAACCCCCCAATCATGGCATCCCAGATGGCCTTTACAGGCAGTAGATATCCAGTTTCTGGGTATTGGAACAATATCACAAGTAAAACAGAGTGTCAGATGGCTTGAATGCATAGGACCAGAAGGTCAGAAAGGATGGTTGAAGCCATATATGGCTGATATAGCAGTGAATCTGTGGGGTCGCGACCTTCTAATGCAATGGAATACCCAGATTAATATCCCTCCTCATTCTGATATCAACCGGAGACTCAATTATGTTTCCAGAAATGACGCTCTAAGGTACTACGGAAAAAATTCGCCAGCCATTCAGGTTGTAAAAAAGAATTGCCCAATAACCACAGAACCTCAAAGGACACTCACAGCATTGCCTTTGAAATGGTTAACAGAAAAGCCTATTTGGGTTCAACAATGGCCTTTGACAAGAGAAAAACTTCAGGCTTTGGAACAGTTGGTACAGGAGCAGTTACAGGCTCAGCATATCGAAGAATCAACCAGTCCATGGAATTCTCCTGTTTTTGTTGTCAAGAAAAAATCTGGAAAATGGAGGATAGTAACGGATTTAAGAGCAATTAATAAGGTGATTCAACCTATGGGCCCCTTACAATCTGGTATTCCCCTGCCTTCTCTGCTACCTAAAGGATGGCCTATTGCAGTTATTGATTTGAAGGATTGTTTTTTTACCATACCTTTACAGGAACAGGACAAAGAGAAATTTGCTTTTACAGTGCCTACTCTTAATAATTCAGGGCCAGCTAAGAGGTACCAATGGAGAGTCCTTCCCCAAGGAATGTTGAATAGTCCCACCTTATGCCAATATTTTGTACAACAACCACTAGAAATACTGCGCAAGCGCTTTCCTCAATCTATCATTTACCATTATATGGATGATATTTTGCTGGCAGACCCAAACCCAAAGACATTAGAAACATTGTTTGAAGAACTAAAGAAAATATTGCCTGATTGGGGACTACAAATTGCTCCGGAAAAAGTACAGAGGGGAGATTCTATCAATTATTTAGGATATAAAATAGGTTTACAAAAAATTAGGCCACAAAAGGTAAAATTAAATAGAGATAAATTGAAGACTCTTAACGATTTTCAAAAGTTACTAGGAGATATCGCTCATATACGGCCCATGATTGGTATAAAAAACTATGAGCTAGTTAATTTGTTCAAGACTTTGGATGGTGACAAGGATTTAAATAGTCCAAGAGAATTAACTGATGAGGCTGAGAAAGAATTAGCGTTGGTAGAAAAGAAACTTCAAGAAGCACATGTGGATCGTGTGGATCCAGACCTGGATTGCATACTTGTTATTTTACCCTCTAGACAATCTCCAACGGGAATATTAATGCAAAGAGAAAGCATTATATTAGAATGGATATTTCTGCCACATAGGCCAAGCAAGAAGATGAAGACATATATCGAAAAAATTGCTGATCTGATTTTTAAAGGTAAATTAAGACTTCGCCAATTGACTGGAAAGGACCCTGCAGAAATTGTTGTGCCTTTGACTAATGAAGAAATTGAACGATTATGGGCAGACAGTGAACCTTGGCAAAAAGCTTGTAGTGACTTTTTAGGAGAGATTAATAATAAATATCCTCAAAACAAGAGAATTCAATTTATAAAGGAAACTAATTGGATCTTTCCTCATGTGGTACAGGATAAACCCATTTCTGGAGCCCTCACCTTTTATACTGATGCGAACAATTTAGGAAAGGCTGGCTACAAGTCTGAAGACTTAATTAAGGTGGCTCAGAGCCCTTATAACTCTGTCCAGAAGTCAAAACTATATGCAATTATTATGGTGTTGTTGGATTTCACAGAGCCTCTCAATGTAATTACTGATTCTCAATATGCAGAAAGAGTTGTTTTACATATTGAAACTGCTGACTTCATTCCTGATGATTCAGAATTGACCTTACTATTCATACAACTACAGGATATCATCAGAGGTAGGATACATCCTATGTACATAACACATATCAGGGTGCACACGGGTCTCCCAGGCCCTCTAGCGCAGGGTAATGATGAAATAGATCGGTTGCTGATAGGAAACGTGCTAGAGGCCACAGAATTTCATGAGAAACATCATGTCAACAGCAAAGGATTAAAAAAGAGTTTTTCCATTACTTGGAATGAAGCAAACGAAATAGTAAGGAATTGCAACACTTGCTCTTTCTATAACCAACCATCTTTACCTGCTGGAAGTAATCCTAAAGGTACACAGAGAAATGAGATCTGGCAAATGGATGTGTTTCACTTCCCAGAATTTGGAAAGATGAAATATGTACATCATACTATCGATACTTACTCTGGAATGCAATGGGCAACTGCTCTGAGTTCTGAAAATGCTGATGCTGTACTAACTCACCTTTTGGAAGCCATGGCCATAATGGGAATTCCCACTCAGATTAAGACTGACAATGCTCCAGCTTATGTTTCCCGAAAAATGAAGATAATTTTTGGATACTATAATATAAAGCATATTACGGGGATACCACACAATCCCACAGGACAAGCAGTTGTGGAGAGATCTCACCGCACGTTGAAAGAGATGCTTTATAAACAGAAGAAAGAAATGAGAAAACCCAGGGAGAGATTACACAGTGCCTTATTGACTTTAAATTTTCTTAACGCTGATGAAAAGGGAACATCAGCTGCTGAGAGGCATTGGGTGATAGAGAAATCCTCTGAGTTAAATCAACCCATCTACTTCAAAGATGTGCTGACTTCTGAGTGGAAGCCAGGATATGTGCTTCGATGGGGTAGGGGTTTTGCTTTTGTTTCAACAGGCAAAGAAAAGATATGGGTACCGACAAAACTAATAAAAGTCCGCTTTGTAAAGGAGTCCCTTCCTGAGGAGGAGAAGTAATTGCTCACCCCTGATATGACAAATGGATACAAGGTAAGAAAAACACATTTAACAAACCTGGGGCAGGGTCTCAGTTTTGTCTTTACAGGAAAATGGATATAACTGCTTTTAAGACTAATTACTCATCTGCAATAGAAGACAGACTGATGATTAAGGAGTGTACATGACGGACTATGAGACCAACTAATACACATATGCACTACTGGGTAATATTTCAATATTTACTGCTTTGCGTCTTGCATCTTCACCTCAAAAAAAAAAAAAAAAAGAAAAGAAAAGAAAAGGAAGGCGTGGTCCTGATTTGACTATTAATAGGGCTGGATTTGGATTGGGAACAAGTGGCTTCCTCCCTCTCTAAACCCAAGCATATTGATAAAGAAAATGTGAAGTATTCTGTCTCATATCAGAAAAGCCACCTGGTGTGAGACAGAAGACAGAATATTTAGGGACCAATATTATTGAGACTTCATCTTAAACCTCATTTCTCTCTGTTTCTGTAACTTTCAAACATCCTGTCTGCATACAATCTCCTGAAGTTATATAAGATATTAATATCTTTTTTGAGTATCAACAATGCTTAAGTTTTCCATTGTAAATAACATTTCCTCCTATCAGCTATCTACAAAGAATCTGGAACCGAGATGGGGCCCCCAACGCAGCAACTCCTACTAGTGAAACAAGAATAAAAGAGAGAGTAAGAGACAGGTAGACAGACAGACAGACAGAGGCAAAATTAGAAAAATCAAGAACCTGGTGCGCACCAATCAATGATTGTTTTCAGAAAATAGACTATTCAAAAATGGCTGCAAGATAGCTCTCTATGATAATCTCCAGATCACACTTCTAATTAGAATTCCAGATGGAGTTAACCACTATTCTGAGAATGGTTATAAATGTATATAGTCAGTCCATTAAGATCTAACCATTGTTTTAGCCTTTACAGGATCCCAAAGAGATGCCATCGCCCTTAAGTCAGCAGGAAGCAACCTTATGAAAGACTACGCCCCCTTTCCCAATAAGTTTTGTGTTCTGAGGGTTGTGGGTAATTCTTATTCTGTTAGAATAGTTTTAAGTGAAAATTGGGTGGAGGACAGAAGTATAATATAGCATCAAAGATCTCTTCTGAAGAAGAGAAGGGGGATAGATACGATAGATAAAGGTAGATTGTTCTGCCTACCTATACACCATTTTAGCTAAATGTATGGGCTAAGTTAAAGACAATTTGCATTGACATAGGTATTTGTATATTGATACAAATGTAAAATCATTTTATATGTTTAATTGTGATAATTTGTACATTTGTACAAAGTTCAATCTGAAATTGCTTTATATAACCAAAGCAACTTGTATTTCGTTATAAATCTGAATCTGTAACTATTATGTAAAATTGAATCTGTAATTTCTGTTTTATATATACTTCTATCTCTGTTTAAAATATTTGCACATCATTGTCATGTACACTATGCAATTACTACCTTCATTTAACTATACTAGATATAATGTATGATTGCACTAGTTATGATATATGCACAAAATGTTTTATATACCTCTGTTTAGATGATATATATGTATATACATGTCTAAAATGCTGTGGCCACTCTACATGGTAATATACCCCTGGCTAATGTTTGATAGTCATACTAAAAGTCATTGTTCAGGGATTGTACACCTCTTGTATAGATATTCTAATTTTAATACAGGGTTTAATCCTTAGGGCAATAAAAACTACTGTCAACATTACTTAAGGTACCATATCCCAGTCATCTCAGATACAGGTTAGAATATCATAGATAGACAGAAATCTTCAACCATTTCATAGACCCGGAGAATATGGCATTTAACATTTGAAATTCGGCCATGAGAGGCACGACGACTCCTGGTGTCACTGCTCCTTTCCCGAGATGGTATGAGCATCGAGGATACTCCATTGGAGTTTGTCCTTTTGGCAGAGAATGGCCGGTTGAGTAAGGAACTGTCCTTATCTTGATTATTGACAGTGCACACATGGTGTCCAAGCTGGAGGAACAAGTTGATGGATGGAGACTGACGAAACCTGCCTGGACAGGATAAGACAGTCCCTCCAAAATTTCCCTGCTTGTGAGAAGACCTGTCAGATACCATAGGCCTGTTGCCAATATGATAGATGCTCCAACGGCGCACAAAACAAGGGATGATTGTCCAGGTAGCTGTGTTGCTGTCCTCTCCCAAATTTTGGAAGCCACTACTTCCATATACTTCTGACTTTCAAGTGATATATCTTCCTTCTCAGGTCTTGAAGGGGTTGAAGAATAGGTATTTACGGTTACTAACTCATAATAATTCCTATTGTACATAATCTTAGTTTAGAACCTTTTTATTTAGACAAAAGGGGGAGATGTGGCGGGATTAAGGTGTCAGGTGATAAGGTCAGAAGACACTTCCGGGACCCTGGAGGGGGTGTGGCCAAGCCCATTGATAAGTGGCTGCTGGGACACGAGGAGCTCTCTTCCTGGTTCCTGGCTGCTGGCTGCTGGACAGACAGAATCGGAATCCATCGTGCTTCCATCGTGCTTTCATCGCTCCTCCATCGCTTGGATCCACCAGTCCTTGTTCAGGTGCCACCATAAGCTGTTACTAATATTGTGAGTGTTAATTTATATTCTAATAAATATTAATTTTGGACTGGCGCCTTGAAAGTAAAACTCCATCTACAGGGAGTCACAGTCTCCACCCACCTATGCTTGGTGGAGATTTAGGGTTCACAAGGTTATACAGCAGGCTGAGCTCTGGCCTAATTTATATATATAATAAATATATATAAATATACACATACATATATGAATGCAGGTGGACAGGAGAACTGCCTCAGAACTTGTGGGCCAACTAATATGGAATAGAAAGTAGAGTATCAGAAACAAAATGATCCTGTTTCAACAATGTAGAAAATTCAGAAGGCTGGAAGGCAAGAACAAACTCCTTAAAGCTGAATTCTAATATCTATATATGGACAGTGACTTATTTGCACCTGTCTGTGTGCATGGGCACACGCATGCGTGTACACACACACACACACACACACACACACACACACACACACACACACACATATATAAGCAAAATAAATAAATGTTAAAAAATGTTTTAAAGATAAATTATTTTCCAAAAGATGATTTAACTGTATTGTTTATCATCTATTTGTCTACCTATGCATCTATCCATTCTTCCATATATCTATTTTCTCTTCTTGCATGTGATTAGGTATTTGTATATGTGCACACGTTCATGTTGGTATGCATGCATGGCTAAGTATGCATGTGTAGAGTCTATGTGCTTGGAGTGGCAGAGACCAGTATCAGATACCTTCCACTGTACCTTTTCAACTTGTCTTTTGAGATGAGGTGGTTTGTTTGTTTGTTTTTATCAAGCCTGCTATGGCTGTCTGAAGAGCTCTGAAGATTTCTGTATCTTAGAACTAAGATTAAAACTACACAAGACCATGCTAGAATGTTTCATGAATGCTGGGAATCTGGAACTCGGGATCCCATGCGTATTAAGCAGGCACTTTACTGACTGAGCTACATTTATAGCCCCCTATTTTGTTTTTTACATAGGAGTCTTTGTAGAAACTGGTGACTTTTATCACTGTACTCACAAGTGTTTAATAGCTGTGAAGTTCATTTTACTGATAAAAGAGATGGCCCAATATAACTATGTGGCTTCATTGAACTGTTCTCTCTCTCTGCTTCGTGCCTGCCTCAAGGAAATAATGATAGAAGACAATTGTTCTGTCTTCCAGCAGAGTGTTCCTATTTCTTCACTTCTGCTTCTCAGAGCTTCCCCTAGACATTCCCACAATGGGCTTCTTCTCTGTCTTACATACCCCAGTATAGGTTCTGACCAGTTCTAGAGCCACCATGAACAATCAGAGGAGCAAATGTGTGTAGCTGAACAATACAAGAAAACAATGTAGAGAAACTTTGGGTTCAAGTAGATTAAAAACTTCTGTTCTGGGGCCGAAGAAAATAAAAGACAGGATTGCAATGTAACATGTGCATGCACCTACTTCTGGAAGGCAGATGAAAATTGCTTGTTTGTCCAAAAGTAGTGAGCAACCACCCCAGCTTCCTTGCTATGGAGAATTATAAGATACATGTCCTGTTCACTTTTTCAGAAAATGGAAAGTGTTCAGACTTTCCCCCTTCCTAAAATGCAGTTTCCAAAAGCAGAAGGAGTGATTAAGGAATCTTGCTAGTATTTGCAAGACCACCATACTTCTTCACCCCTTGTTGATGCATGCTATGGGATTGGGGAATAAAATTTTATTTTGATAAAGAAATTGTAAAAATGTATTTCAGATAAGATTGGCAGATGAGAGATAATGAGGTATGTAGACACCCAGAGAAACTGCCTGTCCTCATAATTTTTCCTTTTCCATCCTTCCTAGTTGTGAAGGACCAAAAATGACTATGTATGGCTCATTAGGGGATAGGCGACAATACTCAGAAGGTGTAGGGACTTAGAAGTATTTTTATGTACACACTCACTATTTACCTCACTCACTCAAGCACTCAGGAATTTACAAAATATTTACTAAAGTTCTATCGTGTGTTCCAGTAACTACTCTAGGAATGAGAGGGATAGCAATAATATGAGAGTCTTTAGAAATTTACAAATGAATGGGAGAAATAACTGTAAGGACCAAATATAATTAAGCAAACAAATTAATTAATTAATTAATTAATTAATTAATTAATTAATTAATAAGGAAGGAGCAACATGTTTTATGGGATCATAGGGTCGAGCCACCCAATTTAACATCTAGATTTGTAGAAAGTCTTCTGAAGGAAACCATATGTGTAAGAAGCAAGAAAGGCATAGAAAAGTAGAATAATATAGAATTATGATGCAGAAGTGATGTTTATAAAAGTAAAATTCAGTTGTAAGAGTTGGGCAGTTAAGTATAGGGAATAGCATAAAAACCCAGGACTACACTTGGTTGGGATATACATTCCAACAATGGTCTTGGCAGCCTGAGACACTTACATGTATTTTACATACACATTTCCCTCTGAACAATGCACCCAGCAGCCTGTTTAGCTACATAGGATACTCACCTGCAGAGAGCTGCATGTACACATCTTTCAGGAAAAGGAAATAAGTTTCTTCTCTCCTTAATGACCATCAAACATAGACTCAATTGTATTTAAGTTACACTTGGGGCCAAGATAGGGAGACCATGCTAGCCAAAACTAGTTTTGAGGCATGATTAATAAGACAAACACTGCCTTTTGAGGAAGGTAAGGAAAATTTTAAGGGAGAACCCCTTATTTGGTGACATTAAAATTTTATATTTAATATTTAATAAAAACCAGTCTGGAATATCAGGGAAGAGATCTACCCAGTCAATCCAAGAGAATCAGAGAGTGATAACTCACACCTTTAATCCCAGCAGGGGTGGGGGAGAGACCAGGGGAGTGGTGACCTATGTCCTTAATCCTAGCAGATCTGAGTTTGAGGCCAGTTTGGTTTACAGAGGGAGTTCCTGGCTGCAGGCAATGGTGGTGCCATGACTTTAATCCCATGACTCCAGAGACAGAGATCTTTCTGTGTTTCTGTAAATTCATGGCTACTATGACCAAATAGTAGTAGCCCACCCCTTTAATCTTAATGTGGATGTGAAACAACTGGGCAAAGAGGGTATTCAAGGCAGGCATAGAAAGACAGAGGAGGCAGTAGAAGCCATGAGGAGTGAGGCTGAGGAAGCTGGAAGACAGCTGGGTGAGATTTGACTGTGGTGTTTCCTCTCTTTGATATTTCAATCTTTTCCCAATATCTGGCTCCGAGTTTCCTTATTGCAACCAGAATTCATGTAACACCCCTATTTACAATTTTATGTCTATTTATAATCTGGTATGCATATGATTAAAATCAGAAGCATTATGGGAAGGGAAATGGTCAATAGGCAAAGGCTTGTGTGATCTAAGCCTGACAGTCAAAACAGAGGACTTATTGTATCTCACCCTTTCATAACTAAATGCTTCATTCTCTTGAACCCAGCAAAAGGAACCTCCTAACAGAATCGGAGCCATTGAAATCTCCCACTCATGCAATCAGCTGTTACCTTTGGCAGCATGTCTGAGCTATGTATTGCTCTGATTGGCATAAAATTACAGTGTTCCAGCCAGGCAGTGGTGGTGGTGCAAACCTTTAATCCCAACACCTGGGAGGCAGAGGCAGGCGGATCTCTGTGAGTTTCAGGCTGGCCTGATCTACAAAGTGAGTTCTAGAACAGGCTCTTAAAGCTACGCAGAGAAACTCTGTCTTTAAATATATATATTTATGGTGTTACTTTTGTAATCTGTGTGCACTTTCATTTCACTCTTGAGTAAAAAAACCAATAACTCAAGAAGCACCTGGCCCAAATACTGGCCTCTGTGACAAGGACGCTATGGTTGAGGTAGGAAATGAGAGGTCATGTGACTGAAAATAGAGGCTCAGGCCAGAAGCTCTCCTCCATTCAGGTAAACTTGGAATTGTGGTCAAATTTTGATTTAGGAACTCTGTGAGGCTAGTTAAGAAGGCCTTTCCGGAAATAGTAATGAAAGATGGAGAAGGCTTGGTTTGGACATTGCCAGCAGGGGCCAAGCGAAGAGGGGTATGCATGGAGAGTAGTCAAGACAGCTCATCTGAGCTGACTGAGCAAGTGGATGATACTGACTATATCCAGTGACAGAATCTAGAAATAGTTTATAGAAAAAGGTGATGCGCTCTTACTTGAATACAGTGAAAGATGTCCTTGTTATTTAAATGTCATGGTACCAAATGCCAAAGAGAGAGAAGCAGCTTCAGGGAGGAGTGGCTTGTTTTCGGTCACTATTTTAGAGGACTCAGTTCTTGACTGTTGGCTCCATCATGCACTTGGTGGGGGATGTGGCAGAGGAGGGTTTTGTTTGTTTGTTTGATTTTTCTTTTTCTTCTTCTTTTTTTTTTATAGCAGGTAGACAGGAGCAGAGAGAAACTGCCCATCAAGAGTAGCCTTCAGAGTCACACTCGCAGTCTCCTTTCTCCTACGAGGCTCAGTCCCATACAGTTTTCAGAGTTTCCCTCCTCAAACCCAAGCAGCTGGGAACCAAGCATTTAGCACTTGAGTGTGGGCAATATTTCATATTCAAACCACATAAGGCACTTGGGAGAAACCCAGGGGAAATGCATGCATTTGGTACCATTGTTGGAATGTTCTGCCTTCAACTTAGTCCCAAAGCCTTTAGAAGATGATTAGTGGAGGCTTCTGCTCCTAAAAGTGGGATTAACACTCTTATAAATGACTCAAAGTAACTAGCTAAAATCTTTTACCATTATGTCCTGTGAGGACATGGGGAAAGGCGTCATCTGAGAAGCAGAGGAAAATGTCACCAGGTATCAAATCTGCTGGTGCTCATATCTTGGATTTGCCATAGTCTGAAATAGGAGACCTTAGGACTGAGGAATAAAATTTAATATTTTTAGTTTTCTCCATCTCAGACATTTTGTTATAGTTTCAGAAGTGAACTAAGACAGTTGCATTGAAACATCCTCTGCAGCTAAGGAAGAGTCTGGGTTGTGGCTTAATTTAGAAAGTTCCCCCACATGAGTGGTTGCTGGTATTTGAATGCATTGTACAAGCCAGTGACAACTGACAGAGTTGGAGGACCCTCAGTTAATATCACTATTCAGTACTTAATAGTAGGAAAGAAAGATTGCACGGAGGGTCCAAGAGGCACAAAGAAGCCATAGAAATAGGGGACCATGAAAGCCTGATGCCCACCTTTTAGATGCTTTTTTATATGCTCCACCAACACCATGCACACTGTTATCTGTTGAGTATTGACACTCTTTTGCATATTTCTCACCAGACTCTGGGATTCTGCCAAACTTTTAGTGCTGTGTCTCCACTGCTAGTCAATGAGATATAGTCAATATGCCATAAATTTGTATAAATACCTGATTTAAAAGGCATATGTAAGTGATGGGTAGCAACAGCAGGAAATCCAGGAAGAATTCTCTTTTCAGATGCATTTTTTCCCTTTTAGCTTAGTGGAAAATATTTCCACAGATAGAGCCTATATTTTTCACTCACACCTTCAATCACTAGAGAAAACTGGTGTGAGGCTTTTCCTTGATGCAATCCACAAACCTTGGAATAGAAATTCCCTAGTCTAGAGAAGATAAAGAGACCATACCTAGGTCAACATACTGTACCCAAGGATCCCAGTACAATTTTTATAAGACAATTGTCCCCAATAAAAGCATAAGAGTACAGGAGCATTTCATCCAAATAGGGCTGTCTACACAGAAGTTTATAAATGTACTCAAGAATCAAGGAGTCTGAAACTGGAAAATATGCTTTACTTGGAAACTCCATGGAAGAGCTGGGAACGTGATCATAGCAAGAACTTGATCTCTAGCTGTCTTTCTTGCTTCCCTTGCTGAGAAGTTTTTTTCTAAGATATAACATCTAAGTAGTATTGTGCTGTTTTTATGACAAAATAGGATAATAGTTGCTGATATTTATTACATATTTTAAGGTCCAGATATTGTTCTAAATGAATGTATATATGTGTCTATGGTAGGTAATATTTTTATTTTCATCCCCCCCATGGTATTTGTATCTACTTCCTAAAGTCTTACAGCCAGTAAGGGGCTTTAATCCTAGGAGAAAATCCATGCACTAAAACACACTAAACAACTTATTTCCTCATAAACTATTGCTATAATAATGTTTCTAGGTTTGCAGTCCCTGAATTCCAACTACAGAACTAAGTTATTGACTTAACTAATTTATATTGAGTGTCCTTTATGTCATAGATGCTGTTGTAGGTATTAGATTTAGAAAAATCAGGGAAAAAAACTTGAATACAAAAAAAACCCCCTCCAAAACAAAGTCCAAAGACAGGATAGCTTACATGCCAGTGTGTAAAAAAGCATTTATGTATATGGATAACTTTATACACAAAGGAAATAAAAAATCAAAGTCCAGAATGTGTGGATTACATAAAGCCATTTTAACTCAGGTTTTCTGAGCAGAACCCCTGAAAATCTCATGAGAGAGTTGACCTATGGTGTAAACAGAAGGCATGGCAGCTGTATAGTGCGTGGGAATAACCTTTAGGAGGTGGATGACCATTAGTGAGACTCGGAAGGGCAAGGGTGGAGGTGGAAGTGCACAAAGGTAAGTGGGCTCTGTTAGAGGCAGGCAGTGATGAGAAATGGGGAGAAGTTAGGAGCGTGATAAGTATTTTAGAGTTTTTCTCTTCATATAAAATAGACTGCTTTAATGCAGGACAATGACACCCATTTTAGACTTTGAGGCACTTTAAATGTTAATGGTAAAGAGAGGTTAGGCATCAGTGAGACCAATCAGACATTGTAAGAGATGTTGATGGCTCAGACTAGTGCTTCGGATGCCAAGAGGAGGTAAGCTTAAAAATATACCTTGAAGGTAGGGGTGGAAATATTTGGTTATCTATGAAAATGCAAATGGAAAAGAGAGAGGTGCTAAATATTAGTTTACTATAAATTTTTGGAAGATGCAGATAGGGATAAGGAAGTAGATGCGTAGAAGAAAGAAAGATTCTGTTTTTGTTATACTTCTCTCGACATAGACAGAAATGTAGAAAGTACCAACTCTCTGCCTCCTGAGGAAGTTGTCAGGGGAAGAAAAAAAATGGCTTAGAAATTATATGCAGATTTGGACGGAGGGTGAAGCAAGTTCAAAATGCAATTTGGTTGGGATTCGAAGATTTACTAGTTTTAGTTCATGAGTTGTGGTGTGCTTGAACATATTGTCATGTGTCTTTTTCTTTGTCATCTTGTCAACCTACTTTTACTGCTGCTGACAGCTGGGATGAAGGGGAGGCCTTTTCTGAAATTTGAGAAATGTGGGACTCAATTGCCTGAGCCACTGTAACAATGGGACATCAATTTCCCCCATCTCTTCTTCTGTCTGTAGCTTATGGATTGATCTTACCAAAGAGTAACCAAATACAGGGCTCAGGATTATTGAAGCAGCTCAGTTTTGTTTCATTGTTTTTCAGAAAAATAGGATGTATGTCAATGACTTCCTCTCTGAAAATTTCCAAATGTGTCTGGTTTATAAACAAGAACAGCGATGACTGTGGCCCAACACAACTCATAGTATACTTAAATACCATGAGGGGTGTGTGTGTGTGTGTGTGTGTGTGTGTGTGTGTTTATTACCCTTGAAGCCAAATTCAACAACATGAAAAATCTATTTTCCTACTTTTAAGGTGACCACTTCCTACTTCCAAGCTTCCATCCTGGGCCTGTTTTTATGACTGTACACCCTCTCAGACACCACAGCAACAAGGCCAGGCATGACGTCCTACAAAAGTATCTCTGGGATGTGTCTCAGATATTTTTTTTTTTCCAAAAGGAAATTAACCATGATGCAAAACTGACTTCCATACTAAAGTTAAGAGAGATTTAGCTCAGTGCATTTCAAAAGATTTTCTGTGGATTCCTGAGGCAAAAGGAAGTCATACACAGGGAGCACTGGCCTTTCTTGCAGCAATTTCTGCTCCGAAATGCTGTGGTTCATACCTAAGTGAGGTATGTAGAACTGTTGGGTAGGGGAAGGCAATTTCCACAGAGCATGGTTAGACAAACAGGCCTATAAAAACCAGGCTAACCAATTTGAACTTAAACTCTCTTCCCTACCTTAGGTGACCACAGACATATTCTGCAAACATAGAAGAGTAAGGCACCCAGGTGAGCACCAGTGACAGTGCTCTGTTCTTGAGAGCGCTGAGCATCAGAAAGGGCAGCTAATCAGAAGCAGGAGTTGGGGGACACCTTTCTCTTGGGGCTATATACATTGAGCTGCATTTCATTAGCTTCCTTTGGTTGTGGTTAAAACTCGGGTCTTCATCAAGTTTGTTTTGTTCTTGATGAAAGATGATTTCAGGGTGGCTGCTTTGGAATTTTCCCCATCACCTTTGCTTACTGACGGTCATGCAGGAGAGATGCAGATTCCCTGATTTTACCTTCTGTCTTTACATCATTATCAGGTTTTCATGACCGTGGCTCAGTAAAAATCTTCTCTCTGTTCATCATTGTTAGATCAAGAAAATGTGGATTAGCTTGTGAGATTTGCTGGGTGATGTCTTTTTCCATGTAAGCTAGAGAGTTCTGTTTGACCAGTAGCCCCCCTCCCCCCCCTCCTGCAGTCTGGCCTCCTCACTATATAACCGAGTTTACAAAATAATCACAACAAACCAAATAAAACCACAGAGCATGGAAATGTTTCTCAACTGCACTAGCAATAACTCTGGGGAACTTGTATTGCATCCAGAAACCCAGCAAAGGCGTTTAGGGTCCTGGCAGGCAGATTCTGACCATCAACAGAGAACCAGGCTTCAGGTTCAAGCTAAAGGTCCAAAAACAATGGAGCTGCCCCAAAGCACCAAGGTCTGATTCCTGGACCCGCTACTGATTGGGCTTTCTACTTCTGGGCCAGGTCCTATCATTGCATCTTTAAGTGTTATTTAACAAGCTTGCCATTAATGCACTTTATTTTTTCCTCCCTCAGTTTAGTTTCACTCAGCTGTGCCTCTAAGGATCATTATGTGGTATCTAAGTTCCTAATGGGATGAACTAAAGTAACCCTAAGAAACATAAATACAGTAGCAAACTCAGTCAAACTGCTTAGACCTCAAGGAGATCAAAGGAAAAATACCTCCCAGTACCTTCCCTACACAATTAATGCTCAAAATGAAATTTCTCAATTTTCTCCTGGGAACCCCTCCTCATCAGTTCACATGGGGACCACAAGGTTTCCAAGTCATTGTCTGAATCCTCACTACTGGTCAGACACAGTAGGCCAGAGCACAACTGAGCCCAGTGAACAGCCATGGTTAATCAAAGTAAAGGCATCAGATTTGAGTCTGGTTCCCTGTGCTATCCGGACTTGGCCTAGTCAGAAATACGGAACACTTCCTCCACTCCGGTTAAAATATGTCATACCAGTAACAACTGTTGGTATGTCTTGTGATGTTTCAGGAGCCATTTTATAACAAGAATAATGGATACTCAAGGAAGACCTCTCTGAATTTGTCCTCTGGTCTCAGAGCCCACCCCTGCTCTGGCTTAGGCCCTGCCTCTCTCTCAGGTGTGTTTCATTCTGCTTCTATCTCCAAGAACATTTGCTTCTCCTTCTAGTTTTGGACCCATGATAATTTTCAGTGTGAAGAATTCTTTTTGATTCCCTGGCTTTTTGTATAACAAGTATCTTTAAAATCTGTGTGGCCCGATGTTCTCAACAAATAGGAAAACTTTGAGGCCTCAAACTATTCCTTTATTCGCTTCATTATTTCTGAGAGAGGGTCATGTATTTAATCCAGACTGGACTTGAATTTGTCCTTTCTCTTCCCCCCTTCCTCTCTCTCTCTCTCCCCTCCTCTCTCTCATCCCCTGAATGCTTGAATCCTGGGGTTACAGGAATGCGGCACCATACATGATTGCTTAGTTCTTTTGATAATTCTCATGGCCTCAAATCACAGGATTTGAGATGTCATTGCTTTATTGAGTAGCAATATACCGTGGTACTTAACAAGCTGTCATTGTGCCATATCCTCATCCGAGTGGCTAGGAAACAGAGATCTCAGTCAGTATGGTTTTTACCAAGCCATTTGGTATCCTTAGGTGAAAAAAGCTCATGACCATGTAAGACCAGCATCTCATCTGGTCAGCTGATAGTATTTCCTGGGATGACTTAGGTTCAATTAGCTGTTGGAATACTTTTCTAATCCCTTGTCTTTGCTATCAAACCTTTTGGACAAAAGTTTCCAACTCCTGAGGCGCATGGTGTGAAGAAACACATCTGTCAAATTAGCAAAAGAAGGAGCACCTCAATTCATAAAAATGTCTTCATTTTGTGTAGAGGTGAATACATTTGAAACTGTAGTGCCTACACCTCCAGGGAGCCTGTGCTGTGAGCAATGGGATGCATTTCTAAAAAGACAGAGAAATAATTTCTGTGCTGCCCCAGAAACAGAGCGTTTGTATGACCGTTTCCATATCTGTTGACTGGACCTCAGAAGATAGTGCTTTCAAGATGAGAGCTGATCCAAGTTGCCAGTATGAGTTGCCATTATGCCACATTTAAACTTGGGCTTTACCTTAAGTACATACCAAAATGTGGACTAAGAGAGATGCTTCAATGGTTAAAAGCACATACTGCCTTTGCAGGGGACCCTAGTTTAATTCCCAGCACACACATAAAGTACCACACAACCATCTCCTGCAGAGGATGGCATTCACAAAGCATTAGCACACACATATGCATAATTGAAAATAAGAATGTAAATTTGAAAAAAGCAAAATTTAGCATACATTTTTATAGATGAATTAATTCATTCACTAAATATTTATTGTATGCCCACTATAAAAGCACTATAGTAAACAAGACCATTCATGCTCTTGGCAGAGTCCTTGAAGTACATCTCTGGTATGTACTTCATACCAGAGAAGAGAAGCACATTAGTTAAGACTAGATTGCTGCCTATGATGGTTCATGCTTATTATGGTTGATTTGATTGGACTGGTAAGTGCCTAGGAGATTATAATAGCACACTGGTGGCTATATCTGGGAATATGTTTGCTAAAGGATTACATGAATGATAAAAGAGCTACTCTGAAGGTTTCTGGGACCTAGATGTAACAATAGGTCAATAAAAATAAATCAGTGATGGCATTTATGTATGTCTGCATCTGAGTCATGGCATGGACTGCCCTACCACTCTCTCCCTGCTATGATGGACTGAAGTATTTGAAACCCAGAGTTGTAGTCAATCCTTTGGTGTTTAAACTTGTTTTGCTGCGTATTTTTCAAAGATATAAAACAAATCTGACAAACACCAGCTATTGGTAAACTTGACCAGGTGGTCCTAATCCCTTAGGAATCATTTACAGGAGAAACTTGGGATGATTTTGGAGAAGTGGGAAGTTTAATGGGTGAGTGTACAAGGCTTTTTCTTTTGCGCCACCAACCAGCTCCCAAATCATGACAGAGAGACTTTTTATTAGTTTAGAATCCTGGTCTTAGCTTAGCTCATTTCTGGCTGGCTCTTTTAACTTAAATGATTCTCTTTATTTTTGCCTCAGGGCTTTGTACTATCCTTCCTTCCTCCCTCCCTCCTCTCTCCCTCCCTCCTTCTCCCCTCCCTCCTCCCTCCCTCCCTCCTGCCTGTCTGTCTGTGTCTGTTGGCCGGCTGCTCCCTGGTCTCTGATCCTGGGTGCTTCCCTTGTTTTCTCTCATTCTTCCTTCTCTTGTGAAACTAGATTTCTCCTTCTATTTCTTCTCTCTGCCTGCCAGCCTTACCTATCTCTCCCCTGCCTGCCTATTGGCTGTTTAGACCAATCAGGCTTCTTAGACAGGCAAGGTGAAACTAATGTAACACATCCTACACCATTAAACAAAGACAACATGTACAAATGTAACACACCTTTCCCGGGTTAAACAGATACTCTACAATAAGTGATTCCGGTGAGAACCAAGATGATCAAAAAGCCTATATGGGTGCAGACTAGAAAGTCTGTGTTCATGAGATTCCAAATGAAAGTAAATTCTTTGGAGGCCACTCATAGCATATGCTGGCAAAGATCTTGGTTACACCTTGTCTGTGTCCTGAAACGGTAGGAGGCTAAATTTAAAGATGATGGACTGGTTATTATAACATAAAAACTTTCAAGGCATTCCAACACTTCAGCTAATACATGGTAATTGCCAATGGCTTTTAGTCAGTCAACTTCATACTTAGAATATGGAGCAAGAAGGCAAGAAGCATAGCAGAAAGATTTGAAAAGCTTGAAATCTTCCCTCCCCTAAAGTAAACTCAATAGTGTAAACTTGGGTCTGACAAGGGCACACATTTTCCAGAAAGATTATTACTATTAAAAATAAGTCAGTATTTTGCATTGGAAAAAGATGAAATATGTCTTAAAACAATCTACAGAATTGGTCTTCTCCTACTCATCACAGGCTGAAAGGTATAAAACAGTGAACTTCAAAAGACTTATCCTTGTAAAGAGTATGGTCTGGGGCAATCTTCTCTAACATGGCTACCTAAGAAGTTTCATCTCTTGGCAGTTCTCTGTTCATGCTCAACTACCAAGGCACTCAGCCTACTGAGGCTAAGGTCAAAGGTACTTAGCTACAACATGATGATGTTACACCTTTACAATATTCATTTGATACTGGGTTTCCAGGCATACAAAATGCAAGTGTCACATCCTTCATGCCAGATTTCAAAGAAAATATGGGAAGTCAGGCAACTCATGAGAGGTCCAGTCCCGTAGATGGTCTCAGCGAAGGAAATGGCAAAGCTCTGTCACTTAAGATAAAATGGAGTCCCTAGATGTTGAAAATTCTAGGACGATGAGACATCTGTGGAAAGCCACAATTGACAAAGAGGGTCAGCCTATGTGGACCACAAATGACAATCCCACAGTAATGAGGTTGAATAAGCTCAGTGGAGTTCATTTCATGACATACTATGTCATAGATTCCCTCTACAACCTTATAGAAGCTGGTGTTTACCATACTGAGTTGGGTCTTGCGTCATTCTGACACTGTCTTGCTGTTTTCCTATTTCTCCTTTTCAGCACAGGAATGTTTATTCTATGCCACTGTACCCCGAAAGCCCATTTTTCCTTCTACACGGGCTTACAGCTATGAGTTTTCTTTGAGTCTCAGAATCTTGATCCCGTTATTAGGACCACAGGAAGACCTAGAAATAGACTGAATGAAGTTTGCATCATGCGGAAAGGATGGGCCTTCTGGGGGCTTACAGACACACACTAATTAAAGGAGATGTGTTTGGATATCAATTTGATAAAGAGTAGATTCATGATAATTAATCTTGATTTTAAACTTGTTTGGTTTAAAAAATACCTAAATAATATATCACATATTTGGGCTTTTTGTGATGAAATTTCTAGAGAAGATGAATGAAGGGAGGACCGACATGCTCTACTATGAATGGAATCATTCTATAGGTTGGTGTCCAGATAGACTATAAAGAGAAACAAGAGAAAAGGCAAGCATTGGTCTTCTCTTTCTCTCTGCCTCCTGGATGCCAAGATGTGAGCTGCTCCCTCCTTATCATGATGGACTGAGCCTCTGAAAATTTAAGTTCAAATAAACTATTCTCACTTATAAGTCATTTGTCAGGAACCTCCTCTGAAGAATTAAAAGTTTAATATGCCTTGGGTGGTCAGTTGTATCACTGCATGGAAGTGAAGTTAAATATTGTCTTCCTAGCCACTGGCTGTCAGAAACTCATTAGATGGAATGATGAAATCAATGTTCTAAGTCTCCATGAGAAGCACATGGACACCAAAGTTGTTGCCGGTGCTCTTGGTGAAGTGTGGAACAGTTCTGTAGTCCCCGTCAGTGTTACAAATGACAAACAAGGTTTTTTCATGAAGCAGGGTGTCTTGATTTATGATAGGATGTTCCTGCTACTATATAATGGGTGAACACTCCTACTCTAAAACAAAGAAAATCAGAGAGAGAAAATGTGAGCGTGAATCTGTTTGAGAATGCATTGTTTATGTCAATTTCTGTGTGTTATCAACTTAGTTACAAGACAGAGTAGATGGAAGAGTATTTTTGCATATAGGAACCACTCTTACTCTACCAAAAGTGAGAGGCCAAAAGGAGCAAGCAGAATCAGAAACCTGTCAATATCACCAAAAAAGCTGTTGTTCATCAGTAAATTGTAAGTCCGCCCTTAAACAAAGAAGACAAGTCCAGGTTTTGTCTCTCCACATGTCCTGTATTATAAATGTCATCTTATTGTTCTGAAAAAATAAAACACTAAGAAAAATAGAAAGAAGATGCAGAATATGTTAAAATTTGGCCAAGAAAATGAAACAATCCAAGGAAAAAAATCACCAGGAATGATTGCCAAGAGATATCGTCTACCTTCCCTGAGATCATCCATTTCAGAGCCCAGTAAAAGAGTAAGATTCTTTAAGGGAAACAAAGAACAAATAACAAATGTGTCTGGTGTTGTTTTCTCTTGTTATACTATTTTTATTATTATCATCCCTTAGAAGCCTGTTTGTTTACCAATAAGAGGCAGAAAGGGGTGAATCTGGATGGAAAGGGAGGTGGGGAGGACCTGGGAGGAGCAGAGGGAGCAGAAACTGTAATTGGGATATTATGTAAAGAAACAGTCAAGTTTCAATAAAAGGGGGGGAAAAAGAGTAACAGAGAAATGCCCAGACCTTGAAAAAAGTCTAACATGCTGTCAATAGGCATTAGAGGATAGAGATTCTAGACCATCAAAGCTCCTAAGACAAGTCAAAGAAGTGAGTGGAAACTTCCAGGAAGAAGGTAACTTGCAGAAGGAAGAACATTCCAGGTAAGAGAGCATTCTGAATTCTCTGAGGGAAGGCTGGTGTTCTGGAGTGTGGGCTAAGGCTGGGGGTGGGGTGGGCTGAAAAGGGGTCAAGAGAGTTCATGAGGAAGAAGTTAAGCTTCATTCTGGGAGCTGTAGGAAACCTTCAGAGGTTTTAACTAAAGAGAAATAATCAGGTTCTGTCATTTAGAATAAACATAGCTGCAAGGTAGAAAATGGACTACATAGGTATGAAAGACAGGTCTATGTGGCCGCTGTGGGCCTAGTGATGATGAATCAGACATGGCGTCCCTGGAATTGATGGTCCAAATAAATGGGATTGACTTGAAAAATTCTATGCGGGTGTAAATTCTCTAGGACAAGCTGCAAAGAATATCTGTATGTTAGGACTCATTTTTGATCCTTAAGAGAACTGAAAGTGTTAATTCTGAATAAAACCACATTTCGTTCGTGAGAAAAAAGATGGAAGGAGGGAAATAAAAAGTTTAAGGAAGGAAATGAGAGAAAGACAGGAAAAGCATGGAAGCAGGGGAATGAACTTATGTGTTTCATGTAAGTTGTACTAGAAAGAATTATAGGAACCTTTGAGTCGCAAAACCAGCTTTCTCTCATCTGGTTTGTACTTAATTCTAAAACTTGGTAGCAGAAGTTTACAAATGGACAGCCTAGTATAACTGAGCACTTCCAATGTAGACTAGCTGTGTAGTATGACTATTGATGTTTTTTTCACGCAGGATTCCACATTATTAAGGTATTTGGGAAAATAAATGAGTATTTCTTCCTCCTAGAAACAAAATAACTCCAGTTGAAGCCAATAATTGTAGTCAAGGAGAAATAAGCTATTTGGGAGTTGCCAGTTGCTAGCGAAAACATTCCAAGCCCCAAAACCCATTTCATTCCTATGTTTATCCCCAGGACTCCATCAGTACAAGGGCTTCTGTGTGTCTCTGCAAAAACCTAATTAACCATGAAGGTGCGTGATGATGGGGAATCCTGCTTATACATGGTGTTTAAACATCTCCAAAAAGGAAATACCATGGATTTTAGGTTTGGTCATGCAATTATATGTTTCCATTGAGAAGTGTAATTTGAAGGGGGCATATTCCTTAAATAAATAAACTATAAATATGTGCTGTTAGACATGAGATTATGAAAGACTGACAGTTACTGTTCTTAGCTTTATCAAAATCTATCGAATTAGAAAACTACAGAAATTTCATTATATCTCTGTGTGGGTGTTTTAAGATACTACATTAGCCTAAAGAGAATATTTCATTTGAAAAAAAATTCATAAAGCACAAGTAAATCTTGAAGCCACAGTTTAAGTTAGAAAGGCCTTGACAATAATTTTAAGTTATGCGAAATAAAAACATTTCCCTGTGGCAAGTTATTTCTCAAAAGAACAGCTACAATTCGGGTTTCTAGAATCTGGAAAAGATGGAATGGCACATGTGCCTTGTCCAACTGTAAAATAAAAACAAAACCCATAAAGGTGAAGACTGACTTTCCAGGGCTTTTAACTTTTAAAGTCTGTTGGAAGAAGGCACAATGGCATGTTTTATGTGGTGTAGGCCCCCATGTGTTACCTGGTGGTAATTTCCGCAGCCCTGAATCCTTGTTTGGCTGTATAGCTCAATAACTTTTGTTGTAGCCAGTCTAGACAGACGGGCTTTTGAGATCTGGTCTTATTTGATTGGTTTATCAGATTTCTACCAGACCTTCCTGTCATTCCTGCTTGTGTGTAGAATGTAGTGACTCTCACTGGCAAAAGTTACCTACAGTCTACAGTCCCCTATGAGCAGCAGAACATCATGAGAAGAACAGAAGTAGTTTATTCAATTCAAAGCCCAAGTCTCTGGCCAGGGACAATTTCTTCCTTATCTACTTCAGTAAAAGTAATCATCCGTGCTCCAATCTTGGCTTCTTTAGTGGATAGAAAGGGAAGTCTTGGCCACCTGATCAGCAGTGAAATAAAGTGACAAACACGTGCTGTGATCTCTTAAGCTACCGTGTCGAATTTTTCTGACACTGACAGATGTGCACCTAGAAACCTTCCCATATTCATTTCTACACTTCTGAAGGGCATGTGATTATTGTGAAGATACACACACACACACACACACACACACACATATACATGCCTCAAAAGTTTCTTGTGTCAATACCTGATACATTATAACCAGTCAAGAAATGTTAGTTGTTCTAATGATAGATCAAAGATACAATAATTTGAACTATAATAGGGAGGGATCCATGGAAATATGGTATGTAGAATTCTGAAAGTATTTTGCATAAGAACAAAAAAGAGTTCTGTCCATAGAGAATAAATATTTAACACACACACACACACACACGCACACACACACACACAGAGAGAGATAGAGAGAGAGAGAGATAGAGAGAGAGAGAGAGAGAGAGAGAGAGAGAGAGAGAGAGAGAGAGAATGCTTGAAAAGCTGTTGGCAGAAGAATTGTCATTAAGATTTAAAGTTTAGCCTGGCCTACATAGTAAATTCCAGGTCCAGCCTGATCTATGTAATAAGATATTATCTCAAAATCATAGAAAAAAATCAGCTAGTCAGCAACAAAGACTGGATATTTTTAATCAAGTTTTAGTCAACCACTGGGAAATGTTTTGTTTATTTTCTAAGTAGGAAACCTACTGCTGATAATCCTGTCTTGCTCATTAAAATCAGTGCCAGAAGTCAACGCAGCCTGTATAAGTTGCATCAAGAGTTAGCTTCGTGATATACAGTCAATATGAATCAGGTAAAGGCATAAAACACACTCTGTGCTAAACAGAACAATATAAAAGAGTACCACAAGCTAATGAAAAAATAAAGCTAGCTAGTGGATGCCAGCTGAGAGTACCAGGCTCAGTTCTATGGACATAGCTCTCAGCCCTCAATGTACATGCACATACCTACGTGATGACCACAAACGACCTTGCAACTTTCCTCAAAAAGTATTTGAGCAGGAAATAAAACATTTTCCCAGTGGATGAAATAACAGTCACTTCTGCCAACCTAAGCAAGGCAGTTTTAAATTTTATACATGTCCAACTGCTTGTTCCCTGCTAGCTAATAACCTGCAGGCTGGAAACATTTCAATAGAAGGAGTTCACAGGCCCACAGGCCAACTCTGAATATATCTATCATGCATGTAAACAAGCAAACCATTATGTTTCTTATTGAGATAAAAAAGACAATGATAAGTGGGGACTTTTCCCAAGACAAAGAGCTTCCTATTGGAGTGTGGATAATCTTCTAGGAAACCCAGTGTTTTGGCAAATCGCACCAGATTAATCTATTAGGCATCTCCTTTCATTATCAAATTTCCGCTGCCTATCACAGTGGCTGTCTTATCAAGCACCCCCTGTTCAATAGCAGCCCCATTGCTAGGATTTCAGATGCCAGCCTGCTCTGCCTGGAAAACAGGTGTCTCTACTGTTTGCAGCAGAAAGATCTCTGAGTGGAAGCCTGGGAAAGGGCAGGGCTATCAACCTTGGTTCTACCTGAAGGGACAGGTAACAGAAAACTGTTGATTCGATGAATAGAGCTTAATTGGCAGGCATTAGCCAGGAGTAAATGTTTTTCAGAATTAAAATTCCTTAAAAATGTCCCACTAACCAGAAAAGCTTAAAGAAGGAAACCACACACAATGGTTTTGTAGTAATGAAATTGAGGACTCTAAACAGGGCTGCTATTCTTCAGAAAATCCCCAGGTAAGGATAATATTCATCCAAATATATTGTTAAAAAGTTAGCATTCCCTTTTCAACAAATTTTCAAACTTGCCCATGGGGCTTATGCTGTTGGATGCATCACTTGCACCGAAGAGGAAATGTCTTTATTGTGACTCTACAAGCGGCTAGTATTGCAAGTCAATTAGTACGATGTATCGGGTTTGCTGGTACTTGGGATTTCCACTGCCAGCCTGTCTTCTGTTTCTTACTTAATAAAACTGGGCATGTGGTTTCTGACTAGATCTTTTGTGTCTAAGGTGAGGGTCACCCACCCACATGCAGCAGTGAAGCCTCAGCTAATATAAATCTCAACTTTAGTGGTGATGTGCCAAGGAATGTGCACATAACTATCCAGCTGTTTGTTTCTATTATAGATGGTATTTGTAGTCTGAATACAGTTGCTTATGTTTATATTGAGATGTATTTGCATGCAGAGGTCACAGAGAAGATAGTCATTTTGCTTTGCTGAGTCAACGCCAAGATTTCATTAGCTGCTCCTTCTGTATTCAATACTGGGTGGGTAAGTTCTCTCCCTGCTACGTATCTACATCCATCTGCATTCTCCAAAAGAAGAAAGACTCCATTCTCTACTCTGAACTCAGCCCTTAGAAACTTGGCTGTTGTGTGTTGTACTGCAATAAAATAAAGACATTCAGGAGGCCACCATGCTGGTGACCAGACTCAGTCTGTCTGTGGCTTCCCTGACTGGTGGCAGGATGGCTCAGGATGGGTACTGGATCTCTAGGGTAGATAGGAAGCAACTGATGAGTGCATGCCTTTTGCTCCTGGCCTCCACAGCACCAGCTTTGTTTCATCTACGGATAATTAAATGATCTTCAGGGCAATTATGAACTGAAGGAAGAAACAGCCAACTCTCTCCAGGTTTCCTCAATCAGTGTGATTAAATTTCTCAAAGGCAGGCAGCAAGGAGCTGAAGCCGCAGTGACTTTTCCTGGAAACCTGTTGGGCAGCTCAGAATTGAACCTTTCATTTAACTACTAGCTGTTTCTTTTTATTATGTGCAAATTGTGGCTTAATAGATTTATAGTCTCTATAAAGTCACAACTGTTAGGGTGACCCAAGTGGCCAGTACATATTACAATGGCTTGTATGAACCCAAGCAGATTATAACCAGGGGTAGAATACACTTTTAAAATACACTGCACTACCCTAAACTATATTTATTTAAAAAGGCACTATTTTATGGGCTTTTATACATGTATAAAGTAAAATATAATGCATTCATTTTAGGTGAGAAGGAACTAGGAGGTGCACTTGGAAAAAGTTGAGGTAACTATCATGTCAACTGGGAAGATACAGAGCCCTCAATTAAGGACCATTGACTTAGAAATATATACAACAGTCATATAAATATAAATGTGTTTTATTTTTAAGTAGATATTGAAATGGATTTTTTTTTCTTCTTTAACGTATTAAATATCAGTAAAACAATGGCTAAAGAGATGGCTTAGTAGTTAAGAGTACATACACTTGTTTTTTTCTCGGAGACAGGTTTTGTCTGTGTAGCCCTAGCTGTCCTGGAATTCATTCTACAGACCAGGCTGGTGTCCAACTCACAGAGATCTTCCTGCCTCTGCTTCTCAAGTGTTGAGTATAAAGATGTGTGACACCACTGTCTGGCAGCACATAAACATTTTAAAAGTAGATCTGAATTTGGTTCCCAGTACTAGATCAAGCAGTTCACAACTACCTAAAACTCCAGCTCCAAGAGATCCAATAACCTCTTCTGGATTCTGAAGCTGCCTGCATTCACCTGTGCATATACTCATACACAAACATGCATGTATACCAATAGTTAAAATTTAAAACAATACAAGTCATTAAAATGAAACAAGTTATCATTGTTGAACCTACTACACTAATTTATGTTTCTGTGCCTGTATCTTAATCACAAATTTTTATCTATAACTATCATATCCAAATCAGAATCTCAATGTTTGTAGGTATGTTGAAATAATCTACAACCCAAATATGGAGTCTTCCCACCAAGACAGTGTCTCCAAAGTTGTGACACTCTGCTAAGAATCTGGTTTCTAACAGGAGTCCTGAACTTGGTATCATAATTCTTGCATACAGACTCCCAAACACTGTGACTCACTGTTAACAGAGAATGCTGTGGCTTAGTTTAGCCTTGACTTTTGAATCTGGGATTTTGCTTTCTCATTTAAATTCTCATTGTTAAATGGAGGTTCTATCGTCCTAGATTGGTTCACATCAGTTTGAGACTCAAAACAAATGAAGAAAAATATGAAATAGCTTTGGCAATGATAAGATGTATACTAGAATGACATTTTATTAAAAGCAGGCCCTTGGATGAATTAATGTGGAAGCTTAATTTGATTCATTGTTTGCCAAAATTCAAAAGCATCTGTAGTAATTTCAGTGATGACACAGAAATTTTGGCCTGCAAAAGAAAAGTGGTAAAATAACCAAGAACAACACATTCTTTCTCATTACGATCTGAGTTTCTGAGAGAATCAATGAGAAACGGCATGTAGTCGTGATTCTGCAATGGCACGCAGCCATTTTGAGCATGAGCAGATGGCACTTGAGAGACTACTGTTTGAATTCTGAGATGAAGGGCTGGGCAGATCTGGACAAGCTCATGGCTGCATGCTACCAAGTGAGCTCTAATGTTACATGACTTGTCAGAAGCAAATGCAAATCAGTAAACACTGAGCCATAAAAGCGGCATGTGGCCCTTTATTGCTGTGATGTAATTTCTTTCAGTATCGTTAGAGTAGGAAAAATTTTGCCTCTAAGTTGCTCAATGAAATATATGGTCAAATGCTAATCTTAGGAATCTAAGGGCAGGCCACTGATTTCTAACTTAAATCATTTTAAATGTTCAAATTGTACATTTTTGCTTTCAAGTCATTTATTTTCCCTATAAGTATTTTGCAAAGGAAAACTCACTTAGTATATTAGATATTAGATTCAGTAATTACGACTATTTCAAAAATTGCCAAAAATCAAAACATGGCGAAACATGCTGTGAAATGAGAGATAACTAGATGATTCTTACCTTTTCGAAATTAGTAGAAACCTTGAAATAATAGTGGAATTAAAGGAAAAGTTACTCCATGAACTTCAGATTAGAGAATGTAATGCTGATTTTATTTTATTAAAACTGTTTATTTATTGTGCATGTGTGGTGTGTGTGTGTGTATGTGTGTCTCTGTGTGTGTGTGTCCATGTGACACTCCTGTGGAGGTCAAAGGGTAACTGGTGGGAGTTAGCACTCTTTTTCTACCAGTGGGTCTTTGAACAAGTCATCAAGCTTGGCAGCAAGCACCTTTACCCAAAAAGCAACCTCATTAGACTCGATTTTAATAAATTTAAATTAACTTAAGCTCATCTGAATTAAGCTGACAACTTGTAATTCACTTGGGAAGAGTAAGAAGAATTTCTGACATAATCCAAATACAGTAATGAAGTAAAAAAAATTTGGGTAAAAGCATATTTAAGCTAAATCCAACTCTTTAATAAAAGGAATATCAACATTTTTGTTTCCTGAGGAATTTAACAAGCATTTGAATTGTACTAAAAAATCCCAAGGTATTCTTACAAATTTGAAATAAAAACACTTAAGTATAATCAATGCCTACAGTTTCTTTTTGTTTAAAAATGCCCAGTTTTTCTAAAACAATAGAATACACAATTAGTCACTGAAAAATGTCAATTGAGGAAAAAAGTCTTTCTGATACGCCGCTGAAATACCATCTGTTTCATGTAACACGGATAGAAGAGCAGTGTTTAATTCATCCATTCTCACAGCTGCTTAGAGTGTAAGAATGTATAAACTATAATGTGATTTACTGTGTTTTGTTGTGAAACCCAATAGTAAAATGGTTCAGATGCTCCTGAACATAATCTCAGAACTGCAGAGACATGTACACTTCATTAACAAACTGCAGATGTCTAGACAATAGTGCTCTCCATTGGAGAATATGCTGTGTGCAGCTGTTAGCCCAGCTCAGTAAAGGGGCTATTTGCAAATCTCTTTAATAGCTTTGCCATTTTCTACCACTTGAATGAAAAGTGATAATGTGTGGATCTCACAGTCATTAGGAACTTTCCGTTACTCCTTTAGGATAAATTTTCGCTGACCCAGAATTTTGTATTTGTTTAACACAAACTGTAGGTGACTTTGATGTTATCTGCTTCTATAAACAGTAATATACAGTCCTCTCTTGGGCTAAAACAGCTTTTATTCCAGTGAGAATTGATGGTATTAATCATTCTGAAGTCCAAGAGTGCTGATCATAAATTGTATGGGGGACCTGACTTAGTACTTCCCAGGGCTCCCATTCGTCACCAAGTGCTCATTTCCACCTGGATAGGAGTTATATAAAGGGTAATTTATCTCAGAACTCAGGTTCTGTGACCCCCCTTCCTGACTAGCTGTCATAAGAGACATTTGGTAACAAATAAATATTTGTTCTACCCTTTGACATAAAGACCTAAATTAGCTGCCATTTCAAACGTCTGATTCCCTCAAGTGGCCAGAAAGGAAAATGCACACCGTGTATCCCCTTCTGTACAGGAGGAAAGATAAAAAGCAAATACAGGAGTCTACGTCCAAGTAATGTCAACAATTAGAGACGATAATTCTCATCCACGACCATGATCTCAACCTAGGCTTTTATTAATTATCTAACCACATATTAGAGCTAAAAATGTCAACCCATAATTTAGGAACTGCCAGGCTTGGAAAGTGTTTAGGAAGAAGTTGCAGAATTATTCATCTCAAATAAAAATTCTACAAACTTCAGATCAATACATATCAAGAGGAAAAAGCAGAAATCAAATCCTTTATGCACCCATCAGGACACAATTTCCCTTCCATCCACTGTCAAATTTCACAAAGGGTTGACGTTGGTAATTTAGTTTTCTGATAAAGAGGAGAAGACAGAGCCAGACAATAACCAGAAGGTCCGCCTGGAAACTGGATGGCAATCTTAAATTTCAGATTGTTTTTCTTTGTATGATTTTATTTTGTAGCTTCTGGGTCGTCCCCCTCCCCCCTTCTCAAATTATTAAGTGAGAGAAGGCAGGCTCTCATGTACAGACTCAAACTCTTGACCATGGTTAACATTTTTGCAATGTTTCTGGTTTTAAACTAAACACAATTTTGGATTTTGTAAGTTTCAAAGCTCTCTCTGTTTCATTGCAGCGTGTGGTTACAAAACTGTGTAGGGATTCAATCTGATCAATGTGTGAGTCTAGTTTATGATAATCACCCCCAAAATACAATCATTGAAAGCGCTAGAAACTGAAGTAAAGCCCCCTCCAAATCCAATTTCAGTAGTAAACCTGTAGGTTTTATTTTTTCAAAGTGTAAACTGAAGGGGATTAAAAGTCTAGCAAACATGATCCTTTTTAAATTGCAATTGTAATTTTCATATTTGTTTTCGTTTTTTAAATCATGAACCTGAAACCAACGTAGCAATGTTACTCTCCAGAATTGCATTTCACAGATTTTTTTCTTTTCATTATTTATTTTTTGTTTTGTTTCTGGAGAACCTACTCAGCTTCTGCCAAGTTCTGTTCTCTGAGTTCAGTTTCCCTGATATAACAGTAATTCCTAACAAGATGACTTTTGACTGAAGGACACTTGCTCCTGTGTTTAAAGTCTGAGATTAACCTTTATAAATGACATTGTCACCAAATATGCTTTGAACCAGCAGGGAGTGAGAAATAATGCAAACACCCTTGTCCTCACTGAGAACTTTAGGCTGCTCCCTGTGGGTTATAGTCTGAATGAGGTAAAAAATAGATATTCATGGCCTACAGGCATAATTTGTGTTTAGAATGTAAGAAAAATTCTTATAACTCAATCATAAAGGCTAACCATCTCATTAAAAGTTAGGTACCTATGTGAATAGATATTTATGTGCTAAGAGAGATGATGTCCAATAAACTTAGAACATGTTAAATCTAGTTAAAACAAGCTGAAGCCACAGTGAGTTACCAGTTCATTTGTGATGATACTTAACTAGTAGTATGTATCAACAAAGATGCAGGAAAACTGAAACTTTTACACATTGCTGGTGGGAATATAAGACTGTAGAGGTACCTTGGGGTAGAAGGTCTTCTAATCCAATGACTGTATTTCCCGGGGTCTATAGAACTATGTACAAAGATCTGCACATTAGTATAACATTTTCACAATATGTCTACATAGAAACAACCTAGAGGTCCTTCAGCTGATGAATGTGTAAACAGAATGTGGTGAGCTAATATAGCATGACACTCTCCTGTAGCAAAAAATATCAGGTAAGTATGTGAACTGCTACATAGAAACCTCAGAGACATGAACAATCCTATAAAGAACATTATATTTTCTGTGCTCAGTGAAAGAAGCCAGTCTTGTAAGACCTCCTCATTATGTAAGTGTGAGTGTGTGTAAGAAATAGCTGGGAAGTTTAAATATAGAGAGAAGTAAAAGAAAGAAGCATAAGCTTCTCTTGGGCTGGGGGCGTGTATGGAAAACAGACAATAGACACAGATCACCTTAGAGATGTTGAAATCACCCTAATGTTACACTGTGGTGATGGCTGTATAGCGCTATCAGTACATTGAGGTCTTTTGAATTGTGTTCAAATCAGGACAAAAGCAGCTCTTTGGTGAAAAAAAAATTGTCTCAATAAAGCAATTTTCTTTTAAAAGAAAAAAATGAGTGAGGTCATAGGATAGCTCTTCAAGCTGGCCACACAGTAAAGATCTATGCAATTTTCTTTTGAGAATACCATAAGATGGTCTTAGCTAGGGGTGGGTGGTAAGTTCAGCGATGAAGAAGCAGGTTTTCTATTATGAAGAAAGCTGTGGATAACTTATGTAAACCGCTTGGCTTTAGAGGTGGGACAGGCAGATATTTTTCCTATGTTCACCAAGTCCCATATTGCTAGCTCCAGAGTTCCTCAGTCACTTGCATGTGTTTACCTACTTGTCATCTCTTCATATCCTCTACAATGAATTATGAAGTGGCAGTAATGCCTTCTTCTTGTCATCTTTAGGATCCCACACATGGTCTGGCATTCACCTAACTCTCAAATAATGTTTCTGTGACAAATCATGCTGAAAGAGAGCAGGGTAATGAGGGACAATCCATCAGAAGTCTCCCAGTCTCTGACGCTTTGACAAACTGGCTGTCTATTGTTTCAACTGGTAGTCTAGCCAATAGGATCGTAATTTGCTCTTTTGTTGGAAGATGCTAGCTTGCCCTTGTGATATCTGCATTGACTTAAGTTCATTGGGACATAATATGTCAAGGAAAAAAATCAATCCATCAAAAATTCTTAGTGATAAGAATATATTCTCTGTGAGCCTGTTGCAGGGATGAAACTTGAGAGAACAGTTATAACTTAAGTATTTCTATTATTTCTGTCTACTTTTTCCCTACAGTCTTGACAGACAGGTTCAGTATGTTCTACTGGGGTAGATAAAAGGTGATTAAAAACTGATTATGCTATTAAATTGATGTACACCATAGATATGGTAAGAGTAAAGCATTTTGAGGGCATTCTCCTGTCAGAACTTTCCCACTTGCTTCCTTTGTTAAGAGAAAAAAGGAATATTCTTTAACCATCAAGTATGTGAATACAAAGCCAAACCCAGATAACTCCCAGCTTCCATCTCAGAGAAGAATCTTCATTCAGCTCAAGTACATGGAAAACAACCACAGGATGTTGGAAAAAAGAACTCAAGTCCAGAATAATGACCTCAAGCCTCCCAATGGTCTCAAAGAAGCAGTTAAGATTGTTTCTTATTGTGTAAAGGGTCAGTAAGGATCTTAAAAGCAAAGCATGCCTTTCAAATTAATTGAGCAGAATAATTTCCTATTATTTTATGTAGCTGAAAACCTATTGTGCCACGGCGGTGTGGGGAACTGGCATCTATTAAGTTTTACATACATTCCCCCCCCCCAACAAACTGCACTCTTCAGTTGAAGCTTTGGAATTCAGTGAGTTACTCTCTTGCCGTCATCCCTGCATGATTTTTGACCTGCTAGACTCAGACAAAGCTAAGTAGACATAAAGAAAATTTGTCCAACAACCATTCCAATCAACTGTACAGTTTAATTTTTTTCATGTTCAAATTGACCAGTTACCTAAATTGATGGATTGCTTTTGCAGTTGACTCTTGGGGGTAACGGCTGACACACATCTTGATGTGCTGTAGTGAACTCGGCCAAGAGCTCCATTGTTTTTGGTCAATGTAATCTTCTAGTTCATGCAAGGAGCCTGGCATTTTCAAATCACCTCATTAAAGCTGGGATAACTTTTCACAATTTGCTTTTCTCATTGAGCTCTTTCTAAAATGACTATCTGATGCCCCAAGGTTTGGATCTTTTTGAGTCATTTAAAAGAAGAAAAAGAAAAGACACCAGAGGTAAAATACAAAAAAAAAAAAAAAAAAAGTTTCTTTCATGTTGCTATCACTCAAAAATAAAAGCAGATTTCTCTCAGTCTAGACCCCTACCCACAAATCAACTTTGGGAAGCATCAAACAGTAATTTAATTTCAAAAGAAAAATTTCAGAAAATGACATAAGCCATTCTGATTGTATTGCTAAACAATTTGGAATTCATCTCTAGCACAGAGGCTTTATAGGATCCATGTGCTGGTTCAACGTTTTGACTTTAATAATTTAGATTATAGGTATGATACAAACCAGCTGCATCTTTCTGGCTGTAAGCAATAAGTTTTTATTCCCCAGCTGGCCTGGACTTCAGTTTTGTGAGCCAGAGGGCCACTGACCTTCTTATGTATGGTAGCTATCTATTGTAATCGAATCTGATATAGGAAGATGCCCTGAAAAGTTGTGTGGTGTGGTCTCAAACTTCTCCAAATTGGCTTTGTATGCTGTTGAAGCATTATCTCTACTGAATATTAAGTCCAACCTGTTATTTAAACTCAGGAAAGATGCTATGAAGTTTCCCAAGTTTTGGATTATAGAAGCTCATTTTTTTCCCCCAGTAGTCACAAAACTTCATACCTTAGCCATCCAAATGAAGAAGACATCTATTAATAGGTATTGAGACTAGTATACACTTTAGCAAATCTCAGGCTTTGAAAGAGTGTGTATATGCCTATTCTTGAGTGGGTAGAGATGTCATTAGATCTGATTTAACAACAACAACAAAAAGCATCATGTAATGTTCTCTTGGCTGTGGTCTGAAAACCAAGCTAAATAGCAGAGCCAGCATTATCAGATGTCTCTTTTGAACCCAGAAGGAGAGCTAAGGAAAAGCTGAATGGTACTCACCTCTGCAGCCATATACTCCTGCAGTCAGGAGGAGAGGAGGTGCATGGAGCAGGACAAGGCTTAGCTGGATATGAAACTAGGAATAATCATGTCAGCAGATGAAGCAGTGGGTGTTGACATAGCACCCACTGGAATCAGTGGTGAGTCCAAAGTCCCTAGGAATGGGACAGTATCTGCAGGAGAGTCAGCAGCACCCTTATTGTGCTCTGCGGTCTCATACTCTAATCACAGGACAACCATATCTCATCCAAATCCTTTCATTGGGTTTTGTAGGCACATTCTCCTCTTAAGAAACACTTAGGGTCTTACCCTTTGAGTGAACAGGGAAAATGGCCAGGAATCCATTCTGTTGCTCTGCAACTTATGCAGTTCCGTAGCCCAGTCTCTAGCTTGCACCTCTACAGGCCAGACTGCAGTGCTCAGGCAGGTAAAAACTGACTGTCAAGTAAAAGATAACGTCTATTAGAAATAACCATTCAGCGACTTTAGGCAATGATGAGTTCTCGGTTAATTTTAATGTGTCAGGGAAAAAAGTGATGTAGCCATGCATGATAAAAACAACTTTGGCAGCAGGATGGAAGCTGAATGCTTGAAGGCTGGCACCATCCCCAATGTATCCAGCTTTAAGAAGATAGCAGGGCACCCAGGGTCTTAAGAAGGTCCCAATGACAAGTACCCTTGGCTGTACCCCAAATGACAATGTGGCCGACAAAGCCCCACTGTTTTCTGCAGATAGCACATACATGTGCGTTGTACCATTTCTATACATGTGGGGGATATGTCTACCTACAAGATTTTGCCTCAAGGAAGTACAGGATAGAAAGAAAAGATATAATAATACTGATTTTAGGGAGTATTTTGTCCTTATTAAAAATAATGCTGTAACTTTAATTTCAAAAGAAATAACATGCTTCAATAAACCTCTATGTAGAACCTCTTATGTACAAGGTCAAAGCTAAGAAAAGATGGACAAGATGAAGGGCCTCACCACATCTAGCCAAATGTAAGAAATACGTAGACCACTCCCACCAGAAATCCTGATCTAAGATTCTACCATGAAACTTTCTTTACCCTTCATAAGGTGAAAAGTCCAGAGGGGCATGCCAGGGAACATGTTCAGTGGCTATCTGTGCTGCCTTTCTATTTATAGGTAGCTTCTACTGGTTAGATCAGGAAGGAATGAGAAGATTACATTCCACTCAGTGTCTTTTCCCTTCTGATTTTGAAGAAAGATTAGTTTTTGATTTTTAAAAAGGAAGTGACTGAGTCCAATGTAGTAGTTCATGACTCTCATCAACAGTAGGGACCGTTAGGCAGAAGGATGTCCATGAGTTTAGGCTCAGCCTGGGACACATAGTGAGTTTCACACCAGCCTGAACTATAGTGTGAATCCTTGTCTCAAAAGACAGACATACAGACAGACAGACAGACAGACAGACAGACAGACAGACAGACAGGAATGGAATGTTTGAAACCCAGTAAAAGCTTGCATTCTCAAGACTCAAGCTCTTGCAGATTCAGACATTTGAATTCAACTCATGAACTAACTACTATCTATAATTGCCTATATGTTTTCAACTGCATCCATCTTCCCTTACATATGAATTCCAGAGGAGGAGAACTGTTGCATCCTGGAACATGGTATGAACGATAAACATCCCTCAGGGTATAACTTGTTTTATATCTTTAGAGGCTGGTAATTATTAACAAGAATGCAAATAAATTTCACCTGACATTGAAGTTTTCTGATCACCTTTGCACATGTTAGCTACTTTCTGAAATGTCATGGCCCTCTATGTGTTTTAAATTTTCCTATGATCCTGATAACAGCTATTTTCCTCATTAGTTAATGGGGTCATATTTGTATATTAGCTTCTAGAAAAATTCTTCACATTTCCCTTTTTAAAAAGTTTTTTATGTCACTTGTGTAGGCAGGTGTATATGAGCACCTGTGTGTGTGGAGGGGGGGTATGTATAAACACATGCATTCAGACATCTGTAGAGACCAGAAGAGGGCATTTGATTGCCCAAAACGTGTTACAGGCCTTTGGGAGCCTCCTGATAGAGATGCTGGGAACCAACCTCAGGTCCTCCTTCTGCACAGTGCTCTTAATCCCTGAGTGTTCTCTCCAGCCCTAGATTTGTTTTTATTCTCATTTAATTGATGGAAAGCTTAAAGTTTATTAAAGTTCAGATCTCTCTAATTACCTGTTTTAGTTAGGGTTACTATTGCTGCGATGAAATGCCGTGACAAAGGCTACTTATAAAAGCAAGTATTTAACTGTGGACTGGCTTATAGTTTCAGAGGATAAGTCCATAATCGTTATGACAGGGAGTATGGTGGCAGACTGGCAGATATGTATTTGGAACTTTCTGTCCCACCAACAATTCCCAAGTACCCAGCAGCCACTTCCTAAGTAATTGACTTGTAGGTTTAATATATTAAATCCTGGGCCAGTAGCTCAAATATATTACTAAGCAGCTTTTTCACTTAAATTAACACATAATTTTTATCTGTGTTTAGTCACATGGCTTTATACCTTCTCTCAGTCCATCATTCTCATCTTGTTTCCTCTGTGTCTGGCTGGTGATTGCTTCTTTGCCTTTCTTCTTACTATAATTCTCCTGGTCTGGTTGCCTGCCTACACATCCTGTTTGGCTCCTGGCCAATCAGCATTTTATTAAACCAAGAGTGACAAATCTTCACAGTGTATAAGAGCATTATTCCACAATACAGGTACGGACTAGAGCAGTAACAAAGTTCACATCTCATCTGTAAGTTGTAGGCAGAAAGAGAGAGAGAAAGAGAAAGAGGAATAGAGAGAGACAGAAACAAAAGTAGAGACAGAGACAGAAGTCTGTAATAGGCTTTTCAAACCTCAGAAGCCAACCCTAGCAATGCACTTTCTTTCCTTTCTTCCACAAAGCCACGCCTCCTCTTCCTTTCCAAACAGTTCACTAACTGGGAGCAAAGCTGTGGGAGATTGTGTTGCTTCATTGTAAATAATTGTCCCACCCACTGGTTTAATAAAAAGTGCTGATTGGCCAAAGGCAGACAGGAAGTGTGGGTGGGGCTACCAGACTAGGAAAACTCTGGGAACTGGAAGAACAGAGTAGAAGGCCTGAGAGAAGCTGGAAGAAGCAGAGGACAACTATGCTGCTATAAAAAAAAGGTACCCAGACACATGGCTGAACAAGATAAGAGACATGGGTTAGGTTAAGGGTAAAGAGCTAACAAGTTGTATGCCTCGGCCTTAGGCCGATCAGCCTAAAACTACTGTAAGCATCTGTGCATCTCTGTGGGACTGTGGGACTGCGGGTCTGTGGGTCCTAAACTTTGAGATTAGGCCCGAAAGCCCGGGCCAGAAACCTCATACTACACAAAGCATTCTGATACATGAACCTGCAGGGTCAATTTTATTTAACATATTAGTCAAATCTAGAAAAGTGGTAAGAGATAAGAGAGGGAACTTCCACAGGAACCTGAATATTTACATTTAAACTCTTAACTTTTTTTCTGCTGTATGTAAAGTCATAGATATCTGCACAATATGTTCAAGGGCTATAGACACATAGCCTAAATGTGGAGGGTTCAGAGTTGTTCCCTTTTCCTTTTCCATTTATGACGAGCCCAGTTTTGAGCCTGTATTGAAGGGAGTTTATGCCTTTGACATTTCAATTTTAAAGAATAAAAGCTGTGCAGTGTGCTGTTATATTTGTGACTTTAGAGCCGTCACTCTGCCCTTGGGGCAGTGTTTCAAAACAAACAAAAACAACTCATGGTCTCTCTTGGCATGTGCAAGACTGATATTTGAAAATACATTTTTACGTTGAAATTTGTAAAAAAAAAAAAAAATGTGAGCCATCACTAGGAAAAAAAAAATCTATCCAGTATAGAAGCAAAATCTGAAGATGAAAGAGAGATAAACAGAATTACTAAATCACTTAGATATGTCTCTGAAAAGTTAGAAGTGATATCTCAGACAGAGGGATGTATGTGTCTGTGTGTGTGTGTCTGTGTGTGTGGTGCCAAAAGGTTAATGCCAGATGCCTTCCTCTATTGCATTCCACTTTATATTTTGAGACACTTCTTTCACTGAGTCTGGAGCCCATTAATTGAGAAAGACTGGTTGTCAATGAATGAGTGGAGCTCTGTCTCCATTCCTCTTGCAGAGCTAGGTTACAAAGGCACAGCCACATGTTGGGCTTTCCCATGGTACTAGGGATGTAAACTTCCCTTGCTTACCTGGCAGGCATTTCACCACCTGAACTATCTGTGCAGCCCCAGGTTAATTTTTGAGTGATAATTCTCATATAAAATATCATATCATCTATGTTCAGACACAAAACGAAGGCTCCTTTGAGAAGAGCAGCAACATTTTAGACATGTTATGCCTCAGCATTTCATGATGAATTATGCAACCACATTTCAAGTGGACCCACACTTCTTGAAGACTTGAATTATGTGAAATAAGCCCAACTCTGAGGGTCTGTTCAGATGACTAGGTGGACTTTGATCAATTCAAAAGGAATGTATATAAATGAAGATCACAAGGAATCAGATGAGCTGTTAAACCAAATGCTCCTAAAAGCACTGTGTGGTTCCTTCCTTGGGAATTCTTTAACAAAAAGAAGTGAGTCCAAGACTGTCCAAACAGGAGCAAACAGTGGCAGCGCAGTCTGTACATTTAGTCTGATGGGAGATGATGTGTTAGGGTAAATCTTGCTGAAAGTAGCCCTTCCTAGGACCATTTGTTTTCAAGGAATAGAAGTCAGGAGTACTCAAGTCATAAAGAAGTCATGGTCATCTGTGACCATTAGGCTGTTTAGATCTAAGCATGTGGTACCTTTCAGTAAGAAGATGTCATGGACTATTTCCTGAAACTACAAAGCCAGACCTTACCTGAGTCATCTGCTTGAGATGTAGACATGTTTTGATTCCCAAGATGACAAAGCTAAAGGACAGGAAGTGGTGTCTTCTCTAAGATAGCACCAAGCTAGTGCACAGGTAGCAGCCCCCACCTCAGACCTTCACACGAGCTAGCTCAAGGGCCCTCTGTTATTTATGCTGCAACTTTAATTTAATACATTATTATCCTTAATTTTAAAGGAGTAGTTTCAGTAGAGTCAGCCGCTGACACTGTCATGTCCTAAAAGGAAGCCATTCTATGCTTTATACAGAACCATTGTGGAAATGGTTCCAATTGCTGTCACTAGTCAGATGTTTAGGCTCAGCCCAGGTCCACAGCAGCAATTCCAACAATGTTCTGCATTCCTTGCTCCTCTTCAAGGCTCTCCTATAGATACATTGTGCCACCATACGTTTATGTCTCCTATAGTCCATTAAATCTACACGGCCCCATGACTTAAAATATTCCTATTATTATTTTTCGAAAAAGTGAATCTGATTCATATGTGAAAATAGTCAGTGAACAATACACTTTTTCTTCCCTTCCACACATATTTTCTTTCTCCTCTGTCTCATCTGTCCTCTTCATCCTGGTCTACCTGTCCCTTCTCTCTTCCTCTATTTTGTGATAAGAACCCAGCTTTGTCCATACTAAGCACATGTGCCATTAGTGAAATGTACCCCCGGGTCTTTCCTTGTTGCCTAATATCTTTGTCTCTGATTTAGTTTTCTGCTTAATATAATTTATGATATACTAAGTAAGTTATTTTAATGCTTTAAAACCACTCAATTTACCTTTGTAAGAACCATTTACCTTTGGGAAAATACACATTTTTTTCTAAAATTGAAGTACCTGAGCTATATGTGTATTAAATTATATTTTTCTTTTTAATATTAATTATATTGCTAACCATTATCTTTTCCACTGGAGGTCTCAATGGCTTAAAACAAGTCAAAACCAAATAAATACAAGCAAATTATCTAGAGTAGTGTATATAGCAGGCTGCTAGCATACAGTAGGTTGTCAAAAGGCAAATAGAGAAGCTGTGATCTTATATACTTGAATTAAGATCTGAGTACTTCTTGCAATATTAAATGTTAGCAATGCTTATAGTAATTTGCCTTTTGTGATTATAGTTGGTTGTACATTACAGAAAATGTGGTAAGACTGGGGTGGTGGCTCAGTCTCTAAAGTGCTCGACAGCATAAGGACCTAAGTTTGATGAATCACCATTCCCATACAATAACTGTGTAACTGTGCACGTCCGCAATTCCAGGATTGGGAAGGCAGAAACAGAAGGATCCCTGGGCTCATTAGTGAGCCAACCATCAGTAGACTCTGGGTCAAGTGATGACCACTGTCTCAAAAACAGTGGTGATGGAGTGCCTGAGAAGGCCACCTCACACTGATCTCCATCCTCTACACATGTGAAATGATATGAAGGCGTAACCTCAGGGGCAAGTACATATCCACAGGAATATGGACGTGTAATACACGCACACACACCTAGATATATACCCACAAAAATATGGTAAATATGGACAAATGCAATGATGAAAACCAACATTATTAAAGCACATGTATTATTTTAATATTGAGTATGAGTTGACTAATCCAATGTATATAAATCCACAGGAGGAAGTCCTGTGGCACAAAGCTTAGGGCTGTAGGACGTTGAGGATATTGAGGTTTGAAGTGTCCTTGAGATTGCACTTAGCACTTCCTGAGTTCACACTTCTGTTCCCACCTTTTATGAGCTATAATAGCATATAGTGTCCACCTCTTGTCACTTCTTCTCCCCCGCGCCCCTTTCAAGGTGTTCTGATAAATAGCTGTTTCCTGTTCACAGATTCTTGGAAGTTTGGGGGCAGAGGAGAAGAAGTCCACTTTGTTTCAATTATTTGTTCCTATGTATCCTGTTGGAATGCCTCTCCAATGCTATGATTCCAGGAGATAACTTAAGAGATTTAATCATTGTTTCTCTATGCAAGAAGGATGGTTAGCTGAGGAAGAGAAAGGCGGTAGGAAGTAGCCGTGAAGGTCCAGCACAGAGCTGAAATTTTCTTGCATGTAGTAAATAAAGCTTTAGCAATTAAGACAGCCATCATTTCTATTCTGGGATTTTGATTTCCCTTAAGGCCACACTATCTAACATACTGACTTCTGAACATTAGGGACCTCTCCAGAGGATGGAGGTGTTTTCCTGTAACACTTACTGTTGGAAAACTATTATTTTATCTTTTTTTCTGATTTGGACAAAATTTCTAACATTAAGACTGCTAGGAAAACCTTAATTTCTCAAAACTGTTCACCTGTGTCTCAGGTCCCATGAGTTAACCTACCAACAATGAGTTAATGCGCCGGGCTGAACTCCAGGGTCCTTCCTCTTCATTTATGGTCACTGTGCTCTTGTGACAGCATTCTTGTGACAGAGGCTCAGGCATGCTCCACTGAAGGACATACAAGAAAACATGAACCCATTGCATCTGTCTCCTAGGCTTCACATGCCAAACTGAGGGGACTGTGGGACTTATGCAGAACTGTGATAGATGCTCTGCTGGCCTTCAACTTTAAGATTCTTTCTGCCATCACGAAACAATGTAATAATTTTCATGAAGGTCATCATGAGGGGAAAGGAACTCATTTGAAGGTGGGGATAAATCAGTTGCCAGGGAAGACAAGGCAGTAAGCCATCAAAAGGAAACATGATATTTCCAGGAATTTAGGAAAGTAACTTTTGTATTTGATGTATCACTGAGATTAGTCGTCCATCCTCAGTGTCAAACTCGCTGGACAGCGTTTCTTATCATTAGCTAATAAAAGTCTGCTATCTTAGGTTTTCCTGGTCTATTCTCAGGGTTATAGAATTTCTCTGAGCTTTTCTTTCCCTTAAGATTATCCTGCGCAACAAAGGAAGGAGTTAGTGTCCTTGACCATCAGCAAAAAAGATACAAGCAGGGGTAAAATACATGACTGAAGAACTGAACACTTAATTCCACACAGAGGTATTAAAGGAAATATCCTTGAGCTAGCAGACCACAGGACAATGGATCAGCAATTTCCCATCTATTCCTGACACTGTCATTGACTCAGGCTACTGGGGAAGTCAAATAGTCTTGTTTATCAAAACTTATTGCACTACCATAGCAGTTATTAATTATTTGGTTTAAAAATGATGTTCGCTGAGCACCCAAAATCTAGAGACCTTTTATCAGAGCAGAAAGTAGCATGAATTTCTGTCTTTAAGTACAATGGAAGAGTCTCATACAGCAGCAAAAAAATGAGCAAGGGTGTATACAAGAGGAAAGGACTAGTTTGTGAAATTGGAAACCTTCATTTTAGGACTCCTCAGGAGGTTACCTTTCCATCCACCCCCCCTTTCTCTGTATGTACATGTATACTTACCTATGTACAGAGGCCCAAGGTAACCTCAGATGCAAATTTCGGCTGCAAACCTCAGGAATGTCAGCTACTGCCTTTGAAACAGCTTCACATATTGGTCTAGAGCTCACTGACTTGGCTGAAGGACTAGCCAGCCCACCCCAAGGATGCTTCCAACAAGTTAGTACACACAAAAGAGGCTAACACAATTTTCTTATACTTGAGATGCAACACATTTTAAGTATAAGACAGTGTGTTAATTTTTTAAAAATGGAAAAATTGAGCAGGGCAGTGCTTAGACAGTGTGCTAACGCTCTTGCTTCTGGTACCCCAAGCCGGTAGTTAGTGTCTTCGACTTGTGCATCTGAAAATATTTGATTGTGGGTGTTAATACTGATGCCCCCACACAACCACGTATGTATGAATGTATGTATGTGTTTGTGTGTACATATACATACATGTTTGTATGTGAAAGTGCAATGAAGAAACTCATTTTTTTTGCACAAGTAATATATACCAATAGAGTTTTAAAGAGTTAACAGGAAGTAAAATCATGCATTATGGAATCCATAATGTTCAGTATAGCACAATTTGGTGACAATTAAGAACTTTTTTCTAATATTAAAAAAAACCTCACAAACACCAAACTTCTGAGGCCATGACACGAATTTTGATAACATCGTAAGTCTTAAACCAAAGTAAATGAGATAAGACACCATGGTGGACAGAGTTATTACTGCTGGACTTGGCAACTTTCCTATATGCCTGATTTAGGCATATCAACAGTCCTTCACGAATGGAGATGAATAAAATGAGGGGTAGGGAGATGACTGAGTGCTAAGAGTGTTTGCTACAGAGAGTGAGGTGAAAGCTCAGATCCCCAGAACCTACAAAAGAGACCAGCTGTTGCCTCTTGTAGCCTCAGCCCTGTGTAAGGTGGAGATAGAAATACTGTTGCAGTTTTCTGGCCTGTCGTTCTAGACACATTCCAGTGAACCTCCTGTCCAGTGATACATGCTATTTCAATGGAATGTGCTAGAACAGGATGCTTACCCTTCTGTGGTCTCAGCATGCATTCACACACAGTTGTGTATTTATACTGCACTCACAGGTACATCACACAGATACATCCTCATGAGTATGAAATACAACAAAGACAGAAAATGATGAAGATGTTTGATGAATAAAGCTTGGATCAGAGAAGAGCAGGCATCATATATAGGACACAGAATCTTGGGGTGGGGACAGGAAAAACAGACATGCTAGCTGCTGTAGAAGGTCCCAGGAACTATTCCTTTCTTGTATTCGCAAGGGTACATTTTACTTTCTGCTCCAGGTAAAAACACATGTGTTAGATAAACCTTCTAAAATTCAGCTCATGAGTTCTATGCAATCTAGTATTTTTGCATCCATCAAGTGTTAACAAAAACAAAATTCTAAAAACGCGAAGTCCAACTATGAACATAAACTACAGTAATAAAAATTCTAACATTTAATTTGTTCACATTATGAAGGAATGGAATCAATAAACATTAATAAACAAATGATAAGCAATAAATATATTTAAGAACCAGGAGCTTATAATTTGATACTTGCAATATGATAATTGTCTTAACCATGAAAGAGGGTGTCTTGGCAGGTGGTGGTTGTGCAGGCCTTTAATCCCAGCACTTGGGAGAAAAAAGCAGAAAGATATCTGTGACTTCAAGGCCAGTCTGGTCGGGCTCCAGGACACAGAGAAACTCTGGAAACCTCTTCTTTACTCCCCTAAAAAGTGGTTTGGAATTTTCCTCTATGATTTTATTTAAATTATTCTCTATATCTTTGGTATGCTGTTCTTCCTCCGTGCCTTAATTTAGAAGCTGGGTCTTTTCATGAAATCCATGGTTCTCTCACGTTCTCTTTATGTATTTCTCTAAGTTTGTCATTGATATTTACAGAGTAATCCAGTTTTTCTACCTTGCCTTCCAGCTCTGATTCACATACTGTTGGTCATAGTGGGGACATGTCTCATGGCCATAATGTCACAGCAAGCACTTACATCAGTAACTCCCCACTTCTTGGGGAAACTAGGAGCTAAGTTGATAGCAGCAAATGGATTTATTCAGAGTTTGACCAAACCAGGGAGGTAACGCGTCTCTCCACCTTCTCTGCAGCAGTTGTAAGATTATAGACAGAGACAGCAAAAAGCAGATGCATGAGTTCACCTAATGATCATGTGTAGTCTCTTGCTAAACAAAGGTCCCTCTGCTGCCTAGAAGCAGGCTTCAAACTTTGCTTTCCCATGGCACGGGATTCCTGGGGAAATTTTACGCCTTGGGTACATTGTTTCAATAGTCTGACAGCTTAAGGCATCTCCCAGAGACCATCTTTGGATAGTATCCTCTCCTGCCAGAACAGTTGCAACCCTTCATGCCCTTCCACCTCCTGCTCTAATGTGGATAATGGAACCAATTATGACATACGAATGTAGTAGAGAGCAGGTACGATTACCTTAGAGAGCAGGTACGATTACCTTAACCTAGAGGTGTGGCCTCTTGACCAGCAGATCTGGGTATCAACCATGGCTTTGGGCTGCCAGTATTCGGGACTTGGCTAGAGGGTCAGTTTAAGATAGGGGCACATGTACGCAGAGCCTCTTCTCTCTATTATGCCCTTGGATGGAGGACCTGTCCGGTTGAGTGAAGCCATGTGGGACCAGTCCAACTTTTCCAGGAACTGCAGGACTGCTTAATCCCTCCTGTATCAGTGAGTGATCTCCTTTGAATCCTTTAATAAATAAACAATAAATAAATAAATAAATACATAAATAAATAAACATAAATAAATAATCTTTCTTTACAAGTTGCTTATTATTACTGTAATATATAAATTCAACCATATATGATAAGGATTAGGTTGTATGCAGGAGTAGATGATAAGGTAAGGGTATTTAGAGGTCAGGGCCATCTGTATCCACATTATAGCTATCATATACTTGGGGGTGGGATTAAAATCTACCTTGAATATATCATGCTTTCTGCTATTCATTCATATTATTCAAAACTGTGGTGAAGTCTGTCTTTTTCTGGCCTCTTGTCTATCCACAAATAGTGATTTTTCTTTTCTTGCAATATTGCAGTTAGTGGGTTCAGAAAGCAACTCAGCTGTCAATCCTTACAGGCTTCAGTGACTTCCCTGCGATTCCCACACTCCTTTCCTGCTAACTGTATCAGAGGTCAGATCTCTCCCTTCTTTTACACTTTTTAACTGGCACCAAAGAAACTGCTGACCAGATTAATTTGTCTGTTTGCATTTTTTTCTTAGCCAATACTTACCCATATCTGCATGATCCTCTACCCTTTCTAACTCTTTTCCTGTCAAAATATAATTCTTCTTCTCCTCTTTCTGTAGAATTCTATTCACTGCTCTGTACGATGGCAATATTAATAAAAAACATTTCAAAAGTAGGTCTAATCATATGAAGCCACATGAAATTGCTAATGTGGGTTTGGGGGCTGTAAACGCAGTTTCTTATGGTTTAACATGTGGGATCAAGTCTTACTGTATCATCTCTTCACAAAGCTGCAGATTTGTCTCAGCTGTTGAGCAGGTGAGACAACTGGCTTAAAACATTTTCACCAAGTGTCTCGAATAGAGACAGTTGCCAATGATCTGCTAAAGCTTCCTCTCTGCTTAGCAAGTCAGGGTTAGTAGGACTCTGCTCTGTCTTTAGATTCTTCCTTTAAGTAACACAGAATAGACACACTCCATCCAAAGAGGATGGACTGATGCATAAACAGGGGAAAACTGATGCCAAATGCTGCTCCTACACACGAAGTTCAAATGGACAGAACGTTATTGAGGGGAAAGGAGAAAAGACAGAAATAAGGTACTTTGAACAGATCTGAGTTCCTCAGTAATCGGTTTGTGAGTGCTTGCCAGGTTATCTGAAGCCACTTCTCTCCTTAGAACTCAGCCCACGTGTGTGACTCCCAGTCTATGCACTAAAGGTTGCAGTGTTCCTATATGCTTTTCCTATAAAGCATTTTGTAAAGACTCTGCAAACACTGGATAGTAAAACTTGAGTAAATTAAAATCACATAAGCTCACCTCCTGCAATGAACTTCACACATTTTCAGTTTTTAATCCTTCTTAGTCTAAACTATTGAAGTCTTATTCTATCGTGTCAGAGTAAATCTCATTAGTATTTACATGGGTCTTATTTTTGGCTTATTATAATTATGTGTGTGGAATATAAAAATCTATTTATATTTTAAAAACAGTTCCCAAGATTTTAATATAGATAAATAAAGTCAGATATCTAGGGTCTCTGGTGGATTCCACTCAGAAGGCTCTTTCTTCCATTTTGTTTTTGCTGTATATATGTCATCTGTCTATTTTTATCTCCTGTCACACTAGAAAATTTCCCAGGTAGGCAGCTTACATATTACTCAGCCTTGCACTTTCTGAATCAACCAACACAATACATTGCACATGGTGAGCACTAGGTTAACAGTAGCTGAACATTCTTAACCTGTAACACTATAGAATTTCCCAGCCAGAGGAGAATCTCCATTTTGGATCTAGGAAATAGGAAGTGCTGAGGGATTTCAGCATTGGTTCAGGTGCTATTGATGTGAATAACCACTGGAATCCAGCCAACCGTGTTTAATCACCCTCAGAATCACGAGAATAGTCTCCATTTCATCACAGCTCAAAGCAGGAGGTGGCCTATTTGCAAGTGTAAGAAGGCACTTTTATTTTTAAAAATTATATTTGTGTGTGTAAACTTGTGTGTGTGTGTGAGGGGGGGGGTCATGGTGGAGTCAGCTTTTCCCTTCCACCTTTACATGGGCTTGAAGGATGGAATTGAGGTCATGAGACCTATATCCTCTGGAGATATTAATTGCTTTTACCAGCTGGGCCATGTCTCTGGCCCAGGAAATGTTGTTTTCATAATCCTCCTGGTGTGCCTGGTATTGGGGAACTTGATTCATGATGTAGTATTAACCTGTTTTCCTTTTTGCTGTAATCATTCCTCTGGTCTCTCAGTAAAGAGGCTGTGTTGTATACATGTGCATATCCTAAGAAATAGTGTTTCTGAAAGAGATGGATGAGTTTTTGAAAATGAAGGCTGCTGATGATTAACCCAAGGTTACAGCAGCTGGTGGACCCCAGCAGACCATTAAGTGTGTGTTGGTGTAACCCCTCCAGACCCCAGCATCACAAGACACACCAAGCCCATGTGTCATGTGTCATCCTAGCCTTCATGGAGAAAGCAGAAGGAACACTTTAAAACCAGCTCCCCGTGGCTTTAAAATTATACCGTTTACTGTTATCTGCTGTAAAGAGCAAAGTATTCAAGGCATTTTCAGATGTGGTTTCGCATTATTATTTTACTGCAAGAACATTAGTTATTATAGGTAAAAAGAAAATACAGAAAAGTAAAACCACATCAATAAGAATATTACCACATAGCTTGTATTTTGGAGTCTTTGTGTGCACAGTTATGTATATTTGTATGTAATTGAAATTTAAATATCTTCCTGAGACTCTAAGTCTCTGTTACTCAGACTATGCTCTTGATCTACCAGACTTTATTAAATGCCTTTTATTGCATGTAGATTAAACTTATAATCTTATCAAATTTAGTGGCTGAATAAGCATGCTCAATTAAGTTACTGTATTTATTATTTTCTGCATTAAATTATTCTCAATTATTTTTAATAGTGAAGTTTCACCATTTTTATATTAATATCCATATAGTTCTACAGAAACCATTTTGTTAGGAAATGCCACACATATATAAATGTAGTTTATTTTTCTGTTACACATTTTTTGAACACCAATGCAGTAGCAATATAATGAGAATTTTTTCATACAGTGCTGAGGACCAAACTCAATGCTTTGTGTTTCTAGGCCATCACTTTGTCACTGAGCTATCTGCCCAGCTCTGCAGTAAGTAAAATCTGACACCAGCAAGTAGCACAAACTTCAGGAATTCATTGCATGCAAGCTGAAGGAACATCAGGTTCTGGATGGGCAACCTTGCACTCCATAGTTTCATGTGCCCTGTCTTATAAGTCCTTGTCAAGATGCCTTTCCCTCATAGGCACATCTTGTCCTTCTGGCACTAGGGAGTCAGCTCCCAGGGCTTACTGGCCAGTATCTGTGTGTTTGAGTGTAGCCACATGGACAACCTGTTGCAGTGGAGGTCTGTGGTGGTTAGAAAATAACTGAACCCCATAAGCTCACAGGGAGAGGTACTATTAGGAGGAGTAGCTTTGTTGGAGGAAGTATGTCACTGTGGAGGTGTGCTTTGATGTCTCTTATATGCTCAAGCCATGCCCAGTATCTCAGACCACTTCTTGTTGCCTACAGATCCAGATATAGAACTCTCAGTTGCCTCTCCAACACTATGTATTCCTGCAGGCAACAATGTCCTGTCTTAATGACAATGGACTAAATCTCTGAACTGTAAGCCAGAGTTTTTCCTTTATAAGGGTTACTGTAATCATGGAGTCTCTTCACAGCAATGGAAACTCCAACTAAAACAAGGTCAGAGATCACCTTTGAGGAGTGATTTCTCACCTTCTATCTGTGTGTTCTCCGGTTATCAGCCTAGGAGACAAGTAACTTTTATAGAAATCTCATAAATTACTGAGAAATGGATTATTTATTAAGAAATTCTACAGGGAAATTGACTCATAGATACAAGACAAAACAAATTCAGTCACAGAGTCCTTGGAAGGCTAAGGATTAATCCAATGCCACTTCACAAACCTGACTCAGTCCTCACCATCCAGATGTGCCAGAGAGAAGGGCTTTCCACGTGTGTCCCAGATTTCAAGCCAACTCAAAGGCCATGCCCTAGGAACTGATAGCCAAAGGTCATAGATGGATGGATACATGTTCCTCACTACATCTACCCTTCTGTCTAAATAAGAACATCCTAAACCTAATTCTAAGCGACATACAATAAGAATGATTATCAAGTATGGTCCATAAGAAATAAAAGGTAATAACATAAACAAAATGGAACCACAGCCAACAAGGACAACATACACACACTAGATGTTCAGAATATAGGTAAATGGTATGATACAGAGATTACTCCAAGAGCTGTCCTATCCGGAAGAATCTAAATCTAGTACTGAAATACTTAAAGCTATGATACAAGAGTATAGTAACTATAACTAGTCTTCAACCCAATCAAAGGCCTTAGAAGGGAAAATATTTCTGAGTAAACAAGAAGTATAGTTGAGCAACATTTGTAAATTTGCAAGAAATGACAGAGACAGCTGAAGCCTGGACAGTCACTCAAAGTTTCTCTGCAACATTGGGACAGCTAATTTTTTTGTTTATAGGCCTAGAGCATCCAACAGACAATTTGCAGAAGCAGCATATTTTGAAAGATTGTCTTATCCTGTCTTGGCAGGGTTCAGCAGTTACTTATCCTTATTCCTGCTTGGACAGATTAAACAGCATATTTAATCAGTAGTAAAGGCAAGAGAAGTTCTTTGCCCAACAGGCTATAGTATGCCAAGATGAAGTCAAACTCCATGCGGAGTGTCTTCAATGCCCAATATTTTCTCTGGAATAGATCAGTGCTTCGAGGAACAGCTGTGCCTCATGTCAACTCAATCCTGAGTAATAGAAACACTGAAATGTCATATTATTTAGGTCTGTGAAGCGTTTGAAGATTACCTATCCACCTTACATATATTTCAGAATATCTGGAAAAACCTAACTAACGTGAGTATAAATATTATAAGCATGAGTGACTATTAATCTGTAGTTCTAAACAACCTAAATAATTTAATGACTAAAGTTTCACATTATAAAAATAAATAATCTGTAAGTGGATATATAGTATAAGGACAAAGACCTTGAATTTGTGACAATATATAAAATCTCTTAAACAGAGGTAGAAATGTATAGTGCAAAATGACAACATATCTAATATGCTACATTTTCTTATTTAAGAACATTCACGATATTCTTTATGAAATTAGAGAACCAAGGAGGATTTAGTAGTAAATTAAGAATAGAGAGCTTAATTGAATAGAGCAATGAAGTACGCACACACCGCCTGTCACCCTCCTCAAACCAAATACAAAATATTTTAGTCAGAAGTAGAAACATATTTACAATATGACAAATATAGAATTGAATTTGAATCAGTACAAATTATCTTAAACAGAAATAGAAAAATAATTTAAAGTTGTATCAATATACAAGAATCCATACCAGTGCAAATTCTCTAAAGCCGATACTTTTCTAAATTAGTTTACAAGTAGATACAATAATCTACCTTAATATCCTATCTCCCCTTTATTTTCTTTCCCAGAGAAAATCCTTGAATCTAACTTTATTGTTCCATTCCAACCCTAGTACAACTTATAGTCAACCCCTAACAGATGACCGTTACCCACAAACCTGAGAAAACAAAGCCTGTAGGGAGAGGGGTACAGTTTTCTCAGGATATCTTCCTGCTGGGGGATAATTGTATCTCTGTTAGGTCCTGCGAAAAAAATAAAACAATGATTAAGTCTCATAACCTCATAATCATAGCTGTAACATTTGTAGCCAGTCTCAGAGTACTGGGTAAGGTTTATCTGAAGTTCTAGTTAGAGGTGTAATATGATAGCTAGTCTTAGTAAACCGCCTTGGAACTGTCTAGAACAGTTTGCAGTGCAAAGCTGATCTTGGAGTGACGTTTATTTCTCAATGGCATCATTATAAACCGGGTAGAATCATTGTTGTGGGCCCCATAGTCTTTCAGGAGACTTCGGAGATCACTGCAGGAAATTTATTATTCACTGTGGAACACTTAAACATTACGAATATCAAAATAGAAAGTTTAAATTTTAGGATAACACTATATCCAAAAGGCAGTTCCAGAGGGTCAAGAATGAGTATTGGGAGAAGTAGATCTTTGGCAAGTGTTTCCCACTGCAAGTTCCTATACCTGCTCTGCCACCTCACCAGCCTTGAAACAAACGTTTAAAGACAGAAGACATATGACGTTATAATGCCGAGCAGCTATTTTTTGGAAAACAGACTTTGTCAGGTCTCTGCTGTAGTTTCTGAAGCCACTCCTGCCACTGAGTTCTGATGTCAAGCCCCATTTAAGAAGACTTCCCATTGCCACACTCTCTTCCCCAGGAGCGATCTCCCCCTCCCTCTCCCTATTTCTTTCTACCCCTCCCTCCATCTCTGTTATTATAACAATATCCCTCTGTTATTATAATAATAAAGTCCTTCTACATAAAAGCAGCTTCTCACTGTCTCCTGTCACGTGCTGTGTCCCCTGCATAGGACATGAGGCCTCTCCATTCACAGACACCTGGTGCCAAATAACTGGGTAATGCATTATCGTATGATGCCAGATCCCAACAGATTTGATGTAATTCAGCTAACAACAACAACAAAAGAGCTGAACTAAAATAACATATTCAAAAATACCAAATCTTGGATAAATTGATACTATCAGTTTATAGTGACACCACTTAGCCTGAGTTAACTGTATGGATTATGACAGAATGGGAAGGTAGAAGTTTATATATCATGCAATTAATACTAATAATACTGCCAACAAAATCACAGGAAAAAAACCAGAAGTTAAAAAAGAGTCATGAGTAACCATGAAACATCTCCAAGGCAAGCACTCAATTTTGAAGCATGCAGTTCCCTGTGTGACACCCATGAGACTTTATTCTTACCTTTGGAAGGAGTGTCTGGTCTTATTGCAAAAAAAATTTAAGATCAATCCGTTTTTTAAGTTTATTTCACTTCATTTTTTCCCTAATAACTGCAAAATTGGAAAGCAAAAATGACAAAAGAGCATCCTAGGCTTGAGCGATGGCTCGGAGGTTAACAGCATTTGCTGCCCTTGCCGAGGACCTGAGTTTGGTACTCAGCATCCACATGGCACCACTAAGCCTTCTTTAAGACCAGCTTCAGAGCAGCCATATTATGGATGAGAAGAGATGTCTCTCCTGCATTCCACCCATCCCAACAGAGTCTTCCTTTGAGCCTGCTGGGTTCTTATGCTCCCAACACAGAAGAACTCACACAGAGCACAGGCAAAGCAACAGGGTAATATGTCTATTTCAACAGGCAGTAAGGGGAAGTAAAGTACACCTTCCAGACTTAGGAAGGACTAAGCTTAAGGCCAGCAGCATCGAGACAGGTTTTAGTAAACCACTTCTGTTCGCAGTGAAGAGTGGTCTGTAGAGGTTCCTTTTCTGAGTTATGTGGAGGCTTTCAGAGAAGCTGTCTTACCTACACTTTATTCTGGTTAAAAAAAAAAAATAGATACATTAAATGAAAGAATATGTTTCAAGATGCAGCCACCCATAAAGTTGAGAGGTTTTGCTAGGAATTGGGCAATGGTGCCTGCACATATTCCCAAGGAAGAAGACCTTCATGGGAGCTGGCCAGAGATGGCTTTGCTATTTTTCTCAGAGCCCCATTATCTCACAGACCTGGTGTGCTTGGCCACTTCAGACTCAACGACAGAGGCTGCAACTGGGAAGGAAAATAAATTCTCCTCTAAAAAAGATCTCCCCTCAAATATTTCAATCAGAGTAAAGAGCAAAGCAATTAATTCAAAAGTGAACAATCTCTACAAGCAGAAGGCTTAGGAGGGTTTGGATTTTTCTATTATCGTATTGACTGACATCATGAAATAGTTTTTTGCTGTCTTGACAGGAACTTCTTCCTCAAAAGAGCTTTCCAACATAAGGACAAAACACACAGAAGCCTCTCTAGCCTCGGGGGACACGGAAGGTGCTACATTAATATAAACAGCTATTCAGAGTAATCCTGAAGACCTAATCCTGCAGGCATGAATGGAAATGCAGCTTTTCAACAAAAGGAAAAGTTGAGAAATGTCATGGTGACAGATCCCCAGCTCCTCCCTCAGGTGATAAATCAGAGGCTGCCTTTATTTTTACAATTTAAACCAATGGTGAGTTAGATTTTTTTTTTTAAAGTTAAGGAAAAGCCCACTCTCCAGTGCATTTATTTTCCATCATGGAGTTAATACACAATTTCTAACTTGAATTAAGATAATGGATTCTTTTTTAATTTACAAAAACAAATTTTTTTCATAGGAAGTTTGCATTTCCTATTACTGGCTTTTCCCATCACCTCCTCTTTGTTGCTATTCACTATGAACTCTGTTTATCAAATGCATTCATGGCTGGAAAGTCAACAAACCCAGCAGATGCAGGTGTGGAGGTGATGAGATCCGATAGAGCCCACAGGCCCAAAGGAAAATAAACAGGAGCCATTGATTTCAGTGAACTTAAATATTGTCTCTCACCTTAAGGTCATTATCCCTTTATCTCCCACACATATGCATTTAGGTGACATGTAAACACTGGCATCTAAAGACAACCTGAGATCATTCCCCAGAAGCTTCACAAATCTTTTTCATCACAGAAAGTTCCAGACTAATAATGGGAAGGGTAGTGCCTCATTAAACACCATCAACACAGCAAGATTTATTAGAACTTGACAGCTTTGATGGAATGCTGGCTCAGAGCTAATTAACACTGCTGCTAATTGTTATTGGACAAAACAAAGCAAACCTGCTGGTGGTGTGTATGGTTACTATAAGAGGTTATATAGGGAACCTTATATAAATTTCTTTCAGAGAAAGGATACTAAACTTGGCTTAGTTTACAATAGTTTATCTCCATTTAGTATCCTTTAGCACCTCAGTTGTCTGGAAACATCTCAAACTCATTTTTATCCCTATTAATGGGACATATTTAATTTGAGTTAACAATTTTGGAGCCAAAGCATTGGATGTGTGTGTATTATTCATACATTAAAAAATAATCTAGATTTTGAATACCCAGATGGCAGCCTCTGTTTTAGGGACATTTAATTCCCACTAATATGTCTAATACCTTTCCTGACTTGCCCTTAAAAGATGTTAACATGGTGGAGGTTCTTCAGTTGGATGTTTGCTCACTTTCTTTGAAAGGGACTGGCCTCAAGCTTCCCTGCAATCACTTAACCATGGTTTTTCTTTCTTGTCAGACTTAAGCCCATGGAGACAAGCTCTAAGGTAACTGCATTTCAGAAAGAATGACCAACAAAGGCATAGGAAAAGCAGTCAGCATCAAAAAGGAATGTGATCAGTGTTTCTGGATCTCCTCTCTCGAGATGGAGCTTATCTTGGAGTCCCATTCCCAGGCCCGTCCTAACACCTTTACAAGTTTTTGTCTGTTTGCTTGTCTGTTTTCTCCCTTGAATTTTTTTTTAAAAGGAGATTCAGGTTAGAGCATCCAGGGCACAGCAGAATCTTCTGAATGCCTAGCTCAGAGTTTCCATTTACCAGATTTTGATGCCTTATCATTTGATAGAATGATATCTCTCTCTCCTCCATTACCAGCTTCAGCTATATAGTGACTTAGAAGCCAGCCTGGGCTACAAGAATCTCTGTCACACACACAAAAAAAGCCCTCTAGATTCATTGTTTTGCTTTTAAAGAGAAGGGAGAGACTCATGAAAATGATGACCCATTAGAACATTCCCTGGTATAGGTCGAGGTTAACTGGGGTCCTGGAACTCTTTTCCTTATTCTATAAGCACCTAGGAAGAATGAACGTTATTTTCTGCACTCCCCTGCTCCTTGCTGTGGATAACATCCAGCTTTTCCAGGCAAGGGTTAGTCATGTTTCAGGCCAGGTGAAAGCAGAACAGCTCCCAGGGGTCTGGGTTAGGAGAAAGCCCTGGAAAAGAACTTAGTGTGTTTAGTCTGTGGGTGCAAGGGAGGAGCCACAATGTTAGCGTTTTTTGTGTGGCTGTTGTTCAGAGACGGTTGCCCACTCTGAGGCCTACACCAGTTTCTATACAATACTAATGAACATTGAGTAAGGAGTGCTACAATTAGGGTGGTTATGGTGGCACATGCCTGCGATTCTAACATTTTTGAGGCAGAGAAAGGAAAACTATGGTCAAGGTCACCCTCTGCTCCTTATGTAGGACAGACAGGTTACATGAGACCCTGTCCCAAAACAAATAAACAAAGCAAAACCCAAATCCCAAGACATTTCACTGGTACCTGCTGAAGGCACACGATACGCGTGAGTCTCTCTGATGGCAACATGGCCACAGTATTGTGAACCACATAGTCTATAATCTTTGCAAAATCCATGAGAGCCCCAGTTCTGATCTTCAAAGCTACAGGAAGGGGCCCAGGGCTGTGATTTTTTTTTTTTTTTTTCCCCTCAGGATATCATCGTGGCTGGGCTGAAAAAGGAACCAGTGCCTGGGATGACATCATTCAGCAGAAACAGCAGCTTTGTTTAGAGGCCACTAGGAGGTAAAGAATAGGTCCCCCTCCAGTTTTCTAGAACAGACTCTGGAATCCTCTCCTACAGCATCTAGCAGGAGGAGACAGTGAGGAATTTCCTCCAACAGCAAGAGAAGCCTTTGTAGAAGGCAGAAGCACATAGGAAGATATCATCTAGCTCCTGGCTTGCGGGGGTTGGGAGGGAGGATCAGCTTCTGCACAGGAACTACCATGTGACCAGCAGTCATAGCTCAGTCTCCAGTGCATCTATGTCCCCTCTAGACACAGGCCAGTGTGGTCTGAGGGTGCCCAGATCATCAGCCTGCTTGCTGCTGCAAGAGCTTAACCTCGCATGCCCTAGCCTCCTTCTCGGTCAAGGCAAGACAAGAATGAATAATACACCATATAGCACTGATGGCGTGGAGGTTAGACATGTTTATGGGGAATGCATAAACCACTTGGTGAATGGCCTGAGGCATAGTTATATGGATCTTAACTGTGACTGTCCCTGGCTGCTTCCATGAGTGTGGGAAGTCTGATGATATGTGGAAACAGAAGGCAGGAGTGGGGAGAAAGGCAAACAGGAGGATTATCAGTCCTACTATGTGGCTGCCATAGTGAAAGGTTACAGGCAAAGTCAGAAAACAGCTGATAATCTACCTGCCTTCAACTGGGGTATTTCAAATAGTTGGTTCAGAATTTGCTATGACTAGAGAGTGAGGTCATGAATATAGGATCTTGGGCAATGCCTTCTGAGTCTGTGCAGGAGAGGCAGTGAACACAAATCAGGAGCTGAACCCTGTCTTTCCCAGTGTATAAAGTTGGAGAGGCATTTGCCTACAAGCTAAACAATAGATTAAGACAAGAGAAAGTATGTACCTTAGTCAGTCTGTACTGCTATAACAAACCATCTCCACTGGGGTGCTTAAACAGTATTTTCTCCTCACAGATCTGGAGGCTGAAGTTCAATCTCTGAGCTATCACAGTTGTGGTTGTTAGTGAGATATCCTTTCCCAGTTGGCAGGTTCTTCACACAGCAGAGAGAGAGGAACCCCCAGTCTCCTTTCTTCATAAAGAGTACTAACCTTTGTGACCTAATCTAAAGCCAGTGATTTCCTAAAGCCTACACTACACCTTTACACAGAGTCCCACTCAAAACCAGAGTTACAGCATAGGAACTAGATCTGGGTTCATAAACCTTCTGCTCATAACATCTGTCTTTAAGTAAAGAGGAGTTCGCAGTAAGAGCCTTGGCTCCAGAACAGTCCTCACTCCGGAGTGCTCCTTAGACCCCATGCTAAATAGTATCTGTGGGTTATGAGTGTCTAACACTGGAGCTTGAGGTTATCACGCAGTGGGCACGGTGCACACAAGAGGAGAAGCAGGCCTTTGGCCAGGTTACAGGCTGAAATGGCACTGGTCAAATGTTTACATGCCCTTGCCTATATGGCACAAACAACTTCAATACTAGCATCGCCTATGGCTGCTTTCTCCTTCTGTGTCTAGGAGTTATATCTCTCCCCCAATCATTTATTCAACCTGTGTCTTATGCTGGATCCCCACCCATGCACTTTAATTTCTTACAAAGCTTGAGATGTGGGCTAGGAACCACAGAAAAATATTTATATCTCTATTTCTTTCTTTCTTTTCTTTCTTTCTTTCTTTCTTTTTTTTTTTTTTTTTGCTTTAAATAGCCCTAGGAATGGTTAAAGTTTTGTTTAAAAGCTCCCCCACCCCAATTATGTTCAAATTTTGTGCATTGCCCCTTTGCCTACAAAACCTCATTAGGAAAGGCACAATGAAGAGACATCAAATTTCTTCACACATAAAACGAAGCACTTTCTGTAACTGATAATAAAAATTGTGGTTATGACAAAGAAATCTGTCAGTAGGGCTCATTCCCAATCCCAAAAGACTAGTTTTTTTATAAATGTATTTAAAAGCTAATTTTCTATCTTCCACCCAGTTGCTTCTACACAAAACTCCTATATAAGTATCAATGATATAAAAGCCCATGCCCAATTGCTTCAGTCCCTAAGGATGGCATCCTGCTTTATTCCTTCTCTTGTTAAATCCAGTCATGATAAAGACTCGTTGTCTCCACTCCTGGGGTATTGCTGGCACACATCTATTGTGATTACTGTTAGCTTAGGACTGCCCCTTCCCGTCCCCACATCACACATAACTTCCTTTGGTGTATCTGCCTGTCTCTACTCTGGCTCCAATTACTGTTCGCTCAGTTCCAGCTGGCCATGCTGAAACTCTACAGTAGTCATTCCATAATTAGACTTTAGCTAGAGGAGCTAAGTGTGTTTTTTAGATGTTATGACAGGCTTGTGTTGTATTAATGTATACGATAACCACTAGACCTGAGGCACTGAGGGACTGGGGCCACCAATGATCTTCCTAGGTTTATCTTAAATTAAAGGTATAGGGATGGCTGGAGATCGGCAGGAGAGTCCTGGAGGACCAATCAGACAGAGAGAGCAAGGGATGGGAGGGGGAGGATCTAGCAGCCTCTTCAACTCTTTACCCTTTCTTATGTAGCGTTTTCTGTCTTCTTCCTCAGGTCCCCCTTTCCATCTTTTCTCACTATTTTTTCTGTCTGACATCACTTTCATTTTCATCTCCTCAAAGTATGTATGTACTTAATCTCCCTGGTTCTGATTAACACACAGTTGTGTAGGCTGTACAACAGTTCAGCTCCATGAGGTGATTCTCTGATTGTGAGCTACCAGACAGAACTAGTCCACAGCCTGATCTCCGGGACTGCAGCATCCTTCAATGGTGAGGTTGCATGTTGTTCATGGGAGCACACACTCACTGTCAGGATTGGCAGGACTGGAGCCTGGGAATAAGTAAACTTCTCATCCATACAGTATAAGACTCTATCCACTTCTTCATGGGTTCTGAACAATGTTAGGGTTTGCATGTGAGCTGTGTCCCCAGGCCCATGTGTTTGACCTCTTGATCCCTAGCTAGTGTCCCTTATTGGGAAGTTGTCAGACATTCAGGAGGTGGAATGAAGCTAAAGGATGTAGGGGTCATGCCTCAGGAATGACAACGCAACCCACTTCCAGCACCCCATCCTCTGTTTCCTCATCCACAGAGAAGTGAACACGCAGCCTCATGCTCCCATTGTCCTATCTGGGAGCTGCTGCAATTCCACCACGCTTTCCCACAATCATCACGCCCCCCCCCCCAAAAAAAAAACTTCCTCCCCTAAGTTGTTTCTTCTAGGATTTCTATCACAACGAGAAAAGTAACCAGTACAAACACCAATAGGCTTCAAGACTGGGATCCAAACATGAAAAAAATAAAAATTCCTAAGACTGCAAGTAAATACATCAAGCACAGTATGGCGGTTCCATGCAAGAATTCTAGCATCTAAGGGGTTGACACAGGAGGATTACTGTGAGTTTGAGGCTGTCTGGGCCTTATGTAGTTACAGGCCAGCCTGAGCTACAATGTGAGATTCTATCTAATAAAAATAAAAGGGAAAAACAATAATAAAGAGATCTTTTTAACAAGTACTATGGGGAAATAAAGTCTGGAAAAGAATGAAGCCAGAGTGAGAGCAAGGAGATTTGGGGTTGGGGGAGGGGGGACTGCAATTTAAATGCGTTGTAAGACAGTCTCACTTGAAAAGTGACCTGAACCTTATCTGAAAGAGGTAGCATGGGTATCCAAGGACAAACCCAGTAGGGAGAAAAGCCAAGTAGAAAGGCTCCTCTCCAGAGCAACCCAAACACTCTTGGATGGTGATGTGCCCCTATTTGCGACTGGACAAGTGGCTGCAATAGACGTCTGGCCAGCTTATTTTAAAAACATTGATCCAAAAGTGGGTGATAGTCTTGTCAGCGACTTTGCCACGATCTGGCTTTCGTTACTGCTTTTCTTGGGTCATCCCTGGTGTGTTGTTAAGTGCTCCAGGGGTAAATAGACGTTTTTAAACTGTGTTGGCAAGGGGATAATTTGAATGAAGTGTCTCCAAATGTCCTGCTACACAAACAGATCAACAGTACCTGTACAGCAAATATTTATTACGATTCAGATATGTGCCAGAACAAAAGAACAGAGCACAAAGTAGAAGGAACTCTGCTTTTGATACAATGAAATTTAAACTGTACTCTGGACTCCTAAGGAAAACTTCATTACAGAAAGGGGGGGGCATTGCTTCATTGTCCTTAGTTTGATTATGGGGCATCCACCAGGGAGCCTGGTGCACTTGACCCCTGTCCCTCAATGTCAAGGCTCTAAGCAAAGGGGACTGAAATGTGTAGGTAGTACTGGGGAAATAGAGTGGGCCAAGGTGTGGCTGAGGTAGAAAGTTCTTGTAGTGAGATTATGTTGTTACAATGTAAATATTTGTCCCTCCTACTGGTTTAGTAAAAATGCTGATTGGCTGAAGGTAGACAAGAGGTATGGGCGAAGCTACCAGGTTAAGAAAACTCTGGGAACAGGAAGAGCAGGGAAGAAGCCAAAGGGACCCCAGAAGAAAAGCCGGCAGATGCAGAGGAAAGAAGACAGCCATGCTGCTCTGAGAAAAGGTACCAAGCAACATGGCTAAACAAGATAAGAATCATGGGTTAGTTTAAGATGAAAGAGCTAGCTAGCATTATGTCTGAGCCATAGGCTAACCAGCATATAATCAATATAAGCCTTTTTGTGATTATTTGGGGCTAAGCAGTAGCGGGGGCTGAGAGAGGGTCCAAACCTTTTGGCTAAGCCAGAAAGACCAGGCCAGAAACTTCTTGCTACAAGCTCCACTACCTGCTTTAAAGACAACATCACTTTCATTTATGTGAGTCTCATAGGCCTGTGTCACTAAGCTAGAGCCCCAAAGCTCCTCTAACTATGGAAAATCAGGAGATATGATAGGACCTCTTCAATGTCAAAAGTGATGGTTGGCCTCAGCTGTCATTTTGTTAAGATAGAGTCACCAGCATTTATCAATCTCTGGATGATGGGCTCAATGTGATCAGCTCCCTCGTGCTCCCGCTGCCATAAAATTCTCACCACGATGGACTGTAACTTAAGACTGTGAGCCAAAATAAACCCTCCTAGCCCTTTTAAAATTGATTTTGTTGGAAATTTTGTCTCCACAGCAGGAAAAGTGACTAAGAGACTATCTGTCCAAGCTGAGGAATCTGTAAACCACTCTGGATCACCCACAGCACTAAGGGGCACTGTCACCCCACTGGATCCCCACAAAAAATCTATGCCTGACTATTTGTGAATAGTCGGGAAACTGAAGAGTGAACAGAACCCACACATTCATCTGTGGGTGAATGAAAACCCTTAAGAAAGCCTGAATTCCTTAACCTGCATAACCATTACCAGAAGAGTTTCTTTTTCATTTTATTTGATTGTATTTGCTTTTTCTCTCTTTTTATTAAGGATAGGTTCTTTTCTCATACAGCATGTCCTGAGTAGGGTTTTCTCTCCCTCAGCTTCTCCTGGTTCCTCCGCACCTCCCATCCCATCCAGATCCATCTTATTGGAAAAGAACAGGCTTCTAAGAGATAACAACAAACATAACAAAATAAAATACAAGATTAAAAAAAATCACATCAATGTTGTACAAGGCAAAGTAACAGATGGAAAAGGGCCTCAAGAGAAGGCACAGAAGAATCTGAGACCCACTCATTCATACAGTCAGGGAGTCCTATATAAGCACTAAACTAAAATCTATAATGCATGTTCAGAGGACCAGGTGCGGGTCTGTGCGTGTTTCCTACATCTCTGAGTTCATATGAGCTTTGCTCACTTGATTTGGAGAACCTTCCTCTCCTTCTTGGTGCCCTTCATCCCCTCTTGCTCTTAATCGCTTTCTGCCTCCTCTTATACTGAGCTCAGTTGTTTGCATGTTTGTTAGGGAAGGCTTAAAATCAAGACTGGCTTCCCATGACAGTATCAGATTGATAGGCTTCCCACTGTAGGATTACATTGGCATCTCTTACAAAATTAGACAGGTTTCCTACTATGCCCTGAATACGGTTCCCACTACAGGACTGTATAGGGTCCCACTATATGAGTAGATAGAGTTCCCACTGCAGAATTAGATAGAGTTAGTTTCACGAAAGACCTTAAGTTAACTGTGTGGAGAAATGTTTGTTTTCATAAAAAACAGAATCGTTTTTATAATGTTTGCTGAGCATCCAATCCAGAGAGTTCAGCAGCAGTGATAAATATACTCTGTCTCAAAAAACAAACGAACAGACAAACAAATAGAATAAAGACCAATTGATCAAGATACCATATATCTACCACAGCTCTCCATATGCAAACACACACACACACACACACACACACACACACACACACACACACACACTTTAAAAAGCTTTAAAAAATGTGTTGTAGAGATTTTACTTGGGTTGATCCACTGTAAAATGTCAACAAACTTCAAGCCGTTTTCTAATATTTAATTATTCCAAATAATTCTGTAAGCTGCTCTCATTGTTCCTGGTCTTCTTTTCTCATCCTTTTCTTTTCTCCTCTTCCTCCTCTTCCTCCTCCTCCTTCCCCCTCCTCCTCCTTCCCCCTCCTCCTCATCATTCTTCCAGACAGAGTGTACTATAGTCGGACATTTCTGACCCAGCAGAAACTCCCAACTGCAGGACAGCTGCTTCCCAAAGAATTGACTCAGGTTTAATTTTACAGTAAAGCTGTGTTGGCAGTTCACACATATTGCTAACTATTTTTACAAGTTACTAACCGCATAGCTCTTTCACTTAGATTAACCCACAGTTCTTATCTATGTTCATCCACATAGCTTGGTATCTTTTCTCAGTGCAGCATTCTCATCTCCCTTCCTCTGTGTCTGGCTGGCATCTCTTCTCTTTCTCTTCCCCAAATTCTCCTCTTCTGGTCTTTATGCCTATACTTCCTGTCTGCCTAGCTTCTGGCCAATCAGTGTTTCATTAAGCCAATGTATACAGTGACAAATATTTACAGTGTACAAGAGCATAGTTCTACAGCAGTCTACCTATATGCCCTTGACTGGTCTGAAACTTGCTATGTAGACCAGATTATGCAGAATTAACAGAGATTACCTGTCTCTGTCTCCCAAGTACTGGAATTAAAGGTATGCAACTCCATGCTTAACAAGTGTTTTTTTTCCCTTTAAAACCTCTTGAGTCACGCCTTTGAATACACTTTCAGGAAAAAATTCCTGAAAGCAAAAGTGCTTATCAGAAAAACAGACTTGATGTAATCGTGTTGTCTTCTCAGGAATACTCTATTCATTCTGTAGTAATGGCGTTTTCTTTTCTTTCTTTCTTTTTTTTTTCTTGTCAAGTGCCAGACTATCCTGGACTACAGAGTGTGACTCTGTACACTGAACATCTAAGTTTCAAAGCTGTATATCAACCTTTCTAACAACATCAGTTTATCAAATCTGTTAGTTTATATTTATACTCTAATGATACAAATAAATGGAATTAATAATAGCCCAAGTTAAAAATAAAATAAAGGCAACAAGAGTCCAAAGTGCACCAAAGACATGTTTTCTGGGACATTGCCCTCAGTGATGCATGTGAGTATGTGTGTCAAAGCAGCTTGGAGTCAGAGGTGAGTAACTCAAGGTACTTCCAGTTCATGGCTGTTAAAAACCATTATGAATAAGTAAAGTAGCCAGCAATTTTGTGTTTATAGGCCTTTGACATATAATTGTATCAGAATTAGGTCTCCTGTTTAGCTCTTGGATTTTTGATTCATTGATTAAAAACTTTCAATAGCATGGAATTACAATTAAATGATCTGTTTTAGTTTGGGCTTTTTGTTACTGTGATAAATACCATGATCAAAAGAAATTTGGTTTTCTTTCTTAGACAATCCAGGACCATCTTCCCAGAGGTGATATCACCTACAGTAGTCTGAACCCCTTCCTATCAGTCATTATTAAGAAAATTCTCTGCAGACTTGCCTCAATGAAGTTCCATCTTCCCATATGACCTAGATTTGTATCAAGTTAACAGAAACTAATAATCATTGACATGGAAAGTATTTCTTTTGAAAAGTATTTTTATCCCCCCCCCCAGCCCCCACCACCACACTCACTCTGCTATACTGGAGGTGGCTGGAATTAAAAAGGCATGTGCCACCACTGGCAGGCCAGCAGTTCTTTTTTTTTTTTTTTTTTTTTTTTTTAATTTATCATGTGCCTCTCCTTACTGATACCTGAGTGTGGTCAGGGGAAGGATTTTTACCCCATTAAAGTGAATATATCACTCCCATTTCTCAGAACCCAACAATTCCTATCACTCGACCTTCCAATCCAGTGATGGCTGTTAACTCCTTTTATGAAGAAAAATGTTGCAATGTCTTTGTTCTTAGTGATGCATGCTCTCATGAGGACTCTTAGGGCTATGCTAATCTATAGTTTTTGGTTAAGAGACTCCCCTGGGATGCTATACACCATTTATTTATGATCAATTGTAGAATCAGAAAAAAGCCATAAAGATGACAAAGACTGAAATTTTTGCTTAGAACTCATGGGGGGGGGGGACACAATCAGAAGTGCATAAGCTAAAGTATCCCTAAGTGTAAAATGTCAAGAGTCTCTTGCTGTTCACATCTCTCATAGAATAGGGTCTGTCATTTGTGAATTATTGTATTATTCTTCTCCTGTAGTATGCTATCATTATTTCTATTAAGGGATAAGAAACAGGGAGATGCACGCATGGCCATCTCAAAAGAAGCTGAAAATATGGGCTTCCAAGGAGATGCTTCCACTGCAGTGTAACTCCGGTGTGAACCTTACTGTTGAGTTAAGAAGAACAGGGGAGGAAGCAGCGTTACACACAGCACAGTGGAACTTCCCAGAAAAAATCATACATCTGTTTGTGAAAAATATAATTTCTTCTCATTCAAATTGCCTTCTGTTATTTTCTTGATGCATTTTTGTCTGAAGACTTATGAGATACTCAATATTAAAAGACAGTTTTAATGAAATTATGATTAAATAGGCCAAATAACTTAGGCCTTGGGGGCATATATAAATTATCAACTAATGGTTAGGTGAGCAAAGGCTTCAAATGCTCAGGGGAAATCTAATGAGGCTGGAATTCCACAGAGAACACAGATTTCTGGAAGAATGGGAAAGAGACTAATTGAGTAACATAAATTGTTTGATCATGGACTTAGCTTAAAGACAGAAGACTTGTGACTAAAGAAAGGATAGGAAACAGACAAACAGGGATGTCAACAGACAACACAGTGCTCCAGGTCCAGGCATCTGTCGAGGGTCCTACCTGGTAGTAACATTAATGACTACTGACTGTATTATGGAAGGATTACACTGAGCCAATGGTCCCTTTGTTTTGAGGCTCAGAGTTTTCCTTTATCTTTAAGGGTGCAGTGGAAGCTTTGATGTAAAAAGTGAAGTCTATCTACACTTGTCCAGACTCTGTGCACAAAAACCCTGGGTTTGAGTTTCCCAGGGACATGAAGAAGTCATTTTGGATAGGCTTTTGCCACCCAGAAAGTCCTTTTAAAAAGCTTTTCGAAGCATTCCAAATTTGCACTTTAACTCCTTGACCTGAAAAGCAGGGGGTCAGAACCCATGCACGTGGTTTCAATTGTCTTCTAAGATACATGGCTTCTGCCTTGGCTAGAGGTTAAGACAGCTGGTTTCTGTCTCTTCTCTAATCATTAGATTTTAAGCAAGCCACGAAAATGTTATCAGAGTATTTTATTCCAGTCGCTACTAAGCTGCGTGATGGATGGGAGAGTCAAAGGCAAAACACACAAGACCAGGGGACTCCCTGAAATCCCAAACTCCTGACATTCAGTGGTGAGGAAACCTCCTCTAAAGTAATTTATTTTTTCTGAATTTCCATCTTGGACTAGCAGGCAAATATTCTTTTATTAAAGATAGAATTTCATTTTGACTTTCTTTGGTTTGGGTTTTTAGAAAGCATATGTAGGCTTATGATGGTTCTCCAGTGATAGCCTCAACATTACATTTCCTAAGTAATCATTTCTCATTCTCCACATGGTTTTCTAGTTTTGAATTTTTGAGTTAACTATCACTTAATAGCATTTAAATTGTGTTATTATATTGACTTTAGTAACTTTACCTATATCTTATTTAAAGAAACAAAAACAAGAAAAAAAACCCAGCTTACCTTAAACTATTACCTAACCCTAAACCATAAAATAATTTATCAATGACATTGAAGAATAAGTCATCTTGTATGCCACTGAATATCCTGCTTTCTAATTGGTCTTTAAGCTATATAGAAAACAGCCTGAAGTAGTTAGAAAATAGGCTTTGTATCATCTAAGACTTAAACACTTCAGAACGCCATGGGACCTGATGCTTTTATAAGGTAATAGGTATTTTATTGGGACTTTTAATATTGTGTGTGATGGAAATTCAACTAAAATTGGCTTGAAATAAAAAGAAAATATATGGCCTCATGCAATTAAAAAGCACTAGGGAGACCTTTGCTATCTAGTTGGTTCTAATTGACCCATGTAGTCACCTCTAAATACTTCCTGGACCAGACATGCACACTACTTTACTTTCATCATGAATATGCCCACTAAAGAAGACAGTTCACTGGAAACCACACACACCAGAAACAGGGCAAGAGATTTCCATGGAGCTTCCCTAAACCTACAAAATCTCACTCAGCTAGACCAGTCAAGGGAGGGGGCACTCTGGAGAGCCTGTTTTTCCAGAAAAACTGATTGTTGATTAAACGTTAAGATTGATCGTGAACTAACATGGGAAAGGAAATCCTGGTCTTGTACACTCAAGAGTCCCACAAACCATTGATGAATTGATCAATGAAAACTGTATAGTGAGTAATGAGTGACGCAAAGCAAGTTTCATTTCCTAACACTATGACTGGGCCAGTGCATTAGCTTATTCAACACTTACCTTCTTCACAATATTTAACAAGATAGGTAAAATATTTTTATTTTATTTGTTACTTATAAATTCCTAGTTTATGGCTGCTATATTTAATATATATTTCTACTTTTTCTCACTATATTTTGAGGGATAAGATAGGAATTAGTAATTGACTGAATTCCTTCACTTTTCAGTCATCCTAAATATTACAAATAAAATATATTATGGTTTCTCTTAGACTACATAAATCTTTTGCCTTTGATTTAATATAATAGACAATGTTTAAAAAGAAATAACACTGGGATAGAGAGAGGGCTTAGTGGTTAAGAGCAAATGGTGCTCTTAAAGAGCACCAGGGCATCTATGCCTGCCTGTAAGTTCCAGTTCCATGGGGTTAGATGACCTCTTCTGGACTCCATAGGAACTATATGCAGCTAGTACACATACAGACAAGCAAGCACTCACCCTTCATACGCCACATCCCCTACACATACATGTGCATAAATAAAAGTAAATTATAAATAAATGTCTACTGTTGAATTAAAAACACTAAAAGAAATATAAATATGGATTCATGGTGAAAGTAAGATCAATGTAGTCACAGTACACTCTTGATATCCTTCCTCAGCAGTAAAGTCCCAGAAATGTTTGTACCTCATCTAGATTTATTAAGTTGTTTTATAGGTATGAGATCTGAGTGCAGTACACAATGTTTAACCTTTGTAGAAATTAAAACGACAGCAGGATAAGACACAGATAGAACAAGCAGTAATAGTAGTATCAGAGAAAGTTTCTATCAGCAACTTTGGCAAGGTCTCATCATCTTACTTGAAAGCCAGCAATTGCTGTGACTCCTTGCTGGGGTGATGTCAAGCCTGGGGAGAGAAAAAGACCTAAAGACTATGTCATCTACACCCATGTTCAGATGCAGCAAAAGTACTACAACAGCACAAAATCCTAATGGTGAACTTAAGCAAATGACTCCGTGTTTAAATTCTGGTCCTACAAGATCCTATCTGGGTAACCTTAGGCAAATGGTTCTCTCCTTTAACTTACTGATTTGCTGATTTACAAAGTAGAAGTAAAGATTTGCATGCTTCATAGGATCAATGAGAACAGGAAATACAGAAATGAAATGATGTTAGCAAATGGTCATCGTTCATTTTGTCTAAGCCAGAGTTCTAAGTTCTTACATGTATAGTATGAACATGTGAAACCCTGACATCCTAGATTATTAACAAATCACAGGTGGTTTTAATGGAGCTATGATTTCACAGTTCAGGATTGTCTACTGACTCCATTATAACTATAGTGTAATTCTGATAAAAATAAATAATATATGAAATTATCCCTAGGTTATACATATAAGGTACATATAAAGCATAAATGAATTCTGAGTTTGTGTATGGATCCTACCCCAATAATATTTTATTATGCACATGCAAATAAGACAAAATTGAAATAATTAAAAACCCCAAAATATCTCTGATCACAAGTATTCTGGATAAGAAATGTTCCTATGTCTATAAAGTCATTCAATCTTCATACGACTCACAAGGTAGGCACAATTACTTTCAACTACATTAAATCTATGGGGAAGCCAAGACACAGAGAAGTTAATGACCTTACTTAAAGGGATAGAGTTGGGATTTGAACACAAGAACACAGAGCTCTGATTTTGAACCCCATAGTTTTTGCAGTAGACACAGAAATGTGCACATAGGAAAGAAGAATAAGATAGATATGTTAGAGTGTTGCCTTGGAGCATTGAGTGAAAGGTTGGGGATTAAAATGATGAAAGCAAATTGTTTACATGTATGAAACTGTCATAGAATAAATAGAAGTTCCCAGATGACAGGAAAAGCCTGAACTGGATTTGATGTGGGGGTTTTGAAAGCTCTCTCAGGGTGTTTCCTGAAGGCAAAAAGTTACCTTGTCTGTCCCTTGTTGACCTGCACTTATTAATTCAATGCCTCCTCTTGCCACACCTTCTGCATCCACCAGAAAGAAGGGTGTACTCTTGAGATTATTCCTAACAAAGTTACTGTTTCTGGGAATGCCTTATTTACAATATCATTTTATGGGACCTTGCCTTCCACAATTGTAACTTTTAACATTTTGATTTTTTCTTATAACTCTAGAAAAAAACCTCTCCTACCCAGTTATCATCACAACTATAAGGCTGTAGAATAATTGTACCACAAATCCAATCCTCCAAAGGTACTGACCTTGCTTTTAATGGTTGAATTATTCTTTTACATTGTGAATTAGCATTCTAAAAGCCAACAATTCAATTATTATTCACCTAGCTTCTGAATCTGGTACTATTCTGTTTACTGCTGTAGTTAAGCTCTGCAAAAAAAAAGTCTGAAAAAGTTTCTTTTGGGCTTTGAATTACTTTTGTGAAGGATTCAGTTTTCTTTCCTATTTCTTCAATTCCACCCCATGCATTTAATGTTGCCATGTGGTTTAAATCCAGGGTATGCTCAAGGTATAATGTTTGCCCTTCTGTATCAGCATAATCTCCCTCCCCAAGAAGTTGGTCTTTGGAGACTTCTATGCTTCTGGTTCTGCTTCTTTGTTCTATTGTTTTAGCCTCCTCTCTCCACCATGTTTTCCACTTTAAAATGGCCCAGCCTCCAAAACAGCAGTAACCATATCTTAGCAGTCTTTAAAGGTGATCCGGTTACATAATGACTGAGAATTTAACATTTGTTTTACAAATTTTGAGTGCATACCATAAGTAATAATTGCTTCCTTGACTCTTCTTAATTCTAACATTTGTACCGGAGCCTAACTAATTTCTGTACACTTTTTATCGTTTTGTGATTTCTTTAAAATTACTGGTTATACTAATGTTGGCTGTTTGATAACCTCAGACTGTTTTTGTGTAATCTTAGAAGAAAATGTTGAGACTGGTTATTTATATTCCTCTGTTTGGGTATGAGTATCATTGTGTTCTCTCTTGACAGGCTTTTCTAAGACTTTCTTCTGGTATTCTTATTAACTGACTTTTTAAATAATAAATCAATATTTATAGTAAACAAAATGATAAATATTATGATGATAATCCCATCTTCCTATCTCCTTTATTTATCTTCTCTTTTACTGGTTCCAATTCAAACGATTTAGAGACCAAACACATTCCATTGCCTTAAAAGAATTCCTCTTTTTAACAAAATCTGATTGCCTCACCAAACTTGCTGTCGATGATTCAGATGACTGTCGGGGGGGGGGGGGGCAGTTACCTAGTGTAGTAGCAGCTGAAGGAGGGGTCCAAAAAGAAAAAAAAAAACCATAACCCACCAGGAGAAGGAGGCCACTGTTTGAAATCTCACCCAGATGAAAGTGAAGAAGAAACACGTGTGGCTGCTCTGCCTAAGGCTGGAGGCTAACTCAGAACAAAAGTCTAGCCAGCCGGTAATTACTCCTCCAGCCACGTGTTGCTCTGGCCTTCAAGTGGCTTTTTTTGGGAATTCCGTGCTCCAAAGCTGGACTCCAAGTGAAACATGAACTTTAGTATTTAATGAAAACTCAGAGCCAGATATTAGGGAAAATCTGGAATATCAGAGAACAGATCCACCCACAGTCAAGCCAGGAGGGTCAGAGAATGACCTTTAAAGTGACTCATGCCTTTATTCCTTGCACAGGAAAGTCCAAGTGGTGACCTTTGTCTTTAATCCAGTAACTCCAGAGACAGAGATCTTTCTGTGTTTCTGTGAGATCAAGGTTAACTACAATAACAGTAGTAGCCCACGCCTTTAATCTTAACTCTAGGGTTATGATGCACAGTTGAACCCAGAAGTAAAACAATTGGGCAAAGAAGATATTTAAGGCAGACATAGGCAGACAGCATGGTATTCTGTAGAAGCTATGAGCCAGGCTGAGGACTCTTTAAGATAGTTTTTGCCCTGAGAAGCTGGCTGGGTGAGAATCAGTTCTGGTCTGTTTCTTCTCTCTGATATTCCAGCTTTCCCCCAATATTTGGCTCTGAGTTTTCATTAAATACCAACTAGAATTCCTGTTTCACACTGATAGATCTGTAAATATGTTACTGTACAAATATCCTTTCAAGACCAGTATACTCTGCCCAAGCTGAGAATAGCGGATGCCATTACCCTGAAAGTGGGCCTTGTCCAGGTGTGTTAGTTATGTGCCCCATAACTTTGTTTAAGTATCTGACAGAAGCAACCAAAAAAAGGAGGAATATATTTTGGCTCCTTGTCCCTAGGGAAAGACCCATCATAGCAGAGAAACAGGGCAGCCAGAGGAGGAGATCACTGGTTATGTTGCACCTACAGTTAGGAAGCAACGAACACAGATGCTTGTGTTCAAATAGCTTTCTTGCCTCTATTTGGTCCAGGATTCCTATACATGAAGGAGTACTACCCACATTTAGTTTGGGTCTTCCTATCTATCTACACAACCTCTCATGGACATACCCATATGTTTTTAAGGGTGATTCCAAATCCAGTCAAGTAGACAAGTAAGATGAACTATCATATCAGGTTTGCCCCTTGGCAACTGAAAAGCTCTCTATCCAAGGTGATGGACCTTCTCTGAGAATGGCCCACAGTCAGTGAATGGATGAGAGAAATATGTAGCAAATGGCCAGCTTTTTGTCTGCTCTCTCAATCATAGCCTTCCTTCACCATCTTCCAAAAGAAATGACTACAGAATACGAATATAAAATTAGGTGTGAAACAGAGACACTTATACACAAAGAGAAAAAAATCAAACAAGTTTTAAAGTAAGATAAAAGCAGCCAAGGACCTTTCACAACAGGATGCCACCAAATACTTCTTTTGCAAAGGTCAGTGGAAAGGGTAGTGTTGAGGCTTCAGCTCTGTTGGCCTCATGGTACAAACATCCATACTCAGGTCAAGTTAATGATGTCCAATGATGAAGCATAGAGCCAGACATGAAGCAGTAAAGCTCTCAAGGACGTAGATTGCATTTCTTATTCTGTTTATATTTTTTCTTCCCACAATGTTTCAGGCAAAATGATCTTCAAGCCATCCAAGCATCCACAAGATCATCCGCCAAATATCATTCTTCTCCAGCCAGGCTGAAGGCCTTATTGCAAGACTTACAGACAGTGACAAAGGATTAAAGAAGATAAAATTTATGGTGGGAACTTACATAGTGCCCTATGCTTATTAAATTAGTACAAGTTTTTTAAGCAGGATTAAAGTTTGCTGAAGGTCGACACTTTTAGATAAGGGTACTTTTGACTAAGCTCCTTGCATAAAATAAGATGCGTGCGTAATAGAGAGGGGAACCTAGAATGGAGAGTATTCATTATTTTAGGAAAGACTTTATTAGCTGCTTTGCAGATGTTTTCCTGTCTAATTTGAAAATCTACTATCAATACTGCTTCGATGACCAAGAACCTGAGACAGGATAGCTCAAGGACTTAGGGAAAAAAACCAAATGCAAGCATTCTAAAATAAAAATAAACAAACAAATGTAATGACAAAATGACTCCTAATGACATTCTGCTATACTCATAGATCAGTATCTTGCTCATCCATCACCAGCAATGCATAGGAGGGGAAGAAATACAGAGACCTACCACTAGACAAGAGATACCTTGGAACATTCAGTCCTAAGTGGTATCTCACTTTCTCGATATCTCTATCAAATCTCAGGGGTTAGGTAACCCCACAGAAGAGGAGGAAGAAATTGTATAGGAACCAGAGGAGATGGAGACCCTCTAAATCACCATGATCGATACACACATATGAACTCACAAAGGCTGAGGCAGCTTGTACAGGGCTCACTGGGATCTTAGGGCCGAAAGGGGAAGAGGACACATGTTCCTCTACCAGAAACAATCTCCAATTCATAACCACTTGCAAATGAAGTATAATAATTTCCAAGGAAGTCTCACAGGGGAAACAAACTACTCTTACATGTAGGCTGCGTGCCCCACAGCAGATGCCAACAGAAAATGAGCTCATTGTCATCTTCAGAGGTTCCTTGTCTTATAATGTCATGTCAGAGCTCTTCCTTTTAAAAAATTCACTTTATCTTATTAATATTTTTCTGCTATCTTCTTATCTTACAGGTCCTTTGTATGTATATTATGGCTTTTATTTAGTGTTTTTATGAATTCCTGGGTGTGCAAGTGAGTGTGTCTCTGACATCTTCCTGTGTGTTTGTTTTGCCCAATTCAGATGTGTTAGCTTTTGTTTTCTCTTATTATATTTTATTATAAAAAAGAAAAGAAGCCTTCTGTTAAATGGCTCACCCATAAATGTAGCATCATCTGCCATTCATGCTGTCCTGGGTTGGTTTCTCCTCAGATGGCCTCTTCTCTTTAAGTCAGTGGGGACAGATAAAATAGATGAAGCCTCTTGATTATGAATTTTGTGAATACTCTTATGGGAATGTGTATTGCCTATACTCTTCAGTTGATGTCGTTATACATTTGCATGTTTGTGAAATTAGACCAGTCTAGAATTTTCTTGATTTGGATCCTCTGTTTCTTTTCCTTTTCAGCCAGGCTTTCTTCCTTTCTTACCTTTTCTTTTCTAGAAAAGTGATATTGAAGTTTCTTCCTTAATTGCTACGTTGCTTTGTTTCCTGAAACTCAGTGTGCAGAACATGTCTGTGAAAATTGAAACAAAGAAGAGTGGTCTCCACTGGCGATGCCCAAGGAATGCGGGACCCTTGACTAGAGAATGCAACACAGTCAGATTGAATTGTGGTTCAAATACCAAATCCAGTGCAGACCTGAATCATAATTTCTCCCATTTCTACAAGTGGAGCTTCTATGAAAGAAGAAAACCCACACAGGTTTTCCTCATCTGTTGGCAGACTAAGAGCGGTCTTCAGGGCAGCTCTGTAATGCAGCCTGTGGACTCCATGGCCACAGCAAGACAGGGATAGAAGGATAGCACTTGGTAAGAAGCAGACAATCCAGTTCCACACTAACAACACAACAAAACGCCTACATATGAGACTCTTACTTTGTAATTAGCTTTGTAAATATCTAAATTTGTTTCACTAAAGAATTTTATTCTACTTAGTTCATTAATTTATTAATATTTTAAATAATTGTATATTTGATTTAATAATTATCAATAGCAAATATTAAATTTTTAATATTTAAATAATAGAAAATTAGTGATAATATGGAACTTTTTAAAAATGGTAATAGATAATTCAAAAAATAATAAAAATTTTCTCTGTGTATAGACATGTAGAGGCAGTAACATAATGTGTCTTCCCCTTCCTGGATTTGATACTAGGTAAATTCAAGAAAAATAAGTGTTTCTCTAGGAAAATCTACTGAGAAAGATCTAAATTAAATCTGACTTCCTTTTTCTGATTTTAAAACCTTTTAAAGATTTACTTTGTTTTTATTTACATATGAGCCTGTCTATTTGTATGAGTGTTTGACACACATGTATCATGCCCTAAAAGGTCAGAAGACAGCCAGGATCCCTGGAGTTGGACTTGTCAGTGGTTTGTGCACGTGTTAGGGGCTGAACTCTGGTCCTCTGGAAGAGCAGTAGTCACTCTTAACTACCAACCCATCCCCTAAAATTGCCTTTTCAAATAAGACAAGTAGATAAAATTTAAAGGAATGAAGCTGATATTACAGAGTACTCAGAGATCTATCAGAGATATTATAGAGAACACAGACTGATTTTAATTACACTGAAGGCTGGCAGCAGCTATTGCTGGCCCTCTGCTTGGGGCGTCACGTGCCTGGGCTTGTACCAGGCTAGTATATTTAGGGATGTATCTGAAGAGTTCTAGAAAGTAAATAGCTTAGTGGTTTGCTATTATTTGAGCACAACTAAGAGGTTAATCTAAGTCACTAATTAATTTTACCCCACTAACATAATTAACAATGGTCTTACCATTTGGTAATAAAATTACGGCTGTTCTGCAATTTCTTTTATATAGGCACTTCGGATGGTTGATCTGTGATATTTGTCACCTGTGCAACCACCTGTGCTTGTGAGCATTATAAAATCAGTTAGATAAGCTTGCAGATATGAGGCATTTTACTCTGTTAGTCCCTAAACCTTGTGGCCTTCTCCAACTCACCTGAATACATTGCCCTAAATAATTATACAAAAACACTCCAAACACTATAGACTAGGTTTCTATAGAGCATTAAATAAAACTCTTTTAAAGACTGGGTTTCTCTGTGTAGCTTTGGCTGTCCTGTCTACACATTCTATCGACAAGGCTGGCCTGGAACTCACAGAGATCTGCCCGTTCCTGCCTTCAGGGCTGGGATTAAAGGTGTGCACCACCAATCTCTGGCTACTTAAAACTCTTAATTGCGTGCAATCCAATAATTTTGGATTAGCAAAAAAATCAAGCCATTTACCCAGATTTCCTCAACTGACATGCCCCTACGTGCTCAATAAATCCATGGTGCATTCTTGCCCAACTGTTGTTCTACTACTATAACCCTTTGTCATGGAAATATCATCTATTTTTAAGCACCGCAAGCTTAGAAGTCCACTTCTGGTTTATGGAAGTACTCCAAAACTTGTACCAAGAACTAAGATTGACTCAATAATTCCAAGCAAATCTTGCTAAGCATTTTCTTCACTGCTGCACTCTATTGCTTAGCCCAGAAGAGACTTTGACATTCTTTCTACTTAATGCTACAGAGAAATTCTAGTAATTCCTAGATATTTTAGTAATTCCTAGATATTCCTGATACCCTAGACATTCCCATATCATTCAAAAGCAAGAGTCCTACTCAGCACTTCCAGAGAAGAGAGGGGTGGGCCCTCGCAGGTTCTATTTTCTCTCAAGTCCAAGATTTGTGGTAGGCAATGGTATGTGGTGATTTTCATCTGCCAAGAGGAAAAGGCAGGTGGTGAGATAAGATCTTTACAAACAAACCAACAAACAAAAATAACCAACCAGACAAAAACACAAACCAATCTAAGCTTAACAAACAGAAAACAATACTAACAAATAACTGTAAAAGCAAATGAATAAAAAAGCAACAACAAAAGCCTTGCACTTGATGGTCTGTATACTGCATGGATACTCAGAAAGAGAAAATGGGCAGGGTACAGAAAGCTAAGGATTCCTGATGTAGATGTCGATGTAAGTCCTCTGTTGTGTTGATGCATGCAACCCCTGCCGTCTCTCATAAGATAAGGGGTGATTCTGATAGTCAGCTTCCCATCACTGTGATTAGAAACCTGAGACAAACATCTCAAAAGGAGAAAATGCTCATTTTGCCATTTAATTTCAGAGGATTTTCTCCATGCCGCCCCAAGTTGGCTTTGAGCCTGTGCAAAGTTTCACAGCACAGCAGAAACATGTGCAAAGATGATTTCATAAAGGCAGCTGGGAAGCAGAGAGAGACAAGAGGCCCTGGTTGCAATGTCTACCTCAAGGCCCACTCAGTTCTACCCCTTAGAAGTGTCCTCACTCCTCAGTGCCATAAGATGATGGTCCATCCTTTATACATGAGCCTTTGCAGGCCATTCAAGATCCAAGCTACAACAGTAATGATTGGTAATTAAGTGTTCCCCAAGCTACTGAATGTTTGTCTTTTCGCTTGTAGGCCAATCAGTGAGAGACCATTGTCTCATAAGGGCTGCCATATACTTACTGTTTAATGTACTGATGGAGTCATAACTTGATAGCATCCTTAGGGCATGGTGGAGATATGAAGAAGGCCAGATAGGAGGAAGTGGGTCACTGTGGGGTATGTCTTTGAAGGGTATACCTTCCACTCCCACCTCTATTTCTTACCACATGATGAGTATCTTTGTTTGACACAGTTCCTACTGCCATAATGTCTGGCTCACTTCAAGTCCAAAGATATGGACCCAGCCCATCATTGACTGAAACAGGGAGCTGAAGCAATCAATTTTTATTTTAGGTTATTATGTCTAGCATTTTGTCTCACTGGAGATAAACTGTTATAATGCGTATTTGCATTAGCTGTTAGTAAGGTATGTATCTTCCATATATGGTCTGAAAGAAGTAACAGTATGGCAGAAAATGAGAAACTGTCATAAGCACCTAGTCCTAAATTAAGCCTGCCACATGAATGCAGACCTATAATCCCAGAAGCAGGATCTTGAGTAGCTTTGGAAGTCAAGAAGCAGAAAGAAGCAAATGGCCATCTCAATTTTTCCTTTGTATATAGCCCAGGATTCCAGCCCAGGGAATGGTGAGTTTTCCCACCTAAACTAACATATCAAGATAATCACCAGGCATGACCAGATGATTCCATAGCTCATCACATTAACAACCAAAATAGTCACAGATGTTTTCTGTGTCTTCCTAATGACAAAACCATTATGAGAAAGCCTAATGTATCTGTGTTTCTTTTATGAGTAAGATATGCTTCTGTAAGTATTTGGGATATAGTAGAATTTCATCATGGGTTGCAAACAGCTTTATAATATTCCTAGCAAAATGACACTGCTCATTGTGTCAGATTCCCTGGTCAGGTTCCAATTATCTAGTGAAGAAAGCTGGCTCAATTTTCATATGTCATCTGAAGCTGGCACACCAGCAGAGACAGGTCGTTGGCTTGATCTCATCTTTCCACTGAGTAAATGCACGTGTTACTCCTTCAGCTACAAGCCTCACCAAGTACCACATATATTATTCCAGGTTCCATATTCTTGTGTTCTCTTATCCATATTTAGTCAGTGTTTGGTCCCTATTATATTGGGCTGCTGTTCTGATTAGTTAACAATCAGCAGATGATGGTGACTCACAGATGGCTACTACAGAGTGGGAAGGATTCCTATTGACACTTCTTGGCCTTGGAAGACAGCTTCGGACTGCAGGAAAGTGCTCGCTCAGGCCAGGGCTAAGACCATATAAGTAACTGGACCTGAAGATTCCACAAACAGGGACTCAGTGAGGGATCAAATTGCTCTTGAGATGAATTTGCCTATGGTTAATAGACTGGTTTTTTTTTTTTTAATGCAGAGAGACAAGAGACAAGATCAAGGTAATTGTGTTTCAAGGGTATTTGTGATTGAAAGACAACCCAATAATCTTTGAGAGTGCTGTGCATAGTCTCAGGAAATTTCATAGTCTATAGGTATTGTTTTAGCAAGATTTAAAGGTTCTTAAGGCTCCAGGTAATTTTCCTCAATGTACCACAGTGATAAGGAAGAAGGGTTCCACTGAGCAATGTCAAGTGTGGATAGGTAGTTTCCTCTAGAATATATACACTAACACTTTCAGCACTCTGAGGGGACACGCTTTCTTATTATTGCCTGGCATAATAGTTTGAGTGACAAAAGTCCTCGATAGGCTCAAGTATTGAACACTAACTTCCTAGTTGTACTGTTAGGAGGTAGAGCCTAGCTGGAGGAAGCAAGACTCTAGCAGAGAAGTTTGAAGGTTTATAAGCATTTGCCATGTCCCGCTCACTCTCTGTGTTTCCTGTGTGGAGGTAGCTTCCTACTCTTGATGCTTCCCCGGGCTTTTCTTGACATGGGGACTCTATAGTTTGGCACCATTTGCTAGATACTGCCTTTCTTCCTTAAGATTTTCCTTTTTGGTCCCTTTCCCTTGCTGTTGGTCATGGCATTTTATCACAGCACCAGAAAAGTAACCAATACACTATGAATGAACCTTACTCACCAGCCAGACTCATTTGAAGAATGCCTTACCAGAGAAGCAGTCTATGGCATCTTTCTCTGCTATTCCATTGCTATTTCTGCTTGTGTGCTCCCCTCTCCCTGCTCCCAGAAAATAAACATAAGGTACTCTTCTACTTCATTTCCTTTTCCTTAGAACATCTGTATTTTTATAATTATGTCTACAACATCTACCCTTGTACTAGACACTTTAAGTTCTGGGAAATGAAACACAATACCAATTGACCATAAAGACTAAGGCTTACATTAATTATAACAATTAAGGAAAAAAAAGTAAATGAGCACGGAATTAGTGGTGAGCGCCTATAATCTCAGCACTTGGTAAAAACAGGAGGGTCTCAGGTTCTGGATCCTAGTGGGATCCTCTCTCAAAATCAAACCAAGCAAGTAAATAGACAAAAATAATTAATGAGTGACTGCTCTTGATACTGTACCACTAGAATCCTCGAAACTATGAAGCAGTTGTTTGCTGATTTTTATAGATGTATCTGGGGAACTAGTAGTTTTTAGGCAGAGGACCTCAAACTGTACTATAAGGAGATTTCTTGTCCTCTGGTAGAAAATATGTGTCTGTAGTTGGAAGTTTCTGTCTTGATAAGAATCTCTCAAATAATCAGCAGCTACTTCCCAAATATTGACTTGGAAGCTTAATATTATAGTAACTGCTGGGCCAGTAGCTCAGGCATATTACTATCCAGCTCTTACACTTAAGTCAGTGCTCTTACACTTAAGTCAGTGCTTCCAAGAATTCTCCCTAGATTTATACCTCTGCCTATACTTCCTGCCCAACTACTGGCCAACCAGCATTTTATTAAACTAATACCGATGACAAATTTTTATAGTGTACAAGAGCAATATCCCACATGTGTCTGTGATTGTTGATACAAAATGACAAACTTGAAAATAATAAACTAACTGACTACTTAACAAAACGTGAGTGTGAGTGCCAACGAACATATGCAAAGTATTCAAAATTATTATTTATCAGGGAAATTTATATTTTAAACACATAAGAGAATGTTACTCCTGTAATGATTAGTTTTATACAACTCACATCAACAGGTTCTAGTCAAACATGAGCAGTTGTGACTTTCAAACTTCACTAGTGGAAATAAAGTACTAGAACCACTTTGCAAAAATAGTTTGTCAATTCAGTTTTAGTAAAGACAGTAATATGCTTATTCTATGACTCAGCAATTCCTCCTTGAGATATTTACCCATTCTAAGAAATGTCCACCACAGGCCTTCCACATAAGTGTTCATAAAAAACTTCACTTACAATAGTTTAGGGGAAAAAGAAACAGCTCAGGTGTATTTATACAGTGAAATAAGATTCAGCAAAGCAAAAACAATCAGTAAAATCCCCACAAGTTACTGATAAATAGAAATATAAATAGATGAATGTCAAAACAGCATGTGGGGGTTCAATAAAAACTTCAGAAGTTTCGGAGATATCAGAGGGAATCTATCCACAGTCTATGTGGGTAGTTAATAAAAGCTCCAGAAGTTCCGGAGCTCTAACCACAGTCAGTCTAGGAGAATCAGAGAGTGGTGATTCACAGCATATGGAGTATCCTGTGAGTGGTGACCTATGCCCTAATCCCAACTGAGTCCAGGTCATTTTAGATTATAGAAGGAATTCCAGGCTCCCAAGCAGGCAGTGGTGGGGCCACACCTTAACTTACCATAAGAGTATTTAAGGCGAGGATAGAAAGCTGGGGAGAGGAAGCCAAGGGAAGCAAGGCTGAGGAAGCTGGAAGACAGCTGGGTAAGATCTGACTGTGGTGTTTCCTCTCTCTAATATCTCCGACTTCCTCAGAGATCTATCCCTGAGTCTCATTTATTTGTGCAACAACAGCATACTGAGGAAAACACAGCCCAGGGACTACAGTGTGTGGGAAACATTCATGCCCCAGAGATATCAGGCTGAAGTCACTCAAGCTGGCCCACCTGAGACTTGCGTTTTGTCTCCAACTCAGTATATCAGCACATGCATATAGACAATTTTCTGGTAGTATGATTCCAACAGTGTTTGACTAACACAATTGAAAGTAAGAAGTTCCCAAGTCCCAAGGCTGTGTTCATTGGAAATTGACTCATAAAAGCTACAGAATAGTAGAAATATTTTATACCTTATGTCAGATGATGATAAGGCATGGAATACAAATGTAAGGTCTGTGCGTTTGGGCTGATGAGTGACTTAGTGAATAAAGGAACTGCTTGCAGACCTGTCAGCTGTTGGTGAGTTCCATTGGCAAGAGCCCACTTTCTAGCAAGAGATAGTAACTCCAAACACATAGTTTGGAACGTGTACCTTAGGATACCCACCCACATGTATACACACACATACATAATTTTAAAATTTTTGTATTTTGCTATATGCAAACTACATATTAAAATTAAGTAACAAATATTTGTAAACTGTCAGCTAAGTGTCCAGGGCTGTCCTAGCTCAGCAGATACAGGGGTCTAAGTTTCTTACTTCTGAATTACTAAAGCCTGAAATGTATGAGGTATTCTTCAAAGCAAATAATTAATACATTGCTTTGGACAAGTTGAACTCCATTGGAACCACCCTACTTTAAAAGAGATTGGGTATCATCATATAGATGTCCTGAGATGGAAAAAAGGATCTTAGCCAGGTCAACTTAGACTGTTATTAGGCCAAGCTAAATGAAACTATAGAAATTCAATGTGTCCTCTAGAAGAAGAAAACATATTTCTTTCAGGCAAAATATCTTCAGGCCCCAGAATAAACACAAATAATATAAGGGAACTCTGGAGTCTGACTACTGGGCAGGGAATATACTGCATGGGTTAATCTTCAGCACAGAGTATAGGACAAGAAAGAATTTAATGAGGAGGGCTGACAGAGGAACTTGAGAAAGTTGGAGATAAAAAACCATTTGGGGTCCAGGGAGAAAACTGCCTGATTCATAGTGGAGGGGTGTCAAGAGCGCCCGCAGTGATTTTTGACTGAGAGGCACATTCAAGGACACTGTGTGTTAACTTGGACATGGCCGGAAGTCATTATATGTTGGCAGAATGTTCTCTTTTTAAACCTGTGATTGCATTCTACAGATAGAGCCACCGTCTGTGATTAGTGCACACTTCAAAGTAATATTTTAGAGGGGAAAAATTAGAAATGCTAGAAATCTGGAATCTCTCTTTGAAACACAAGTTAAAAGTAATTTAAGTGAAAATACACTGATTAAAACAGCCCTGTTTCAGATTTTTGAAGCATGCCGAGTCTTACTGATCAAATCTCTCCTTTATTTAATATAAACCACACCAAGATCAAGAGAACCAAGCAGAAGCTGTGTGATAAAACTCAGGAACTATTTACAGACCCTCAAACAGCTTCCCCGATAGCCTCCTGAAAATACTTAATAAGTCTGTAATAATCAGTACATGATCCCCAAGAAATAACAATAAGAAGCAGCTGCTCTGTAGCAAATCCAAGTTACAGTAGGGATTAATTCTAAACTCAAGTCATATTTAGTCAGTTTTCATTTGGGGCAACAAGGAGAATACTTGCCAGGCTCTGGAGCAATTATGTATTTGTCAAAACAGATGAAACATAAAATGTTCATTTTGTTTTCCTCTTGGATAAATATTTCTGTGGGACACAGACTCCTTTAATGTTGGAGTAATCCGTGAGGAAGGATGGCTCATGCTTCTGTGCCTACCCTTCCTGTTCCACTTTACTGTTTGTACTTTGAAAATTTCTTGCTGCAGCTGAATCTCTTCCCCATCCTCCTGTCCTCCTGCATTCACTCTCCAGGATCACAGATTGTGTACGCAATGATGCTGTGGCTTGTAGGTAAAGCAATTTCTGAGAATTTAATTCTGGTGGGTCTGAGGAGGAGCTAGCTCAGTCTGTTGGACGGTGGTGATAAAAGTGAACGCCTCAAATGTCCACACATTAAATGTTGGTGAGTAACCTAAGCAGAAGTCATCTAGTGAATTCCCAATAGCGCTGACCATAGGCCTGGATGTCTACGTGTCCCGAAATTTCTTACCGGTTTCCAGGCTGCTCATCCATAACCAAAGCTATGATAGCAAGGGTAACATGTGCTCTCTGTGGGGAGTCTGATCTGCTTCTGACTGTTTGTTATTGTCATCCTGTTCTTGATCATGTAATTGCAGAGCATGTAGCCTTCGGTAGACCAAGGCAGCCAGGCTACATATATACTGTCAAATTCAATAGCATTGTATGTGATGTGTCAAACATTTGTATGGCACAAAGAGCAGATATTTGAAAGATTTGCTTATTGTTATTGAAATTTTATAACACCCATGAGCTGGGTTTGCCCAAAGGCTTCTAGTGTGGCAACCCCCCCCCCCCCCATAGGCAAATCTGGCTTTCTTTTTTTTCCTTCAACCAGAAATAGATACATTGATCTTGTCTTCATTGTTTTTCTACTGATTATCTTAAGTTTTTGTGCCCCACTTCCTGCTGAGTACAGTTATTCGTAATGTGGCAGAAAGGGCTGATAGCCTTCTGTTTGTGGGTCATTTTCTGTCTTCTATTCCTAGCTTACTTTACTGGCTACATTGGCCATAGCATCTCTGACTTGATAACCTACAGGGAGTGCAGACCATAACAGAGTAATCTCAAATCTGAGCCGTGGTGTTGCAGACAGCCCTTGTTGGCAGTGTGTGGAATGACAGTGTGTATAAGGCAAAGTGCTCACATTGCATGTTCAAAACCACAGTGGGAGTGATGGTGCGTGATTCCTGACAAGCAAATGCTGCCTGGAATAGCTCGGGCTCGTTTGATTCTGAATTAGTCTTTGATGGCGGTGTGCTAGAAAGTTTTTAGGGTTGCCATTTTTCTCAGTCTCCACACTCAGTTACATGACATCATGTTGGGTGGTGACCCACAAGTTTAGAAAGCTAAATCTAAACAATACAGGATCTTAATTTAATTACAGATAAAAAGCTCCTTTGTTGTATGGCGCAGCATGTTTAAGGTTCCAGGATGTATCTGGGATTATATGATACAAGTATGTTTACAATTATGTAAACAAATAAGACCAAAGAAGCATTTCTTTGAAGAAGCAATTAACAGTTGTCTCTGAGCCCCAGTAATCAACGTTATTAGGAGATTCCACCTTCATATTTGTTCACACTTTATGGCTCATGTCTTCCACCTTGCACTGTAATTAGATTTTTAGCATTTAAATAACTTAAAATATAGGAGCCTATAGCCTCTCTGCCTATCAGTCCTGCCTATCACACTATATACACGCTGAGTCTGCAAGTCTATTACAGGAATAGTAACTCTTTCCACATCAAATTTGGCCTTCAGAGTATTCAATGAAGCCTTTAAGCATGGGTCCAGGCTCCCTATAGACTTTTGTTTGCAGCCCATAGAGAGTTCAGTCATCAGAAATACTACCATGAATGGTCTGGAACATGACCTAAGTTCCACAGAGCTCTTTCTCTTCTGAATGCTTGTTTCTAGAAAGTCCTTCCTGCCATTTATGTGTGTGTCCATGTGGGTGTGTGTCCTCCAGTTGTCCATTTTTCGAGTGCCCAATCAGTAACTATCTTCTCTCATTGCACAGTCCCAGAATCTAGCTGCCTATTTGTTCAAAAATAGAATGTATTTTGGGGGGAGTTTATTCTGTTATAAGATCCACATACAATGCATAAAACCAAGTCTTCATATACGCAGTTATTATATTTGACATTTTCAACTGCCCTAATCTTTTTTCTTCTTATTATTTTAAGAAAGTAGAAAATGGAGTTAAACTTCAGCATGAGGCTTTTCATCTTTAGAATTCTTCAGTGTTTATGGGGATGATTTCGGTTGCTGTTGTTAATTCTTTCCTATCTAATGTCAGCTCTGCTTCTCCATTCTTACTTTTCCTCACAAACAAAACCTCATGTTATGCTCTTGATAAGGTACTAGTTATCCTTAAGAAGCTTTATAATCATGCTAACTCAAGCTATAGCACATGAACTTGAACTGTGACTGCATAAACATACAGCAATGACAATGTCTCACATGAGAGTGTCAGTCAGATTTTTATTGTTTTAACAAAACCCACTCAATGAAACTTCTAAGTAGAGAAGGTTTATACTGTGTGTGGTTTTGTATGGTTTAATCCATGCTAGAGTTAAGCCTTTTTCTCTAGGCTTTTGGAAAGATATCAGAAGCACATGGTGGCCAAAAGGTCCTTACTGGAGTCAAGGAACACAAGAGAGGAAGAGGAAGGACTTGAGGTCAGTGCTGCAGTCACATTTAAAATGTTTTATTACATATATGTGTGATTGTATGTATGTATGTGTGTGGGGGGAGTCATGTGCATGGAAGTCAGAGGACAATATAAGAAAACTAATCCTCCTTTTCTGCTGTGTGGGTGCAGCAGCTCAAACTCAGATCGCCACTCCTGGTCGTCAACGCTGCCTCCAGCTCAGCTGTCAAGCTGGTCTACACTCATCTTTAAATTAGGCACTCCCCTCTCCCACCTGCTACCTTGAGCTGAACCCACTAGGTTCTACACTGAGAAGGTCCACTATCACTGAATAAGTACCTCACTAGAAAGCATGTCTTAAGACATAGGCCACTGTGGAGGGGCTGGAGGGCTTAGAGACCCAAACTAGTTAGGCATGGGGACTGATGCCTTTAATCTCAGCATTTGGGGGGGGGGGCAGAGGCAGGTGGATCTCTGTAAATTTGAAGCCAGCCTGGTCTATAAAGTGAGTTCTAGGACATCCAGGGATGTTACACAGAGAAAACCTGTGTGTGTGGTGGTAGGGGAGTGGGGTCGGGGAGTGAGGGATGGGGAAATGGGGGTGATACAACATGAAAATCTATCAGTGATTAATGGCAAGAAGCCATCATGAGAAAGATACATTTGATTTCAGGGATGTCATCATGTGAAAAAGTATTCATCTCCAAATAAAAGGGGCAACAGTACAGCATCCTCCTCTACTGGCATGATCAATCCCCTGCTGTTCAGTACATGTTTTAGCCACACTCCACCCCTTGCACTTTGTGGGATAGCTACACCCAAATTGCTAATTCTTTATATATGTAAGGTATTTGAGGCCTTTGGGCATGTCTATGGTGTGCACTCTCCCCGGAAGACCTTTGTCCTCCCTCTCACTGGCTGTAGCCACACTTGCTTTCAAGGCAGAGTTGACATACTTGCTCACATGACTGGAGAAGCTTTCTTCACAGCACATAGTTCCTTCCTTATGCTCTCCACCCAAACTGGTGCTTAGGCCAACACAGAAGACCAGACATCACTTCTGCTCTGCTCAGTGTCCTCAGGAGTAGAAATCTGGCTTTCTATTTTTTGACTCCTCAATGCTCTGGATAGTATTGACATGTAAGATATAGTGACTGGAGTTACGTAGAATGCCAGATGCTCACCAGCTGTCAGTCCTCTGAATGAGGGGTAGTTTTTGCTGTAGAACTTGTTGCTGAGGGCAGTCAAAACAAGTCAAAATCTTGTTTAAAAAAGGTGACAAGATCCACAAAAAGCTGAAGAAGAAATACTTAAACCTGTTCAAAGTTACACGGACCACCAGCATGTCAATAAGCTACTCAGGAGACCCTGTGTTGAAGAGTCACAGTGCTTTAAAATAGATTGTCATTTGGCAAAGGTGTACAAAGTTCTAAGTAATTAATTCTCTCATCAAATAAGAATAATGTTTAATATATCAGTTAAAACCTTTCAGGGAGACAGGTATGGTGCCTGAAAAGTCAGGACTTAAAATGCTGAAGCAGAAGGATTGTCATGATTCTGAGGCCAGATTGGAATACAGAGCAAGCCCTGGTATTGCTTGGGAGTATTCTCTCAAAATAAAACAAACAAAATGATAGTGAATAAAAGGTTTATACAGTATAATCATTCTGGAAAGTGGGTGATAAGTCTTAGCTTTTTCTAAAGTCTCCATAATATTTGGAAGACAGTAAAAGCTTTCATTAATATTGTACCAACTACATATTTGAGGTAAAATTATAAAAAATAACCAGAAGAATAAATTACATTTCACTGAAATCTTCACAGTAATCCGAAGAAAAATAATTAACATCAGAGAAAATACTTAGGAAGAAAAACAGAATAGATAAGCAAAATAGTATTACAATAGAAACTAATTCAAATATACCAGTAGTTTACTACATATTTTGAAGTACATATATATAAGTGTTCTAATCTCATAATGAATATCAAGTGAATAGTAAGAAAAATCCATGGTGGTGTTTACAATAAACTTCATGATGATGTTTCCTTGGGCGACAAAATTTAATTCTGTCATAGAAAGATGTAGGAAAGTTTTTAGTATTTGTTATCCTCCCTCATCTGTCTCCTCTTCCTCTTCCCTTCCCCTTTGCCTTTCTTCCTTCCTCTTTCCTCCTCTCCTCTCCCCCTTTTCTCTTTGAGGGTAACTGTTATTATGTATCTCAGGCTTCCCTCAGTATGCATTTCTCCCAGCCCAGTCTCCTCCGTGATCAGTTACAGACTTAAACAGTGCTGTGTTTTATTTTCATCGGAATAGAACATACATTGATTGTCTATGTTTCCCTTCTTTGTTGTTCCATTGTGTGTGTGTGTCTGTGTGTGTGTGTGTCTATGCAACTGCATTTATTATGCTCCCAAATATTTTGCAATAAACTTCAAAACAAAATGATTACAAATTGGAGAAGAGTCCAAGATAAATAATCATGGAAGAGTTGTCTAGCACATGAAAATCTCATTTTAGGAGGAGAGCATATATGGTATATAACTTGAAATGCCAGACTATTTTTAGTTGTATGTGGAGATTTATTTAGCTTGTCATACTTTATTTGCTTTTGGAATCAATGTTTTTAGTTGCTCTTCTAGTGTTTATTTCCACTTACTGTCAAGACTTACTCCATCAATTAAATTGAAGCATCTCATTAAAGGTACACTTTAGTGTTCTATTTTTTGTAAGATGAGTGATTTAATATCCCTCACTAGTCTTTCATTTCACTCCTCATGTCTGGAGCCCTTGGCCTTGTTACTCATGTCAGGTGTATCTGTGCAGCTAAGAGACCTTGTCACACAGACCACTCCCACTTCGATTCAGTACCACCTTGTTGCTTGTAGAGAGCCTTTTATTTTTGTCTTTTGCATCTACTGTATCCACTGCGTGCCTGGTCTTGCAGGGCACATTTGGGGACTATGTTGTTGTTTTGGGTCTTATTATCCCTTTATGATATTCAGCTTGTTTGAATAACTAGCAAGAACACTGGTCTAAAATATTACATAGCTGAGCCCAGGGCCAAAGACCTCCACCTGCTTGGAGGCTGAAATAGGAGGATGCTAGTTCAAGATCTTCCTGGGCTCAGAGAAAGTTCGTAAGCAGGTAGAAAGAGGCTTGAGTATCTAGCAGAGTGGCAACCACTTGCCTGGCATATGAGAGGCCCTGGGGTCAGGCTCCAACACCAAACATACAAAAATAAAGGTCATTGAATAGATTATTTTGACAGTGAAAGGAAGCATTCTCCACATTGAAACCTGAGAGGGCAAACAGTAATAAGAACAGGCCAACTACAGAAACAAAATAGAAACTCCACACTGTTCTGGGTTCTCATAAGAACAAATATTCTAATGTGGGATGACATGAGCTGGGATTCTTTGAGATCCATCTGTCTATACAATCATTTTAAAAGAGTCTCCTAATCTTACTTTTACTCATATTAAGGAAAAATGGCTTCTTTTGGAAATATATTCTAGTGTCCTATACCTCATACCAAAATTATTGAGCCAGTGATCTCAAGGAGAAACTCTCTGGCTTCCAGGCTGTTTTTCTAGCATAACATGAGTCTCTAACAATATCCACTATATAGCATTTGTAAAGGTATTTTTTTCAATCTCAGTTTTTAATATTTTCCTTGTAATATATTCTTTCCTTCTAATCATGTCAGATTATCCCCACTTCTCCACTCACTCATCTCTCTGCCATTTCTTTCTCTTTATATTTAGAAAAATAAAACAGAAGAGCAAATAGACAAAAGACATAAAATCTTCAAAAAAATATTTCAAAGGGAGACACAACACACACACACATACACATACACACACACACACACACACACACAAACACACAAACTCACAAAAATGCCAAGTTCGAAACCATGTTTAGGCAAGAACAATAAGATTAAATATGCCTAAACAAAATAATGTGAGACATAAAGCATCCAAGAATACCATTTGAGTTTATTTTGTGTTGGCCATCGATTTCTGGCTGACGGACCTATTCTTAAGTCTGGCTAATATTACCAGTGAGACTCCATTTAAAAAACCTATTTTTTTTCCTTTGCAAGCAGTTGTTTATTGCAGGTAGCTTTTTGGTTAGGGGTGGGGTTGAGTGTCCACTTCTACCTTTCAGCACTAGGACTTGTCTAATTTGAACTTGGGTGAATTGTGTGCATGCTGCCACAGTCTCTGTCTGTTCATAAGTGCATCCGTCCATTATAGTAAGAGTTTCTGGCCTGGCCTACCCCTGAGATCTGGATCAGCAGTCCCAAATAATCACACAAAGTCTTATATTAATTACATGCTGTTTGGCCTATGGCTCAGGCGTATTACTTGCTCTTATTCTTAAACTGGCCCATGATTAGCAAACTGGCTTAGTACCTTTTCTCAGAGCATCTTTGTCTTCTTTTCTCTGCATCTGCCTGGCATCTCTGCTCTGATCTTCCTCTTCCCAGAGTTTTCTTAGTCTGGTAGCCTTGTCAATACTTCCTGTCTTGCATTCTGGCCAATCAGTATTTTATTAAACCAGTAGAAGAGACAAATATTTACAATGTACAAAAGCATAATCTCACAGCATTGCCCCTGTCTCTGATTCTTTGTTCTATTGTTTTAGCTTCTTTTTTCCACCATATATTCCATTGTAAAAGAAGACCAGCCTCGAAAACAGCAGTAGCCTTATCTGACCAGTCCTTGGGGATAATTCTGGTTACATGTTGACCAGGAATTTAACATTTGTCTTACTATATAGTATAACTGTATACTATATGCAATGATAACACTCTACTATAAGTGATGATTGCTTCCTTGACTCTCCTTAAATCCAACATTTGCATCAGAGCCCAAATAATTTCTGAACAATTTTTATCATTTTACAATTTCTTTAATGTTACTAGATACACTAATGTTTGCTGTTTGAAAGCCTTAGGTTGAAAGACTTTTTTCTTGGAATTCATATTAGCTGGCTTTTTAAATGATAAAACAAATAATCAAACACATAAAATTCAGAAACATTATGATAATAATCCCATCTACATCAGTTATCTTCTCCTTTACTGGTTCCAGTTTCAAACTGTCTAGCATAATATCAAAAAAAAAAAAAAAAGACCAACTACCTTCCATTATACTAATCTTTCTCATTTTTACTGTGGGAAAAAGTTCTCTCTCTGCCTTAAAGCATTTCCTTTTTTTATGAAAATCCAATTTACTCACCAAACTTGTCAATGACAATTTAGGTGACTGTGAAGTGGGCAGCTGCCTAGTGTGGTAACAGCCCAAGAAGGGGCCCAAGAGAGAGAGAGAAAAAAAAAAGAAAAAACACAACCCACCAGGAGAGGGAGGCTGCTGTCTGAAAAACTTACTCAGATGAACATGGAGAAGAAATACGTGTGGTGGGCGCTGCTTACAGCTGAAGACTAACTACTAACAGAAAACCAAGCCAGCTGGTAGTTACTCTGGCCATGTGTAGCTCTAGTCATCAAGCAGCGTTTCCTGCAAATTCATGCCCCAAACATTGAGTACCAAATATTTCACAAATTCTAGTTAGTATATAATGAAAAACAAGAACCAGATATTTGGGAAACGCTGGAATATCAGAGAAAGGAAACAGACCACAGTCAATTCTTACCCAGCCAACTTCTCAGGATGAACAGGGCAAATGCTATCTTTAAGTCTTTATCCTGGCTTGTCACTTCTACAGAATGCCTGTATCTCTGCCTCCTTCTGCCTTAAATATCTTTCCCACCCAGGTTCAACTCCGCATCATAATCCTAGAGTTAGGATTAAAGGTGTGAGCTACTACTGCTTGACTGTTTGGCAATGAACTCACAGAGGTCCAGAAAGATTTATATCTCCTGAGTAATGGAATTAAAGGCATGAGTCACCATTCTCTGACCTTCATGGCTTGACTGTAGGTAATTCTGTTCTCTGATATTACAGGCTGATTTTATTAAATATACAATAAAATCCATTGTGGATGAAACACATGGTTTCCTTGAAATCATCCATCATCTCTAGATTTTATATTTCTTCTGCCTCTTCTTCCACTTAACTCCCTGAGCCCCTAAAGAGAGGCTTTTGCTGAAGTCCCATTTAGGACTGATTGTTACAAAAAACTCTCACTCACTCTCTGAACATGGTCAAGTTATAAGCCTCTGTGTTAGCTTTCACCTACTGCAAGCGGAAGATTCTCTGATGTGGCTAAGAGAAGCATTGTTAGGATTCATTTTATTGTTATGTTCCTTGAACAGCATTTCATTTTCCCTTGGAACTATGACCTATCCAGTCTCCGGTTCTCACCCACTGGCGAAGTGTCAGGCATGAGTTCCATCTGTGGAGTTGCTTGAGATCCAACTAGAGTGGGGTTAGTTGCTCCCAAGGATTTGTGCTTTTCTGTGCCAGGATTTCTTTCAGACAGATCACCACTGTAGATTATCAATCAAGTTTGTGTCTAGACTGATGGCCACTCTCTCTTCTGTTAGTACACAGGTTACCTTACATTCCAGCACTATGACTCTAGGCACTGACTAGAGGTCTCTGTGTTCAATGTGATATGTAAGTGTTGTCTTCAGCGATAGGGCATTACGATCATTGGGGGTAGAGTTTTAAATAAAGCTCAGGGAGAGCCCTCAGTAAATGACCTCCTCTTTTGATATTCACAAATGATATCTCATCACTGACTTTCTAGAGGAAGTGGGCATCTCAAACTTAAGAAATGCTAAAATTCATCTTATTTGTATTAATTACTATTATTTTGGTTTTTCCAGACAGGGTCTTTTTCTATAGCAAAGGCTGGCTTGGCATGCTCTGTGGTTCTTCTGACTCATTCTCTCAAATTCTGGGATTCCTGGCAGGTACCATTACACCCATTCTATAATGTGTTTTTAAAAAGGAAAAGGCTGGGGAGATGACTGAATTGATAAAGATGCTTCCTATCAAGCCCGAGGATGCACGTATTGGAAGGAGAGAATGACTGACTCCCAAAGTTGTCCTCTGAGATCTGTAAATGCTCTGTGGTATGCTTGTTTTCCCTCTGACAACCTGACACACTGAACAAAAATAAAACAAACATTATTTAATTCAGGATAGAAGATATAAATAAAGATACCCAACTTTGACCTACAATGTCTGTATGAGTACCTATCCACATGTATATACACTACATATGCACACACACACACGTGGACATGCACACACACGCACACACACTTATGCTCATATATATACACACACACATATACACACTATAAAAATAAAATTCTGATGAGCTCCAAGTTCTTATTCATATTATTATTTTAATTTTTGCCTTAAATGTGGCTTGTTATTTGTATAATACAATATATGCCTGCATGTGTTTGTATAAAAATGTATCTTTTTCAACTTGATATAATAAGTAATTTTGTGTATTTGAGTACAATAACATTATTTTCTCCCTTAGACATTTCTGCATTTCTGGTATTTTATTTCTATTTTGAACATCTTTTATTGACACATAATATCTATGCTGATTTCTATATTTCTCAAATAAGGGCCAAATAAACGTAGGTATCTCTATAGCAATACATGTCTATAAACAGAATGTATTTGCAAATTAAATACAAAGCCAGGAAAATTCAAATAGATGATATTCATTACTGTTATTTTGTTGGAAATGGAACTGGGCACTGTAGTGCAAATTCATTTGACATCTTTTGACTTTGGCATGCCTTAATTACTGGGTGTTATGTGATACTTCGCATCTGTCATTATTCAGAATCAGTCTGAATTAACTTAAAAGCAGCATGTCATTAGCAAACAGCATTGTCCTCAAGCTTTCCTCAGCTGCTCAGCTATGATATAATGGGTGCTGATGCTGGCTTCCAGGGGAGGGCAAACATGAGCACATACCCTGGGACAAGTGTTCAGTGGCGAAACCCTCCAAGTAAGCCTGGCTACATTAGCTTTTAAGATAATCATCAGAATAAGTGAAAACAGAATTAAAACACATTTGTGAAAAGCTTGCAAATCTCCCCAGAGAGCTGCAGAGGTCTCAGTTAAGAAGCCCTAATATTTCTTTCTTGAAATTGACGAATTATTTGTTACTATGCAAGGGAACCATGTAAGACAATAGCTCAGCAATTTTCCTGATAAATTCCCTGGGATCTACCAAGTGGAAAACATCGCTTTCTGTTCTGTGTCTTTTCCCTTAAGGCGAAAGATATTTCCTTCCCAGGGCAATAATGGTGCTTCCTGGCACACACATTAATCTGAGAATTCAGAAACTCTGACTTGGAATTCTGAATACCAACAGTCGTGGGCATAAAATGAAGTAATTTATGTGTCATAGCTAATTAAGATTATAGTATTTCAAGGCACTTTAAATTCAAGTTCAAAGGCATTTTAGTGCTTTTCTCTGATCGGTGGTGTCAAGGAGCCCTGAGAGGGCTTCCTGCCTACAGCAATAGGCAGGCAGTAGCTCATTCACCACATCCTATAATTAAAGCAGCACTTCACTCATACTTCTTCTGAGTACTGATTCCTTTCAGAGAAAATGAAGTATTATGTGCTGCAATTTTACTTAAAAGTAGAATGCTTTGTGGGCTTTGTTTCTGGTTTTCTCATTAGAGAATGGATTTGATGGATTAGAAACATTTTTCTGATATAAGCGAAGTACAAAATTATGAAGAGAAGGAGAATAACCACACAGATATACAATGTAGGTTTACCTTTTTATTGTTAAGAGAATTTCACAAGTGCATAGAATCTGATCTGATCAAATGCACCCCTGTTTTCTCTACTCCACCTTCTTTCTCATGCCCCTTTCCCACTGATTCTTCCCAACTTCATGTACTTAAAAAACAAAACAAAACAAAACAAGACAAAACAAGACAAAACAAAAAACTACCAAGTACACCTAGTGATCCCTGTATGTATGTAGGTGCAGAAACATCTACTGGAAAACATGAAGTGTCTCTGAGGAAAACTGACTCTCAACTCAACAGAGCCATCAATTTGCCAGCAGTTTCCCAAGTAGGGGTGGGGCTTTGTGAACCCCTCCTCAGTAGGCAGATTTTTCTGTCCCACCAGCCAGAACCCAAATAACAACATGGAGACATTATTAATTATGAAAGCTAGGTTGATATTTTAGAGTTATTTCTCACTAGGTTATATAACTTAAATGAACCTACTTTATTAATTTAGTTTCTGTTTTGTGGCTTTATTACCTTTACTCTGTTCATGTGGCTCTCCTGATTCCTGTGTCTAGTTGGTGACCCCCCTTTTTTTCGCAGCATTCTCTCTGCCCAGAAAATCCTGCCTAACTATGAGGCATTCAGCATTTTATTAAATCAATCAGAGTGAGACATATTCACAGTGTACACATGATTAATCCACAACACTCCCCCATTGTGGCTGACGGTTCTCATGAATGTCTTGTTTATGTGCTCACAGCTGCTGTTCACTCATGTCTGCAATGATGTTACTGTATCACACATACTGTTTTCCTGCAGATGGCCACTGTCTTTGGCTCTTACACACTTTCCCTGCACTCTGGTCCCAGGGAAGAGGGAGAGGTGTAGATGTCCGATTTAGAGCTGAGCACTTCTAGTGTGTGTGTATGTGTGTGTGTGTGTGTGTGTGTGTGTGTGTGTGTGTGTGTGTGTGTGTGTATTTCTAGGGTTAGAACCTGGAAATTTGGCTGTTGTAGGTAAGTGCTGCATATCCTTCTACATCTCAACCTCCCATCATAGATTTATATAAGAAACCTAAAGTTATTCTGTTGTAATTCAACAGCAGAGTTTTTCCTCTGAAGGACTAACTTTGTTTATTGTTCAATTATACTTATACTTAGCTATGGCATTCATACTCTAACAGTATGTACACAAATGCATTTAGAGGTAGACATGAGAATACTCACAGCATTATACATAAAACAAAAATAGAGAAACAATAAACATGTCCACTGACTATTTCAGTCGGACTGAAAACTACACGGCATTGCACATCAGCAAATTACAACCCTCCACAAGAACATGAACGGATTACACAAGCACCATCTAAGAAAAGACACCAGACAGCAAACAACAAATTCTGTGGTATTTAATTTATACTAAATCTGAACTGGCCAGACTCATCCGTCATGATAGATGTCTGTGGAGTGGCTACTTTGAGGGTGAGGAGACAGATTGATCTGGCATCAGGGTCTTAGAACAGTGGTGCAAACTTCAGTTCTTGATCAACACTTCCTGAGCACTCTTGGCTGAGATCCTTCAGAGGCTGAAATGCCATTTGAGAAACTGAATTAAGTCTACCCCAAGAGATCATCTTAAGGAGTAAATAGGAGTGCCAGTAAAACGATGCACATTGTATCTGGAATACAACAAAGGAAGCATCACTATCATGGCACCACTATTATTACCAGCATTAAACTGTACATTTTCTAAGTTTTGAGAACTTATCTCATTGCTAAATGTGTTCTTACTAACTCTCCAATTGCTACTGTAAAGATCCCAAACTCTAAGGTACATTTGTAGAAATAGCCCTACAAAAGCAGTTATTTAGCCACTGAAAGGGTGTTGCCTAGGACATTTTTATTAGAGTGCATAGGTTCTCTACAGAAGAAGCCTCATTCCAACATGGGAATAAGTATACTTCACTAGAACAACTGATTTTTGATTATTGTCAAACTTTTATCTAACACATATTAGGAATCATATAAATGCATAAATATATCATTTTGTTGGCTATCAGGATATTGAGATTTAGCAGTCTTTTAAAAAATATGGTGTGTGTGTACATGTGTGTATGTGTGTGTATATGTATGTGTGTATATGTAGGTGTATGTGTGTGTATGTGTGTGTATATGTATGTGTGTATGTGTATGTATGTGTGTGTGTATGTGTATATATGTGTATGTATGTATGTATGTATGTGTGTGTGTGTATGTGTGTATGTATGTGTGTGTATGTGTGTGTGTGTGTGAGTGTGTGTGCATGCTCACATGCTGGAACCAAGGACAATGTGTGGTGCTGAGAAGGTAATTGCTGGAGCTGACTCTCTCCTTCCACTGCACAGGTTCTGGAGACTGACGTGGGACTGTGAGGTTCAGTGGACCGTATCTTTACTTATAAGCTAGCTGTCTCTCAGGCTTGAACTATCTGACTTAGGAACAAACTACCTGGCAAGTGAAAAAGTGAGAAGAAAAAAAGGCCACATTTGATCAGTTCATCTGGAAATTTAAGAAAATAATTGATTTCTTTATTACCAATTAGTTCCAGACTTCTAACACAGGAATTCTGATGATTTAGGCTGTACGCTTCACATATGAAATTACCAAGCGTAATACTTTCTATTCTTTTAGATTAGATGGAAGTAAAGTCCATTTAGGAATGACCAGTGGCTAAAAAAGAAAGTGAACACACAAAGAAAAATATAAAATCATAATTTTATATTAGATAAATCTACACACTGTTAAAATAACCTTTATTCATATTTTTATTAATGAATTGATGCAAAACTATTAGTAAAAGGATCATGTTCAGGTCCAGTAGGAGAAAGACTTGAATAAGTCCTAATGTATATTTTGAGAGCACAGCCACCAATAAATCGGCAAATGCTGACAACTGGAAATGCAATTCGTACTTCTGGTAAATGGCATGGTTACTGATGAAAGATCTTCCCCTCCTACTGTTACCACAGGAAAATGTCTACGAAACCTGGGTCACTGTCTCTGTGTGATGTTTTGTTAAAAATTAGGTCACTCTTCATGAAGCAGCGTTACTAAAGCAATCAGTATGTCTTCTTCTTTGATTTCTTTGGGAAAGCTACCTTCTTTATCTCCTTCACACTTAATCCATAATTGGAAAATGAAAACTGGTAAGTCGGTCAGTTCTACAAGAAGTGAATATATCTTCGTATGAAGTGTTATCACTGTTGACAGTCCAATAAGCAAAGCACAATGGGAGAATTTATGAGAGTGCTTGAAGTTCACTGAGGCAATTTTCAACACACTGTATTTCATTCTCAGACAAAACTAAAGCCATATTTCTTCCACCTTTTTTTTTAGAAGTCAACACATAAAGGGCACCAGAGACCTTTCCAAATACCTTGACACTATTGCATTTCATCAACATTTTAAAATCTACCTATGTGGGTATTGGGACTTCTAATTGAGATGTCTAGCCATTTAATAATTATAAGAAGTTTATTTTACCTAGCATATGCTTGGCAACATTTTCCATGGTTGCATAAATGTCCTAGTTTTCAAATTGCTTATGGGAATACAGATAGTCACACCTTCCTTGGCACTGTGGGCTTGTTGGCAGATGGACAAACCTTAACTAGCCGAATGACCTTGAGACATACACAAAGCTTTGCTCTAGATTTCTTTCCCCATCTTTGGTTTGTTCTATTTCCATCTTTCTCCCCTACCCTCTCCCAGCTTTGAGGCATTTTTCTATAGTGCATGTACCTGAAGTCGCTTCTCTCTGTATCTTCTCATCTCTAGTAACTTTTTCCTTTTTCTTCATTGTTCTCTTTGTTTAAAATGCGAGCACCAACAAAGACATAGACTGAGAGATTCTGAGAGTCAGCGTCAGAACTGAAAACTGAGGCAGAGAATCTAAGGATGTGCTTTTTTAGCACAAGACCCTCACTTTGAAAATGAAACGATAAACTGCAGGGTACTTGCCAGGCCTGAACAGTTTAAAGCAGAACAATCTTATACAAGTTCTCTAGCCTGCCAACTGTGAGTTCTGGACCTGACTTCTACTCTCCTAACTTCTACCTGTGTTAAAATTATTAGTTCTAGCTTAGTTTCCTAGATCCATCACTACTGTGATGTACATACCCAGAGACTGTTTTCAGGGACTATTCAGGAGGTTCCATGGCATTTCATTCAAATACTTACTGTTACTTGAGGGCTTGCCCACCTACTTCCCAAAGTGGAAAGCTGGCACTGTTTTATTTCAGAGGTGACATGAAACAACACTCTATCTGACCACACACTGCAAGTGAGTACTGGAAATGCTGCAGAGAGTCCTACCTGGTAACAGATGCAGTAAAAAGCAAAATCTTTGTTATTTTATTTTAAGCTTAATTCATGGTTTTCTATTAGTATATGGATTGGTATCTTTACATGCATTCCATACATACAAAATAGCATATGTGTGTATACACACACACATTGGTAAGCATTAGGGTCTGCCGCTTTTAGGAGTTGGGAATCTGCTTTACCTTATCACTAGCTGTTTGGTACCTTGAAGTCAGAAAGTAAAGCTGACTCTAAAGCACAGGAGGTGAGGAAAGTGCCAGAAAGCCATGCACGGGATTCTACTGAAGCCCGTCTCCTCATCAACACCCTTCCTTATGGCTTGTGGGCCCTTATGGCCTGGCACAGCTTTGCTCTCCTGCTCAAATTTCCACTTTATAACCCTTCCCTGGGTTATGTAGACTCGATTACATGGTAGTATTGACAATCTGGGTGTATAGCTTATGCTTTCATGGACTACTTCTAAGGAAGAGAGGAAACTTCCTTCCTTTGGGATTTTTGTCACATAGGCAGAGCACTCTGAGGAAGTTTCTGAAGCTAGATACATTTTCATCCAGCCATTTTGATTTCCTGCCATATTCTGAAATAAAGTTATAAAGTGTGTTTGTTATCTATGGTTACTATGACAGTGTACCACATACCATGTGTTTTTAGTCACAAAACCTCTATTTCTCATGATTCTGGAAACCAGAAGTCCAAGATGAAGACATGAGTTGGATTTCTCATATGCTTTTGTTAGAATATCTAATATCAGGTCTCCATATCATCACAAAATTTGGGCTTTTCTGCTGTTTCACAAATAGAAAATTATTTGTGCAGGAAGATGTAAGTAAAGAGGTTTTATGGGAACTATTCATTCTGTCTCAGGGAGTCCTGGACAATGTTGAAGCTGTTCACTGAATAATACATCAAAAACTGAAAAGAAAATAGCCATGTAGCCTAATGCTAGCAGCTTTGTCCAAGTACATTTCATTTATAGCTCTCCATATTGCATAAATAATGTTCAATGAAGCATCAGAGGAGCAAGGAGAGAGAGGCAGAGCATATAGATGTTGACATCTCCTTTTATCATTTTATATTCTTGATACACTTCAGTGTCCCATCTTTACCGATAAGGACACCACTTACGTTGGTCATGAGCCACTTTATTTACATCATGTAAGGCTCTTTCTTAACAAACGAAACAGACACATTCTGAATAACTGGGAGTTAGTGCTTCAACTGATGAATTCTTGGGCAAAGACATTTAGCGAAAGCGTTTGAAAGAATACATTCTTAGGACCTCCACTTTCATTCCATTTCATATCCCAGTTAGATTAGTGATGATGCAGAACCTGGGTCAGTGGTGAGAGGATCTGATGTGTCTTGTAGCCCACATATGCAAGAGTTCTGCTTTTTCCAAGCCACAGAGATAAACTCCACAGGTCCGACCTGCAGTGTGCAAATAATAGAGCATCACTTATACTAGTTTTACATCATAGTATTTTCCTCCAGAACCTTTTAATGTGATTTGGTGGGCATTCATACACTTGAGTGACAATCCTTCTACAGAGATTTATTGTTAAATGGTTTGTCCTAGATAGGTTGTCTGAAGCAAATGTTCAACTAGTTTTCCCAAGAAGACAGTACATAATCTTGACATTTTGTTCAGTTTTGAGATAGGGTCTTGTCTGGCCCAGGCTGACTTTAAAGTCACTCTGCCACTGAAGATCATCATAAGCTCTTGACTGTCCTGCCTCCACCTCCCAAGTGTTAAGATAATAGGTGTGTACCACCATGCTCACCTTCAAAAACCTTATACAATTTATAGGAATCAAATTTGGTTTCACTACTACCTAATACTATTTTTTATGTTCTTAATAATACTAAATGCTTCCCTCGTGTGTAATATTAGTAATAAAACTTTGCTTAGTTCTCTTAAAATTTCCCCTTAAGTACGTCCATAAACATGCACAAAATGATAATTTTTATTCTCAATAATCTTATAACTAAAGAAAAATTGATTATACTATTTATTTACTTTTCCTTCAGTGGTTTGGTAAGAAATTGTTTTAATGTGTTCCTTTGAGTCTCTACACCACAGATACGATTGGTCTTAAGTAGCAGTCCGGTTATTGGATGATGAATAACCAATACAACTTCTATATTAAGAGGCATAGAAATATAGCAAGACACACTCATAGGACAATTAAGAGGACAGTGTGCTGATTTTTCTGAGAATAAGTAAAAATTTATACTCACAGTTTTGAAAAACACACTGAAATACACTCAAACCCAGGTACTACTTTGCTTTGGGTAGCAGGGATTTAAGTAATTTTGGTTTTCCTCTTTTTATTTTACTGTGTTTTTCAACAGAATGAAACACTTTATTTTATAAAAAGTAGAAAAAAATCTCAAGGAAATTAGTTGGAAAAAAGGATAAGAATATGCAAATAATCAGTCTACCACATAATTGGTTAAATCTAATGAGCAATTTGGCATGTTATTCTACGTCTAATTTTTAAAGTGGGGAAAAAATACATGATCTTAAAATGACTAAATTAAACTCTATAAATATAGAATTTGAAGGTTACTTAAACAAGAATGTACACACACAAGGCAATCATGGAGCAGCAAGACAATGCACTCACAACAATCTCCCCTCTTCTGGGTTGACAAAAGAGTGTTTGTCAGCTCTGCTTGAGACAAAGACAGTTCCAGACTGTGCCTGTGCTTCATTGTCAGCACATTCTGCTCAGCAGGCTTGTAACCAGGATTCCCAGCTCTCTCATTTTTAGAACATGGACAATATCCACTTGTTTCTCCATATTTGTTAGAGCCAAAGTAGTAATAGGTGGAGAGAGAAAGTTCTAGAATCTATTTCACAGGAGAAAACATTTTACTTGGTATTTACTGAACTTAAGGTAAGCAACTGTTTTCACCGTGTCAAAGGATTCTGAGAATGACAGAAAGATCTACTGATATATTCAGAAAATAACTTAGAGGAGCCAGTGTTAGATGTTGTCTACCTTGGGGATATAATTGTGAATGAGATAAGGTCCCTGACTTTGTGACATTTAAATCCCAGTGGACAAGATGCAGCATAAATAAGGAAATAATAAACAACAGGCAAACCACTTTGTCTATATAATATAATTATACGGTTCCTTTGCATTAATTCCTTTGTATTAAGCACAACAGTGTATGGCATCAATTAAGTGCAGTTGTAGGCTTAATGTAGGTTGGGGTATATCTTACCCCAGCTTTAAAATTTATTTATTTATTTGTTTGTTTGTTTGTTTGTTTGTTATTTTCTGTTTATTGAAATTTTTGCTATGCGGAGGCTTGAACCCAGGGACTTGTGTATGTTAGGCAGTGCTTCACCAAGGAGCCTCATTGTTTGCCCCTGCCTTGTCCCTTTAATTGTGAAACTGAAATCAGTAATTTAAATAATACAAACACAAATACATCAAGAAATTCAAATACTGCAAAACTAGCCACAATGAGAAATAAAATCACTAATCTTTTAGTATTAAAGACATTTCTTTCCTTTAGATTTATCTCATCTTCAATCACATAAATAGACACAATGAATTAAATTTTCATTTCTACAGCATCTTTGACCTTATTGGAAATGTCAGAGCATTGCTCAGCTTTGACTCAGCCCCTGTAGAGACTTTGTAAACGCAATTTCTGAAAGTAACAAGGATGGGTGGGAAAAAGAAAAACAGATTTTGTCACTGGTGAAATATGCCCCGATCCAACCTTCACTCACCCCATTGTGTAAAACATTCCGAATATTATGAAGAGAAGGCTTACAAGTGTAAATACACTTATTCTCAATGAAATCAACACCGTCCGGCTGATGTGTAACTATTCCCTTAATGCCGCTATAAAGTTTATTGCATTGAAAACACTGGTTCTACAGATTGCTTTCCTCTTCCTCAGGATGTGTTTGACCTTCGTGGCAAAGCCACTATAAATCTCATGGCCTACCAACCTCTTGTCTGCAAGTGATTTCAAGCGCTATCATAAAAATGAAACAGACAGACTTAATTTGAGTTCCAGACTTGAGGAAACTCAACTAAAATATTAGCATAATTTCACTGGGGATGGAGGAAATTGTTAAAATATGTGTATTCTTGAGGGCCTGCAATTCGATCCATCTTTTCTCTGGCTCGTGGGTGCCACCCAGTGATTAGTTTAGTGGCAAGTTTCTACAGGTCGGTGGAGTACAGACAGTCGCAGAGGAGACAAGGTTATCAGAGCAGTGAGAAGCCACCTCTCTCAATTCAATTTAGGGGTTAAAGAATCTTTCCTTAGCTGTCATCCCAGGTGGAAGGTGAGCACTGACCATGTAGTCCTCGGCATCCAGACACTGCAGCTGATCCTGTCTGTGAGGAAAGATAGATGTTCAAAACCCAGACCAACTCTTAGTCATGTGCTAGAGAGGAACATCCCATGAAATTCCTGGTCCAGCCCAAGCTCCTTCCAAATTTTCCTCTGGACCTGTCTGTGGGGAGAAGAAGCCGTGGCTCACACTGTTAGTCCCACCACTTGGGAAGCAGGGGCAAGAGAATCTCTGTGAGTTCAAAGTCAGTCTGGTCTTCAAAGCAAGCTCCTGGACAACTAGGACAGTTACACAGAAAACTCTGTCTGGAAAAACAAACAAAAAAGAAAAACAAACAAACAAAGACCAGAAGAGGTGGATCTGTCCTCTGATATCACAGACTGTTTTTATTATATTTGAAACATATCCCCATACCTGTCCAGGCTGCCTAGGTGTTTGCCCCAGATTCTGCTTCATAATCACAAAGGTGTCCTCATCCACCTTGTCATCTTGATCTCTCAAATGTCATTCAGACAGCTTCTTACCCTAGTAGTTCAAGTGCACAGGCAAGAGCAAGAACTCTCTCCAGCCTTACATACCTCACATGCATTTTATAGAAATCATGCTCTCTATCAATGTTGTGACACAGTCAACAGTATTTTACTGGGAATTTGAGATTCTTTGGAAATGAAACAGTAGACACTCGAAAATATAGTTAGATAGATGGTAGGCAGATATCTAGATGGTAGAAGTAATACATATAACATCAACTAATTTATTTACCATTTATGTTACCTTTCTTGTACTAACTTTTTCCAGTACATCTAGGCTGTACTTGGACTGACAAATGCCACACAAGTATGACAATCAAGTGAGCTACAGTCCTCCAGCCGGCTATTTCCCTCTTTTCTCAGCTGCTATTGCGTGGTTTCTGAAAGGGAAAGTCTGAGATGGGAAAAGAGAACCTGCTTTAGGTCATCAGGTGCCGTGGTCTTCATTTCCTTTCCTCATCCCTCTCCTTACTCATAATCTCCCCTCAGCCCTCTTTTCTTCCCACTGCCTGAGATCTACAACTCTCAACCCTTCAAAAGAGCAAAAGATGGGGCTGTTTGTGACCATGGTGTGACAGTAGTTCCCATTGCTAACCCAGGGAGCCCAGAACAGAGAACACATCTATAGAAACTCAGGACCACCAATGAACCTGCTGCCTGTCACAAGTGCTTACAGGGCCTGGAGATCTTCTTTTATATTATTCAAGGTCATAACTTTTCTTCTATCTCAAAAGACAGGAGGCCGATGCAAGATGATGAGGAATTCAGAGACCTCCCCCCTTACAAAGCAAGTTCAAGGCTAGTCTGGGATATGACATCTATATTTACAAAAGAGTTTGGGAGTTTTAATGAGATTAGATACTTTAGTTAAATTTAGTCAATTTCTGGTGAGCTCTTACATATTCCAGACCCTATACATTTGTGTGTCATTTAAAACTTATAATCATTAAATAGATATTTACTATTACTGTATTATTATTATTATTATTATTATTATTATTATTATTATTATTATTGCCTTCTCTTTCATGCCTTCATAAAATGGAGCACAGTAATCATTTTCATGGGTGAAAAGATACATTCAGTGAGAAAGAAAATTTTACTTCTGGAATTTGTGAGGTTCTTCTACCCTGACAAAATGTCTGTTGAGCATTTCACCCCACAGAGACTTCCTCCTGAGGCACCCAGAAGAAATTCACTTTCAGATAATGACATTCCCAATATGGTGAATAGAATTATTTCCTATCAACTGATCAGTTGGATTAGGACATAATAACTATTTGTTCCCCTCAGATTACTGCTCCAACTTTCCTTTTACTTGTGAACCACTGACAACAATAATTTTCATAGAATGAAGCAAAAGATTGACTTGATACTATCAAGGATGAGTAATTTCATGTTTGTGAAAAAGCTTGTCTAGGAAGTATTAAAAGGTAGGGTGTAGACACTTTTGAAGGAAGGTTGGATAAGCTATATTATTCACAATGTATATAAAAATGGACTGTGACCAGAAGCTAATGCCATTTTCTTAGTTGTATGGGCTGCATTGCAACAGGGTCTCTGCTGGAAAATGACTCTCAGTCCATTCATTTCTAATTTTTCCATTTTTCCCACAATGCCGACCAATATGGCAGTTCCTTAATGTTCATCTGTGTTGTGCACATAGAGCCATCTCTGGGAAGAGGTAAAATTGTCACTTTTTAGGGGAGGACCAGATGTCATAATTAGGAATGGATGGTTCTAAGACAGTCAATGATGCTTAGGAAATAAATATTCTGTGATCCCAAATAGCCTTAGAAGTTGGCATCTTTTGAGTAAGACAAAGCCACTGACTCAGTCATCAGTCACCTTCTCGGTCGTGATGACAATCTACAATGCTGTGCTCTCTCCATCCCTTTCTCTTCTTCTCCTCACTCATGCCCCTATTTCCTTCATCATGGTACTCAAGAGAGTATTTCCATATGTGGTTCCAAATAGTTCCAACCAGCTAAAATGCAAACTCTGGAGTGCACAGCCATTTTATATGCAAAGCTAACTAAGTAACTGCTGTATGAATTAGCTTTCTGAGGTCTGAAGATTTTGCTAAATGTATTTCTGTTTTTTGAGACATGAGTTATTTTCCTTAAGCATAGTAAGACCTTGCCTTCTCCTGTTTTTATGCCACCACAAAAAAATGCTCAAGAGTAGGCAACAAACAATAGATTTACTTTTTGTATTTCTGAAGCCTGGAAGCCCTGAATTCCTGCATCTAGCTAGGCACCACATGGTACATCATCCTATGGTGAAATGTACAAAGGAAAGAAAGTAAGACAGTAGGAACCTGGTTGAACTCAGCATTTTATCAGGAGCCTTGATGACTAACACACTCCCACAGTGGTAATAACTAAATCCATTCAACCCCTTACAACTCACCTGTTAAAATTTTCACCTGTCAATCAATGCTTTTGAAGTGGGGGCTCATGTTCTAGAACATGAGCTTTAGGAACGTGCTCAAAGCTTCTCACTGGTTGGGGGCAGAAGGGGCCATGTTCCCATTGGGCCACTCTCAGAGTTTCAGCCTCCTCTACAAGTCACTGAAAATACCAAACTAGAGTCAAGTATTTCATGTTGCATGGGTGGCTAAGGTGTTGTTAGGTTAAGTGATTTGTGTACTTGATAGACTCAGCATTCCTAGAGACTACTGTGATGCTTTCTGTAGACTTCCTTTAGTCTTGACTATTAAAGCTCCATTTTATCATGCGCTGTACTGCTTCTAAAGTTCTGACCATGAGATTCTTATTCAAACCTTTATTGAGGGGGGGTAGAAAAGTGGACAATGCAGCTCCTAAAATACTTTCTTGTCTTGCGCCTTAAGGCAGCCACAGGCTTGGATTGAGTTTGCTAGAATACCTACTTGTGTATATGTGTGTGTGTGTGTGTGTGTGTGTGTGTGTGTGTGTGTGTTCTATTTTCATGAAGAGAGATATAGCATCAACCTCTTACAGTAGTTATTTTATTTTCCCATAATTCTTCCATTAGTACTGCTCATTTGCTTCTGAGAATGAGGTACAGTGGTAAAGACTTGGTAAATTTCTCCTAAAGTCCAATTGAGGATTGTCAAAGTCTCTATGCTGTGGGGCTCCAGTCTCCTCATAGCATCATATCTGTCTGATAAAAGAAAGTACCTTGTGAACCTCACCACCTGATATACTGCATTCACAAATGCATTCTACAGAATTTATCTGGAGCTCTTCCAAGCCATCTTGGACTTAGGTGTTATCAGGACTTGAACCTCCACTCCATGCTTATGTTTTGAACTCAAAGCCTTTATGTCAATGCTACAGCTGACTTCATAAAATATGTCTGTGAACCTTAGGACTTTCTACAACATTTCCAGTTTACATCACGTATTAATTCATCCAGTTGTCCTATGGAACTCTTGAATTAGAGCCCTACAACTCTTCTAAGCTGAAGGGTCAGATTTTTTTTTCCATAGAGGACCATTGGTGAACATTTACAGCTTTGCCAACAAAATGACGTTTTCCTCATAAATCCTTAGCTCTGTGTTGTAGCAGCCAAAGACACTTTTCACATAGATAGCTATGTTCACATTCCAATAAAACTTTATTAACAAAAGAGGTGATGTCAGGTCACACACTTTTTGTTAAGCCCTGCTTCATGCTCTTGATTGATGGGATTTTACTATATCCATGTAATCTTCTGTGAATACAGTTCTCCATCTCCCTTCCAGTTCAGGGCATCTTTCTCCATCATTTCTAACCTCATCCTCACAGTATGTCTCCAATATCCAGAGAGCTATTTCTAAAGTGAATATCTCACCTTCAATCTCCTTTTAAACTCTCTCTCTCTGGCCTTTGTCATTTCAGTCAGGGCTCTAAATCATTTTATCATGACAAGTGACGGGTGAGTTCCTTTACTGGGGTTCCTCAATATTATAAAGCTTTAATTCTACTCCCTTCACAGAATTAATTGAATCTGACTTAAAGTATATGACATAGAACATCATATATTTGATTAACAGAGACATATTTCTTCGGTCCATCTCTAGTTGTGCAAACAGGACATGCAAACACATGAAAGGCTGAAATTTACTAGTAGCCAAGAAATCTTCCATGATAGAACCTTTCTTGCCCTTCTTTCTCTTGGACCACCTCCTGTCTATCACTGTTGACAAGTCTGTTTCTACCAGGCCTTTTCACACTCTGACTGGAAGAAGTTGTGGACTCAACTTTAAGAGACTCAGAGATGATCAGCCTTTCCGTGTTTCTTGTGAATTTGAAGGAGTTTGATTGGTCTAGTTGAACAAGGTGTGACAAGAAGATACACAGTTCTGGAACTAGCATGACAGGGGTTCTGAGGCTGGCTATATCCCAGAAAAACTAGGAAGAATTGTTAGACACACAAATGTTCACTTTCTAACTCAGTTTCTGAAATCTTCTGCCATGAGAATATGTAGTCATGAAGGGAGAATAGATGACTCCTAGTTCACCTGATTTCAAGACCATTTCCTCCACAGGCAGCACTATGCCTGCTTCTTCATTGTCTTCTGGGTAAAGATTTTAAGTTAACTACAACGTCCTTCATGTTTTGCTCCTGTTGACCTTCTGAGGACCCTGGCACTGACCATTAGCAATTCTTAAGAAAAATATTTATTGAATTAATAAACTGATGCCCAACTCAGTGGAATTCTAAAATGTAAGAAAGTGTCTTTCTAATTAATCTATAACTCTATCAGCTTACAAATGAGTGAGTTCCTTTTAAACAGATGAAGACAGTAAAGTAGAGAAAGTTACTACTTTCTTGAAAGTTAACATATGGGGACTTGAGTTCAATTCCTGCCCCACAGAAGGAGATTGCATCTTTCCTCATGGTGTTGAGACTGAAACTGGGGACTTGCACATATAAAGTGGGCACTTGCTTTACATTTTTACTGTTTTGTTTTATGTGTGCGTGTGTGTGTGTGTGAGTGTGTGTATGCGTGTGTGTGTGTGTGTGTGTGTGTGTGTGTGTGTGTGCTTGCTATTTATTTGTTTGAGACAGAGTCTCATTATGTACTACAGGCTGGTCTTGAAGTCAAGATTTTCTTGCTTCTGCTTACCAAGTGCTGGGATTACAGTTGTGTGCCAGAACACGTGGATGCAATTTCCTGGTCATTATAAGTTTTCTGACTGACCTTTCTACTAGTCAACTTCATGGTTTCAAAAGCCATTGCCTTGAGTGGCTGGGTTATGAGCCATTAGGTAACATTTTGTTCTTAGTACCACTGAATACACTGAAAGTAATATTTGCTCTTTTATTATTTTTATTGTAAACAATCATCTCTCATTTGGCTTTCTTGACATGTATACATTATGTCTAAGCTGTACACTGTTCAATAACTTGGAAATATGGTACACAAAGGACATTTTCTCTTTAAGTGCCTGCCACCCATTGGTAATGTTTTCTTATTCAGCATTAATAAGGCTCTAAGGTAAAACATTTGTCCACTGTACTTTGTCCCATGTGTGTTTAGTTCACTTATCAATAGAATATGAAGAAATATATAGGCCTGTCAAGAGGTAAAAGAGGCAAGGAAGTAGAGAGGGGTGGAGAGGAGGACCAGGAAAAAGAAGAGGAGGAGGCTGAAGGAGGATGAAAAATGAGCATCTGCAACAGAGATAAATGTACAAGAACTAAAGGATACAAGCTGAAGACTGTCAAAGAGATTATATTTTACATGCACTCAAAAGTATGTGACTCTAAATTTATGAAATCTCTCACTATTATTGCATACTAAGATAACAGAGCAGGGGAGATTTAAAGCCCTTTTGTCTCAGTGATGGAGGAATGTGAAGGAAGCAGGTTTGGTTGCTCTGATCTGGGTCTCCCTCTGCAGGGTGGGAATGGCCACAAATCTTCCTGATTGTTCTGTTGCCATGATACACAACCAAACTGCTATGTGCTGTTAGACATAAGTTCAACATTTGCTTGCCAAGAACATTATAGAACACTGTGGGAAGTACTGCAGCAAGCCATGTTCTTGTGGGTGGATGAAGTAAGGAATTTCAGAGACCAAACTCCCTCAGCTTCCCTCCTTACTTCCTGTCTTTCCAGTCCTCATAATTTCCCCACATCCCCATCCAACTTCTCCCACACTTTACCCTTTCTCGCTCCATTGTGATCCTTCAACCTAACCATTGTTCCCATCCCCAATCCTGGAGGAATCAATTAGGGACCCCCACCTGACCCTCACTGCTCCTTCCTCTCCCAATTCCCTTCCATTCAGCCTGCCAACACACTATTGCTTTCTCATCTGACCCAGTGTGTCCGGATGTGGCCATTCTCTTGAACTACCCAGATGGTTGCATGTTTCTCTTTCAGATGACTGCTAGACTTCTGGAAATATGATTGTGCAGAGCACAGTTCATGTTGCCAACTCAGACTGCAGGTTTGCTCCTCCCTGTTCCTTGGAATGTCTTCGAAGCTGTTACCTTATATTGCCCCTCACCTTCTTCATTACCGCCAACTTTCTTGGCCCTTACCTTCACTATCTCACCTGCCTCCTGAAGTCTTATCCCCTCACTTTAGAATTAAGATATCTTCTTGCTTTTTCCTTATCTGTATGAGAATCACCTTCCATTTCAGCCACTAAGCTACCTGGTTAAGTACCAAATCTTTTATATCATGTAGAAATATGTTTCTAAGTCATGGCATATACTTCCGTTGACTTCTGGAGATCTTTAATTTTTATTTTTTTAAAGAAATGTTTTTACATTTTTTAATTTGAAATTTTGTTTTGAGCAATTTATTTTGATCATTGTTTTCCTCTCTCTCAATTCCTCACAGGTCCTCCCGTCTTTCCTACCTCCCCAACTTTATGTTCTCTCCTCAAAAAGAGAGAAATGGCTCTCAGGACTGCTCCTTACCTCTCTCTCTCTTTTCTCCCTCCTTCTGGTCTGTCCATCTCCGTTACTATAACCATGTCCCTTTATTATTATAATAAAATCCTTTTACACATAAAAAAATATTTATAAAGAAGAAAAGAAAGTAATGGGCAAAAAAAATTCTACCAAAAAAAAAAAATCAATACAAATGCAAAAGAGACCATAAGACAAAAAAATTGTCAAAACAATGAAGGAAACAGCACAAGGTACACAATGCACACACACACACACACACATACAGATACATACACACACATACACACACACATAGGCATGTACACACACACATGCACATACATACACACACACGGGCATGCACACACATACATACACACACACACACACACACACACACACACACACACACACACAACCATAGAATTCTATTGTGTTTTCTAACTACTCCTGAGCATGAAACCCACACTGGAGTGTGATTGATATAATCAATGACATACATAAAAGAAAACTGATTTTCCCTTTGCAAGCAGCTATAAGTTGAAAATAGCTTTTTAAGTAAGACTGGGATCTCATGTCCACTTCTCCCTCTTTGTACTAGGACGCCACCTGGCTCAAACCTGTCTAGGTCTTGTGTATATTTGGTCTGGTCTTAAACTCATTCCTCAATCTGTATGTCCAGTCATCCATTCAATAGATACTATTATAGGCCTGTTGCATTTGATATGATAAATGTTAAGATATTGTGCAAGTGCTATGGTTTTAATGGAGTAGAAGTTTATTTATCTTCTTATTTAATAAAATCACTATATATATATACATATATATATATATATATGTATATATTCTCTACAAATCCATTCATAAATCCGTGAACCTATCCAGCTGGTGGTCCTGACCTTGCAGGAAATTTCCTCATGTGACTGGGCACAGCTGTCTCACTTTCTGACAGCACATAAAAAAGAGAAAGAAAATAAAGATTTGCTCTCCAAGTGGTAAAGAACCAGCTGAGGAGTAGTTGACATCTCTTGAGCTCATGCGCTATCACTATGGCTTAGTTCTGTCACAATGTCCAAAGGCTGGGGTTGAGGTGTAGTTTCCTGTGCCACTGTACTCCATTACTATGTATAGTACTTGCTTGTGCTGTAACAAATACCCAACAAATAAAATACTTCTTGAGGGAAGAAGGGTTTATCTGACTCATAGTTGAGGAGGTTACAGCTCATTGTGGGAGGAAGGCACAGAAGAGTTTAGGGAAGCAGGGGCATGCAGCTACAACTTGACATCAGGGTATGTTGGTATTACCATATCTTTGCACTTGGTCTTAGACTCTAACCCATGGGAATGTAAGAAGTGATTGCTCATTTATGTAGAAAGACATATTTCCAATTCTGGTAAAGGGTGTCTTCTTGGCTTTTCTGTTTGGTAGTAGTGATGCAGATTGAAAAAGAATTCTCCTGAAAATGGAAGCCTTTTCTTCAATAATCTACATTTCATTTGGGAATATCTAAAATGCCTGTGAGGTCTCAATATTTTTTTCTTAAACACTAGAATTCTATGCTATATTTTCTAGTGAAGCTCATAAACACTGAAATCAATTTCATTCTAATTATTCTGTGGTATTTCCAGCCATAGTCAAGCCTCTGAAAACTTTCACTAAAAAGACACTTTCATAAGATTTTCCGATTGAATTTTATGGGCTGGAGATATTGCAGTTCTTAAGGTGATTTTCCCCTAAAGTCCAACATTTTTTGACACCAGAGTTCCAGCTACTTTGATATTTACGTATCTGAGACATTGGTTGAATGAAACAAGCCTACCCTTTTAAAAGATCTGCACTGGCCTTCTGGAATTAGAACAACATTTTAAAGTGGCAGGATCTCATAAATGTTTCATGGGAAATAAGAAAAACATCCCATAAAAATCACCAAGCCATGAGATAAGAAGGAAGGGGAAGGAGTAGGTGACCAGTGGCCCTTTGGGACAGTTCTGGGGTAAGTTCTTTTAAGGCTTGGGACAAGTCATAGCTCCTTTCTGGCTATAGGTCAGAGATTTTGGAAAGAGCTTTAACCCTTTCTAGGACTATCCTACTATTGTCCACAGAGCTAACTTTGATATCTCTATGTATTCTATGCACAATACTAGGCCACCAAAGATTAAGGCCAAAAATGTAGAATTTTAAAATATGAATTGATAGTTCATTGATATCACTATTTCAGATACATACATGTCAAACTATGTGTTCAAAGAAACACGTGTTCAAGTATGTGTGTATAACACACACACAGGGTTTCTGGAAAGCAGCGGTGTGTGTGTGTGTGTGTGTGTGTGTGTGTGTGTGTGTGTGAATGTGTGTGTGTGCATGCAACACTCGTGCTAAATATAACAAAGGGCTTCTAGAAGGCAGACACTTTTACATTTCAGCCTTGAAAGGCAGGATGACAGTATATCATGTAAGAGGAATGTTGGGGGGCCAGGCCCATTATTAGCAACCCAGGAACCTGTGTATTTCAAGCCTTTCTCCTGCCTACAAATGCACCAGTGCACCATTATCCAGATGTGCGTGGTAAGGAACAAAATATGCAGAAACCACAGAACTAATGAGTTAACAGCATAGTTGAGCTCCATGAAATTAACATGATGACTGGCCCAGGATAGTGAGGCCGAATGACACTGTGCTCAGTGTGGAGTTTTGAAATATTTAAAATACTCCAGGTCCAGGAAATGCCTCTACCTTGAGATGCAGATAACAAAATTGACACATCCCAACAAGCACCCCATGTGTTACAAAATAGTCTTTGTGGGGGTGGGGTCAAACTAGTAGCTTTGTATACTTGTGAACTACTACTGGCACACACATTACACATATTTTTTTTGTCTAGTTGAAAAAGGAGGCATCACATCTGATATAGTTTAGTCTGTTGAGGGCCAAGGGAGGGTTTCATAAGTGAAATGTCAGTATAGCTCTATCCATCTATCTATCTATCTATCTATCTATCTATCTATCTATCTATCTATCTATCTATCTATGTAACATTGCAGTCAGAATTAGCTTTTCCTGAATAAGTTTGGTTAATTATCAAAAACAATTCCTAAGGGATAGAAGAGCCATTATGCCAAAGTTATATGTTGCTAAACAGAGCTTCCTGTAAGATGTGGGAGCCATTAATGTTTGCTTAAGATTTGGAGTGATGAGCCAAATAACCCATATTTTGTTCGATATAACAGTGAACCAAATGAAAATGGGGGAGACAAGCATTTAAAATGCATGTCAATACCCTTTAGTGTTAGTACCAGGATTTGATTTAACAACATAAAATAACTTTAAATAAATACTTGGACCATATTTCTCTCTTGAATTTTTCTTATAACTGAGCATCTCTTTGAAGCATAGATACCTGACATCCAGCATCATTTAGTTACTATTTACTTTAAGGGATCATGTTGCCTCCAACCAATTGTGTATTCTTGAATATAAAACTGAGTCCTATCTATCATTATAGAGGTTACTTGATGGCAGGGAGGTGGACTCTGCTGTTATCTTCAGGGGTGCGGAAGGAGTCTCAGATCACTGGAAGCAGGTAAACATGTCTTGGATCCTGGCTTTTCTGAAGCTGTTTTCTGCCAGTGTCACCAGGTGAACTAAATATCATAAGAGATGAAGGTGAGTATTTGAATAGACAATACTGGCTATGTGGCTAATAAAGCTGGGCAAATAGAGCCCTGCAGCCGAAGGCCAATCTTCAGAATAAGCCTTGATCCTAGACAAAAAGTCAACATATTTAAGACAAGAATAGGTCAATTTGCTTTAATTTACTCAATAGCCAATCAAAGAGCAGTTAGTCTATTGTTTACATAGATTAATGAACCTAAGGATTTTAGCCAATTGGGCATGTTTCAGTTCATTGCTGCCAGATTTTCTTGTTGATACTTAGGCTTGTCTTCCTTGGCTATATATAATGTGTTCATGTAGGTGTCTCAGATAAGGAGCCTAAGCTTTAGACAGCTAGGAAAAATACCAACAACATAAAAGAATGCTTATTGCCGTTCAGTCCCACCAATAGAGAAACAGTAAGTACAATTTTAATTTCCCTTTCTCTCATCCTGGGATATTTTCATGTGGCCAAACTATAGTTACATTTTTTTTCTACAAATTCATTGTTTAGTTTATGTTGTTAGGTAATTTTTCTATAAGATTGTTTTATTATAGAGAGAGGAAACATGAAGTTGAATGGTGAGCAAGGTAGAAAGATCTGGAAGTCACTTGGGGAAGGGAAAACACCATCAAAATACATTGTATGAACAATTTTGAAATAATTTTTTTATTTAAAGACTGATTATGCAGAGGACCAGGGGAGTATACAGTAGGTGACAACTAGGATTTAGCAGGTTAATCCACCAGACCCACCTGATGGGGAGCCCTATTTAACAAAGCTGTGGGGTTACTCACTGTAAATGACCAGTTGCTTCTGTCTGTAATTTCCCTCATGTGCCACTACATTTCTTTCCTTAAAACAGCTATATGTATTCTCCTCACTGCCTCTGTGTTTATCTTGTGAAAATATCCCATCTATTGGACACACTTATTTCTGTGAATGGTCAGGAAGATGATTTCTGCTTAACCTGTATAATTTTGATAAATAAAAATAATATTAGAATATTTTTCATAACTGATATAGGAAAGAAACAGTATTCTCAGTCACAAAGACAGCCAACTGTATACTTCAGAAAAAACTCAGAACAGACAAGCTGGCCTTGAAGAGAATACAGGAAGATAAGTTTCCAGGTATTTATTGCTGAATCAAGGTCAGACTCAACGTGATATAAACATATTGTAGTAGTAATTCTCTCTCTGCGTGTGCTCCTACCACTCAAGGTTCAGCCAACTAACTGCTATTATTAAGTTATGAATTTCAATATTACTTTCTGTCTGGAAAAGAGCTACCTACATGGCCAAGTGTTACTGACTAGCCAGTCAATGGAAACTTCCTAGCATGAGAGAAAATGTGTGATTTCTTGCTTGTATCAGTTTGGCGCTGACTCACATTGTTTACTCAAGAAATGCTTTGTGACCAGAAAATATCTCATATTTGTGAAGAGTCTGGTTTGTGAGAGGAGAGACGTGAATGAACTATGTAAAGAGTTTGGCAGTGAGTGAGTGAATGTGTGTGTGAAGGGGGGGTGTGCAGAGGAAGCTAGGGAAAGCTATGTAGAGAGATGAGGTAAAGATATCTGTGCCAAGTGTGTGTATCTGTAGGAAAAGCTGTATATAGAGATGTATGGAGTAAAGAGAGATATAGCAGTAGCTGTGTAAAGGTGCGTGCAAGAATGTAGCTGTATACAGAATGTAACTACATGGTTACAGAAAGATTTTAAAAGAGAATTAGAGTTGAAAAGAAGCTGTAGATTTAGAACTGAAGAAAGTAAAGAGAAAAAATCCCTCAGATTGTGTATGAAATTATTGTGGAATCTTTAAATCCCTGCTCTTGAGAAGCATTCTCTGAGTAATCCTGGGTAGTGGCATGAGAGCTGGATGAACAGGCCTGAAAAATGTCTATATGATTGTTATTTTGCTTGAACATAAGATGCAAATATATTTCCAGCTTGTATATCATAAAAATGTTTTCATTATTATATCATTAAATGTATTAATCATTCACATTATTATTTTGCCATTACTGGAGCAAAGAGGAACCTACTCATTTATTTTTCTAATATGTATGTCCTATCTTTTAAAATATTTAAATCTGTGGGCTGCTCTATGTCTCTATTTTACAATTATCTTCTCTCAAAATGAAGTTTTCACAATTATGTATTTCAAGGCCACTACATAATTAAACATCTAAATACACTTAACAGATGCATCCCTAAACCATTGTGTCTATCTGAAATGAAAATTAGCTATTTTCAATGTTTATACAAATAATCAATTATAAAATTATGATTGTAAAGAAGATAATTTTGGGTGACAGGGCACCTTTTCTCTTTCCTATTGCCTCTTTCCTAGGTTTTTCCAGACGTTTGCACCTGTGTTTGGAAACAGAGCAGAGAGGGTCCAGCTGGTTTCACTAAACTCACCCAATCTTCCATCCTAGTGATTGCACCACGTTTGCTTCACTCTCTTGCATTTGGAATGAGCTGGAGAAAGGAGAGCTGTGCGCAAGGAATGAGAGGCTAGGCTGCTTCTGCCTGTGATGGAAAGTTGCTGAGACGGTAGCCAGAACATGGCCAGGGAAATAGGCACAGCTCTAGATATTCCAGCTCTGAAGAATCAGGGCTGGAAAGTAAAGGCCCTCTTTAGAAGGATGGAAACAGAGATTAAGAGAGATATTTCCGAGATTCCCCAAGTTGACCATGAAGAAGCACACTATGGACCTGAAGAACTTCAAGAAAGTTGACTTAACCATTGCTCTGCCTCACATATGCCCTGCTTCAGCTTACAAGGGACCTGGCCTCCATTACATTTTTTCTTTTCTCTCATTGTGTACTCTTGTGTGAGCTCCTCTAAGAGCACAATCCAAGTCAGAGCAAAGAAGGGGCATGTGGAGGATAAAATTTCCAGAGCTCTTTAGCTTTGCCAGAGTGGAGGCAGATACTTATAACTCTTTTCATGATTTTTAGGGACAAAACTTTTAGAATATTGTCTATAGTTTGAATTTATTTCATTTTTCTTCACTATTTGGATTAAACATATAAGATGTAAATCTCAGTAATAATAATTAAATATTGCTTCTTATTAATCATTTCTATGCACCAGACAGTGAATTAAGGTCTTGAGTCACATGGGAGTGAAGAAGAGTGAGAAAGGATACATTGTCCTAGCAGCTTTATCTGAGTCACAGCAGTTATGAGACTGTATGAAAAAATATTCTTAAAAGCTGGCATCCATTGGTACATAATTAAACTACATTAAAATGGCCTTCTTGCTTGTTCCTTGCATCTTTTCTTAATGATAACTCTTAATGTTTTGGTTTTCCAAGCTCCTGCAAATTGTAGAATACTATGCAATCTAACCATAAAGTAACCAAGATGCATTTTGAAGGAGTGAGCATGCCAGTTTGTAGTCTCTGAATTCCATTGTTCACTAAAAGAGAGCCTTACAAAGAAAAAAGGATACTTGTATTAGTAAATGTAACCCATCATACTCAAGAGATTAAAAAGGGTGCCAATACCCAAACCACTAATGAGCTGAAAATCCATAAAACCAATTAATTAAAATATAGAGGAATCCATTCATTTCTCTATGAGGAAAATCCATCCACAGGCCACCCATCCTTGGAGAGTGCTAGGAATTTTTTCTCCATACTGATACATAAAAGCACAAAATGGTCCCATGGATTGTCTCTGGAGCCTCTGGTCTCATCACAACTGTGGTTGAGAGTAATGAGAGTACATACTCATGCCTGCTTGCTTTCAGCTGGCTCCCTTACACTGTTCAGTGTCCAATCCTGAAATGGTGTTCTCCACCGTAGGCTGGCTCAATTGACAGTCAAGACACTCTTCCAGAAAACCAAAACGAGCATTAGGAGAAATTTTATTTCTTAGAAATTTGGGCCAAATAAATGAAAAGCCAGCCATAAAGTTAGAATATTACTACTTGTTTGAAACATTAGCTAATTTAATGGATCTTGTCCATGACTATCAATATCTTCAAGATCACAAAATGAGACACAACTCAGAAACATGCCCCAATAAGAATGGGTGGTATCACCTGTGATGATGCTTCCCACAGCTAAAACTCATCAAGCTGGAAGGCTAACAGCAGAGGGACAGAATCACAGTGATAGAATCATCTGAATTCGAACTGCTAGTTTAATTGACAAACCAACTTCAAGGAATGAAAAACAGGCAGACTTTAGTTACCAGGGCTATTTGGAGTTTGGACAACTCTACTCACATATAGCCAACGAACACACATTTTCTATTTTGGCCATGGAAATGACGATTGTGACACATGAAATGTAGAAGAACTAACAAAATCACACGAGCTGAAAGTTTCCTTGTAGTTCCATGGACCATCAAGACTCTAGGAGAGTTCCCTGGAGTATCCTGTGGGGTGTAAATCCTGGCTTACTGCTGCTTCATTGCCTGCAAGTGAAATGAGGTGATTAGCAGAAGATATTACTAGGCTCTTTCTCCTTAACCTTGCATCTGCCGGTTGACCCCAGTAGTGAGGGTGTTTTCATTTCATTATTTGAATCTCTCTTTAGAATGTGGGCATTGTGATACTTCTTTGGGCTCAAGTTTGAGTCCTGCATACACACACTCACATACACACACACATACACACACATAATAGTGGCATAACAATTAGTCTCTTGGGGTGAGTATCAGCAGCTTGGCAGTATAAAGAGTATAAAGCTCTCTAGGGATGCATGGGGAATGATGCTCAAAGATGTTCAAAGCCCCAGTTCTTGTGTAGAGAAAAGCTCTCTGCTGATCCTAGGACATTTTATACTTTGTCTAATCACTGATTTGGACACACCTACAATCAGATCAAATTTTCCCAGTTTTCAGCATTACTTTCACTTTCTATCCGTGAATTTTTTTTTAAAGAAATCAAATGGACCCCTCATTTGGTTGCAGTCTTGTCCACTTTCCTCGTTCTGCTGTACCCCTCATACCAGTCCTTTCTTTTCCCAAGGCAGACATCACTAATCAACAAGGGATCTCTTTGCTCATGAGCTGAGGTACAGCTTCTTAACCTAGTGCTTCACTAGCTGTGACAATTAAATGTAAACTTGCCACAGCGTGGAGTCATCTGAAAAGAGAATCTTAAGGGGAATTACTTAGATCTTGTTGACATTTGAACATGTCTATGATGGCTTGTCTTGATTGTTAATCATTCTAGCCTACCTTGGGCAGCATCATTTCATAGATTGGGGCTTGAATTTTGTAGGAGTGAAGAAATCCAGCTGAACGCAGGCAAGCCAAGGTGTGTAACAAGAAGCTTCTGCCCCCTTTGGGCCAGAGATCCAAACCTACCCACAGTCATATTTCCCCCAAAAGTGACTCAAACACATACTAATTTTATGCTGTTTGGCCTTTGGGTTTGGCATATTGCTAGCTAGCTCTTTCATCTTAATTCAACTATTTCCATTAATCAGTCCTGCCACGTGGCCCGCGGCTTACTTATTATTTCCTTACATCTTGATTCTTTGGCAGCTGGATTGCATCTCTCTCTCACTCCATCCTCCTTCTCTTACCTATGCTCCAATTTCTCCATCTACAGTGCCCATCATAGGCAAAAACAGTTTCTTTATTTCACAGCATACAGAAAGACATTCTCACATCAAAGGTGCTTATAGTCTCCTGGCTCCTAACTGCAGATGTGATGGAAACATCTGATTGAGCTCTGTCAACTGTAATTTCCTGCTACTATCTGGAGTTGTAAATCAAAATAGACCCTCCCTCCTCTAGTGTTGTATGATATTTTGTTTGTGTTCTGACAAAGTTTGCCTGGAGTTTAGAGGGTGGAGCTAGCCACTAGTTAACCATAGAGCTGGGTTCTGGTAGCCCACCCCTTTAATCCCAGCACTTAGTAAACTCATGGCTTGGGAGGTGGGGACAGCAATATGAGGCAAGTGGAGACAGCACCTTACCCCTTTTGATCTGAGGATCTGGAGAGGTAAGAGGTCACTGGTAGTGGCTCCTTTGCTTCTCTGACCGCTCAGATTATTACCTTGATTTTTTGACTCCTGGTTTTTATTGATAAGACTAATTAGGATCATACTTAACCCTAAGTTTCTTTTGGTCAGTGTGCTTTATTAAAACAGAGGAAGTGAATTGAAGACCCCTCTCAAATCAGCCAAATGAAGTTGAAATATGTGAGACAAGCATGTATCGTTCACTCTTAATGTTTCTGTGTCCTTTATAACAGATCTCTTCCTTCTTTCCCTGGGAAGAGCTTTCCACACCAACTGCTTTGTTTTGTTTTGGACTAAGAGAATAACACCAGCAGAGTAAATCGTTAGAGACTGTCTTTAAACTTTAAAGTGATGAGATTCTTGCTTTATTTTAACTCAGTTCCTTTCAGTCACCTGGCATGGCTCCAGCATCTCCCCCTCCATGCACCAACCTCATCATCTGGCCACACTTTCACAGAGAATCTGGCACTTACTTCCCTCCCTGAGCAGACACAGCTTGCTTCCCAGGAGACCCCATATTTGCAAAATACTTTACCATGGACAGGACAGGCTTATGTCTACATATGAACCTCTTCCAGATCAAATGTTCTCTTCAGTAGGTAATTAAAGAACTTAGGTTTTATTTTCCAAGTCTGTTCTTGGATATCAGAACTTTACTATCCTAGGATAGTTTTGAGTTGTCTTATTTAGAAAATAATGTTCTACCCATAATATCCTTTTTTCCTGCACATATTTTTCTTCAATTATACCAGTAATTTTGGCTTCAGAGAATTACTCAAAGAAAGTAAGATGTTAGAAAAACAAATGTGGAAAGAAAACTTTTAAGAGATGTATTGCAACCACTTTCTTCCTCTGAGATGAGACTCAGCCAAGGAACTGAAGTCTACAAAGACTGTGAGCATTAGTTTGCAAATTTATGATCCTAGAAACACACAGCCAAATACATCAAGATGCCTTTTTTCTTAAGAGATGTTGTTTTGGGGCTTCCTCACTTTCTAATTCTTTTGGTTTTTTTGTTTTTTTTTTTCCTTAAAAAGGGGAAAAAGTTTGATATATTGCAGTTGTTTCTTGATGATAAATTGGTGAAATAACATTCCCTGTGATGCTTTAAATAGTCATCGTTTTTATAAGAACAAAAACCAACCAACTAAACACACAAACAAAAAACTACAGCTGTGGTGATATATATTTAATAATAATAGCTTGAAATATAAGAGAACAGAGCCATCCATATGGCCATGAAGGTCAGGGAGTGGTGACCCAGGCCCTTAATCCCAGCACTTGGGAGGTAGAGATCCTCTAGATCTCTATAAATTCAAGGCCAAACAGAGCCAGGTAGTGGTGGCACACACCTTTAGCCCTAGCAATAGGAAAGCTAAATGGGAAAGTGAGAACTGGCTGTGACTTGTTTGTCTCTCTAATATTTCAGCCTCTTCTCAATATCTCACCTGGGTTTTAACTAAAAATACCGAGCAGAATTTGTGTAATAAACAACAACATTGAAAACTCCTAACACTTTTAACTGGAATCCCTCTTGAATTTGAAAAAAAGAGAATTTATCAGGTAAATTAATGAAATCCTTCTGTTTCTCCCCTGTCTGGCCCAGCAGTCCTCACATCCATCTGTGGTAGGTATCTAATGTGTCAGGTGGTACCTAAAAGAAAACATTTTCCAGATAGTTCCATCTCTTCATGAAAGACAGAATGGCAGGTTTTACTTCAGACTGCAACACTAGTAAGCATCTAGTGGTGCCATTGCATGTGTCATGTTCTGGTTCTAGCATTCTGTTTATAGATCTTTCTGGGATCTTGACTTCTCCACACCCCATGAGTCCACACCTGTGGTATGGACCCTACTACATGAGAAAGAGAAAAGAGAGAAAGTTCCAGTTTCTTCCCACATTTTTAATTGTCCTGTTTGTTTTTGAAGACATTTGTGAGTCTCGATTAGATCCGCATGTGCATCTCTAGCTGTCTCCTGGCCCCTTGTCACTTCTATAATTCAGGGGACTAACACTCCAGAGAATGTTGTTAAAACAGGAAGTTACTCAAGAAAATTATTATCTTTAGGAGGACAGATATATGGCCAAAATGTTGCAAAGGCCAAGTGCATGATCTTCAGGGAGGCAAGCAGCAGACAGAGTGTGTGTCAGAGGCCGGGAAGCACCATCAGAGGCTTCCTCACCCTCACTGGCATCTCAGAGGGGATAGTGGTTAGAATGGGCTAAGACTCACTGAAGACGAGCTGGCATGCACTGGTTATGTTTAATAGTCAGATTCTATTTTCAATAAGCAGTAAATTATCACAAACACACTGAATTTTCTTTCATGTCTCTATCTTGTCCATGGGCTAATGCCCTGCATCATCATGACTTCCAATGTAAATTTCTCTTTTCTTTCATTTGTTACTGAGAGAGCCACACACAGGCTTCCCCATCTTTGGGGTGGGGGAACCAGAGAGCCAGGTAAAGAATGAAAACACCCTGGTCCCTCTTAAACACTCAGAGATTTTGTTCATTACAGCCTGTGAATCTTGTTTACCAGGACAAAAGCAGAGTGGATGAAGAATCCACTGGGAAAAAAAGCTTCCCTGTTAAGGTTGGGGTTGGAAATAAATTCCAGAGTCTCCTCATAGTAAAATTTGAATTTTTTCAAATACAATAAAATTGTATTTCACAGAACCTTGAGAAAGTGAGCAATAAAATATTGGTTAAGTAGTCAAAGCTTATGTTGACCATGTGACAGAATCTAGACATGACTTGTCAAGTTTTTTCAAAGTATGAAGGACTTATGTGTGACTGACTTGCCAATAATAATTTCTGGAGGGCAAGACATGCCCCAGATTACACATATGTTTCAGAGCCACCGGTAAAGCATTACATACAGTAGGTATTCAAGAAATATTTGTTGGACTAGCTTGGTGATGCAGTAGTCTCCACTATTCAAGAAGCTGAGGGAGGAAGATGGCAAATTCTAGGCCTGCATGCACTGGAGAGTGACTTCACAGTCACCATGAGCAACTCAATAAGACACCATCTAAAAGCAGAAAGAGAGAGAGATGGGGACTGGGGAGATATCTTAGTGATAGAGTTGTTGCCAAGCATGCTGAGGAGTACTGGTTTCACTTCCAAAGTAAGGGGAGGTGAGGTGAGGTGAGGGGAGGTGAGGGGAGGGGAGGGGAGGGGAGGGGAGGGGAGAGGAGGGGAGGGGAGGGGAGGGGAGGGGAGGGGAGGAGAGAGAGACACACACACAAATGGCACCTGAGCTTGTTAGCTAACAGTTGAATAACAAACTCAGATAGTATCTGCTTCCCAGTGACTTTAGGTAAATAGTTACAGGAAGGAGAAGGTAAAAATTAAAAGCAGAAAACCTTCTATTCAGATGTTTCTCCAGGATCAGTGGGCCAAGGATTCAAAGTGGAAGCCAGTTATAGGCTCTCCCACTTAGCTTTGAGGTAATAAGGCTTCCTTTCAAAGCAAAGTATGACACTATGAAAACACTATATGTTTGATGTGAAAGTCTTTTTTAACATTAATTTAAAAGAGGGAAGATTTTTTTGTTATTCAAACAGGGAAATGGTTTTAGATTTCTTTGAACAATTTTAGAATTTAAAAGAATTTCCTATGCATGAATAAAATCAGGTTTCCATCAAAAGGCTTTTTGAGGAAAACTCTATACTTCTCTCCATAAAACAAAACAAATATTTTTCAGAGTAATATTCTCTTACACAAAAGATTCTCACAAATCATTAGATCATTCTGTGTGAGGAAAATAAAATTCAAAATTATTCAGTAAAATATTTTTCTTTCATTTTTTATTGCAACTGTGAATAAAAACATTAAAGAGGATTGCTGGCTGTACGGATGAAAGTCAGTCTGCCAAACATAAAGAAAAGAAAATCTTTTAATGTTTTGGTCACAAACTTTGACAATGATAAATCACTTTTCAACAGCTGCAGACAGCTGTTAAAGTCTGGAGCCTGCAATGCTTAATTGGGGAAGTGTGTTAAAAGTTAAGGGGCCAGCATCCTGTTAGGGTATGTGAGGGTGTTTCTCAGCAGACTCATAATAGTGCATTCCAAGGTTTAGGAAAGAACATGGCACTTTTTGCACACAATAGATGCATAGAAATACATATGTGCCCCTACATGTGCACCCATGCAGACACGTGTCTGAGACAAGGGGAAGGGTACAATTGGGACATTCTAACTCACCCTTTGCAATAAGATTCAGGGATCTTTTATCTCATATATTTGAACTAGTAGCTCCTGAGAGTCTCAGTGAGGCCTTTATCCAACCTACTGAAGTTACCTAAGTTTGTCATTTAACAATAATTCCCAGCCTTGCCCAAGTCAGAAGAAGAAGAAAAAATGTAGAAATGTTCATAGTAAGTTGATTAAGTTACTTTGTTTTTGCTCTGGCAATGTGTGACCAGTGAAATATTCTGCTATGCTTAGGAATTTCTTGATCCCCAATCTGTCTTCATTAAGACATTTTAAAACAGACGTTGGCCATATTGTTCAAGACTAAAAATTATTGGCATAGTGTTCTTCTTGAGTACCCTTTGTTGGTTGAACATGAAGCACACCCCACTCCCCTGTGTTCTTCATGAATGTTCTTATACACAGGGGAAGGTTAGTATTCTGCTGGGTTCTGTAAGCATTGGACTGATGGTTCTATTTTACTTTTGCCATGGTACTAAGTGCATGGAGGTAAACATCATATATCTGTGTTTGGAGGGACATTTCCCATTGAGAGACTGTCAATAGGTCATTTCTCCTCTGTAAACCTCTTGACATTCAGGAAAGGGAGTAGTTCTGTTTCACACTCCACAGCAAAGGTGATGTCTGGGAATTGTTTTCTGAGTAATTTGCTATTACACAATACATCATTTTTATTGGTAATAAGGCAGATGTCACCAACAGCAGGGCTTGTCCAAGGCTGGTTCTGAAATTTCTTTTTAGGCATTATGCTCCCAATCAGGCAGAAAATTGTCGTCAGTGATGGCAGATTGAAAGATCGAATTGCAGTATCCAAGGACTGTTTATGACTTTTCCAGCTATGCACAGAGTGGGTGGTGGAAAGCAGCTTCCTGCTTATGATGAATCTGGAAATACTGTTCCTGTTTGCTAGTGGGCACAGTGTCGGGAGAAAAGTACCTTATCATTATGTTGCATAAAGTTTGTGTTTTGTGAGAAGCATGGGTTGAGACTGCAGATAGAAAAAAAAAAATTAGAATTTACCGGTAAGAGGCCTTTTTCATACAAATTTTCTCTCTAAAGCATTTCAGTCTAGACAGGTAGATGACCTCAATTTAGGGCTATTTACTGCTGATTTTAAGTAAAGAAAGGTTTCTCTCAGGTCCCTCAATATAGTTTGTACCAGAGGATATGGAAATGGCCCCAGTACCCTTTAAATTGAAAGATGTTGGTGTTAAATTGTCATAAACTTTAAACATTGATCATCTAAAAATGGCCAGAGATTTTTATACCAGTGCTCAAATAATGAAGAGCTGAGGGGTGTGTGTGTGATAATTTCACATATTTGTCGGATGAGTGGAGACAGAGTTCTCACAAGTGTATGCCATGTCACCTTAACATGAGAAACCCGACATCACAGTCAAAGGTGGACCATTCCAAGCCAGGTCATTTTAAACCTCAAGTGATGGCACATGACTCAAGTTGTACATCACTCCTGTGCCCACATTATTACCAAATTGTGATTCTTAGAATAGTCTTAAGGCATAGTACCCACTGAAAAAAGGAGGTTGATTGAAAGGTCATGCTTGGGATACACAATTTATTCACCCTGTGCCTTTGGACAGAGCCTAGTCACACAAGTTTCTTTATGGGCAAAGAATGCTGGAAAATACACTACCTGACTGACCAGCTAGTTCTCAGCAATATCATGCCATGATGGAAGATGTCATACCCTGCACGACATTTCTGGGGACAACTAGTCATTTTGATTCAGTCACTTTCCTGCCCTATTCTCTCCACACAGTGTTTGTTTATTTGTCTTAACATCACCAAGTAGGACACGATTTCTGGTAAAATAAAGTGAAAGAGAAAAAAAAAAGACAATTTTTATTTTTAGCAACTTGCTAGAAGTTTCCAAGACGTAGTTCATGGGCTTCTAAGGAAGTCAACTTCTTAGTGACAGAAGATTGAACCCTGAAATGCGCTCACAGAATGAACAGTCAGGTGCCACTGTCTTCCTCAGCATTACAATCCAGCAGCAAGGATGAGACATTGCAACTCACCTCGCAATCCTCCTCGGCATTCAAAATGCTCAGCACAGAGGACCTGCCAAGGAAATTGTTGGGTGACTATTTGTGAAAGAGGAAATAACTGTGGGTCTGAGAACCTGCTCTGGGTTCCTGATGTCAGCTTCAAGAATAGATCATAAGAAATTAAGTAAGATAATGCTTAAATACAATCATATCAAACAGCAAAGTATGAAACAACTTGAATTTGAAAGCTATTGTGAATAGACAGTCATGCTGGGAGGCTCCAACTGCAAGAAGGAAAGAGGAATGTTACAAAAATAAAAGCCGTGCATTTTAATTCTGCAGATGATATGGTGAGAAAGGCGATAGTAATGGAAGGGGAATCATTAGGAAGATGATTTTAAGAGGTAAACCGTGAAAGCAACAGTAGTCATAAGATGTCCATATATAATAAGGCAGTTAAATCTTAGAGACACTATTCACACAACACATAAGCAAACAATTCCAAAACCTAAAATACAACTAAGGCAGAGAAAAGGATAGGATGCCATTGAGTCTGAAGTGTGTGATGTGGAAAAGAAAGAGGTAAGCTGGAGGAAATGGTAAGACATTAGAAAAGAGTCTGTGTTAGTTCTTCTACCCATTAACATGAGAAGGAGCAGATACTAAAATGCTATAAAAACAAACAGGTTGGCAAGATCACTCAGTGTATAAAGGCAACTGCTGCCAACAAAAATGTCCAAATTTTGCCCCTGAATTTCACACAGCAGGAAGAGAACCAATTTCAATGAGTCATGAAGGTTCTACATGCTTGACGTGGTCTGTGTGCCCAACAATCCCTATATACACACAAATAAATATGTAAATGAATACATAAAATAAATTTACTTAGACATGTTTTACAGTACAAATATAAGGTAAATATTTTATATAAAGAAGTAGAAACTACTTTATGTTGGAAATGACTTGACCAAATCTAGATTTAAGATAATTGACCCACGTCTTTGGGAGACTTTCGGTAGAGTTGGAGAAGAATCAGTGTTGTATAACTTGTAATGAAAAAAAAAATACCTTTCAGAACAAGACAAGAATAAGATAAAACATGAAATCAACTTGCACTCACAAACACTGAGGCTCCACAACAGTGAAGGACAAATCTAACTGTGCTTGTATCGGCTGCAAAACAAAAATCCAGTGTGGAAGGTGCCTAGGCAAAAGGATAGCCTGTCCTGGCCAGTCTGAGCTACACAGCATGATCTATGTCTCAGAAAGTTGAATGCAAAGCAAAGTAAAGCAGTGTCACTGAAATAATTATAATGATGACAGAAGAGATGATACACTCAAGAATGGCTCTGGGTATATCATTTGGCACCCTCACTCATGCAGAAGAGCACGAAAGGATTGTGTAGTAAGAAGTTTCTGACCTGAACTTCCAGGCCTAGCCTCAAGGTTTAGACCCACAGAGACACACATATGCTTACATTAATTTTAGGCTGTTGGGCCTAAGGCCCAGGCATATAACTTGCTAACTCTTTACCCTTAAACTAACCTATGATTCTTATCCCATTCAGCCATGCGGCTCGGTACCTTTCTCAGAGCTGCATAGTTGTCCTCTGCTTCTTCTGGCTTGTCTGGAAACTCTGGAGTCTCTGTAGCATTTCTGCCCTGTTCTTCCTGTTCCCAGAGTTTTCTTAGTCTGGTAGCCCCACCCACACTTCCTGTCTGCCTTTGGCCAATCAGCACTTTTTATTAAATTCATAGGCGTGACAATTATTTACAATGTAACATCATAAATCTACTACAGATTGTCACCACCCTGCTTCAGTCTGTCCTTAGCAACACATCCTTGCTCAGCACTCAATCTAGTGGGAAGAATAGGAACAAAACCACATCATCACAGCCAGAAAACTCTAAGCTGCGGTCCAGGTAAGGGCCATAAGGAGAACAAGGGGGGCTAAGATGTCAAATCCTGGTTGAGCATCCCTAAACTGAAAGCCTAAAGTCTTAGATACACTGACACATTCTGAACACCTTCATGAAGTCATAATTAGACATATCTGTACCTAACACCATGTAAGCTGTTACAGTCAAAACCAGGCACACTGAAAAAAAAATATTTTATGAAATGATTTCTGGCAATGTAATAAGTTGTGTGTAAAATAGATAAATTCTATTTTTAAACTTGAGTCTCATTATGTAGATAAAAATAATTTAAAATACAAACGTATTCAAAATTCAAAACTGTTCTGTTCATGAGTGTTTTAGACAAGAGATGATAATCAGTATGGACAGCAGTTTGTGGTCCTCAGAAACTCCCTTGGCCCATATTCTTTCATTGCTCTTGTATAAGCTTCAGCTTTTTATTTGTTTTTAGATTTACATACTGTTTCTTTCTACAAGGGTGTAATTCATATTACTGTTTCCACTTGGCAGAGTGAGGATTGTATTTAAGCTAATTAAGATGTTCATGATTGAAAAGGTAGTCTGAAGAGCAAATGAGTGAATGACTAGATTTAAAAAATGGTCTTTTGAAATTGGCATAGTGACTGGACGGTGGTGGCTTTAATCCCAGCAGCAGGGAGGTGAGACAAGTGGATCTCTGTGAGTTGGAGGCCAGCCTGGTCTACAAAGCTTCAAAACAAAACAAAACAAACAAAAAACAAAAACAAAAAACAAAAGCAAAAGACTTGCCTGAAAAACTGATATGGAAATGAAAAAAAAAATTAGAAATAACAGAATTCTAGACATGAGTTAAGTCAAGATGCCCAGATGATTGGAAACACGGCAAAGGCAGCTGAGTGCTCCTACTGTAACCAACCCTGGAACCTTGTAAGGAGGTAAAGGATTGCTGTGAGCTTTATGCCTATTGGGAAACACATAGTGACCCTGTCTCCACAAAATTAAAATGAAAGAAAACAGAACAAGAGATCCTAATGCTGAGATCCCCAAAAATTTGTTAGAAGAGCGGCCCTAACACTCGGAAATCATTAAAGTCTTAAAGCATATTTGGAAGGAATGTGAGTCAGAAGAGGGCATAAGAGGTTGAAGATAAATTGGTGAGAAAAATGCTCGGTGGACCAATGTGACTGAAATTCTAAAACAGGTACAGACAGTGGCCCTCTTCATACCCAGAAAAGGCTTCTATTCTCAGAAGAGGATCAGGGAGGGCTTCCAAGCCTCTCACCAGGAGTGATCATGGGAGAAGCAGTGCTGGGCCTTCAGTTAATGCCAGGAGAAGTGTTTGAGGCTGAGCGTTTCCAGCCGTGGAAAAGCATTGCACACTGTGTGAATAGTCCATGCAGGCAGATCTTCTTACTGAGCTGAATGACACGGGAAGTCAAGAGGACATGTGTAGGACAAAGGCTTTGCGCTTTTGGCGGCACCTTTGACCTTCATTCACACTAACAAAGGGAACTGGGCAGTAAGAGTGTCCCCTGTGGAAATCTGCCATTCACGAGTTGTGGATTTTCTTCACACTCACGCACATGACTTGCTTACCCTATAAAGCATCGCCAGTCACTTCAAGTTAAAGGAGAAATAATTTTTCAGAATATTAGTAATGCAAGGCTATCAGTTCACATAGCATCCAAGGAAGACTTCTGTTTTTTTATTTGGTTAAGGAATTATAAATCAAATATCAACAGAAAGTTCATACTATAAAACCAGAAAGAGACTACAGTTGATGGTGAGTTCCCTAGAGGGATGATTTTCAAGCTGAATGTTATAGCAAACTACCCAGCAGCTGAGAAAGCTGTGACTTTCATGCTGAAACCTACAGTTATCTGGTGATCTGGCTGATTGGCTGTTGATAAAATGTAGAATTGCTAGGTGATGAACTGCCCAACTTCATTTCTTTGACACTGACAGTTGTTAACAGAGAGTAGGCATACCACAGGTATCTATATGTATGTCTGTATTTATACAGAATTATATTATACATATCACAAAATCTACCAATAAAGAAGTTGAATAAAGGCAATAAAAGAAGTATAATATACCTCACAATAACCCTCATATCTCAAGGAACCAAGGAGGGTGTTTCATCTAGGCATTTTAAAAATAGTTCTGCCTAGGGAATATTTCTCTAATGTGAGTATCACAGAATTGGTTGACGGCCAAGAATAAATTGATTTTATTTAAGATCACATAAATTGTACCAATATCTCGGGCAATGTGAATCATGGAGTAACTGTTTGCTTCCAAGTTTTCTGTCTTTAAAAACTGCAGTTTTTAGCATACAGTATGGAGAAAGGAGCTAAAACATGGTGTGGAATCCAGTCAACTTCTCCCACCCCCATTTGCTTTAAAATAGGAGGCAATATACCTGAACAAACACAAAATGTCCCCCACTGAATCTTAAATGCTCCACTGAATCTTAAATGCTGCTAGGTAGGTCTAGGTGTAAAAAGATCTACTCCTCAGGAACTCACTATAGTGGTATCTGAGGAGAGAGAACAGGAGCTTGCCATATTAGGAGCTTGTCCCGAGACCATGGAGACTCACCCCACAAAAAGAAGGGATATCTGCAGGAGTTGGGAAATTCCCAAAAGTTCATGCCAAGTGCTTACAGCAAGGACTGTCAGGGGATTTTGAAAGGATTTTTTCCAATCAATTATTGACATCCTCTGTACTTGATTTATTAAATAACCTAACCAACATATTAGCCTTTTATTATGAGTAAAAGTTTTGAATTTATTTTTCTACTAGAAGAATTCCTGTGTCTTAGATGGAACTGTAACAACCAGTTAAAGAGTTGTCAAGCAAATAAATAAATACAAATATAAACGTAAATAAATCAATTAATATCTTTATTTTGTCTCTCCAGTTTCTAAGATACATTAGGACAATAAAGAAAAAGTCAAGTGGGAGCCAGAGTTAAAAGAGCAATTGGCTCATCTTTTGACACAGAAATTTGCATAACAGAGATCTGCCTTGGAGTCAGTGGGAATTTATTTTCAGAAATCGATAGATAGTTCTTATTATCAGGGCCTTAAAAGCATCAAGACCTAGAGTCAACGGTGTGGCCACAACAGTAGTGAAATAAGACTGTTCGTGTTAGCACAAGAGACAGTATTCCATTTAGGTGACTTATAAATGAAAAGTGTATTTGCATAATTTCTTTCTTTGGGGCAAAATACAATGTTCTTGTGTTACATTCTCAAAGTTGCTCTTTACACTCTACTTGAGGAGTATGCTGATAAGACAAAGTAAAAGAAAAATAATTCCTTATCCTTTTGTGTTTAGTGGCAGGGACTTCGTGGGGGGGTTCTGAGATGCACCCATGTTAGATCCTGGGAATAATGGGCTGTTCACTTCAAGCCTCTGATTCCCACCCTTTCATTGCTTCCTCAGACAACTCCAAGTGCCTTTTCCTTCAACACCTTCCAGAGAAAATGGGTTTCCTTTTTCTAAAACTGTCTAGATATATCATATTCGTGTGTGTATGTGTCGGGAGGTTCCAGATCACTTTTTTTCTATCATAGGTAAAGCTGTATTAACTGGCTGCACACCAGATCTTATTAGAGAGTTTACAATTACTAGTGTATGCCTGTTTCATTTTGATGTTGGCCATCCACTGTCTATGGTACCTGAATATTAGGAGTGTCATGTGTGTGAGATGCTATGTTTGGTTCCTGAAAACTCCTGCTGTGTGACTGCACGTTCACCAGGCTATGATGAACACTCAGCAATCTTCTGCTTCCAAGGTCAGAGTGGAGGTCAGAACCTCCTGGCCTGCTGCTTCATTCCAACTGAAATGATCTTGTTTTCAACAAGAATGACAATGTAAGTTCTATTCACAGAGTAGCAAGAATTCCTTCAGCTTAGCTGTCAGCAAACATTCCATAAAGTTCCTGGCAATTGGAATCTACTACTGGGCCCTGTCATCTGGGTGGTGAAGAAACATGGTCCAGGGCTTAGAAATGGTTCTGTGTGCTTTGGTGTGTGGTTAGTGTATATATATACTAGTGTCTATAGTGTGTTTATTGGCATGTATATTATTATGTGAGGTGCATATTGCTGTGTGTTACTATATGGCATATTCTCATTAGTGTGAATGCTGATGTGGTTTGTATTAGTATGTATGTTTGTATTTATTGGTGTATATTGTGGTGTATGTGTGCTAGTGTTAGTTTTGTATGCATCAGTTCGTTATGCTATAAATGTTGCTGTGTGTTTTGATGCCTCTGATAATGTGTTTGTATTAGCATGGGTATTATTCTATATGCTGGGGGCATATTAGCACATACACTTGTATTCATTCATGTGTGTGTATATATTATAATTCATATGTTTTATGTGCATACTGGTATGTCTATGTTAGTACATATGTCAGTTTATATATGTGTGTGTTTGTGTTACAAAAAAAAAAGGAGCCAGGATAAACTGACAAATAAAAATGGGAATACTTTTCTTTCTTTTATATTTTTTATAAATGTAATTTTTTTATTAATTCTTTAGGAATTTTACATCATGAGCCCCAATCCTACTCATTTCCTAGTCCTTCTGTATCTGCCCTTCACCCATGGAGTGTCTCCCTACAAAGGAAAAGTAAAAAAAGAAATAACAGGCATAAGATAAACACAAATAACAATATTAATTAGGCAAACAAAATATGGGGATCCTAATGGGTATATTAACAAAAGAGAGTTCTGTGCTGTGCTCTGTTCTGCCCCGTGTAGGTGCTGGCTGGATCTCTAAGGACCAGTGCATTGAGTGTGATGATGAGAACAATGAAGAGAGAGTGAGTCCTTGACGGGAAAGAAGAGAGAGAACGGAAGAGTTGAGGGAAAGAGAAAAGGATGAAGGAAGACGGAGAGCTAGTGGATGCTAACTGAGGAAGGAACAGAGCATCAGGAGCCGCTGGGACAAGACCAGTTGCCCCATAAGAACCAGAACCACAGCGTGCAGTAAGGAAAAAAATGATATAAAGATCAAGTTCAACCACACAGGCTGAAATCCATCTCACCTTGGGTCTCCTTCCCTCTTTTTCTGAGAACCAAACTGTTGAAGGACAATGTGTAGACCAAGACCCCTGAAAGCTTCTAAGCTGTGTGGTGATTAGTAGAAGTTGTCAACATACTCCTGTCAGCACAGCATCCCTCAGAAATAACAAGGAGAGCCAGCTGCCCCCTCCATTAATTATGTATGGGCAAGTAGCAAAACCAGAGAGGGGAATAGCATCTTAACCTTCCTATGTATTGAATGTCACTGTAGTTGTGGGATAACTCATCATGAGATTGCATATAGGGCTCTTTCTTGTGAAACATGCTGGTGAAGATCTTATCTTACTTAGTTCATGAATGTAGCAAGTTGGTGTCATAACCTCACCCTGAAAAATAAAATAATCACATTTAAAGGTAAGGAAGACCGACTTAGGAAATAAGGAGTGTGTTTGCAGAGGTAGATGTTTACTGCAAATGCAGAAGGTGGCTGAGACTTAAGTCACAAGTAGCGTAATCAACCCCTCAAATGTGGAAGGATTTTCAAGAGTCAAAACAAAATCCAGAGGTCTCAGAGGCATGCTGTCCCTCAGACACTCCCCTCCCTTCTGCTCAGCTCCCACGTCCATCATCTCTCCTCAGTGGTCACTAACTGGCTATTTGTCTGTTTCCACACTACTGCATCACAAAACAGCAGCCCACTTGCCTTGAAAAGATAATATCTCACACATATGGGCCTGCCTTTGATCTCTGTGGTCGAGCTAGGGGTCAGAGGCCCTCCTTCTCCAGACCCTCACTTCAAATGGTTCCTTTCTTTTATTGGGAAACCAAACATTAGAAGGGCAAAGGAGGGAAAAATAAAAGCCATGATTTAATAGCAGCTGATGTGCTTGGCTATTTGGGGTTGGGTTTTATTCTCTTCGGGTCACATCTAATCGGCATTCCTCACTGGTCCCCTCTCCTCCTCTCCCCACACTTGTTTGTTTTTCAAACCTCAGACAAATTGGCACTCCAAGAGATCTTCTCCCCTGCAACTCATCACAGGCCATCTTGCCTCTCTATAACATTAAAGGCTTGATTCACTGTCTCTCATGGGCAGCCTGGAAGTCAGAAAGTTCAGAGGTATGGCAAGTGCTCATCAATTTAGTTTTGAGTTGTGTACGTAGATGGAAAAAAATTGATAATATTGTTCTTCATCAATTAGGAAAAGGACAACCCCAACATAAGGAGAAGCTTCAAATTTAAAAATGTAAATTTTGATGTAAAATAGAATGAATGGTCTACCAAGGTCATTCATGCCTCAGCAAGCCTCATGGTGTTAAACCCCACTGTGTAATCACAGGAATGTCCGCATGAACTAAGGTTATTCTGTGCACTGGACTCTGGAACCTGTGGGTATAATGTGTTTATGAGATCATGAAAGCCCACGAGGCAGGTGTCATTAATCTTCTTATTAAAATGGAAGGCAGTTAATCAGAGTCATACACATACATAAGTCAAGGTAGTTTGGCTCCCGTGGAATTGGTGAGTCTTTTGGATGAGTTTCATTAAAAGATTTAGTAAATAGCAGGAAATTCTCTCCCTAGCTTTTACAGTGCCAAAAGATGCCGTGTAGGGGAGAAAAGACATCAGTTGTCTTGCCCAGTTCTGAATCCTGCAATCTATAATACTGACCTGCCACATAAGATGTTCCCACCAGTACAACAGGAGCAAGACTATTAGAGTATTCAGTCATTCTCACGATTGGATTGAGGTCTGCTCCACAGAAGGAATCTAACACTGGTAACTATAAACATGGTTAAAATCATGTTTAGGGAAGTCAGGCCCTAGGGAAAACCTACTGTTGTTTTCTTGCTAGATGGTCATATTGTCAAACTGTTTCTGAATATGTATGCTTATAGTCATGGCCCCATGCCCTACACATATAGGCACCACTAATGAGACCCCATGGATTAAAAAACAAGAAAAGTAAGAAAATGAATTTGCAAGAGAGATGTGTTAGGGGAGTCCTGCAATGAATTGAAAGGGAGGCAGGGATGGATATAATAAAGATACATTATGCACCTGTATGAAATTTCTAATGAATAAATGAAAGTATATTTTTAAAGAGAGAGAATACTGTACTTTAGAATACTGTAGAACTTAAAATTAAAAGGCTGAAAACCTCACCTTAGCATTAGAATGCTTAGGTTATTATAACTCTGCTTTCCTTACTGGTTAAAAGTGGAGACAGGATCTCTGCATTAAGACATGTGAAGTTTAACACTGATCCTAGCCACACTGATCTTAGCCATCTATTATGGGCAACTCTTGTGATGGACAGATAAAAGTCTTCTCCATATCCACTGATATTTCCAGATTCTTCTATCCCACAAATTAAATTTGTCAGGGACATGAGGACAATGGTAGAGGCAAGGACAGTTTTTAAGAAATTTATTTCATGGAATGAAGTAAAATGGATCCAGGATAAGTGTCAAAAGCTCTCTATCTGATATTCCCAGAGAACTGCAACCTCTGGGGTCATCTGTATTGTATTTGAATTGATTATATTTTTGGGCATGTTACCTGCTGCCCTGGAAAGTATTTCTAGTATGTCTTTCTGATAATAGGTTTCTTTTAAGTGCCGGTTTGGCCTCATTCTATGCCCAACTCTCCTCCCCTGCCACACTCTGGACTCTGATCTTAAAGACGATAACCACCTCACAGGTCTGCCATGAGGGTTATGTGAGATGACATATGCTGGATCCCTATTCTATCCCTTTCTGTATATATAAATATTTCCTGACATATGTGTTCTTTATGTCTACAGTCTAGCATACATTTAAAGTATCTATACTTAATATTTATATATACTTCTTTGTATATAGTCATGCATTGATTAATTCCCCCACCTCCCTTTTGAGGTCACCATCCCCCAGGTGTGTTGGTGACAAAATCCAGGGCTTGCACTTTCTACACTTTCTAGCAAGTGATCTACCACTAGAGAGCCTTTAAAAAAAAATTACAGCACTTTTGTTTTTGTGATAAAACAAAATGGCCAAGACAATTTGTAGAAGAAAGACTATTTGGGCTTCTGATTCCAGAGGAGTAAGAGCATATTGTGTTGGTGAGACATGGAAGAAAGCAACTGGAGCAGGAAGTTAAGGGCTCGCATCTTTAACCAAAAGCACAAATCAGATCAAGATAACTAGAAGTGGTATGAATCTTTTAATTTTTAAAGCTCACCTCCAGTGACATACTTCTTCCAGCAAGTCCATACCTCCTAAACCTCCCAAATAGCACCACCAGCTGGGGCCCAAGTGTTCAAATATATGATCTTATGGAGGATATTCTCACTTAAACCACTAAGCTAAATCCTTTGCACCACTTTTTGCTTAATGATGTCTGAGTTTCATCATTAAGCAATTTGACCATGTTTAAACAATGTAGAGTACACTAACAGAAACATGTGTGTTATTGAAGCTACTCACTTAAGATGATCTTTGATGCAAACTTGGGACATGGTTAACATGGAAGGCTGATGCCTGAGTCACTTGGCATGCTGTTCCCCAGTAAATGTCTTTCTTTGTAAGCAGAAAGGATTGGGATAAAAGGATGATAGACGTGCAAAAGGAAATATGCCAGTTCCAGCCATTTACAATCAGTTATTTCACAGTGTGCATATGTGCTACACATTTATATGACTTAAAGGTTTATTCACACCAGCACCGTGGCAAACATGTAATCTATTGTGCAATGTTAGGATGGCTACCATGACAATAACCTATAAGCACATTACAGTTCCAATATAGTTCAGTTCCACTGACTACATAGTCACTGAACAAAATGTTTTTATAAAGTAGACAATATACATAAAAGTGAAACAACTTAGAGAATGGTTCTGATGCCTCCCAGGGGTACTTCTGTTGAGGGCTGATTGTGGCTCACAGTAGCCATGTATCACAATCATCAAGACCTCTGCAACTCATACAGGTAGATGCAGGCAGGCAATTGAACTGTAGAGTTCTGTCGAGTGGCTCGCTCATGGAGACAAGGCCGAGAAGACAGAAACAAGACCTTTGCACATTGCATTGCTCACTATTGAATCAATAACAAACAACAAAAACCCATGGGAAGTCAGCCCCAATAAGAAGCTTCATATTTTTACCATGAGCTTTAATATGGTGTGTATGGGGAAAGTTGTGTTCAGTTATTGGTGTGAATAAGAGGCAGAGACAATATTTACTAAGACTGACTTCAAGCCAGGTAGGGTTTGTTCCAATACTAAATTATTTACCTCCTTGCTGAGGTTCTGGACAATTTTAATTCATCCCTCGGTGCTTCTGTCTTCCCAACTGATCCCCCAGTTAAGTCTGGATGAGAATTCCATGACCCACTAGCATTGAAAACACTACTGGGCAAAGGTCAAAGTTCCGCCTATGGTCAGTACTCAGACCAGCTTGGCTGGTCCTCTGAGTGGACCCACCTCAGAGCCCAGAGGCTGCAGGTGATATTTTCCAAAGTTTCTCACATGACTCTTGAAATTTGTGCTAAAATTGATTCACAGGAAACAGTATAGAGAAGGAGAAGGCTACATGAGTGATCAAAAGTTCTCTAGTATATTTTCTTGTTGGATTATGGGGGGGGGGGAAGGAGAGGGAAGCTCAGGTAAGGATACTAATAAAGAGTAGGGCTCATATCTCTGCTTCTTCTTACACCATAGTCTGTGTAAAAGTTGTATTATCTAGGAACAGGAAAATGCAAACAGCAAGATTCCAGGGAATCCTGCCTGGCTGGGATTCCAGATGACAGCCATGATTACAGACAGCTTGTGGCTGACAAGGTAGCTTCATAGGCAAATGTCCTTTTGATTAAACTTTATGAGTTTAATCCCTGAGACTCACAAGGTAAAGAGAGAGGAACAGTTCCTGCCAATTGCCATGTCATCTACCCACAGCACATGTGTGCACATGAACACATATATGAATAAATGCAATTTTTAAAATTACAGATGCCCAGAACATAGAAGTTGGGATTGGGAATGCTGGCAGGAAATAAAGTTTCCTTTCCTTTAGTGTTTAAAATGCTCTAAAATTGATTGTGGGGTTAGCAAAACTGTGCAAATTACCCCTGAATACTAAAACCATTGGACTCCACATTTAGATGGAAGATACGTGAACTCAAAACAATGTTAAAATATCAGAAGCTTAGCTGTGACCCACTGTGATTTTCCTTGGACACTTCCATGGATGTGTGAAAGTTAGATCAATTTTGAAAGATGAATCGGGAAATGATGATAATATAGATGGGGGAGTCCACCATCACAGGCTCATTGAACATGGGAAATAATGAATCCCACTTGATAGTAGCATGAAAATCCTACAGGCATATCCTACAGCTGCTTCGGCTGTCACAACTTTGACAAGAAAGCCTTTGTGAGGGGAAAGTCGCCCTTCACCCTAAAGATGTGACTCTCAAAATTGAAAAACTCTCTTGATGAGCTAAGCATGGTAGCAGAGTACTTGACCACCCAAGGACAGCCTGGGCTACATGAAACCCCGTGTAGCCAAAGAAAGAAAGGGAAGAAAAAGCCAACACAAAACTCACAGGAGCTGCTGACTGAGTGTGGCATAGTGGCAGAAAATGGGAAAACTTGAGGCCAGCCTGGGCTACAGAGTGAAATCCTGTCTCTGAAACTGTAAACAACACCTTCACTTTTGGGCTCATTATAGCAGAAGAAGTTGTAAAATTAGCCTCAGTTTAGAAGAAGTTTTCCTGGAGTTATAGAAACAATCATACATGGAAAAGAAATGACTGAATTGACTAGAGCCAGAACAACAGGAGGCAAGCATCAGGAACACGGGGATTGCACTAGTTGAATTACAGGCTCCTTGCTCATCCCAAGTTGGAGATGCTGTGAAAAGGAGTTGAGTGTGCATAACTGGGAAGACCTCTGCTCTCCCTGACCTGGGGAGGAGGCACGCAGCTTCTCCAGAAAGGAATACTGACATCTGTCTTATTTGGATCATCCTCCATACTTCCTTTGCCCTCTAGTTGCCAGTGAGCTGTCTTTCTTATTTGGTATGAAGGGGAGTGTTCTGTAGTCTTATTCAGAGCCCCAAGTTCTCACATTGACTAATTTCCCTGCATAGTTTAAGGTTTGCAAACCTGAAACTCTAAGCCACCTGCTAGTCGTTAAAACAATTACATGGTTAAGAGCTCACAAACAAAGAATTAATAATGGACCTGGCTTGTGTTACCTCCTGGTCCATATGTAGGAGGATGAATTATGTCCTTGTGCCATTTAGGAGCAGTGGCTGTGGGACAATGGCACACACAAAAGCAGAGTAGAAAAAAGAAGGATTCTCCCAGCCTTTTCTGTCTGGATGCCCAATTCCTATAACCACTCACTGACAAGCGCTTTTTCCTGTTGGAGTGACGTAATTTACCTTAATAACTCTGCATGTGATGATTTACATTTTTTCTAGTTGAGTTCAAATTGATTTTAGTTAATTAACTGATACCTTCTTACTGAAACCGTGACATTCTCTCTCTGCACTAGGCTTGTACAGGAAGGAGACCAGGGCTGCACCCTGTTGATGCTGAGTCTCTGGCTATGTTCTGGCTGCATCGGATGCTTTGCAAGGGATACTATTTTTACACGCACAACCAGCAATGTTGTTAAGACTTCTTTCTTAGCAGTGGTGTGCATGATAGTACCAGGTATGAGTACCATACTTCAGAAATTGCAGGACGTTCTGGTCCTATGGTAACTATGTTCTTCTCATGAGTTAATGTCTCTGCTGAGACTAGTATTGCATGACAAGCAATGATCCACCTCCTGCAGGAATCCCCAGACTGTTTTTGTGATATTACAGACACTGTGGCCATTTAAATAATTTTTTTTTAAAGCAGCTGGGCTTAATGACTGAGGCCAGTTACCTTGGAAGCTGGATGGACAAACGGACTAACTGGATTGCAGAATGAGTTCAAGTCCAGATATGGAAACGATGAAATACTCTCTCAAAATAAAAAAAATAAAGAAAGAAAGCAGGAAAGCCGAGCTCTTACTGAGTTCAATGATTTAAGGAGCCTGACTTTCTGGCAGTATATCAAAAACATGGCATTACTTCTTTTCAGCATTTAATTTGGCTTAAGATGTAAGAATACTTCTGATAAAGTCACTGTATTTCAACTAGTCTTTGAGAAGGGCTCTGCTTGTATAGCAAACGTAAACCTAGCTTTAGGACCATAAAACACTGCATTTAAATTCCAGGTACTATTGTTCTATGGATGGTTGAGTTAATGAGTCTCTCAAAGGTTCATTTCCTTGTGAATAAAATTGCACTATGATAGTTGGACCTACCACATGGGGTGTTGTGAGCATCACTGAGGATAACCAATATAAGTATAGTACCTGCCACAGGGTTCTGTAGTAGTGGTTGTATCAGTAACCAGACATGCAGCCATAGCCTGGTGCTCCATTTGAACTTCTGCTATCTATCAACCAAGTATAACCATATTACTTACTGTATAATTTCTGTTATTGAAATAGAAACAAAGAGCCACATAGGAGGAAAGGTTTATTTTGACTTTCAGTTCCAGAGGGATAGACTCCATTATGGTCAAGAAGACATGGCCATGGGCAGAGAAGGCATGAAGGCAGACACAGGATGCTGCATACAGGAATCAAGGATGGGAGACTAGGAAGTGTCGTCAGGCTATAAAACCTCAAAGCCCACCTCAAGTAGATATAGCTCCTCCAAGGCTCAACTTTCTAATGTTACCACTCCAGCATTACCAGCTGAAGACCAAGTGGTCACTACATAAGCCAAAGAGGGGGAATTTCTCATTCAAACCACCACCACAACAGACTGGTATGTTCTATGCCTTGTCTACGTTACTGGAGAAAGATTAGCCAACACCAGTGATGTTTGGCAACAAATGTGCGGGATTTTTAAACGACTTAATGAACAGTAATGCAGCATTGTTTTGAAGTATACAAACTATGAGGTCAGAGCTGGGAAACATTGAGTCTTACCTTGGCAGCTTATCGGAACGTGAACTGAGGTAATGCCTGTTAAATAAAGGCCTGGTTAAATGCTAACCAAGGCCCTAGTTGTTTCCCTGCTGCTGGGAATAGCTTAAGATACAAATACCAAGTAACTAAGAATAATACTAATTCCACATTAAACACATCAGACTATATTTTAGATCTAAAAATCATAAAAATAAATATGAGAAGAAGTCAAAAGAAAATATTAATTTATGTAATAAATCCAAATTTTATTTTGAACATACAAATAAACCATGGTATATTTAACCAATCTATCATGTCCTGTTAAACACTTAAAATTTACCCATAGCCTTAGAAATAAAACTTCAATGCCCATTTAATAACCATATCAGAATAAGTCAGTAACTTCTATTTTAATCAAAATAAAACACATTAACTAATAAAATTGGTATAATAGTATTAAATAGCTCTTAAGATAATAGAAGTTCAAATTTACTTACTGTATAATTTTACATATCAAAGATTAAAATATTTTCTAAAACTTGTTAAGAAATTCTTAATATTCTAAATTTAAGAAGTTGAATCCTCCTAAAGTTCCATTCTAAGCCTGGGAGACTCGGAACGTTAACTATAGAGCCAAATGGGCAGCACACATTGCTTGCTTGACTTTCTTTCCTGGTGGCCACAGGCTGCTGCTGCTGAGACTGAAATGGTTCCAAGTGTATGTGGTGATTCAAATTACCACAAGTTTTAAAGAGCCTTCCTTTCCATGTACAATAGTAAATGGAATGAGTAGGGGTGTGTGTGTGTGTGTGTGTGTGTGTGTGTGTGTGTGTGTGTGTGTGTGTGTGTGTGTGTAAAATAGAAGAACAATTACACTTTGCTAGTGAACAAAATCTTCAAATAAAACCAAGTAGTTTTGAAGCAGGTAAAAACACTACACAACATTTATCAGTGCTTGCATTTAATGTATACATTTTGAAGTGCACAATGGCTCATGTCTGTAATCTCAGCATTAAGATCCTGAGGCAGGAGGATACTGGTGTTCTAGGCTAGCCTGGACTACATAGTGAGCTAGACTACATAGAGAGCAGTTTGGGGCCAGTCTGAGCTACTCAGTGAGATCCTATCTCAGAAATAAAGCAACTGTGTTCGAAGGTTAAAAAGAGCACATTCAAGAGGTTACATTGAACCTTGTGTTTGAACTAGCACAGATATGTAAATTCCACAAACAGTCCTAATCTGCCAAGTACCCACATTTTATACTTAGAAAACAATGCCAGCTGATAACTAAAATTGTTTCTTAAAAATAGCAAAAGGAAATCTGGCTTACTAGTATTTGCAACATTTTACATTCTCAAAATATATTTCTAGGTCACAGGATAATGCTTTTCATCCATATGGCACCAAGAAATTCTAGGAACTGAAGAAAACAAAGGATTGTAAATCTTTTTCCATTCTTCTGAAACTCTAACTCTGTAAACAAGGCTGTTTACATTTTTTGACAAATGAATCTACACTAACAATAATAGGAACTGTGATTTTCTTGGGGATTTTTTTTTTTTTTCTCATACTAACTGGCATTGAAAAAGTCAAAATGCTCCAGGTTAATCAGCCTCATCTGAAGGAGAGGAAGTTTACCCCTCATTTTCCAACAGATTCTCTTTAATTTGGAAGGAACATTGACAGGTGGCCTCAACACTCAGGGCATTACAGACCACCTTGAAAGTCTCAGTCAGTGGCCTTTGAAGTCAGAATAATCAACAAGTCATCTGATACCCTTCAGACAGGCCGGCCCTATGTAGAAGGCCATCTCTCAGGTAGACGGATTGTCTGCCGTGTATGGACAACGTGATACAGTTTGCTGAAGAAATTCACAGACTTTAATGGCACTGAAACTGTGGAGAGAAATATCATTTTCAAACTACTCTTCTGAGCTCTTACTTTCCATAAAAATAAGAAGACATTTTCTTCCAAATATACATAATCATCTACCTTTGAGATGATACTTTCTTAATAATAAAAAGTTATTTTGTGGGAAGATAGCTCTTTCCATCTCTATTTTGTAGGAAGTGCGAAATTGTTTGATCAAATCATTTTCAGAGGCCAGACGGAGAGAAGACGGGCTTGAAGGAGAGGTTGGTCAATGTGTAGGAGGTGAAGGAAGGTTTCTCTGTCTTGAGCATGTGGCCAGATCTTAGTCTATGTCAGAACTCATACCCTACAATCTTGCCTTACCAGCCTTGGGTAATGGTAAGTAAAACTAAGCTACTAACCATAGGGGACTTCAGGCTCAAGACATACATTCTTCTCCCCCCCCCCCTTCCGAGAAGAAGTGTAGTAAATGCAGATTACAGGGTGGAGTATTCATGCTATGGGCCTAACACCTTGGTCCCTTTGGAGATATGAGGAAATTGCAGTCAGATGGTGAGGTGAAGGAATACAATTAGCAAGGAGGCAATGGCTGTAAGAGGCTAAGATGGCACTCAAAAGGCCTGTGGGTTCCAGTCCTCCTTACTATTGGCAATGACAAATATTTAAACATTGGGAAAGATTTGCATATGGCTTCCCCCTTCCTATAGTAATTTCAAAATGGTGGCCACTTTCTCCTGCTACTTGTGTTTGGAGGTGGTTCATACATGAATATGTACTAGATGCTGCTCTCAATCCCTCTCCACCCTACTTTGGACTGGACTAGCTGGCCAGGGACAGGGATCCTCCTGCCTTCACCACCACTCCCCCCACCCCCCAGGGCTTGGATTAAAGATTTGTGCGCTCACGCTCAGCTTTATTATGTGGGTGCTAAAGATCTGGACCCAAATCTTCATGCTATGCAGTGAGCCACCTACCTCCCCAGCTCTACTGGCACTTTTGATGCCTCTGTCATTGGCTTACTCATTCAACAGATTATCCAGGAAAGTGTCAATCTAGCGCCCCCATGTGGGCTCAGGGAGGAATGTGGTTCTTTAAATAGTTAAGATGCAAGCCCTGAGATTCATGCTGCTCTCTAAAAGGAACACGCAAGTACTGTTTTATTTGCCCATTTCCCCCCCTCCCTGGAGTAACTAGGGGTTAATCAAATGTCACCTTGGATAAATATTCATGGTTAATGCAAAAGTATTTATGAGTGAAAGCCATGTTTGAATGAGTTCTACTTCCAGAGGGTGTTCCAGTCCATTTGTGTATTTCATTCATGTGTGATTTGTGCCTGTGCAAATTCTGGGCTCAGGAGAGGAGGAGGTGGAGGGGGTCTGAGACTGTTCTGACTATTCCTAATCCGTCACTTAACAAACGTCATTCATAAATCTATTGCCAGGCTATTGACCACTGACAGTGAAGCTCTCCGAACTAATTTGCCACAGTGTTTGCAGTGGGAAACCCAGGGACACAGAGGTTAAACATTAATAAGTTCAAAGCCATTTTTTTGTGAAAAAGCTCAAGAATTGATGAAATTTGACATATGTCAGACAACGTTTGCCAATTAAGTGAAAACCCTGCAGAGACACACAGAACTTTAATAGCGAAAATAACACCTGCCTCAGGAGTGCTCCAGTAAGTCTCATGATTTCCATTATGTCTAATTGGACTTAAATGCCAAAATCCCCGCCTGGCCTCCAAACTGGGGATTCGTTTCACAGCTGACGTTTGTTTTTTAACTCAACTGCTATTTTAAAATTATCACATGGGAAGAAAACTGTTTCATGACTCTGCTCCGTTCTGTATGCTGCCATTAATATATTGGCTTTTCTTCTCTCCACAGGCAAGTGAAGTCCTTCCTCCATGCTTCTTTGGAGCCATATGGCAAGGCAAAAATATAATCGGATGATTGAAGATTGTCCCTCTAAGCCATCCTGTGAGTGGGAAAGTGCTGTGGCCAAGCAACGTGTGAATTTCCACACTCCTGAGTAGTCAATAAAGCAATAAATTACTTCATGTTTTTCATCCTTAAATGGGTACAAAATGGCTTCACCTTTGACTCCCGACAACACTATCTGTCAGTGTCACTCCCACGGGCTGAGCACTTTCAGGTCTTCAATTAATTTAATGATGCAAAAGTGAGCAGGCAGGATGTATCCAACCGTCAGCCCACAAGATGACCACAGAGACTGATAGCCTGAAAACTGGAGTTTATACCACCTTCGAAGATACTGTGGTGTTTATGTCTTGAATTTGTGCGTTGGAGATGAGTAAATTCACTGAGAGGTGTTGTGCTGACATGGGTAAGTCAGACTGCTGTCACGGAGTCACAGTGACATGAGTAAGACAATTTTAAAAGCAGAAGGATTTGTTTGGGTCCAAGGTTTCAGTTTATCACTGCTTGGGCGCATCACTTCAGCTTTGTGATGAGAACAATCATGACAGAACTGCCCACCTCAGGGCACGAAGAAGAGAGAGATGGAGAGGAGGAAGAAGAAGAAAAGGAAGAGGAAGAGGAGGAGGAAGAAGAAGATAAGAAAAAAGTAAGGAAGAAAATAAACCTTTCAAAAGTTCACACAGCAACCACTTTCTCCTGTCAGACCCCAGCTTTCACAGTACCCGCCACCTCTCAAGGGTCTGCTCACATATGGATCCATTCATCGATGGATTAACTGATTATTCAGTGTCATCATGACTCATTTTCCCAAACCCACACTCATAACACTACATTGAGAACTAAGATTTCAACTGGTGAGTCTTTTCAGAGAACTTTACGTTGAAACTATAACAGTGTCTGATGTCTCAAATGGCATTTGTGCTGAATAATGGCAAACATCCGAATAGACACAAAGTAGCTCAGTAAATCATCCTTGCCATTTGGCCTATCCATTATCTAATACATGGAGATATTATAACAATAGACATAAGCTTCTTCTTAGAGCTCAGCATTCATTGACATTTGCTGTGGGAATATTCCTGCAACAGTGACTAGCTTAGATAAGGCACACCGGAAGGGTGAAATCATCCTTATGGTGGTCAGATCAGGATAGCAAGGAATAGGTCCAGATGGAACTTGCAGGTTTAGCTATAAGTAGAAATGATGCAAAAAAAAAAAAAATGAGTTTCCCATGTTTTGAAATACAGAAAAAGACCAGAAAGGCCCAGCTAGATACTTGCAGAAGGTGATGCTAGAAGGCTGTGAACTACCATCTGGGGGCTGGAAATGGAACCACAGCCTTCTGTAAAAGCAGCAAGTGCTCTTAGCTTCCAAGCCATCTTTCCAGCCTGCATTGTGTGTTTTCTCCACAATGGCAATATAAATATGTGGGCAACACTTGACAAGATGCCTTAACTAGTTACCTGAAATAGTTGAGTAATCAATGATTGATTCTGGCTATGAGGATTGGGATGTATTTGAGGTATATGGTATCTTTTTATAGAATACTGAATTTCCTACTTTGATCAGGTTGATAATAATATGTTCTGTCATCAGTGGATATTCATACCAAGGGCAAAAAAGTCATCCCATGGGTTAATATGGTTCAGAGAAAGCAACTTGAAATATAATTATGTTCTGGATGCTATACATAAAATCTCCACCTAATATTCCTGAGTTATTAAAATAATATGTATCATTATTATTATTGTAAGGCAGCCAGCCAAAGGAGATACATGCACCAGGAAAGCCAAAACGAGATCAGGGTAATTTAACTGTCTAATCAATTATTCAAAAGAATTTAATAGAAAATATTGCTATTTTATATGTGTGTGTATGTAGATGCTATAAATTAGGTCACCATGGTGACATTAAAAAATCAAATCAAAATTTGCAAATTAATCTTGTTTAAAACATCAAATAGGGAATGAGGACATTTGTAAATGATGTGGAATTGACAGGCCAAAGTTATAAGCCACTGGATATAGGTCTCAAAGACAACATACACACAAGAAATAGATGGAATTTGTATTTATTTGTCAAAAATAAATTAGGCAAGAGAGGAAGTGAAACTTCATTTTTATTATCTAAAGAAAGAGAAACAAGAAGGTTCAACTGTAATTTGGCAATGATTGAATCAATAAAGAAAAATGAGGCAAAGAAAGGGAGACGGGTGCAAGGGTTATGTTGCAAACTGCTCAAAAACCAATCAGCTGTAAGCTACAGTGATCTCCAGAATAATTATCAGTCACAGAAAAAGTCCTTTAGGCATACGAATATCTAACACAATGATTGACATAAAACTAAGAACTTTTGCAAAATGGGAACTATTACCATAGTGTGTGTGCGTGCACATATATGAGACATATATGAATGGTTTTATCTGCCTTTTAAAATTTGTACTAAAATTAATGTCAGCCATCCATAGCCAGCCACCATGTTGGCTGCTGCGATTTCCTGGAGTGAGGCTATACCTTTAAAGGGAATTTATCTCTATCCATCTAGACACTGGTGGCCACTAGTCTTAAGAAGCTCTCCTAAGGTCCAAGTTCATAATTAGGTGAGAGTAAAGACTTGGTGAGAGGGGGTTCCCTCTGCAGAAAGGAAGCCCTCAGCCATCTGGGCTCTACCCTTTTCAAGTAGCTATTTTGCAGGAAACACCTGAAATGACTGGCCTCTCTTCTCTGACGGAGCCAACATGTTGCCACCTAAACATATCTCTATGTCAGCAAATCCCCACTGGTTCCTGGTGCCACCCACCTGTCAGCACTAGGAAGAGATGGAGATCACTAAACACCCATGGATCATGAGCTGAGATGCAGGTGCCTGGGACACACACATAGGTCACTGGATTCTTGACTACAGCTTGAATGTGTGGTGGACAAATTGGAAAATTAAAAAAATAAAAAACCCTGGGGTTTAAATATATATGATTATGGGTATGGGAACTTGATATGGACGGGAAAAGAAAAATGAACTGCTGGTATTGAATGAACAGAAGAGACCCCTGTGGTGAGGAGCTTGATGAAGTGGGTTCTGTTTGTGATGGGCAGCTGTTGCATAATATGTGGGGAAGTGAAGTAAAAGTCTGACTCTGCAGCGGGACAGGGATAGAGTATACATTAAGACCTTTCTAAATGAGATTAATGAATGTGCCTACCCAGAGCATTCCTCCATGAACTCAGGGGACCATGTCAAATTTGGAGAAACACTTATTCAACTTGAAGTTTGCAGCAGAAGAATCCAAAGGAAAAGTCATGTAAAATGATTTTTTTAAAAAAAATGCTGAAAAGCCTCAAGATTATAATAATAATAATAATAATAATAATAATAATAATAATAATAATAATAATAATAATAATAATAATAACATTTAGATAGGCAAGGGAAAAGCAAGAATGTGTGCTGAAAATGAAGCTTGTCAGAGAAAGAGAGCAATCAGTTTCTTGAGAGGGAGGGTTAAGGTTGAGACTCCAGCACCCAGAGTCCACACTGCAGCCTTGAGAAGATTCCTGACTTTGCCAGCACATCAGAACACTAATTTGAAACACTGAATGTCCAAATGCAATATGTGGAAAGAAAGATGAGAAGGATTACACACCTGAAGGCACCACAGAACATACTGGACATGCTGTTTCAGGAAGCCATAGACCACACTCATCTCCAGATAGCTCCCGAGTCACCAGTGCTGCATCCACCAAGCAGTCTGAGTCCTCAGAGGTTAGCTCATCCTGGTCACATGTACCTGGAAGGAACAGCTTCTGATGCTTTAATTTGTTTCTGAAGCAACCTTGTGTGTTTGTGTGGGGTGAGGGGTACCATGGATGGATGGATGGATGGATGGATGGATGGATGGATGGATGGATGGAGGGATGGATGGATTGGTGGGTGGATAGACAGACAAAGTTGCATGATAGTTGCACAACAATGAATATATACAGCAGAATGCTTCTACATAGTTTGAACATAATGCTTTTTTTGTCTTATATATATTTCAGTGTATTAAGATATTCCAGGGTCAGCCCATATAGTGTTACTGTGTGTGTGTGTGTGCGTGTGTGTGTGTGTGTGTGTGTGTGTGTGTGTGTATGTGTGTGTGTGTGTGTGTGTGTGTGCTTTTATGGATGACCACTTAGTAACAGACAGGGAACATGGGGACATTCTTCCTTGAGGAAGACTGTTTCTCTCACTCTCTTTAGTGGCCTATAGCTCTTTGTATAGGGTTGAGACTCCACAGATTCTCCCCCTTGCAACTGCGCATGTTTATTTGGGTCATCCATGTTCGGATCTTGTTTAGGTGACCATATTGGTGAGATGTCACATTTGTAGCTTCTCTGACACTACTGGGAGGTGAACTCTCACAGCCAGCCAAGGAGACGTGAGGAGGAGAAGGATGGAGGCAGCCAGAAGAGGAAAAGACACTCAATTATCCTGTGTCTTCCAGTCAATTAGACTTGGCATGTTTGTTATTCATGCCAACTAAGCGAGTTGTCCCCCTGTGCTTTCATACTGCCCACCCACAGTGATCCACATATGAGAAAGGTACACAGACAAAGGCCTTTCTGAATCTGGCCTATCTTGCTTAATATGATGATCTCAACAGTTATCAAGGCTATCTGCTATAGCTATAGATAAAATATATAACTTCAAATTTTTATAGTGTTAGTAGACGTTGGGTAAGTTTTTAAAGTCCTACTTGGAAATATATTATACTGTGAATCTCTGTCTTTTAAAAACTATGAGACTGGTTTATACATACACGGGCAGTCTGGTGAAGCTCATCTTTTACCAGCTAGAATTCAGGATTTAGAGAGAGGAACATGCTTGCTTGTAGATAGTTATCAGCTTAAGTGTCTTCGGTGACAGGCCTATGAGTTAAGACTGTATGCCTTGGAACTTTATGCTTCAGGGGAGGGCTAGGGTTAGAGCCCATTGCTATTAGCTCATATCAGGACTGGTGGGTACCATAAACAATGTTCTGATCATTGAACAATCCCACAGAGGCAGTTTTTTAAGAAAAGAAACTTTCAAGGGAAGATGCTCCCCAGAGCAAAGACACTTTAGCAGCTCAGTCTCCTGCAAAGGCTTGCAATTTCTATGTCACATTCAGGGAACTTTGAGGTCATTTTATAGCTCAAGCTTTCCCAATGGAGCATGCTCTATCTGCTACACATAGTTCTACAAGTAGCTGTACCTGTTGTGTGCATCATTAGCTTTGTAAATCTCTTTTTTTGGAGGTGGGGTGCCTTTTATCATAATAATGAACCATCTCGGTCACCCACAGACACTGTGGAACACCTCTGCTTCTACAGTCAGCTTTAGAGGAATGTTCTAGCTTTCCTCTTTGAGAGTAAAAGCTGTTTTCACATGCTGCCTTGTAACTCACTGAATAAGGCCTTTTAGACCTCCCACTAGATCCTATTCCCCTGCCTCATCACCGCTTCTAAGACATAAAGAAGCCCTGCCTTCCTGAGCTAGACTTCAGGCTGATAAAGCACTTGCCTTAGCAGTTCCCCAGTGTTAGTTCTAGCCCCATATTGTCTTTACTGAGTCTTTTATCCCGAGACCTGGGCTTCATTTACTCCCAGAGAGAACATCACATCAGGTTGAGACACTGGAAAGAATTGCTAATGTGAGCTCTTCCTACTCACCCAAGGGGACAGGACTGGCAGGGTCTCTCTCTCTCTCTCTCTCTCTCTCTCTCTCTCTCTCTCTCTCTCTCTCTCTCTCTCTCTCTCTCTCTCTCTCTCTCTCTCTCTCTCTCTCCCTGTGTGTGTTCATATATGTCCATCTCTGACAGATTACAGATCACTCCTAGAAAATCTACTTCTCAATTTTTAATAGGAATTTTAAAGCTTAATTAACAACAACAAAAAAACCAAAACCAAAGAACAACCCTACAACCAAAGAAAGTGACCATCTTCCTTCCCAAACCACAGTCTGACACAGGGAACTAGGATTAGTCTGCCCTTTTGATCTACCATGGATATTTACCACAATGAGAGATACACTAATTAAGCAGCTTGGGATCTCTTTGGTTCTGCTGGAGAGTAAGATGCTTTCTCAGCCTTCCACTGCCTTTTTCACTGGATTGTTGGTGTGTGCCCCTTTTCATTTTTAAAAGAACCACCTTTCCCTCCTCTCCATTACCTCATCCTTTCTCCTCCTCTCTGGACTGACAAGGGGCCTTGAATTCATGATGAAAGAAGATGTAATTGAGCCTTGTGAAGTTACCACAGGAAAATCAAAATCCACCTCTGGCACTGTCTCCTCTTCATTATCAGCCCTCAGAGTTTAATAGTCAAGACAACGGATATTGTTATAACATGGCTTGGAGATGCTGTAAAGATTACAGAGGACTGTTTCTTTTGGCGTCACACATCTAAGCCAGGCAGAGAGAAAGGCTTTTCCACATGCGTTCCAGTGTGAGGGTGAAAGGTCCAGACAGCAATTTTCCTCAAGTGCCAATCAAACCAGCAGCAAAATAAATGAGTGATAGGAAGCAAGTGCCGTTCCTTGGCGGGAAGTGGTAATTAACCTGATTTCTTTTGGAGGGAGCCTGACAGACCTGTCTAAGATGGAAAAGCAGAACCTGTTCTTGCTGTGGTGTTGACGCTGGTGTTAGTTTCAAAGGTGAACAGAGAAGGAGCAGGGAGCTTCCGATCCAATACAGGAACTGACTTTTTGTCCACTGCCTGGGCGAGTGCTGGACAAATGCTTTTCAATGCAGTGTCAATTTGGTCCCTGCAGAAACTATTATGGAAGAACTGTCCCAGCTGCGGAAGGACTGTCCCGAGGTGGGTGACACCCTGCTCTAAGCTGGGAGAATTCCACAGCGGTGGGCAGGGTGGGCGGGTAACAGTAGCCCCAGATCCTCCCACTAGGTATCAGTAGCTTTGACTCTCTGAAGCAGTGACAAAAATGTCCCCAGATACTACCCAATCCTCTTCGGATGGCCAAAGGTCATTCCTGTAGAGTCCTATGATGTAGCATTAGAAGACTGTCTATCTCACATACAGCTGTTCATTCGGAGTTATGGCTAAATGGAGGGAATACTGGATGGCAGTGAAGTGCACAGATGTTCTAATCCTTCAGTGATCTTTCAGGCTTCCTCTTAAATAAGGAGAAAGTTTCCATGTGGCAAAAGAGCATTTTTGACATCCTCAACTATTTGCACAATGATATTGACACTGAAGGAAGTGAGGTGTCCATGGTAGACCCTTCAGCAGACATCATTTAGCTATTATTTAGTGATATTGTTTTATTTTTATGACATTTGAGGAAACAATGCTAATTCTCTATCTGTTTGATTGACACAAAGGTTCTTTTTTTGATTAACACATCTAGTAGTTGAGTTAGAAAATATTTGGCTGCAAAACAGTGATTCTAGAAGTTTATCCATGAGAGCTGTATCATAGTCACCAAAAGGCACACGAAGATGGGTCAGTAGCCTTGTTTGAAAGCTGAGTGTTACCCAGCTCCTGATCAATCAGCCATGAGCATCCAGGTCAGACAAGGTATTCAACAGCAAAGGAATGAAGCACAGCACTGCACATGAATCTTATGAATGGAAGAAGCCAAACTTGCATGAAACTCAAAAGTCAATGTTGTGGATACATTTCATTAGAAGTCTAAGGACTTTTGTATCCAGGTAATTGTGATTACAAGGGCAGGCAGTGTTCTGGGTACTGAAGAGATGATGCTTCTTGATCGGGTAGAAATGACCACATGAGATGTCTAGTTTATAGAACTTTGTCCAACATCTAGTTATGATTCAAGGACCTTTGTGTACACTTTTGTAGCTATATGGCGATAGATAGGCTATACTTTAATTAAACTTTGATATCAAAATGTTTGTGAAATTCATTTAATCAGTATTCAATAGAGAAGACGCAATGCTAAATAAACATAGTTGTAGCTGTAGACTGTAAATGGCTGGAGGTGGAGAAACCCTGGTCTTGCATGACCAGTCTCTGCTAAAAATGGAGCCACTCAGCCCTCAGCACTGCAAAAGGGAGAAATGGTGGCCAATGCCATCAGGCACTGGGTGGATAGCAGTTCTCTACTGTCGACGAAAGCTCCAAAGTCCAGTCAAAGCATATTGTTTGGTGAAACAAGCCCTATGCTAATAGCTCCTCCAACACACACACACTCTAACCTCCAGCCTCCGGGATCCTTTCATCCCATCTCTGAAGGGGAGTCCATACAGCAGGGGCTTCCACCGGACTGGGACTCAGGACTAGACACAAATCACACAGACAGCTGTTTTCACAGAGACCCTTTATTAAGTGGGGAAAAAAAAATTAGAGTGGCTGCTTTCTGACTCAGGGAGAAACAGCAGCAAATGACCTTGCAGGTGTAATTTTTAAGATGAGAAATGGAGGTCTGTGTTAGAATGGGCTAGGATGCAGTTGTAAATGAGATAAGGGATGAGGGAAAGGCCACAAGAGAAAGGTAGTGGGCAAATTTGTTCCAGAGAGACAAATGACTATCTCTGGATAGAGAGGAGACAGACACGAGGCACATAGCCAAATGGCTGTTTACAACGATAAAGGTGGAAACCACATGTTAAGATGGGCATGTTGATTAGGTGAACCAAGGGGACTTTGGTAGCAGGTCTTTGGTAGTCAGCCTCAAGACGAAGTGGCCAAATAAAGGAATATACCTTGGGGGCTAGCAAGGCAGTAGGAGTTGGGGAGATGGGCGAGGCCTTCCAGAGACACATGCTCCTGTTGACTAGTGTCCCTCAACCTCTGCTCTCAGTCACTAGCTAGAGATACGCTGGAACCTTGGAGTGCACGAGGCTAAGACATAGATTTGGAGTATTTCACCTTCTTTGCTCTGTTTCTTCAAAATTTTTCATGTTGCTATGACTCCCAGACAAGCACTGCACTTCCTGTCCCTGGAAATTTCAGCCCCAGTGTTATCCTATCAATCCACTGAAATAAATGATTAAAGTCAATGAGGAGGGCATGAGGCCCCACTTTATCTCATGATGGGGATATGGAAGGCATCCTTGACCATTTCTGTGGTGAACCATTATTTTCAAAGCATGCTCAAGCACCATCTAATAAGAAAGCACTCAGAGAGAGAGAGAGAGAGAGAGAGAGAGAGAGAGAGAGAGAGAGAGAGAGAGAGAGAGAGAGAGACTGGACGAGGTTATCTTACATGAAAGACCTTACCCTGAGAAAGAGTTGTGTAGCAGGCACCTGCCCATGGATGGGACCTCTGGCTGCTCACATTCAGACAGTACTGCTTTTGATGTCAGATGGTTAGAGGAAGAAGCACAAGCACAGAGTGGTATGCAAGGTTCTGGGAAACTACTTACCTACTTTAGGTCCTTCTTCTATGAGATGAAGACAAGAAAGTCATGACTTGCTTACCCCACATGGTTGTCACATAAACAAGGAGACAAAGTGTTGAGAACATCTCACAACAATGGAGTCAGGTGTACAACTCCAATGCCATGCTTACTTCAGTGGACATTTGGTGGCATATCATAACATTACAATTAAAGTTTACCTCTGTAATGTGTCTCTTCATGACCTCAGGCTTAAAATATAGCAGGAAACCTTTCACATCTCTGGGATGAGAAAGTTGGATTTGTTTGGCTCCTAGATGCTATATAGCCAGGAGGAATTGTCTTCTACACAAGAAATTTTGTTAGAGTTTTTTTTTTCTTTCTTTCTTTTTTTTCCTCCCCAGCAGTGTTGCATTCTAGGAATCTGGCCAGCTCTGATGGAGACCTGGACACTGTGGGAATTTCAATGTGTGTACCTCAAAAAGCAATTTATTACTGATGTTGGAAATCAGATGGCCACTAAATGACTGGGGTCCTAAATCCTAAATGCTACTAATTCTCTTAACATACTAAATCAGGGTAAGAATAACATTGATCTTTGGCCTGAGTTACACTGAAATTTGACATTAGAAAGTGATTGTTTTAAGCCTCCCTGGTATGAGGTGTTTTTAATTTCACAGATCACAATTCTGTGCAGAGCAAAAGTAATCAGTATTGTGTCATATGGGTTTGGTGCTAATGAAAAGCCTTTGTTTTTACTCATGTGTGACAGTTATATTGTCCCAAATGAACAGGAAAAACTGCTCTGATAAGAAATGAAGCAGCAAGGAGACTCATCACTTATAAATGTACAACTATTGGATTCCTAACGGCAGGAGAGGAAGCCCCTGGGGCTACAAGTTGACATGTCACTCTGTAGCCCTTTCTCCTGACCTTCTCCAAATATCACTTCACAGGTAAAAGACAGTTCTTCAAAAGTCTGCGTACCTCCTGGCTGGGAACTCTACCATCCTCTGGATACACTGTATCCATGCCTGTCAGGGAGGAAGCTTTTCAGTTCCTTTATTGAAAAACCTGTGTTGTTCTTCACAGTGATCTTGAGAGGCAGAACACTTCTACCCACCAACTGCAGACTGGCCTTTGCTACGCAGCTCCCAGCAAATGGTTCAGGCACTGTGGCTCTGCTGAGTCTTCCTAATAAAGCTAAGGCAATTTCAGTAATTTTTTTTTTTTAGGTGAATTGGTTTGTGGTCAATATTTTGATGGGAATTACAGAACACAAGAGGTTATTTATATCTCTATTAGAAAAAAATATTGCAAAATGTGAGTAGAAATAAATATATTTGACACCATGTAACGACTTCAAAATTGCTAAAGAAAAAGTAGAGATTAGGCTCTTCTGTTTTCTTAATGAAATTGAGCCAAATCCTGGATTTGAGAATTGGCCTCAAATCGTTCCCTATAATGGACATGGGGATGAAAGAAACAGAAAGAAACAACCTAGAAGCAATGAAAATCAATTTTGACTTAAATAAAGCCCTTGGAACGGGTGCGTTCCTTTACCTTGTTTTGTGTTTAAAAAAAAAAAAAAAAATTGGGGGCTGTAGAGAGAGCTCCGTGACTAAAAAGAGCACTTGCTGATTTTTCCAAAGACCCAAACTGAGTTCCCAGCTCTCAGAATGGGCAATTTAGGACTGCCACCTCCAGGGACTCCATCACTCCCTGCTGGTCTCTGTAGGTACTGCACTCTAGACAGGTTCTCAACCTTTCTAATGCTGCAGCCTTTAAATACAGATCTTTCCTTATGTTGTGGTGACCCCCCTACCATAAAATTATTCTCATTTCCACTTCATAACTGTAATTTCCATACAATTATAAGTAATAATGTGAATATCTATGTTTTCTGATGGTCTTATAGTGCCCTGTGGAAAATCATCCAAGCTTCTCCAAATATTTCAGGACCCACAGGTTGAGACCAATGCCACACACAATTGTGTACAGTACATATAATTAAAATTTAAAATATTTTAAAGCCTCTGTTTAGGCCGTGTAAGAAACTGCCCAAGGACTGCTCAAGAAAGTCATTTATGGGGCTCCTCAGCAACAACGAAAAACATTGTGCCCATCAAAGATTTTTCTCCAGGCCAGAGATATTCAGGGGTGCTTTGTGACTCATCTTTGAACTCAAACAGGACAGATTTTTTGGGGCGAAACTAAGGCGTGCCATGAAATTCTGTGTTTTATTCTGCGTTTTTATGTGACCATGTTCGTGTTATTAAGTCTGTGTGTGTTAACTTAATTCACATAATGCAAAATGAGCTATTGCATAATTTATAAAAGCATATTTATAACATGTACAACCTTCAAGTTCTGAAACATGGTCACTTCTCAAAGAAGCTTCAGGTCTAAGAGCAGCGACTTCCCATTGTCTCTTTACTCCAATTTCTCCCTGACCCTGATCCACTCATCTCTATGAATTTGCCTGATCTATATATTTCAAGTATATGGAGCTATATAATGGTATGTCCCACTTCATATGTAGTACAGACTAGAGAAGGCTCGGTTCTTACTGAACTGAAGCAGCCTCTTTCTCTTGTAAAGAATGACAGGCGTCCTATTGAGACTGTGTGTGTCTGCAATCCTCGCTTCCCTAAAAGAGTTGAACAAACTTCAGAGGTAACCAGACACTACGAAACTGACACACATCCTGTTTCTCATTACTATCATTATTATGACTGTTGTTACCAGGTGTGAAAGCAGGTATATATGCAGAAGCTGGACAATTTCAGGAGACAGTTCTCTCCTTGCACATTACTGATTATTCTCATTAAGAACCTGGCTGAAGATCTGCCCACCCCTTCTGGAACCTGGAAGAAGTGTCCTCTAGCTCACCAGCCTCAGCTCCATTCAAAATCCCTTCATGTTGTCTTTATATGCAATTAAGACTTCCCCTAATAAATCTCCTATCCAAAATAATGATCTGCCCCAGTGTCCCTCTCAAAGCCCTAATGCTAACAGTTTTTCAAATAGGATTTAAAAAAATAGGTCTATTATACACAAACCTATCAGTGACTTGGTCTCTTGAATTTTTTTCTGAGTACAGTGGTAACAGTTCCCGGTTCTACTAGGAAATGGTTCCTGGAGGAGCTCCGGGACACAAGCATTTGTTTAATTTCCAGTATGAAGCCCCCCAACTCCATAGAGGACAGTCATGGTGGAGAAGAGCCTTCCTTATGTGGGACAGTGGGGTGACTACATCAAAAGTCCCCAGCCCTTAAAGCAATTGCAGTGCCCAAATCTTGCAGTGTTCTCCAGGTGACCCTGGATCTTCTTACTGCTTGACATATTACACATTTTATCATTTTTTTTTCATTTCAAATTGGAAAGCTCTTTTGCTTTGTCAAAAACAAAAACATGGACAGACACCTGCAGACTCCGTAAGTTGTAAAGCTGCCCTCTGGACATGCATACATAAGCACATGAGGGATGGCATATTGGACAGTCACCCCAAGCCTTTGCTTACATTCTAATACCATGCTTCCTAGTTTTTCAAAATGAATGAAAAGAATATTCTCACCATTTCTGAGGTTTTTTTTAATGGTAAAAAGACATTTCTATTCATCAACTTTCCAAGCATCCCTTCACTTGGCAGGTGGCTATGGGTCTCATTAAACATGGATAGAAGGCACAGTGCAACCTAGGCTTACTTGTTAGGAACACACTTCCTCTCAGGCTCACTTCCCTGGACCTTGACCTTTCAGCAGATAGATGGACACTTTCCTTTCCCTGTTGTTTCCTGGAATGGTCTGGTTTTATATCCTGGGTAGTCTTGTAGCTGTAGAACCCGTCTCAGCCTTCTAGATAGTTAATTATGACTATACAAAATGCAACACTAAGTATGAAGTGTGGAGTACAGATTACGGAGGCCCATGGCTGTAATCCAGGAAGCGGAGGCAGGAGAATCTTGCAGCCTGGGATATACAGTAAGATCCTATCTCAAAATTCTACAACAAATAAAACTGAAAGGTCAGAAATCAGAATGTGGTTTCCTGACCAGTGCATTTAAGAATCATTTGTATTTCTCTTTATCAGGCCACTATTGACTATGCTCACATTTACATCGTCTACTCTTCTATTGAGCCTGGACATAATAAAATCTACAGTTGTGTTTTATACTACCCGCCCCTTTATAGGACCTTTATAAAGTTATTGAAAGTTTCCCCTGCTTATTTTCTCCAATTGTTAAGCAATACTACCAAAAAGCAGGAAACATAAGCAGTATTTCAGGTGACACTTTGTCCTCTGTCATCCAAACCACAAAGACTGAATGTGTGAGAATTCTGTCTCCAAAAGCCAGGCTAGATTGTGCTCTGCGACAGGGATTGAAAGGAGACAGATCTGTGCCCAAGGTCTTTTGAGAAAGTCAGCAATGGCCTGTGTCCCAGAGAACTGTAAGCTTGAGTGAACTTAAGCTAAGTTGCCAGACACTGAACAGCCATGGCAGAGGTCCTGGGAAGGAGGTTTCCTCTTGGTGGATTCCAAATGCAGTGCTCCAGGACAGAAGGGGAGTGTTGAAAACCAAGGCCTACGGTCACATCCTGTACTATTACATGTTTAGAAAAGCTAGTCAAGAGGTTAATGGTGTAAGCACTTGGGAGACGTAAGAAGGAAGGCTAGAGTTCAAAGCCAGCCTCGACTAAATAGCAAGCCAAGGGTAGCCTAGGCTCCTTTCAATCCTGTTTCCAAATCCCAAATAAATAAATAAATACATAAAGAGAAGTCAGTGATGTGCATAAAGTATGCTCTCAGAGAAAGCTCAGCCTTGACACTGCACCTCATACTTGGCTTGACTGTCAGGCACTACGGTTTTGTTAGACCAGGGTCAGAGACTCTTTGATTTTCCCGAATGCATGCCATCCCGTTACCATATCTTTCCTTAAGTGAGTCATACGTGTGCTGCCCTTTGGACCACGAGAGTGCCAGTTCCCATGGCAGCCAGAGCCACACCGAAGCAAACAATAAAAGACTCAGCACTGTTCACCGACAGAGCAGAGGATCTCCTTCCCTCATTTGAATCCAGTGGGTTTTCAAAGGCTTCACCTATTCCAGGAGCTGGGATTGTACCTCCTTCCTCCAAAGAAGTCTTCACGCAGTGAACATTAAGCCTGCTTCCTATGAAAGGCCTCCTAGGCACAACTCTGGCTAGAATGACGTTATGCGGTAGACTCACACACAAGACCCTTTTGTGGGCTTTCAAAGTAGAGCCAGATGTGAGCTGCTGCCTGCACAGAGTCTAAACGAGGTTTCAGGTAAATCAAATGTATGCATGATTATAAAATCGCATGGTCCATTTCAGTGAAATCTGCACTGGAGCAGAACAAGATCTCTGTGGTGCAACTATAAAACATGCAGATGAGGATTTACCTGGGACTATTTTCAACTTACACAGAGTTGTATTTAGGTAGAATAACTGCCGGAACTTGCCAGTTTTAGGATATTTGTCTTTGGAAGGAGGAAACGGAAGAAACACGTGTTCTTTGAACAAAAACAAAGTAAAATTGATGGTTTTTTTTATCAGAGAAAGGGGAAAGAGGGAATGAGGGAGGGGAGGAGGGAGGGGAGGAGGGAGGGGAGGAGGGAGGCAATAAGTAGTATACTAGGAGACAAAAAAGAAAATGTCTGAACTAATATATTTCTGTGCACATAAGGAAGACCGTATAGTTTAGGAGCTAAGTGGGCTGTCCTGGGTTCACACACACACACACACACACACACACACACACACACACACACACACACACATATGTATACACACATATATAATATATATTATACATATATAATAACTGGCACTGGGTAATGCATTAGGAAAGATGTTTATTTGGCTCAGTTTCTGGAGACTGAGTAGGGTGGCCAGTTCTGGCACAGTCCTCCTGAAATTTGACAGTAGCACTTGAGTAAGAAACAATGGTGTGTAGAAGAGACACTCTGGGAGATTCTGGAATTGCTTTCACACAACTGCCTTCTAAAAAAAACGGATCAGTCCCTGGAGAGTGGACCCCCATTCCCGGAGCATTATTTTATCACCTCTTTTTTTTACCTAGTTCCTGTTATTTGGGGGACATGAGGTTTCACTAGAGAGAAATAATATTCAACCTGTAGTGAGCACATACTCTGAGAGATTTGGGACTGTCTCCACTGTCAAGTAAAGTTTGTGACTTCAACAGTACCAGTTTTGATTGTCAACTCTTAACAGAGACATTATGGAGCTTACAGTCCCAATCAGCTAAGCATGTGTTGTGTGTCAAGCTCTGTGCTAAATTGTTTACTGTCATTCATTAATTCAATAAACCTTCTAAATAGCTTTCTGGGGTCAATGTTGTTATATTACTTGGTTATAAGTTCATCTGTACAGGTATTTAATTAATGGCCTGTATCTGGAAGGAATGTCCCCTTGGAGCAGGCAGTTGGAGCAGGCACTTACTGCAAATGATAGAGTTAGATTGGGTGTTTTCTATGATGCTTGTTACTTTATAACTTTTTTTTTTGGACTGGCTTCTAACACAAACTTGAAATGGTAAATCTTAGCAATTTACCTCCACCCCACCTAGAGGGAAGAAAGGGTAGATTCCTAAACCCAAAACAGTTTAGTGATGCTATTTTTTTTTTCTCTATTCAGAGTCAGTATTAAATGAGAAGGGACAGTTTCATTTCTCAAAAGCTGTTTCTTTACTACTGTAAATAAAACACATCTCACCTGGATGGGACTTTTTTGTTAGCGTTTCCAGTTTCTGGGAGGGCATTTAAAAATACGCCAGTTTGTAAGATTTGTTGGCTCACCTATCAGAGAGAAAACAGGGCAAAATTTCTCGGGGAGATTTTCTTCCAGTGAGAAGGAAAGCTTAAACATAAATCTGAACGATCCAAACATCTAGGAGTGCTCTTAGAGAAACCACGCAGACCCCCACGTGAAACCCACTTGACGATCTCCGGGTTTCCAGAGGTTGGACGAAAGCTGTACTTCTGGCATTTTCTTCGCTGGTGTGCGGGGAGCCTCACTGCAGTGAGAGCTCCCCCGAGGCACGTTGTTTTATGCCAGATAAAATAAAAAAAAAAGAGCAGATTGTAAAAGAATTCTTTATAGTGCAGCGTCATCAAGAAATATGTTAAAAGATCGTGTCGTGAAATGAGGGCCCAGCAGATAACCACAGACTCAGCACTCGGTAACTCTCTGTCCCTTCCGCTGTGGTTTGCCGATGATTCTTGGTTCATTTTCTGACTACGGGGATGAATGATACTGACCCCTCACAGGGTCTTTTCTAGACCACCTTGGAGTGATGAGGGTTGGGAATTTACAGAATAGTGGGGCAGGCAGTGAGGTCCAGAACATGAATAGAGGCATAGCTTGGTGGTCCAAGTTTTATCTGCTGATACACGGATCTCTAACAAAATGAGTTACCACAGGATGCTCTTGAGGCCCATGCAACTTCATTTGCAGTTTCTAAAGATACTTGATTATTTTCTTTGATCTTACCCTTTAACAACACCACCAAAATGTCCTTGTTACAGGCTGTCCCTAAGCAGGCTTGCAAGGAAACTCATTCCTTCTCAATGCACTGCTTGTGTGCCTATAATAAATGTCTTCAACCAACTTCACTCAAGAAATTGCACAGCTGCTACAAAGTAACAGGACAGTGGGCAAAAGCCATCAACAGTCTGAAGGTATGAGAGCTCTTGGCCAGGTCAAAGTACAGACAACATTTAGAATGTACTGTCTAGAATAGGCCCTGCTCATTCACTTAGAAATAAAGTCTTAAAATTATTTTCGTTTTATTTTGCTAATGATTCATCAACAATGTCACTGAGTCTTGGTAATGATTCCTATTTAAAAGCAATGACTTCTATTGTCAAATAAATTATTTACATGAAACTTCTGTGGCTATGGGACAATCATACCAAAGCTGACTGTTGTGTCTTGGGAGAGTCCAGGCTTCCTAATGAAACCAAGGAGATATTTAGACACCATAGTTCTGGAAAAACCTCCAGTAGAGTTGCCAAATGTGATCTCCCCTCATAATATTTGAACATATTTCAAGGAAATCTAATCCATATGTTTCTGACCCATTTATATTTGAATCATAAACTTGTTCTTTTCGAAGATGGATTGAAAGCCCAGCAACTCCTTGTCACTTACAAAGTACATATTTTCCCAACGTCCCCACTTCAAAACAGAAAAAATCTGCTTTAAATGAAGATACATAGAAAACAGGTACATTTCTAGTTCAGAGCTGCTACTTATGAACGCATGCTCTGTTTGGCAAAGTATGCTTCGTACATGTTAGCTGTTTGTTAACTTCAGACATGTGCCAACTTCTCATTCTTTCTCTATATAATTATTAACTCTACTGCCAATGTGGTCTTGTTAATTCATTCCACACGTTGAGTATCCTCTGGAGACTTCTATTTTTCAAGTATCCTTAAGCTTAGGTCATTCCTAAGCTTACAAAGTATGGTGTGGGACAATTTTGCTTATTTTGGAATGTGAATAGTTTTTCAGCAAGTAATTTCTCCACAAACATCTACCATCCTGTGATCCTTATCCAGCTCAGAATTCTTTGACTTCATCTTAGAAACAAATAAATAAAATTGTAGACAGCACACTCATTCTAGTTAAATCTCTCAGGGGGGCTGATGGACCCTTGTACATACCTTGCATGTAAGGTGACTTAAACAGTTTCTACCAGGTTCGTGCATGAAGAAGTTTGAGCCTGGACTTTGGCAACATGTCTCTATAAACAGACAAAAGCTTGGGTTTTGTTTTTTGAATATTTTTCCATTTCTCCCAAAAGTTACTCTTGTTTAATGCATTTCAGTAATGGCCAATAGTCTTCTATTTATCACTGAACATATCCCTATTAATTGCTTCCATGTGTTGCCAGCCACAATGATAGGAAAATTGTCTTTGCTGTGAGGCACTGGGCTGTTTATGTCAATATGAGGTTTTAACCACGGTATCTTTGTCCTGTCATGGTCTTGATGCAGCACCATTGTCCAGTTTGTAAATCTATTTTAAGAAGTAAAATGTACCCAAGAGTCTTCAGGAGATTAATTACTCTTGGCCTTGTGAGCTATTTTATGATCTCTATATTATCTGGCAAGCTATCTTCCAGTGCATATTTAGTCCCGGGTATAATTTACACATGGCAAGAATACCCAGACTCCATTAAGCTGTTTAACTCAATATTTTAAAAATCATTTTTCTCATCAAAGGGAATCTATAAACATTTGCAGCGTCCACAAGAGTTTATTTGGGTTAGGAAGGGTATTAGAGGGTAAAGTGAAATAGCTGAGCTTGTGTCTACATGGTAGGCTCGTTATAGTTTTCTTACTTGTGACTCTTCAGCAATTCATGGCAGACAAGATAAATGACAAAAAAAAAAAAAAAAAGAAAAAAAGAAAAAGATGTGGCTGCTGTGTGTGGCCTCACCTTTGCAATTTCATCCCGGGTGCTCTTTCCCAACCCATGCATTCGACAGATGACATCTAGAGACTTTCTCTTCTCACTCTCAAGTCTGCCCCTCCCACTGTCTTTCTCACATTCCAGTGTCACCTCCCACACTTCCTGTCATATTTAAGGAGCCCTATCACCTTCTGCCTTTGCTACCAATGTAGACAGTGATGCTGGCTTAAAATGTATCTTTGCACTCATGGGGAAAATGAGCCAATGTATTCAAGATCTCACTGGGACTGAGAAGAGATTTCCATTATTTTCTACTCAGATATACGTTGGTGAGCATAGGAATCTTCAATGATCAAGACAACCCCAGAGTCATTATACCCCCAAAACCAAAGTACATTGAAGGGACTCTCAGGGCTCCTCTGTGCTGGATAATTTAGCTCCATGGACTGGTTGTTTTAGGAAAATTCATATAAAAATTTTTGTCTACCATTTTCATACACTGCTTTATGACAAAATATGAAGGGTATGGGAGAGAAACCGTCATTGACTGGCAACCTTAAAATTAATACATGGTTTAGATTTCTGCTTCTATTTTGGAAGCGAACTTTGATGCTTTGAAACCTATTGCAGGCCAGGGAACATCTTGAATCATTGGACAGTGAATAAAAGTCTCCAATCAGAAATTAACTAGTTTGCCAACAGTTCAATTGCCAACATGGTCAATTTTTAGAGAAGTTTGCTGTGGAATTCTGGCTGTCTTTGGCTTTGTATAAGCTTGAGCATGTCTTTTGGAGGCCAAGAGTCATTAAAAAAAAAAAAAAGAAACTAATGTTTTGACACACACAGTGTACGTAAGAAAAACTAAATGAAACTTCCTTTAGCATATATCTGAGGGAAATGACAAAAAAAAAAAAAAGGAAAAAGGGGTGAGGAGACACACATGCAGCAGACACAGAGAAAAGCCCCTCTGCAAAGCAGACGGGCAGGGGTGAGGGTGGGAGTTCAGCAAAATATCTTGTCCCTTCTTGAGGGCTGGAGGATTTAAAGCTCCTCAGGAGCTCTCCTCTCCTAATTCGGAGTTGCTCAGTTTAGGCTAGAATGGTTGGTTGGCTCAGAACCACTGTGTGACATGTCTTTGACCTCATTGAGCCAATCCATCAGGAGGGGCTGCTGATGGTAGCCTTTGATTTAAGCTTCAAGTTAGGAAGGTGAGGAAGAAGCTGGCCATCTTAAAAATTCACCACCTTTATTCCCTAGTCATGGTTCCTCTCCCTATCTATCTGCCTTACAGAGTCTAATTCCTGGTCTTTCATAGGAGTCCCAACCTCAAAGATGTCAAAGGCAGAATATTGGGGATTTTAGGTGATCAAATAGGCAACCTCAACAAAGCAGAGCACTAAATATAAAGAACAACAATTCTGTCATCTATGATACTTGTGAGTGAAACTGTTTTTGTGTGTCAGAAAGAGGTTAAAAATGAGGGCTAAAATAGTTATGGCATGTCAGGTGCCTCATCATTTGTCAAAAGTTTGTTAGTAGCCTACTATGTGTTAAACTCTCTTCTCTTCAGGTATCAACAGCAAGATCTGAGATCTGCATTTCTACAGAGCTGATGGTCAAGAGTTAGTGGTGAAATGAGAGGAAAGGGTGACCAGAGGCAATTATATAGAGGGCAAGAGTTCCAGTGGTATATGTGCGTGTGTGCATATGTGTGTGTGTGTGTGTGTGTGTGTGTGTGTGTGTGTGTGTGTGTGTGTGTATGTATCTGTGTGCCTGTGTGTGAATATGTGTGTGTGTGTGTGTGTGTGTGTGCATGCTCACTTCTGCATATGTCCACGTGTTAACAATGGTTTGAGTAGGACACAATGAGAAGAAATCCTTTGTAAAGAGACTTATGAGGAAGAAGAAAACTCTGTGACTGAGGGAAACAATTTCAGCCATTTCTACCTGTCAGCCTACATCAAAGAAAAAAAGAGAGAGAGAGAAGGAGGGGGTAAGGGAGGGAGGGAGAAAGGAAGGAAAGAAGAAAGATATAAATAATAAAATAATGATATAAAAGCCAGTACCTGAGGACAGCAAAGGCCTACATCAGAAGTATACAGGAACACTGAGGTCATACCTCATTGGCCCACAAAAACTTGACCTTGACATTGAGATGTTGCATTGTTAGTAGATGCCATTGTTGTTCAAGTTGGTTTAGAATCAGATTGGCTAATAAACCATAGAAGAAAGATTGTGGGGAGAAAGGGAAAGGTAAGAAGGAGTAGGCAGGTTCTATGGAGGAAGCTTTGAACTTACGAGAACAGAAGACAGTTGATAGCAGGGATGGGAGCCAAAATGACCTGGGTGATGTGGGATGTCTTTCTATATGCTGTGAATATACTTGCTTACCATTTGTTAATAAAGAGGCTCTTTTAGCCTATGGCAGCTTGGAGATAGGTGGAGAATCTGAGCAGTTAGAAAAGTAGGAGAGAGGCAGAGTCAAAGAAAAGCTGTAAGCTACCACCCAAAAAAAGCAAGATGTAAAAGTACAGGTTAGCCACTAGCCACCTAATGGGTTAAGTTATAAGAACTAGCTGATAATGAGCCTGAGCCATAGGCCAGACAGTTTGTAATTAATATAAACATTTACATGATTATTTGGGACCAAGCAGCTGAGGAACTGTGGATCTGGACCTTAAGGCTAGATCAGGCCAGAAACTTCTGACTATACATGAGTGTTTAATAGTTGATTCCACAGGTTGTTTCCACTTCAACCATATAGAAAACTTGACATCCTGCCAACCCTTCATTAAGTTCAGCTTTTTGCATGTGCCCTTATATGATGATTTAGTAGGCAATAAGGAATCATGCTTCATCCAACCCTGTCCGCTGTTCTTACAAAGGAAAAGAGTCTTAAGTTGGCCATGAATGATCTGGGTCACTGGAGATGGTTAGTAGTGTGGCACACAGTAGAACGAAAGCATAGATATAGATGGAGATGGCTTGTCTGGGGACAGGTATTATTTTGACAGGTATTACAGTGACTATAGCTGACTGCGGCAAAGCACTGTGGGAAATCCTGATAAGAGTTACTTCGTCAGTCGGGGCAAGTACTTGCCTAGAGGCACTAGTGAAGACTGGCTGAGTAGGCTGGACACTAATTATGAAATTGTAGGCTGTAGGTCCTGGCAGAAAGGCCAACGCATATACTTGGATCTGGGCACTGCTGCAAACATGGCAGGAATGTGTAAGCATTGGTGGTCCATGCTATGTCTGGGGAATGAAGAGTAAACAGAAGCAGTAGACAAGCAGAATATAGGTCTTCCAGGCATGTTCTCAGGGTTTATTCTCTTTTATGAGCAAATTGATTGGTTTTCATGTGTAAGTGAAACTTCACAAGCCTCTGGAAGTCTCACTGTACTGCAAAAGTTTGCCTATTGCTGTTTGGGGACAGTAGACCCATGAAAGTAACTTAAGAGCACATCGCCCTGCACAGTGTATGCGAAGCCACCATTCAACTGATGTCTATGCTTTAAAGATCCACTTAATTCTTTTTATTTGTTTGTTTTTATTTTTTGTTTGTTTTGGCTTAGTTTGGTTTTCTGAGACAGGGTTTCTCTGTGAAGCTCTAGGTGTCCTGGAACTCACTCTGTAGACCAGTCTCATAGGTAAATGTAAGAGGGCAAAGCCAATAGTGTTATGTAAATCATTTATTGACAGAAAGGCCTAGAGAGCTAAGGAGTACTTTCTTGTACTGCCTTCCTGGCTAAAGAAATAATAACTATTTCCCAATTTAATTTGATTAATTTGCAGGGCTACTATTCATACTTCTCAAATTATAAGTATCCTATGCTGATAATTACACATAATTTTATTTCATTTCAGGTTGTCTCTAGGGTGAGACCAATTAATGGAAATTCCACAGAAACTTACAAACACCCTAATACAGCCATGATTGAATAAATCACACACACACACACACACACACACACACACACACACACACACACACACAATCTGAAGTGCCCATTTTTTTCAGTCTAAGTTTATTTCCTGACCATTCAGCTGTGGCCTGATCATGTGTCGCCTGGAAGAGTAGACCTTTTTCCTGGAAGAAAGGAACAGGACAAAGACAATCTGAGGTTTGGTGTGAGGAAAGAACATTATCAGAAGAGGTGGATACACATGCTCACCTATAATCTTAATACCCAAGAGGCCCGAAGCAGGACATTTGCAACCAGTTTGAGCTAGCTTTAGTTTAGTGAATTCCAGAGCAGCCTGGGTTAACAAGTGAGATTCCATCTCCAGAAATATGAACTCCAAACAAACAATAAAAAAAAAAGAAATAGTACTCAAGATAGAATCAGCTAATTCTGATGCTGTGGAGAACATAGTTGCTAATATGGCAGATCGTAGATTTGCTTTTTGTGGGCTGCATTGAGTTTTATTTGGAAAACAATATTTGTTCCAGTAACCAGTCCGTGGGCCATGACTAACAAACAATCAATGGGAATAACAACTCTACTTGGTACAATTTATTCCAGTGGGTCAAGGCACATTCTTATTGTGTGCTGTTAAGGACGTTGTCATGGTAGCATGCCCCGTGCCTATTCATCACCAAACAGGTACTGATATTGGTGGGAGGGGGAAACTAATAGGAACTAATCGATTCTGCCACCAGAGTACCTCGAGCTGTGCCGGTACATGAGCTGTGCTCAACACTCACAAACCACAAGCCAATAAAACATCCTTTCTTTCTGAGTGACCCTGCCTGTGCAAGGACAGATTGCCCTGTTGTGGTGTACATCGTGACATGCAGTGGTGAGCAGGACGTGGGGGAGACACCGGCTGACTGGCACTGTGGACTTCTGGCCAGCTGTGGAGCATCACGTTACTCAGGAAAACAACTCTTCATTTTCCATTCCTGTGAAGGTGGGGGCAGTCATTGCCGGGCTCATTACCCATGTCTATAAAATACAGGAATGGGAGAATGTGCTGGAGTAAATTTTAAAGCTGTCAGGATTTGGTGGTCTCGATAAATCCAAGGAGATATTTTTTATATATATGTTTTGTAAAACCATTACCTTGTACACGTTGTGGTCACTGTGTTGGGGAAGTATTTACCTTCTGCAGGACTTCTGGGGAATGCAGGATGATTAGGCTGTCTTCAGAAAGAGCTACTCACATAGAAATACTTCCAAGCTAGTATATTATGAGAGAGAGACTTGTGTGATCTTCACAGGGGAAGTCTGGAAGGGTACATTGCAGCATTGCTTCAGGTAGTTGTGTCTGACAAATTCTGTTCATCTACTATCCTTTCTGCTAGCATCATAGCTCAAAGCCTAGGTGGAAGCTTTTGCTCCCTCTGTTCAATAAGCTGGTGACTTACGACTTTAAGATATGTCTATAAACTTCAGTTTCTCCATTTGGAAAAGCAGGAATAGTAAGCTTGCTACTTCCTAACATTAGAGGAGTTTTGGCAAGGAAGTCTACTCAAGCCTCAGTTCATGGAAAGATTCACCGAAAGTCTGTTGCTGCTCGCAAAGAATTGCGTGTTGCTGTTTTTATTGTTACTGCGATTCTGTATTTCATGGGTGGAATTAGCAGAGGGTTTGCCTGAGACCAGCCATTACCTGCTGTGTTACTCACAAGCCATATAACCTGGAGTTGTCTCAATAGTACTTCCAAACGAGGCTTAGATTGACAAGTGTTAACTTTTACTATACCGCACTGCAGATAAGTTTAGTCTACACTTTTAGAAAAATCATATATTCATGTTTTCTAGTTAAAGAAGGTAGAATGGTGACTGGACCCTGGATTTCTGTGGTTATTCTTATATAACCTCCCTTCCAAGACAGTCACATAGATTCCACAGACCGTTTAATGGAGACCCTTGAGCATCTCATTTCACCAAGTTCTCTGACTCCATAGAAGGAAAATGGGCTGAGCTCCCTAGTCCTAAGGTCAAAAACTGGAAAAGCATCAGGTAACAGGTGAGAACTCATGCAGGAAATGTGTGCTTTAATTAAGGAAACCCCTGAACTCAATATGATTAAAGCCAGACATTTGGAAGAGGCTAGTTGAGAATTTGGATGGTCTATATCTTGAATTTCCCTATAAGATCCAAGGTATTTTACTTGCCTCCTCTCTATATACTATGTGTATTTTCTCAGGAAGAGTGGTTCTCATATGACACAGTATTTATTCACTGATAAGATTCCAATACTATACCAAATCATGTCTTCTAATCCATGACTACTCATCCCTCTGTCAGAGGCATCTGCCCATTTGCAGTTGTCTCTGCAATGCCACAGAAGACTCCTTTACCATGTGCTAGTCATGGTCTCCTGTGTTGTAATGAGGTTTCTTGGTCCTGGACAGCCAGAAGTCCAGGCCCACAGACCTGCCATCCAGATCGCTTAGCCACCTGCCACTGCTTAGGCCCCCCAAAATGATTCAGACACTTATATTAACTTCATGCTGTAGGCCTATGACTTAGGCACATTACTAGCTAGCTCCTTCATCTTAACTCAACCTATTCTCAGTAATCTGTCTGCCACGTGGCCTGTGGCTCACCTGTGTTCCTTACATGTTTCTTCTTTGGGCATCTGGCTCAATCTGTTTCTGTCTCTGACTCTGCCCTCCTACTACCTATTCTGATTTCCCCACCTACTTTCTCTATGGTGCCTGTCATGGGTCAAAACGGTCCTTTATTTAAAGAATGACATTCACAGCATACAGAAAGACATTCCCACATTACTCCTGTTCTCTGGTTTGAGGAGCAGCTCAGCTGGTCCAGCCCTGGCATTCTGACATGGATGAGCTTGTCAGATGAGCATCCCTTCTCTAAACACTCTGTGGTTCCCAACACTCCTAACGAGATCATCTCTACAGATAAGGGGAGATTTAAAAAGTATAGAGTGGGGAGTAATCAAAGCCAAGCCTTAGTGAAGAAAGAGGAGAGAGAGTCCCAAGGAACTGGTCCTTAGGATATGAAAGGATGTGAAGAGGTGCAGGTGAGGCCCAGGGAAAAGACAAGCCCCAGTCTTTGCTGAGAGATGGTGCCTCAAAAAGAGTAGAATGAAAACCTGCAGGTTTGGGAGTGAGGGCTCCTTCCCTAAGTGCCTTAAGTAAGTGCCCTACTTGATCTTTAGGCTTGGGTGAGGCAGCTCTCAAGCATAGCACTCAGGTCTTCCAGTCCGTGAACACCCCCTAACTGATTGTTTTTCTATACAGAAAGCCGTTTCTCTATAAGAGATCTGTGAGTTCAGTTTTAAGATGAATGCAGTTTTAAGATGATGGTCTTCCATTGTTTTAGCCTGCATCTTATATTTTTCATCCCAAGCTTTTAACATTTTGACCAAATAAACACCTTTTCAAATGTAAGCAAACAAAAAGCTTGTCAAAGCCAAATCTCTCTCCCTGGTCTTTAGTCAAATCTGAGCTTTAGTGATGTTAGTGCAGGGATCCTGAGGACCAACCAGTTCAAGGGTTCTCCATGCATTGTATACACAGTCAGACCTTCAGAGGTGGCACAGATGAAGATGCCCTGCCCACACTTAGCTGTTTTGCTGGTATTTCCAGGTGTGTGTGGAAGGGGGGGGGTGGCACCTGAAATCTGTATTGGTGCAAGTCTTTGTGAGGCTTCTGAGGCAGGATGTCTGCATGCCATGCTCAGGACATCTCTTTTAAGCATTTCACTTTATGAAAAAGAGCTGGAAGCCCAGTGTGAGGACTACTCTTTGCTGTCAACTTGACCAAATGGAATGAATTATAAACCAGAAAGGAAGGCACACCTGTGAGAGAGTCCTCTTGGTAATTCCTCTTCTACTCTGGATCTGTGAAGCAGGAAGACACACCTCTAATTCAGAACTAGAGAGGGGGCGGAAACAGGTTTTGATCTGGACCTTGAGAGAGGAAAACACACCTTTAATCTGGTCACATATTCTTCTGGAAGCCTATATAAGGACATGGAAGAAAGAAGATTTTGCTCTTTGCCTGCTTGGCCTGCCTTCACTGGCACTGGAGCCCATTTCTTCAGGATTCCAGCATATACAAAAGGCCAGCTGAGACAGCCAGCATTATGAGATCTAGTGACTAATTCTTGTTCACAGATAGCCACTGTTGGATTAGTTGGATTGCAGCCTATAGGTCATTGAGAGAGAGAGAGAGAGAGAGAGAGAGAGAGAGAGAGAGAGAGAGAGAGAGAGAGAGAGAGAGAGAGATTCATGCTGTAAGTTCTGTGACTCTAGAGAACCCTGACTAATATACCTGGTAAGGATTCATGATCTGTTTCAAAGAGTGACAGTAATGTGATGGCAGAATGGAATGGAACCAGGCTTACTCAGAATCTACTACATGTGGTAGAAACTTTTCCAATTTCACAACTTAGTGCCCTATAAAAATGCTCTGAATTTCCTAGAATGTGTGCTCTCTTGAGAGCATTGGGACTGTCTTATATGATTAATGACAGGCTAGAAATGTTTGTCCAAGAGAAAATGACAGGACTGAGCTTCCCATGATACCCATTAGCCATTTGGCTACAAGTTTTACTTAGAGACACCCAGTTTGTGAGGCTGTGGAAATGCTTCAGTTAGTAAGGTCCTTGCCCTTACGCAAACACAAGAACATGAGTTCAATGAGGCAGTCAGATCCCTTTGGCTTTCTGGTCAGCTTAGCCTTGCCTAGTCTAGTCACTAGGCCAATGAGAGAGTCAGAATAAATAGGATGGGTGGCTGTGGGGGAATGGCACACTTGAGATTGATTTATGGCTTCCATATACAAGCACATACATGCACATGAGAGGGAGGGGGAAGGAAGGAGGGAGGGAGGAAGGAGAGAGACTCAGCTTCAGTGCCTTACTGGCACACCATAAAAGAACTGAGTCTTTCTTCCATATTCTAGAGCCACCTAAGAGCAGAGTAGTAAAGATCCATTGCATAGCCATGGTCCACAGAGGCCCCTAGAATAAGCATCTCTGCTAGCGATTATCAAGTCAACCTATAGTCACTTCTTAGGGCCCCATATTATTTGTTATGACAAGTTTCTTCCTGAGACTTTAGGCAAGATGACTCTGAAGGTTTCTTACACAAAAGTAAATTGTAGCATACTATCTCACATTATTTGTACAAGACCATCAGAATCCAATTTAGATTATCTCCAGGATTCTGCCACTCTTGGAAATCCCCCAGTCAAAAGGACTTTCTCTGCAGACTGGACTCCGCCAGTGGTCAACAGCAACATTACCTGAGCCACTCACAAAGGGGTTTAAAATCTATGGGACTGATCAAGATTTGTGGGAGTGAGGAATGTTTGCTGCTTGGATGCAGGTCTTCTGAGGACACCATGGGCTTCATGCTTCACTCCAGGGCTCTGGAATAAAACCTCACATTGACAATCACAAAACTTAGTGAATTGTTTGGGGAAAACAAAAGGAGTTTTTAAGTAGTTTACAGGAATGTGCTAATCGCTATTTAAGCTGCTAAATGAACTCTTGACTTGAATTCTGAAATGATAGAACCTGAAAAGTCACAAAAACGGGGTGAAGTTTCCAACTGCAGAATTAGACACACTGGCTGTCTTTCTAGCCTCCTGAGCTGTGCCAGACAAGACTACCACTAAGCCACCGTCTTGTTCTTCATTGTGAGAGCCACTTTAGAATGAGGAGAAACCACTTTGCTTGGTTTGAAAGATCTAATCACAAACACTGATGGGAAAATATTCAAGGAGCTGATTTACGGAGGCTGGAAAACTTCTCATTCTTTCATCTGCCATGCATTTTCTCATTCTTGTGCTGTGGAACAACTCAGTGGGTTTGGGTTCAGATGGTGAATCTCCTCTTCCCTGGCAAGCCATCCTCTCCATCACCAGAATGCAGCTCTCTCTCTTCACCATCCACTCTTGCCTCACCAGCATTCTTGGAAGGCTGAGCAGCACCTCCATCACCACAGCACCCCATCTCAGCACGGGGAGGTCCATTTTTCACTTTGAATCCCATGGGAAGCTTGTCTTGGATAAGTGCGCATGTTTAATGAAAATGGGTTGAGTGGACTATATTCCCGTTTCTCGAATGTCCATACCCTCTGTCCCAGGACCACCGAAGCCACCTGCTGTCATGGGCTCCTATTGCTGCTTCCTCTCCACCTCCATTTTTCTTCAGATGGCCCCTGCACCACTGGGACTCCAAGTGAGCGTCACTCCATTGATCTCCGCCTGACTTCTGCTACATTCTATCTCACCCCTTCGGCAGTCAGACCCATTACAAACATGCCCTTACACATTTAGAAGCCTTGCCTTCTGTCTAGAATATTCCTGCTTGGACCTCATGTTCACCACATCTCATTCTACCCTCACTTCAAAGTTCATTTGGACAGAATCCTGACACATATTTTCCTTTGTTTTCCAGGAATGTGAATAAATTTTACTTGAGGCATTTATCACTGTTTTTCACGCTTCTGTTCTGTTATTTGTTAACAGATTTTAATTTCTGGGAGGTGATGGCTCATGACAGGGTGTTTGAGCCTCATTTACCTTTCTGCCTTAGGGACTAGCAAGTGCCCTATACATTTTAGGCACTCAATAAATCATTTTGAGTTGAGCAAAACAGAAATGTGATATAGTCCTCACTCTTGCAACGACTGGAAAGGAAAATGGATAAAAGAGCATTCAAGGTAAAATCTGTCAGCTGGAGTCCCTGGACACTTTCTCCAATCATCCAGAAAATGTAGGGTTTTCCACAGACTGAGTATCTGACATCCAAAGCACAGGATTCCTTCACGTTAAACTGTTTCCCAGGCAAGATATTATATATTATTCAAATCAATATAGATACATACAGTTCAGCCTTTTAAATCAACATTCAATGGACAAATGTCATGACAGATAACATCCTCATTCCAAACAGGAAGAAGTCCCTGGTGGTTGACAACATCCCTTTGAGTTTATAAAATATGCCAAGTGCTGTGATAAGTGCTTCCTCTGTGATTTACCTGAAATTTTGATCACCTGTGAAGTAGGTACAATTATAAATGAGCATCCCATAGGTGAGACATCTAAATCTTGGAGAGACTGAATAATTTGTCCAAGTTAGACAAGCCAGCATTCTCTATAATACTGCAAGTAGAAGAATGCTTCCTGGGGCTTTCAATTAGTTTGTGACAATTCTAAATTTCGTACATCTCTGCCTTGTCTTCCTCATTAATCACCCATTTTTCTAGTAAATAGACATGTTCTCTGGGGCCTATAAAATGCAAATTAAACATCACACCGTTTGGTATCATGGCTGAGCAGTGAGAATACCTCTTTATTTCCTTCTGGTAGTTTGTATGCTTTTCCATCCATTTGAAGTTTTGTATGGCTTTAAGTACTAAAGTTAAGAAACAAAATATAGCAAGATTTGCTATCCTTTAACACTATGGACTCATTTCTCCAGGGGAAGGAAGGACTATGCCACAGAATCTTTGCCAGGCTTTACTTTATCAAAATTACTTCCCATCAAAAAGATTTTTGAGATTTTTTTTTTCGGGGAGAGGGGTGTTTGGTTGTTATTTATTTGTTTTGCTGATCAGACACTTCAAACAAATCCATTTTAAGTCTAGGTGATGTATCTTCCATAAAGTTTGCCAGCAAAGGATCAAGAGGCTGGCTTTCTCTGGCAGGCATCGGCTGCCCCCTGCTGGAAATGTGTGCTTTCCAGGTGGCTCACTCTACTCAATTCTCAGCATGCAGAAAAAGTTAAAACCTGTAGTAAGTGTTAAACACCATTTATTCACAGCGTGACCCTTCTTGCTTCAGAACGAACACACAGAATCTGCCTGACATCTTATCTTCTGTATCAGACTGACCAGCCATGGCCTAGGACGATTTTGTTTTTCACATGAAATCTCCCTTTTCCTCTCTTTCCTTTCTTCCTTCTTATATTTTGACACTGGGTTTCACATGGCCTATCACCCCGGTTGGCCTTGAACTCATTACATAGTCAAGAATAACTTTGAAATTCTGGTTCTCTTGCCCGTTGCTCCCAAGTGTTGGGATTGTAAGCAGCTTGCATCAGCGCAGATAATACAATGTGTGTGGTGCCAGAGACCGAACCCGGGGCTGCATAAATGCTGGGGAGTTACTGTATGAACTGAGCTTTGTCCATAGCCCTATGGTAGCTCTTGAATGGAGGTTTCCACTTAATGAAGGGTCAGACCCACTAGATATAGTCTTTCAGATGCTCTCCCTTCAGAACAAAGAACCAAATTTCCATGGCAGAATAACATTCTGGATTAAGCGACAAGCCTGGGACATTCTCACACAGAACCAGGCACATAGAAATTGATCAATTTCTCATCTGATCTTCATCATAATAATATCAAAAATGAGACTATGCATTTACAAAAAGTGCCTTGTGGGTACAACATTGTGATGGTCTGACCTCCCAGCACGTGGACAGAAGTCTGTAAAGTGACAGACAGACCCTGCAGCTCTGGTAAGTTCACTTGAGCTCTTAGCTCAGAGTCCAATCTTCTAAGCCAGAACCACTTCTGGTTTTTTCAGAAGGTTACTTCACGCAGAACTAACTTTGCACTGAGGTTTGTAGCATTCACTTTGGGCCTCTGGAATTCAAAGCCCTGGTAATGTATAGTCGTAAGAATAGTAGCAATGTTGCAAGTTTTAAGATCTTTGAGGAATTTAATTTTCCAAGTTATCAGTGAGAATCGTGGCCAGAACATCCCTTGACACCCAACTCCAGCTTCCCTCCACCACCTTTGCAAACTATTCAGAAACATGGAACCACAAATTGCTTTTCATTTGTTGCTGGGTGGGGTTTAAAATTTTTCTTGCACTTTGGGGATAGAAACATCGAGTGTGAAGGCTAATGCAGCAGCTGTGGAGGAGAGCACACAGGACTGATGTATGAAAGAACAGTCAGTCACTGAGTCTCCCACTGACGCTCTTCCCACAGTCAAACTATCCCAACATCATTTGCCAAATGCTCAAATCTTGCTGCCATGAGATTCTTTCCCTTTGCACAATAAAAATCTCTGTCATTTTAAAATTTGTATTTGTTAACCTGAAATTATTCCTGTTTATATTCGGAAGTACACGGGAATCATGGTAACTCCATTCATTTGGAAATCTAAGCAACTTACTGGGAAGGAGGCTCCCCAGGCAAGGCTACTTAATGACACTTTGGGGGGACTCCACGTCAGCTTGCCCTTCACCTCAACACCCTTTGACCTTATCCACTGATCCCCAGATACTCCATCGTTGTTTGCTCTCTTTGTGTCTATTTTACAAGCTGGTGCTTTTGTTTGTCACTGTTTGGGAGTGAGTGTTGTGACTGCTTTGAAGCCCTTCCATGGTGGCACCAGAATTCACTTCATGGGACATATGCTCACTATAGCATGTAAGATAAATGTGTTTAAATCATAGTCATAAAAGCTTACATTTATTGTGGGAATTCTGCAGTATGCCTTACATGCATGATTCCTATGAAATTAGAAAAACAAGGAAGCTGAGGCAGAGGGATTAAATACTGTGGCTGTTATTACCCAGTATCTATAAAATTCAAAAAATCTCACTTTGTAAAGTTTAAGGTCTTTCTACTGTGGGCTCCTGTGGAATCAAGAATAAACACTTTCTTACTTCAGCAGGGGAGACTCAGGGCACAGTCACAATCGGAATGAAGCAAAACCACAGAGTGTAAATTACTAGATGTTCAATATCTCATATTCACTCATAGACCTCTGGGTTCCTTCAAGTGGGCACTTGCCGTGGGCCCCTTCTCTAGGTTCACCCTCTACAGCACACACAGCTTGTCCCTCTAAGCTCCAGTTTGCTCCACTCCATCTCTGCTACTGTCCTTGGTAATCATCCCATGGTACTGCCATCTCCAAAATGCTGAGGCCTCTCCTGGGCCTCTTCAGGGACTCCAGTGACACGGTACCAAGCTTCAGTTGCTTTCCATGACCCCTCGTGCCTTCAAAACCTGAGTGACTCTTACACGACCAAGTTTGGCTACCAACACAGGATACAACCTTAGTCACCTGTAGAACACAGTTCTTGAGTGCTAACTGAAGAAACATTTCCCAGAAGATTTTACCTCGGTGATGCTGGTCCCTTCTTCATCACTGCTAATTCCTCAACTCCAGCAGACTAGCACCAATTATACCAGGAAAGCAAAGGTTTTACTTCAATGATTCTGGTATCTTTTTTTATTTTTTTATTTTTTTATTTTTTCATCACAGCTGACTCTTCAGCGCCAGAACCACAGATTCTTAACTCTGAATAGTAAATGGCCCTGATAGAGTCTTTAAGTGATTCTAAAACTTTCCTCTGAAAGTTTCCTCCTTCATCTGAATTTCTCCCAACATTCTCACCTTCCAAGTAACCCCAGAACAGATCACCAAGGTTTGAACACTCAATGACGTTTCTGGCCCAAATTTCCAAAGTCCTTCTATAATCCTCCCTAAAACAACATGGTCAGGCCTGTCACAGCAGGACCCCACTCCTAGTTCTGTCTTAGTCCTGGGTTCCATCACTGTGATGAAATATCATGATCAAAGCAACTTGTGGAGAAAAATATTTCTTTGGCTAAGCTTCCATGTCACTCACTGCTCATCACTGAAGAAAGTCAAGACAAGAACTGAAACAGGACAGGAGCCTGGAGGCAAGAACTGATAAAGAAAGCCAGAGAGGAGTGCTGTTTATTGGCTTGCTCTCCATGGCTTACTCAGCCTGCTTTATTATGGAACCCTAAACCTCAACCCAGGGCTGGCTCTACCCACAATGCACTGGACCCTCCTCCATCAATCACTGTAGGGAATTGTGCTGTTTCATGGTAAATAATTGTGCCACCCACTGGTTTAATAAAAAGCACTGATTGGCCAAAGGCAGGCAGGAAGTATGGGCGGGGCTACCAGACTAGGAAAAGTCTGAGAGCAGAACACCACAGAGAGAATTCCAGAGAGAGGCCCGGAAGAAGCAGAGGAGAACTATGCTGCCCTAAGAAAAGGTACCGAACCTCATGGCTGAACAAGATGAGTCATGGGTTAGATGAAAGGTAGAGAGCTAGTAAGTGATATGCCTGGGCCTGAGGCCGATCAGCCTAAAACTATAGTAAGCCTCTGTGTGTCTCTGTGGCACTGTGGGACTGTGGGACTGCGGGTCTGCAGGTCTGTGGGTCCACGGGTCTGTGGTCCTAAACCTTGAGGCTAGGCCCAAAAGTCCGGGCCAGAAACCTCATACTACAAATCACTAATGAAGAAATTGTACTACAGGCCTGCCTACAGCTGGATCTTATGGAGGCATTTTCTCAACTAGGGTTCCCTCCTTACAGGTGCCAAGTTGATCTAAAACTAGCCAGCACATCACCCCAAGATTTTATGAGATGCAAATTGAAAGATATACAAGTCTTAACTTTTTGTGTGTAGTTTAGACCAAAAGTCAGTGGCAGGAAAGGCAGCGGTGACATCTAATCTGCAGCAGTATATACATGTACATTTGCTCATATACGTGTGCGCACACAAATTTATGTGTTGGGATTTTTTAAATCAATTGCCAACATATAAAATCACAGAACGTCATACAAAATTTCACATTCCAGGCTTCCTTTGAGAAACCAGCTGATCTGGCAATCCTAAGACAAACCCAGGATTGACGGACACCTGGCCCTGTCACTTCACTTGGATCCCTGCTAGGCCTTTCAGCATAAAATTGCAACTCAAGTGCAGTGAGCTTTTGTAACATTCTTCTTCAAGAGCATCTGCCAGGAGATGGCATTGGCCAAGGTTTCCAGCAGGGGGAGACTTAGAGGAGAAGGAAGCAAGGAGAACTAACTCTGGGTGTGGCCACGGAGGTGGAGGGGAGGAAAGAGCAGAACATGAGGTGGTAGATACCTGAGGAGAAGGGTGATAAGAGGGAGCAAAAGGATGCACCCGTGGAGCATATCAGGGGCCCTGCCCAGCATACTGTTGCGCATCCACCAGACACACCGTCTGGGAGCCTCTTAGCCTTTGACAGTGGAAGGGATGAAGGATGGATATGAAGTTCTGTAGTAATTGGTCTTTTCTCTCCCAGATCAATGATGAGAGGAGATGAGATACAATCGGAGACTTGACAGCTCATCAATGAGGTGTCCAGGTAGCTGTAAAGGTCACTCAGAGTTTCAAATGGAAGACAGAGCTCTGCTTCAGGGTTACAAAAGCCACAATATGCTGTCAAGCCTACTTCTGCTCTATCAAGTTCTAAGCCCGTTCTCCCTCAGTAGGATGACTCAGCAGGGGCCAGTGTTCTAGATGAACAGGTCCAGAGAGGTTCAAAGGTTCAGTCCACTATTATTATGGCTGGGAGCATGGGCGGTGAGCAGGCAGACAGGAGCCAAGAGTCCTACATCTTGCAGGCAGCAGAAAATTGACTGCAGAAAGGGTGTTTATTGAGAATAAATACTAACAAAAATTACAAATTATTGATATGTAACTACAAAGTTCATTGGAAACTAACCATTTCAACTTATATCCTAGAAATTTGAGGACATGATATTTATAATAGAAATTATTCTTAGCTATATCTTCTACCATCTTCCTCAGTGACACAGAAGTGGTCAACAGTGCTTAGGTGGGTCCTCAGGCAAGAGCTCTAATGCACCCATTACAGCTTCTTGAAGTTGACCTTGAATGTAACATTTATAATTTTGTAAGTTAGGACATTATCATTAAGAAGAAAATATAACCAAGAGGCAGTAATGTGGGTCCCAGGCTTCTGTCGTTTTATATCTGATCTTAAGCTTTACAAACAAGCTGGGTACAGAGCATTTGCTTAGCATTCCTCAAGCTCTGGCTTGAATTTCAGGGCTCAATTACTTTAAAACTGGAGCAAGAGCCTGTGAATAATAAAACTTGTGTGCTTTATGTTTCTGTCCTGAATTTTAACAACTTTGTGAAATTTTATTATATACTAATTTAGTTTATTTTTATTTTATTGAAAATACAATATACCCTCATTCCAGTTTCCCATGCACATCTCCCAGGCCCTCCCCACTCCCCCCCCCACTCCAGATTCACTGCTTTCCTGTTTCTCACTAGAAAAGAATAGGCTTCTAAGAGATAACAACCAATCATGACAAAATAAACACGATGAGAATAAAATATATAATTAAAAATGATAAAAATAATAAAATACAAAAAAGGCTATTATACTGAAGTTGGACACAGTAACCAAGTAAGAGGAAATGAGTCCCAAGAGCAGGCAGAAGAGTCAGGGACTCCCTCGTCGTCAAGCAAATAGCTATAATATGCATCAGAGGACCCGATGGCCCCTGTAGGCCCGTGCCTGCTGCTTCTGTCTCTGTGAGCCCATACGAACCTTGCTTAGTTGATTCAGAGGGCTGTGCTCTTTGGTGTCCTCCATGCCCTCTGACTCTTACACTCTTATCTTTTTCTTCCCTCTGGGAGGAGGGCTTTGATTTCCACAACACCCTCCAAATGCCCCCCAATTCCAGCTGTGTCTCCCATAATTCTTTCCACTTACCCCATCTCTCCCCACACCCTGATCCTCTCCCTGTCTCACATCCCCACCTACCCCCAGTCTGCTCATAAAATCTATCATACTTTCTTCTCTCAGGTAGTTTCCCATGTCCCCCCACCAGACCTCTCCTAACCTAACCTCTCTGAGTCGATGGACTGTAGCTTGAATATCATTTATATATAGCTATAAGTAATCATTTATAAGTGATGGCATGCCACATTTATTTTTCTGGTCCTTCACTGAGGATGATTTCTTCTTCTAGTTTCATCCATTTGCCTGAAAGTTTCACAATGTCATTTTTTTAGTAGTTGAGTAATACTTTGTTGTCTGAATGTACAATAATTTCTTTACCTATTCCTCTGCTGAAGGAGGAACTCAAATGTCAGCTTCTTGTTCCCCACCCCCCATATATCTGCATCTATAACTTTGCAGAGAGCTTTGTGAATCCTAACTTTTGAAAGTCTCTGATTCTTGTAAGTTTGGTCAACTTCCTGAACCTTGTGAGTCTCCCTCTTTCAATTGAGAGAAAATGGCTATACAGCATGCCTCTGTAAGGGACACATGGCTAGTTTACCCTTCTGTACCCCACCCCTAATGTATTTGTTTTACTTTTGTTGGTGACTGTCTGTTGCCAAGCAACGCCAAGTGTTGGCTGGATAAGTAAAAACTCGTTCTTAACTGCATATCAACCTCAATATGTTTCCTTACATTGCAACCGTCATCAAAGGGTGACAGTTCAGGAAAGGGTAGAGTATGGCTGGGATAGTGAACTAACATCAGTAAGGAGGGAGTCATTCACAAAACTCGGGCTATGGGAAGCCTACCATGCACAAACCACATACAGTCTAAAACTTAAGTCTACAGTAGTGATTTCTGTTCAAACTGTCCCTAATAACCATGTCACTGGCAAGTCTGTTGCTGTCAGATTGTAGTTGCTTCATAGCAGGGAAATAGAAACTGAGGTAGAATCTCCCAAACAAAGACCCTAAATAACCCCCACTCTTTAAGTCACTTCCTTCCAGGCCTTTGGTCATAGCCATGAGAACAGGAATGTATGCACGCATCAAGCTGAGCAACCTTGAGTGCATTCATAAATACCATGAAATAACAGCAAAGGCTTCAGAAGGGGTCTAGTTACCCAATGCTCAAGACTCTGCTCATGGACAATGACATCCACAAATTTCAACATATCCCAGGACAGGTGACTAGAGGATGGGTGTAATAGCAGTGAGGAACAATGAAAATTCAATTTTCAGCTTGAAAGAAATCTGTAGGAGGTATGACCTGTATAGGAAGCGACAGACAGATCTACCAAGAGGATGTTGGCCTGAGGGTCAGAAACAGGCCTTTCTGGAGAGGGAGAAGCCATTGGTTCCTCCGCACCTTTATTCTGAGACTGCTCCGTGGTAATGGAGCACGCTGGTTTTGGCTCCCTTGGAAGAAAGTGATTCGCTGCCTCTGCCCTCATCCTGGGGTTTCTAAATGCTTACCAGCCCAGAGGCCACTGCTAATCTTTGTGGCCTAAATAAAAACCAGACCTGGAGGTTTATGTCAGAAAGACTTGCTTCACTTTAAAACAGAGCCTTGCATACATTCCCCCCTAACATTAAAATATTTTTTCTTTTATAAAGTTTTGAGGGTGATGATTATAAACTGGTTTTTAAATGTCAGATTTTAGGGGGCAGGGGGAGCTCAATCCCATTAGTGACTTTCTCCCCTGAGAATCTTCTAGAGAAATCTCCCAAATCTGGAAAGTGTGACTCTAACTTACAATAGAAGAAGGAATCTATTAATATATTATTCAGAGGCATACAAAATTATTGTCAATCAGTTCTTTTGCTAAGAAATCAGCAAGGCAGACAAAACATTCCGTTTTATTTCAATGCTACTAATAATTTGAAATGTTTTATAACTTACGTGCAAATTTTGTGAATATAAGTTTTGAAGCTTATACAGGTGTACCTAAAGGCCTATGACTTAGAGTGGACAATAAGAGAGTTAAATTCCCTGCAGAATTAAATAATTTAAATAATAGCCGTCCTACAACTTTCCTCCACCTTTTTCGACTTATTCCTATTCCTGCGATAATAGTATTGGCCACATGAGGGCAGTATACACCCAGATTATGATTGCAAACTCCTGACTTAATCCATTTTTTCCTCATCTCAGATTACCAACTCATCTTGCTGCTTGTCAATGTAACACAAACGAGTCACCTGAGAGGAACGAACCTCAAGTGAGAAGTTGACCCCCTAAGATTGGCACGTGTGTGGGGGTGTTTTTTCTGATTCTCCTCTGATGCTCATGAGTGACTGTTTTTCAAATTGGCAGTAGCTGGGGGCTGTTAAGCATTTAGAATCCCCAGGATGAAAGCAGAGGCAGTGAATCGCTGTTTTCCGGGGGGGGGGGGGGGGGGGCAAAAGCTAGTGTCTCATTCCCAAGGAACAGCTACAGGATGAAGGTGTGAGGGAACCGATGGTTTCTCCCTCTCCAGAAAGGCCTGTTTCTGAGCCTCAGGCTGGCAGCTATGCCCTGACCTCCAGGGAAACATTAACATGCTATTTCTGCATCTCCCATGCCGTTTCCTCTCAGTCTCTTAAAGCCTCTTAGCCTCTGTTTTTACCCACTGGTCCCAGAGCCCAGTCCAGTCCTAAGAACGTCATTTATTAGACATGAAGACAGATTCCTTCTACAGGAAACATCACTTTCTTGATTATGGCTGGATGTAGGATGGCCCAGCCCACTGTGGACAGTCCAAAGAACGGAATCTGACTTTTATCTAAGGCTTTTGATAAGCCAGGTCACTCCCATCTGCTCCAAAGAGAAACATGCTGCTGTGCAGTTGGCTTTTGTGAATTGTCTGGGTAAAGGGAACCTCAGTGGAGGAACTATCGCCTTCAAATTGGCCTGTGGGCACATCTATCTGGCACCTTCTAAATTGCTAACTAATCGAGGAGGCCCAACAACTTATGAGTGGGGTCATTCGTGGGTAGGTGTGCCTGGTCTGAGCCAGGCCATGAGGAACAAGTATATTTGTTCCACCATGGCCTCACCTTCAGGTTCTACCTCCAGAGTCCCTGCCCTTACTTTCTTCAGTGATGAGCTATGACGTGGAAGTTGCTTTTGGTAGGTGTTTAATCATAAAGCAAACAAGGGATTGCCACTGCTTTTATATATATTATTGTAAAGATAGTCATATACCAACAGTATCCACCATGCTTCTGATGGGCTCTTGGCATTGCTTCATGCGTTCCTTTTTTCTATCCATGACTGCACATGGATGGAGTGAAGAATTCATACAAGGAGAAGAATGACCCAGGTGTATTTGAGAAGACACAGTCTATCTATGCCTGGAGCCTCCTGGAGGAGACTGGGTAAGCTAGTATCCAGGAATGGAGCTGGAGCCAATGAAAACGCACTCTGCTCCTCAGGATCCCCATCAGCACCAGCACCATATGGAGACACAGGTAGCCTGAGGTCTCTGTAACAAATCCTGTTAAGCCCACTTGTACCTGAAGCCTCCTGGGTTGGCTTCTCTTCCCATCATTCCCTGGTCCATTCTCTTGCAGTAGTAAGGGGCCCATTGCTTCCTCTGTCTACTAAAGAATCCAAGCTCAAACTGTGTTGATGTTAGTAGTTGGTGGCCTCATGGAGTGCCATCCCAAACCTTGTACTTATTCTGGGTGACCAATCATCTAAGTCTCTTAGGCCTGAACAAAAAGCAGAGAGAGCCTCTGTGAAGACAACAGTTGCTACTTAAGAGGATCACTTGCAATTTGTGTGATTAGCACAAGCTGGAGAGCTAATGATACCTTCTTTGAAGAGACTGCTACTGTGCTCTCAAAGAGACTCTGAGGGGACTCGGTTGCTTGCAGTTTTAATTTACTTCAATTCTGTTGGTCTTGAGAGGCAGAAAGTCCCCAAGAACTGAAAGATGGATGTGTGAGCAATTGGTGGACTGTCCTTGGAGGCGACTTTCAAAAGACTCCTAATTTTCTTGAATATAGTAACAGATTAGCGAGGCCATAAAATTATTTAGGCAAAATTAGTTCACTCGAAATGCAACTGATTTCAGGCTGTGCCAGTATTCCACATTAAACCCCTAGCTGTCAAGAGCACCTCCTTTTTCCCATGCCCACATGGGTGGGGGGGTTCTTTGTTTGTCCCAAAGGGCTTATCTATTCTAGATGTTCATGCAAATGAACCCAGGTAGTGTGTGAATTTTGTGTCTACACTCTCATTTATGTTCAAGTTGAATCTGGAATGTTCCCAAAACTGGGCCTGAGGAAAGGTATTTAAGTCACTGGGCATCTATCTGACAAGGAGATTGTGATCCTGCTGGGCCAAGTCATCTTCTCTGGTGCTTATCAAGTATGAGGTGTTTGTCTCAGGTATTTGTTTCCTATGTACAGTCTCTGAAGTGATGTCTGATTCACCTCAGGTCAAAAAGAAGCAGCACCAGCTGACCATAAACTAAAAATGGTAGAACCATAACCTAAATAAAGCTTTCTCTCTCTAAACCCATTAGTTCCATGTAACAGTGATAGGTAGCATGCTATACTTTAAAAACTGTAGTATTTTTAAGGATCTGTCTATGCTTAATAAGTATATTACTTTGTTTTATGACCAAAGCATGCTGGGGCATGTTAAATGTCATGACAAACTCAGACATCATTTCCTTGGTCTTTATCTTGTGGGAAGATTCTCAATGTTTGATGCCATGATGGTGGCAGTTGTTTGCAATGCTTCTTGTGGGTATGGCGGAAATGCCCCTTTTCTCTCTGTGTCTAGGTGCATTTCATGACTTCATCAAATGTTTTCCTCACATCAGCAGAGACAGTCATGGAGAGTCTTTCACTAAAGACTGTAGAGTGCTGATGTTAATTGTGTAGAGCAGAAAGGATGGGACGGGAAGGCAGAATGAAGAAGAGGAAGCTGGTCCAGTACAGAACTTGAGAAGGAGAAGGGAGGCTGGCCTGCAGGTAGTGGCATTCTCTAGTCCAAGTTAGATGAGAAGCCGTAGGCCAGTTTCCAAAGAGCCTACTGCACTTCCCTCCTCTCTCTAGGTTACTTTGGGCTAGATTTCTCTCACTAACCCTTGTAAGTAGTAATCTAATTTGAAGAATCATAATTTCAAATTCTTGCATGTGACTCTGTGCCTAGGTAATTCTATTAAGCATGTAGATTAGTCTTGATTCCCATTGGTTTTACAATCCCATGATGAACAGATGGTGGACAGTGGAGGAGGCCTTCTGGCTCTGAAGTGGTCTGACTTTATGATTCTATGAAATCTGTCACAAATATTCCGTACATACAGAAATGCCATTTTCCTGATTCTGGAGGCCATTGCACACCTCCTGGGGTGACTTCATTAAGTCCACTGTAACCCCTCCATCAACACAGACATTATTTTCTCTGTGCCACTGGTGAATATGGGAAAATTCAGATCAGGTGTGAGCAGCAGAAAATTTATCTGAAATCCATTTAAACAACTACCTCCATTCAAGAAGAAAATAAGGAAAAAGAATTACAAAGATTTGCTTAGTAACAAGTACCTTTCCTGGGTGCCTTTGGCTGGCTGAGAGGTATCTCGGACTCCTACCCTTGCCTCTATTCTGTTTAAACCCCTTTAAACTAGATGTAGTTCTGCTGCTCATCTACTGTTCTAAGTTCACATCCAAGGTGAAATTCAAGTTAACACTTAAGGTGAAGTTAGCCTGGATTCCCATTGTTTTCCCCATCTGCTTCCTCTTGCTCCTGAAAACAGTCCTTTGGAGACAGGACGAGCTTCTGAATGAGAAGGGACAGGTTTTAACCATGACTACAATTTATCCTGTGTGGCTGTTGGCACATTTCTAAAGTCTGTGAGCCTCAGTTTTCCTAAATTTAAGTGAAGATAAGCAAAGGTATATCACTGTATCTAATGAGTCTCTAAAAGAAGCGATACTCACATAACCTTAGCACATTTCTTCCTGTTTTAAAGCCTATGTCTTTTATTGCCTGAATTCAACCAGTGAGTTGGTTTTCCATTTAAGAACTCTTTCAAGTAGTTAGATGGGGAAGAGAACTCATGCCAAGTATAAATAACTAACTAGATACTTTCCTAAGATCTGTGATAGCTATGTCAGATAGCAAAAGCTTGGACCCTACACAAATCAACATCATTTTACAAAGGAGAGAGAAAAATCATACCAAAGAGTAATAGTAATCCTTCTAAACAAAAATTATTTATTATCTGCTTGAGGCCATACTCTTAGAGATGCAGCATAAACACATTATTTTTCTACTTTGAAGATGCCTGGGTCCAGTGAAGGAGCTTAAGCAACAATCTTGCCTCCAAGTTTCATATCTCTGATGCACAAATTTTGGTGGTCAGTAGTCCCTTCTATTGACTCTAGCCTCACTAAAAGTTCAAAGTCTTTCCAAGCCAGGGAGCAAAAAGAATCACATAGCGCATGGTGTATTTTATAAATTCTGCATTGTTTTGAAATTGCCCTTGTCCATGTCAGTGATAATTCATGACTCATGGTACTTTATTGCTCTCTGTCTGGCCCAGGGCAGAGCCCTCACAGTCGTCACCTCTTCCTGTCTTTCTTCACCCACATGCAGTCCATGATTTCATCATCATAATTACTCATGGAAAGCCACCAATCTGGCTTCTTCCTAGCCTTCATCCATCTTCTGGTTCTACCAGTCCATTCCATACATCGTCACACATCAGGGTGAGCCATCCCAGCTCCAGCTCAGAAGAATCACCTCTGAAGACAGGAACCACTTTGAAAGGTGAGGTCCAGGGAGCCCAAGGGAAAGTTGAGGAAACAAAAGGAATACAACATGCCACAGGAATTGCAAGAAGCAGCACCTGCCTGAAGGGGGCAACTCTCTAGACCACGTGTCAGAATGCCTTGGCTTCCCAGGGCTCAAAGAAAGACAGCTATTGATGAGGCTCCGTCTTCCTAGGATATCTTTCATTGAGATATTGTTCTGTCTTTTTTTTTTTTTTTTTTGGTTAGACTTTAATTTTCACTTCAGGGCAAATCAAACATAATCATAAAATATTTGCTAAATGGTCTGTAAAAAATTTTATGTTAGACATTTTTTAACACTAATGGAAAGATGTGCTTTTTTAGACCATTGAGGAGTACAGCCCACTTTGGAGGGGAAGGCATGATGGCAGCAGCATGTGGGAACTGGCCACATGGTGTCTGAATGCAGAAAGATTAGAGATTAAACACTGGTGTTCTGTTCAGTTTTCCTTGTTAGGTCGGTGAAAGGCCCAGTCTGTAGAGTGGTGCCATCCATGTCCTCATTTGAAGTAAGTCTTCCCTTTTCAATTAAGCTTTCCTGGGAGCATCCTTATAGACTCACAGGGGTATTTCCATGGTGATTCCAAATCCCACACAGTTGACAGTTAATATGAGCACAATGAAACAAACAGCTTTCAATCTCAACAATCTTGTGTTTGGTTTTGGTAACCTACTCAAATAGCCTCTTTATATCTATATTAAGTGGGAGTGTTTAGAACAGAAATGAGGAATTTAGGAGGAAATTTATAGTCAATAATAAAACTATGGAAAGTCACTGGTTTTATACAGAACAAGTCAAAGGATACCCAAGAATTCAGATTGCTCCCAAAACATTCCACTACAGACTGACTATGATTAAGATATGCATCTCTAAATTTCATTGGAAATGAAATTATCAACAAAACAGTGCTGGGAGATGGGTCCTCAAGGGAGGTGTTGGTCCACTAGGACTCCATGCAAAAGTATGGATCAAAATCAAAATATGAAAGGGTTTGAGGCTGTGTGTGAGCTTGACAGCTCCTGCTTGCTCATTCACTATCTGATGGTACATGAGGAAGCCCCCCTCCCCCACACTGGGCGCTGGCTTTTGACTTGGACCTCACAGTCTGTAACGTTATAATAAAAATAAGTCTCCATTCATGTATAATTATTCAGTCTTGGGACTGATTTCTTTTACAGCATCACCAAACAAGTTAGAACATTCTTGCTTTGGAGGCTTCTAATCACCTGTATATAATATAATAGACAAACAGTGTCAGATGTACTTAAGACTGCTCAGAAGACTTGTGGGAAACAGACTTTTGAAGTATGTCTTGAAGCTGATATATGCCAGGACCCCAGTTTTCAGTGGAAGAAGAGCTGGCCAAGGCTAATCCAGAGGATCAGGTTCTCAACAGTTTCATCAATGGCACTGGGAAGGCTCAAGAGCGTGGGGTGTATAAACGTGGAGTAACTGTAGCAGGAGCTGTCACAGAACCAAGTGGTATCCCTCTGATTGGGCGGACAAGATGCCAAGAAGAAGTTCAGAGTCTGTGAATTCTAGCCCATAACTACTAGTAAATGATTCTGGTCATTTTATACTTAATTTCCCTCTTTTTATCTTAGAACTTCTGAATAGTGATACAGAAGTCATTTCTGGGAGTGACGGAGCAGATGGAAACATACTGGGGACCCAGAAAGCAGAAGGAACCCATAGGCGATGAGAATTAATGCACCTTGTCATCAATAGTGACATTCATATAAATACATAATAAAAATGAGACCTTGGATTTGCAACCCATCTGATTATTGTTATTTCACAACATATTGAATTCAAAAATCTCATCAAGAGCTCACATGACGGCCATTTCAGAAACTGTTAAAAAAATTTAAAAAGCCAAAACATATAAAACATTTTTATAAAATTCAAGATTCAGCAACTCAAACAGTAATTGGTACAATCAAACATCCTAATATGAATCTAATCTGAAGATGGATGGATTTGATACGTACACACTGAGAATGCCAGTAAGAAATCGTTACCAGTCTTTGTTTTTTGTATGTTTTTGTAAGAGAAGAAACTTTTGCTTGCACGGTAAGAACACTGGAATTCATATATAACAGTGATTGATCTGAGCAGAAGTGTTTCAGGTGGCATTCGATGATATTATGTGGCATGACAGCATACACAATGCAAAACATAGATGCTGTGTGTTCAGACCAAGACCAGGGCTTGAAAGACGGCTCCTTGGTTAGAGTGAGAACCAGAGATTGGCTTTAGAAAATCTATGTAAAAAGGCAGGCGTCGGCATGCCAGCTGCCTGTAATTCTAGTACTTAGGAGGCAGAGATGGGATCCCAAGGCAGGCTGGCTTGCCAGAGGAGCTGGAATTGGTGTCCTCCAGGTTTAGGGAGAGATCTTGACTGGATAAAGGCCTAATAACAATTGAGGAAGAGTCCTGGCATTAGCTTTGGGCCTCTATATGGCCTACCCCATGCCTGAATGGACCCATACATGTGAACATGCTTTACACATGCATGCATGCACATAAGCAACAACAAAGGCTGTAGTGAGGTCCTGGGAGGCAACATAGGCCAATACTGTGAGTGACACAGTATTCAAATTCACAACACGTTTGATTCTGAATTGTCTTGTTTATTGCACATTCAGAAACATTGTTGAACACCCCTTACACACACACACACACACACACACACACACACACACACACACACACACACATCCAGTTGTAGAGCCCCATGAAGGGTTGCCACCCACAGTTTAAAGAAACTGTGCCCTATAATGGAGAAGCCACAGAGACAGCTGACCTGAGCTAATGGCAGCTCACTGACTCTGGACTGACAGCTGGGGAACCTGCATTGGACTGAACTAGGCCCTCTGAGTGAAGGTGACAGCATAGATGGGTCTGTTAGTAGGCCTCCTGACTACAAAACTAGAAATTATTCTGGTTACATGAATTGGCTCTTTAGAACCCACTCCCTATGGTGGGATGCCTTGCTCAGCCTTGATACAGGGAGGAAGGGATGGGTCCTGCCTCCTCTTAGTATATTATCCTGTGTTGACTACTCAAGAAAGGCCTTACTCCCTTTGAGGACTGGATGGAGTGTGGGGGTGGGGGGGGAGCAGGGGAAGAAGAGGGAGGGGAAACAGTGGAGAGGATGTAAAAGGGAAAAAATCTTCTTAAATAAAAAAAAAAACTGTGCCCTTTATTAGTTAGGATTTTCAAGAATAAATATATTGGTCAGCGATCTATCAAAGTGATAGATCAAAAAAAAATATTTTATTGAGAATGGAGTAAAATGATTCCTGGGGTTTTTTCAACACAATTTTAATTAGGACAATTGAATGTTTCAAAGGTAATTTAACAAGGTATGGATGAGTGAAGTTGCATTTTTGCAGTCAAGATTTGGGATCAATGTCTCTGTCACTGGAAAACCTGGGTCATTCCTGAGGCTAAGGCCAAAAGTTCGTGGGCCTAACAAAGGGACAAAAGAGATGGGCTGTCGGAAAGAAAATGATGCACAGAGTCCTCTGTGTGCAGCCTTAGGAAATAGCTCAAGATCTGGCCCTGTAGCATGCCTGCCCCTGTACAGGTGACACAGAAAGTCTCTGGGATCTAAATGATCACCCTAAACTCTCTTGCTCCCATATCCCATTGAGACTCTATCTTTGGGCACCTGTTCTACTGAGGCTGTCACAGAATTAAGTAACACAGTCTCTACTTGCCAGACAAGCTTCAGGAATTACACAAACATGTGAATCTCAAAAAGCCATTTGAACTTTGGTCTCTACAGTTTTGAAAATGAGCACAAACAGACTCAAGAGAGCTTTCGCTTCCATCTGTTGCTAACTATTGAAGTTAATCCCAAGCAAAAAGATGATTATTCTTCATTCATCAAAAGAAGTGAATAAAACTGAATACTTTAATGAAAAAATTATTTTCCAAAAATATTTTAATGAGAGGAATGGCATGGTTTGTATTTTTTAAGTATTGTAGATGATACGTCTATTTTAGAAATCCTTTTACCGCCTAACTTATTAAAACAGGGTGACTGGCACCTACCTTCCTCCTTCACTCTGTTGTGGTGTGATATTTTGGCCAAAAATCCAGCCTCACCTAGATCTGCAGTTGTAGAAAGAAGAAGTATTTCAATGGCAATTTTGATTTATCGTAGGTGTTTTTGATGGACACCCAAACTCCCCACGTTGGCTTCTGAGAAGCTGGCTGTAACAGGAACTCTGAATTCTGTTGGTGACTCTCTCCCCTCCAGTGGGCTTCCTTGCATTCAGAAATGTCTTTTTAATAGAATGCATAATTTTCCATAAGGAGACTGTTATGATCTTCACCTTTATTTCTGGTTTTTCAAGACAGGGTTCCTCTGGGTAGCCCTGGCTGTTCTGGAACTCACTCTCTAGACCAGGCCGGCCTTGAACTCACAGAAGTCTGTCTGGGATGTGTTGGGTTGATCTCATTTTTAAGATAAAGACAAGTGAAAATGTCTTCTTAGTGGCAAGAGAGGACAATATAGGAAAATTAGATCTAGTATAAAGGAACTAGTCAGTAAAAGTAGCAAAAGAGAAGCTTGAACAATTTGGCAGGTAGAGATCCAGGATATCTCAGCTGTTATAAGAAGAAAAGGAGATGTGAATGTTTAAAAATTAGCGTGTGCTTGACAAGATCTCAGTGTTCTACTCTATTTCTATTAACAGGGCTGTTAGTGAGGGCTGGAGTCCAGCACCCTATCCGAGAGCTTCTCCAGCAATTGTAAAGCCCTGGCTTTGACCTTCAGCTCTAAAGAACAGAACAAACAGTGAGGAGGGATGTCCCAGATGTCCTTCCTCACGTGGGACATCTAAGATCACACATGCGGAGTCAAAAATTATGCGGTCAACGTGGAAATCAGAAAGTGTGGGCAAGGTAAATGCTCAATCTCTCTTCCCTTCAAAGATTTGTTTTTATTTATGCATATATGTGTGTGCATGTGTGTGTCATGTGCACATGTGTGTGTCATGTGCACATGTGTGTGTCATGTGCACATGTGTGTGTCATGTGCACATGTGTGCAGGTGTCGGTAGAGATGAAAAGAGACTAGGATCTTCTGGAGTCAGTCACAGATGGTTGAAATCTCCTGAATGTAGGTGCTGGGAACTGAACTCTGCTCCTCTGGAGGACCAGCAAGTGCTCTGAACTACTGAGCCATCTTTCCAGCCCTCACAATCTCTTTTTATAGAAAGCAGTTTTAAATTCCAAGAAAAGACAGATATGTTAATATTTTTGGTTCATATGCTAAGCAATCAGTTTCATGGCATGTTCACACACACACACACACACACACACACACACACACACACACACACACACACACACACACCATTATACAGTGCTCTTCCTCAACACTCATCTTTCCCACTGCATGCCCTGGCCTCCCCTCCCTGCCTTAGTCTTTAATCCTCTCTCCAAACAGCCCTCCCTCTGCTTCCAGGGCACACACTCTCCTTCCTGCTCCTCTGTTTCTTCCTCTCTTGTGCTGTCTTTTTCCTCCCCTCAGATTCTATGCATGTAGACATTTAAATCTGGGCCCCACACTTGAGTGTAAGAATGAAGTCTTGTCTTTCTGCGTCTTACTCTGCTTAACACTATGGTCTCTGGTTTCAGTTGTTTTCCTGCAAGTGTCAGGATTTCCTATTTCTTCAAAGTCACGTAAGATTCTACTATGTATACATTTTGCCTTTTCTTTATCTATTCATCTGTTGATGGGCATCAAGGCTGCATCCCTAACTTACCTACTTCAAATAGTCTAGTAATAAGCATAGCTCATTTAAAACAAGGATGAAATAAAGGCAAAGGCTTCTTGTTCCCCCCCTCTCTTCCCTTCCACTGCACGAGAGGAAATCTTCTATAGAGATACTGCGTTTTCTCAAAAGCAAGTTCCTGCCATGAATCATTTCCTGGTTCTTCTTATCCATGCAATGCAGGAAACTAAACCTTTCCCAAATAGAATTTTTCTGCTAGGTAAAAGAGAAAGATGAAGGGCTTCCTACATCTTAGACTAGTGTGTGCCTGTTCACACACATGTGTGCGCATGTGTTAGCATCCGCATGTCACATCTGGGAGTCAGTGGACAGCTTAAGGGAATTCATTTTATTTTTCCTTCCACCATGTGGATTCTGGATTCCAACTCAAGTTATCAAGTTTTATCCATTGAACCATTTTGCTAGCTGATCCCAGCCTTCCTTTTACTTTGAATTTTGAGGTAGGGGTTCAGTGAGTTGCCTAGGCTGATGACTCACCTAGTAACTCTTGACCTTTTGCTCTTGTTTCAGACTCCTGGGTAGCTGGCCCATCAGGCCTTGTCCTGGCTATAATGGCCCCGAGAGAAAGCTGCTAAGGCTGGAACTCAGAGTAACCAGTACTCTTGGTTTCCATAATTCTGTTTACCAAGCTACTCAGATGCTTGCTCTGGCTCCTTTCAGGGCTTTCTTTTTCCCTCCAAAGTCATCAATTCAAAAATTTCTCTGTCAAATTTAAGTAATGAAGAGGAGAAAAATAACCCCCAAAGCTACCAGAACACAGGAAGATGAATTATCGGGCAAGTGCGGAGATCCCATCCTCGGTTGCTCCGTGAATGGGCCTATACTAAAGGACAGTCTCATCAAAAGAAGATGCAACAGATGCCCCATTAGAAACAGGGCCACTTGTTAGTTTCCTGGCAGTGAGAAGTCGGTCATACGTTTGCCTGGTTTTACTATCTATGAGTATGATGACTTTCTGAGTCATCATTTTAACATTTTCCAGAAGAATCAGCCAAAATACCTCCTGGTACCTGCTAAGATTGTGTTCCACTTGGTTGTTCTATTAATGGGAAGAGGGTAGTTTCTTCTGCTTCTTCTTCTTCCTCTTCCTCCTCTTCCCCCTCCTTCTTCCTCTCCTTCTCTTCCTCCTCCTCTTTAAAACCACCTCAAAACAAAACAAAACCTTGTGCCTATAAAAATCCCTTTATAATTGCAAGCATCACTGTTGCTCTCTGTTGGAGGAGCCACGAGACTAAAATGAAACTGACCTTGAAGCCCAGAGCAAAAGGTTATATATGAAATCAATTCAGCATCTATGCCCAAGGAAGGCTCAGCGTTTCACAATTACGCTGCCCACGGCACTTCTTCTAAAATACTCATCTTAGGAAGAGTCTGTGGCAGGGGATTTTCGATCTCCTCTATTGAGTCACCATCATCGGTTAGGGTGCCCTGGTCCCCCAGAAAGCCCCCTACATAGGTTTTTTTTTCAGTTTACGCATTCATCCATCATTCAGTAACTTTAACATGATCAAAGTTTTCCCTTAGAGCAGAGCTAAAGAGTGGGTTCCTCTTTGGGTCTGTTCCCAGCTCCCTCCCCCATACGTCCCATTAAGATGTCAGAAATAAAATGGTGGAGAGAAAGGAGGAGAAAGCTTCTTGCAGTTTTTCTGTGACACAGCATGCTTGAGTCCTGATGCATAGAACAAAGGACTTTGAGAGGCTGTAGTCTCTTCCAGGACAGTCTCTGCTCTAGAGCTTCAGCAATGTAATCTAGGGTTTAGGAGAAATCCAAATCCTCCTTTTAAGGTTTTGTGTCTCTGTCTTGTTTGGAGTTGTTTGCTTTGAAGCCCTTGAATATCAGAAGATGACTTGATAACTCCTGGTCCACCTGCTGGAATTGCAAGTGCATCCTGCGCAAGGGTTCCTTTGCTGCTGGAGTTTGAACCCAAGGCTTCATGAATACTGGGCAGTCACTGTGTCGTCTAATCTCTGCCTGCACCACTCCTCTTGTTATAACTATCTCTTGCTATAAACCTTTCACTGAAACTATGGGGCAGAAAATTCTTGAGACGTTTTCCTTCTATAACAATTATGGAATAATAAATAAATTACCACTAAAAATAAATTCAAAGGTCATGATCTCAGCACTCTTTCTGTGTGAGTCAGTGGGCTCAAAGTCTGCATGAACTTGCTCTTGAAGCTAGCTCTCTGAGAGAATAAAATTGTGAGAAAATAACCTATTTTTAAACATTAGCTGCTCCATTTCCTTATTTATGCAAATGTTTGTTGTTGGTGGTATTCAGTATAACTTCTGATTGTCTGATTGTTCTTCTGGGACACTTTTTACAATGGTGACCCACTATTCAAAAGTGAACCTGCTTCCCTGTTTTGTTTGCTTGCTTGCTTGATTTTTTTGTTTGTTTGTTTTGTTTTGTTTTTGTTTATCTGTTTGGTTCACTTAAGCTCAGGCTGATGTGACAGACCATAGCTCGGAACCTGACCTTGAAGCCAGTCTTACAGGTTAGAGCTGTATTTCTAAAAATGTCTTTTTACCTAAAACTTCTCCTGTGCCTCTGGATTTCCTTTACCAGTGAGCTAGCTCTTCAGGTGTTTCTTGGCAATCAATACAGCATTTGCTGGGCTATGCTCTGGGATTTATTCATGAAGCATGCTTTTGAGATCTGGCTATTGACCCCATTTAGATAAGGGGAAAAAAGGCTAACAGGCATTAATTAATTAATTTACATCTCCTTAGATGTGAATGAAGGCTCTTCAGAAATGTCTGCTTTCTATTTGCCTTATTCATAGTTACTATTCCCATGGTCAAAAGAAGAAACTTACACTTCCACATCACTGTTCATCACCAAAGGAAGTCAGGACAGGAACCTGAAAGAAAAAGGCCAGTGCAGAGGCCATAGAGGGGTGCTGCTTACTGTTTTGTTCTCTGTGGCTTGCTAGGCCTGTTATCTTATAGAACCCAGGACCATCAGGCAAAAGATGGCTTCACCCACAATGGACGGGCCCTCCCCATCAATCACTAGTTAGGACAATGCTCTACAGTGGGATCTTATAGAGACATTTTCTCAACTGAGGTACCCTTCTTTTAGATGACACTAGCTTGTCAGATTGATATAAACTAGACAGCACACCTTACTCCTTGGCAACTTGACATGCAAACATCACTTTTAAGCCATAACCTTTTCCCAAGATCACACATGAATATTAACATTACAATATAAACATTCCAAACTGTAAATTCTTAAAGACATTCCACAGTCTTTAGGATTTCAAACACTTTTTAAAATATCACTTTAACATATTCAGTCTCTTTAAAAATCCAGTGTCATTGTAAAATCCCAAAATCTCATTGTAGGCTCAAAATCTTTCGACTATGGGCTTCTCTCAAATTTTAAAAGAAAAGTCAAATATGTTCTTACTTCAAGATGGAAGAATCAGGTCTACTTCTGATACTGATTGTCTCATGGTACTGGCATCTCCAAAATGCTGAGGTCTTTGCTGCAGCTGGGATGCACTTTCAATAATAGTCTGTCCTGGGCTCACTTGTTCATCATTGTTCATCATTGAAGAAAGTTGGGACAGGAGCTCAGGGGGGGGGGGGGGAGCAGGAAACTGAAGGCAGGAGCTGATGCAGAGACCATGGAGAAGTGCTGTTTATGGGCTTGCCCCTCATGGCTTGTCAACCTGCTTTCTTATAGAACCCAGAACCACTAGCTCAGAGATGGCACCACCCACAATGGTATGGACCCCTCCCATCAATCACTAATTAAGAAATTCCCCTACAACGGAGGCTTCCTCCTTTTACATGACCCTAGCTTGTGTTAGGTCAACATAAAACTAGCCTGCATACTATTTTTAAAGTTTCTTCGTCTTATTTTTTAAGATAGGGTTTTATGCTGTAACCCACGCTGGCCTAGAACTCATGGCAAACCTCTTGCTTCCCCCTCCCTTCTCAGGGCTGGGATTTCAGACATGAGCCACCATGCTTGGCGACATTCTTACTTAGTGTTTTAATTTTTGTTTAAGACAGAAACTCCTTCTGTGCTCAGGCTACCTTTATACTCAGGATGAGCCCTCTGAGTTAGCCTGCCAAGTGACAGGCTAGTGATCTAGCTACTAGACCAGATGGCATTGGTTCCCAGTCATTATAGTGAAGAGGACACAACTTGCTTTAGCCTTTGATCATTACCGTCATTGAGATATGGCTTCAGCAGGCACCAACCCTCTGCTGCCTAGACCTCATTGCTGAAGTGTGTTTCATTAAGCCTGGGGCTCTTGCCACTAGGCGTTTGGAACTTCCTTTCACCTGAAAGCCCATAATGCCACAGAAAAACCAGTGTTACCCTACAGCTCCTAAATGACCCCAGGACAAGAAGCTGGTGTCAGAAAGCAGCTCTCCAGAGCTTGGGTTTGGTTTAATTAAAAACAGGAAGTCTTACCCTCCTCCCCACCTCTCAACAAAAATCCAGCTGTGTTTTCTCTCTGGTCCAGAAAACTATGTTTCGGTTTTATGAAGACACAGTCAGAATCTAAGTCTAGCAGACATTTAGGTACTTTCATCCTTCACAGGTTTGTAAACGCTCTACAAAATTATGTAGTTTTGTATTCAGAGGGTCTGCTCATCCCCCCCCCCCAAAAAAAATTACAGACTTCTTAGCTATTGAGATGGAAATTTAAGAAAATGATGAAGAGAATGTGGTAGTGGGCATTAAAAATATGAGTTATGTGGATGAAGGAACTTTTTAAAATCCGATTGGTTTCCTACAGTTTTAGTTTGTCATTTAGATCTTAAAGCTCTAGCCTCCAGTGAATGGGGATGGTGGAGTGGTCTTGAAAGTCTTGCAGTTGCAAACACTGGGCACTGGGGTGTGGGTCAGACTGGAAAGGTGTGTGTGTGAGAGAGAGAGAGAGAAAGAAAGAGAGACACAGAGACAGAAAGAGAGACAGAGACAGAGACACACAGAGACCAAGAGATAAGGGTGGAAAATCAATTATTAATTAATATACTATAATTATTTTAGAAGCATATGTATGCCTTCTAGTCAACCCTGACGTCAAAATATATCAGCTTCATCAGGCTTCTAGTTCATACTTTCCAGGAATTCCTATTCTGGAAGGATCAGAAGTACAGAGCAATTTGATCAGATGCAGTGGCTCATTTTGGCAAGCATGTTGGTAATTCCGGCACTAAGGGGGGGGGGCATCAAGAAGATTATGCCAGCTGGGCTTTCAGGGTGAGCCTCTCATGTCTGCAATCAGAATGGAGATGAGAAAGAGAAACATCTGGAATCTGACTGACCTGGAACTTCCACCATCCTTCCTACAGTAATAGCTCAGCACCCTGTTGAGAGGAGAGACCTACCCATTTCAAATTAGCTTGTAGATCAAATAGTCTTGGAAAAGATTTTCACAACGCATGATTTTGTTCATAAAAAAATAAATTTATTTACATATGCTAGTTACCACGGTAGAGCAGCAACACCACAACATTGGCAGGACCATTAAGCACCTGCACCTTGTGCTGGGTAGAAACCAGCAGGTCAGTGGGTATAGAGACCAGCCCCAGGCGCCCACCATGGACAGTCCCTGGACCAGGAAGAATAGTGGGTGCCTGGAAGAACAGGAGACTGGTGTGGCAAGAGTGACCTGCTTAGATGCATGAAGTGCATGTCCCAAAATGGGCAGTCAGAAAAAAACTTGGAGGGCAGTGTATGTGGGAAGGGGACTAAGACCCAAATAAACTGGCTGGGCTCACTGGGTGGAGACCAGAAGGGGGACAGGCTGTTCCAGCACTGATTAGACAGATAAGGGAGCTTGGGAAGGGAATCCCAACTCTGAGGGATTGAGGGCAAACCCCGCTTCCGGTGGTATACGTCTCCATCTCGCTATGCACCACAGCTGAAAGAGAGTTGGCAGATGGAAGTATGCCATTGTCCTCAGAAATTTAGAAAGAAGGCCTCTGCTGAGCTGTAATGCCAAGGCCTTGTCTTTCCAATACTGGAAACGAGCACTCAATCACCTACAAAGAAAGGCTTGTCTGCACAGGACCTTGTCATCAACCACAAGGAAAATCGACATTAACTTACAGACCAACCCCCATTTCTGCACTGGACTCAGATGGTGGGCGTGGGGTTAGTGCTCAAAGCTAAAGCCCCAGGTTGGATCTAGTCCGGAGTCTTCCCAGGGAACCAGGCTTTCTTTGGCTACATTGGCGCTGATCCGCAGCAGTCACGGACGGCTACCTGTGCTCCACGAGGGCAGTCACCGGTCTTGTTAGCGGGTCCAAGGAAAGGAGAAAAAAGGTCCGGAGTCCAGTGGGACCTCCTTGGCCCCGCTGTTCGCATTTAACATTACCCATCAACACAGTTGCAACCATCTAAGCGGAAGTTCCACACAGTCTGTTCACTGAAGAAACTTCTTTGGGGTCAGAGTCTGGTCGTCCAGAGACAACGAATGGCCACGTCTGAAAAATCGAAATGAGTGTCAGATACTGAGAAGAAACAATCTAAAAAAAAAAACAAAAAACCAAAAAACCGAAACTGCTCTCCCGAGAGGTCTTTGACTTTTAATAGCGTTCTAGGAATTTGTAAACCTCGTCCTATTCGCATGCTAATCCTGCTGACTACTGATTACTCAAGACACTGTTGCTTTCCCGTGGTCTGCCCACAGGATTTTTCTCCTTCAAGTGTTAGAGTTTAGGATTCTGTGATTCAACGCCCCATCCCCCGTACGATTAAATTTGGATGAGATCTCTTCCAAGCCCAGAGAGCTGGCAGGTTACACAGGGACTTTCCGGACAATCGCGTCTGGGAAAAGTATCCTCCATTAGCGTTTTGTTTTGTTTTAAAACCACTCAAACTTTTTAAGAGTTAGATTCTCCCCCCCCCCCAAAAAAAAAAAAAACAGCGCTGGAGGATTCAAACCTGCGAGGCTGTTGTCTGGGAAAAAGTTGGGTATCTGAGATTTTTCCGTTCGGTCTACAAGGCAGAAATACTCGCGGTGGAGAGCCACGCTTTACCCCGGAAATGGGGTGTTAAGGAATAGCTGTCACCGGGCAAAGGACCAGGTCGCTTAATCAGAAGGCTGGGAGATTCTTCTCCAAGAAAAAGGCTGGCTCCTCCCGCCTCGATCGGGGACCAGTTAACCATCTTCTCCACACGGGTTTCAGAACCCTCCCCTCCGGGGCTCTTCCTCTGGGGCTGACCCAGCCCTGCGCCCCCGGGGGTGTTCGGGGCCTCCCGCGCCTTGTCCCCGTCCCTACCAGGTTCACCGGGTGCACGTAGCCGTTCTCGTAGCGGTCCTCCTGCAGCAGCTGGCGCAGGTGTGCGATGTAGCTGGAAGCCAGGCGCAGCGTGTCCAGTTTAGAAAGCTTGGTGTCGGGCGGTACCCAGGGCAGGCTGGTCTTGAGTCTAGAGAAGGCTTTGCTCAGCACGCGCATCCGGGCGCGCTCGCGGGCGTTGGCCGCGTTCCGCTGGGACTGCTTGCACTCAGCGGCCGAGCCCTTGGGCGGGAGCGGCTTCTTAGCGCCGCCGCCCGCAGCGCCACCTGCAGCGCCACCTGCGCCGCCCGCGCCAGCCACTCGGGGACGCTTCCTTTTGCAGACCCCCGGGACGCCCGCGGCTACCAAAGAGCGCGGCTCCTCTTCTCCGTCGGGGTCTTCCTCCTCCGCGGAAGAATTGTCGCTGGGCGAGCCGTAGCCGCGTTCGGTGTTGTGCAGAGGTGGCCTCTTGGAGGCGGGGGTCGGGTAGGCTCGCTGCAGCCCCCGCACCTCCATGTCTTCGGGGTCACTCACCGAGCCGGTGGACATCGCCTGATCCCCGGCGCCCACGCGCGCCCGCCTTCCTCCGCCCCGGCCAGTCTCGCCGTCTCCGGCTTCCGCTCCCTGGAAGAGGATGGGGCGTGGGAGAACTCAGAGAAGTATCGGAGACCCCGGCTCCTCGCACTGCGCCCCGCAATGAACTGGGAAGCTGGAGCGGGCGCGATGGGCCGCTGACCCGCCAGCCTGGGGCTCTGAACTTGACTCCGGATCCAGAGGTACAGCCTTGAGCTGCGCCTTTTGACAGGACTATTTATCAGTAGTCTTGGGACAAACCACCCCCCGGCCAAGTAGAGGGGGTTTGAAAGGGGGACAAGAGGTGGGGCGGGGGCGTGGAAGGGGGTGGGGATCCTTTCTTCTAAGTGGAGTGGTTGGTGGGGCGGGGGCAAAGCCAAGATTTGGGCCTCTATGCCCAACGACTGACCTTCAGGGTATCTGTGCGAGGTAAATGAGATTTGGGAGCAAAAAGGCAAAAAGACATTGTTCCCACTCAACCCATTTCCACCTTCAGCTGGTCTGAATTGGCCCTTAAACATTCGAACAAGCCCACCGGGGATCCTTCTCTCCCTGTTTGTTCCGCTGAAACTGTGGTTCAAGTTCATTGCTCATGATGCGTGTTTGCTTATCCAAGGCTTCATAGAGTGCAGATAAAGGGCAAAAAACACGGAGCAGCTCCAACAACCTATGAGTCGCTTGGACTATTTTTCACATAGAAAAGCTTTTTTCTACTTTGGCTCTTTTAATCTTCAAACATCCTCAACCCACAAGTTATTATGTCCACCTTGTAACATCACTGGCGTAGCAAATAAATAGGATTCTATCCGCATTTCAGTCGCCACAAACCTCCTCACCACACATTACTGGGTTGTTATTGCTCACTGTTGTAAGAGTTCCGAATTGCGTGATTTCGTTTTCAGCACCACAGTACAACGCAGCGAAGAAAACTGTCACCAGTTTAGTGCCACATTGAAGAGCGGGTTCTTGGATGCAGAATAGTAAGCCAGCACCATTGCCTTGCCAAATTTTAAAGAAGAGAGAGAGGGGGAGGGAAGAAGGGAGGGGGAGGGAGGGAAAGGGAGAGAGAATGAGGAATGAGAGGGAAAAGGAGGGAGGGAGGGAGGGAGGGAGGGAGGGAGGGAGGGAGAGAGAGAGAGAGAGAGAGAGAGAGAGAGAGAGAGAGAGAGAGAGAGAGAGAGAGAGAGAGAGAGAGAGAGAGAGAGATCCCAAAGGACTAGGAAACAGCAACTATAATTGTGTTGTATTTCAATTCAAAATAAAACACCTTGCCTTCCCCTAATTGACTGAACAAAAACAAAATAAGATTTCGGGATGTGGCCACAAGTGTGCTCAGGGGAAGGGTTTTGTGGAATCAGAGGTAGATGCCAGGCAGACAGCGCCTGCTGCTACTGTGTACCTGGTTAAGTTAATGCCCCTAAAGGGTTGAGATCTGACTGCCCTGGAGTTTGTCCACTTGTTCCTATCGTGGTTCCCGGGTTCCAGATGAGGGAGAGACAAGAAGATTTGAGGGAGGGAGAATCTGCCTGGCAAATTCTAGTCTTTCCAGCAGAACAAATACCAAAGCCTGAAGTACTGTAACAGGTGGCTAACAGGGGTCTGAGCAGAGAGGAATTTCAACCCTCAGGACTCACTCCATCTCATCTTCCAGGCCATGCCTCCCCCTTAGGAATAGTTCACACACACACACACACACACACACACACACACACACACACACACACACACACACACACACACACCTCCTCCCCGCTCCCACTTGAGAAGTTTTCTTGTACATTTTGTCTTTGGTTGGGGACAGCTTAAGAGAAATATTCATGGTGAGATAATAGAGTAAAAGCATCCCCCTCTATCTTCAGCTTTTTTTTGGGGGGGGGGGGAGAAATGCAGCTTTTTCTTTATTTAGCAGAAGGGGTAAAAGGTCTCTCTCTCTCTCTCTCCTCTCTCTCTCTCTCTCTCTCTCTCTCTCTCTCTCTCTGTGTGTGTGTGTGTGTGTGTGTGTGTGTGTGTGTGTGTGTGTGCTTGAACCTGAACTTGACTGTAGGCAAGGCTGTCTGAGCGAAATGAGGTGGGGTGGGGGTGGGGTGCCCTCGGAAAGATGTAAAGCAGAGGTGTTACCTATAGATGACTTGAAGCTATCACTATAAATACATACTCTCACACATTAAGGGCAAGCATATAGGTTTTAAAAATCTGGGTTGTTTATACAGGTGCAGAACAAAGCCTTTCTTTAGAAAAGATTAATGGTAGAGAGAACACTGCATGTCTCTAAACACTTCCAAAAACTGTGCCCAGCCTCACTGGAGAGGATCAAGACCAGCTTCTCGTCCCTGAAGAAACTCTGATCCTGGCAGTTTGGGCTTATTTTCCAGGGCATATCCTGCTCTTGTCTCCTTCCCACTTCTGCTCTTTTTCTATACATTTCCTTCTCTTCTTGTGAACGGAGCCCTCTACAAACCCTTACTGATCCCGCCAGCCTCCCATTTCATTTATTTATTTTTCATTGTTCATTTTATTTCTAGTCTCCTGTGGCTTCGTTCCCTCATTCTTTCTCTAAGCCACACACGTGTTAGGGACATCAGTGTCCCACCTCTACAGTTCATGTTAGCCCGAGGCTTCAGTTTGCTTTAATGTGTTTGTAATATCTGACATTTGTCCCCTCTTCACACATTCATGCCATATGATTTTTCTTTCTCCGTGCAGGATCACAAAACCCAGCGAGCCTCACAGTGTTTTTGATGTTACCACACACATTGTAAGTGAATAATGAAGCCTCTGTTTTTGCATTAATAAAGCATATTGCAACGGAATTCCCATTTGCCTATAATTTAAGAATTTATAGATTTATAGCAGGCATATGTTATGTTCTGCTATTTATATTTAAAATATTGACAGTTTAATTATATTTTTTTCTGCTGTGCAGTGGTAGGTGAGTAGGGTTGGTGTTCCAATATAAAACAACCATTACAGTATTTGAGTATATTGGTTCATTCTTGGTTTCCTGCTCTTTTTATTTTTTGGTAATTTCTACTTATTTATTTATTTATTTTCAGCTTAAATCTTGCTATATAGCCCTGGCTGACTTGGCAATTTTTACATATTCCAGGCAGGACAATCTTTCTTTCTTACCTTCCCTGGGGAACCCACGCACACATCACTATATTCAGCTATTTTTAATATATATATGTAATTTTAAAGATATAAATTGTTATTTAGTTAGTTGTAAAAGGTGTAGTGGGGGTGAGAGAGAATGCAAATACAATTTTGGACCTAGAACTTGGGCCTTGCATGCACTCGACAAATATTTTTACCACTGAGCCATGCCTCCAGTTCCATGTTAGCTTCTTGTGATGGAGAAGAATTTTAAGAGCAAGTGCCTGTGTGAGGACCCATACCCAGGAGAAGATCACTGGGTGCTAATTTTCATCGTTCCTCTAGAACCTTGTCAAGTGAATGTGCAGGGACAGTGTTTATGGCTTTTCTTTTGACTCCACACTTGCTCTGGGCTACAGCAAGTATCAAGATACGTTACTGCTTTGAGCTTTACTGTCCTTGACTCCAAACAAGTCCCAGGTCCCATAAGAGCTCTTACCCAGGGAAGGGTGAATGAGACTTCATTACAAAGTTTCTCTTCACTTCTGATTCTTTCACTACATAAGTGAAGTACTTCTTCAATTCTTAGTTTTAAAGGCGGACATAAAAGACAGAATAAAAGTCCTAATTGACTTACTGTTGTGATGAGACTGAGGTGTTCAGGACAGCAACTTGCTGAGGTAGAACACTGAGAAGTGCTTATTTTACAAAACACTTAAGATGCAGAATTTTTGAAGGGAGATGGTAGCTGGGGTCACAAGGAAGAACCACAAAAAACAGACTCATTCATCCTCACCATCCTCTAGCTCTGAAGTAAAGCCTTGGTTTGAACCAATGAAGATGGATGGGCCATGTGGACAGGGGGAGGGCTGTGGGAGGGCTGTGGGCAGGGGGAGGGCTGTGGGAGGGCAGGGGAGGGCTGTGGGAGGGCAGGGGGAGGGCAGGGGGAGGGCAGGAGTCTCGTCTATCCTCTGTGGCTTAATGAAAACCACTTAGTATGTATTTATTGAAGAAACACTTGCAGGCAATGCACCTAGGTGGGCAGTCTCCTTCCTACATGAGCCTCAGAGATGTCTCTGTCCACAGTAGTCTCCTGATATCCAGTACTGACCCATTGGCTGGAAGAAGTCCTCACACATTTGAAAAATTGTACCTTAGTCTGGAAAAACAAAACTTTTAGGACAGCACTGCCTAGTGTAAAGACACTACCAATGGTGACTAGTGAGTCCCTATGGATAATGATGATACCAATTGACATCATCCCAATTTGGATGGGATAATCACCCAAGGCCCTGTGAAGTGTAACAGGGAGTTAACTTCTGAGAGATGAAGAAGCTGCCTTCCCCAGGGATGGGGCCCCTAACTGGTTATCTAATACCAAGTGGTCAGCACTAAAAACAAGCATAGGAGGGAGCAACACCAAATGGATTCATCAGATTGTATTTATGTTTATTTATATATTTGTAATGACGATAGTTAAAAGAGGAGCATGGTAGGGAACATGGGAAGGTCTCACTAAATGGATTCATCAGATTGTATTTATGTTTATTCATATATTTGTAATGACGATAGTTAAAAGAGGAGCATGGTAGGGAACATGGGAAGGTCTTGAGGGAGAGGGGAAAATAATGTAAACTGAGTATACATACATCAAAAACAAAGAATGAAAAATGAAGCTGGCGTTGGTGTTCTAGCACTCAGAAGGCTGAGGCAGGGGGATCACAAGTTTAAGACCAGCCGGGGCTATGTATAGTAAGAACCCGCTTTTACAAAATGAAGATAAATAAAAAAGAACCCTTAACAAAAATAAATAAATAAAACAAAGTGGGGGTGCATAGTTGAGGGGGGTCAACCCTGATTTTCTCTGTGATTTAGAAGAGAAGAAAAGCACCCCCTTGCCTGCCTCTTCGATTGTCATGCCTAAAGAATCAAGAAGTGGTAGAAACAGATTTTCTTTTAAAACAATGCTGTTCCGATTTTAGGAAGCTCCAAATCCAGTAGGATGTTGTGTGCTTTCTGCACATCACTTTGCCTAAAGGATTAGCCAACCAAGGAAGCCTAATTTCCTAGAAAGTATGCTCCTGAAGTGAAGGCCTTTGTGCCTTTGAAATAACAGTGATATTGGGGAATCCTGAAGGAGGAGCTACCTTGTGACAGCTTTTACTCCTGGGTCTTAAGAACCATTTTTTCCTTTTTATGCTCTTAAAGAAGACTTTAATTCTTAGGCAAAAGCTAAGAAAGTCCCACCTCTTGGAGCCTTTCTCCTTTTTAAGTCTTTTTAAAATTTTATTTACAGTAATTGGAAGTGTGAAAATACAGTTACTGAACTATCTCTTGAAATTGTAGTGCAGGACTCTATCATTACTTGTGTGGTCTCAAGGCTTGCTTGTATTATTGTGTGGTTTCTTGGGAGGAAAGTGTTATCTTACCATGTGGAAGGGACTGGAGAGAGCCCCTTCAGTGGTGAACATTAGCTTGCATTCACTTCCTGGCCTATCTTTCACTATTTGCTAAGCCTCTGAGAATTTGTTGTCTGTGTGCAGACTGCGTGGTGAGGGTCCAAGATGAATCTCTGTGCAAGTTCAGTAACTGTAGAAGACTGTATAAGGTCAGCTACTACAGTCATTCTCAGCCTCCCTTGTCCCACAATGCTCTCCTCCTTTTGTCTCCTTCCCCATGGCTTAGGCTATCTTCACTGGACATGCTCTTTAAAAGCTCTCTAACCATATGGCTACTTTCACCCATGGATCATACTCCATTACATTGGCTCTCAACCTGTTACTTGAGACCCCTTTGGGGTCATATATCAGATATTTACATTACGATCCATAACAGTAGCAAAATTACAGTAATGAAATAGCATCAAAATAATTTTATGGTTGGGGTCACCACCACGTGAAGAACTATATTAAAGGGTTGCAGCGTTTGGAGGGATGAGAACCACTGCTCTATGGAAAACCAAGTAAAAACTGAAAAGCACCTGATGTCAGTAGGAAGTTCTCATGTGGTAGAACCTAGTGATGTCAGAGAACAGGAATTGAGTACCATCTCCGTAATGTACTTTTCTATAAAGGAGAGACGTGGCTCACTTACATATGAGGTTGACTTTCCTATCCCTGATTCCTATTGCCCATCTAAAAGCAGTTTTCACTTTTTCTAAAAGCAGTGATTATAACAGGGAGATTTTGAGCAAAGGATCAATTATACTGTTTTAAAGATCAATTACACTGCTCCGTTCACTTAGCAGATTAAGGAAACAAAGAGGCAAAAAGGGTTGTTGTACTGTTTCTTTTTTTCGGTTTCACTCTTGAAGGAGAACTTGAAGATGTTGTTGAAAATGTAGATGAGGGAGCCATGTGCCATGTTTCCCGTCACTGTCCTTAGGTTACCATGTCTTAGCCACTTCCTTCAGGAAGGAGAGAAGGGCTAAAACAAACAAGAAAATTAAATTGTAAGCTCAGTGATGCCAGAGACTGCCTTGTGTCCCCAGTGTCCATCTGCTCAGGGCAGGAGCTACATACATATCAGAGGGTTGAAACACAGAACACAAGGACACAGCCAATATTGGTTAATGGAAGATGTACTAAAGCCATTGTTTGCCCGTCCTCTAAACTGAGTTTATTTCTATACGTTCTGTACTTTTGTTGGCACTTAGTAATGAGCACATGGTGGGCTCCTGACGAGCATTTCTTGTTTACTCTTCTATTTATTTCTTGTACACAATGAGTACTACCACAGCAGCCACCATCTAAGTAAGTGAAGAATTACAATTATGGCTAAAGTATTTTCTTCTTATAAATATTAAGTTAACCTTTAAATATCTTTTTCATAGTTGAAAAATAATTCTGGATTTTTGTAAAATTTCAGGGATGACCAGACCTAGAATACCTCTTCTAAGAACTACTAGCATAGATTAAGGGGCGAGGGAAGGCCAAATATAGACCCCTATAAAGTCCACCCATTTAAATGGTAAGAGATGAAAGGGAATTTCAGAGGAAGACACACAGTATCTAGAGGTGTGAAAGGCCAACCCAGAGAGTGAGTACTGGTAATGAAAGCGGAGAGGGGCTTTCCAGAATCGGCAGGTGGAAGGACCTTCCATCTGAAGTCTGCTGTGACTGCACTGGAGGCTTTCACTGGCTTCAGACACAGCAATGAGACCCAGCATGTAAAAACGGAAATTTAAAAAGGCACAATGTTTAAAACAAAACAAAACAAAACAAAATCTTTCTGGAGCAATTGAGAAACAGAACGTGAATGTCTGTCCTTTGAGCTGACCCTGGGCAGGGCCACCCAGAAGCTGATGATTCTGTGAGTGTAGAGAGATTGACCTGAGTCTCTAAAGAGGTAAGCCACCATGGGAAACAGGTCCACATGCTTCTCTGGGACTGGGTCTATTTTAAAAAATGCTCTCTTCATTATGGGTTTAATTTTTCTGCTTTCTTGCCTTCCTGATAACTTTTAGTTGAATGCCAGATAGTGAAACCTGCCTATTTGGTCCTGGATGTTTTGTATTCTATGAACACCATTGGTCTTTGGTCTAAGTACAAATAAGTTACTTGGAAATTGTATTATGTGTTTGGGTATTGTTTATATAATGCTGTATTTAGGCAGTATTCTTTACAGGAGCACAAAATAAAGGAACATATAATAAATCTATACTACACATTTACTAGTTCAACTTACACCGCATGGGCTGTGCAGGCCAGAAAATGGCTATCTGCACAGTGGAGATGTCAGGGACTGCAAATTTCCCCATCCAAGATGCTGCGTACTCTAGTTACAACCTCGAAGCCTTGGGCATTACTGGAGAGGCAATGACTTTTAGTCCATTCTGGACATCTGGAGAAGCATGGTTCTGATGTCAAAGAGATGGCATCAGCTGAGGCAGTGGTAGAAGCAGAGTAGATGACTTTAGGAACAGGAGAGAACAGCTCACCAGTGAGATGTAAAGACAGTCAAGTAGTGCTTCCCCCTTGGGTCTCTTTATAAAATGGCTCACAATGGAGGGGGCTGCCCCCATTTAGGGAAGTTTTTTTTCACATTATTTTCTACCAGAGTTAATGCTTGGCCCATAGCTGGTCCCAGATGCATAGAAGGAATTAGAACAGAACTCATTTTAGAAAGTCCCTATAACCATTCCAAGATTCCCTGAACAGTGACCTCAGTGTTGTGAGACATGAGCTTTCAAAGTCTCAAAGGACCAGGTGCTATTCCTGGTATGACTACCCAGTATTGCGCTCTGTGTGTGTGTGTATGTGTGTGTCCCCGTATCTGTCTGTCTGTCTGTCTGTCTCTAAGCATTATAGACAATGTTTTTCATCATGACACCAGCATGCATACAAGTCATTACATTTTTATTATTGTCACCTTCTTCTTTCTACCCTCCAGCTGTTTCCTCCCTTCTACCTTTCTAGTAAATGTTTTCTACTACACTATATATTTCCACCTCCTTTAAGGTTTCTTTCTTTCTTTTTTCAAACCAATTTCTAATTCAATATTGTACACACATACTTAAATAAGCATACATACACACAGGTGATTTTAAACCTAGGCTCTTTTGCATTAAGAGTTTCTGGCCCCTACTAGCCTGAGATCCATACCAGCAGTCCCAAATAATCACACAAAGTCTAATACTAATTACAAACTGTTTGGCTTATGGTTCAGGCTCATCATCTGCTAGCTGTTGCATCTTAACTCAGCCTGTTTCTGCTAATCTATGTTTTACCCCGTGGCTCATGGCTTTCCTGTACTTTTACAGCTTGTTTTCTCAATGGCAGCTCTCAATGACTCTCTCTAACTTAGTACTTCTTCCCCTGTATCTATGCTTGGATTACCTGCCTGCCTATAAACTGTCTTGCCATAGGCCAAAACAATTCTTTTATTATTCAGTGGTAACTCACAGAAAGATATTTCACATCACTCTGTTGATTAGAGAGAACATCTAATATTTGTCTTTTTGAGTCTCAGATATTTTACTTAGCATAATGATTTCAAGTTGCATCCATTTTCCTACAGTGTCATAATTTTATTTTCCTTTATGGCTCCATAAAATTTCATTTTGTATGTGCATGGCTTTTTATTTATTAATTTGTTGGTTGATGGACTTGTAGGCTGGTTCTCTTTCTTAGTCATTGTGAGTAGTCAGGCAGGTATGTTAGAATATTAATGTAGGATCTTTAGTATAAACACTTGGGTTATATGATAGTTCTATTTTAAATTTTTAAATTTTTTTGAGAAATCTTCATTTCATTGTAGCTTTAATTTACATTTTGTTAATTTGTAATATTGGTCATCTTGTCATGTGTTTGCTGGCCACTTGTATTATCTTCAAAATATTCATTCCAGCATTTTGAATTGTTGCTCATTCTTTATTAGTTTCACTCTCTAAGAGTTCTCTATCCTCTTTCATCAACATTAATCAATGTTGAAACATGCTTCCATTCCAGGAGCAGACCGCAATTGGTCATGCTCTGAAAAGGTACTGAATTTTGTTTGTTTCCTTTTTGTTTAAAATGGATGCAGCATTGGCCATAAGAGGTATTTATCTAGAGTTCTTTCAGAAATATCTGTATGGTTTGGGGATAAAGTGATGCTCATACCTCATTATATGGAGTAGGAAGTTTTGCTTCCTCTTCATAAAGCAGTAAAACAACCAGTACTGAAGAAGGTCTAGTGATCATCCCCAGACCCTATTTTTTTTCTTTTTATCCAAATATTTTTGATAAGTTACAGATCTGTTCAGATACCCTTTTATGATATGCTTGGTCATTTTGTTTCCTAGCAATCTGTTTCTCCTATGCATTCATAGGTACATTTCCGGCATAGCATTTTTTTTTCATTGTACTCACAATTTGGTTATTTCCACAGAATCAATAGCAGTACATGCTTTCACTTCTTTAGTCTTCTACTTTTTTCTTTATTGATGTAACTTAAGTTATACCAATATTTTCAAGAGAACAACTTTTGGAGCCACCAAAATGCTTACATTCGTACAACTCCCAGTCTTGAATTGATAGCACCTTAACTATCTTCATTTCAACACCACATAAAATGTTGCATATTTTCTAGCTCTCACCATTGTTAGTTGTTGAGGACATAAAATTTCATCTTCATACATTGCATATCCTGGACCAAAAACTAAGCTTTATTTTCCCTTCTATATTCTGGTCCCAATTTTAATACTCTTTGTCCTAATCTTTATTATTTCTTGCTCTGTTCACTATCTGGTGTGCTTCTAATTCATTGAGTTGTAATGTTGGGTGGTCTTTAAGTTTGAGGTAATATTAGGCAAGTGCACTAACACCGAGCTGCAGCCCTAACAATTTGTTTTCATGTTTCTATAGCAATGAATTCCTCCATTAGCACTGGTTTTGCCACTCACAAGTTGTGTTTTTATTTGCATTTATTTGTTAATCATATTTTAAATTTTCTTTTAAGTTCTATCTCTGTTTAAATTAGTTGTTGTTTAATAATGTATTTTTAAATTTCCTCAACTTTAAGTTACAATTTTTAGCTTTGTGGTTGAAGAAGGTATTTTCTGTATTAAACACATTGGGTTAGGTATTAGGATGGCTACATCAGCTTGTTTCTTAGGTCCATTTGATTAGAAAGTCTTTTCCCAACCCTTTACTCTAAGCCTGTGTCTGTATTTGAAGTTGAGTGTCTCTTGTATGCAGCAGAAGGATGAATTCTGTTTTTGTATTCATCATGTTAGTGTGTGTCTTTTTATAGTTAAATTGAGTCCATTGATATTAAGGGATATTAATGACCAGTGATTGTTATTTCCTGTTCTTTTTGGTGGTCATGTACATGTGTGTGTTTTTCTTCTTTGGGTTTTTGTTCTGTGGGGTTATCTATTGCTTGTGGTTTTATGGTTGTATCTTGTTTCCTCAGGTTGGAGTTTTCTGTAGGGCCAACACATCCTTAGTGTTTAAAATAAGCCTTTGTTTAAATGTTTAAATCTGGTTTTGTTGTGAAATATCTTGTTTATTTCATCTAGAGTGATTGATAGTTTTGCTGGGTATAGTAATCTGGGTTGGCAACCATGCTTTTTAAGAGTCTGTATAATATCTGACCAGGACCTTCTGTCTTTCATTGTTTCCATTGAGTAATCTAGTGTTATTCTGATGAGTCTGCCGTTATAGGTAAATTGACCTTTTTTTCTTTGCAGCTCTTAGTATTCTTTCATTATGCTATAGGTTTAGTTACTTGATTAGTGGTGAGAAGACCTTTTTGGGGAGGTTCTAATATATTTGGTATTCTGTAAACTTCTTGTATCTTTATAACATTTCCTTCTTTAGACTGTGAAAGTTTCTTCTATGATTTTGTTGAATATATTTTCTGTGCCTTTGAGCTGCCATTATTGTCCTTCTTCAATTCCAATTATTCTCAAGTTTGGTCTTTTCATAGTGTCCCATATTTTCTGGACATTTTGTATTATGATGTTTTTGGTTTTAGTGGGTTTTTTTTGACTGACATATGTATTCCCACTGCTGAATCTTCCACTCTAGAGATTCTCTCTTCCATCTATTGCATTCTGTTGCTTATGCTTGTGTCTATAATTCCATTTTATATCTTCAAATTTTCTATTCCCAGCATTGCCTCGGTTTGTGTTTTCTTTGTTGCTTCAATTTAAATTTTTAAATCTTGATATGTTTCCTTTACTTGTTTGATTTCTTTTTCTTGGTTTTCTTATTTTCTTTCAGGGATTTGTTAACCTCTTCCATTTTTTGTTTGTATTTTTCTTCTATTTCTTTAAAGGAACTTTTTATATCCCCCTTTAAGGCTTCTTTTATTTTCATAAAGGTATTTTTTTTAAGGCCATTTCTTTCTGCTTCTTCTGCATTGCCATGCTCAAGTCCTGATGTTGTAGAACCACCAGATTCTTCTAGACTAAATTTGATTTATAATGTAGTTCAAACTACAAAGTATCCCATGGATCTTGAGAAGAACATATGTCTGTGGTTACCAGAGTATTCTATATATGTCTGTTAGATATATTTGCTTCTTATATTCTTAGGTTTTTACTTCCTATTTATCTTCTACCATCAGACAACCTACAATTGTGCAAAGAGGTCATCTATTTATTTTTTTGTAGTTCTGTTATCCTTCAGAGTATTGGTATATCCAGTGGTTACAGTAAAGCTCTCTTCTTTCATTCTGTACATTTTTCTTTGTATGTTTTAATGATCCTTAATTGCATAAATATTTTTAATCATTACACATAATACTCTTTTATTAATATACACAAACATATAATATCCTTTGTCCCTTGTAAACTTTTAGCAATCCATACACTTGTAGTGTTTAAAATAAGCCTTTGTAAAGGGCAGTCTTTGACTGCTGTTAAAAGTATTCCTTTTTCTAATTTATTTATTTACTTTCACTTTTATTATTATTGTCATTATTTTGTTGTTGCTGCTATTGTTTTCCAAGACAGGGATTAAATGTGTGCACCATCAGCACCCAGCCTGTCTCCAATGAACACACTGGAAAGATCAAACTTACTTTCTTAACGGGGAATTTAATCCATCTATATTTAAAGTAATTTCTAATGTGGAGAGACTAAAATAACTCTCCTAAGCTTTTTGGTGGTCCATTTATGCCCTGCTTTAATGTCTTTTTCCACCAAGCCCTAAATCCACACTACCCTCTGACTTGAGCTTAGGGCAACCTGACTATCTTCATTTCAACAATACATAGTATTTCATCTTTTGTTTGACATAAAATTTTATTTGTATATTACATAGCCAAAAATATAATAATATCTTGAAATGCATTAATCTTTTCTATTATATAAAAAATTAAAAATGGGCATATAGACCAAGATACTATAGTACTAATTTTTAGGCTGATACTTTAAAAAAATATTTTTGTTTCTTAAAGTGGAAAATAAAGTGTGCAGTTACAATCTATTGTTATATTAATAATGGATTTTGTTAGTATGTATGCATTTGTCTTTATTGAAGTCTTTTATCTTCACGAGGCTTCTACTCACTGCAGCACCCTTTCCTATCATGAATGTCACTGAGCATTTTTTCAGGTTAGGTCTGATGATGATGGACACGTCAGCTTCTGTTTATCTGGGTATGTTTTAATTCCACCTCACTTTCCAAGGGGCAGCTTTGTGAAAGATGGGCAACAATGGAATGAAATGAAGCTGACATTCCTGGACAGTGTGAGTGTGTGCGTGTGTGAATGTCAGAAGAATGTCATCATCTGTGAATTTCTACCTCATTCCCATGAGATAGGGCCTCTTATTGAGCCTTCAACCTCCAAAAGCCCCTCAGTCCCTCCCTTTCTAGCCCTGAGCTTACAGCATGTACAGCTTTACCCAGCTTTTTATTTTCCCCACCCATGAAATAAACATTCTTAGCAGTGCTCAACATTGTTTTACTTTACTTTTCAAGTACTATTCTTTTCCTGATTTACCCTGTCTGCCATTGAATCCTGGTGTACATTTTCATATCATAAAGTCCAACCAGCAGGACAGTCATCGTATGCTAATTCTTCTGTTCCCCTGAAGCTAGGAGAATGTGAAGAATAACAAATAGCTCCATGCTGGCCCACTCTTTAGAGTTTCAGCCTTCCTGTTGCTCAAGAGTCAGGGCAGGGATGGGGAAGATTTTCTGTGGCAAAGAGTTTACCTCACAAGTGTGAAGACTGATTTCCCCTGGCACTCACATGTCCTATTTATTTATTTATTTATTTGTTTGTTTGTTTGTTTGTTTGTTTGTTTTGTCCATTTGACACAAGCTAAGATCATCCGGAAAGAGAGAACCTCCCTCAAGAGAATACATCTATAAGACTGGCCTAGGCAAGTCTATGGGGCATTTTCCTAGCTAATGATTGATGTGGTCAGGCCCAGCCCACTGTGGGTGGTGCCACCCTTGAACAGGTGACTTTATATTAAAAAAATATGTAAGCTGAGCAAGTTATGAGAATCAAGCCAGGTAGCAGCATTCCTCTGTGGTCTTTGCTTCATTCAGTTCCTGCCTCCAGGTACCTGCCTTCGGGTTCCTGCCCTGACTTCCCTCAGTGGCTTGTTGTGATATGGAAGGATAAGAAGAAAGGCACTCTTAAGGAGTTGCTTTCAGCCATTGTTTGTCACAGCAATACAAAGCAGACTAGATTACCAAGTAAAAAATGCTAGGTGTGGTGGTGCTTTTACAGTGCCAGCACTCAAAAGGCAGAATCTCTGGGGCTTTCTGGTCAAGCAGCCTTGACAAATTCGTAATCTCTAGGCCAATGAGAAAGCCAATCACAAGGGAGGTACACAACACCCCCAAGGTTAGCACTTAATGCTGTTGTCTAGCACACACACACACACACACACACACACACACACACACACACACACACACACCAGTCAGTGGAGGGCAAGGTCAAAAAACAGTAAGCAATTACTATTAGGGTTCAGCAATGTTAACCAGCCTAGCTTGACCACCTCATCCTCCTGTGGAGGGAAACCACACTCCTGTGCATTTCATTTTTTTTCTCCCCCTCTTCCTCTGCAGCTTGTCTGTGGTTAAGCTTCCCATGGCAAAGGCTGAATCATTCCAGCCATAGATTCTGGCCCAAGGACAGCTGCTCTGCAAAGGCTGCACTCCAGTTTCCAAGAGCAAAAGCTACTTGGATGCGTGGGCTTAACTACTGTGTGATCACAAGCTGCTACTTAATCCCTCTGTAAAAGTTTCTAGGTGAGTAAAAATAAATAAAATATGTTTAGTTTTTGTCTTGTACTTTTAGCTTTGCAATATGTTCCCAGACAACACAAATCCCCCACTGTGATTAAAAGAAAAAGAAAAAAAATAGTCATTTCGGCATACCCAGTCAATAAATGATGTGATAAACCCAATTATTTTAATTTTAAGGGGAAAACTGGTTAAGCTAAGGAGGTATGGTGATTAATTCCTTAGCTGCCGTTCTTATAGCTTTTCACAACTCTATTTTTCTGGATCTCGCTCATGAGCCATGTATTACAGAAGTAGGTTTACTTGTGTAGCCTCTGATTTCATCCACAAACACAAGATGATTTAGATGTCACCCAAAATACTGCTTCTGCTCCCTATGTTTGTAAGCAATGCTAAGTGAAAGAGTTTCCACCACCTCACAGCATGAGACAGGGCAGGGCGGAGTGCGGACAGAATGACTGGGGGAAGGGGGATGGTTTTTTTCCCCACTTCTCCACTAGTTTCTGCTGGCGTTACAGAAACACGCTCTAATACTGATTTGTACCACTAAGATTTGGGGAGCATTTTACCTTTAAAACTCCCATCTTTGTATCAGATGCATGCCACATAACCTTTACAAAAATATCCCAGGAACTTGTTTTGCATAGTTCATAATTTCCTGGATAAATGATGAAGGCATGGACAGTGGCAAGGCTGGCTTATTTAATGTCTGCCATCTTATTTTCTCTCTGGACGTAGGGAGGCATTTTTGACATGTAGCTTGATACTTTGCTATGTGGGGAAGGGTGGGAACACTGACAGCTGCCCAGAACTGCTGGAGGACTGGACAGCTGGATGCAGGTGCATGGACTGTCTCAATTTGACAGGCTTTAAGACTTGCATTATCTGAAGTGATATCCAATATCCCACCCAATGAGGTACTTAGAAGCAACAAAAGTAGCATGGTTATATATACACTTATTCACCAGTGCATACAACTTCATAACCATCACTCACACTGACATGGATGACACACCTGCCGTGTGTTATTTTGTGATCTCACTGATATTCAACAGTGATGTGGCAGCTTAGATATCATGCTCTGGGCAATGTGCTTCATTTTCTTCTTGCCTGGCTTTCCTCTGTTTACATAAAGACAAGAATGCTTGTGTTTCCATGGTTTCTTGATGAAGTGGCATAGTTACAGGTAATAATTGCTGGACAAATTGCTCTGGTTATTGTTTGAAGCTAAAGGATGCGAGTGTCTGTGGTTTTAAGGGTTTATCTTCAGTGAGCACTGACTGGTCCATTCAACTCTCCATGCTACCAGCTAGACTATGGACAAATCATCTGCCCTTTCTGAAATCTCTTTTCTCAGCCTTCACTGAAGTGAAGACTGATCTTAAGTAATCACAGGCTGGTTGTGAGACTGAAATGCTATGAGGACTTCGAAAATAACTGAATTGACTTCTAGAGACAGAAGGAACTCTCAGGTTCTAACTTGGAGACAGAAGAATAGAGCTGTCATTTTTATTAGGAAAATGAATAACCAGTAAAGTTCAGGGATCTGAGAATGTATATCGGATTATATGTCTTGGGTTTGCGGCCCCCAGGCTAGTCTCTTCTTTGTAGTTCAAATATAATCTCTGTGCTCTCAAAGCGACTCAAGTCTCCTGGCCAGCTCTCTTGCTGGTCTAAGAAAGCTAAAGGACTACTTCAGAGAGGGACAAAGAACTGGAACACAGATCAGCAAACCTCCCGCTGAAGGAATAGGATCCTTCTTCCCCAGATGGCTTCAAATACAGGAAATCAAGGGGCTTTCACCAGGGAAGGAGATCTAACTTCCTGCATGATCACAACCATCACGGAGAACTAGGTGTCAGGGCCCAAGGGAGTGGCAGTCTGAATTCTGTCAGCTAGGAAAATGTGCTCTAGTGAAAGTTGGGGTTTGCCTCCCTTTCCTATAGAGAAGAGAGAACGAGACAGTGGATTGACTTCATTCCTCTCTGTAGTGAGGAAGAGATTAGAAATTTCTCCTTCTGTGTGGATTTATGAGACAGAACAAGCTCCTCTTGTCAGACATAAACAAGAAGGAAAATAAATAAATGACTTGAGACTCTGTCTTAGTAATTTTTGTCTCAATGGAAAGTAAGGCGTGCTCAGAAGTGCTCATGTAGGAAACAGGGGTTTGCCTAAGCTGGGTGATGTCAGCCAGCTGGTCCTTAGGGAAAGAAGTCCAAAAAGCAGTCACTAGTGAGGTCAAGCTTCAGTGGGCTAGCTGCTGGAAAGCAGGGTAAGTGCTGTGGGTTCCCTGGGAGCTTAGGAGGATGCTCTGAGAGCAGCGAGCAGGACAGGTGCTACAGAAAGGATTGTAGATCAGCTGATGTGTGAATTAGTTTATCTATCTAATTACAGTTATTGCTATTTTCTATAATCAAGACAAAAATCAACAATAAACATGATTGTAATTGAGCAAAGAAGAGGTACGATGCTGAGCGTGGTTAAGCACACCTTATTCCATAGACCTGGTTGAGGGATGATGCAGGTAGGTTGGCAGTCCGAGGCCACAAGGACAACCTGGATGACTTGCGACATCTTGTCTCAAAAAAAGAAAAGAAGAAGCCATATATATTTTCACATTGTCCTCTGAAGGCTCAGTAACTTTTCCCGACCTTTGGTTCAAATAGTAGTCAGAGACCCACCTGGGAAGCACTAGTTTGCCTACTTAGGATGGGACCAGCCTACTTTCATTACTCAGTCGTGGACAGGCAGAACATTTCATTTCCCTGATCATGGGAACTGTCCCAGGAAAGGCAATGTGACCTAACCCAGGCAAACTGACTGTCTTTCTGTCCCCTTGGATCTCACAAAGGATGCTAGAAACCCTAGCAAGAATTGAACAAGCCATCTCTCACTGATGCTGACATCTGCGATCACCACTCAGCCTCAAAATTCCCTGGTATCGTCATCAGTCTAAACAGGTGGCTGTTCATTTTTATGTACCCCCTTTCTCTTGGGTCACAAACCTGCCTCATTTTATGGATTATGTCATTCATATCACAGCACAATAGCAGTCCATCTTGGCTGCCTGTGATGAAAGTAAATTTTATAGTTATAACATAATGGGAAAACACAAGAGCTGTGCATAATACTCATGCTTGGAATTGCTAAACTCTGGAAACCAGCGCTGCTCTATCCATAGCCAAGCCTGTGGCTTTGCACTTGGCATAGGGACTCTTAAATGCTACTGCTGACAGTTATGTCCATATCTTGTTGTTAATGAATTGGGAGACTTCTGTGGTAGTGCTTACTAGATTGTTGTGTAGTAGTTGGATCTTGCCCCCTTCTCCTAGTGGCTTAAAAAAACAGTGACTTTCAGATACTTCTCGTGTAAAATTCTGTAAAATTGTTGCCCCTTTGTGTCCTTCATTGCTAGTTGTTTTTATGTTTCAAAAGTCTTGTGTTGCAATATTGAGGCAATCTGGAATGTGAACTTGCAAATCTTGCCCAGAGCAGCAGCCAGCTGGAGCTGTACACAGATATCTTGCTCCACCACTGTGGGAAAATAGAAACCTTTTGCACTGCTAATGACCCTGTATAGGTTCAGCAAATTCAAAGAGAAATGTGTTTAGTCAAAGCTAACAAAGTCTCCATTGGACTACTTTTAAGGATTTTTTTAAGTCTATATATTTTGGAGAAATGGGGGAAAATGACATTATTATTATTTTAAAATATAATGCTTAACCAATTAAGCCCAAGGTAATGGGTATCTTGTCTCTTTACAGATTTTAAAACCAGTGATGGGGAGTAGCTCAGTGATAGAGCACTTGTCTACTATGAGTGAGACTCTGGGTTCAAGTTCCAACACTGAAACTACTAGGGAAAAAATTAGATGAATTTACACAAGGTCATTGATTTAAGAAAGCATGTGCCAGGTGGGAATTTGTGTTCACTTAGTAATTCATATCATGAACCACAGTCACTGAGAATCCATACTAAATATGTTACTCTAATCCATTGAATGATGAAAATGAACTCTTTTCAAATTCTCATACATAAAATTATCAGTGGATTATATCTGTACATTGCATTGGATCCCTCCAAAATACACACATTGCTCCCAAATTCAAGTATATGTGTTAAATAGCTCTTGTAATATATGCACGAAATAATTTCCTTCACAATTACTTTAAAACAATGGAATTATCAAATATTTCATGAGTCACATTATGGAAATCCCTTTTCGTTTCTACATTATAAACATTATACATACATGTGTATTTCATATTTATTACAAACATTACTTTCCATTTATCCTCCTTGAAAATATATTTTATTGAATTTTAAATGTATGGGTGTGTCTGCGCCATTGCACATGTGTGGGGAGTCAGCTCCCCCCCCCCCCCCCCCGCCATGTGAGTCCTGGGGTCTCTCCTGTCGTGTGGGTTCTGGACATGGAACTCAGGTTGCTAGAATTAGTGGCAAGTGCCTTTACCCATAGATTCCTCTCACCTTCCCACTTACCTCTGAGTAAATTTTATCATACAGACATAGTACTTCTCCCCTAACATACAAACAATCATAAAGAACTTACTTTGCAAGAAAAGCAAGGATTTGGCTGAGAAAATCCATGGTGCTTTATAGATGAAATGCCATATACAATATCGTACCTTGTGTTGATCCTAACATATGTGCTTGGTACTTTCCTAGTGAGGTAACAGCAAGTATGAAAACACCCTGTCCTGGAAAAAAAAAAAAAAAAAAAAAAAAAGCTGCTTTTAACTTAAGAGTGTTTAGGGCTCTTGTTGTTGAAAGCCATGTACATCATATTGTGGCATAGGATGTGACCACTGCAAGACATTAATATTCTCATGTTCAATTTAAGTTGCCTTGCAGGGAATCCCAGAACAACCCACAGCATGGAAAATCCATGGTCAGAAAATAGGACACAATTTACTAGCAATGAGCCTTTGACTCCGCTGCTCAGTTCCTTGCCATCGTTTTGACTTGAATGAAATCAGCAGATCAGTCGGCTGTGTCATTTTGGGCCATCAAAAAAGACATCTTCAGTATTAAAAGAAAACCTGAAAGCGACCACCCATTTGTTGATCTGGTCTTCTCAGGTGTGAGGGTGTTTTGACTATACAATTAAAATGCATTCTTTAAATTTCCTCAGCACAGACAAGGTAGGCAGTTTATGAAGACCTATGTCCATGGCAAAGGGTCTCATCCCTTTCTTTGTAAAAAGGGAGAGATATTTAGAAGGACAAGGATGTTGTTTTAGAAGGAACAAGAAACAATGTTGGTATCAACTTATGCTCTGTGTTGATCTCTCTAACTTTTCAAAACTTAAGCTGATATTAAAATTATAAGATGCTCATTTTTTTTCTTTAAAAAGAAGAGCAGATCTCAAGTAGATTAAATACTTTTGCTCTTGTATTACATGTTGTCATTCAAGTTTTAATTTCTAATCTGTTGAAAAAGATGGAGTTTGGCAAGAAGATTAGATTTCTTTCTTGGCTAAGAAGATAAATTCGGTCACGGAAAAGAATTCATTTCCGGATTATCTCAGATATTTGTCATCATATTTTTTTTTTAAATCAGTGTTGATTCATGGTTAACACAGAGTGTGAAAATTTCATTCAAGAGTGACATTATCTAAGAAATTATCTAATAAATCAGCTGGTACCCTTGTTCAGATTCAAGTTTGCAGTTCTCATAGAACTTTGATGTGCTATTTCATAAACAGAGAATATGAATTATTTATTTCAGCCATTTAACTTGTCATCTATTGGTGTAAGTTATGAAATACTTCATATAACACTGCCTTTCCAGTGACCAGCTGATTTTTCAGTTACATGTTTGGTTTAATGTTAAACTATTTTTTAAAAATATCTAAATGTATCTAAACCACATGGTTAATAATTTTATTTATATCTATTCGTCGAGATGTTTCCATTTGTTTGCCCAAAGCATAGACAGATTTGAATTTATAATCCTGTTAGTTCCAGAAAATAATACCAGAAGTGTATAAAAACACAAAGCTCAGTCTGCTGGTAGCTGGTGAACACTTCTAACTCTGAACAGAATCATATACAGTTTACAGCTGTCTCTCTTAAGCAGGTGTATTGTGGGAAAGTAACATACCACCAAAGTCCAATAAGTCCCTTGCCTCTTCTGGTCACATAGTGAGAAATTAACGATGCTGTATTTGCTTTCTGTCTGCTATTTCTCATATTTCTTATTCTCATTCTGCAGGAATGCATTCTAATCCGAGGACATACTCTGATACCCTCATTAATCCCAGTGCTCTAGAAGGATTCACAAGAGCGCCCAAACTCAGTTGGTGTCATGTGTTCCAAGTTAGCTTTCACTAACGCAGGCATCATCCTTGAACTTGTCATCTGCTGAGGTATTGAGTTCCCAGCTTCATTCAGTGACATGATCTGAGGAATGTGGCCACTTGCCATTTCTGTCTTAACTTTGAGCACATGCCTCTGCATCTCACGTTCAGCTTTAAGACTGTCTCAATCATAAATGACCCAGTGAAGGAGAAAGAAAGTCACTAAGGGAGTTTCCGAAGTCATACACGAGGATGCTGTTTGCTTCTGAAAACAGCGTTATGAAGGGAAGCTTCCCACAACGATGAGCTTTTGCTCTCTCAAGTGCACCAACTCTGACCTCTGACACACAAATAGTTAAAAAAAAAAAGAAAAAAAAATTAGTCTTTGGCTTCTAAAAGGCATTTTTATTTGATAAAGTTGTAGTCAGGATGACATTTTGATTAAAAAAAATTGGTTAGAAAATTAGTTGTTTTTTTATTCATGCATCCATGAGCCCACACTCACATACACAAACAGGCACACACAATGCCACACATGCTCTTGTGAAGTCAGAAGACAACCTGACTCAGTTCAATTTTTTCATCCTTTTGTCCCAGGTTGCCAGGCTTGTGGGTAGGTGCTTTTTTCTGCTGAGTCAACTCGCTGCTGGAGTTATTACTTACTTTTAATTCAAAAGGACTTTGATGGGTACTATTGTAACTATAAAGAGTTCTCATATGTTAATGTGACATCACCCAGTTTTATTCTAAAAATACACATATGAAAATGTCATGCTGAGATCTGTTGGGTATAATTAATACACCCCAGTAAAATATGTTAAGAAAGAAATTTGTGAATCTTTCTGAGGCTGTCAGAGTACTAAGAATACAGGGTGAACAGCTTAAAATCTAGGTAAAGGTTTGTGAAGAAGAGGTGACCAAAGCTCATGCAACCCTGTGAGAAAGGGTACCTGGAGATTTCCAATGAATGTGTAAAGGCTCAATTGGCCTTAACCTTCTTAGGGACTGACTGTATAGATGTGTGTGTGTGTGTGTGTGTGTGTGTGTGTGTGTGTGTGTGTGTGTGTGTGTGTGTGTGTGTGTCTGTCTGTCTGTCTGTCTGTCTGTCTGTCTGTGTCTGTGTATGTCTGTTTGTCTGTGAGTATGTTTGTGTGTGTGAGAGTGTGTATGTATGGTGTGGATGTGAGTGTGTTTGTGTGTGTGTGTGTGTCTGTCTGTCTGTGTCTGTGTATGTCTGTTTGTCTGTGAGTATGTTTGTGTGTGTGAGAGTGTGTATGTGTGGTGTGGATGTGAGTGTGTTTGTGTGTGTGTGTATGTGATGTACATTTTTGCAAGGACTTTCCTATGGGAACTCAAGTAGATCCTGACAGAAAGTACTTGGGAGAATGCAAACAGAATGTTCCCTGAGATACCATCTGTATCCATGGCACTGCCACCTTCATCTGTGCTACCTCAAAGGAGCAAAAGCATCGCTATGCCGAGTAAGGGGCAGAAGAACAGGGAAAGGCACCTGGAGAGCTGTGCAAATACATGACAGGCTCAGAACGGCCTTAGAGAACTAGCAGACACCGTGATCGCCCGGATGCCCGTTCCTAATGCTTGCCTAAATCTGAGGCTGAAGGGAACACTGAAGAGATCACCTTCTTCCCCAGCTTTCTTAAACCATCACCTAACAAGTGACAAATACAATTAACAGTGGGAAGACCTGGGAGAGCCACAAGAGACAAAGGGAAAACCCAAGCCCAGTGCGGAGACCAAAGCTAAGCAGCTCTGCCTTTGACTCTTGGTTCTCTACTGACAAAGTCTTTAAGGGAGCCAGAGGGAACGTTTGTTAAAAGCAAATGGCAGATAAGAAACCATGTGAAACAGGAGACAATAGATAAAGTACTGCCTTTCATTGATAAAAAGAAAACACATCCCAACCTACTTTAAAGCAAGTAAAAGGCAGTAGCAGAGGCATGAAGATGGAGGAAGGCATTGCCACAGACTACTGTATAGACATTAGAGGAAAGCATTCAGGTAGAATACATCTGATGCCATCAGAACATCAGGTGCTCACACTAACAACTAATGAACAAAATTGGATTTTTTTATATTTAGTTGCTCTAACATAAAACTGATGGATAAAGAATTGTGTCAACATATTTCCATCATTAACAAAAGTGCAGCTGATGTTTGATGGGTAGGTACGGGAGCTGGGGAGTTAGGGACTGAAATGTCTGTAAAGTGCTGTCATATTATTTGACAACATACTTATAACCATGTCCAAGTTCACTCTTAACAAAGAGGTATGATTTCTCTTTGAGGAAGGCAGGATCGCTGCTTTGTCTTCCCTTCCTATTCCTAAGACAGCATCTTAGCTTTTGCTAGAAGCCGGCTCCCAAGGAGTCACACAGCAATTGAACTGCAGCCAAGAATTTTAGCAAAAGACATCCAAGGGACTGAGGGTGTGTTGGGGGGTGACTCATCCAATGAATATTACTCTACATAGCCACAAAGCAATAACAGAAGTGAGATTGGGTGGTGTCATCAGAAGATAGGAAGACTGGCTGGGATGTCTACCGAAATTTGAGAACCCTTAACTCCTAGTGGCAAAGGCATTGGAACTTGGGATGTTTCTACGTTAGAGTCTATTAGAGATACATGGATTTCTGTGATCCACCTGAGGTGACTAAGCGGGTAACTTTCACTGGATGAGTATAGAGAGGCTGAAGATCACTACAGATGCTTAGATGAATTATTTTAATACTTTAGTTTCTAGTTGTTCAAAATAAAGCTGAAAGATAAGTGAGTAATTAGAAGATACAGAAGCATTAAATGCTCAGCTAAATTCAGAGAAGGTTGAAAGTAGGGAAAAAGGCAAACAGAACAAATAGAAAAAAAATCCACTAATGTAGTATGCTTGACTTCAGCTGTAAAACTTATGTAAGTGTATAAATGAACCAGGGAAAGAAAGCAATTATTTGATGTGGTAAAGACAACTTGGTTACCTGCTATCTAGAAGAGAGTCATTTTATTTTATTTTATTTTATTTTTTATTTTACTGAAAAATATTTCATTTTTTATCTATGTATCCTCCTGCTCCCCTCCTTCCCTCCTCTCAATCCCTCTAGTCAGTGTTCAGCCTTCCCCCACCTCACCCCTCATCCCCTCCCTCAAAAGGGCAAGAAGTCCCAAGGTGGGTCAGCTCAGCACCGCACATCCACTCCAGGTAGGTCGGATTCCCTCATCCCAAAGTCAATGCTGGGTTAGGTGTTTATCTGCAGGGAATGGACTCCAAGGTGCCAGCCCATGCACAGGAACACAGTCTGATCCCACCCCTCTGCGCTCCACAGACTGCTCATGCCAGTCAACAGTTACCTACCCTTGGAGAAGAGAGCCATTTTAAATGTGAAGACATGGATTTAAAGTAAAGGATGGTAATGGTAGCCCACGAAAGTATCCATCACCTCCTTCTCTTTTTAAAACTCCAGGAGTAGCCACATTAAGATCAAAGTAGGGGTCACAAAAAGAAACCTTATCAGAAGTAACGTGAGACATGACATAATGATCATTAAGGTTTTCACATAAGCACAACAGGCCATTAAATGTAAGGGCACCTGATCATGAAGAAAAACCTTCAAAACTACAAACCAAAATAATAATTTTCTGCTTATAAGTTGATGCTTTTCTCGGGTATTGGTAACAGTGATGGCCAACTATGTAGTAGTAAGTATAACTGATTATGTCCGTGCAACAAAACCGACCTTTGCTCTACATTTGGCCTCTCATTTCTCTGATATTCTTGCCTTCTTATGGGCTGTTTAAATTTTTTTTTTTAAACTGCATCTTACTTAAAGTGCCTCTGAGTGTTTCTCTTTGTAGTCTTTTATATTGTTCACCCGGACTGTAATAACATAAACACATGACTTATAACAACAACTGAGTAGTCACCGGCTTTGAAAGGATGTGGACTTCGTATACATCCATTTCCCTTCCCCATTTTAAAGCATCATTGTCTTGAGCATGAGAAGTAATGTAATTCCTGCTGAAATTCCGTGTGATTTATCAGCTCTTACAGACAAGCCCGGGCTGCCCGCTCTGCCCACATGTTTGATGTTTGTTATTCTTTCTGTCCTTATGTTTCAAGATTTCTTATTTCATTATTTTCATTTCTGTTTAAATGTATTTCTTTAGTGGATATTTCAGGACTGTCAGATAGTAATACCATCTCTTATATTCCGCTGTCTCTTTTGGTTTTATCTCCCCTTTACCACAGCAAGATGGTTAGCTGTATGTGGGCATAGCGTCTCTTACACCTAATGCCTGTGGATCTAACTCCTTAGTTTACTGGTTTTCAAATTACTATTTTCCTCAGTTAAAGTCAGATCTCTGTGGCTGATTGCAAATGTTTTTTCTCTCAATTTTCAGAGGTTAAGTATGATAAGATTCCAGTGTCTTTGAATTTATCCTGTTGGCTATTGCTCTGTTTCTTCAAAAATTTGTAAAATCTGCTAACAGTTAAGCCATTAAATCTTCAAATTTTCTTTTAGCCACACCTTATGATTTCCTTTTTTTTTCTTTCTGGGGCCCTAATAGAATGAGCATCAGATTATAAAAATTGTTCCACCCCTATCCAAGGCTCTGTTGACTTCTGCTCTGCCTGCTTTCTCCCGTTGCTTGACTGGCTTGAATTTCGGTATATTACTTTCATGTTTTTCTAAATGTGTTGTTTCAGTTCTAGTAGTGAAATGTCTGTACTCATTTTTCTGGGTTGTGTTGGGACAAATAGGAGACAAAAGCAACTAAAAGAGGAAAAATATTTATTCTGCTTTGCAGATCTAGTGGAGAAGATGGGGTTTAAAGAGCAGCCAAGCAGCTTGTCTCCACGGTAGGAGGCAGAGTGAGGACCGCTCCTGTTTGGTTTGCTTTCTCTCCTTTTCATTCTGCCTAGGCCCTCAGCCAAAGCTGTTTCCCACCCTTAGGTGGGTCTTCCCACCTCAGTGAACCTTATTGAGATAACCCCTCACAGGTACCCCAAGCAGTTGGTCTCCTCGGTGATTCTAAATCTTATCTAGAGTCCAAGCAGACAATTAATGTGGAGCATCGCAGATATCAAAAGTTATGTTTTCTTTTAAACTTTACTACTTTTATTTTAAAATTTCTGTTAGGTTTTTTCATTTTAATTTTGCTGGTGTTTTCTGAGAGAAGCTGTAATTGATTACTAATTAATCCCTACATCTGATTGCATTTACTGATTGGAATTTAACATTCAAACTAGCTTTTCCTCTTCTCAACGTGATGTATGATATTGCTCTTTGCCCTTATTGAGTCTTTCCTTTTAACAGACATTCTGTTTGGCTTATCAGGCATCTATCTTTGGGTCTTCTTCCACATCCGAGAGTAGCAGCTTAACTTGAGAACTTTTGGGGGCTTCTTCTCTTTGTTTGGCCTCTTGGATGCTATAGGAACTCCGATTGCTTCCTGTTAGCGGTGTAACCTGAGTGACTTCTCCAAGACAAGGCCTTTCGCTGTCTCTCACTCAGAAGAGGCACTCTAGGATACTGTCTTGGTGACTCTACCCCTCAAGCATCACTATGTAGGGAGTGTGGAGGAGGTATTCTGCTTTTAGGGCTGTGGAGGTTTTTCAAAGTAAACATAAGTGGCTTCGTTCCATAGGCAGATTGTCTTGGTGTGTCTGGGAAGACGAGCCCCTAAGGTCAGTGGAGAAAAGCAGATTCTTCTGGCCCCTTGGCTCTGATGGGACCACAAGCAATTGCAGTGTTTGTATCATCTCCTGCTGTTAGAGGTAGTTGCTCTCCCAGCAGAAGAATTCACTAGAACTATGCACCTTTCTCTTCCTAGATTGACAAATGCAGAGTATGGGTTGCTTGCTTCTTCAAGGATAGTGATCCTGGGGTCCCAAGGCACTGTTGGGTTGACTTTCTACCATCCAAAGCTTTCTTTTGATGGCCTATTCTGTTATTTCCATGGTTTACACTCATGCTTGGCTAACAGAAAAGAGAGAAATTGATCTGTTCTTTCTTTCCTAAGCAAGAAATCCTTTTTTTTTTTTTTTTTGAATAGACTCAATATAGAGTCAATCTTAACTGCTTCATGTGTCACACTTTCCTTTGAGTTCTGTCCCTTTATTCATAAGCAAATAAACTAAATTTCTCTCAAGAGCTCTTTTTTTTTGTTTAAGAATCAAAACAAATAGATGGAAAATTTTGGATAATGAAACTTCCTCAATTTTAATCCACAAGGCTATTAAGTGAGAAGTACAGCAAAGAAAATAAAAAAATATAAAAGATCACTTCACTTGGAGAAAAAGATTACTTTTTAAGTGGTATATTAGTTAAATAGAACGTATGAATGTAAGTAATCTAAGTGTCAGGTAACCTAATACATTTGTGTGTATGTACGAGAGTGTGCGTGTTAAGAAATGCTTTCAAAGTTACTTTTGACTATAGAAACCACTATTCTGATATCTAGCTTCAAGTACAAGAATTCTTTTGCAGTGTCTGGTTTCCACTTTGACAACTGAATGTTTTTTCCATGCCGTCTACTCCATTGACAGAGTGGTGGCGATCACATACATCTCTATTTGAAATACTCCCCATGGATACTTTGATTCAGGACGTACAGTATTTGTATAGACAGAAACAGATAGCAAAACAGCCAGTACTTGATTTCTCCAGCTCTAGTGAGTAGACCGTTGTAATCGTTTGAGGAATAACTCTGATTTTGTTTGGTAATATTTCTATGGTGAAAGTTATCAATATTACGTGTAGAATACATTTAAGCTGTATATGCAAAATATTTCTTTACATTATCTATGGGAGAATTTCTCATCAGATCTGAACCCTGTTTTCTGGCTTGGAAATTATGACAACTGTAACTTAGTGCTTGCTGTGAGTATGAAATTAATGTAGTCAGACAGTGAGGCCTAGAGTACTTCAATACTGTTTCATGTCATCTGTGTCTGTTTGGGGGCTATCGTTCTTATAATGTATCCATGTGCCTCTTGTGGTGGGCCGTCTCTCATCCCCCACTTTCTTCTTGTTCCTCATTGGAGAATGACCCCCTCCTTCACTTTGTGGAGTCTCTTCATGTAGGATGTTATGGGATATGTTCTATCTCCTTTGTGGATATTTATCCTTCTGAACTCGGTACAAGATCAAGTAGAAGGTATGGGGGAAGTAACTTGTATTTTATTGCAGGGCAGTATTCTGAACACTCTGCCAGCAATGGCTCCTCTGCTGTATTTCCAGGTTTTTCTCACGGTGGCTCTCCCACAGTCTTCTAGGAGATAGGTGAGACATGGAATGTGCTTTACTGACAAAGACTTTTCCTCCACTTATCCAGATACTGTTAGTTACAACATAATGTTGTGCCTGACCAGATTTGTTTCTTACAGTCAAATGATTGCTTTTAGTTATCTGCAGTTCAATATTTAACATATACGTCAATGTTGTCTTCTTATAGGGGCTGCAAGCACACACAGCTATGAAATAAAAAGACACAGTAAATATAAAAGAGAAGTTAGGTGAGTTCACAGGAAGAACAATTAACTTAAGCACTGTTGAGGGAATGAGGAAAGCTGTGTTGAGAACTTAGACGTTGAACAGGATTTTAAACAGTAGCAGCACCTTTAGAAGCCAGACTGAATGACACGTTGTCCCTATTGAAACAGACCTTTAGTTCTGCACAATATTTTTAAGATATCCTCCATATTTTCAGGACATAGTCATACATCTTACAAAGATTTTATTGTCTATCGTTCTGGCTACTTTAGTTTGGGAGAATGTGTATCCCTCTGTGTCCAGGAAAACAGAGGTAGTAACTGAGCTGGGACTAATGGTCAGTACCTGATGAAGAGAATACATGAAGTCTTTTATGTGACAATACTCACTGCTATTTTTTTTTAAAAAAATTAGTCCTTGAAAAAAAATATATATACTGACATATATTCTTAAGTGAGTACCTGTGGTTATGTTATGGGAAACTGCAGGACCCTCAGAGGTCATGCCCATCCTGCAGATGTTATGGGTGATCAGGAGCAGTGTCAATGAAAGAGACTTAAAGTAACCTGTAAAAAGAGCTTCTTCATGTGTTGAAGACATAATTTAGCATGTTTATTATAACCGTTGAAGCTGAGAATGGATTTCTATGTAGAATGTTATGACCTCATGTGTATTGTATTTCACTTAGTTTTGGAAGCAGCAAACTCTCTATAAAGTCAGAAATTATCCAAGAAAGATAAAAGAGACATCTAAAGTATAGCCCATATATCAAAGAGAATAGCATTTTAACTTATTAAGAAATTAATTTGTGACATTGTTAAGATGAGCAATGTGAGTCAAAAAGAAGATGATTGTTTCTGGAAGTGTCATTGCATAGATTTTAGCATCATAATAAATATGTCATTCCTATTAAAAAAACATAAATAATGTATATGCACATTTTAACAAATAGTGAAATGTGGTTATCTCCTACAGTGAGTGTATAAAATAGAACTACCAGTGCTTCCAGCTTCTCGCTTGGCTCTCCTCCTCTCCTTCCCTCCTAGTGACTATGAACTCTTATCTTGTCATTTATTCACCTCTTTTTTTATATAAAAAAATCACATATCTTTGTACAACACATATGATAAACTTTTAATTTTTTCTTTGCTGTTGAAGCATTTGTAAATGAAAGTGGTAATTTGCTTCTTCCATCCAAAACATTATAGTAAGATTTAATCATGTTGGTGATTAGGCTTAGGTTGTACACATTGAACCTTATATAATGTTTATTCACAATGCCTTACAATTTACACATATTCCAGTGCTAATGAATGCACACACACACACATTTCCGTGCTTAGTTTGAATGATGTAAGCACATTCGATGTGAAATTATTTAGAAATAATGTTTTTTTCTATTTTAAGCATGGAGCAGTTATGAATCACTTTAGAATAGTAATTTTATAAAATGGTCATAGTTTTAATTTGCCCTATATTAACACTGAAATATGGTAAAATACTTTGATTAAAAGAGAGCTCTTTGAGTATAATGTACCCCATTCATCCCATTTAAATAAAGTTCATGGTTATGATCTTTTGCATTGGTTTGATAAGTCATAGTTGGCCAGCAGCAGTTTTAGCTCTCACCTTTGCTGGATGGTGACACACTGGCACTTTATCACCAGTGCTAAGTTACGATCCCAATAGCACATGAGTCTAGGCATGGAGCCCAAGATCTTATAATGCTAAACAAGCCCCCTACACTGAGGTCTTTTCCCCAGCCTCTCATATGATATTTCTCTCCACAGCTTTGTAATGTGTGACTCTGTTACTGCTTTACTGCATACTCTTTTAGATAAAGGAATAATGAATGAGAGCATAATTGTAAATTTAATTTATGCTAAATGTCACGTTTATAAGTTCAGTTCCCCAGTCGATCTCTTTAGTTCTCAAATTGTCTAGAACTATGGAAACAATAGACCTGTTGTCATTAAAATCTGCATTCAGTTTTAAACTGAATGAGTGGGAATTTTGTCACTGCCCTGTCATCAAATGAAGCATGTGTTTTGGGGCTTTCTGCAATTAGATCTGCAATATATTGGAGGAATTCCCCATGATGTCTTTCTCTTATTTTGGCTTAAACTCTTGCAAAACTGTGATTCATGAGTTTTCCCATCTTTAGTGAAGAATGATAGGAAGGGAGCAGATTGCTGCCTGAGATGAACTTTGGATGTGTCACTCACAGGTGGGAATTTAAAGGGTACAGTACAGAGAATACACTTCATGTCTCCATGTTGTGGGTCCATGGCAGGCATTGGGAAGTGTCATGGGTAAAGGCCCAGGAGCCGTGTCTTCAAAGACTTGGTCCTCTAAAGGCTTCCAAAGGAACAACGTTTCCCACTCTGTTCCTCTCCAGGCTGGGACAAATTAGTGAGGCCAGGGAACCCAGTTACCTTCTAAGAGGCGAACAGCAAACTGACAGCAAATTCCCTGGCTGACTGCCAGAGCAGGTCACTGTTCACATAAATCTGGCGGTCAAGGGTGGCAGACAGAGGAGGATAATGAGGCTCAGTCCTGCATCTCAGCTCTACTGGCCCTTCCTGCAGTTTCCTGCAGGTCTGAGAGGAAGGTTTTTTTAAATTGGCTGAAAATGCAAGGCATTTCTCATACAGGACCTGTGCTTTCTCCCGTGTGGATATTCTGTATACGGCATTGAGTGATGCCACTCTGCACAGCCTGACCGAGAACCCAGCAAGCAGGGACGGTGATACATTGAGCAATTGGGACATACAAGTTCTGACTCTGTCTCTGTTGTCAGATAGGCATTTTAGAAGGTAAAAATTAAAGGCAACTTATATTTAGATTTGAGAAAGATAATTTTAAAATTCATAAAAATCCGTCTCTACTGACAAGGCAACTGAAGGCAAACTTTGGCTATTTACCTCCCAGATTGTGGTTTTCTTGTTTACAAGAAGAAAGAGAGACTACTGTGTTCTTTAATTTTACAAAAGGAAATGGAGAGAGGGAAAGGAAGGAAGGGGTAAGAAGAAGAAAAGAGAAAATGGAAGAAAGGAAAGGAAAGGCAGGGAAGGGGTGAGAAAATGTGTTTAGTTACCTTGTATGAGTGAGTCCAGAGATCTGAAGTTCAGAAACACAGATAAGCAAGGAAATAAGCAAGATCTGTGTGCATTTTCCTTCAGATGACTCTGTGTTCACAACATTTATAGTTTCGTATATTATTTGCACATTATCATCTGTTTCAAGTGAATAACATTACCTAAGAGTATTTATCTAACACATTGTAGCTTACAGTCATGTTTACTAAGCCTTATTGTATTACTATTTAAGAAATGATATAATTTAGTATTTATCAATTCTATGTCCTGCCCTATCTGACACTTAAAAAGGTTGATACATGTTGCAAAGTATTCCCTTGCATTACTTCCCTCAAGTACAAGGGAACTCTGGCAGTGCCTTGGTCAGTCCTCTCAGGTTGGGTGGGATTTGATCCTACTCAAGCAGTGGGAACTTGCTTAATCAGGCTAAAGCCAGAGGGTCTGCTGTGGGGCTGTGAGGCAAGTGGCAATAACAAATAGCTAGCTACAGATGTAGTTCACGTCTCCCTCCTATTAGCCTTTCCAAAGACATTCTTCATGCTGTGAAGATGGTTCAGGGATATCTATGATGTGCTACTGGTGACTTAACTGGCTGATTTCCCTCAGGAATCCCCATGAGAATGCTGTGGTACAGCCTGGAGGTACCTGCACGCATCTCATAGTATGACATTCTCCATATCATGCCACAGAAACAGCCAGTCACAGCTGTGTGTGCAAGGAAGGAATCCCAGCATGACCAAGGTAGAGTTGTTTTTTTATTAGGAACTCTTAGGCAAGCAAAGCCTGCTCATGAAGTACTACAAAATTTTCAAGCATAGTCTGCAAAACAGACCCAGACTTCGGACTTCACCAACCAGACAGTCCTAGTACTGCTTTATGATGACCAGTCAAGATTTGGCTACTTTCCCAAAATCCTTTGCCTCCTTAATTTTTAAATATAGATATAATAAATGACCTGATAGAAATGTCACCCAGTGAGGTAAAGATTGATCTGACATTGTCTGTAGGAAAGTGGTAATGCTTTCTGACAATGACTTTCATCAAATTTCCATTACTGAATCCAACTCCTTCATAATTTATCTTTAAATGTGAAGAAATTTAAAGAAGCAAATCTTAAATAATATTGAATTAATTCTTCTTCCAAAGACATTTTCCAGCTGCTTTCCCATCATTCTTAGATGCACGGAAAAATAAAGAATATTTTGTCTGCCTCCTTCTTTTGACTGAGAAAATACATCATTGGTTTGAGAATATAGCTCTGTCTTCCATCATTATAGCATTAACTTCAAATATGGATCAGTGATGTCATCTATTCCCTAGTCCAGGAAACTTAGGTAATGACTTCTGTTATTGATCAAATTCCATCATTATTGATATTCATCCCTCTTTAGTAGCTGCTGTCACGTGATACTTTTGTAGTTATTTAGCTTCACTACAGCTTCTCCAGTGGTTGACCTTAAGTTGAAAATATCATCATCGTGTTGGAGGGAGAGACTCTCCCCTCTGCTCTGAAGATACCAAGAATAGCAGGCGGCACATGTGAATCCGACGGTTATAAAACAATCTGCTAGCAAGCCCATCAGCTCACAAGATGCCTGATGACAAGCTAGCCTTCTGAGTCTGCTTTTCTTCTACATCTATGTATTTGACATCATCCTGGCAAGATCTGGTACACAGCTGACAGGGCTGTCCACATGTAACTGAGAATATTCTCTGTATAGTAATAGACTCCATGGGAAGAATTGCAAAGTCCACTCCCTGTTCCTTTAGAGGTAATAATGGGCACAGATACTCTGTCCCCGTCAGGGAAAGGAAGGAGAGAAGCAAAGAAGCAAGTTTGACACAATTACGGATGGAATGAAGAAGCTTTAATACTGCATTGCCTTGGGCCAAGAAAAGACAGAATGCATCTTAGCATAGGGATGTCATCATCTTGCTATGAGACAGGAAGCCACCAAGGACATGAAATCAAGTGCTATGGACAAGAGGATTGGCCAGAACTTTTCATTTCTCTCAAGACTCAGGTCACAAAGAGGGGTTCTAGAAACAAGGGGCACAAATGAAGCCAGGGTCTTCCAAGCCCCCATTAGCCAAGCAGGGAACAGAGCTGAGTGGGAGGGCAAGATGGCTCAGATGTTCATCTCTCCTGAAGTTTATATATGAGCTCACCATGAGTTGGCCAACTTACCACCGAGCCCCACAGGCTTATTTTACTGTAGCATCTAGGAGAGTCAAATGCGTCCTTCACAATAATCTGTCCTGATGCTCCAGAGGTTGATTCAAAATGTCTGAGATCTCTGTCGGAGTAAAGGTGGAGATGTCTAAAAGCCTTCACTCTCCCAGTCTCTTCTCTCTCCCCTTCTTTTCATCTTTCTGCATCGGTGAGGAAAGACTGATGTTGAACTGCTGACCTGGCAGTAGTTGCCCACCTTCTATGATTTGTTACAGTAGACAGGTGCATATCAGCTGAGGCCACAGTGTAGTGTTTGATATTGGATGTTGGTACAGTCCTTCTACCCTTGTACCCAATGCATATGCATTGTCTGAGTTTTCTCTTAAGTGAAACTTTCATACAGCTCTGCATTAAACCCTGCTATAGATATTTTTGATATTCTTTGCTACTGAGAACTGCTACCAAGCCAATGGTTTTTGATAATGTCATGTAAATTTCTGGGAGCAATTATTGGGATGTGTGTGTGTGTGTGTGTGTGTGTGTGTGTGTGTGTGTGTGTGTGTGTGTGAGTGAGAGAGAGAGAGCACTGGCTGGGGTGGGGCTGAGCTACAAATCAATGGAATGCTATTCACAGATTGTTGTTGGTTACAATTTTTGAGTCATTTTTCAAAGATTTTTATATGTTTTTATTATCTATGCAGTATCTATGCAGGACTATCATTTCCTTTTTTCCGGGTTTAGATGTAGTTTCCCATCCTAGGATGCTGAAGCTAGTAGATCCTTAAAACAAGCTCAGTAGAGCCCATTTGGGAGAGAAGGAAACAGAGGCATAAGGTGCTTAGGAAGTGAGAGGTGAATAGAGAGAAGGGAAAGAGAGGCCATGATGCAAAGAATGTTCCAAGAGAGTGGTTTTATTTATGACCGTTTCCCCTCAGTATTTTGGAACATATTGAATGAGATAATATTCTTAATTTCAAAACACCAACTGCATCACTGTTATTGTTAGTTTATTTTAGGGTAAAGTCCAAAACTTAATTACTCTAGGGAACATTTTCTTGTGAAATTTCTGTCCTTGCCCTCTCAGATGTGCAAAGGACAAGATGTGTACAGAGATACATGTAATCTTATGAGCCTTGGGGTTCTATTTACGCAGAAGCATTGGGGACCAAGTTGGACAAATTGAACCTTTGGAAAGGACTGGCAAGATCCACTGAGTTTTATGTTTTGTTAAATGTGATAAAATAAAAGTAAAGCAGCTGTCCTCTGAGAGCTTTGGCATCTGCAAAGGTTTTCCCATTCGGCTTAACTGTGCTTTCTTTTCCTGTGTCAAATTTGGCAAGACCTCAGAAATTGTGTTTCCTTGTGGGGTTACTGTGGAGAGAAGTGAGTCAGGAATAGTTATGAATGAGGGGTTAAAAGTGAACGCCGACTGGAAGTGGCTTCTAAAAAAATATGCCAAGTTGAGTCTTTTTGCTTGGAAAGCTAAGTTAACTTTCATGCGCCTCACGTTATAAGACAATGTCAAGAAACAAAAGAACAACCCAGCCACACAACACTTGTTCCCGTCTGTAAACTGATTTTCTGAAGCCCCCCCTCCCCCAGGACCCTTCCTCAGTGCAGTGCCTTCCTGGAATGCTGTGGTTACACCTCCTGAGAACTCTGAGGGCTATTCATGTGGTTAGGAAAACTGACAGGCTCACAGAGCCCACCTCTGTGTGCTCTTAGAGAAGAGTTAGCTACCGAGTAGATGAATGGTTCTGGCTGATAAAAATATTGTTCCTAAGGGTTTTTCTTTTCTTAGGTTGTAATACACAGAAATGGGTTTTGTCAGTGTACCTTATTGTAGGTGTGTTATTATACTTTGTTTTCATATATTTCTCTCCTTGACTCTCTGTTCCCTATTGATGTCTGTCTTGTCTCCTTTCTCCACATCAACCCCCCACTTCTGTTTTCTCATCAAGTGTATTCTACTTCCTTATTGCCCATATCTCTTAAGATCTCTCCCCCATCTCATGATCTCTTTCCAAAATTTTTGTTGTACACAGGCACACACACGCGGGGGGGGGGGAGGAGGGGCACATACATTCCCCTCTATAATTTTAAATTTTAGATTCTGTATATAAAAGAAAATCAGGGTTCTTCTTTCCAAGTCTAGCTGATTTCACCTAAATCAATGATTTCCTGGTGTGCCTATTTTCCAGTAAATGTCTTTTTGGTTGTTGTTTTTGAGATAATTTTTAAAGATGTATTTCAATGTAGTCCAAAATGAAGAAAGCAAACAGCTTTTCATCTACATAGCTTTTGACATCCATTATCCAGTAATGTCTCTATAGTTTGAGTTTAGCCACTTTCTGGTTCAAAATTGATTTTGGTCTCAATCTGTACAGAACCTGGATTTGATAACGTACCTGAGCAGAAATGGCTGTACCTTGTCAGAAACAGCTTGATTCTAAGCTGCCATGGAAAGGAAGGTGCCAAAGCTGACTTCATAGAAAACACTGGAAAGTCTAGCAATAGCTAGAGATGTGGTTCTGCCAGAGATTCATCCTGTAAAAGACCCCCTGTAGTTGTTTTGGTTTCCCAGAGTTTGGAAGAAACAAGACAACATGGGAAGGTTAGAGTGGTGGAGTGTGGGGTTGTCTCACAGCTTCCCCAGGAACTCTTAACTGTTAGCTGGAAGACGGACTGTTACTTTGGTTTCTCTCAGAACTTAGGCTTAGAAGCAGGTAGTTGTAGAGTCAAGGAAAGCCAGCAAGGATGTAAACTACTAGATCTCCAGGCTCTAGGTTAGCCATTTTCATGATTCTTGACTCATTTGTGCTAGGACACATGACCATGTAGATTTCGTGTTGTCTCCAAATAATGTTAATCCATCCAGAGAAAACTTCATGGACATATATAGAAGTCCTGTGCATGTTGAGGGAGAAACAACTGATCGCTAACTTTGAGGCCTTTGTTTTGATATTCTACATGTAGTGTATGCATAAAAGTATGCTGTTTGAGAAAATAGTTATTATATTCAGCAAGTCTATATTCTATCACCAATGCTATATGCATAAGAAAATGAGCAGTAAGCATTTTATAAGGATGTATTCCATCTATGAAACTTGAATGGGCTCATCCTGAGATAGTCTGAAGAGTTAGGTTTTCCAGTGTTTTTTTTAAAAGCTTGAAGATTTTTAAAGTAACCTCTTTTTTTTTTTAGATTTATTCATTTTAATTAATGTGTATGAATGCTTTGCCCCATGTATGCATATGTGCTATGCTCATATACAGTGCTCAGTAATCAGAAAAGGATTCCAGATTCTTAGGAACCAGAGTCACAGGTGGTTGTAAGTCACCATGTGGGTGTTGGGAAACAAACACAGTTTCTCTAAAAGAGTAGCAGTGTGCTTAGTCACTGAGTCATCTTTCCAGCCCATGTTGGTGGATGTATGTGAACTTCAAGGAAAATAATGGGAAAGTGATCCAGAGACAGAAAGCATACAATTGGAGGAAACATGGAAGCAGCCACCATGGGACATGACTGGACCATGATCCCATGAAGATGCTGGCATTGGTGCACGTTTCTTAGGATGATTTCTCTTAGGAGATGGAGTATGTACTGCTGTGCCAACACCCATCACTTTCACTAATTCCTAGAACAACTAATTTATTTCTCTTGTAACCTCATATCTTTGTAAAGAGTTCTCTGCACAGAGTAAGACACTCTCTGGAGCCCATGGAGAGTTAGGCTCCAGGAATAGAACTGGCATAGTAGCAGCATCGGATATAGATTCAGATGGAGCCACTGAAGTAGTGCAAACATCCACACATGGGAACAGTTCTGATACACAGAATATCATATATTAATCAGTGAATCACAGAGGGCCACAGGATTACCTGGTATCACTCCTATGTTTTATGTGGAAAATAAAATACAGACTTTCAACAACTGGCTAGATTCAGAGACCCATTACAGCACAATGAGCTCACATAATAATATATTTTAACATGTCATTTGATTGTTATTAAGTTGAAGGCTAAAGCATTTTAAAACATGTGGACAGACAGGTACAATGGACCCAAAGCTTTCGGTCTCTGCCCTTATCACCATTCCAGCAGCCCATTCAGCATCTACTTAGGAGTTTTGATGCCTGGAAACACTTTTGTTGGAAAGACACTCGAAGATATCTCTCTCAAATTTTGTTTTAGAAAATTGCAAATTGATTGCTGCTAAAGTATAAATAAATCAGTTCACTCTACCCTGAAGTGCTGTTCAGTCATAGAAAATACCCTCTTTACTGTGGTAGTGAACCCTTAATATTTTCTGTAGAGGGAAGGGTATGTTTGGATCAAGAAGAGCCAAGCATTAGCTTGGCCTGAAGTGATCAATGTCTGAAGCATGCTATGCTGAGACATTAATCAGCACAGGAGATTGACAGCCAGAGAACAAGGTTCTTCTCATTCCTGCAGCCCAGGTGATATGATCTCCTCCAGGTCCACGATAGTTTAATCACTTTATCATTTTATCAAGCAGCTCACTTCTTCTTTACTATTAACATGTTTATTCATCAAAAATTAAGAATCTTCTCTGTTCTGAGAAATTGTTGGGTGCCCAAAATGCAAGAAAGAGAAACACTTAGGTATGAATCTATGATGTCTAGAAATACCTACGAGTAACCCAGAAAATGATTCAACACACTGTTCAACTTCTGCCCATTACTCTAAGAAGAATTGCTTTTGCAAAGCATGTGGGAGTGCATAGTGAAACTAGTCCAAATGATGTTGCTGGTTAAATGAAGCCATGGCATTGAGATATTGAATTTTAGATATAAAACATTTATGTAAAATGAATGAGTGAGGTACGACATCAAGCAGGGAGTGGTGTGTATCACTATATCCTTCCACTCTGCCAGAAAGAAGAGTTACTGATACATCCCTGTTCCTTATTTAGGAAGCATCCGGGAAACAGACGTATCCCAGAAAACAGGATCAGAGTGACAGCTTTCCATTCCCCAGGGCAACCGTTGCATAGCTCTGTTACATTCTTGGAAGGCCTGTACAGGTTCTTTACACTGTTTCAAAACAAAACTAATGACTCCTAAAGAGAAACTTTCAATCAGAATTCTCCCCTAAATCAAAGATCTCCTTTGCAGCCCATGATTCTATGTGTGATAGGCTAGTGGACCTGCGTTTCTCCCCAAACTTGGGAGAAGACATTTTTGTGCAAAGTACTAGGACTGACAATGAGTTCTTCTGTAATGGAGTTGAGTTGTTCCTTAGAATTTTTATTTTCAGGGTTCTGGATAAAATATTTTTGCAAAGAACATGTTTTCTCATTCAAGGTTCAGGAAATTCAGTCAAGTAAACAAAGTAGCCACAACTTTTATCCAAAGGCACACATATCCCAGGTGTCACCCAGGCTGCTCAAAGTGGCTTCAACACATTGGTTGTGGTTATATATCGTCCTTGAAGTTCAAGCATCCCTTGGCCTCACCATTGTTCCTTAACATTGTTCCAGAAAATTCCACTTGGATTATTTCTTTGCCAAGTTTAAAATGTAATGTATTCTAATTTACAATGGAGAAAAAAAATCATCTTTATTTTAGAAAGAGGTCAAAAGTGGTCTTTCTTCATCCTGAAAGGAAACTTTTAGATATAAATAAACATAAAAATAAGTACACTCAGTGACTTCAGGGATTAAAACAACACACTTGTTTATCTTCTTACATGAAAACTTTACAAATTAGAAAAGTTATCTATGAAGACATGCTTGCTTTCCTGTTTTCATAAAATTATAGGAAATGAAAAGATAACAAATAAAATTGAATACAGATCACGATTTTTTAGCATCTCAGTTGCAAATTTTTACATTAGCCCATGCTTATATATTAATATGATTATAATATCAAACAGTTTTTGTTTCTTTGGTCCTTCCTTCCCCGCTTCTTCTTCATTGCCTTGACCCTCTGTCATCCCCCCCCCCCATTATGCAGGGACTTTTTCTGAGAAGATGAAAACAAATTTCTACTCACCCCAGATAGGGGACAAAGACCAAAGCCTGATCATACCCCAGTCTAGCTGAGTGAACAGGTGAATTCACTGGGCTTACAGATCATGGATGGGGAGTTAAGTTCCCAAATCTGGGGGACCCCAAAGCAGCTGCATAACCCAAAAGTCTCATATCTATAGGGATGCTGCATTGCTCACAGCTGCATACATGGAGTCCACACTTCGGTTCACCTCCACTCTTCTCCTGGGACTGTGTGCAGCTTACACAGCATCGCATACATCTGGGAGGAAAGTGTGGGAAGAGTGGGTGGAAGTACAGAAAATGGTCTAAAAACATTCCTTCCTCCTTCTTCTGCAAAAGGCCAGCAGGCCCTTTCCCAGGGTAACTTGTAGGTATCCATCCCTGCTCTGATAAGATAGAAATGCAGTCATTGTCAGTGGAGTAGTCCACACATTATGACTTTTAAGTAGTAAACCTTTCACTAAACCGTGCATATTCAAAGACTTCTCATTTTAAGTATATAATGTGATGATATTTCACACTGAAGGCACCCATTTAGCCAGCAATTATACTCAGAACTGGATCCGTCTCCATCTCTGAGACCTGTTTAGACACTTCAGTCTTCTGCTCAATGCTATTGCCATTCCCAGGCCTAAGTGCAAACAGTTTCCCAAATTCCATTACCACAAAATTCTTTTTGTGCCTCATCTGTATGGACATAGGAGTTTTCTTCTGTAACATAGTGCTGGTTGGATCATGGCTATGCATATGTTGTGATGAACTTGTGTGTTTCTCTGAGTATAATGTGGCCAGTAAATAAATGGAAACATCCTGGCATCCTGGCCTGAGCATATGGTCACCTATAATAGGAGTGGCAGGCCATTTCTAAAGGCAAGCTACAGGCTTTCATTTTGTGCTTGCTTAAACTAATCCTTCTTCTAATCTCACTTGTTATGAGAGATTTTCTTAAACTGAAAAGGGTCATCTGAAGGATACTTCTCTGTATATAATAAAAGATATATTTTGTTGATACTGCTATTTTTTTTAGTGAAATTTTGTTGACATGGATACTTTTGGGATCATAACTTTGGAAAACATATTCATAGGCATCAACAATTCCAGAATGGTGAGTTTTGTAATGAAAGACCAATTACTGAGAGATGGATCATACGTGTTTATTTAAAAACAGAGTTTGGGTGCTGGAGAGATGGCTTAGTGGTTGACTGCTCTTCTAGAAGACCCTGGTTCAATACCCAGCACCCACATGGTAGCTCATAAGTATCTATAACTCTAGTTCCAGGAGATCTGACACCTTTTACTGGCTTCCACAGGCTTTATAAGTAAATAGTATGTAGACCTATCTGCATGTAAAACACACGTGCATAAAACATAATAATACATTTTTAAAATTTTGAAGCAGAATATATAATTTATTCTTTTAAAGCCAAAGAGTGTGTTATAAAAAGGCCCTAGAAAGTCATGTAAAATGCATAGCTGAGTCTTTCCTTCCAAAAATGACAAACAAAGCTTACTTCCCATCCAGTTCTTTCTCCAACTCAAACCAGTTCCAGTTAACTAAATAAGATTTTTTTTTTTTGGTTCATTTTGTTTTTGGAAATGAGGTCTCTCTATGCAACCTAGACTCCCATTGGTTTGCAAAACACATGCCTCCGCCCCCACCCCACTTTATTTACAAACAGGTAGTAGTAAGAGTAATAAACCCAAATCTACACAGAAGAAGACTTATAGCATATAGTTTTCCTTCCTATTAGAAAACTCATCACAGAGATGTTAAGTTGCTCAGTCACAGGGCTTCCAAGATAGAGAACCAAAATTTGGACCACATGGGCTGCTTCATCAGGATCTTAGTCTCTTGATCGTTTGGCTAAACTGCCTGTGTACATATTAAGACAAACATAGACATTGACAACGTGGGTCCTAAGTATTAGAGCAAAGCATTGTTAGACATGTACCTCACTTTCTCTTTGTAAATGGGATTTGATGACTGAGTCTTAAACTTTTAAGAAAATTCTGTTTTTCTTATTTTCTCAGTTGTCAACACATTCTACAGAAGAAAGGATCTAATACTGGTCATCTATGGTGTTATAGTATTTTTGAGATGTAATCACTGGTTGTAATCTACACAGATGCTTTGAAGTTAAATTTCTACATCCTTAGGTCATTTTAGGCTATTAACGAAGGAATATTTTAGGACTAACATACAAAAATCTTTCAAAATTTTATTCTTGGAATTATTTTTTATATTAGGTTGATTTCATCATTACACATTAATCACCTCAAAGGCACATACATATGTTTTTATTTAATTTGACATCTCCATTCACCTGCCCATTTAATAGACTAGAAAGCTAATGTCCAGAGCCAAATGATCAACCCAAGGCATGAAGAAGCACTTTAACCCCCAGGGGAAGGTAGAAGAAATCTGGACAGTTAGTAGAAAGGTTTGTCCATGCCCTGTAGCCATCTATGTCTTCTCCCAATCCCTGAGGATTTCAAGCCTGTAGTTCTCAACCCACTTCTAAGAGGCTGTGAATGGCTAAAAGTCATTTCACAGCAGGATTGATTCCCAGCCAGGATCAACCAGCCTTTGGCCTCCTATTTGTGTAGTTTGGAAGATCCTCTCATTAGAGCTGCCTTTCTATATAAGATGTTTCCTGTTTGAATTTCCTTTTTCTTTTGAATGGATTTATTATGCTAGAGGAAGAATTTGCTTGAGCTGCTCTGAGAAGAGCAGGAAGAATAAAAGGTTATATGTCAAACACATTTATTTGTCTCTTGTCAGTTGAGAATTGGTTTTTGTAGATCGTTGTATGGAAGGTAGAAAAGCAATGATCCACATTGAGGTTATTTTAAGATGTGTAAGAGCACTCATCAAGGGGCCAGGTGTCAGGATTTTGCACATATATGATAGATATGGAAGAAATGGAGAGAAGGGAGAGTGTCGGTGAGTTCCTACAGCCATTAAGGTCAATCAACATGGAACCATCCACGCCATCATTAAACCAGAGTAAAGGGAGATTGTGTTCCTTGAAGATCACCAAAGTTTTTCCAGGGACATGGTAAGATCTGGATAATGGCAACATTGCGTAATACTCACTATTAGATATGAACATGCACTGTCTTCACAGCTGCTGTTTCTACTTTTCATTTTTCCAGTTACAGAAAGTTAATTTCTCACCTCAGATAACATATAGTGAAAGATAATTGGAATTCAAGACGGACCTTCAAGCCTTTGCTCTTTACTGGCATTTGTCTCTGTTGCCCTGGGCTGGGCAGAGGGAAACTGCTAACATTCAAAGGTGAGGAGCCTGGAGAAAACAACTTAAGCAGAGAGTGAGTGGTACGAATTTAAATGACTTCTGAGGCCAGAGCAATTAACCTTCTTCATTATGTTGTTTGTGTAGAAAGTCGGTGCTGGGAACGATAAAGCAAGAACACGGCATGGAGAGTGATTGAGATGGGAGGAACTGTGTAGCCATATACAGATGAACGAGGAGTGAGGGGCCAGAAGTGGAGAGTCAGTGACAAGCTGTTGCTAAAGAGCAAGCGAGAGGTGATCGCAACAAGGTTCATATGACCATTCTCGAGATTATTGGATCTGTAAGGGTCCAGAGACCTAGTTTATGTGAACTTCGGTATTAATGTTTGTGGTGTTTGAAATTAAAACTGAGAAGTTCTAAAGTTAATCAAATAACTTAAAAAGAAACGTTATACTAATAGGTGAGTCATAATAACACATTTACGTTTATCTCAATAGAAAGCATTTATGAGAGTAACTTTTAAATACATACAGTGAAAAAATAATACTGTTTTGTACTTTCATGGGAGTATTTAATGTCTGGTTTGATACAACCTAGCCAAATCACAAATCATCATACATGCTGTTGTCACAAAATCATAGAGAAGGGCAAGTTAGACAGTGTCTCCATTAATATTTTTGATGCCATCACACTGTAAAAGACTCTGATGGGCTCTTGGATAAAAGTTTGAGAATCAATGTATTGGAGGGTCCCTAGGAAGATGGAAAAATACAAAAGGCAACATAGAAAATCAACATCTGTATCTGGAGACTGAGCTGAGACTGTATATGACAACTACAGCAAGCTGGGGTAACCTGGGAAAACTGCAAAGCCTCTCTAGAATGGGAAAACCAGGAAACCCACATGGGAAGGTGATTGGGAAGTTGGTAATTTCCGGTTTGGGTGATGTCAATGTGATGTGACTGGAAAGCTGTCCAAATCAAACACAGCTGGCCAAGAAGTTGGTAGCAGTTTTCATTTTAAATAGAAGTAAAACTGTAAAGGTCAATCTCAAAATAAAATGAAAACTTAAATATCATAATTTCTTTTTATTCCATTATAAATAGTTTTTATTTTTACAATTTAAAGTGTGGATCACAAGAAAAACTCAACTCTCAGAGAAAAGTTTTATTTCTTTAACTGAGAGATGGGCACTTGTCGCATCAGTCTGCATCCATATTTCTTTATCTAAAATAACTAATAGTCCATTTTGAAATTAAAGTTTACGCTATATACTAACCCACACATGTGTTTATATGAAATACAAGTGAGAACAAATGACATCTTATTTATAAGTGTTAAGGATACTGATATTTCATTTGGAGAGACAAAGACGGAAAAAAAAAAAGAAATCTAAACCTTCAATCTTGCAACTTCCCTTTCCATACTTGGAAGAAAGGGTTCCTACAACACGGGCAAGATGGAGGCAGCTGTGAGTGACAAGAGAAGACAGCAGCAGTCACAAAGTAGCGGAGATTGTTTCACTGGGTGGTGGAAGCAATGGTTCAGTGAGGTTGGAAGATACCAGAGGAGCTGACAGCATTTCTGCCAGACAGCAAGTGGGAGAAACGGGAATCCTTCTAAACCCCATGACTCAAAAGAAGAAACTTCTTATGACAAACTGCTTACCTTAGACAGGAAAGGACCCTGTCACTGGGAGGCTGTCAGCCCAACTCAGCTTGGGATTGGAGATGATTTACACAGGCATAGTAGAAACAAAGAATGGACACAAATTGCGTAAGCCAATTAACTAATTAGTGTGTGTGTGTGTGTGTGTGTGTGTGTGTGTGTGTGTGTGTGTGTCTGCATCCTTGAGGAGACAAAAGAACTTTGTCAGGTGTTGACCTTCAATTCTGAGACTTTGTCACTGAGGTTACAAGCACATGTGACGACACCAAATATTGTTTTTGTTTGTTGTTGACCCTAAATGCATCCACGTGCTCACAAGGCAAGCCCTTTTCTTGCTGAGCTGTATTCCCCACCCAGGCTTTAGTTCTCAAACATCTATGGCTAAGAAGCTGTAGGTGATTTTGCCTGGTTGTGTGAGGGCTACGATTTCCCTGTCAAGCGGATGCTGCTGGTGGCCCAATATTCTAACTGCTCTTGTTATAATTGTGTGACGGAGTCACACAGTTGTCTGCAGACCTCTGCACAGCTTGGCCTCGATTTCTCAGCAGAGAAGTGACTCATGTTTCCCTTCTGCTATCTCAAAGGACTTTTTTTTTTTTTTTTTTTTTGGTTGTTTCTAGCTGCCAATTTAACTAGTCAATAAAGGAGGAGAAATAGTATGAAGTTTGTTTTTTTAAAACACCAAAAAGTAGATATATCACAGTGTCTATAATTCTTCTTTAAAGGAATGTAAACATATGTGTGTCAGGGCAGCAAAGAAGGGGTAATTATTGGAAATATAAAGTCATTAATAAAATATGAAGCAGAAGCAGATTGTCATGGTCCTGTAGCGTTTGAAATTGTGTTCCTTAAGTAAACATACTTTGACCCAGGACTCTGAGCTAGAGCTAAGCCAGGTAATTTAGTAAACAAACAAACAAATGAGACTAGAAATATATATACAGAGAAGGGCACGGCTCAAAATGAAACTAAACTTTCTCTACAAAATAATCCCATTTCTGGTGTACTTTCAAGATAAAGGGTAGGGTTGAAGTGAAGTGAGGCCCTAATGCAAGCAGAACACATTTCTACTAATAATCATTTCATAAATACATGTTCATAAACTTTCATAAGCCTCTGTGTGAGTATATGTGTGTGTGCATATGTGTGTCTAATCTGTGTGTGTGAGTGCATGTGTGTGTATGTTTGTATGTAGCCTTTGTGTGTGTATGTGTGCAGTCTGTGTGTGTGCATCTATGTGTGTGAGTGCATGTGTAAGTGTGTGTGTGTGGTCTGTGTGTGTGAGTGCATGTGTGTGTATGTGTGTGTGTGTAGCCTGTGTGTGTGTATGTGTGTAGTCTGTGTGTGTGAGTGCATGTGTGTGTATGTGTTTGTGTGTGTATGTGTGTGCCTGCAGTTGTTTTGTGACCTCAGTGACCAAGTAGGAGGTTCCCACATGCTAAGTTCCTTTTAGTACTTAATTACTAGAAATTTAAGGACCTGGAAGGCACGACACCTGGTCAGTTTCACTTGCTTCTCTTCAGATCCTCCAGGAATAATTTAGAGTGCTGGCTGAAATGCATTCCTTTTTATTTTATTTTTTTAAGTGATGGGAATCATGAAGACATGGAGGGACTGCTGTTCCCCCAACACTGCTGGGCAGAACTAAAGAACTGGGCCATCCACCTTCTTCTGTGTGTCTCCTGAAGGGACTCTGGGAGAACAACCTGGAACATTAAGTACTGGGAACAATTGGCTTTGCTTAACCATTCAGTAGTCCGTTGGCTAGGCTGGAGCCGAGAGGGCTATAGAAAGCCTTTCTGGATTATATCCAGAGTCCGTATTAAACAGCACTCTGAACATTTGCTCCCACAGTTTGGCATCAGGATTCTGAGTCTGAAATCTCACTGTTTTGATATTTGACTGGATCTTAGTCATCACACCAGTCAGTTTGTTTAAAGCAAGGGGGACTGAGTTCCAAAAGGGTAAACGAATATATCTGAATAGTGCTGTTCCTGAGATCACAAGCCCTGTTCTATTCCGAGTTGGCAGACTTCCACAGCCCTCTAGTCTCTTGAGATCCATGTACCCTCAAAATAGGACTCAGGTGTTCTAGCCAATCTTAGAACAGTCCTTGAATATTTGCTTGGCACATTGGTGTCTGGCCTCTTTTCTTCTCCTCTACAATAAGATGATGTTTTCTAAAAATGATTATGTTTTATAGGAGCGTCATCCAATTTATTGCACTTGAGAAATTTCCACATTGCTTAATGCAAGTGGTAAAAATGTTTTAGAGAATCATGAGCTGGAAGGAGTTATTTAGGCTAAGTGAGCCACATCTTGGGTTTATAGACGAAGAAACAGAAGCCTAGAAAATTTAGGGGCCACTGGATCGAAAAACAAGAGTTCTGACATCATGAAACATTCTCACAGGGCAAAATTTATGTTTACACATTGATTCATTAAACAAAAAGAGTCATGAGATTTAATTGCTTTCTCAAAGAGTGTTACTTATTAAAATGTTGGCTTATATTCTCACACTGTTATTTACTTATATGAAGGAATTTTAATAAGAACAGGAAAAAAATCATCAGCCATTAAAAACTTTTGAAGGTCATGCCCTGTGCATAACAGGAGACGACAAGATTTAACATATTTTGAACAACAACCAATAACTTTGGACACCCACATTTGTGGTGATATATTTTATATTTAATAAGATCAGCCTGGAGTATCAAAAGACAGAATCATCCACAGTCAAGCCATGAAAGTCAGAGAGTAATGACTCACACCTTTAATCCCATCACTTAGGAGACAGAGATCTTTCTAGGTTTCTATGAGTTCAAGGCCTGACTACCAAACAGTAGTAGTTCACACCTTTATTCCTAACTCTAGTATTATGATGCAGAGTTGAACCCAGAAGTGAAGCAACTAGGCAGGAGGAGGCAGAGATTCAGGCAATCTGTAGAAGCAACCAGTCAGGTAGAGGGCTCTTGAAGATATAGCATTACAATGTTCGGCCTGAGAAGTTGTCTGGGTGAGAACTAACTGTGGACTCTTTCCTCCCTCTGATATTCCAGCTTTTCCCCAATATCTGGCTCTGGGTTTTCACTACATACTAACTAGAATTTGTGCAAAATACTAGGGTTTGTAGTTTGGAGATGCACAGGATTTGCTGAGTAAGTGAACATAGAGTATTTGGCTGACTACAGAGCATAGCACTTTAGAAAATCAATAGTGATAAAACAAATTTGGAGAGTCGTCCATTTTTAAGGTGAGAACTGCCTAATCAGTCCTTGAGAAGTCACATGACCCTAATACAAAGAACATAACCAAATTCTCTGCAACATGTGAAATAGGAAATGACACCACAAGTTAGAAGAATAAGGCTTTCATGACACTCAGTTCACTGTAAATTAAAAGCCACATGTTAGCCTTTCAGGAACTATGCTCACCATATCAGGTGCATACACTGACTCCAGGAACCATCTACTCTAAAGCTGCTTATTTAGCTTGCTGGGCTCTCCCTGGCAGATCCTCTATTCCATTAAAATGAGTGGCTTTTCCAGGGGGCAAAAAGTACTTGGAATTTTCTTTGGTCATTAGGTAGCTCCAGGCCAGATAGGAACATAAAAATTTTCTTTGTGTGGGGAAGAGGAGAGCTTTGACTCAGGTTACAAAAATGGGCAAGAGGATTTATGTGCTTTTATTTTAGTGCCTTTTCCAAACATGGAAAGTTAAATGGGTACCTGGCCTCTGACTTTCAGGGGAAGATCTCATTGCAAATGTAAATTTCACTGGTCAGCTCAAAGTGTTTCTTATGCAGCAAATAACCCAGACTGAAAGGTTTAGATGCCACATGCAAATCCTACCTTCAGGTTGGAGAGGTGTTAGTGAGGAGAGATCAGAAATAGCAGGGTCTCTCTAGGACCTAAGGTTCTATCTTAGACTTCTTTCTTTTTAACTGTTTGAATTATGGCTCTCAGTTTCAGCCTTTTGATTGGAAATCAGATAAAAACAAAACAAAACAAAAAACACAGGTATTGCCATTATTCATGGTTGGTGTAGAAGACAGGAAAGGTAGAAATTAAATGGGAGTTCATGACCTTTGAATTTGAGTCAAGTTCACCAGGTAGGGGGCCTCACCGTTTGCCCATGCTCTGGTGGCGGGTTGGTAAGTTATATCACACATGAGACTTGTGGGTGAGCTTACTGTAAGGACAGAGGTAGCTTGGCTCATAACATTTGACTTTTTACAGTCAGTGATTCTTTGAGACTCACTGTTCCCAGTGGTAAAAATGGGATTACTTGATCATTTCTACACAGCTCTTAATGTCATTAGGAAGGCAAAGACAGATGTGATTTTAAGTGCAACGTCCTACCTCCTCATGACCAAGTCTCTGGTTTGGAAACAGAAATATACTGAATTATCAGATAACTTCCTCTAGTGTCTGCACAGCTCTGCAACTGCTTACCTAGAGATGAATAAATTAAGTCCATTGTCTGAAGAGAGTAAACTTCCTGCTAATTTACTCAAGGAAGGGTCTCATCCCACCTGCCTCCATACTGTATTCCCAAATTAAAGTCATTGGTTATTTTTCGATGCTCACGTTAACAATAGTCTACTGATCTCATTATTATTTTGATGCTTAAGTTGTCAGTTTGGATAGTGACAGGTGAAGGTTGTCGCTTTTCTTCCTGTTTTTCCTTCTTCCTTTCCTTCTTTCTTTCTTTATTTCTTTCTTTCTTTCTCTTTCTTTCTTCCTTCCTTCCTTTCTTTCTTTCTTTCTTTTTCTCTCTCACTCTCTATTTCTTCTGTATTTCCTTTCTTTCTTTTGTATATACAGTAGAAATGAAATATGTTTTCAAGGCGTGCTGGCAGGTACCAAAACCATTGCTGCCCATGCCCTAAGGAAGGTGGATGGACAATATGTGCAGGTATGTGTCGGGGAGAGAAGGAAGGGAGAAGAAAGATGGTGGAGAAGAAACCTCAGAGTTTATGCAGCATAATTTATGTGGGAAATATGAACCACGGGCCTGAAGATTCAGAGAAGAGTCATATGATCAAGGCCTTCATAAATCATATTCCTGATTATTCCCAAAGATGAAGGCTTTTAGCAAATCACCATATTGATGACTCTGATACTGGGCTTTCAAGGGAAGAGGCTCCAGGATGGGAGGCTCTGAGAGCAGGAGGGAATACCTGTGTCTGGGGACTCCCTGCTCTGTTCAGTTCCATTCCAGCCCTTCTTTCTTCCTTTGCCGTCTAGTCGTTTTGTTTGAGTGTTCGGTCCCCTAACCTGTGTGCCTATGTCCTGCGGCTGTTGAGTCTTTTGATATATCGGTTATACGCTTGAAGTTGCTAGTGTACTTCAGTTTCATACTTTCTATCTAATAATTTGAGAAGTATTGGTTATATATCTACTTAAAAAGTCCCCCAGATTTCTGCTGTGACCCCATCTGGACCTGGACTTTCTTCAGCTACTGGAGTTTTATTACTCTCTTGATCTCCAAACTCAGTTGGTGATCTCTCTCTTTAATTTTGGTGATTGGGAGCCTCTAAAATTCCCCCATCTCTTTTAGATTCTCCAATTTTGGTGGAGTATGTTCTAAAACTTATTCCTTTATAACATCCTGAATTTCTTCAATTCTGTTGTGATGTCCCTGTTCATTTTTGATCTTGTTAATTCTGATCCTCTCTCTTTTGGTTAATTCAGCAGACAGCATGTGAATCTTGTTTATTTTCTAAAGAGACCAATTCTTAGACTAGATTTGGTGATTCTTTAGAGTGTTCTCTTTGTTTCTAGTTTATTAATCTCTGCCATGGGTTTTATTATTATTATTATTATTTCTTGCCTTTTCTACTTGGTTCATTCTTGATTTTTCCAATTCTTTTCCCATCTTACCAGTTCCCCTGTCTTCTTACAACAAGCCTTCTATTGCACTAATTAGGTATTTAATTTTCTCCATTATTTTTATGTCTTTTAAAATTAATGTTTCTAGAGGCTTAAATAATAATATTCCATTTTACTTATGGTAATATCAAAATGAAAAAAATTAACTCAATACAATAACTGCCTTAAACACTTCTTTTTAATCTCTCTGACTTTTCTTTACTTTGACCCATAGAGGGTCTCATAAGAGACCCACAATGCCTTAGTTATCACCTCTCACTCTCTCTCTGATTATAGGGGTGTGTGTGTGTGTGTGTGTGTGTGTGTGTGTGTGTGTGTGTGTGTGTGTGTGTCATAGCACATATGTGGGGTCAGAGAATGACTGGGGATCCCTCTCTTTCCACTACGTGAATCCCAGGGTTCACTCTTAGGTTGCCATGCTCCTTTACCCACTGACCCATCTAAACAGCCATCTCTCTCTAATCTCTGACATGGTTTTAGTCTTTTCCTTTCTTGTACTGATGTCAACACCCAGGTTGTGAATGTCCTTATAGCTCTTTTACTTTTGAGACCACCACTGCATTGAAGGAGGCCTACAGAAGAGGTAAAGCTTTTTCTTCATTGTGTTACAAGAGTTCCCAATGTCAACATGGAATTAGTGATGATGTTAATTTTGACAGCTTGGTTTATGTGCTAGGTTTCTTTTCTAAAATCTTATTGTTTCTATAATATATAATATATATTTTGGAAGAAACACTTCCATGTTATGTACATATCCTGCTTCCTCTTGCACTTCTGTGCACTAAGCTTTTCTAGTTCTTTGCAAGTTTCCTACAGTGAGCTTTGGTCATGTTTTCCCTCACCCCAAACCTTCCAAGTTCTACCTCAGCTTTCCCTACACACTCGAATTTGTGTTTTCATCTTTTAATAAAAAGAAAACTGTTGTTTTCATCATTAACTCCAATTTGTGTTGACCATATGATGTTAGATCTATGTCCTTCCACTGGATCACGGTGACCTACTTGGGGCCACACTCTTATATGAAAATGACCCTCTACTCTCCCTGTAACTATAAGTTGCTAATAGAGTCTCAGACTGAGGTGGGACTTTGTGTCCACATCCCCTCTCAATGCTGGAATTTTACCTAACTCGATCTTACTCAGGTCTTGTGAATATTGTTACAACTGTCATGAGCTCCTATGTGCAGTTGGCCTGCTCTATCCGAAAATCACTGCTTCTTTGTTGTTATCCATTATCTCTGGCTCTTACAGTCTTTATTCTCCCTACCCCATAATGATCTCTGAGCTTGGGAGTGAGGGGCTGTGATATGGAGGTCCCATTCAAGACTGAGCATTTTACAGTCTCTTATTCTCTGAACCTTGATTGGCTGTAGATATTTATTGTTAATCCCCATCTACTCCAAGAGAAACTTCTCTTATGAGGGTTGAGAGATGCACTAATTTTAGGTGCATATCAATAAATAGAGGTCCATTTATCCAGAGTTATAATAGTAGATTCTCCCCTAAAGCAGATGACCTGTCTAGTCACAGGTTCTTGGTTCAGCTAATGGTGCCAGGTATAGTTTTCATCCTGTGGAACTGGGCTTAAATTCAATCAGAAAGAAGTTGGTTGTTCCCATGATGTTCATGCCGCTATTATACCACTGGGTGTGTCTTGCCAGCCCAGTCATTATTAACTTGCAGAATTCACAGCTAAGTAAAACTGATGGTTGCTTTTATCCTCCTCAGAAAGCATAGTACTTTCCAGAACTATAAAATTTATCCAGAAAGGTGGAAACTTCCAAATCTAAACCTACTTAACCTAAACATATGTCCTATGTTTCAAGCAGGCAATGTCTTCAGCAATAGAGTCTCACTGTCAAATTATGAAGGTAATCAAGAGCCTTTTGGAAAGCCTCCAATGTTTTATAGACTCTGGGACCTCACTAGCCAATAACTCAGAAAGAAAGACCTCTTTTCTGACACTAGACAATTATTTTGTTAGATTATGGAGTCCAGCAGGGGCATTGCCATTCTATTATAGAGTAACTTTAATTAAAATATAGGACATTGCACTAAACACATTTCTCAAAAGATAAAACACAATTGGTTGCAAAATTATTTTAAAATGTTCAACATTATTTGCCATAGAGATATATCCCTTGATATCCACATCAAAATGGCTAAGATACACACACACACACACACACACACACACACACACACACACACACACACACACACACACACACACCAGAAAAATGCTGATACTGAAATAGGAACACATTCACCTCTATCCACCTGACTAATCTCTGTTTGGCTTTCAGCTTTTAGGTTGTTATACCACCCTCATGGAAACCCTCCCCGATCTTATAATAAGTGTTAAATTTATCTTTAACTGTCACTGAACTGTAGACTTCTCTTTTGCAATATTGAGTCCTACCTGTAGCAAGTGCTATACACCTTGTTTAATATGTATAAAGACCTCTAGGCTATGATTCCATGAGTGCACTGACCACATTAACCACTGATATACATCAGACAGTCTATGTGTAATGTATTTTGATAATAACTTTCTGAATAAGCACTCGTTGAAACAAAACAAACCAACAAAACCTTCTAAGTGCTGACAGGGATCTGTGACCTTTAGATTTAACAAAAAATTGCAGAATGACTGAATTTCTTATATGTTCTTACTTGTCTTCTTTTTTAAATTCTTAATTTAAAGTGTATTATCCTATTATTTATGCATATGAGTATGTTGCCTCCATGCCTGTCTCAGTGCAAGGAATTAGTATGGCTGGTAAAAGTACGAGAGTGACTGTAGTGAAATCATGTAACATTGTAAACACTTGTTCCACCTACTGGTTTAATAAAAACACTGATTGGCTGAAGGCAGACAGGAAGTGTGAGCAGGCCTACCAGATGAAGAAAACTGTGAAAGTAGAAAGAACAGAGCAGAGATGCCACAGAGAAGGCAGAAGGAGCAGAGGACAACTATGCTGCTCTGAGAAAAGGTACCGAGCCTCATGGCTAAACAAGATAAGAGTCATAGGTTATTTTAAGAGCAAGAGTTAGCAAGTTATATGCCTGGGCCCCAGGTCAATCGGTGTTCAATTAATAGAAGCATCTGTGTGTTTCGATGGGACTATGGGACAGTGGGTCTGAAAGTCTGGGCCACCAGGCTAGGCTGGAAAGTCCAGGCCAGAAACCTCTGGCATACAAGTGAATGATAATGATTGACACCAAGTTATACCTTGGTGCCTTTACCTTTAAGTCTGTGGTTTTTAGTGCCAGAGACCATACAGTAACTGAGCATTTTCACACTTTACAGCAAATTGAACAGGTAATTTCTTATATACTATCAGAAGATGGAAAATTATGTATATCTAACAACATTGCATATATGAGAAAATGGTCAATTGTGTGTCAATAAGCCACCTTACATGGCTCAAAGTGAGCCCTACTTCCTCTTTCCAATAATAAGCTTGCCACAGATTTAAACTGCTGTACAATCTCTGTTTTGCAAAGTTATTTCCCGCAGGAAAGCCAGACTTTTCCATAGCTAATGATAATCATTTGTGGTAGCTAGACACACAAGGTGTTTTTCATTGGCAGGAAGACAAAATAATATGTGATTTAAACAAAGGAGGTGTCTAGTTGACAATGTTTTCACCCAGGGCTCCTTACTGTTTCAGGAAGCAGTCCTTTCTCACTCATGTGCCACTGGGTGTCACACTAGTTACTCCTTCCATTGACTCCCACTCTGAGCAGATTTATCTGAAACCCTATTGCTTCCTGCCACACAAATGCAGCCCTGTTCACTGAGTCACTCAGATCCTACTATGGAGGGGTTGAGAATAGCACTGAGAACCCCAAATTCTCTTGCCTGCTTGACTCTTGTTAATGGGGATTCAAGCTGTCTAAACTGAGGAGGTTCTTTTAACAGTTGCCTTGTCATATTAAAGGAATTTTACAGAATTCTCATCATGTTAGCACTTTTGACTTGCAATGAATGCATTGGAGCATTTGGGAGCAAAAAGAAGTGTATAATTATTGAAAGTTCACAAACAATACTCATTTGTCTCTTGCCTTGTGTTAATGAGAGGAACTGGCACCTAAAGGAGAGAAACTGGCTGAAACTGGTCTGGTTTCTCCTACCAAACTTCCCTGTGGTTCTCTACAGTGAAAGTAGAATTCTACTCCTTGGCATCATAACTTGGTGAGAAGTTCCTTGACACATTCTTCCCTTTAGTTAAATGTAAGACCTGACTTTGAAATCTTTCTGTGTTGTAGACTTCCTTTCCAAATTACAGGCACTCCTGGCAAGTGAGAATATGCAACTGTACCAGACTTGACCATAGCATGTTCCAAGGGTAATTCACTGGGATTTTATTACATGCCAAGTAGACACAAATGCCCAAAGAACAATGGAGATCCATTGAGGGAAGTAGGACCATTTTAATGGTTTGGAGAAATAGAACACAAGTAATGAACTATTGCAAGGGTATGGAATTGGTCACCCTTGTGTGAGTGGAAAGTCAGAGACGTGAGGGAGGGATGACAAGAGTTTGGAAAGTTTATGGCAGAAAGGACAGCATTCTGAAAGAAACCTGCACATAACGGGAGCTTATAAATTAGTGCTTCTCAGCCTTCTTAATGCTGACACCATTTAATACAGTTCTTCATGGTGTGGTGACACCAACCATAAATTATTTTGTTGCTACTTCATAACTATAATTTTGCTACCATTATGAATTGTAATGTTATTGTTGGATAGGCAGAATTTTGATCCACAGATTGAGAGCCCGTGTTCTAAATTACCCCTGGAGAGTTTATTGAATATGATAGGATTGAGATAAAACAGTGTTGAGCTTCTACCTTCCCTTAGAAAGGTTAAAGAGAATTTTTAGGATGACTGATGGCACAGCTACCCCTCCTGGCTGGACCACAGCCCAAAGCATGTGGGGAGATGGAAGTGTGCCTGGTCTTTGGAGGAATGAGGGACCTCATATGGATGAGGAGGATTTATGTATGTTTTTGAGTCTCCCTGCAAGGCAATACAGTGTTTTTCAAATGTAAGTTGCATACAGCTCATTCTAGAATCACCCCAGTCACTGAACATTACTTTTTGGTTGTGAGAAAAATCAGCTCCAACGCTTTCTTGGTGTCCAAAGAGGGGAGCGGTGGGCTGTTCTTCCTCTTCCGGTGGCCCTGGTACAGAGAACAGAAGTAAGAATTGTCTTCTTCCTTGTTCTCCCGCTCTCACTGAGTGATGCTTTCTTCACTATCAAGACAGGCAACACATGTGCCGCATCCCAGGTCTCCATGGTCACAGAGACTGTCAGAGGGCAACCAGAGTTTTTTTTTGTTTTTTTTAATTTTTTTGCGAGCATCCTCCTTCGTCTTGTTTCAGACACTCATGTACACACGTCTTTGATCTAACTGCTCCTGTGCCAGTGGGAAAAGAGGCCAATGAGAAAACACACTTCTAAAATAAAAGAGCAGTTGTTTGTCAGGTCACACTAGAGCCAGTGTTTGAAAGTATTTCCTCTCCTTGACCATCTAGGACCATCCAGGATATGGTCTGTACAATCAGTCACAACAGCCGCTGTCAAGAGATGATTTTGTGCATTGGGAAGGGTTTTTCACTGTGAATTTCTAAAAGGCCCCAATAACCCTCTGAGTACAGTCATGTGCCCCTCATGCTTTTTCACATGACTCAGATGAGGAAGGCAGACATCACTGACAGAAACACATTTTAGAACATCATGGATTTGTACTTATTCTCCATATTCCTGAAATAATGCCTACAAAGTCAAGCCTTACAAACAAGCATTAATCCTTTTACGGTACCAGAAATGTGTTGTTGTTGTTGTGTGGTACTAACAAGGCCCATACTATTTGGAGATAGGTTAGTCCAATCCTAACAAAGTTGAGAATTTCTGGCCATACATAATCACATATATAGTTCTATGATGCAGTAAGGAGGTAAGCACTGGGCTTAACTTGCTTTTCAGAAACTCTTTGAGCTGTTTCTGCTCCTATCAGCCTTTAGTGGAAACACTAACTACAATCTGGATGATTTATAATTCTCAGCAGGAATTTGTTTGAGAGGGAAATTGCAGCAGGTCTAGCCTCCTGCTTGAATGTGGCTTCACAAACTAGTCTATTGCCTGCCTTTAAAGAAATGTTAGCCCTTACTATGTTTTTAACAACGCCAGCATAACCATTTACCCATCTTAGCAACCAATAAGCTACAACACAGGTTCACTCTTAGGTAGTCCAAATCTCACATGAAAAAGGGATTATGGACTTGCAGCAGGCAGAGGCACATTATAGGCTCATTCTTCTCTAAGTAAGTTCTCCTCATCAGAGAAGGAATATGGGTTGAAGAAATAAATTCTGTTCTTAGAAGGTGCGTGAGATCCAAATAGCCAAAGTCCTAAGCAAAAGGGAAAAGGGGGGGAAAAAAGAAAAGAAAGGGTTAGAGTAATAAGTTTCTGTCCTGCCTTAGCCTTGAGGTCCGGACTAGCCCTCAGCCCAGCTTCTGCTTCACTCCAAGTAACCACAAAGGCTTATATTAATTACTTGCTGGTTGGCCTATGGCTCAGGCATATTGCCTGCTAACTCTTACAACTTAACCCATTTCTATTAACTTATCTTGCCACATGGCTGGTGACTTACATCTTTCTCTTTGATAGCAGCTCACAGCATTTCTGTCTGACTCCGCCCTTTTCTTCCTTTATCTATGCTCAGATTTCCCGCCTGCTTCTAAGATGCCTTGCTGTAGGCCAAAAACAGTTCCTTTATTATCCAATGGCATTCACAGCATACAGAAAGACATCCTACATCACTTCCCCTTTTCTGTCTAATCAAAAAGGAAAGTTTCAATTTCAACATAGCAAAATTACATATAACAAAACAACTATTAAGAAAGAATTACAGTTAAAATGTCTAGTCTATTTGTGTTGTGGGATTCAGGTGTCAGCTGATAAGGTCAAAAGACACTTATACAGGGCACCGGGCCCCCTGAAAGGGGCGGGGAAAAGCCCATTGAAAAGGGGGTGCGGAAACACGGGAGGCTCTCTTCCTGGTTCCTGGATGATTGGGGTAGCATTGGCGACTGTCCTCACCGTTCCAGACTCCAGTCCTTCTTCAGGTGCTACTGTAATCTGTTAACTGTACCGTGAGTTCTGATTTATATTTTAATAAATAATTATCTGGTACTGGTGCCTTCTAAGTAAACTCCGCCTACATATTTGTATTTAGTAAAACTAAAGAAAATATCCAGCCAACTACCTTATCCTTGTGAGTCCAAACTTTCATATCTAATTTACCTTTATTATAACTAAAGAAAATTATAATTATAACTATCTAATCTTCAACTCCACCAAAGACTATTGAAGGATATAATATTACCTGAGTAAGGAAGGGCATTATAAGCAACTAACAAATTCTAAAAATGACAGAGACATTTGGCTACCTGCACAGTCACCCAAAGTTCCTTTGTAATATTAGAGTATCCATCGTCAGCCCACAGGCCTAGAGTCTCTGGACAACTTTTCAATGAAGCGGGAAATTTGAAGGACTGGTCTACCCGTTCCGGCATAGTTCATTGTAGTAATATGTTTCTGGCCCAGCCTTTCCGGCCTAGCCCTTCCTTCCTTAAGATGTTTGATTATTTTATTATTTTTTTAAAGACCATGAGACTATTTTATTCTAATTAGTGAATTTGACCTATATATGAATGTAATTGCTTCATATTAACACATTTCTTTAATCCCATTTTCTCTTCCTTTTCTTATTTCTTCTTTCCTCTCTCCTTCCTGTCTTTGTCCCACCACCTTTCTCCTGTCCTTCTAATTACTTCCTGTTCATGGTTCACATTACATATATTTCCATGGTCTCTAAGTATACTTAAATTTTAAACTTATATTTTAAATTATAAATTTTTGAATTCAGCCATTCTGCTTCAGAGTCTTATGGTTTCCAGAGGCATCAACTGCTCAGTCACAAAATATGTGAGGTAAGCCCGGAAGCCCATACTCTTAAACTTAGCCATCCTGGTGAGTCTAAAGAGAGGGGAGAGGCAACAACCAACACCAAACTGAAAACACACACACACACACACACACACACACACACACACACACACACACAGGCTCCATATTCTGGTCTACAACTTCAAAGAGTTACACTTTACCAGAGGTCAGGTGGGATCTAGGGACCCCAGGTAAGACACCACCCACTGCCTGCTAACACTCCATAAAGACTGCCCAACAATGTCAGACTGAATTCCCTCTCCTTGACTCCACATAAGGCCCCACAGTCCAGTCAGCTTTACCTGAGGCCAAAGTGGAACTAGCAACCCAAGGATAGGCACAGCTCACCTCCCAATAAACCCTTTTAAGACTGCCCAACAACCCTAAACTATACACCCTCCATATCCTTGCCTACAACTTCAGAAGCAGATAAAGATTTTCCAATCAAATGGACCTAAGAAGCAGGCTAGAATAGCTATCCTATAAAATAGACTTTTGTGGGAGGTTGTGTTGTTTCATTTTAAATAATTGTCCCAACCACTGGTTTAATAAAAAGAGCTGATCAGCCAAAGGCAGGCAGGAAGTGTAGGCGGGGCTACCAGACTAAAAACTCTGAGAACAGAATGCCAGATCAGAACACCAGAGGGAATTCCAGAGAGAGGCCCGGAAGAAGCCAAGGACAACTATGATGCCTTAAGAAAAGGTACCGAGCCCCATGGCTGAACAAGAGACATGGGTTAGAATAAGAGTATAGAGCTAGCATGTGATATGCCTGGGCCTGAGGCTGATCAGCCAAAAACTATTGGAAGCTTCTGTGTGTCTCTGTGGGACTGCGGGACTGTGGGACTGCGGGTCTGTGGGTCTAGACCTTGAGGTTAGGCCCGAAAGTCTGGGCCAGAAACCTCATACTACAGACTTTCAACCAAAATTAATCAAAAGAGATAGAAAGGGCATTTCATATTAGTCAAAGGAAAAGTCCACCAAGATGATGTATCTGAATATTTATTCCCCAAATGTAAGGGTATCCACATTTGTAAAATAAACATTACTGAACCTTAAATCACGCATCAAACCCACATGATAACAGTGGGAGACTTCAACACCACACTCTCACCAATGAACAGGTCATCCAGACAGAAACTAAACAGAGAAACAATGGAGCTAACAGATGTTATGACTCAAATGAACCTAACTGATATCCACAGGACATTTCACCCAAACACAAAAGAATATACCTTTTTTCTTGGCACCTCATGGAACCTTCTTTAAAATTGACCATATCCCCAGCATTGACTCATATACCTGGCTCAAAAGATACAAAGATACAAGTCTCAAAGATACAAAACAATAGAAATAAATCCTTGATGGAGACTATGCCACTGATATCACCTTGGTGTTACTTCATTTTCTTGTAAGAATTTTTTTAATGATTTTTGCTTTTCCAAATTAAACAATTAATAGTTGAAAACTTGGTTCAACTATGTAAATGCACAATAGATTTATAGATATTTGTCTGAAATATTATTGCAACTGAGGCAAGCAAGCATAGGGAATAGTTTAGTAGCATAGGACTCTCCTTTTACTGAGTTAGACACACATTCCCTCTCTACATAACACACCTAGCAATCTGCTAGCTACTTAGAACACATATGCATAGAGCTAACCCCATAACCTTCTTTAAATGGTGGAAATGAGTCATTTCCCTTAGGAACCCAATGATAATGTATTACCATGTTTTTGTTCAAACACATTCTTAAACATAGTCTTGGAATTTCATTAATGAACTGATCAAGCTTAGAGTGGTATCAGGTGCATGCACAATAAGTTAAAATTGTGTCCAGGGTGAACTTATATTTGGGTATATACAACACTAAAACCAGATGCATTATGCAAAGTGACATGCACAGAGGAAAGAAAAGCTTACATAATCTAAGTCTGTTATTCAAAATACAAAACCACCCAAATTGTAATCATTTCTAGTAATGGATCTACCCTCTCTTGAGCCCCATGCAGGAAAGTCCAAACAATAAACTAGACCCTTGTCTTCACTCATGTAGGCCACTGTTCTTCAGCAGTGTCTTCTGATCTGATCTAGTCTTTCACTTTTCAATAGTTTCCTTACTACTTTACTATTTGTATGGACTTTTACTTTATTCTTGAATAAAAGGCCAAGAATCTAGGAACACTGGATCCAGATCCCAGCTTCTGGAAACATAACTGTTGATTGATGCTTCAAAGTTGGAGGTCCAAACACAACACTAGAAGGTCAGGGTTATTATATTTTTCTTAAAAATATGGACTATGGTTTGCTTATAATATAGAAAATAAGTCAAATTCCTTTCTACAGTTTTCTGCCTGAATACCTTAGGTGTGGCAGTCAGTTTGGCTTTATATACTTGTGATTTGTTAATGAGACATTAAAAGCAGTTTGATGAAACCTTGAAATGTCTCTTCAGAGTAGGACAAGATTTGATTGATCAACATAAAATATTCTTTTCATGGTTCCAAATGGATTCCCTATGAATCCATTAATCCTGAGCCCAGATGCTTCATAAAGCCTTCAGTGTAATGAATTGGATAGAAATATGAATCCTTCCTATGGTGTATTTTGATCCCAACTGGGAATATGACTGTGACCCGAGCAAGAATTTCCAGAAGTACTAAATGCAACTGGAAAAGCAGCAACAGATATTAGTCTCAGCCACCACAGTATCAGATTTTTATCTCTGCCAGCCTGGGACGGCCTGAAGAATCCCAGCAATCCTATGAGATACTTCTCAGGCTGGAAGCTGTGAATGTTCAGATTGACCATATCTCAGTCCTTGCTTGCACCATAAAAAAGAGAACCTGGAAAGCGTGTTGGGGAATGAGAGCCAAGATTTAAACAAAAAAAAAAAAAAAAAAAAAATCCTTAGTTTTCTTAGAAAATGTGCGACCTGGCTCTCAGTGTGGGTCACTGACAGGAGAGCCAGCCCAACCCCCAGGGTCACAGAGGAAAAGTTAAAAGATAACACACAGCTGTTCCCCCTTTCTCCTGAGGCTGGAGAGGAAATGGGTTTACACCCAAGCACAGGGATTTAGACTGATCTCGGAAAGGATTTTTGCCTCAAGGTAATGCTTTCTCAGATGGAATCTAGTGTCTTCCCATGGCCGGTTAGAGACCAATGGCTCCCCAGAGCCCCAGAAACCCCGGAATGACTCACTTCAACACCACTATTCTCTTTGATAAAAAGCCTAAGAAGGCAGTCTTTAAAAAAAAAAAAAAAAAAAAAAAAATTGCCTGGGATTGTATCAGCTTCAGTATTATCTCAGTTGGCAGCTGTGCTGTTTTGAAACAATCCCTGTAAATTTAAGTGGGGAATTTAGTCGTGACTTAATTTTTATTAATTGCTTTTGGTCAAAAAATTTAAAAATTGGTTCCAATGGGAAAAAATGAAAATTGAAAGAAATTTATTGTCCTAAAAAGACAGAAGCCAGTTCTTGATAAGGAGAAAACAGGATGTGTTAGGTTAGATTTAAGGAGCTGGTTCTTGTACCTAGATTTCTTAACCCCATCTGCCGTGCCCTATTTTACTTTACTCACTTAAAAACGAGGAAACTATTTCCCTTGTTAACATTTTACATGGGAAAAAAAAACATTTTACATGAGAAAATACATAAAAGTGAGGTGATATATGAGATGATTTGTTCTTTAGTTCTAAAAACAGAAACACAAAAATACATTTTGTGGGTGCACAAAACTGGGGGGTTGGGTGAGGATTATAGGATTTTTTTTCACAGGAGCTCTGAACTTACTGCCATTCACTGTCTCTTAACATTCACTTCTCTGTTCATCTGTCCGTAAAAGTGAGCAGGATTCATTTGCAAAAACAGGACCGATTAAAATGAAGGAACTGCTAAGAATTTCAAAGAGAGTGAAGAGGGGTGTGGGGGAAGAGGAGAGTGAGGGGGTGCCTGGGGGAGAGGAGGAGAGTGAGGGGGTGCCTGGGGGAGAGGAGGAGAGTGAAGAGGGGTGTGGGGGGAGAGGAGGAGAGTGAGGAGGAGTGGGGGGAGAGAAGGATGAAAAGGGAGGAGGGAAAAGATGTAATCTCAAAAAACTAATTAAATGCATTTATAATAAATATACTATAAGGTAAAAATGAAGGGACTGGAGAGATGGCTGAGCAACTGAGAGCACACACTGCTCTTCCAGAGGACTTGTGTTCAGCTGCTCCCAGGACATCAATGGCTCACAATCACCTGGAACTTTCGCTACAGGGGACCCAACATCTTTGACCCTTATGGGTATCTGTACTCATGTGCATATACCTATACATACACATCACACACACACACACACACACACACACACACACACACACACACACACACACACACACACACATAACCAAAAATAATAAAAAGAAATCCTTAAAAGAATATCTTTTTAGTAAACAGTGCTTTTAATAATTTTTGCTTTCGCTTCTCTTTTGCCTTTGTTTCCTTAAAGCAGTCTTAATTCCGTTAGTAACATATATTTATGGATAATTTATAGTTTGTAGCATCCATATGATGTTGTATAACATTCTCTATCACCATAGGAAATTAACTTTGCATGTTTCTTTCGCCTTCTGTCTTTCATCCTGTTAACAGTTATGAAGGAGACAGCAGGGAACCCAGGTCTGCATAAGATAAATCCTTCAATTGCCTCCAGTTTAGAGTCTCTGTCCAGCTTCCCATATAGGCTGCCTTTTACCTTCTCTGATGGTTATGGAAGGTTCTTAGAGGCTCCAAGAGGAGAAAACTCATGGGGGCCTCCTATAAATGGCAACAACATTGGGACCAGAAACGATAGTAACATAACATAGTAGCTGTCTGGGTTCCCACAGTCTCTCACTAAGAACCTTCTCTTTCTGCTCATGAAGGGATGTTACCAACACCACCATCAGCTATTTATTCCCCCCCTCCCGAAGTTTCTAAATATTGGAAAATTCAAAACTAGATTCAGAAGATCCATGAGACAGGAATAGATATGGCAAGAATGGTACAACCTCTTTGAAAGTAACAGGCAAACCGTTTTTTGTTTGTTTTTTGGAAGTGACTGGAAGTAAATCTCTCATTGAAACAGTTAGATATTTTTGCTGTTGTTATTACTTTTAAAACAAATCAGGAAATGATTGTGTGGTTGCCTGCTGGGTAATTTGTGGGGGCAAACAACTAAAAACAAAACAAAGAAAAAAGACACCCCTTCAAAACGCTGTGTAGAAATTTTGAGCATGTCCCCTGCTAGACAAGAAATCCTCAAAGGCTGGAAGGTTCATCCTCAGGAGTTTATGCTTGAAAGATGAACTAAAGCTGCATGTTCCCTGGAGGATAGCCCAGCCATTAGAAGGGCAAAAGCCTGGACTTACAGGCTGAGACTCCAAGCCTGACTGGGGCTCTTCTTCCTTGTGGGACTTGCCTCAAAATGCAATTAGTGGGTTCCTTGTAGAAATCTTTTTCATGTCTAATTACAGAGAGTGTGGGGGCTCATTGGTGTTTGTGTGTGTGCGTGGCGGGGGGCTGCCAGTAAGAAGACCCTGTGCTATTGTCTCCATTCAGCCTTGTGGACACTTAACCCCATATCCTCAGCTCCCTCTCCTCCTACCCTTCACCAAGATGCTTTCTCTGCGCTAACAAAACTGGTTGTGTGAAGGACACCAGGCTCCACGCTCATGGTTTACAGAGCCCCTGTTCCATTTTTCTGGTCTCTGTTTTTGTTTTAATCCTCGTTTCTGATGTGTATTAGAGTCTGCATTCACCGCTCACTCTGATAGTTGGGGATATTTGATCCTTCAGTATTTACCCATTATTGGCTCTGTTTATCCAAGGGAAAATTAGCTGCAAGGCTTTAGGACAGCGAGCCCTTTAATACACGGATGCACATGCTGATCTCTGACAGATGCTGATCTTTGGGAACAGCAGAAAGGGGAGATACGTCATTCACTTGGGAAGCTGTTTGTATAAACTGACTGATCCTGCAGGTGCCCGGACAGTATGGCTGTGAACAGAAGGAGAAAGGCTTACAAAAATGACTGCTGCAGGAACAATGCCCCAAATAGCTGTTTTGTTTTGTTTTTTCACATATACACACAGCCAGCTGGCATAGCTCCATAGCTCTCAGAGCAATGATGCCTTCCTGAGAAAATTAGACATCTTAAGAAATTTAATTTCAACTCTTACTGGGTTAATAAGTTCTAACTTTGTTTTACCTTCAAGTGTTTGTGTTAATTACTAGGAAATACAGTTTCTTTGACTTCATTTTTGGGTGTTTGTTTTGTTTTGTTTTCTGAGACAAGGTTCATTGGTCCTAAGCAAGCCTCCAGCTTGCTATATAACCAAAGAATGAGCTTGAACTTCTGATCCTTTGGCCCCTTCTTTCTGAGTGCTGGGATTACAAGAATTGGCCACAATGCCCACTTTAGGCAGTGGTGAAGAATCTTACCCAGGACTTCACACACACTGGGCAAACACTCTACCATCTGCTCTATCTTCCATCTCTAGGTAATCTTCTTTCTAAATCTACCAACATGAGGTCCTTTCTCCAGTCCAAATGCATATTGGATAAACTAGCTTTTTTCTGTGTAAATAGATTGTGTGCGCATCAAGGGGAGGGTGTTTGACCTTTATGTATATGTAGAAGAAAGTTCATCAGGATGATTTTGGTAAACATTTTTCTGTTTGATTTAGCATTTAAAACAGAAACCTATGGTGCTATAGGGATCTCTTCCTTCCAAGTGCAACTTTTCTGCTGCCTCAATTACATGGTAGGCAGAGATGAGACTGCCTGATCACCTCCAGAGAGTGCCAAGAGATGGGCTTCATTTCCCTAAGCTGTCCTCTTTGTCTTCATAGTGGTGTTCATGTGTCCACTGAAGGTTTGCTCCTAGTCTAGACTTGTGTGACAAGTTCAGTAAAGTAGAATCATAGTCCCCAAAGGGAAGAAACCCTTAAAGGGCAGTCATGACTTTGAAGTGTTGAGAATGTCAGGAAAACTGTTTTCATGATGTATGTATAAAAACCATGCCTTTTCATCCATCACCCATTATAAAGATATTATCAGCCTCAATTATACTAGCAACACCTGCTATTGAGACTTGGCATTCCTTTCTTGAAAACTTTTTTTAAATAAAAAACTGCATCCCCTTTGAATTAGTAGGCTTCAGGGCCTCAAAAGCAGGTTCTGACAATCTTTGGGGGAACCTTGAATGCTAAGTCGGTTGCTGTTGAGACAACTAAGTGAGCTAGTCCTTGTGAAAAGATGACACATACTACCTAACTATATGTATGGTAAAACTTTATTGCTGAGTTCCCTGGCAGCCTCTTTTCCTTCTGTCTGTACCCAAATTGAAGAAAAGTCAAGAGAGAATCCTTGAACATTCCCTTCTTTCCAATGACATGCCACTGTCACAGGTACTGGGCGTTTCTCATGTGTCAAGCTTCTCCTCTGATACTTTCTCCAGCAGTTGGCCTGGATTTTCCATCTCAGCTTTACTATTACTGCTGCCTCCATGCCTGTCAGCTGTGCTGGTAGCCAGTCTGGACATCAGACGCTATCCTAAAATCCATTGCTCATGAAATTCACAATGTAAGTGAATAAAAAGCTCTTTCTGGGTTTGAATGCAAAGAATGTGAATCAAGTTTCCTTTATCCTAGGGAAGCCAGGTATCCCTGATCAAGAAAACCATAGAGCTGCTCTGTAAAAAGCTCCTAAAAGGTACTGGGACACACACAGGGAAATTACAGTCAGGATGTCCAGATCCTAGTAAGGGAGGAAAGAAAGCAATGAGCAATTAGCTATTTAACTGGGTATCAGACTTCCGGTGCACTCAGATTTCCTAAAGGGTTAATAGGTTGCTCTCCTAGTAATTTATATGTAAAGACTGTTTAGTCATATATTGGTTAGCCATCTTGCCATGACAAAATGTCTACCATAAAGAACTAAACAAAGAAAGATTTCCCTAGGCTCAAAGACTTAGAGTTCAGTCTGTGGCTACATAGTCTTATAAGCCATGTAGAAGCTTGTGGCAGGGGAAGCTTGTGGCTGGAAGTGAATTTCTTCACCCTTTGGTATCCAGAAAGTAGAGGAAGACGTGAGAAGCTTAAGAAGAAGATATTCTCAAGAACCTGCCAATGATGACCTATTTCCATCAGCTGGACTCACTTCCCAGTATTTCTAGAACATTCCAAAGTATCATCACTATCTGAGGACCAAGCATTAACATATGAGCCTTGTCGGATGTTTTATATTAAAATTCCAAGCTCTCTAGAAAGAATATATCCAATGTACTCTATTTCTGTTCATAGAACATAGATAGGGTCTCCTGTATTACCTAAGTGTGGGACAGCTGTGCCACAGCTAGTTCAGAGATCTTTAAGTAGGCACAAACCAGCACAGTGGTTTATAGTCATCCGTCAAGGGAAAATGTCTGCTGAATGACAAAGCCAAGTTGGTGCTTATAGAGTCTAGTCCCTTATACCCAGAATTGGAACTGCTTCTCAGACTGAGGTAATGTGCTATAAGTTTCTAGGTTATAGGAAAGGCAGGCTCTGGTTTGGAGTTACACAGAACCACTTAAACTTTCAGGTTCTCCATCACCTACCAGCTCAACAAGTATGGTGAAATTATTTAACCTATATCAGCTTTCTAGGGCTACTGGAACAAGGAACCTCACAGGGTGGCCTAAACATTTATTTTCCTAACATTTGGATTCTGAAAACCATGAGGTGAAGAGAAGGATGAGGTTAGGATTGGTCCTTGATATGTCTGTCTGTCTTTGTGCTGTGTAGGCAGAGTTTTACTTAGAAGGCACCAGTCCAAGATTAATATTTATTAAAATATAAACCAACCCTCACGATACAGGTAACAGCTTAAAGCAGAGCCTGAACAGGGACTGGAGTCTGGAACTATGGACAATGGATTCCAAACCGGTCTCTCCAACAACCAGCAACCTGGCAAACAGGCTTTTGGGGGTCCCAGCAGCCCCTTATCAATGGGGTTGGCCATGCCCCTTTCAGGGGCCCGGGACCCTGGGTAAGCATCCTCGGATCTTATCAGCTGACACCTGAATCCCACCACAGTGCGGAGTATCTTTCCTCCTTGTAAGAACATTAATTCTATCAGGGTAATAAATTCAGCCCAGAATATTCTCCAAATACTCTGGCCGAAAGGGTTAAGATTTCCACCAGTAAATCAGAAGAGAGAGGAGGCAAAATTATAATCCACAAAGTTCTTTTTTTTATATAATAGGCAAAATGCAAGTATTTAGGCCATACAGTTTTTGTAAAGCTGAAATTTAATTAGCATACAAGATTAAGCACAGCACAAAATATAGTATAACTAACATTTAAGTCAATTATTCAATAACTTGGAAGGGACTATTCTGTGGTGAAACTGAGAAAAATGCTTCTAGACATCACAAATGGCATTTGAATATAAAGGGAAATATATAGTTTTTATGTAGAGTATGTTGCATGAATAAATGAAACTCAGGGATATCTCTGAGAAAGTCGGAGATATTAGAGAGAGTAAACACCACTGTCAGATCTTACCCAGCTGTCTTCCAGCTTCCTTAGCCTGGCTTCTCTTGGCTTCCTCTAGCTTCTGTCTTTCTATGCCTGCCTTAAATACTCTCTTGGTAAATTAAGGCATGGGCCCACCATTGCCTGCCTAAGAGCCTGGGATTCCTTCTGTAAACTAAGATGACCTTGAACTCAGTTTGGTTTAAGGGCGTAGGTCACCACTTCCAGGATACTCCCTGTGCTGGGATTAAAGGTGTGAATCACCACTCTCTGATCCTCCTAGACTGACTGTGGTTTAATTCCTCTTATATCTCTGAAACTTCTAGAGCTTTTATTAAATCCTCACATATCCCCTTTTGTGTCAAATTTTAAAAAATAAAGTGATAGCGAACATAAGAAAAACAATATACAATAGGTACAATAATTATATACAATATATACAAACAATAAATCAGTAATGTCCAGTCCATTAACAATTGGCAATTCAAAGAAAATGTTTCATTAATCATCCTATTTTGATAAGCCCAAAGGGTTATACCTAATTCTCTTTCTTTTTAACTTGTATTACTAACTAAAAGTTATTATTTTGATGTCTCTTAAACTTATACATTTTAACTTTAAAGTTTTTTTTTTCTAAAACTGTCACTAGAAAACTATAATTTTAACTATCTCATCCTCAACTACCTCAGGGACCCAAGAAGGAAATAATATTTAATCCTAATAACCAGGAAGTGCAAGCAACTTCCAAAAACTAAAATGATAGAGATGACACCTATCTGCCTGGGCAGTCATCCAAAGTTCCTTTATAAAGTTGGGGCATCCATTTTCAGGCCCAGAGTCTCTTTTCATTTCAGTGAAGCAGGAAATTTGCTCTGCCCATTTTGGTATAGTTCAGTCACTTCTCCTTGTGTCTTAAAGACTGAACTCTCTTTTCAAAGTTCTTTTCAACTTTCCCTTATGGTACTTGTTGGCTATCTATTGGTCTCACGCCGGTATTTAGCTTTAGATGGAGTTTACCACCTGCTTTGGGCTGCATTCCCAGGCAACCCAACTCTGGGAAGACTTAGGCCCATCACACCAGGGGCTGCTAGTGGCCTCACATCATCCATGGGCTGTATTTGAACTGAACTCAAAGAATTGCCCATTGAAGTCCTGAAAACATATATATTGTATGACGGACATATCTTAATTTCCAAATTCTGTAAAATGCAATATATCTGTCTGCCAGATTTCATTTCTACGTATGCCTTTAGGATTACTTCCTGCTGACAATGGAGTTTGGTTATAGAAAGAATAGGTGAGATACCTTTTTATAATTTCTTTGGCTTGTTGCCAAGTGATAGAGAAATCATTTTTAAATCCTTTGCTATTTACGTGATGCTTTTTATGAAATTCTGAGGCCTCTAGTACATTTTCTATCAATAATTTATCAATTTTATCATCACCTTGTGCTAAAGGACCTGGCAGACCCGAATGGGATCAAATGTGTGTTATATAGAAGGGATGATTTCTAGTCCTGATTATTTAATGTAACTGAATAAATAATGAAGTTAATTCTGATTCATCATTAATAAAAATCAGCCGTTTCAATGTATAGAACAACTCTTTCTGCATACTGAGAGTCAGTGACTATGTTAAGAGGTTCAGTAAAGTCCATTAATACCATCCCGATAGCATATAATTCTGACTTTTGAAAAGAATTATAAGGGCTTGGAGCCACTTTACATATATGTTGTGATTCATAACCTGCCTTTCCTAATTTGCCTGCATCGGAATAAAATGTAGGGGCTTGAGAAATTAGTTTATCCGGTACAATATGAAGGAGGATCCAATTGGTTTTCTTTAGAAATTCAATTCTTTTGTTTTGAGGATGTTTGTTCTTAATGTCCCCCAAAATTACTGCAGGCTCTTTGCCAAGATTCACTTTCTACCCATAATTGGTCAATTTCTTCATTAATTAAAGGTACAAAGATTTCTGCAGGGTTCATTACTATCAATTGACAAAGTCTTAATTTTCCTTTAAAAATAAGTTCAGAAATCTTTTCCACATATGTCTTTAATTTCTTACTCAGTTTGTGTGGAAGAAATATCTATTCCAATATAGCATTTTCCATTAGAATTAAAATTTCTGTAGGAGAATGCTTAGAGGGAAAGATAACTAGAATGCAATTAAGGTCTGGATCTAAATGATCCACATGTGCCTCCTCTAATTTCTTTTCCACCAAAGCCAATTCTTTCTCAGCTTCAGGTGACAATTCTTAGACTATTTAAGTCCTTGTCACCATTTAAGGTTTTGAACAAATTATCTGGTTCATCATTTTTAATTCCAATAGTGGGTCGTAAATTGGCAATGTCTCCCAGTAGTCTTTGAAAATCATTAAGTGTCTTCAATCTATCTCCTCTGATTTGTACCTTTTGGGGTCTAAATTTTGTTGGCCTATTTTATATCCTAAATAATTAATGGAATCCCCTCTTTGTATTTTTTATGGGGCAATCTGTAATCCCCAAGCAGGCAAAATTCTTCTCACTTCTTCAAAACTTTTTTCTAAGGTATCAATATTTGAATCGACTAACAAGATGTCATCCATGTAATGATAAATTATAGATTGTGAAAATTTGTTACATATTTGTTCTATTGGGTACAAAATACTAGCACAGAGTAAGGCTATTCAGCATTCCTTAAGGGAGGATCCTCCACTGGAATCTCTTTACAGGCTGAGAATTATTATAAGCAGGCACTGTAAAGGTAAGTTTTTCTTTGTTTTGTTCTTGTAAAGGTATTGTAAAAAAAACAGTCTTTTAAATCAATAGCTATAACAGGCCATTCTTTAGGTAACAGAGAAGGCAAAGAAATCCCAGATTGTAGAAAGCCCATTGGCTGGATCACCTTGTTTATCACCCTTAGGTCTGTTACCATTCTCCTCTTTCCAGATTTCTTTTTAATAACAAATACAGGAGAATTCCAAGGGCTGGCTGATTCTTCTATATGCTGAGCATTTAACTGCTCCTGTACCAGCTGCTCTAAGGCCTGCAACTTCTCTTTTGTTAGAGGTCATTGATGAACCCATATAGGCTTCTCTGTTAGCCATTTTAGAGGTAGTGCTGTGGGTGTTTTTGAAAGATCAGCAGCTATTTTGCCTTGTTTCTCTATAACCTGAATGGTCTGTGACTGTTTCTCATAATACCTTCTGATGTTTTTTTCCAGAACCATGTGCTAGTTTATGGCTTATTTCTGTATTTGGAGGAATATTAATCTGTGTGTTCCACTATTGTAGTAAATCTCTTCCCCATAAATTTATAGCAATGGCCAGCCACATATGGCTTCAATATTCCTCTCTATCCTTCTGGTCCTATACACTCAAACCATCTTGCACTCTGTTTTACCTGGGATATCGACCCAATACTCAAAAACTGAACATTTACCTCCCGAAGGGGCCAATTTGGATGCCATGACTCTGGTGAAATTATTGATACATCCACACCTGTGTCTAATAAGCCTTTAATAATAACATCATTTATTTGTACTTTTAATTTTGGCCTTTGTTCATGGATAGAAGCTTGCTAAAATATTCACTTTATAATTTTTCTTGAGTTTTTTTCCTTTTTCTGTAGATTTTCTATCATTCTGGGTAGTATGTCTTTTAAAAATAGGTTTTAATCTTTTTAATTGTTCTGGGAAGGTGTTTCCTCCACAATGGCAAGGTAAGACTGGATTGGATTTGATACGGGTCTTTTGAAAGCCCCTTTGTTGCATTTCCCAAGGGCAGAAAGTTACCTTGTCTGTTCCTTGTTGATCTGCGTTCATTAGTCCAATGTCTTCCTTTTCCACACCTTCTGCATACTCCAGAAGGGAGGTGTGTTCTCTTGGGATTATTCCTATCAAAAGCGTTATTTCTGGGAATACCTTGTTTACAATCCCTTTTTATGTGATCTTGCCTTCCACAATTGTAACATTTAACATTTTGATTTTTTCCTTATACCTCTAGAAATAAGCTCTCCTACTCAGTTATCATCACCATCATAAGACTCTAGATTAATTGTCTCATGAATCCAATCCTCCAAAGGTGCTGACCTTGCTTTTAAAGGTCCAAGTATTTTTCTACTTTGTCCACTGGCATTCTCAAAGGCCTGTGATTCAATTATTATTTGCTTGGCTTCTGAGTCTGGTACCATTCTGTTTACTGCTGCAGTTAATCTGTGCAAAAAGTCTTTAAAAGTTTCTTTGGGGCTTTGAATTACTTTAGTGAATGATTCAGTTTTATTTCCTATTTCTTCAGTCTGGTCCCAAGCATTTAAAGCTGCCATGCGACATAAATCTAGAGTATGTTCATTGTATAAAGACTGCCTGTCAATATCAGCATAATCTCCTTCTCCAAGAAGTTGGTCTTGGGGAGACTTCTGTGCCTCTGGCCCTGCTTCTTTGTTCTATTGTATAAGCCTCCTCCCTTTACCATGATTTCCATTGTATAAGCGGATCTGCCTCTAACACAGCTGTAACGATATCTAACCAATCTTTAGGGGTGACCTGGTTACAGCATGACCAGGAGTTCAACATTTGTTTTACAAATGTTGAATGTATCCCATATGTTACAATTGCTTCTTTTACTCTCTGTAATTCTAACATTTGTACTGGAGCGCAGCTAGCTTCTCTATCATCTCTATCATCATTTATTTTTTTAAAAAATGTTACTGGGCATATTAATGTTGCCTGTTTTTGTCTAATTTTAGATGACCTTGCTGAAATTGGTTCTTCATATTCCTCTGTTTGAATTTGAGCATCTTTGTATTCTCTCTCAACAGGCTTTTTAAAGACCTTTTTCTTTGGATTTATATTAATCGACTTTTTAGGTGATAAAAAAGAAATCAAACAAAAATATTCATAATAAACAGTATGGTAAACATTATGATATTTCCATCTACCTTATTTATGTTTTCCTTCACTGGTTTTAATACCAAATCATCTAGTGAAAGGTTACAGTATGACCAAGCACCCTCCATTGCTTTAAACAAATTCCCGCTTTTTTTAAAAAAAAAAATTGATTTACTCACCAAATGTTGTCTGTTGATGATTCAATTGATTGTGAAGTGGGGAAGATACCTAGTGTGATAGCAACCCAAGGAGGGGTCCAAAAAGAAAAAAGAAACAACCCACCAGAAGAAAGAGGCCACTGTCTGAAAGACTTACCCAGATGAGAGTGAAACAGAAACACATATGGCCGGTCTGCCTAAGGCTGGAGGCTAACTTGGAACAGAAAGCCTAGCCTGTCAGTAAATACTTCTCTGGCCATGTGTTGTTCTGGCCAGCAAGTGCAGTTTTTTTGTGTAGGGTGGAGAGGAATTTGTGTTCCAAAGTTGGACACCAATTGTTGCACGAAAAAATGAAACTCAGGGATAGATCTCTGAGAAAGTCGGAGATATTAGAGAGAGTAAACACCACAGTCAGATCTTACCCAGCTGTCTTCCAGCCTGGCTTCTCTTGGCTTCCTCTAGCTTCTGTCTTTCCATGTCCCCCTTACTCTCTTGGTAAATTAAGGCGTGGCCCCACCACTGCCTGCCTAAGAGCCTGGAATTCCTTCTGTAAACTAAGATGACCTTGAACTCAGTTTGGATTAAATGTCACCACTCCCCGGATATTCCCTGTGCTAGGATTAAAGATGTGAATCACCACTCTCTGATCTTCCTAGACTGACTGTGGTTAGATCCCTCTTATATCTCTGAAACTCCTGGAGCTTTCATTAAATCCCAACAAGAGTATGTAAAAGTCACAAACTTTTGGCTTCACTTACATGTAACGTTAGAATTTTTAAATAATTTTTTCTAATATTGATGTTATATCTGTGCAGAATCATAATAAACTTGTAGAAGCATTTACTACACAGAAAGTCACTTCATAGTAGGCATGTTTTTATTACTGATCTAGAGGTTTTTTCCTAGATAGTTACATTGTCACACCTTCTGCATTCTCCTTCTGTCTATTTCATGTGACCAACTTGGCTGCTTAGCCTGTGCCACAGCTCAAGGTCTATAGCAGTACTTAGAATACCCTATGTTTCTACTCCACAAATGCAAACTTTTAGAGCAAGTGAAACTCATCTCTAAGAATAAATCTATAGCTCCTCAATATAAGCACAAAAAGCAATTTCTAAATTTCAAACCTGTACTTCTTAGTACTCTTTGTACTTGGAAGTAGAGACTACAGGTAAACTTTGGGTGTCATTCCTCAGGTGCCATCCATCTTGCTTTTTGAGACTAAAAAAAAAAAAAAAAAAAAAAAAAAAAAAAAAAAAAAAAAAAAAAAAAAAAAAAAAAAAAAAAAACCTAGCTTGGAGCTCACCAAATAAGCTAGGCTGGTTAACCAGTGAGCCCTAAGAATCCACTTGTCTGGGATTACAGTATACACTACCATGGCTGGCTCTTCTTTGTGTGTTCTGGGATTAAATTTAGGTCCTCATGCTTGCAAGGCAAGCACTTTACCAAGTGAGCTATATCCCCAGTCTTAAATCTATCTGTATTATATCCAGTAAACCCCACCAATACAATTCCTACATGTTTAGTACTTATTTGTGGTTGTATTTTGCAATTCTAACCAAGATAACTGAAATTAGACTTATATAAGACAAAGCAGTTACAGAATAAGAAGACAACTTAGGATTTTTTAAGGCTTTTGAAAGAAATAAATAAACAATATTTTCTTGGTCAACATTCATAGACATGATCTTAATTGAATATGGGGCCTTTGATTAGTATCTGTCTTTCAGTTTACTGAGACAGAATTTATCAAAGAATCAGAGTCAGTCGAATAAATGGATGGTAGGATGGATAGACATATGGTAGTAGATCAGATAGATGAGAGAGAGAGGTTATTGCAGAAATTATGTCAAATGGTCATGAGAAATCCCATGAAACAGTCTATAAACTGGATCTAATTTAGTCTGAGACCAAATGCTATTAGCAGTAACAGTGAATTGATTACCTGGTGTATGGACAAGAATCTGAAGACCTCAGGACCAAAAATGTCAGTGTTTGAGGCCAGGAGGAGTTAAGCGTCCCAGTTCCATCCAGCAGAGAAAAAAACTCGCTCATTAATTTTGTTCTATTAGGACCCATCTCAAAGGGCTGATTGGATGATGCCCATCCACATTGGTGTGACAATCTTCTTTACTCATTTTACTAATTTAATTCCAGCCTTTTACAGAAACATCCCTGTGGACACAGCCCCAAACGGCTTATCAGCTATCTGAGCATCCCTTCACACACATAACTTACCCTTTCCATACACAATTGACATAACTCTCCATTGCTAGGGCCAGTGAGGCACTTAGCAGGAGTGAGGTGGTTGAGATGACCTGTGACTAACTTGAACTGCTGTGAAGTTTTCTTGGGCCTTGGCCAGATAGAGCATCTAAGAGACAATGTTGTTCACATCTAGGCTACAATGGGGTAGGATGGAGAATTTCCTGGAAGCAGTGCTGTGTGTAGGTCAGAGGCAGCCTCATTGTTGCTTAGTGAAATCAAGATCTTAGACACAGAGAACAGTGTCAGTCCTGAGAGAAGAGGCACCCAGAGGAGACAGACAAGAAGTCAATCTTCAGTGATAGTGAGGACAGAGCAAGAAAGGGAAGTTGTGTTCACAGAGAAACTGGAAGACGATACAGGCAGATGTTTAAGAGTTTACCCAGGGCTCCAAGCTTATGTTAGCAAATAAATCCCTGGATAAGAAGCAGGGGTATGGATGCTTCCAGGTTTGGAATTGTACTCTGTTTATAGATACACAGGATTGAAGCCTTAATCACCCACTGCTCAGCTGTGCAACAGAACGCTGCATGATTTTTCTGACCTCCTTTCCATGGAGCCCACCTGCTAGACTATGGGGGTGGTCGGGGACTTCTAACTCAATTCCAAGCTCACCCTCTTTCACTGTAGTGTTTTCTTGAGATGAGTCAGATCTGTCAGGTAAATATTTGGCTAAAAGAACCTTGCTAGTTTGTCTTTGGAATGTGAGAGAGAGGATCCTGCAGAAAGACTTCCCCTTTCACCAATGATGCTGAACAAAATGATTTACAAGGGCATCCAGGAATGTAGACTTTTTATTACTTTTATGTTGCTTCTTTTTCCCACAACCTCTTTCTTTGCTCACTAGGCTCTGGAATTTCTACTTTTCTTACATGATCATGGTTTAGGGTGCAAATTTTCTATATATAATAGATATTACTGCACAAGGCAGCCTATACAGATGCATGCTTTTAGGATAGATTTGGAAGTCATAAGTCTCAAAAATAAGAGGTGTGTGTGTGTGTGTGTGTGTGTGTGTGTGTGTGTGTGTGTGGAAAATTTTCCCTATCACTCCTCAGATTCTGTCCTAAGGCAGGGTCTCTCACTGACTTACTCACCAAGCAAGCTAGGTTTGCTAGCCAGCAAACCCCAAATATCTTTCTGTGTTCCTATCTCCAATGTTAAAATTAAAATTCCTGGCTTCTTTTACATGAGTTTTGGGAGTGGAGCATACATTCTTGAGATTGCAAGGCAAACAATTTACAAACTGGGCCACCACCTCAGCATAGGATAATCATTTTTTTTTCCTGTCAACTAAAAATGTCACTCCTGACTAGTTAGTTCCATAGTTATACATAAAACCAGTTTTTCTATAGGCCATGTTCCTTCTATATAGACTATATCTCCATGTTCTAAGCACTCTATACCAAGTATTTAAAATTTGTACTCACACATAATGACCCAGTTATTTATGACTGCATTAAATTTACTATAGCTGTTTAATAGCTACATATACTAAATAAATTGTAGTTTGGGTTACAAGTTTTTTTTTAATTTTTAGGTGTAAATACTTTGAATTATATATACATATTTATATATAATTTTAAAAACATAACAATAATTTAAAACAGTATCGTTATGATAGTTATAATCATAATTATTTTTGTGTATTTGTAATAATTTTAATAATATTATATATCTATATATATTACATGGTATGTATTTTACCTTTAAAAAAGTTAATTGTCACCATCAGCAGGGAAACAAACTGTAGCATAGAGGTTGAAATGGTAGCTACGATATTACATTGCCCATGTCAAAGCTAAGCTGTTTAAAAGAAAATTTTAAAGTACTGTTGCAATGGGCTTTCTTGGTCCCAGGCGGCCAGAGGCCCAGACCCTGCTGCCCCAGACCCCTTAGTTGTCTGCTGCTGCCGCTGAGGCCCCCAGAAATGACTCAGATGCTTATATTAACTCTATGCTGTTTGACTTATGGCTCAGGCACATTGCTAGCTAGCTCTTACATCTTAATCAACCCATTTCTATTAATCTGTCTGCTACGTGGCCCGTGACTCACCTGTGTTCCTTACATGTTGCTCCTTGGGCGACTTGCTCGATATGCCTAACTCTGCCCTGCTTCTCCTACCTATGCTCTGATTTCTCCTCCTACTTCTTCTATGGTGCCTGTCATGGCCCAAAACAGCTCTTTTATTTAGAGATTGATATTCGCAGCATACAGAAAGGCATTCCCACATCAAAGTACTATTAACCTGAGATATTCAAATGAGTCAAACATGGGAGGGAATTCTCTTATTGTAAAAAATATTTCCCCAAATTACTAACAAAGGAGTAGAAAAGGCAAAACAGGAGTCTAGTTTTAGGTACCAGAGACCCTCCCACAGAATGGGTGGTGAAGTGAAGTCCCTGGGAGCAGAGTGGCTTGCTTTCTGGCTTTCAGTTCTTGCTGGTAGGTGTGTTTATCTTTCTTGCTACTGTACTTCCTTCATCCTTTCTAACATGAGAAACCTGGTTTCTTTGGCTTTCCATTGTGACTACAGACCAATCGCTCTCTAGAAGTCCTTGCTTCTAGAAGTCAAGAAGGCTTGTTTCAGCACCAGGATGGGAACCTGAGGCATCCAGCCTTGGGACTGAGTACCTGCTGGGTTTCAGCTTTGAGAGTAAATGTCCATTGTTGAACTACTTAGTTCCTGTTAATTGTATGTCATTCTAGTAAATCATTTATTTACAACAATTAAACACACACACACACACACACACACACACACAGAGAGAGAGAGAGAGAGAGAGAGAGAGAGAGAGAGAGAGAGAGAGAGACCCTTCATGCCTGTAAGTTCTATTCTAGAGAACTCTACTGTTGGATTTTGTTCTGGTACATTGTAAATATTTGTCCCTCCTACTGGTTTAATAAAATGTTGATTGGCCACAAGGCAGACAGGAAGTGTGGGTGGACCTACCAGACTAAGAAAACTCAGGGAACAGGAAGAGAAGAACAGAGACACCAGCAGATTGAGAGGAAAGAAGTTGAAATGCTACTCTCAAAAAAGGTACCAAGCCTCGTGGCTAAACAAGATAGGAATCATGGGTTAGTTTAAGAGTTAACAGTTAGCAAGTTATATGTCTGAGACATAGGCTGATCAGGATGAAATTAATATAAGCTTTTGTGTGATTATTTGGGGCTAAACAGAAGTGGGGCTGTGAGAGGGTTCGAACCTTGGGGTTAGGTTGAAAAGGCTGGGCCAGAAACTTCGTATTACAGAACTCTGATGAACAGAGACACAGAATGTATTTCCCCATCATTAATCTCTGATCAGAATGTCACTTCATCTAGAATTCCTGTCCTAATGTTATGCAATGGTTCAAAGTTCTCTGTCAAGTCAACTCTATGTTTCAACTAGTGTACATGGAACATATGACTTGTTCTTCCTTAGGTGGCTACCATTTCATCTTTACATCCATTCAGAATTAAGCTTTTTCACTCCTGTTCTCACATCCTGCAGGTTATAGAAGCACTGACTGAACTTTCCTTTTAATCTATTAATTAGAATGTATACCTCCTTGTTATCCTTCATAACTTAAGAATGGTTTCTTTCTCTTTCTCTCTTATTTTGAAAAATATTTAGTTTTTTATGTCTCCTTGTGTGTTTGTGTGTGCCTGTATGAGTTTATGCACAACATTTCTGTGCAGGTTCGGGTAGAAGCCAGAGGGAGTCAGATAACCTGGAACTAGGTAGCAGGCACTTGTAGACCACCTAATGTGAATGCTGGGAATCTCACTTGGGTCTTCTCTAAGAGCTGTAATCCATTCCCCAGGTCTCTCTCTTACATACTCCCAAGGCAGGATAGACATAGGCCAGATCAACACTTATCATTGGAAGCCTTAACTCTAAATTTCTCTATCTTGTTCTTAACCCAAGTCTATAAAATACAAAAGCTTATAAAATGTAAAATATTATAAGGGGAGTTAGACATCTACCATTCTTGAAGGTTATTATTCTAAATAATCAAAGCCACAAGATTTTTAGTTTGCAAAAAACAAGAGTCATAGAGTTAATTGGCGGTCAGTTGAGATGAACTTTGGCAGGGTATTGGCTTCAGTGGGAAAGAAAGTCTTAAGTAACCTCTTTCTCTAAGACCTCTAAACTAGAGTATGTTTTTCAAGAAGGAACATAAACAATGTCTTGGTGCATTTACAACCCTCTTGTTAGTTTGTTCTCTTTGTTATCCTTGGGTCCTTAGATACTAAACTGGACTTTTGGAATGATGTTGAAGGAAGATTCAAAATCGATCCAGTACTTAGAGAGGAAACTGCTTCAGGATAATGACTTCCCAGGAAAGGAGCTTAAATAAAGGGCATGAGTCTGGGGGAAGACTGGGAGTACCCTTCATCTGAAGCACCGAAGGCTGGAGAGAGAATCCGGCCATATAGGGAAGGACCAGAGAGACTTCACTGCAGCTCAAAGGATATCGAAAGTCTTCAGAGTATTTCTCCAGGGGAGGAAGGTATTAGATTTGAAAAAGAGTAGCCTTGAAAATAATTCTAAAGGTAACAAGATGATGTAAGAATAATAAGTGCTGATAAAGAGTCCTTATTCTGAGCTAGGCATTAGTCTAGACCTAGACCCTTTCCCTTCATTCCCAAATTCATTTCCTCAGTTACCCAAGGGCTAAGTACTACATTGCTTCTTTTACTAGATTACATTCATAGTAAGCACCCGAGTTGAGACAAGAACCAAGGCAGTCAGGACAAATTGTATATTTAGTTTTGCTCCTGTAACTCCCCAAAGGCAGAGGAAAACAAACCAAAAGTGAGTAGCTTGATAACTAACAGAAACAGCAGCATGAGAAAACTAATACGCTGCAGAAATAATGCAAATAGGTACAATTGAAAGGTGCTTATGGAGGGACATGGTTTTAGGGTTTGATAAGCCCTTGGGAATCACATAGAGATTTAACCTTGAATCAGAAAAATAATGGACAAAAATTGGGTTTGTAGTGGTAGACACACTGTAAACATGAAATGGGACCCAAATGGTCACAGCAGTACATATAAAGCAGATGACAGAGAGATGTATCCTGAATTGGAAGAGGGCAGTCAGTATGTGTAAGGAAGCCTCAGATAAGCCAGATGAAATGAGAGAAAGAAAGGGAATTTCAGGTGCAGAATGAGATGTGCAGACGAAGTACCGAAGGGAAGCAAGTGAGTCCTAGGTCACGGTGGAGTTTGGGCAGGGTGCCCCAAGTAGAGCAGGGACAGGGGAAACAAAGCTAGAGGGAAACATGGGGGACTAGAGAGAACATTGGCTCTCCAGTTCATTTCATTTCTGCATCTCAGAGGTTCCAGACCTAATCAGCACCACAGACAGTTGTTCCTTTGGAAGGTTATGTTAAATTCCCTTCCTCATGGCTGAGACAATACCAAACCAACCAAACAAACAAGGCAACACCAACAACAAAACAATCCCATGTGAGGCAGGAAGTGTTTGTTTGGGCTTTTGGCTTAAGACCATCACAGCAGGGCAGGCATGGAAGAGTTCATGATGGTGGAAGTGTGTAGTGATGCCTTCTCATATCTTGGGGTCAGGAAACCGAGATCAGGCATGGCCTTCATCTCTTAAGAAGTAAGTAACATATACTCAGCACCATTTTCCAAAGGCTCCACAACCTCCCAAAACAGAGCTACCACTCCAGGAACAAGGGTTTCAACACGTGGGCCTACAGGGCCACATTTCCCATTCAAACTATAGCAAAAGGTTACAGCCAAGCTTTAAAAAAATCATGAAGTCACTAAAAACCTGAGTTCGCAAGCCAGAGAGACCAAAGGCAAATCTGTTCTCACCTGCTTCACACATTAACCCCAAACAGTGGTGGTGGTAGTTGTCACTATGACAACATTTACCTATAATGTGCTTCCTGGCCTGGAAAATCTGCCTTTGGGAGACAGACAGACAATAGGAAACACTATTTCTGCATGTACATCCTTTGTTCATGGAAGTATGGAAAAACTGTCCATGAGTTTCAATAGTAGCCCCTGTAGAGGAGCCCTCACCACCACCCCAGGTCTAGAGAAGGGTATTATCCTCTGTAAGCTGCCTTGTAGGCTAACTTTTTCCATGTTGTGCCTTTGTGTCTAAGTAATCTTTCCATTGGGCTTTTGAACCTCATGGCAGTGTACCATTCTGCCAACATCCTAGCACTTAGCATTCTAGGCATAACTGTTTAGTCTCTGGTTCCTTCCCTGAATTCTGATTTTTATAGTCTGTGCTTAGGCTATTCTGTCTGTATTAGCTTTGCTAGCACATAGTAGGTACCACTAAGGTTTCCTGCTGTTGAACTCATTGAGCAGTATGTACAAAAGAGAGGGGCCAATGCTATACACACACACACACACACACACACACACACACACACACACACACACGCACAAGCACACGCACATGCACACATGCACACATGCACACACACATGAACAGGAGTGTACATGTGTACATGCATGCATGCACATACACAGATACTTTTCAGTGTAATTATTAAGCACCCATTCCATCAGTATTCTCACTGCAGACCTACGAGATCAATTCTTACAGAATGTTGTACTTGGCTCTCTTTACAGTGGATCAGGACTGGACCCTTTTCCCATATTTCATATGATATTATTTCTTAATCATCAGTGAAAATTGTGTATGTGTGTGTGTACATGTGCACCTGCATGCACATCCTTTGTTTATGGAAGTATTGAAAAACTGTCCACGAGTTTCAATAGTAGCCCCTGTAGAGGAAAAAGAATTTCAAGTTTTGTTTCTAGAAGTCACCCTTAAAAATAAAATGGAAAGAAAAGCTAAGAAGGAGTGAATTCTCTTAAAGAAAATAAGAAGTGAAACTGTTCTCTTTAAATAAACTCTCTTTCTCTGTGTGTATGCCCTCTCTCTGTCTCTCTCTCTGTCTGTCTCTGTCTGTCTCTGTCTCTGTCTCTGTCTCTCTCTCTCTCTCTCTCTCTCTCTCTCTCTCTCTCTCTCTCTCTGACTCCTTCCCCCCTCCACATCTCCTCTCTCTTTCTGCCCCTCTAACGGGGTGGAACCTGGGCCTTTACACATGCTAACAAGCATTCTACCACAAAAGTGCATCCTCACAGATCGGGATGTCAGTCTGCAATCTGGCCATAAAGAGAAACAGATACGATGGAACAGGGTAGATTTAAGGGTGTGGCTTTTGTTTTAAGGGAAATTTAATATGACTTATAAGATATAGGAGAAAATACATACAACAAAGCCAGGAATTTGAAGAGGCATCTGAGAGAAGAGAGCTCACTGATTGGCCAGGGCCAGTAGAGCAGGAGCCAGCCAAGGGAGCTAAGAAGATGCTCAGGGTTGCAGAAAAAAGGACTCAGATCAATTGCTTCACCACCCTACTCCCCCAGCTTTTGAGTGGGAGGGTTGTGTTGTTTGTTTGTAGTAGAGTCTCTGTAGACCAGGCTGGCTTTGAATCTAAAGTATTAACTTCAGGTTAGTAATAACTTAACCTTAGCTTGCTGAGGGCTGGGATAACAAGCATGCGCCACAAGGACAGACTACTGCTTCATGTTTTAACTTAAATACTATATAATTTGTCTTTACTAAATGTTCTCTAATGCTAACCATAGACTATGTGCATTCTTATGTACAAATAAATTGTCATAGCTGTGGATCTTTTTGCCATTTTAAAAGATCAAAAATAGCCTCGTCATTTTTCTGGCAATGAAGTTAACTAAAACTTCATTGAAGGTAGCATTAGGAGAAAAAGCAGATTGCTAAATGGAATAGGTAGGGCTGTGACTCTAAATGGTAGCACCTGGTCTTGACCCATGACTGTTGGGGTCACTACATCAGTACATTGTTAAAAACGAAATCTTCTACCATCCCCACCTTCTGTCATGTGCTAGCTGTGTGAACTGTATCACAGAACTGCAATGATGAAAGGCCCCTGACAGCCCCTCCCCTCCTGTCTCAATCTTATTAGATCAAGTTTATGTTTTATTTTATCCTGCTGAATTGAAGCTGTAACAATACTTTCCTTAGAGAAATGCAAACATCTTTGCAAAATGCTACCAACCTGATTTATTCAGGAATACCAACTGAATTGCTAATGTCAGACGTGCTTATAACAACTTGACTTTGGCCGGATTGCAGAATTACTGTACTGAAAAGAATGACCATTGGCTTCCACCTCATTCTGGTTTTAACCCATAAGAATGCACTGAGTATTGAAAGAAACTGTAGGAGAATTTAGAGCTACCAAGAAGAGACAAGGAACCAGCAGCACCCCCCTCTTCCTCTAATCTATACTACCTTACATGACTTACTGTCTTACTGTTCATGGATGGATACACTAAAAACAAGAAGCACTCACTTCTATCCAGGTTGTCAGCAGGGCCTGAGGGCATGTTTATTGGATAAAGTCATATGGAAAATTTCATCTGTGCTAACAAAGGTCAAGCAAAAAGCAAGATATCAAACTACCAGTATTGAAGGCACAGCGTAACTCAGAGTAATTACAACATGTCTGCAGTTATGCACAGAGTGACAGAGATTTATAGATGGCATACATAAGAGGTGTTAGGGAGTCAGAGGCTTGTATGAGTAAGCATGATTTGAGATGTATGCACTCATTTTGGGATGAGTGCATACAGGTATGGGACTAGGAGAAAATGAACAGTGCAACAATTCAGAGAGTGGTGCATATGCCGGGGTGGGAGCTGATACCTCTTCAGCTGCTGTCTAAGCACATGGATTCGTGGCTGGTAGAGATGCAGAAGTACATGGAGGTATTAGTGGAATGTCTGGGGATCTGCCCTTTAATGGGGAAATGGAAGTGATAGCTAGACTCTCTTATTCTGTAGTTTGATGCCAGGGGCTTTCTAGTTCATGTCTTGTATTCTTATAAAAACAAAACTGATGTGTAAATCCCCTTTGTTTGTTTTCCACTTCTTGGTTTGATGACAAAGAAAGTGGCTATAGTTTTATTGGGAATAGGGTGTGCTAACCCTGGTTTATATTAAAGGCTACCAGCTTTTGACATTGCAAGAGAAGTTCTTGACAAATTCACACTTAAGAGCTGCAAAATAGAGTTACAAAACGAATAAGAATCTCAAAATGTTACGATTTTGTGTTAGGCTACTTTCACAACTGTCCTGGGACACATGTGGTCCACAGGCCACAGTTGGACATGTCTGAAACCTTCACTCACAGAAACCAAATGTCTGCAACTGGTGTTCACACTTCACCACCCTCTCTGTTCCTTCGCCTGTCTACTTGCACCTTGTCGTTCTCTTTAAATAGTTCACAGTTAACTCATTCAGCAGCCTGTGGTAGATCCAACTGTGTCGTATTATTGGTGATTTCATTGCTTATGGTTAGGGCTTTACAGTTTTTCTTGTTTTTTGGGAGTCTCTGAGTAAAGAGCCATCTTGAATGAACAGATGGCCTATCAGTTCCCAAATGGAACCAGATAACATAGTTAGCATGCTAAGCACATTAGCAATTTGAGAGTAAACTCAGGAGATTACTCAGAGTCACGGTTGTATTCTAGGATACAGCACAGATTCTAGAGCAGTCGGTGAGCTGATCCCTTCTCTCTGGATGTGATGTGGAGTTTTAGTAATCTATGTGACTATTCTGGCTACTTTTCCCCAGAACAGATAAATATTGAAAACTCAAGAGAACTTTGAGTATCATTTTGTCATTAATGCAAGCCACAGCTGACATTCCCAGAAAGTTTAAATGAGTTTCCAAATAAGGAAAGCTACTTGACTACAGATTTTATGGTACAGCATTGGAACAGTGCTGCTAAGAATAAGCTGCTTCTATCCTGTTTGGTTATCTAATGCTTTCGAAGGCTTCCCATCAAAGTGCAGAATGTCTGTTGGTGTTCTTAAACAGGGAAAGGGGACATAGAAATTGTAAGGATAGTAATGCACTTACCTATGGAATGTTTAACTCTGGTCTACTTTTCCTAAATGATTACACCTGAAAACCTGAGTGAAAAAGAGGAAAAGTAAACCAATCAAGTGTGAAGTTCTGAGTTATTTGGTGACATTGGAACTGTGGTTCTTGTTACATGAAAGGAACTAACCCTTTAGTACCCCCGCTGAGGTGGGCTTTTTCAGAGCTTACATTGTCTTAGAAAATGATCTTCTGGTTCAGAAAAACAGTTAATGTAAACCTACTCTTTTCTTTTTGAAGTTTTTATGCTAATTTATTGTAGGCCATGTCTAGATATAATGGAGAGTTAGTGAGCATGTTTCAACTCGGTTCTTATTGGTTCCTCATAGTTCATTGAAAATTATTTTATAATCATTTTCAGAACTATTACTTTTGTTCATAAAAATACGGTTAGGATTCCCTGGGAACCCAGAGGCCACACCAGCTAAAGAAGCAGGTGAGCTAGCTTGAGATCTTTACTCTCCTTCCCCCTCCTTCGAATCCAGTCTCCCAGTCTTACCTCCATCTCTGTAGCGGACCTTTTGCTGTGACCTACACCTGTCTTCATCTTCAGTGGATCAGGCAGATCTTCTCCAGCCTTCCTCTCCAAACACAGCAGACACTGTATAGAGACCCACTAGTCAAATCTGCCAGAGAAGCAAAGTATGTAACCTAGCTTTGGATCTTCCTTCTCCCTTCTCTCCCCCAACGCCCCCCTCCCCAATCTCATTCCCAGCTCTGCAGCAGACAACCTATCGTGGGCTCTCTTCACTTCCTGCTCACATTCCCAGAGAACTAGCAGATTCTGGTGTAACACTGCTATGAGATGGACTTTCTGAACTCTAAATATGCGTTATTCTCATTGGTTAATAATAAAGCTGTTTGGCCTAGTGCAAGGCAGGATAAAGTTAAGCAGGACTGAAATGAACAAGGGCTGAGTCAAGAGAGATACAAGTGAGCTGTCCCAAAAAAAAGATGCCATAGGGCCAATAACACCACAGGCCACATGGATAAATAGAAACGGGTTCATTTAAAAGTAAGAGCTAATTCATAATAACCCTGAGCTATTGCAATGCTGAGCATTCTGTAACTAATATAGGCCTCTGTGTGTTTATTTGGGACTGGGAGGTCGGAACAGAAGCACTACACTTCCCTTTACAGAAGACCTTGCTCTCCTCCCTCTGGTGGAGTGCCTCACACCCACCCCCACTTCTATCCCATTCCTAAAGCCTCAGCTCCCAATACCTAGAAATACATTTTAGCCAGGTGTTGTGGAATATTAGTTTCAGATGTGTTATATTTGTTGATGCTGTGGAACATAATGATGCAAAGATGTATCACATCCTTTTATGTTGCATTTGTTTAACTCTGTGAAGCTGTGTTACTGTGCCTCTCTAAAACAGCTTGTTGTTCTAATAATGAGCTGAGCAGCCAATAGCGAGGCAGGATAGAGAAATGGGCATGGTTGCCAGGCAGAGAGAATAAATAGGAAGATTGAAGAAAGGAGGACAGGAGGACGCCAGGGTCTAGCCACACAGCCAGCCAGGGAGTAAGATGGGAAGAGAGGTATATAGAATAGAGAAAGTAAAAGCTCAGAGGCAAAAGGTAGCTGGGATAAGTTAAGAAAAGCTGGCTTGAATCAACAAGCCAAGCCAAGGCCAGGCATATGTTTCTGTGTATTTATTTGGGAGCTGGGTGGTGGGTTCCCAAAGACCAAAGAGTATAAACCAAACAAACCCAAAATACTCCACCCAAGATCATATCAGGCAGGATCCCAGTACAATTGCATATCAGACAACACCACACAGCCACCACACCTTTTTAAGAATCAGAAAAAGCACTGAAAAAAAGGAATAAGGCACCTCCCAACAGAGACATCAGGTATCAGCACCTAAAAAGCAATTATCCCAAAGTCCAATGCCTAGCCACTCATATAAAAACACAAACAATGGTAACCAGGATGTTATTTCTCTGCTAGAGCCCAACAATTCTACTACAGGAGGCCCTGAGAAATGCTACAAAGTTGAAACTCAGGACAAAGACATTAAAATATCCTTTAGGAATATGCTAAAAGTCCTTAAAATGGGAGTAAGTAAAACACATTCAAGACTTGAAATTGGGAATTAGAATCAATAAAAGCCAAAGTGAGGGAAAAGGAAAATGTTGAAATGAAAAATTTAGACAGAAATCTCAGAGTCAAGTCTTATCAATAAAATCAAAAGAAGGAAGAAACACACATACACACATGAGAGAGAGCGCACACTAATAACAATAACACCACTACAACAAAATAATAGGAATCAATAAACACTTTATGATAATGCTCAGCGTCTCCATTTCCTAATAGACACAGACTAACAGAAAGATGTAAAAGCAGGATTCGTCCTTCTGCTGCATTGAAGAAATGCACCTTAACATCAAGGGAAGACATCACCTCAGGGTAAAAGAATAGAAAAAGTTATTACAAGCAGATGGAGCTAAGAAGTAAGTGGATGTAGCTATTCTAATATCTAACAAAATAAACTTCAGACCAAACCTAGTCAGAAAAAATATGGAAGGTTTCTACATATGCATCAAAGAAATAGTTTACCAGGAAGACATTGCAAATGTTAACATCTATGCCGCCAAATAAAGGACAACCAAGTTCATAAAAGAAACCTTACTATAGCTTAAGTTACATATTGAGCCCACACACTGGTGATAGTATTCAAATCTCATCAATAGACTTGTTATCCAGACGAAAACTAAACAAAGAAGTGCTGGAGCTGACTAGGTCATAAACTGAATGGACCTAGTAGATTTTTAAAATTTTATTTATTTTATTGTATGTTCATTGATATTTTGGCTGTATATATGTCCGTGTGAAGGGATCAGATATTAGAGTTAGCTGCCTTGTGGATGCTGGGAACTGAACCTAGATCATCTGGAAGTACAGAGTGCTCTTAAGTGCTCTTAACCACTGAGCCATATTTCCATTCCTGTAAGATTGAGCCCAGGGTCTCATAATGGTAGGCAAATAATCTACCATTGGCCTATGTCCCCAGCCCATTGATCACTTTATTTTTTTGTTTGTATTATGTGGTTTTTGAGACAGAGTTTCTCTGTTCTGGCTTTCCTAAAACTTTTTTAAAAGACAAGACAGACCTCAAACTCTCAGAGAGCTATCTGCCTGTCAAATGCTGGGATTAAAACCTAATATAGTAGAAGCTTCCTAATATTTATACATGCATATATATGTATACATTACATCTACACACACACATATATATGCATATATGAAATTGCCAAATAATGAGGGGGACAGAGCCTCTGATAGATATCTCTTGTTATGATAACGAGGGGGGCAGGGTCTCTTCTGGGTATCTCTTGTTATGAAATGAAGCTTCTAGTTCTTAGAGTGGGTTACATCTAACTGAACTGTTAGCCAAAGGGCTCCCAAGGAAACTTCCATATAATCCAGGTTACCAGTGCTACAGATTGCTCTATACAAATGGATGGCAAGGCCTTCTCGTTGAAGACAATACCTGTACAGCTCATTGGTTCTGAGGAAGACGACTTGGTGCCTACACAGGCCTTCATTCCTATGGACTAATGTTCATGGTACCGGAATGTATTCTGCATGCTACTAAAAGAGAAATATAAACACCAACTCAGCTACAAACCCTTTGCTACAAGCCCTTTGATCTACAACGGTGTCCTGCCTGCAAGATATGCTAGTACAATGGTGGCACAAGGCTCCTGGGAGTAACCAACTAATGTCTTATTTGACATAAGGCCCACTCAAGGAGATGGAACCCATGTCCAAAGCTGCTTGAGTAACCAGGATCTAGAGTAAAACCAAATACTGTTGTTCTAAACAGTAATAACAAATCATAGCAATAAAATGACTCCTCATGATATTCTGCTATACCCATGAATCAGTGTCTTGCTCAGCCATCATCAGAGAAGCTTCCTCCCGCAGCAGATGGGAACAAATGCAAAGACCCACAGCCAGAAAATATGCAGAGTGAGAATCCTTCAGATATTCATTCCTAAACAGGATGTCTCCACCAAATCCTTCTCCTCAAGATTCAGGGACCCCATGGAAGAGGAGGCAGAAGGAATGTAAGAACCAGACAGGAAGAAGGACACACCAAGAGAACAAGACCCTCTGAACTAACATACTCAATACACATATGAACTCACAGAGACTGAGACAGCATCCACAGGTCTGTAGCATGGGATCCTAGAGCTGAAAGGGGAAGTAGACATATACTCCTGTCCCTAACCCCATCTCTACTTGATAACTACTTAAACATGACACTTAGTTTTCTCCAAGGGAGTCTCTTTACGAAAACAAACTAATCTTAAGTTTAGGCTGCATGCCCAGGGGCAGATGGCCAACAAGAAATGACCTCAGTGGCATCATCGGAGGCACTTTGTCTCATAATGTCATGTCAGGATTTATTCTTCAAGAACCGACCTCAGTGGCATCATCAGAGGCACTTTGTCTCATAATGTCATGTTAGGATTTATTCTTTTTTCTTATGTTTTTTTTTAATTTTTAGATGTTTTTATCTATATTTTATATGTCCACCTCTCTTTTTCTTTAACTCATACATCCTCCGCATATATATTCAGACATATATATGGCTTCCAGTTTAGTGTGGCGTTCCTGAGTATGTAAACAAATGGGTTCTACGTCTGGATCTGTTTGTTGTGGCTTTTCCTGGGCTCTTCTGTTTCTTTGCTTTGTCCTATTTCAGTGCACTAGGTTTTGATTTATCTCATTATATTATATTAGAATTCTGTTTGTTTTCTAGTGAGAGACAGAAACGCGGTGGATCTGAACGGGAGATGGGAAGCAACTGGGAGGAGCAGAGGGGGCAAGGAAACCCTAATCAGGATATACTACCAAAAAAGAAAACTATTTTCAATAAATAAAAAATAATTAATTGGAAACTAAAGTTAGCAAAGAGGCAGAGATGAATCTCCATTATCCAGAAAGCCAGGGAGAAAGGTCAAAGGTTTAAAGAGCAAGTGCTACTGTGCACAAATGTACCACCTAGTGACTGTAATTGGTAATTGCATGTCAAAGTTTACAGTTCCGACCCCTGCAGAGGAGGCACCTACCTCATTGTCCTTAGGAGATGTTGGTGAAAGTGACTTGCCAGTGATTTCAGGTTTCTCTCTCCTTTCAGGGCATCCTCAGAGTTTTATGTTTTTATGCACTTCTGTTCTTTCCCTTCTGTTTGCTATGGTTTGAAATGTTTGAAAAATCATACAAATTGGAACTAACGAACTGCACACGTTCTCCTAAGATGTATTTCGACTTCAAAAGGTTAGTCTCTACTAATTTATCCAAGCTCTGATGAGATAGTAGAGCCTGGGCTATGTTTGGTTTTTTTAAAAAAGTCGATTATACAAAATAATTGGTCAAATAGCATTCCTCTTGACCTGATGGTCACTAGAACTACCCGAAACATTACTCAGGCATTAAAATTATAACTATAATAACGCTTTCCTATTGTTTAGAGGGATAACATTGCCAAAGCAAAACACAATGGTTAGGTTGACATCTGCCAAAACTATGTGTTAATTTTAGCAATAATATATATTTTTTCTGATCTGAAACACCACTTACTAAAAGCCAAGAAATGGCTGATGCCTTTTCTGAAGAAAAAAAAAAATAAATTTTTAGATTGCACCGGATAATCGTTTTGTTTTGTCCTGCTCTAAGTCAGATGTGGGTTCCTCATCTCCCCTTTATGTAATCCTACTCACATGGGTTTCTCTGCACTTTATGGCTCAGGACTTAGGAAGATAGTGTCCAATAGGAACACTGGGAAATGCATATACCATATCTCTGTAGGCTACTTTATAGACTGAAAACAAACTAATTATCTGATGTTACTTAATCGCATAGGAAATGCTTCCAAGGTATTTCCATGGTGTTTTTTAAAAAATAAAAATCTCATAATTTTACTTTTAGTAATATATCAAGTTTAGGGTAAAAATAGTTTTTATGTCTTTAGGAAACATTACTAGAATGATATGCTTCTCTAACTGGACTGGGCCTCTGCATCTTCTATTTCATGGTCCCAGACAGGGTGAAACATGTACAGAGCAGAACCCAGGCCTCCCACCAAGGTGCGCTGCCACCACCTCTGCCTACCTGCATATCCTCATTGGCTCCTGCAATTTTAAATTCTGTTTGGTAGCGTTAACTGTAGGGAAAGCTATTCCATTTTCTGATGTGCTAGGAAAGAGCCATGCACGTGAAGGAAGCAGGCTTGATGTGACTGTAGGCAGAAGGCAGGACTAAGATAGGGTAGATGTGTCCTCACTGCAAACAGGTGTCATGCTGCCTTGTCCTAGACTTTCTGGTCATTGTCCACAACATACATCGTAGATAATGAGATCTGACACTAACTGAAATATGTAGTTAGGATTCTGAGTCAGTCCATATTTTATGTATTATCCCTAAGATTTTCCCTATAGCTTCTTTGTTATTAATTAAATTCATTCTTTTGACAATTTAATGCATAGTGACCACTCTTACCATTGCTTTTTCTTATATTTATTATCAATTCCCCACACCTCCCTACAAATCTCTTTCTCACATTCATGCCTATTCATTTTGTTTTGTGATCAACTGAGTCTGGTCGCTGACAAGGAATTTATCAATAGCATACTCATTGTATAAAAAGCCACCCATTTGTTTTCCCTTTTCCATGCTCCAGTTTTCATTGACTCTTCTTTCTACGTCCGTCTTTTCCTTCCCTCCATTTGTGGTTTATCTACAAGCATGATGAAAGGGGCTGGACCTGAAGCTCAGTGGTACAGCCTAGTGTGCAGGAGGACCTTTTTGATTCCTACTTTGGCTAAAATAAACCAAAAGTTGATCTCAAATATGGGACAGCGATTCCAGGGGATTCTTTTCAAAGGTCTCACTGAAACAATTCAGCTTAGAATGAGACTATTGATTGATTGATTTTTAACCTCCTGGAAAGGGTGTATGGCAATCATACAGGCTGTGTTTTAGTTTCTGGGAATTTATAGAAAATTTCTGCCTAAGTCAGCTGGGCCCAGATTAGTATGACAATATACTTATTCTTCTACTTACCTCTCTACCAGGCAAGCAAGAGTGTCTTAATATGGGCTGGATGGACTCTTAGTAGTGTCTTCTCCTAAGACCTAGCTGTCTGGACAGCTTCTTTGAAACACTGAGGAATCAACCAACCATGAGCTGTTTAGAGACAGCTGGCATTTGGACCCTTAACACACAAAAGGATATATAAGCCCTGCACTAGGTAAGGCTAACCTTCGAACTCCTAGTTCTTTGAATGTCCACACTGGTTCCTTTACCTATCTCTTCACGTAAGTTTTGCAGTACTAGTTAGGGTTTCTATTTTTCTCATGAAACATCATGGCCAAGGCAACTTCAGAGAAAAGGGCATATTCAGCTTACACTTCCATATCACTGTTCATCATCAGAGGAAGTCAGGACAGGAACTCAAGCAAGCAAGAACCTGGAGGCAGGAGCTGATACAGAGGCCATGGAAGGATGCTGCTTACTGGCTTGCTCTTCATGGCTTGCTCTGTCTGCTTTCATATAGAACCCATGACCACCACACCAGGGATGGCACCTCCCACAATGAGCTGGGCTCTCCCCAGTCAATCACTATTTAAGAAAAAGCCTATAGCCAGATCTTGTGGAGACATTTTCTCAATTTAGGTTTCCTCCTTTCTGATGACTCTAGCATGTGTGTGTCAAGGTTGATTTAAAACTAGCCAGCACAGCCCTCGGCTATTTAAGTCCATTTGATGGATCATCAGTGTCTGGGTTAAACCAGTATCTCCCATTCAAGGCCAGAGTTTTGATATTTCCTTTGATGTTGAACCCTATTTAGGCAGAGTAGGAGCCTTCACAGCTTTATCCTGACCAGGAAAGAAAGATCATCTTGGCTTTATCTGTCTTTCTAAAGGATCATAAAAAAGAGGTTTTCTAGAGTGGCTAGAACACTAATTAGCAAATGGTACCCAGAAATTCTGTGGACAGCATCATGGCAGAGTACTTTTTTCACAGTAACTTAAGATAAAGTCCATGGGATGTGGGCAAGAGACTTTATATATTGATGGGGTCTTCCTCTCTGATCTAGTAGCCCAGAATTCTGGGTGATGGGCCTTCTGTTACCTACCCATAATTCATTCCACTGGTTTACTTTCTCAGAGACTTCAAAAAAGACTAGTGGGGTCTTTACTGAGAGCCGTGTCTGTGGACTGAGTAGTCAAATATCTGGACCCACGTGTGATTTAAAATTTTATAAATAAGTGTGCACTTACCAAAGCCAGGGAATGTGCAGTATGGGAAGAGGACTGTGTTGTATGAAGCTGATCATGGCAAATGTTATCTGAACTATATTGTGGGGATATTTTCAAATATAATAAAAACAGTAGAGATATCAGACGGATCTACCCACAGTCAGTCTAGGAGCATCAGACAGTGGTAACTCACACCTTTAATCTCAGCACAGGGAATATCCCGGGGGTGGTGACCTGCACCCTTAATCCAATCTGTTTGAGTTCACCTTAGTTTACAGAAGGAGTTCCAGGCTCCCAGGTGGGCAGTGGTGGTGCCGTGCCTTAACTGAGCAGAAAAGGTATTTAAGGCAGATATAGAAAGACAGAAGGAGAGAAGAAGCCAGGAGGAGCAAGGTTGAGGAAGCTGGAGGACAGCTGGGTGAGATCTGACTGTGGTGTTTCTTCTCTGATACCGCCATCTTTCCCTGAGATTTGGCCCTGAGTTTCCTTTATTCATGCAGCACTATATTAGAAGTGCCAATATTTTAATAGGAATAATGAAACCCTTTCTACATTAAGATAGGAAATATAAATGGACTTGTTAATTCCTCCTTCTGGGAAAATGCTTTTGTTTATACCAGCTATTCTCAGCTCTAAGAAATTAACTCCCCAATAGGAAAAGAACAGAGTTTCACCCTTGGATGGAAAGCTCTGTGGAGGAAGTTGCTCTGTCTGAAAGTTGCTTCTTTGTTGTAGGTTTGCAGTGACCCCTCCGCTGCTGCTGTCTCCTTTCCTCATTGCTAAACTCATGCATCCTAAAACCCGGCAGCTGTTCACCAACGATTACAGCAAGATAGAGGCTAGAAAACTCAGGCCATTAGATGCAAACTTCCTCACATTTCCTCAGATTCCAACTCCTCCAACATCCTACATCCTTCTCAGCTCACTAGGAATCTTGAGAGCTCATCATGTGTCTTGGTTCTTTGGGGCCTAAAAGTTGGCTCACACATGCTGTCCTTATTTTCAAGGACAGTCAGCTTGCTGAGGACCATCTTTGAAGTAAGTGGAGCCAGTCCACTCTTTTGTTTTTACCAGGGAACAAAAGTGCAGCCTTCCTCGTTCTAACAGCATCTGCTCTAATGCAGTGTGGAAAAGCAAACAGAGAATACTTTTGTTAAAATCAGATTAGACTAATTCTATATGAAGTGCTTTAATGAAAAATGTTTAATGGCTGAAATACTATAACTCTGGAGTTAAAGTACAGGTGCAAGATTGATATTCTACACTCCCTAGAGAGCTAACTGGTGTGTACTGTGAAAAACCAATTAGAGTTTATAGTTGCCTGGGTTGGCTAAATGTCTTTTTCATGGGAACTTTTCATTCTTATGAAATAATCATTTTGCATTCTGAATAATAAGGGCATCCTGTTTTTTTTTTTTTTTTTTAAAGAAATGGATTTATTTTACTAAGCATTCTTTGCTGTTTTTCCGAGGTCATCAACATGGCTTTTAAATGGGGCTGCAGGCCAACTCCGATTCTCACGTCACTTCATTAATTCACACAGCTGTCTCAGAACAGCACAAGAATAATATATACTGCAGACAGAGGGCCCTCAAGGGGGTGGGCTCGGCCTTCATGCTATATTTCAATCAGGAGCTCCTGCTGACATCATAAACTATGAGAAGACAGCTTAAGCTGTGTGGGGAGCAGCAGCAGTACCCCCTCCCACATGGAAATACGGCTGATTTAATTGATTCCTTTGAATTTCAGCATATACAGAGTGGGGCACTCAGTCATTTTTATTTTGAGCAAAGTCAGAACATTAAAGGCAGACACTGCAGGAGTAGATTATCAGGGAAACCCAAGCAGCATTAAAGTGTGGGGACAGATTTAATTGTGTTGATGATATATGAGCAAACCCCACAGAAGGGCCTGGGCCTCGTGGCCTTGCAAAGGCTTTAAGTTTGTTTTACTGGTAATTGTGAATGCATCCCCTCCTGGAGGTGATTATCTAAGTGAAATGTGACAAGGAGGATGTGATTGCAGTGTGAATAAGGCTGGAGAGGATCAATGTCTGTCTGTACATCCTGAGTGATAAACTCAGAATGCAGAGGACCAGATAGGCCCTCCATGCAACTTAGTAGTTTTTCCTTCTTGGTTGAATAGCAGAATTTAAAAATCAACGTAAAGCCTTCTTCTGGACTGAGCCCATGCTGGAGTTTTTGCTATCAAACCGAACTTGGAGGTTTCTTAGACAGAACCGAGGCATCTGAGAAGGTCTTGGTTCTCAATGTTTCATCAGGGATGCGTGCATAGGATAATGTTCAAAAATATATTCAATAGTTTTCCATCGCTTAAATTCAAAAATGCTTTTGGTTGCCATGGGGAGATGAACCGGGCTTCTCTGAGCATAATTTTCATTTTAAAAATAAATCTAGCCAAGGTTTTATGTCTGAATGTGGGGAAAGTTTATGAAATGTGGCATTTTAAGTGTGCTCTTCAGTAAATTTAATTGCAAGCTTACACCTGTGAGTATGTGGCTTGCAGAGATGTGGTGGGCCTTATCTCATCTGTACAGACAAACATCTTTTTGTAGAAGTCACCTAAAGCTCTGGCATGGAAACAATGACTCTTGACAGAGAATGAGACGTTCAATGTGCAAGGAAGAAAAAAGATTCAAACAGACTGAGGAGACTGGGTGTGAGTCTCCCCTAGGCCACCCTGCCACATGAGTGCTCTGACATAACAGTTTTCCCTCCGTCCCTCCCTCCCTCCCTCCCTCCCTCCCTCCCCCTCCCTCCCCCTCTCTCTCTCCCCTCTCTCTCTCACTCACTCTCTCTCTCCCCCTCTCCCTTCCTCCCTCTCTCCCTCCAATTATTTCTTAAACAAATGTCCAGACTCATGGAAGTCTTAGGGATACAGAGACTGTAATCGCAAACCCTCAAAAAGGCTCTTTCTTAGTTTGGTAGAGCTGGTGAAGTAGCTCATTCACCCCTCCGTCGGTCGCCTACCACAAAGTAGGTGGTGTCAAGACAAAGTTAGTTAGGTGTGGTGGCACAGAAAACTTTAATCCCTTCTTCTCTGTCCTCTCCAAGCTCCTGTCTTGGTCTCCCCTCCAGTCTTGGAAGGACATTAAAAGAAGTCAGTCCTCTGGAAGCTGGGGAAGAACACTCACCAGGCACTTAATCTACCTGCATTGTGATCTTGGACTTGTCTCCTCTTAGAACTGTGAGAAACTCATGTAGCACAGCCACCTGATCTGTGGTATTATAGCAACTTGAAAGCAAAGAGAGCAGGCTTATTTTCTGAATTTGTTTCAGTGAATGACTCTTTTATTGTTATTGAGTTTTCTTATTACTAGGATTTTTTTAATAGATTCTGAGTAGTCAAGCTCATTAATAGAGTAATTTTATCTCAGACATTTCCAAATTGCTGTTATTGGAGTTTTTTTTTTATCTTAAATACTTGAAATCAGAATTTAAAATTTTTTATAATATTTATACAAAAACAATAAAAAATCTTGGCAATTGTGGTGGAATTCAGGTGTTAGCTGACAAGGATTGAAGGCAGGACTCTTTCTGGGAGCCTTAACGGGGCGTGGCCAGACCCTTTGAAGGAGTTGCTGGGACACTGAACCCCTTCCTGTTTTGTTCCTGCCTTCTGGAGAGAGGAGCAGCTGCCCCAGCGAGGGACAGTTCCTATCTCCAAGAACTGTCTTAAGGTTCAATTTGTATTGTGGGTGTTAATATACTCTTTGTATGGTATGTTTCAAGTGAGTATTACTGCAATAGGCAATGGGTCCAAGTCTAAAAAATATCATCTGTGTTAGCACACTCCTTATACACATATCCTAAGGTCATTTCGTACAATATTCTTAGTGTGCCTATCATTTGATGATACTGACCAGTCTCATGAAGCCAGCTGTAGAATTTTCCACTTATGATTTTCACATTAGTATTTCTAATTTAAAATTTGGGGACATTTTAGATACTTATAGTTGGAATCACTCCACTTTTATAAATTTTACAACAGGATAGCAAACTACTGTAATGGTAATGTAAGGGAACAAAATCCCAATGATTTTTATGAAGTGGAGATGTGCTGGGACATAAAGATCTTTTATATGTCCTTCTAGTTAAGCAATCCAGTGTTTTTCCCTTGGGAAATTAAAAATGTATTAAAATGTATACTTTTCTTGTGAAAACACATGGCATTGTAACAATGATTGAAGCTCTCTTTGGGTTTTGAATGTTTTCAAATGAAAAACACATTGAGCATGGATCATGTATGCATTGAATAAACCCATATTGTGAATAGTTAACATGTCATCAATTGCAAGAATAGAAAGTCATTAAAGTCGAATTTTAAATTTATTTTACTAAAAGTATTTTTTAAAGCTCATTAGGAATAAAATTTGTAATGGTTGGGTGTTTTTTTGAGAACAAATTGGTGTTTTTTCTTTCTTACCCCAGTCATAATGACAAAGATCAGTAAAACAACCATCAGAAAATGCTGGCAGGGCAGGGGACACTTATTCTCGGTTGATGGGATTGCAAACTAGTCCAGCCATTCTGGAAACCATCGTGGAGAATCCTCAAAGAATTAAAAAGAAATCTACCGTATGACCCAGCTACACCACTCTTTGGAAAATGCATCAAAGACCTGATATACCCCACAAACTCTTCCTCAGCCATGTCCACTGTTGTTCTTGTCCCAAGGCACTAATCACTTCTAGAAAGTGGAGACACACTAAATGTCCTTCATTCATAAGTGGATAATGAAAATGTGTTACATATACGCTATCAAATACTGTTATGCTACAAAGAAAAATAAAATCATGAACTAGAAAAGACCATATTGAGTGAGGGAACCCAAACCCAGAAAGACAAATATCACAAGTTCTTCTTATCTGAGGCTTCTACCTCCAAATGTGAGAACGTAATCTGGAATAACCGCACAAACAGGACAGTAAAAGGGACCATTGCATGGGGGAAGATGGAGCAAAAGAGGAGGGGATGGCAGGGTACAAGATGTCTAAAGGAAGAAATGGAAAAAAATAGGAAAATTAAGTATGTGGAGGGATAAATACAGAAGGATGGTAAAGTAACAGTAAATACGTCTAAAAATGTATAAAGAATTCTACTATTAGCTACCTTCAAATGCCTATAATACTCAAATGTCAGTTTATAAATATACATATACAGTTTAAATGAAATTTTTCCCATCTGGGCAGACATTGCCTCCCAAGAGCCATAGACTATCTAATAAACTCTCTAAAACCTGGTATGAAAGTTCCTTTTTGAATTGTTAGTCAGGGCTGTCCAAGAGACTCAATAATTACAAGCTATGACAATTACTCTCCAGTGTTTCCCAGAGGTAGAAGGTAAATACTTATTTCTGAGACACTATGTGCTTTGGACATAGGATTCAGAAGATCTGAACATGTTCTGACCTAAAAGCCTTCTCCCTGATAACTCATTTTCATACCGGATGGTGCCATGCAAGCTTCCAAAAGAGGGACATAACCAATGCCACTACCCAGCTACAACACCTATGAATCACATCAATCAGCATGGCATAATGCTAACAGTACAGTAATGGCATGTATATCTTGGTGGTAACTAACATCCCGCCAGAAGAACTTAAGACCAATACAAGGATGAAATCATACCTGGTACTAGAAATATAGCCAATTACCCAGGGCCAATAAAGTCATGGATCTTAGAGGAGAAACCTACAATCTCTATTGAACCAGCACAAGCCACAAATGCATTCGGAATACTTGTCCTTCTACCAACACAAGTGTAGTCCCCACCTGTCATCAAGGTCACTTCTCTTTGGAACAGACAGACACCATTACAAAAACTGCGACTGATCAAAATGCAGAGTTGTAGTACCCAACCTCAGCTGATACAAAGAACCTGGACCATCAGATTTTACGTTCCCCTTTGCATGACTATGGCATAGGTAGTGGGTTGGAGTCTCAGCACTGCTGTAAGTAAAGCCCAATCTCAGTGACTAAAGTCATTATTTTTTTAAAGCAAAGGTTGATATCTGATGAGCTACCAAACATGATGATTTTTGTGCTTTTTCTATTAGGTTGTAGATGTTGATAAATCTAGAGATGGTCGATTTTTTTTTCTCATGCTCTTTCATTGTTGAAATGCTTAGATGATACCAGGCAGAGACCTTAGTTGCTGGGGCAAATATATTCATACAATACTGCAGTCGAGCTTTCTGCATAAATATCTGAAAGGCAATTAGCGCAGTCAAGAAACGGATTTCTCTATAACATATCAAAACTATCTGAATATGGGTCAGTGTTAATTGATGCATTGCAACAAATAATAGATGTACATCAAATATGAAATTATACTTGGATAACTACATATATTAAAACACTATTTTGCTTTTAAACTTTATTTTAATTTGATTAATTGCATAAGAAATTAATCAAAACTTTTACTGTCATTGGATGTGTATTTGTGGGGTTTTTTTTCCCATATATTTTTTTCTGGGACTCAAACTAAGGTCATCAAGATTGTATAGTGAGTGACTCTAGCCACTGAGCAATCTTGCCAGCCCTTAAATTGTTTTCTTTTTCAGGAACTCACAATAGTTTTGCATCTTGCCACATGGGCCTCTCACGTAATCATGAGCATCCTACATCATCAAGGTATGACTGTCCTCAGATTGTCCACACATGCTTGGTTCCATATGAATTCAAATGACAAGGGAGAGTAACCAGCTTTCCCACCCCATGGACAAAATTCTGCTGTCATTGAATAAAGAGGTTGTGAGGTTGTGTGTAGTTTCTCTTCAGTCCTATTAAGTGGCACTTGCTTCTTTCAAAGCATGACCCTAATCAATGCTGTGAAACCGAGTCACATTCTGATGCTTTTCTAAGAAGCCAGTGCTTCCTGCTTGCTTTAACATATCCATCAGGTTTCTACTGTGAGTGGAGATGTGACTGGATTTTCCTTAGTTTATTTTGCGTTTCACATGGGCAAACTTTATGTAGCCACTTCAACAAAAAATCCTCAAGTATTGTAGTAGCATAATCCAGTTTCTATCTTGAGGGACAAAGAATATTTTATAAAAGAAACATAGGGGAAGGAATGAAGCTTTTTGGGTGAAATTAGGGACAAATGAGTACTCAAATGCTTTGGTGAAATGTATATGTGGGGTATAGTAATCATCAGGCTTTGGCTTCCTCGTGCACCCTCTGACTTCCCCACCTGCAAGGTCAGCTGCTCAAGGAGCAATTCATAACATTACAGCTCATATTGTGGTTGCAGTCCCAGGATTGACATGAAACTAAATCAGTCTTGAGTGGTGTAGGCCAGCACAGCTACCTTCCTAGTTTACTGAGCCCTCCAAGACGCCTAATAAATCTCAGAAAGGTAGCATTCCACCCTGCCTGCCAGTTCTCTCCCCTCACAAAAGAACCTTGAAATGAAAACAATGAAGTCCTCTTTAAGGCTCAATTTTATGCCAGGGAGAAAAAAGCATGTATGGAAGCCACGTTCTTAAATTGCCTTTTGAACCTTGGTGTAAGCATTTTGCAAGACAATATTAAATGAACCCTCAACTTTGTGCACTTTCCAAGTTGCTGGGGTCATAGGGCATGAAAATATGGACAGAAAGTTTAGTAACTGTACCCACAAAGTTCTGTATTGTTTCTCAAGAGTAGAAGCTGAGCGTCAAATAAAATCTAGGTCATTCATAAATGTGTTTTCTACAAGCATGCATTGCTTCAAAACCAGGGATACACAAGGCTCGCTGGAGAAGGTCCTCATAATATGGCTGATTAAGAACCGGACACTCATGCCAACACTGGGTTATATCCAAAATAGCTCATGGCTTCCAGTAGTTTAAAATCTAATCTTACATTCTAAGTCAGATCTTCCCAAAATCTTAGGGCGTACAGTCAGTTATGAAGTGACTCGGTGCCTTGTGTTCACTTATATCTTATGGATATTACTATTTAATTTTTCAAAAACTTCTCTGAGTGAACTATTGCAACTCCTTGCTAGTTTGTTGTGTGGTCCAACTTGCCTAGTCATGATGCCCACTTTATCCAGTGTATGTCAAATGTCAGTTCAGATCTTGATGCATAGGAATGCTATAGACATTAAACTTTAGTAAGCGCTGGGAGTATAACATTTGGAGCAGAACATGTATTTATCACATACAAACCCCTGAGCCTAATCTCCATCAAAAACCAAAACCCACCAACAAAAACTTTAGGGGAAGTGTTAGTGGCCATTTTTTAAAAAAAAAAAAAAAAATTAGACTGAGCCTCTTCCAATCTATTGGAAGGTCTTGTGGGCAAGACTAAGAAACCTCAAAAAGAAAGAGTTCTGTCTTTGTGCTGCCTATGGACTTGAACTATCAGACCGGTGCCTCTCTGACACTCCAGCCTACAGGCAGCTCTCTGAATCTCAGATTTGCCAGATCCCTCAACTCCTTACCATCACTTCACTCTGTGTGTCTGTACATCATCTGTATCTCTCCCCATCTATACATTCTTCTGGGAAACTCTAATACAGCCCCATTCTAATCAATAACACAGAGGCTCTCTCGTGTGCAATACTGTGCCATGGCACTCAGCTCACTGATATGTAGATAGGCAGAGCATGAACTGCCCTTACCCTCTGCACCCCCACCCCTTATCAAACCGGAGCCCTCCAAGCCTGTGGCCAACAGACATGTGAGAGGCTTGCTGAGAGCTGACTTGTTTAATCCACTCATTGGTTTTGTCCGAAAGCTTCTCACAGCAGCGCGCATGAAGGAAACTGATTTACTCAGGATGAATGCGGCCACCAGTGCGCTGTTTCTCTCTGTCTAAACAGAGTCTCACACACACGTCATCCATCATACCTCCACACTGAAAGGTCCCGTTAATGCTGGCCCACAAATATTATGTGTCTCAGGCTGCCCTGTGCTATCAGCCACATTTCCTGATCTACTTTGATTAGATACATAAACAGCTTCAGTAAAACAGATCCCGAGCTTTGCTGTTAAAAATACAAGATAAGGCTTCCATAAAGATTCATCAATGGCAGAAGTGCTGTCTAAATTAGGCCTGCGCTCTCAGACACAGTCCTTCTTTCTTTTATCCACGTCGGAAGAAGGGTCAATGGGCAAACATCTGTGATATATAATCAGTGTGTCCAATCCACTACTAAAGAGGATCTTGTGGAGAAAGAAAGGTTAAAATTGAGAGATTCCCAAAGTGCTCTTGTGTTTGTGGCCCAGGACATGATTGGCGTTACTCACAGTTGCCTCATTATTGTATGTGGTAAGCAGCGTCACGCTGTCACAACTGAGAGCAGGGAAGAAGGTGGCTGATGCCTGCAAGGTGCAAAAGATAAAGCATCCCGTGTCCTCATGGATGCCCAACATAGAATGTGCCGCTCTCTTCCTCCAGGAAAGGCGCCCGAGGTGGTCAACAGTGACAGCCTGCAACTGTGCTTGCCATCGAGGATGCGAAATGCCTTCTAAAGCTACTTTGGTTTCTTAGTCTTATGCTGCTCATGCCTCTTGGATCACATACTTTTGTGGAGTGTGGTTTGTGTTGTGTGCGATGACGACATAGTAAAAGCCAAAGTGATGACAAGCTATATCAAAGGGTTCATTTGGAGAGATCAGTCCACCTTTTCAGCCTTTCAAGAGCATATATGCCCGTGAATATTTCTTTAGACTGGATGACTTTTATGTTTGTTTCACATGCTAACGGTTTCAAGTGTCCAATAAAGGAAATGAGCACCTTGGTACCTCAGAGGCCTATGAACGCCCTGTGTACCAGGGACCAAAACAGATAGCATCCTGAATTTAGCCAAACCACCCAAGTCACTCAAGTCTGAAGGAGTCCCAAGCACTTTTAGGAGACTACCTTAAGGCTTTATTTACCCAATGCAATGACAGTTTCTCTCATACCAGACTCAGAACAGAAGTACAGTGTTTGACACCCTTCTCCTGCAGAAAGGCAAACCCTTCATTTGAGATGAAAAAAATGAATCTCTGAAAGAATCCAGGGGTCAAAAGCCCCAGAGAAGAAGCTTTTCCTTCAAATTGGTTTCCTTGGCATGATATTGTCATACAGAACCTGATGAAGTACAGGTTCCTCTTAGGTTTTTAATCTTCATGGCTGGAGCTCAGGGTTTTATTTGAAGTTCACATAACAAAGTTTCCCATAGTCCCCAAGGAAAGGAATTTGACGTTGTAAATTTACACTTGAGGTCTTGAGTATAATGGTAAGTTATTTCCTGCAGCCAACCTAGTTCCCAAGTGCAAGATGCTGAGGTAAAGTGCTGAGGTATTCACCCACAGACCTGTCTGTAGTGTGCAGTCTCAAAGCAGCATGAAATGATTGTAATTTCCTGTTTATTCATGGTAAGAGTGTTGCTACCAAAGACTGCAATCAGACTTAAGCTGTTTGCATGCACAAGAGCTGACGCTCCAGGGACACTCTCTGTTTTAAACAAGCTGTGTTTATTCTAACTTCCCAGGGGTTGACCTTGCCAGTTTCCTCCATTCTGTTTGTGCTTTTTTGCTTTATTTACATAATTCATCCAACCCAGATCCTATAAATGCTGCATTGTCTCTCCTCACCTCTCTGCTTCACCCTCTCCTGCCACACTGTGCATTCGGTCCCATTTCATACCATTCACTGTCTTCTCACTACCCAGTGATAGTAATAGCTGAAATAAGCATGCAGTTGACAAGGTCTGAATTTATACACTAAGTAAGACAATTCTCTGCATTCTCAACTTTATTATATATGACTTGCGTCCCTGAATCTAAGTTTAGTCAAACTGAAATGAAATGGCAGATGCCCTAGAATTTAGCAATTTGACCAGAGGCGCTGAGCCTTGCAGTACCTTCATATGCCAACCATTAGCACAGCACCCCCACCCCCCTCTCAATGGGTCTAAAGTGTGGCCTGTATTTGTATTAAAATGCCTTTCAGAAAGTTCCTGTGAGTAATGAAGACTTTTGTCTTCAAAGCAACTTCTTCAGAATGCTCAGTTTTCATTTCTGACTAATCTTGCTATTTTTGATGCGCTCTTGAGTAATCTTTCTATTTTCAGGTGTCAGAGTGGTCAGACCTTCAGAAATGCAAAGTAGGAAGGTGGTTTAAGAAGGAACAGAGAAGAATTTGACCTGGCCTGGGGGATATGTTGGTGTGGGCAGCTACCACACATTCTGAGAGTGTCTTGCAGTCTTATGACGAGGTGTATGAGTAAGCCGGTACACAGTAGCAGAAGATAAATAGGTCAGATTGGGTGGAAATTCTAGAGAACCATTAACTGACTATCCTTTGCAGTTTTTATTTCTGTGATTTCGTTTTAACCCTTGTAGGGCATTACATACTTGCATTGAATCCTGAATACAATCCCTACTCCAGTAGTAACAACCTTGGGGCTATTGGCATCATTGCTGAATATTCTCTATTGCAGAAGACTGCCTAGTATCAGGCTTCCTAGATGCAAATAGAATTCTCTTATCCCTTTGTTCCAATCAAATGGTCTTTTCCACTGTTTATTGTCCACTAAGTATTACTGCTTTGCATGGAACAAGCAGCATAATCCCACATGGGACCAAGGGCATATGCTTCTATGGGCCACACATAGGTATTACAGAAGGGAGTCAGACATTTCCATCTTGCAAAGTTGCCTCCCAAGAAGACTTCTATCCAGTAGCGAAACAACAACAAACACAAACATAAGCCCAGATGTAGATATTGGATTAAAAAAAACAAATAAACAAACAAACAAACAAACAAAAAAACCCAATCATGAACAGAGATGCTGCTACAAGGGAACTCTTCCTCTTTATCTTCTTCCTTTGTCTTCTTAAATAGTTCTCTAGGCCAGAGTGGTTATATAACTACCTAACTGACCTTCTGATCCTCCTGCCTCCACCTCTTAAGTAGTAGGATTATAGTGACAGTGATTGAATCAAAGATCTCATGCATTCTAGACAATCTCTCTACCAATTAAGCTACATTTCTGGCCCTTGACTATTGTGTCTTCTGACTCCTTCATTCTGTATTCCACCATAATGAGACAAATTACTGCTCACTCTTTTCTCTTTTTCTTTAAAAGCACAAAGTTGTTATTTTGCTGTTTTCAAAGGCCTCATTTATAGGTTGAACTATACTCACAGGAAGATGACCTAAGTTTGGAGAATTCCGGATAGAATGTGTCATTTAAAAATAAGAGGAAGCTTGGCACGGCATACAAAATTCTCAAAGAATTGGAAAAATATTTTTTAAATGAGGAAAATTTTGGCTATCTGGAGCTAGCTATTTTCCTAAGACTTCCTATATGAAATTGACCCTCTTTGTTAACTAACGTATCTTTATTAGTTGGTTTTCTCTTGCTTGAGAATAGGGTTATTTTGTTCTGTAGCTTCAGAGACTCCAGCCCATGCACTGTAGCAGGAAGAATATTTGAGGTATGATTGACAGAGAAGGCTTGTCACCCGATGGAGGTCAGGACATGGTGTAGGGGGAGCTTGGGGCCTAGAATTCCATTTAAGAGCATATCTGCCATGAGCCAACTTCCTCCCACTAGACCTGACATTTTGTAGGTTTTATCATCTCCTATTAGAACCACAGGATAGAACCAAACTTCTATCATTTGACCTTTTAGTGATATTTAGAACTCAAACTAGAGCAATAGATATTTACTAGAAAAAAAAAAACCCACTAGAAATGGTCTTAAATTGGGTATATATATATATATATATATATATTTGTTATCAATATATATTTGTTATCAATATATATGTTATCATAGCTATATTTGAGTTTCTAGAAGATTGTGAGTCTGGTCTCGAATAGCCTTGAAGACACAGACTAAGACAATAGACAAAACATTGGAAAACAGCAAGAATGGATCAGGTAACTTTTTTTTTTTCTGTATTCAGAATAAAAACATTCCACATGCATCTGTGATGCTGATGTCAATGACACTCAACATCCATTTTCAAATAATTATTATCAATCACTGCCATCTAGTGTTAACCAGATGAATGAATTATTCTATATTATTTCAATTTTGCCAATCTATTTATGTAAATCTGAATTAAAATGGAATATATGAATCATCTCTCTGGAATGCTGAGTGTTGTGTTGTGATGTTTGCACCTTGAAAATACATGTTTTATGCCAAACTAGGCACAATTCGTAGCTGAGGGTCTTTTTTGTGTCTCATGGGCTGTTGTCACCAGTACCAGCTTTGTTCATAACCTTTATTTTCAGTGACCATGGTCTTGTAGGACCATATGCATGAGCTGTGAACAGAAAATTTATAATTCATGAATTAAAGAAATAATTAAGCAAAGTATTTCTCTTTTTGTAAAGGAGACTAAGTCATGGGGAAAGTTCTGAGTGTGAAAATGCAAAAATCTGAGTTTAGCTCTCTAGAAGCCACATGAGGCCACAGTAGAGTGCATGTAGAGTCCCAATGTGTCTATAAGATGCCAGGCAGAAATGAAGCTACTGACCAAAGATATTGGCATACAGAGCTCACCAGAATAAGAAGAGACCCTGTCTCAAACAGGACTGATACCTGAGATTGTTCTCTGACATCCACATGTACCACACACGCATGCACACACACACACACACACACACACACACACACACACACACACATACACACACACACACACACACCATGGAAGAGGGAGACAGAGAGAATTTTAAAAAGCTATTTGAGCTCCAAGGGAGCTTAGAGAGAGCTTACCCAATATTATCTTTCTTAACTATAATAAGCTGTTTACCTCAAATCAATAAGAAATAAACATTGTTCCAAATCTTTTTAGTTATTGAATTGTTCATATTCTATTACAGTTTTCCTAGTGAACTTATTGTACAAGCTTAGTAGCATAATACTATATCAAAAATAGCCAGAAATTGACAAAATAAAAAAAATTACTTATGATAATTAATATAAGTAATCTGCTCTTGTAAAACAGTATGCTGAGCTTTATCTGACTTCAATTTGAGCAACTGTATATTAACTTCACAGACATGAAACTAAGACTAATTGCATTATTTAAAAGATAAAAGGCAATTATCACTATACTTCTAGATCGTTGAAGTGTTGAAGATTGAGTCCACTTTCACTTTTTGGATATAGGAGAAGAAAACAAATCCATTGCCTGGCAGTTTTCTATTGTTAACAGAGTTATTGGATAAGGAACAGCTCTTGTTCTGTTCAGTTAATCTACTCACACTTTTTCCACATCTTAGCTTCTTGGAAAGCAGTCTTATGCTTCCTAAAGATAACATTTCCACGAGTGCTCCCTCTCTCTAAAACTCATGCTGAAATTTCATTTCCTTTGTAACAACATAAAGTGGTACAACCTGAAAGGGGAGATTAGGCCATGGGGAAGGGGGCTGGGAGGACTCAGCTCTTCCAAGTAGGATAACTGCTGGTGTAGGATACACTGGGAACCTTCTTGCTCTCCCCCCCCCCCCCCACTGTGTTGGGACGTAGTAAGTAGAACCTTATCAAATGCTGGCGTTTTGGCACTGAACTTCCAATTCTGTTTATTAGGAAGTTTCCTGTCCCTGGTGTTAGCACAGCAGCATAGAATGGATGAAGGCATCCACTATATGTTCCTATATTAGGTGTCTACAGAGAAACATGCCCAAGAGGACATGCATAGGTCGATAGAACAAGTCAAAACATGTATAGCATGAAATATTGGCTCCGATGACTATGGAGTCTAAAATGCTCCCAGATCTTCTACCCATGAGAGGCCTGTCAGAACTAGGGAAGTGGCTCCACTCAAGACTCAACGACCTGAGAACAAGAACTGATGATGTATGCTGTGGTTTGAGTTTGATCCCTAAGTGCTGGAGACATTTGAGGGCAAGAGAGGTAAATGTTCCACCTCAAGCAGAGCTGTGACTCACCCTTCTGTTCTAGTCAGGCCTTCGATAGACTACATCATAGATGCCCATTCACCATGAAATGGTGATCTTTACAAGTCACTGAAATGCTGATCTGGTCTGGAAGCACCTGTTTTGGAGTTTTGCTTATTATAAGGAAGAGTTTCTGGCTCTGGCCCGGCCTACCTCCAAGAACTAGACCAGCAGTCTCAAATAATCACACAAAGGCTGATATTAATTACAAACTGTTAGGCTTATGACTCAAACTCAGTAGCTGCTAGCTCTTTCAGCTTAACCCATTTCTATTCATTTATATCTTTCCACACGGCTTGTGGCTTACCTGTATTTTTACATCATGTTTTCCTCAGTGACAGCTCACAGCATCTCTGTCTCACTCCACCCCCTTTCCCCTGTGGTGATATATTTTATATCTAATAAAATCAGCCAGGATTATCAGAAGACAGAATCACTCACAGTCAAGCACCAAAGGTCAGAAAGTCGTAACTGCTGCCTTTCATCTCAGCACAGGAATGACAGTTGGTAACTCATGCCTTTAATCCCAGTAGCAAAAAAGACCTAGTGGTGATCTACACTTTTAATCCTAGCACAAGAATGGCAAACACCTTTAATCCCATAACTCCAGAGACAGAGATCTTTCTGTTTCTGTGACTTCAAGGCCTAACTACCAAACCATAGTAGCCCACACCTTTAATCCTATTCTAGGGTTATGATGCACAGTTGAACCTGGAAGTGAAACAACTGGGTCAAGAAGATATTCTGCCTTAAGGCAGCTGTAGGCAGACATTCAGGCATTCTGTAGAAGCAATAAGCCAGGCTGAGGACTTTTGAAGATAGCTTTTTACCCTGAGAAGTTGGCTAGATGAGAATCGAATGTGGTCTGTTTCTCCTCTCTGATATTCCAGTGTTTCCCCAATATCTGGCTCTGAGCTTTTACTAGTACCAACTGGAATTTGTGTTTTGCTTGGCATCCAGATTTGGGACAAAAATTCCCCAAAATGCTGCTTGCCAGACAGAACAGCATGCGACCAGAAGAGTAATTGCTGGCTGGCTAGGCTTTCTGTTCTAAGTTAGTGTCCAGTCTTAGGCAGACTGGCCACACATATTTCTTCTTCACTTTCATCTGGGTAAGGTTTCCAGGAAGTGGTCTCCATCTCCTGGTTAATGTGGGAATGTCTTTCTGAATGCTATGAAATAAAGGAATCATTTTGGCTTTGGTGGGCACCGTAGAAGTAGGTAGAGGGATCAGAGTGTAGATAGGAGAAGGAGGGTGGAATCAGAGAGAGACACAATCCAGCCACCCAAGAATCAAGATGTAAGGATAATAGGTAATCCATGGACCACATGGAAGGGAAATTAATGGAGTTGGGTTGAATTAATATGAAAGAGCTAGCTAGCAATATACCAGGGACATAGGCCAAGCAGAGTGAAATTAATATAATCATCTGAGTCACATTTTGGGGCCTAAGCAGTGGCAGGCACATCCAGACCATGGGCTAGCCTGGGTCATCATTCTGCAGATGGCGTACCAGCATGGGCCCCATACACCCACATAAAGCCAGAGAAAGCTTAAAAATTATTCTAGAGCATAGAAACAGAGCCAAAAGTGGCTTCCAAGTTATGTCTTTGAAGTGGGGCATGGTACAGGGACACTGTGGTATTCGGGCTTGACTATCAAAATGGCGGGACCATGGCAGACAACTTAAAACAAGGCCAGTTCCCCCGAAGTCTCACAGAAGACTTGGTATAAGCAACAAGCTGCATATGATCGATGTAAAGTTTGTGTTTGTATTGAACAAAAAGGAAGCAGTGCCAAAGATGGCTTCTAAGCAGAATTTTCTTGGGTCCACTCTGTTTGCTGGCAGTGAGCAGAGACATGACCCCTCTAAGAGAAGCTTCCTGAGCATTAGCGGCAAAAACTGTGTGGCCAAACACTTAAATAGATTCATGAATGGTGGTTCTATTTGGTGATAGTGTAGACGCTAAGATTCCCCAGAGCTGGAGCAGTAAAAGATTTCACAATATTTAACATAGCTTACTAGAATTGGGAAAGTAAGCACGGCTCTGGTGCCTCTGCCATGTTGAAAAGCTTCTGAGCGGGGCAGAGTTAGCAGCCAAAGCGATGTTTCACAGTCTAGCATCTTAGAAGCTCTTCTGGTTAAAAAATGATTAACGATACAGAAAATAATGGATTAAGATGGAGAAAACCTCTAAATGGGTTACAATGTGCATAAAATGAACATAAGCTTCAGAGAGAAAAGAAAGGGTAGAGGAAGTCCCTTTAAAAAACAAATAGTGTAAAAAAATATAATAAGCCACATAAATATGGAGAACACACAGAATCTAGGTTATGGTTATTATTTCTCTTAATTTTTTAACTGTTAATGAGATAACTGCAGAAAGACAGTTGATTGCAAAGGCTGCAGAGTTAAACACGTATACATTTTAAAAGTATCTTGACCTCAAAATTTGTGTCTAAGGATATGTTGCTTTGGAAAAGAGGTTCTGCTTTTGCTTCTACAGAAGATGAGAACCTATGAATTGCTTCCAGGCTAATATGGTTTCATCAACCAAGATCACATGACAATTCTCTGCTGGGAAGAGATGGTCACATCAGCTTCAAGGCTAAGATCTCCAGCACCTCTCAATCAGCAGGAAGTAGTAATGGAAAGCTATGCCCAAATTCCCAAAGTATTGTTTATAAATGTTTGCTTTTATTATAAATGGTTAATAGTCATAGCCAATTTCTTCTTAAGAAAAAAGGGGAATATGATATATGAACGATTTTTTAAAAAATTAGAATATTGAGTTTATTTTAATACAAAAATCAGCTGTTAATCTCAAAATATTTTTCATTTGTGTGGATTTTGGTTTATTGATACAAATTTAAGGTCAATTTTGTTATGCTGTATGTATATTTCTACCTTTGTTTAAGGTATTATGTTATTGCAATTTCTTTAAAGTTGTAATGTGTAATTAGATGTAGATTAAGAGTCATATGTGATAACCAAACTTATAGTCATGTTAGATAGGAACCTTTAGATATGCAAAGATATTCCTAATAGACAGGTAATTTTCAAACACTTCAAAGACCTACAGAATATCCATTTAAAATAGTTTAAGAACTTAGACTTTTTTTAAGACAGTGGGACAGGTCTGCTCCTGGCAACACAAATCTACTTGAAAAAAATGATGGGCATCGAAAAACTCTATGTGGAATTTACTTTCTTTGTGGCAACAGTTAGCCACTGGTATTGACTGTTTGACAGTATGCTGTATAAATTGGACATAAGGACCCATAGGAAGGTGACCTCTGAACTTTGGCAGAACAAGCTGAGATGGTCCTTCAGGTTCCTGCTTTGCAGAGAAAACTGCCAGATTCTTCAGGACACAAGGAAAAGAGACTGACAAACTCTGTCAGGATGGACAGAACAGTCCTTCAGATTTCCTGCTTCACTGAAATGTATGCTAGAGACTCTAGGCCTGTCGGCTGAAGATGGATGCCCCACTGTTTTACAAAGGACTTTGGGTGACTATCTAGGCAGACTATTGTCATCTCTGTCATTTCTAGATTTTGGAAGTTGCTTGTACTTTCTGTTTACTTGAGTAATATTATGTCCTTTTGTGACCTTTGATGTAGTTGAAGATTAAATAGTTATAGGTATAGTTTTTCTTAGTTATTTTAAAAGGCATATTAGATATGAAACTTTAGACTCACAAGGATAAGGTAGATGATAGACTATTTTCTCTAATTTTGCTAAATATAAATAGACTAGATATTGTAACTATAATTTTTGCTTGATAGTTGTTTTGTTACATGCAATTTTGCTATGTTAAAATTGAAGCCTTCCTTTTTGATTAGACAGAAAAGGGGCACTGATGTTGGAATGTCTTTCTGTATGCTGTGAAATAAAGGAACTGTTTTAGTCTATGGCCAGGACCATAAAACTAGGCAGAGGAATCGAAGCATAGATAGGAGAAGGAGGGTGGAGTCAGAGAAAGACACAATCCAGCAGCCCAAGAATCAAGATGTAAGGAAATAATAGGTAAGCCACAGGCCACCTGGCAGGGCAGATTAATGGAGTCATGTTGAATTAAGAGCTAGCTAGCAATATACCAAAGACATAGGCCAAGCAGAATGAAAATAATATAAACATCTGAATCTTTTTTGGGGGCCTAAGTAGCGGTGCCATATCCAGACAATGGGGCTAGCCCAGGCCAGAAACTTCATTGTGAACCTGGTATGTTGTAGTTTTTTTTGTTTCTTGTTTTTTGTTTTTTGGTTTTTTGGACCCCTCCTTGGGCTGCTACCACACTAGGTACTGCCCCACTTCACAGTCATTTGAATCATCACTAACAAGTTTGGTGAGTAAATTGGGTTTTCTTAAAAAGGGGGACTTTGTTTAAGGAAATGGAAGGTGTTTGGTCTTTTGTTGATATTACTCTAAATGATTTGAAATTGGAGCCATAAGGGAAAAGATAAAGTAGTTGGGATCATCATCATAATGTTTATTAGAATATTATTGATTTGATTATTTCTGCTTTGTTATTTTAAAATTCAGTTAATGTGGACGCTAAGAAGAAAGTCTTAGAAAAGCCTACTAAGAGAGAACCCAAAGACATTCAAACCTAAAACAGAGAAATATAAAGAACAAATCTCAACATTGTCTTCTAAGGGTACACAAAAAACATGATCAAAATCATTCAGAAGTTAGTTGGGATCTGGTACAAGTGTTAGAATTTAGGAGACTTAAGGAAGCAATTGTCACATATGTCATTTACCATTTGTAAAACAAATTCCTGGTCAACATATAACCGAATTATTCCTAAGATCTGGTTAGGTATGGTCACTGCTGTTTTGGAGGCTGGGACACTTTTTCAGTAGAAAACATGGTAGAAGGAGGAGGTTAAAACAGCAGAACAAAGAACAGAAATTCCTCAAGGATTTCTTGGGGAGGGAGATTATGCTGATATAGAAAAGAAATCACTATATGATGAGCACACCCTGGATTTATGCCACAGGGCAGAATTGAATGCATGGGGTAAGATTGAAAAAATAGGAAAGAAAACTGAATCCTTCACAAAAGTAAGTCAAAGCCCAAAAGAAACTTTTTTTGATGTCTGTTTTTTTTGTTTGTTTGTTTGTTTTTTGTTTTTTTTTTGTTTTTTGTTTTTTGGTTTTTTTTTTTTTTTTTTGAAGTAAATTGGTGCTGTCAGGAGCAGACCTGTCTCACTGTCTAGAAAAGTTTAAGTTTTTAAAACATTTTAAATGCCATATTTTGTATGCCTTAGAAGTGTTTGAAGATCATCTGTTTAATTGAATTGTATCTTTGTATATTTAAAAATCTAACATGCATTTTTAAATTATATATTACAATTTTAAATCAGTTATATAAACATCATATCTTAAACAAGAGTGGAAAAACACATACAGCATAAGAGAATTGACCTTAAATTTGTGTCAATAAATCATACCAATGTAAAACATTTTGAGATTAACAGCTGATTTCCTGATCTAAGTAAATTCAATAATCTAATTTTTAAAAAATCATTTATATTTTGCAGAGATTAACTGCAGCAAGAAACAGAATGGTATCAGATTCAGAATCTAGGTAACTAGTAATTGAATTGCTGCATTTGAGAAAGCCAACTCACAATGTAAATGAATAATTAGATTGCTAAAAGCAAGGTCAGTACCTTTAGAGGATTGATTTGTGATACAATTAATCTAGAGCCTTATAGCTGTGATGATAACTGGGTAGGAGAGGTTATTTCTAGAGGTATAAGAAAAATCAAAATGTTAGATGTTACAATTGTGAAAGGCAAGGTCATATTGAAGAATCATTCACTTGCATTTGATCAGATAAAGTATTAGTAGGTATTAAGGGGTTATAAAACACACACTGATGCAAATTGAACCCTAAGAAAATTCTTGGAGAATGGAGCTTTTCCATGCTGTGATGCTTCAGTTCTCTCCCTGAGAATGCAGAAAGAAAAAGGAAGGAAGGACAGCATGCAATGGGGTTCTCAGTGAGGGCTGGCCATGCAGTATTAAGGGTCCTGAGACCCCCAAAGCTTTGCCTCTAGGTCTCGCTCAGTAACGCCTGAATCCTACTACATCTCCCTCTTTTATCTAAGGAAGTTCTAAAACTAAGTATAAGATTATATACGATAAAAAAAATTATGAGGTAATGCCAAGAAGGAACAGAAATAACATAAACAAGGTCAAAATACAACTAACAAACAACAGACCTAAGGTATATCTTAAATGTCTAGAGTATTGGTAAGTGGCAATATACAGGGATTACTTCAAATCTGTTTATCTTGAATACTATGAATCTAGTACCTGAATGCTCTTATCTAAGACATAAAATGGTAGTAACCTTAAGTATCTAGTCTTCAACCCCATCAAAGACCTGAGAAGGAAAATATACTATCTGAATAAGCTGAAAGCACAAGAGAGTAGCTTCCAAGGTTTAGGAGAGGACAGTGACAGTCAGCTGCCTGGACAGTCACCCACAGCTTTTCTGCAAAGTTGAAGCATTCACCTTTCTTGGCTAAAGGCCTAGGATATCTGACAGATCTCTTCAGAAGCAGGGATTTTGAAAAACCATCTTATCCTGTTTTGGCAGATTTCAGGTGTCTCTAGCTTTCATCCTACTCATCCAAATTGGACAATATGTGATGGCATAAGTTCCCTTAAAACACACCAACCCAAGATTAATATTTATTCAAATATAAGCCAACACTCACGATACAAATAACAGCTTATATAGGCGCCTGATGGACTAGATTATCCATGCAATGGATGATGGATGCCGAACCGGTCTCTCCAACAGTCAGGAACCAAAAAAACCGGGCCCCAAGATCCCAGCAGCCCCTTATGAATGGGGTTGGCCACTCCCCCTTCAGGAGCCCGGGACCCTGGATAAGCGTCTTCAGACCTTATCAGCTGACACCTGAATCCCACCACAAGTGTGCTTATTGTCAAGGGCAGTTGAGGCAAGGGCAGTTCTTTGCCCAACAGGGAATTGTCCTCCAAGGAAGACAACCTTATGGAATGAGTGTCCTTGGTGCCCAATACCATCTCAGGAAAGGAACAGTGATGCCAGGAGTTAACCTGTCTCTCATGGCCAAATTCTGAATAACAAAATGTTAAATACCATATTCTCCAGGTCTATGAAGTGGTTGAAGACTTCATCTGATATATTCTAGCGTGTATCTGGGAAATCAACCTAAATAACTGTGGTGTGCAATTCTTATCATTCTAAAGACTGAATTTTACAATATAAAAATAAGCAATCTATAAATGGGTGTACAGTTTTTAAATAATGACTTCATGTATGACAATCATGTAAACATTAAACAAAGGTAAATGTATAGTGCAAAATGACAACAGCATGCTAAATATATATTATGCAAAGTATCTAAACAGGTATACAAAACATCTAAAACAGAAATATAATATATGCATATATTATGACTAGTATAATTATATATTATGACTAGTATAATTAAACAAAGGTAGAAATTGCATAGTAGAAATGACAATAATATACTTAATATGCATTAATGTGCAAAATATGGCAATTACAGATTCAATTTTGTATCATTATACAAATTACCTTAGACATATAAAATAACTTCAGATTTTAATTTGTATTAATATACAAATTATCTCAAACAGACATATAAATAATTTCTCATTTGTTTCACTGTACAAGCATCTATAGCAGTGTAAATTGTCTATGGCTTATATTTGGCTAATAATTGTTTACAGGTAGATACAAAATTTACCTATATCTTATCTATCCATTCCTCTTTCTCTTCTTTAAAAGGGATTCCTGAGTTTATATTATTATTCCACCCTCAATGAAAATATAACTTATAACCTCACTAGCAGAATGATAATTATCAATAACCCTTACAGGACAAAACTTATCTAGAGAGGGGGTAATTTTTCATAAAGTTGTTTCCTGCTAACGTGTGGGCAACTGTATCTCTGTTAGGTCCTGTAAAAGCTAAGACAGTGGTTAGGTCCTAATGAACTGACTATACACATCTATAACCATTCTCAGAGTACTGAGTAAGTCCAGGTGGAATTCTTGTTGAAGATGTGACATGAAGGATAATCATAGAGGGCTATCTTGCAACTATACTGAATATTCTATATTTCAAAAGCAAGCATTGAGTGCTGTACACCAGTTTGTTGTTTGTTTGCTTTATCACCGACTAGGTGGCAGTGTTGTGATGTGACCTCATCTTCTTTATGGATGCTTTGGGGAATGCTGGTAGGAGAAATTGTTGTTTACAGTGTAGAAATTAAATATCATTAATATCAAATAAAGAATTTATGTTTTCAAGAGAAAATTGTATACAAAGAAGGTTTTAAGGTTAAGAAGGAAGAAATGCACAGAGAAATAGGATTAGAAATAAAATTACAATAATATTGGTCCTAATTTATCCTGGCTGTTTTATGTCCCTTACAAGGTGGCTCTTTTGTTATGAGACAGAATCTCTTAAATTTACTATACCAATGTGCTTGCATTTAGAGAAGGAGAAAGCCACTTACTCCAACTCCAAATCCAACTTGAGTTATAATTAAATCAGGACCACATTTTAAAAAAAAGATATAGATGTCAAGTAATTAGAATTGAGAATTTACCCTGCATTGCATATTAGTACCAATGGGCCTTATATTCCTTTGCTTGTAATCCTTTCATTATCCTCCCTTTAGGCTTAGGTGTCTATGTGTCTAACATCCTTTTAATTTCTTAAAGGTGGTTGTATCTATTCTTCTGTAAAGACAAAGATGAAACCCTACCCCAGCATTGTTAAGTGAGTTTTCCTTACCATGTATCCAATTGTGATATTAGTGGATAAGCCAGTACTTCCCCTTTTCAGGAGGCGTCATTTTTAAATCGAATCTTTATTAATTTTGTTAGTACCTATATTTTTTTCTCTTCCCTTGGAAACAAAAGCAAAACTTCTTTCCCGCTGAAACTCATATCCCGATTTTCATTCTGAGGTCAGCACATCCTTGAAGTAGACAGGTTGGTTTATCTCAGTTTTTCCTATTACCCAATGTCTCTCTGCAGCTGTTGTTCCTTTCTCATCAGCATTAAGAAAATTAAAGGTTAGTAAGAGGTTATATAATCTTTCCCCATGGTTTTTTTTTTTTTTTTTTCATTTCTCCTTCTGCTTATGAAGCATCTTTTTTAAGGTGCGATGAGATCTCTCCATAACTGCTTGTCCTGTAGGAATATGTGATATACCTGTAACATGCTTTATATTATAATATTCAAAAATCTGCATCATTTTGGATGCTATGATTGTGGGGTTATGGTCAAAACATCTGCCCCTGTGTCAACTAAGCCTTGGATAAAAATATTATCTATTTGTCTTTTCAATTTTGGTCTTTGTTCATTTAAGGAAGTCTGCCAGAATACTTGTTTTGTGGTTTTTCTTGGAAATATTGATTCTTCCTTTAAATTTGTTCTATTATCCAATGCTGTATGGCTCTGTGCATTAGGCACTGGATTTTCTAATTGTCCTGAGGAAGCTATTCCTCCACTATGACTGGATATGATTGAACCATCCTTGATTTTGAGGCCTGCACTTGGGGGCCTCCCATGAGAGGAATTTCCCAATGGTAAAGAGTTGCCTTATTTGTCTCTTGCAGATTTACACTCATTAGTTCAATGTTAGACTTTGCCACATCTTCTGTATAATCCATAAAATAGGGACCCTCTGTTTGACTCATTCCTAGGAGGAACATTATTTCTACAAATGTCTTGCATACATTTTTTTTTACATGGCCTGGTTTACCACAATTAAAGCCTTTTATACCTTGACTCCTTACCCTAACATTTGAAATGTCTTGACCTACCAAATTCTCTTCATCATAAAGGAGAGACTCAGTACTGATTGCATAGTGAATCCATTCCTTTATGAGTGCAGAACAACTGGATGAACAAGATATTTAAGGCAGGTGTAGGCACACAATGAGGTATTCTGTATAAGCTACGAGTCAGGTTAAGAACTCTTGAAGATAGCTTTTACCCTGAGAAGTTGGCTGGGTGAGACTTGACTGTGGTCTGTTTCCTCTCTCTGATATTCCAGATTTTCCCTAATATCTGGCTCTGAGTTTTCATTAAATACCAACTAGAATTCATGTTTCATTTCTTTTTAATCTCTGCTCAAATTTCCCACCTGCTTCTAAGATGACTTTGCATAGGCCAAAACAATTCCTTTATTAACCAATAATAAAGCATATTCACAGTGCATAGAAAGACATCTATATTACTTTCTCTTTTCTGTCTAATTAAAAAACAAGGTTTAAATTTAACATAGTAAAACTACATATAAGAAAACATCTACCAAGAAAGAATTATAGCTACAATATCTAGTCTATTTCTACTTAGCAAAATTAAAGAAAATCTTCTATGATATACCTTGTCCCCGTGAGTCTAAAGTTTCATATCTGATTTACCTTTTATTGTAACTAAGAAAAAGTATAATTATAGCTATCTAATCTTCAACAGCATCAAATACCACAGAAGGATATAATATTACCTGAGTAAACAGGTAGTTCATTGCAAGAAACTTCCAAATTCTGGAAATGACAGAGACATCTGGCTACCTGGACAGCCACCCAAAGTATATTTGTATCCTTTGGGCATCCATTTTCAGCCTATAGTCTCTGGCAGACTTTTTAGTGAAACATGAAATTTGAAGGAATGATCTACAAATTCTGTTATAGTTCACCAGTCACTTCTCCCTGTGTCCTGAAAAATGTCTGGCAGTTTTCTCTGTAAAGCAGGAACCTGAAGGACCATCTTGACTTGTTCTGGCAAAGATCTAGAGGTCACTTCCCTATGAGTCCTGCATCTCCAGTTTATACAGCATACTGTCAAATAGTCAAGGCATGAACAGTCTCTTATCCAGTGGCTAACTTTTGCACAAAGAAAACAAACTTCTCCTAGAGTTTCCTCAATGCCCATCATCCTCTTGAAGTAGATTGATGCTGCTAGAAGACATACCTCACTAGCCAGAAAAGTCTAAGTTCTCTCAACATTTTAAATGCCATATTTTGTAGGTCTCGGAAGTGTTTGTAGATTACCTATCTAATTGAAATATATCTTTGTATTTCTTTAAAAACCTAACTAACATGACTATAGGTTTGATTATTATAAATGATTAATTATTAATCTGCATTTTAATCATACATTACAATTTTAAAGGAAGTACATAAACATATTATCTTAAACAAAAGTAAAAATACACATACAGTATAACAAACTTGACCTTAAATTTGTATTAATAAACAAAAATCTATACCAATGTAAAGTATCTTGAGATTAACATTTGATTTTTGGACAAAGTAGATTCAATAGTCTTTTTTATTATTTCTATATTATATCCCCCTTTTCCCTGGAATGTCATTTACTATGACCAATAACTATTTATAACATTTTGGGAACTTGGGTGTAGCTTTCCATTACTGCTTCCTGCTGATTGGGGGCTCTGGCAACCTTATGGGGATCCTGATAAAATTCAAAATTATGGCCAAATCCTGACTGGAGCAATCTGTGAAACTAGGTCATCTCAGCCAGTCTCCTTGAAGCTGTTCTGGATGCAGAACTTAGGGGAAACTGCAATAGAGGTGCTCTGAAATGTTAGATCATCTGGGTCATCTGCTCCCTTTGGTGATTTTTCAGGGGGTCTTCATCGCTTTAAACCTTTTTTTTTTTTTAACCCAGAATGAATCCACCATCTCTAATTTTCTAAGGAAATAAATAAGAAAACCTCTTTTTCAAAGTTACATAACTTTTGACTTCAATTTGGAAATAAAGGCATTTACAAAATACATAGATTGGATTGATCCAGCAACATTTATACTCAAATGTCTCTTAGCAGCTCTTGCTCCTTCCTAAGCAATCAAGGAATTCAAAGGCAACATAGCATACAGCATTCAGGCTCTGTGTATTTTCCATTTTTACGTAGCTAATTGTTATTTTTACTCTATTTCATTTTAACAACTTTATCCCTTTTCTGCTCTCTCTTTCTTTCTCATATATGTATATTTTTTGACACACTATAATTGTTTAGAGATTGTTCTTTTGTCTGAATCTGTCTTTACTGTATTTCTCTTATCTATTTCTGACCACACCTTTAGTCTAGTAAACCTGACTAAAATGAAAGGCCTGGTGGGTAGGGCAGCTGGCCGGCCCCACCCAGCTTCTTAGTTTAGCTTCATAAGGAGTTTAGTTTCTGGCAGGAGCCACATTTACCACCAGAACCCTGGGGAATTGCTGCCAAATAGAGCACCACTGCCCTCTGTTCATGAACTTTATTTAAGTATTTGCCAACAGTCTCTTAAAAGACTCACACCTTTTTTCTTTCTTTTTTTTTTTTTGGCCAGTAACACTGAATCAGGAAGCATCTCTTAAAGGAGCTGCATTTGCTGCCAGAAAGAGCCCTCCTGAAAAAATGCTGTTACCAAGAAGCTGTCTTTGACTCTGTTCCCTTTATGTCTGTTAAGACAGAAACCTTAAATCCACCATATGCAGCATATGCTTATACTGAGGCTCTTGTGAGACTTTGGAAACCGGCCTTGTTGCAGCTTAAGCTACATGCTGCAAGCCTCACATTCTATAGCTTAAGTCCACACACCACTCTGTACCAATACCCACTTAAGAGGCACAACTAGAAGGCTGTTTTTCACTCTATCTCTGTGTTCTAGAATTCTTTTTAAGCTTTCTCAGGCTTTATATGGGTGCATGTGCCCCATATTAGAATGCTATTTGTAGCGATAAGTTTCTTATCCAGCCTAGCCCTGAGGTCTGCCCGCCCCCTGCTCCTGCTAAGTCCCCAAATAATCATACAAAGGCTTATATTACTTACAGACTATTTTTCTTATGGCTTAGGCTTATTGCGAGCTAGCTCATATCTTAACTCAATCTATTTCTATTAGTCTGCCTTGCCAACTTGTTCTTGGCTTACCTGTACCCCATCACAGCTTGCTTCTTTGGCGGCTGGATTGCCTTTATATATGCTTGGATTTCCTGCCGACTTCTAAGATGCCTTGTCATAAGCCAAAACAGTTCCTTTATTTACCAATAATAAAACATATTCACAGTGTACAGAAAGACATCCAAATCAGTCTGTGGTGCTAAAATTGGAGTTCAGGATCTTTCACATGCCAAGCAAGTGTTCTGCCTCTGAACCATTGTTGTCTGTTTTCAGGTTTGGTGAGTCCCTGATGAGTCACTGTGCACTGGGATGCCTGAGGCTGCAGGAAGGAAAAGCAGAAATGGGGAGTAGAACGTGCTGTATCTCTATGTCTGAGTAGCTGTGTTTTAAGCTTTGCTTTTTCTTCCATTTCAGGATCCAACAGTGCCCCTGTGAATCCTTCCCCGAGATTACTTCTTAGGCTGCAGTATACATGTGTTTCTGCGTGTGGATGACCAGAAGATCTGGATAAATTGCGGAGTCTGCTTCTGCAACTCAAAGTGAGGTCTGAAGTTCTGCATGTCTACCAAGCCCAAAAGACCTGCTATCCTTGCTTGTCCTCCACACAAACCAAATGTCAAAGAAGAATATAATGGAGACAGGAAAAAAAAAATCTGGTACCAGGGAAACATTATGACACCATGGACCTGTCTTCTTCATCCTCAGGGTCAATTGCTTAAACAGACATGCCCTTGAGCTGGAAGTGGGGAAGATGAGTGGAAAAGCTTGAAGAGTGGGTTATTGTGAAATAGTGACAAAGTTATGTTGAAATTTAGATAGCTAGGAAGGGCAGACCTCATGAAGCTGAGGTCTTCTAGAGTAGTGGTTCTCAACCTTCCCAATGCTGCAATGCTTTGATGCTTTAACACAGTTTCTTATGCTGTGGTGACCCCAAGCACAAAATTACTCTCAGTGTTAACTTTGTGACTCGAATTTTGCTACTGTTATGAATCGTAATGTAAATATCGGATATGCAGGAGATCTGATACACAACCCTGTCAAAGAATTGTTTGACCACCGAAGGGTCATGACCAACAGGTTGAGAACCACTAGTTTAGGTGAGCACTTAGATCAGAAAGAACTCAGGGGTGTGTCATAGCCCTTCATTGCCATTTGGGCCAAGGTGGCTTCACTTTGGGGACTCAAACCTAGGCAACAGGAGAGGAAAAGGTCAAAGGAAGTATTGCTTTGAATTTACTATTTTTCTTTCTCCGTGGATAAGCACAAATTCCATTGGTTATAATTAAAAAATAAAACTCTCTTTAGTCATTCTAAACAGGATCAAGTAGTAAAAATTGTAAGAGCAAAATATGGACAGAGATAAAGTTAGATAAAGCCAGGACAGGTGAGTAAGTGACATTTACCAAGGAAGTACAATTATCTATTGATCTGTACCATGAGCCCTCCTCTCTCATAGATACCATCCTCCTAGCCAGGCCCTGGTCTAGTTTGGGAACTTAATTTGAACTCCTGTATCAGTCTAGCAGCTGGCATCCTGTGCTCACTGCCTCATTTTTGCAGGCTCTCCTGGTTCCTTGGCAACTGTGTTTTAATAACCTTTGCAGGTTGAATGGTAAGTAAGCATAGAGCTGGGGTTAGACTAGGCAGGTGTTTCTACATACAATTCATACCTGCCAGCACCATATTTTTATAGTTTACTTAAAACAAAAGACTGATAACATAAATCCTTTGTCAGCAAAACCCCTCTTAGCATAAGTAATAATATGATCTGAATTTATCCTCTCTCTTAGATTCTCTGTGTTAGGTTCCTTTTGCTCCTGCCATGTCCATTTTCTTGTTTACATACCCTCAACAGTTTCATCAGACTCTGAAAACTACTTCTTAATGCAGATCGAGAATATTCTTTTTCCATTTTGAACTTTCTCTAATTTTATCAGAAATGATCATTTTACTTCAGTTTATGATATTGATTATGTTTTGGAACTCTTGTGGGTCCTAGTTTATTTAGTAGCTTTAGTTTTTTAATGGTGTGTATTTATGTGTGGTCTAATTGGAACTTCTTCTGTGTAAAATTATATTCTTGATTATCTAATAATTTTAAGGCATTTCTCTATAATTATTCACATTCTTAACTTTGTTTCCAGAAGAATTGATTTTTTTCTTTTTTTAAAAAAGCTTACCACGCTTACCATTGACTGATCCCCACTTGTAACTGTGAAATGTAAATAGCTTGACTATGTGACTCGTTGTCAGTGATTGATACGGAAGATATTATCTGTAGGTAGGAGGGTTATTGCCTTGATCTTTGGAACTTAAGCTTCAGTGGTGATAATTTGTAAATGTGTGAGTTGTTTTCTATGAGGGTTTGCCCTTGGATCTTATGTTATAAGCCACATTTAACTACAACCGCATTTCTGGCCTGACAGGCACCTATATACATGTATACCTAGACACATGTATGCTATAGTGGTCGAGTATGACACAATAAAATTTAATCCATCGTGAAACTACACAGCGAACTGAATGGAAAGAGTCATGGAGTTGGGAACACATCCTCTGACATTTGATTCTGACTTTGCTGGGGAGGAAGCATTATAATTTTTTTTGTATGTGATCAGAAAATTTTTTTGTTTCTTCAGTCTCTCAGTTTACTCTTAAAGGCACTGTAGATCTTGAAGCAGAGTTCAGTTGAAAGCTGGGCATCTGGACCTAAGTCTGGAGCTATGTCCCAATTCTTACTGCATAGGCTGACTAAGTGGTTTTATAAATATTTCTTAGTACTTTGGTAGTTTTGAAAAAGCATTTTATTATCACAGTCAATGGCCAATTGTTTTTGCAGGATGCAACAATGTCTAAACTGCCTTTTAAAATAGCATTGTGCCTATAAATATCATTTAAAATAAGCCTGTGACTTCAGCACACTTAACAGAGAACTTATGAGTCTTTATATGCACTAATATTTATTGCTAGTTCTTGAATTATGTGTTTTCTCTTCATATTCTTCCCTTTTGCCCTCTACCCTTTTTAACCTTTTTATGAATCATAATCCTCTGAATCAGCTGAGGTCTTTTAGTCATATTAAAAGAAGCAACTTGTTTGTTTGAGCTTTTACAAGTTACAACATGTCAGTTTTGGATTGATGAGACAGTGATGGTGCATTCAGTACATAAATTAAATTATGCTTGTGAAATTTGGACCCAAGGTGGAAAACATTGTAAAATATAATATCATCAGTGAGTTTATAAGATATATTTGCATAATCATTATTTTGCTTGTTCTAGAACAATAAAAAATTCTTTAAATAAATGAGTATCCTTTCAGATCTTTGCAAATAGTCTATTTTCCATACTGGTTAGTATCTATAGAGTGCTATGTGCCAAGTCACTAATTCAAATATTGTACTTGTATTAACTCATTAAATTTTTAGGGTAATTCTGTGAGATGTGTGGTACTATTTAATCCAACAGCAAGCTACAGAATGGAAAGAGCCAGACAGTCTCTGAGAGTACAAGCCTGCAACTTGCAATTATTGTGTGCATGTCCTATATCCCTTAGCCTTCTGACACCAATTACACTGTTTTCTTGCATGAGTCTACCCACTAACCTAAGCATGACGCCATTGGTGAAATAATGTTCTTTCTTCTTTCTTGGTTTTTAGGAGAGAATGTAGGTGCATGATGAGAACATAAAATCTGGAAAGATGTGACTGTGTTCTTATCTCAGTCATTTGACTGTAAGTGTGGTATTTGGCCTGGAGGTATTCTGATGCTTTTTATAAAACAGGAGTGGTCATTGTAGCACTCACACATGGTTTTGAGAATCTGAAGAATTAAGACATGGGTTTTCTAGCAGTGCTGATTCATAGGAACCCTCACAAGCCTTTCCCTTGTTACTGCTATTTAATCTGATCACACCAAAATGTCTCAGATACTTGAAAACACTCAATGATGCTGATCTGAGGTGAGTAGCAGGGTTGATGCTCATCAGTGTTTGTTCATTTGTGTCTGAGACAAAAATAAGTCTAAAAAGTTGAGAAGTGTTAGTTTAGTTTAATGAGATATTTTCATGATATGTGTGATTTCTATTCATGGATAATGCATTCTAAGAGTGTATGGAAGCTTCAGTTTATAGTAGTATGATAACTAACTTCTAAGGAAATTTAAAGGGTAATTGGTAGAATGTAAAACTTCCAAAGTTTTATTTCTGCTTCTATCTACTGAAATAATTTTCTTAAATTAACATTTATTAAGCTAGGTACCCTGTGTACACATTGTCTAATCTTGCCAATCCACAGGGAACATATATTGTCAACATTGCAGAGCTGAACTCATAGGAACTAGAATCCATATGAAGGAACACACTGTTCTATTATTATGAAGTATAAACTCTTTCTATTGTCCATTCTAACCATACTGAAAAGTATAAAAATAACTTATATTGAAGCAGTGAGATGGAAAAGCATGGCTATGTAGCTCTTATGACATGTCTACTCCTTAGGAAGAAGTCTTTTGATGAATAGAATAGGGCCAATAGTAAAAGGGCCAAAACCACCTCAGAGGTAGTTCCATGCCTTCTTTTTTTGGCATGTATTTATTTTCATTGATTTTATTCATGTTTGTGTTTTGTTGTGGGATCGTACTCTTGTACTTTGTAAATATCTATCCATCCTACTGGTTAATAAAATGCTGATTGGCCAGAAGGCAAACAGGATGTATTGGTGGATCTAACAGACTAAGAAAACTCTGGGAAGAGAAAGAGCAGAGTGGAGAGGCCAACAGATGCAGGGGAGAGAAGACTAGGCCAGAAAGTTAGAGCCAGGAACTCTTATTACAATGCTTGCTGAGCATTGATGAAGTACAAGATGTTGTTCTAGAAACCATGGAATATAAAAAAGAAGTAAACAAAGGTTTAATACTTATATTATCTGAGGCTGAAGTGAACCATCAACAAGTCCACGTCATGTCTATTTATGTGTCAGAGCCAGGTCATGGTCATCATTGTAGATAGAAGTGGTAGAGGTGTGTGTATAAGTCCACAAAAGACCAGGAGCATAATTCAGGGGGGTTTCTATGTGGATGTACCACATAAACTTAGAAAAGAATTGGAAGGAGAATACGCTATACAGAAGACAACAGAAGGAGCGAGATGAGAATTCATAAACATTTTGGATCAAGGGTAATTCCCTACCAGAAGAAGTTAAATTAGGTTAAGAAGGTTATGTTACTTCTGTGGAGGAAGGAAATCTTTGTCATCTCCGTTCTTTAATTAGTAATACTGAGTAAAGACTCAGGGCTATATCGATACCATGAAAGCATTTTACCCTGGAGTTACTACTCTAGTGTAGTATATAGAATATAAAGCCTTAGAGCTCTTCTTTAGGAAGAATGCTTCAGCATATCTTGATGCAAGTCAATTTCAGATGTAGGAGCCTGAGAGAATTTTGGAATCTTTGATGGGAAGTAAAATTTAGACTAGTCAAGATCTAGTCTAAATTCAGCATTGTATTTGTTTAATTTGAAAAACTGTGGAGATGCAAGATTGGGCTTTGGGAAGGGGAAAGACTCAATGTGTCAGCCATGCTATGCTGTTGTATGAGGTTTTTGTCCACACTTTCTGGTCTAGCCTCGTGGCCCAGACCCGCAGACCCAGAGTCCCATAGTCCTACTAAAACACAGAGAAACTTGTATTAATTTTATGCTGGCTAACCTAGGCCCCAGGCATATAACTTGCTAATATGTACTCTGAAGCTAACCCATGATTCTTATCCTGTTCAGCCATGTGTCTCGGTACCTTTTCTCAGAGCAGCATAGCTGTCCTCTGCATCTTCTGGTTTGTGTGGCAACACTGTGGCATCTCTGCTCTGTTCTTTCTGTTCTCAGAGTTGTCTTAGTTTGGTAGGCCCACCCACACTTCCTTCCTGTCTGCCTTCAGCCAGTCCATGTTTTTATTAAAGTAGCAGGCAAGACAATTATTTACAATGTAACATAATCCCACTACACTGTGCGGAGTAATGATGATATAGACATTGTAAAGAGAGAAGCATCTAGGAGCTCAGAGGCAAGAAGAGAGCTCAGGTATGGAAACACCACAGCAACAGTCAGAAAGGAGGAGGCAAGTGTGGAGATTGAAGTGAGCAGAGGCAACAGCAGAAGAGAAATATTAGAAGCCTGATGATATCTTAGCTGTAAGTTTTAGGAGTTCTTGACTTTTGATGTTGTGTAAGCCAGCCTGCAGACTTCAGTCTTCCCCATGTTATGAGCATAGTAGTTCCCTTGTCTGTGCAGAGTGTGAGAACAATGAAGGACTTCATATTATAATCAGTAGGTGCCTGATGCACTTGGGAACTTCTAGCTTTTGGGCTTTAATGGAAAATGGAGAATTCCACATCAAAGATGAAGACACATGGAACCCTGCACTTATGCCTCCATGCCATGTGTTCTGCTGGACCATGAATGTAAAATTGTCTCAGTTTATAATATAGCAAATTGATATGCAAAACCTAGTGTTGAACTTGCGCTGAATGTATTTGGCAGGAAGGAGGTGGAGACCATCTCTTAGACCATGTGAATATACGTGCACAAAGTAAGATGGGCTGTCTGAGACCTCACATGATATGGACATGAGATGTGATTTATCTTCTAAACTTAATATAACTTCCAGTGGGGATAATAACAAGAGACAAGAAACAATAACATCTATGTATATTAAAACACTATTCACATATAAAATATGAACATGCATAGCAAAGATCATGTACATGGAATAGATGTCTTCTGGAGTCGGTGAGGTAATAAACAAGAGAATTACTTTATGAAGGACAGTGCTGGGATAGATGAATTCACAACTTTATATTATACATAGAAAGAATAATGATATGGATCTGATGAAGACACTCTTGCATTTTTCTTTTTCTCCCATAGGAAACTCTTAAATTTTAATATTGCTAAAAAGTGAAAATTAGGTAACAGCAAATTGAATGTCTTATAAAGAAAAGCACAGCCTTTGAAGACTTAAAGCTACTAGACAGTCATATCTGTGAGGATAAACAACCAAACATTTGTGTTATGGCTACTTGTCTACTTTTTCTTTCTTTCTCTTTCTTTCTTTCTTTCTTTTTTTCTTTCTTTCTTTCTTTCTTTCTTTCTTTCTTTCTTTCTTTCTTTCTTTTTTTCTTTCTTTCTTTCTTTCCTTCCTTCCTTCCTTCCTTCCTTCCTTCCTTCCTTCCTTCCTTCCTTCCTTCCTTCCTTCCTTCCTCCATTTTCTTTCTTTCTTGATGTGGGAATGTCTTTCTGTAGGCTGTGACTATCAATCTTTAAATAAAGGAGCTGTTTTGGCGAGCACTGTAGAAGTAGGTGGGGGATCAGAATACATAGGAAAAGAAGGAAAGGTCAGAGACAGACCGAGCTGAAGCCCAAAGAAGAAACATGTAAGGAACACAGGTGAGCCACGTGCCACATGGCAGACAGATTAATGGAAACAGGTTGAGTTAAGATGAAGGAGCTGGTTAGCGATGTGCCTGAGCCATAGGCCAAACAGCATGAAGTTAATATAAGCATTTGAGTCATTTTTAGGGCCTAAGCAGTGGCAGGTGGCTAAGTGGTCTGGGACTGCAGGTCTGTGGGTCTGGACCTCTGGCCCAATAGGGCCAGAAACGTCATTGTAACACTTACTTTATTATTAACGTATGTCATTTTTATAAATGTATCCCCTGCTCCTCCTTGCTTCCCTCCTCCCAATCCCTCCCAGTCAGCCTTCAGCCTCACCCCTCCTGATCCACCCATCCCCTTCCCCAAAAGGGTGAGAAGACTCAAGGTGGGCCAGTTCAGTGTGGCAATCCACTCCAGGCAAGTCAGATTTACTCATCCCAAAGTCAATGTTGGGTTAGGTGTTCCTCTGCACTTAATGGGCTCCAAGGTGTCAGCCTATGAACAGGAACACAGTCTGATCTCACCTCTCATGGTTCCACATACTGCTCATGCCAGCTGACAGTTGCCTACCCTTGGAGGGCCTAGCTCCTTTCCCCTATAGATCTTCAGTGGCTGTTCTTGATTCAGTGAGCTCCCCAGAGCTCCAGGCAGCCATCACTGTGGGAGATTTCCTCATAATCCCTATCCCTTTGCTCATACAGACTCTCCTCCCTTGCTCTCAGCTGGACCAAGAGCTCTGCCCAATACTCAGTCATGGATCTCTGCCTCCACCTCTATTTGTTGGATGTAGGTTGATGACACTTAGGATGATTATTCATTTGATTATAGAGGAAGTCTTGTTGAGACATCTCCTCCACTATTGGTTGGAGACCTAGCCAGGGACATTCTGTGAGTTCTTGAACAGTTCCCTAACACCCAGTTTCTTTCCAACCAGACAGTGGCTTACTCCATTGAGATATCCACCTCTTTCTATATCCCTCTTTGTTCCTCTCACTCAACCACCTCCTCCTTTCAAGATTTGTTCCCAACTCTTCTGGTTGCAACCAATTATGACCCCAATTTTCTAAGGTCATCTTCTCTATTTTCTCTTCTTAGGAAAATCTCTGGATGTCTCTCTTAAATTCCTTCTAATCCCTAGCTGTTCAGGGGTTGTCGTTTGAAGCTTGGGTATTCTTTGTTTTTGTCTAAAATCCACTTATGAGTGAGTACATCCCATGGTTCTCTTTTTGGGCTTGTGATACCTTGCTCAGGAGGATATTCTCAAAGTCCATCCATTTGCCTGAAAATTTTAGGGTGTTATTATTTTTCACTGCTAAATAGTACTCTGTTGTGTAGATTTACCACAGTTTGTAAATCCATTTCAATTTAAGGGCATCTAGTTGTTTCCAGGTTCTTGCTATTACAAATAATGCTGCTATGAACATAGTTAAGATAATGCCTTTGGGGTACAAATGTGCATCCTCTGGGTACATGCCAAATAGTGGTATTGCTGGATCCTTGGGGAGATTGATTCCAAGTTTTGTGAGAAATAGCCATACTGTATTCCAGCGTGGCTATTCAAGTTTACACTCCCACCAACAAAGGAGGAGTGTTCCCCTTGTACCTCATCCTCTCCAGCATAGGCTGTCATCTGTGTTTTTGAACTTAGCCATTCTGACAGGTGTAAGGTGGTATCTCAAAGTTGTTTTGATTTGAATTTCTCTGATGGCTAAAGATGTTGAGCAAATTTTTTAAGTCCCTTTCAGCCATTTGTAATTCATCTGTTGAGAATTCCCGTTTAAGCCCTGAGCCCCATTTTTAATTGGGCTATTTAGGTTGTTGGTCTCTAGTTTCTTGAGTTCCCTCTATATTTTAGAGATCAGTCCTCTGTCCAATGTAGGGTTGGTGAAGATCTTTTCCCATTTTACGTAGACTCTCGTTTGGTTTTATTGACTGTGTCCTTTGCTTACAGAAGCTTCTCAGTTTCAGGAGGCCCCACTTATTCATTGTTGTTCTTAGTGTCTGTGCTACTGGTGTTATATTTAGGAAGTGATCACCTGCAATTTTCAAAAAAAAAAAAAACCAAAAAACAAAAACCAAATACAACAAAAATTCATATTGTTGTCTCTGAGGAATTATTGCATAGGTTTATCTTTTATTAAGATCATTGGTATGTAAGTTTCGTTCTGTTGCTATGACATAATACCATGACCAAAAGCAATCTGAGGGAAAACCATTTATTTTTGCTTACAGTTTCAGAGAAAGAGTCCATAACGGAGAGGAGGTCATGGTAGCAGGAGGAAGAATCTGACTGACTATGGTATTTCCATCCACACCCAGAAAGTAGAGAGCAAGCAAGTTTGCAGACCCTCCCTAAACAGAACCACCAACTGGGGTCCAAGTGTTCAAATGCATGAGGCTATGGGCGGCGTTTCTCATTTAAACCACCACATTACAAACTAAATACAGGAGGAACACATAGCTGCGATGATAACATTCATACGTCTCATAATCTACTAATTAGGACTTTAGTTAAGTCTCAATGTGATGCTAATGGGAAGGGGGAAAGGGATGGGACCTTAGGAACAGAGATTAGAGTGTCGCACCCCAGGTTCTAACACACGAAGGCTTTCGTGGTAGAAATGTGAATCTAATACTTAGAACTATAGGCATCTCATGTTATATAGTTATATCACTGTATATAACTATAGTTATATAATTATATTAAATCAATATATATTGAATAGTAATATAATATTGACATTTGTGTCCTGGCTTAATAGTTACATTTATTCTTGTTCTTCATAATGTGTATTCTAACAACTTTGCTCTTTACTTAGTCAAGTGAAATTACCTTTCATTAAAGTCAAACTTGAACATGTCAGAAAGGATATTCTTAATGCATAGCAACTGACAGAAAATATGAGCACATATATATGTGTGTATATATATATATATATATGATTTTCAGAATCTATAGTTTTCCATGCAGTGACAACTGTCAATCTCCCATTTCTTACTCTTTCCTAACTAAAATTTACTGAAGTAAGCCATAAGGCACCCCACTAAAGGACTAAGTGACTAATATTTAGGACTAAAGGTCTGGGTGACTGATATTTAGGACTGATATATGGCATATAATAATATTCAGTGTGGTTTTGACTTAACTGCATTTAACACAAAATTCCACTTGCTATGCATATATTCTAGTCGCTCTCTTTTGAACCGGTCCTGGAAAGAACAGTGGTTATCTTCATCCTCTGTCTCCGAGATGATTTCCATCTTCTGGATGATGAGTTTGATGAGTTCATGCTGCTTTTCCAAGAGAGAAGTAAGGTCCTTCAGCCTGTAAGAGCATGCGTGTATCATGAACTCATTTCCCCCCTTTTACATCTTTACAGCTGCAGCCAGGACTACAGACTAGAAGTCTTCTGCACCAAGTAACTGTGTTCTCAGCTTGTAGCCTCTTAGTAGCCATCACATTCCTGAAGTTGGAGTGATTTTCTAAGTTGCAGTACTACTTTGTGACTAGCTATTATTTCTCTCTGTTGTTTCAAGTTACTGATAGGAAACATGCATAGAAAGATTAGGCAGCCTTCCCATGATGCAGTTATTAAATAAGTGATTGGAACTCTAAACTCAGGTAAACTTCCTATGCACTAGGTAGCCACTCAAGGATTTCTCCAGATCTTTTTAAGGTTCTGTTATATGAACCCAGATGATTCATGAAGAATACAATTTATGATAACAAACCCAGTAGTAAGGAAATCCACATTTAATTCTCATTCACTTATTCCCTAGAGTGCAAACTGCCTGATGAATGGTCACAAATAAAATTAAGTTCTAAAAAAGTCTCAATTTTTGGTTCATGAGCAATGTCCCTCAATAAAGCCTAATTTCATATTCAAAATAAATACCAGTATCATAATGTAACCTCCTGATTTCTCATATGAAAATAAGTGGATTTTAAAAAAACAAACCTGTACTTCTGTTTCAATATTTCCATTTCCAAACACATGTCAGTGTTTGGTACTTCTTGCCGTGTTTCTTGGGTGCAAAGAAAGTAATGAAAAAATCTCTGTGGGCAAAACACAGTAGTTACTAAATGCCAATTAAATTCAGAACTATTTCATGAGCATGCCTCAAAGTTCAGTCCCCAAGTCAGGCTCAACAGGACAAATTTTCCTAGGGTTCCACTATGGCCTCACAAACTGGTATACCTTGAAAACCATCAAGCAAAAAGCTATAGTGAAGTCATACATAAGAAAATTTTTTTAAAATGCAAATGATACAGAAGGCAAAAATGGGGGCGGGGCGGTTATTGTACCATTTTCAAGATTCTCATGAAAAATGCTTATTCTGCATTATGTGCAGTACTGTTCCATATATGAGGTGTTCTTTGAAAGTGCCCTACCTCCTTATCCATCACAATACAACCGTTGAACAACATTTCCCATACAAACATTTCTAAAGTTAAATCTTAATCATTTTTAATCTAATGCCCTCTTTTTCCTGTTGCAGGGACAGAACACAGGGCCCTGCACATACTGAGGTTGCTCTTTAACACTGGGCTGTGCCCCAGCTTAACTGACTGTTCTCTAAATCATAGTTTGTTAGAAAAGGTCAAGTGTAGGTGTGAAATGACCAAGAATGAGGTAATTCTTGGAGTCCAGGACCTGAAGGAATTCAAGTCAACCGTGAATAGAAACAGAGTGGAGCAGAGGGAAGAGGAAGAGGATGTCATATATCACCAGGATGCCTGCCCACCTGTGCTGCTGAGTACTACATGAACTGCAGTAATGAACCTGAGGAAAATACTGGGAACTTTTCACAGTGGGGAGGAGAGGGCAACACATGGGAGAAGTGAAGTTTGGCTTTAGGTGTGCTATGTGGAAGGAAGCTTTGAGACAGATGAGTGGAAACATATAATAGGAGTGTGAGCCTCAAAAGTAGGCTCTCAGCTAGAGAAACACTATACCAGACAGTCTGGGCTTAGGCGTTGGTTAGGGGATAGCATGAAGTTAAAATAAAACGTAAACTTGTGGGCAGAGTTTGTGATTTTGTGACTATATAAGGTAAAATTAACCTGCAAAGAACTCGGGAAGAGGAGTCATAAGATGTGAATAGCCCGGGTGTGGCAGTTAGGATCTGAAACTTGAGACTTTTAGTAGAACTCTCCTATAGTTCACTGACCTGGTTTGGTCTTTAACTATTTTACATGTCTTCTAAACTAGACATTCTCATGTATGTGCTTTATTTTGCATTACATATTTGTATTTAGTCACACATATCTGAACATAAGTTTACTACACATAAATGTATGTGGCAAGTGATTAGGGAAAAAGAAAGAAGAATACCTGCCCCTTTAGAAAACCACTGAAAGGGTGTAGTTGGATGTTCTATCTGCCTGAGCTTGCAGAGATGTAATGTTGTATATGAACATGTCTCCCTCTTGACAGCTTGATGCTTTGATATAATGTGTTGTGCACTTACAAAAATATAATTACTTCTTTTCCACAGGTAGAATAGATCCAAAACCTTCTCAGGGTACTGCTGAGGTCAGCACAATGAATGGATGTCATACAACATCACTTGGTATGCTCTTTCTTATGAGTACTTACTAACATCCTGCCATGCCTGGGTCTGTTCGGATACACAATGATGGATTTCTGTTCTAATTTGCGTAGGTACCAGAGAGGCAGCTTTTTCTCCAAGTTGGTATGAAGTTCCACCTAAAATACATGTAGGGTTTATTGATAGAATCATTAATTAGTATCTAAAACAATCACCTCAAGAGCGAAATCCAAGTGAATTCCCTTGTCCTGATTTATACACAGTGACTGAGTTGGTCAGGCTACCTTCACCTGCCACCTTTCTTATCTCAGTCATCTAGCTGTCCCTCTGTCACCTCCTCCCATGAGGCCAGGAAGCAATCCACAAGAGAAGTGCAAGAAATGGCTGAAGAATTAATTGTTAGTAGGTGTGTTCAGTGTTAGGGCCTGTAATCCACATTGGAGATACAAAGGAGAATGAGCTGTCCTTTGCTCTTAGGGTATGACAATGCCGATTTTTCAGCACTGCTGGGAAGTTTGAGTTGGATGTGCTCACAACAGGACAGGAAGAATTGCTTAGTTGGGCGGATACAAAGTAAACACACAAATGCAGTTAAATGCACAAAACAAAAGGAAACCATAACGCAGCTATCATGCCTATGATCCTTCAGTGGGTTTTTCTTAGTATGTTAGCAGGTGCAGAAAGTTTTACCCATGACATATATTGAATAAAACTTCCTTTTGGAGACAAAGTATTTCATTGCTTTAGTGTTTCTGTTTTGAGCTTGCACTTAGTTTAATTGTCACATTGTTTACTTTTTTTTTTTTTTTTTTTTTTTTTCAGTACAGGGGAATCCAGCCCAGGCCCTTACACATGCTCAGCAAAGAGCTCACATACTCTTCCATGGAGGCCTCACTCCTTCATTTTTCCTGTTTTTCCTAGCCCATGGTATCTCTTTGGATGTGGTGGTTGTGACAATTATATAGCAGTGTCCGCTTTCTAATCTAAAACCACACCGCTTTTCCCATATCTAGGATTTCAATGGTTTTCATAAATAGTTATGAGCATGGTGCCTCAAATGAAGTGTGCCCCAAGCAAGACACACTCACTATCTGACTTACTTATTTTTATGATGTTCCCTACCCTTTACATACTGTAACTTAGTTTCCATTGTGCTTTGCTTAAAATTGTGGTTAGATATTTGTTTTGATTTTTATGATAATTTGCTGAGGATCAAGCTCATTGTCTTTCAATGCTACCCAAAACTTTTAACGTAAAGTAGAGCTACATCTCCACCCCCTTGGGATCCACTGCCTACCACCTTTCAACTTCCATTCACCCATTCTTCTAGGCAGTTTATCACCATTGCAGGAGAGAAGCTTTTTAAAGAGGGACACTGTCGCTTTCCCAAGATTCTAGCAATGAGACTGTTCAAACATTGCAGTCAACTTCCATTCCGAAGAAAGGAAAAAATTGGATCCCTGATACCAACCAGGAGAGCAGCATATATGCTAGGAAGACATTTCACTGGGTTTTAACAACCCGTAAGACTGGTTTGCAGAACAGTTTAGAGCCAAGATAATGATAAGTCAATGAAGGACAAGCACCGACCTTGACCATGAGTACTTTTTTGTGCTTTTTGGCTAGTTATAATTTTCTTTTTATTCTGGTCTTCTTTGTCACAGCTCACTCTTTGCTGTTGTTTGTGTATTTATTTATACACGTTTTCTAATATATGTTGTGTTCACAATGTAACAAAAGAGAAAGGGAAATTACACCATAGTGTACCACAGCATGGGCTTTTTTTTCTTTGAAACCTGCTTAAGTTTCTAACTGCATATGTTAGAATCAGTTAAATAACTGATCATCAGGTATACCTGAAGCACCATGGTTTCACACACAGTTACAGTTTAAAGACAATGCTACTAAGAACATTTAAAAAATGAGCAAGCCAACAAAACAAACTACCTCAAGATTCAGTAGCTAAAAACCTATCCACAAGTCTTTGACTCGAGGAACTTTATATTAAAATGCCTAACACAATAAGACAGAGGACACAAGAGAACAAAGCCTCATAAATCTAGTTAGAACTTCGGTATAAAACATGTATAAGGACCCTGTGGTCACATGCCAAACTATCAGGAGAGCTTCTGAACTGAACACTTGGGCTGTAATAGGAAAAAATTCCACATATCAGTTGGGTTATGGTGGCAGAAGGCACTCAGGAGGCTGGGCCAGGACCATGAGTTCAAGACCAAAGCAAATTATAAAGTGAGTTTAGGATCAGCCTGGTAAGACACTTACACCTACATACACACACACACACACACACACACACACATACACACAATACACACATACACCTATACACATAACTACACATACCTGCATACATGCATAAACAGACATATATCCATGAATGTACATACTCATATACACACACATGCACATACATAGAAACACATACAAACTCCTATACATAAATACCTATATGCACATAGACACACATACACACACACATACACACACTCTTACACCAATGTTGCTTTAGGGTTGGCATGTAATTAAGCTGGTTTCTCCAGATGATCATAACTTAACTTGGTATAAATTGTTGGGCAATTTTTCAATTTTATGAGTAGACTACTCCAGGGTGTTTTTTTTTTCAGTCTATGAACTTTTGCGTATAACAAGAATTCCACAGAACACACACAAACAGGCATAGGTAGCAATTCTACATATGGAGAAATATCCATATTAAGTAATGGTGTGCTTAGAAAACCAGCTATTCTATATACAACTAATTGTAAGAGCAGTGATTTCAATACATGTTTAATAATTGCACTACTTACCTGCATAGCGATCCTCTTCAATGATGCATGTTTCTGGACCTCGGCAATATCTCCAACTGCCAAACCAATCTGGAGTATGACAAACAATCGTTCATATCACAGCAAAAAAAAATACATTTAAGGTTGATCCTACTTTCCACTCAAGTGTCAGTAACTAAACACTATTGACTAAACAGCATATAAGCAACTAAACACCATGGGTCAAATGGTATATACTATAAACAATGTGAAATTGTTCTTTACATTTCTGGGTCCAGGAAGTGTAAAATGATGATGTTATCAGATTCAGTGTTGTACATAGTATCTTTTATATATTCTCAAGAAACATTGGACAAATTGTGACAATACTTACATACTTATTCCACATAGATATGAATCCTGCACACGAGTCCTCTGTTCTTATGGTAGAGTCACTGAAAGGCCCTAGATTTTAATACTATTATCTTGATAGTTAAACACTAAAAGTGTGGCAAGATCTCTGACAAAGTGTAAGAGTGTTATAAGATAAGGAGGCAGCATCCAATTCATATTAAAGCCCCTCAGAAGGAACTTCTAAAACTGTAACTGAGCCTCTCCAATTAGATTCTCTTATAAGAGTTTCCATGGTCATGGTATCTCTTCACAGCAATAGAAAACCCCAAGACAGTACTATTAAATGTCCCAAGCAATTAATGGAGTGAGCAATGAGATATCACTTACCAGTAAATTCATGAGAACAATTGGGACAGACATTGTGAAGGCAATAAGTTGCCCAAAGGTCAGGACTGGATATGCCAATTCTTTTCTAAAGAATGGCTCTAGGAAGGCATCTCGATAGTTGATGTCTCCTAGCATCATACTAAAAGTCTGGATTAAGGAAAGCAATGGAGTGCTGAAGGCATCCTGAAAAAAAGAAGAAATGGAAATAGGAAATGAAAATCTCATAACATGAAAAAGAATTTCCTCATGACTAAATGATGAGAACTACACTAAGAATATTTTTTTAAATCACACATGTATTTCTTGAGATATAGTCATGAGAAATATTATTAATAAACTACAGTTATCAAAAGTAAATATAAAACACATTTTGGTATTTAAATATTATTTTTTTTGTCCAGAGAAAAATCTAATAAAATTATCTTTTTCTTTAATAAAATAATTTAAAAGATGATAAGATACAGATTATTTAAATATAATTATCAATTTACTAGGCCATTAGGATTTAAGTATAAATATTTATTCCCAATATTATTAGTAGTGATGTCAACTAGAAATGTGAATATCTCACTTGGAAATTCAGGAGGACATAAAAGCTGAGGCCAAAAGCCAGCAGGAGAAAGATAAACACTCCCGTTGATCTCAACAATGTTTTAAAAATCACTTCCAGCATAACGATGAAAATCCCGCAGTTCTCAAACCTGGAAAAGATGAAGTATTAAAGCAGTTGTTTACTCTGCTGTCAAACGGTGTCATTTTTTTATTGTAGAGGAAGTCAGGAGACTTAACAGATGAGATCACTGAAGACATTGTAGGATAAATAAAAGCAAATCTTCAAATAACCAAATCTTTTCAAATGGACCATTAGGCTCCTCCTCTTCTTCTAATTTTCTCCCTCCCTCCCTCCCTCCCTCCCTTTCTTGACATGCTTTCTCTGTGTAGGCCTGAGCACGGTGTTTCTATCATTATAATTACATCTTTCATTGTTTTGACACTTGACCAAGGGAATGGCAGTTTACTCTAAGTGATAAAAATTAAAACAAAACAAATATGAAAATTATGTCAGTTGTTTAATAAAGAGATTAGGGGAGGAAATTTTATGATGTATTAAGTAGAAAGCAAGTAAAAGAACTCATGTTCTCAGAAGTCCCCGAGACAGGGCAAAAATACACATATACACTCCCTCATCTATCCTCATGACTTCCCACTAGCACTGTGAGATGCGTGGGTACACAACAGATGCGACATCTGGCCACTAGCTTGTACTCTTTCTTTGTCAAAGAGCTGTAATAGAAAGGGAATTACATTGTGTGACAAAATTCCACTACTAATGTATGTCTAAATCAAGACATACCTTTGTACTTTATAAACATGCATTCATATTATTTGTCAATCAAATAATACAATTTTTGGAAAATCTAAAAGAAAATGTAGCTGTTCCCAAAGAGAACCAGAAGTGTGGCAAGAACACTGTTAGTGCCTGACTTGAAGCTGCATTCCTTCGGGGTTACTGTTCTTTCCCAAAGCCATGTCCTCTCTCCAAGGGCCCACATCTCAGTCATCATGTCTGCACGATGTGGCTGGATACAGAATAAAGTGGAGTAAGCATTATCCCAGGAGGTCAAGCCTCTCTGGTCCAGCCTACTTCTCATCTAATTAGTTGAGACCATCAGCAAATTACCCCTACTCTGTACTTAAATCTCTTCTTTGATGCAATAAGACAGCACCATTTACTTCTTTTTTAATCATAAACATGTATTAAAGGATGCTTAACTCAACATCAGCACCTTCTAGGATGAGAACGTGGGCCACTTTCCCTCTCTTGAGTTACTACTTTTTAAATTTTACATTATTTTATTTCCTGTTTTTGTAATCCTTTTATTCAGTTAATTTCAGTGTTTTAACACACAGTAAAATTTTACCAAATAATACCAGGTGAAACAAGAGTAGGTAACAGTCTCATTTCCATTTTTGCGCACATTTGATCCAGGCTTATTGATGAAGGCAAATTTGGCACTGAGGACTAAGGCTATGTCTGGATACCTTTTGGTTGTTACACTAAGGATGGCAATCTGCAGCTAGTATCTCGTGGGTAGGAATCTGGAATGTTGCTAGCCACACAATATGTTGTTGCATATGCAGAACTGACCTCTATAAACAGACATATACCAAAAATAATTAATAGATCCCAAATTGAGGAGTTAAAGCCTCAGTCTACACACTGAGCCCTGCACCCTTCAGAATTAAGACATTTAAAAACAACTGTAAACAGTGAGACGTTACAAATTTACAACAGTTTTAAGAATCAATATTAAAAAGTCTGAAGAATGTAAAAATCATCTGAACTGGTCTAACCTTTGGAGATACAATAGGAAGTTCATCCAGTAGAAGAAGATTGCTATCGCTCCGCATTGCCACTGCATATATGCTGGGATGTTGAGAAACAAGGGCAATACAAAGATGATACTGGTTGTGTAGATAACCCATTCCAGAACATTGTTGTAATCCAGGAAATAATTCTTTTTCTGGATAAAGAAAGATAGAGATTTACCACATGGAGAAACCTGGCATCTACGGTTTGTCATCTGTGCTTTTAAGAAAAATTGTCACATCTGTCATTCTGGAGTGACTTAGAATCAGTGCTAAAGATGACTGAGGCACTGGCTGTCTTAGTGCTATGGGCATCTGTTAACTAAGAAAATGCTACATGTGTTTCTGTTTCTTTTCCCTATAAATAGAAAATAGTACATTCCCTCTTAAGGATTTTTGTTTTGTTTTGTTTTGAGACAGAGTTTCTCAGCCTTGGCTGTCTTCGAACTTGATCTATAGACCAGGTTGACCTCGAACTCACAGAACTCCTCCTGCCTCTGCCTCCCAAGTGCTGGATTAAAGGTATGTGTCACCACCTTCTGGCTTAAGGTAGCTTCCAAAAAACTGTGTATTAGCCTCATAATTCCTGACATCTTTCTGCTTCTAAGAACATACATTTCTGATAAGGCATTGTAAGCAAGTCTAGCTACAAAGAAGTTTAAGGCGAGAGTGTTAAATGTTAACCAGAGAACAAAGCCAAAGCACATGGTGTGCTTAGTAGAATGTTCTAGACATTAAATGCTCCATACTGCAGACCATTTAAGCATAAACCAGAAAAGCAAGAGCAACCGTAACAGAGGATTTATGTAATGCTGTAGTTTTTAAGCTATCATTTGTAATGTTCAGTTAGGAAAACGTAAGAAGATAAGAGAGACTAAGTGATGTGCCCTAAATCATTTAGGGGTTAACAACAACGCAACTTAATTCTCAGGATTTTGATAATTTACTCAAAATAAATAGTAAGTGAATACAAATATGTATTAATGGCATTAGCCTTAATACAGATATCCATGAATTTATGTTATATAGCAAAGAAAATTTCAAAAGTGCAATGCTATGAAAGAGATGATTTATAAAAAGTTCAAACACATACAAAAGTCATAAATAGGAATTTAAATCTATATACTGAGAAATAAATGATCTTTCTCAGTTTTCAATCAAAGAAAAGATCTTTGGATATTTTGTGTAATTCTTATGTCTAATCTGCATCTAACTTATTATCTTTAAAATAAGAATAAAGTAAAAGAAGATGCCATGAAAAATTCCTAAGCCAGGTGTGTGGAACATACAGATAACCCCAAGATTCCAGAGGTGATGCAAGATGATCATGAGTTCAAGGACAGATTCAGCCAGCGTAAGAACCCTAGCTCAAAAAAATGTTCTTATATTTTATAACAACTTGGCTGCTCAATAAAAATAAAAACCATTCCTCTTATGGCAATTATTCAAAGACACATCTATTTGAAATGGGGTCTGGAGAAGCTCTTAAAATACTTATATTTCCAACTTGAAATCATATTTATATTACAATTAAAATTGACTATAAGCAAAATATCTTAAATACCACAAGAGCAAAGACAATAAAGTCATTTATAATGATCATGGTGGACAAACAGACCCACCTGGAAGCAGCAATGGTTAAGCAACTCTTTCTTATATGTGTCAACTAAGCAGAGTGGCCTTACCAAAAATTATGTGTTTTCTACATTTTTACGTTTCTACATGAGTCAAGCTGTGTAAGATGAATATGACAAATATGATCTAAATAATGGTGTACTAGTAAATTGGTACTCTATATTAAAATAGTTATAGCTTAAAATTACAAACTGTGTTATGTACCTGTTGGAAAATTTGGACCACTTCTTTGCAATATCCAAATATACTTGATAAGAAAACAAGAATCATACATATTTTTATTGGAAATGAATTCTGAAACAAAAAAGTATAAGATAGAAGAATTATGACGGGGTTAAGAGTAGACAAATTTTATTTGCGGCATAATTCCCCACTAGTAAATTTTATTTTACATTTACTTCATTTTTAAGCATTACATACAATTGCATTAAAATGAAAATTATTGCCATTCTAATACTTATCTCATTTAGTAGAGATGACAAACTCATTTCTTAACTCTTATTGCATGTTTAAATATTGTCAAGTATAAAGAGTCACAGATCTAAAGATCTACACATATATATATATATATATATATATATTTTTAATGTGGGAAAGTACATGTCTTAAAATTTATTGCTTTATATTTTTATTTGTTACTGATTTAGTGTGTACGTGTGCACATATGCATGCATGCACTCGTGTCATAGCATGAAAGTGGAGATCAGAAGACACTTTGAAGTAGGCTCTTCTGATTATTTCGGTCCTCGGTATTGAACTCAGGTCCTCAGTCTTGTTAACAAGCTTTTTTACCCACTGATCCATCTCACTGTCTCTTTCCCCCAATTTGCCATTTTAAAAATTCTACATCTCAAATGTACCTTTACATTATAAAAATATAATTCCTATAATTAAACACATTCCCATTATTATACTACTATCACCACTAATTCCAAAGCTTTCCCATTAATTCATAAAAAATTTACACTCATGAAATCGCTTACTATTTCCCTTTCCCTACATTCTCCACAATGATAGATCCATGATACTACAGAAAGTTGTAAATTCTCACATTTAGCATTTAAACTAGATGTCAATTCCTTTGCAAATTCTCTTATTGACCATATGTTAATATTTTTTTCAACCCAAGAAAAATTTTAGAAGAAATTTGTACCACATACATAGTTCTAGTAATAGTAACCAAAATCTTGATATGTCTGCCTTATCATGGGCACACTCTTTCTAAAGAAAAAAAAATCCTTAATTTTAATTTTACAATCCTTTATTTTAAAGTCTTAAAGTTTTGAAGTACCAGTGTGTCTGTTTCCAAATGATTAGTAGTTTCATTGATTATTCCAGTGGAGTTGAAGGCCATTCCGGGCTTTATTTTAACAACAAGAAGGGTCATGGGTATGAGACCAAGACAATACGATCCTAGGTTCATCATATGGGCTCTGAATCCATAAGCACACCTACAAAAAACAATGAGCAGATCACAAGTGAATTATCTTAATAAAATATTTACAGATATCTATAGAAAATTAGCAATGATCTATTTCAAAATATCTATGTATATTTCCTTGTATTTTGTAACCAAAAAGTTCTTCTAATTCATTTTCCTCATTTTCAGAGGTGGAATCTCAGTTGCTGAGCAAGTGGAAATGTCAGCCTCACAAACTCATGGAAAAGTAGAGTCTTTGGTCCAAGTGTCTTAGCTATAAATTGAGTCTTCCCATACTTCACCCTATTGTCTCACCCCTCCCTAAGATCCAGGAGACAAGTTCGCATCTTTCACACATTTCAAATGTATTAGTGTCAAAGAGAATCTTAATGATTTTATTGACAAAATTTGCCTTCCATGCTTATTCTTCTAGAATTCTAAAACATAATAATTTCTAAAACAAAAAAAATACCACTGTAATATAATGACTTAGAAAGCTTTGGGTTGCGTTAAAGGAAACATTATTTTAAATAGAAGGGCTAGTACCCACCATTTCATGAGTAAGTATTCCTTACACACTGGATGGTTGAGAAGCTCTATGCGGTTATGTTGTACCATGACCTGAAAACAAAGACAAAGCCATCAAAACACCATGGTGTTAAACAACTAGGGACGAACCAAGCGAGGCCTCTGTTTTCTGACTTAAAATGTTATTATAGTATTATGAGTCCAACATTTAGTTATTTTAGAAAATTTGAGAAATTCAAACTTTCACAAGCGAGTAAACATATGCTGAACAATGATGTCACAGGCCTTTAATCCTAACACTTGGGAGACAGAAGCAGGTGGACTTCTTTAAGTTCAAGGCCAGCCTGGTCTACAGAGAGATCCAAGACAGCCAGGGCTACACAGAGAAACCCTGTCTCAATAAACTAATAAAAGGAAGAAGGAGGGAAGGAAAGGAAGGGATGAAGGAGGGAGGGGAGGGAATGCAAGGGACGGAGGAAAGAGAGAGTGAGCCAGAGAGAGAGAGAGAGAGAGAGAGAGAGAGAGAGAGAGAGAGAGAGAGATTTTTATGTGCAATCTGTGATTTAGTCTGTCTCTTTTAATCTCTGCCCCAACGAGATAGTATAAGTTTATTAATGTTAAATAGAGTTATGGCTGAAATAGAAATTTAGATAAATTGACAAAGATTTACCATCATTCTGTCATTAAGAAATTCAGCATTACCTTTCTGGAAGGAATTTCATTAGTATGGCATATACAAGCAGTTAAAATAATGTGTACATTATAAGCTTTTGAGAGTGTTATTAGTATTAATATCAATTTCAAAATTACATTTTAACTGTCACAGAACTATATAATGAGAAGTTATTGACCTTGAGGGGACAGAAGAACTCACCAAATCTTCTATCATTCACAAAACACTGATGTTAGCATAGTACACAGACCACACTACCTTGGTGACTAACAGAGACCCCAGTTAGGAGGATCCTGGTTTCTAAAAAAACATGTGAACCTATAAAGGATATTCCCTAGAGAAGATGAATTCTAAAAAACCAAAAGTGAGAAAACATAGGCTTGGTCAGCATGGTAGGTGTGGACATGGAACTATAAAATTGTCTTCGCAGAGCCATAAATCATATTGTAGACAAGCATTGAGCATCCAAATGGAAACAAATCAGGTTGTAGAAACACTAGACTTACATTGAGGATTGTAAGAGGCTCGTATATCACATCCTGGGTAGGTGTTATTTTTTTGGTCAATGATAGTGGGCACTGAAGATATTTGAAATTATACTCAATCTGTGGAAAACATAATTTTAAAATATTAGTCCAATAATTAGTGTAGTAAAGACTTTTAACTTCTTCTTTTTAAAATTCTTAAGATTTTTTATTTAGGATGCTATGGATGTTTTGTCTTTATGTATGTCTGCAAACTACATGTACCCTTGATGTCCATAAATTCCAGAAGAGGGCATTGGATCCTCTGGAACTGGAGTTGCAGACAATTGTGAGCTGCAATGAGGGTGCTCAGAACTGGACCTGGGTCTTCTGGAAGAGCATCCAGTGCTTTTAAACACTGAGCCATTGTTGAATTCTCTGCCATTTCTTCTTGATAAATCAAATATGCAAGCTTACATTTTTGCTGAAAGCCAACTGGTATAACTATTAGTAATTTCAACTGGAGAAAAAATTAAATTATTGTATTTAAATTACAAAAAATAAATACATTTGAAAGTTATTTTTAGTCTCTTTACAGGGATAAGAAAAAATAGAATTCTATGGTTTAGGTTTCTGTCTACATAAATGATTTGAGTCAACCCAAATCTGGTCATCTAGATTCAGAATCCTGAATAGAAAACGTCTGTTTCCCATACTGTCCTCTCAGAACAAGGAAAGACAGGATAAGCGTCATATATGCATGAGAAGCTCCCAGATATCTGGCTAACCACCTCTATGAGACAGGAGATATTTTTAGACATATCCTCTTCCCATAAAAATATGTGAGTAAATGTAAACACCGGAAATAACATTAAACGATGTCATTAGATGTAACTAAATATTTGGAAGAATCAGAATGTAAGGAGAATATTCTCTCATAAATAAATATTGGAAAGTGAAGCCAATACTCATCATCTACAATAGATTGTAGAACTATGGTATCACTAATTCCATACTTACTTTCAAAGAATTTTTACAAAAATATACTTTAGATTCTCATAATAAAATGAACTTACATGATAGTCTTGACAGGACTTGTCCTCTGTGGAAGGTATCATGCAGAAATCTAAAAGAACCTTTGAGAAAGACAACCCAGCTGAGATATTGGGGGAGCAGAACGTACATGAGAAAGCACATTCTTTCATGTCTAAAGTAATATACAAGCTGCTCCCATGCTTTCCTTTGCTTTGTGATCCATCTTCAGGAAGCACAAGGGATTGGGAATTTTTTCCTAATGGCACTGTTGTTCCAGAAAAGGCCGTAATAAGTTAATACTGTCATTTTTTCCCCTATCACTAATATGATCCTTTAGGCTATATGTTCACCTGGGATGCAGGAGCCTCATCAGGTTCTACAGTGTGAATCAAGTTATAATGTGTTATTTTCATGTTTAAATAGACACATTTGTTAAATGATATCTTTCTAGAACAAAGGAAGCAATTCCTTAAGAATGATTATATGACCACCACCACTTAGCATTACAAAGCTGAGTAAGCAAAAAGAAGAAATTGGGTATGCATCATGGGAGAGGCTTCTGCACATAGAAGCAGATGCTGTTCAGCTTAGTGATTCCTGCTGTCTGAGGAGGCTGTCCAGGGTCTTTTGATTTCTATAGGAAGTCAGGTGCCGATATCCTTAAAGAAGGTATCTTAGGAAAACGTTAAAGACGAATGCAAATGTAAAGAACTTCATTCAGCTATCAAATACCACTGTGTCTGTGCCCTAAACTTGAATTATTTGAAAAAAGAAAAGGCCATTTAGCAAATTTTATCATATTACAAGCAATAATTGTTAGGATTATTTTGTTCAAGGAAATACTCATTAAATATTTCTTGACTATTTTTCCTCATAGCCTTTGAAAATTAGAAATTGTAAAGATAGATATTATGAAGTTATGATTTTAAGTGTAAGTCCGCCTACCATACTGTGTGCCAAGCACATACCCATAAAGACTTTTTCTGTAGGGAGCTTACTTTCATGCATTCAGGAAGGTATTCTACCATTTCTGTGATTGGACATCTATTGCTTGGAGAATAATGAGTGAAAACTTGAAGACACTCATCCCACCTGTAAATAATATGTCAGAGAAGCACAATAACTAATTATTTTTTTCATTGTAGTGAAAACAGGATTACATACTTGTATTCAAGCTTAACTTTAATTGTATTCTGAAAGCATCATATTCACACACTGACTGCAGTGAAGCCATGTAAACCAAGATCAATTCATCAGTATCACCCTAGTCCATTCATGGGGATTGGGAATGTGGGTGAAGACCGGAATGGCCATTATCATCACTGTTCTGTCTCTTTGCGTAACTATCTTTTAAAAAGGTAGATCTTCCCCACCTGCAATTCTGACATGCTAGGTCCTTTGGGGGCTGATTGTGTTAGGCAGAGAAAGTCATGTTTACATGCTTGAATAAGGAACTTGATATGGCATCCATATTTAACTCACATATATGCATACCTGTGGTACATTGAGCTAATTGAAAACTAACATGTATTGAATATAGTAATGTGGGTAGATTCTGCCATAACATTACAGAGCAAGTCTGTTTCTTTACCACCATCTAGAGCGATGAGACTGGAAGGTACTTAGTATTCCAAAGAGAAACTAAATCTGTAACAAGAAGTAAAGACTGGCTTATTTATCTCTAAGATACATGTAAGGTGAGTCTGATGCTAGTACAACCAACACAGAGTATTTATGAGTAAAATCCATATGGAATTTCTGCAGTATTATCATAAAAGATCACTAAGTACTTTGATTCACTGATGTTTCAAAGGGAATGAACTTCTCAAGGCTCCACAGGCTCCAGATGAAGGCTAGATCTGCCTTGAGTATAAATATTAATCACGTTTTGTCCCCAAATGGGTGACAGGGGTTGTCTGAATATTTATTTAGACTGCTATAAAGAAGCTTCGCTTGAGGAGTGGAAAAATCACCATGTAACTCATCATTCAAGCGTTTTCTATGGACTAGCGAAATAGCTTGGTGGTTAAGAACAGCAGCTACTCTTCCAGAGGACCTGGTTTCAATTTCCAGCACCCACATGATGGCTCACAACCATCTACAGCTTCAGTTTCAGGGCTAACAAGCTCCTCTGACCTTTACAGGCACCGGTACACAGTGGTACTTATATACACATGAAGCAATAGCATTAAAATGAATGAATATTTAAAAACACAAGAGTAAACTCCTTAAAGGGTGCTTTACAAAGGTACATCCATAAAAGGTCACATACTGTAGAGAGTCTTTTCTATTTACATGCATTTGTTTTTTGTTTATTTATTGTGTTTATCTGGAGGAACATGAACCACAGTGTGTTTTTAGGTTAGAGGAAAACTGTGGAAGTCCGTTCTTCCTTTGCTCGCCGTATGAGGTACGAGCTCTCATGATCAAACTCGGGTAGTCAGGCTTAGTGACAGCCATGGATACCGGATGGGCTGTCTCCCTAGTCCTGGACCTATCTTCATCAGCTTCCAGGTTGGGAATCTGTGCTGCCAAGAGCTATCAAGCAAGTCCGGGGAAGCAGACCAGAGTTTGCTTGGCATTAACCTTATCGCCAAATGTTCCCTGTGCTTGGACGCCAGGGATCTCACAAAGGGCTCAGCAGGTAGCTTTGGCTGTCGTGTTTGGTTTGTTGAAAGGAAGACTGAGAATTAAGCAATGTTCCCGCTGTCAGAAATAACTGAACAATGGGCATTTGCATATGTTGATTCAAAGCTGAAGCATGATTTACCTCTTCCACTTACTCTTCAGGGGTGCATCCTATTTTCTTACCTGAGGACGCAGGTTACAAGGAAGACAGAACGACATATACCTTTTACTTCTGATGGTGGTGAGAACCACTTCCTTCCTCTTATTGTGCAGTGCAATATGCAGAAAGGAGGCTTGCTGCTTGTTCAGGACGATGTCAGCATTGTAGCTCAGAAGCATTGCGACAGCCTTAGCGTGGCCTTCCCGCGCTGCAAAGTGGAGTGCTGTGTTCTTACACACAAAGATAGATAGAGAAGATAAAGTGGTTGAGAGTGGTAAGAGTCCTTTGGGTGCTTTGTTGCCTTGTTTCATCACTGAATTTCTTAAAGGAATGACCAAAAAACCTTAGTACTCATTAGCAAGTCTATCGATTTAAATGTCACGTTCACAATGAAGCTTTAAACAAGCTTTAAACTTTATCATCCAAGTGTGTGTGTGTGTGTGTGTGTGTGTGTGTGTGTGTGTGTGTGTGTGTGTGTGTGTTGCTTTGTGGTCTTCTGTGTTCCTTTTATGATGAGATGACACCATAAGGACAAATGAGAAGCTTTCAGGGTAAGGGTGATAGTAAACACAGAAGTGCATGCTCCTGAGGAATTAGCACCTATTAGAGCAGTGGATCCCAGACTTGGGCTCCTCCAAACTCATTAAAAAGTCAGAGATTATTATAAGGTTACCATTTTGTCATTTTTCTCATATAAAAAATATCTTAAAATATAGAAACAGAAATGATGGCCTATCTCAATCATTTCTTGAGGAAATGTACATCTCAACATTCTACACATTAAGAAGAAATGAAGCTTCAATTGTTATCTTGACATGACCTAGATGAGCATTTCAGTTGACAACTGTCTAGACCTGGCTGGCCTGTGGGCGTATCTGTGGGTGTGTCTGTGGGTGTGTCTTGATTGTATGTTATAGAAGGGCCCAGCCCATTGTAGGCGGTATCATTCCTTTGGCAGGGGTCCCTGAACTAGACAAGACAGGAGAAAGCCAAATGGGAACAGGACAGTCAAGGCCCATTGGTTTCTCTCTGTTCTTCGCTATGTATGTGATACTCCTAGCTACTTTGAGTTTCTGCCTTGGCTTCCCTTCAGTGATTGGCTGTAACACAAGATTGCAAGCCTGATAAACTTCCTTGTGTGTATTGTCAGGGTGCTTCACCACAGCAAGAGAAACAAAAACTAGAACAGAACCTGGACCAGAGTAATACAATTGTTGCTGTGATGAACCTAATATCATGAATTTTATGGTCTTGAATTATTTTGTTGGAGGCTTTTGGAACTTTAGATTGGAAAATCCATTGAATGCTCAGAACTTAATGGGAAGTTCTTGTGTGGGAGCTTGGCAGATAAGAATGCTTAAGTGGCCTCCAGATAGCGGAGGCCCAGATTGATCATGATTTATGAGGAGTTAATTAATAACAGGGATAGAGGCCATTTATGTGATAGTTTGGCTAAGAATCTGTGTATGTGCTGATCATGGTTGGGTTGAAGAATTAGCTGTAATTAATAACAGGTCATCAATACACAGTGAAGCCATCTGTGCTTCCTCGGAACAATAGGAAAACATTTCCTCAGTGTTTATACATAGAGAATAATCCAATTGTGGTCCAGCAGGGGTGGTTCAGACAGAACTTAGCAATGAGAACCCTGTTTATTGGGTTGCAGGTTTTGAAGATAGGAAAAACGCAAGATTGCAGAGATTATGGACAGTGGTTGAGGCCTGACCCTTTTTAATAGAGTGGGAATTCCCCGAGAGAGAGCATGAAAAGACATTGGTTTAGGTGAACACTCTGCAGCAATGGAGACAAGCCAGTACTGCTGGACATCCACCAAGCACAGCTACAGGTGTGAAGCAAGGCTGGCCCAAGCCTCAGATAAAAACTGTGTGCTGTGGATGACGGAGCTGGAAAGGTGAGGATGCTCTTTAAAGCTCAGAAGTCACTCAGTACTGCTCTCTTTATTTCGCTAGGTTCACAGGGAGAAAGAAATTTTCAGGTGATTACAGACTTCCATAGCTAAGAAGGGGAGCTTCAACTCACACATCGCTTACTGTTCTCTTCTTCATCACCTCCTTCACTTATATCTCAATCCAAGAGATTACTTTTAAAATTTTCAACAAAAAGTTGAGAACAGAGCAAAGGATGAAAGGAGGGTTGTGAAGATGGTTTTCTTGCAAGCTTGGAAGTTTATTCTATGTCAAGATTTCAGTTTGGTCAGAGGGATTCAGTACCTACCCCTTCCTCATCAAGTCGATCAGTACACTTCAAGTTAGTATCAAGAATGACCTTCATGGTCTGAGTGTACCCACCCATGGATGCGTGATGCAAAGCTGTCCAGCCATTGTGGTCACTGTTAAAGAGGTAAGAAAAGGCACACAAACACACAGATCAAACATGGAAAAGGATGCCACTAAGCTTGTAGCCTGAATGGATGGCAAAGCACGAAAGGTAATAACTCAATATTTAGTGTATATTTATGAGGTATATTTGTACGAGGTAGTGTGGTTCATTTACTTATAATTGTGATTCACGTGTAGACATGAATGAAGTATAAAGAATATATGAATGTTGGATGAGAAAAATTTCCATCATATTTCATTGTCCTGACATCCACCAATGATCATGTAATTGTAAGACAGTTAATGATATCCCTAGGCATTCAGGTCAACCTTCTCTTGTGTTGTTAAAGGCATTTAACCCTCTCCACAGAAATTAAAGATGCGAATGTGGTGAAAGCTTGTCATTTTGGAGATGCTTTACAAACTATGACATAGGAAAGAAATTATGCAAGTTAATTTTGGTTACTAGGAAGTAATTGTTCAGGTTCTGAGAGCCGTCTTGCTATTTCAGTGATGCTATAGTTAAACATCAGACTTCTGGAAGTCTGATGTTCTGTGTTCCTTAGGAACAGGAAGAGACGGGACAAAGCAAAGCACTCAATTCAAAGCTGCCATGCATGCTCTACTATCAGAATTCTGATGAAGAGATTGGCTCGTAAACATGGGCCTAAAGATCTGCTTGCTCTCTGCCTCTTCTGTGAAGCTTGAAGATAGCTCTGTGTATTTAGACTTTCTTAACTTTTTATAAAGATGGTATTCAATTACTATACATAGTTCATTGTGTTGCATATTTTAACTTGGTTTTGTTCATTGTGTTAGCTTTCCTTAAGAATAAGAGAGTTCAGTTCAGTTTGAATGTTTTCCACAGCCACAATTTTATATCTTTCATTTATTAGACTGAAGGGAAAACCATTTGTTCTTAGATGGTTTGTGTTTGTACATGTGAATATGTACACGTACATGTACTCACACACACAAACACAGCTCTGTATCTTTACAATAAGATGAAAGAATAATGACATAGAACACAAAGAAATATTTCAAAAGTTCTTGAAAATACTACCCCCAAAGCCACCTATTCTGTGGCAACAAGATCATAAATCTACACACTTAATTTGCCATTTGGGAATTATCTTGAATTCCATTTTAGCGATTGAGAAATTATGTATTCTTTGAACAATTCAACAAGATTAATAGATATTTTATTTATAATATAATTTAAATAATTTGCCATTTGGGAATTATCTTGAATTCCATTTTAGTGATTGAGAAATTATGTATTCTTTGAACAATTCAACAAGATTAATAGATATTTTATTTATAATATAATTTAAAACATCACAGAAAACAGTCTAAAATTATTAAATTTAAAATGTACACAATGCCATTCATTCAGGCCTCACCTGAGAAACAATGCCCCTTTCTTCAGAAGAAGTTGAACGACTTTATCATGTCCGTTCTTGGCTGCCAGGTGAAGAGGGGTCATTCCATGGAGATCCCCTTCATTCAAAAGCCTCGTGTCACTTATGTCCTGTAGAAGCCTTTGACATGTATTGATGCGTCCATAGCTTTAAAAGGTCAGGTTCATATGCGTAAGACAAAATATTAGACAGAAACAGATATGCTCATGTATTGCGAGACCGATTCTCACCTGGCTGCAAAGTGCAGGGGTGATTTCTTATCTTTGCTTTTGGAATGAATGGACACATTGAATCCAAGGAGGTTATTTACAGAGACTGGAACCCCCTGCCTACAAGCATAATGGAGAGGCGTGCACCCATCATTATCTTCATCCATCACCAGCTCCTTAATATGTTGCATCTGTGGGAAAAGAAGTATTTTAATTTAATTGCCATCATATTCACAGAGTAGGTTTCAAACTATTCTGCAGCATAGCATTTTTCAATATATTCCTTGAAGACAAATATGCGAACAATCTAAAGGTAGCTAAAGGAAAATAAATATGGAAGAGGTCTCATAATTTGTACCTTTATCATGTCATGTTAAGGCTTTGAGAGACCTTGTAAGTAGGGAACGTACTTAATGCTTCATTTTCTGAACTATTTGACCATGGTCCCTCTCTGCTCCTCCCATCTCTGTTCCTACAAACAACACTTTAGAGCTTATGATGTATGTTAAGCAAAACAGTGTGAAATTTTTAAAAATAGATTAAACAAGAATATAAAAGGCAAATGAGTAGGTCAATCTATGTGATAAAAATTTACTTTTGTTTTAAAATATTAAGCCATATATATTCTGACTTTTTTTTTTAACTAAACACAGTAACAACTTGAAAATCTACTTATTCTAAGAAATATGATACATCATATGGACTTAGTAGTTAGGCAGTAAATATTAGCTGGTCCATTAAACATGATCCTGTCATCAGTGAGTCAAATGTGTTGAGTAGTTTTCTTAATTGACAGTGGAACACTACTGGTACCTCTTTATACTTGGCTTCTCTGTTCACAAGCAATCCACAGAAGTGAAACAGTGAAGGAAAATGACCAATTATCTGTGGTCCCTAGTTACAGATCAAAGTACAAAACCCTCTGTAACTTTCAAAACTCAGTCTGGATTATCATCATCTACTGGTTATCCCCATTTCCACTTGAACACTGGAAATAACGTTTCTTTATTTGATGACAATTTTTGAAACTCTAGAGTGAACTCTCATAATATAAGTAGCAACAAATCAGTGTATTCTTTATTGAACAAAACTCAAATAACAAAATTTCATGGATATGCAATACCTGCATAAACTCCGGCTGCAAATTTTTTAGTCCATAAGGCTGCTGTACAGTCAAGTGTAAAAAGTTGCGTCCCAGATTATCTTTTATGTCTACTTTGGCACCTGGGAAAAAACACAGAAGAAATATAAGATATACTCATGTGTTTATAACATGGCCTTTGGTGGCTTCTCAACTCTCTAAGTCTTTAATTTACAGAATTTATAGAAATGAACATGCTTTAAAAACAAATTTACAATGTGTGTGTTTGTGTGAAACTGAATAGGGTTTGCATTTCTTTGTGAATCCTTAAGTAAAACTTAATTGGGGGGGGGGGTGAAGGAAGGAGAAGCTATGAGCATCCCCTTCTGCTCCCAAAGTACCAGGCTTGTCTTCAGTGAGGAGAGTGACAGCAGGTCTACATATGTCTGTTGTGATAGAAAGCTCACGGTTCAGCAAACAACTGAATATGCTTGTTTTTTTCTATGTTACAGCATATAACATGAGCTATATGATACATGCTCTATGTTACTGCTATGAACTATCCTTCCATTTTTTTTTTTTTAACTGGACTTAACACTATTCGAGGCTTGGAATGTATTTCATTATCCTTTGTGCATACACAGAATGTGTCCCATGCCTGGCACGAGACAGTTAACACATGTTTATCTAAGCAGACAGGCTTGCTTCTGGTTGGTACCTTTAGAAAGGAGCAAATTCACAGTATTCCAAGATGCAGAAGCAGTTGCTAAAATAAGTGGAGAGCGCCCTTCAGAATCGGTGCTGTTGATGTCAGCTCCCTAAAACAGCAAAACATCCAGTGAGAAGATTATGTAGAGATGAAGCAGCAGCTGACTTTGTAACACCTAACTAGTGTAGAGTGTCCGTATGACTCTAGCACCCATCTTCAGACAAATCACAGAATTACATGACATTTTTCTAACATTCAAATAACATTAAAAATCAAGACTGTTTCTCAACTCTCACCTAGAACACTATTTTAGTCCCCACCATAAGAAATTATTTTTAAATGTCTAATTTTAAATTTTTCACTTTTATTGATTATATAATTTTTAAATCATCAGCAAAAAATTGTCCACTTTAAAAATACTTTATTTGAAATAGATAAACTGAGACAACCGAATTGAAACTGTGAAGGTAAGAGTTTAACCAAACATCCAGGTAAAAGTTCACATTTAAAAAATACTTTTTGTTATTTTTCTGTGTCATGGGACTATATCCCATATGATAAGAAGCAAAGTGCCTTTAGATTGTCCATAGAGCAAATTCTCTACTTTGGCCAGAGTCGAAAAGTCAGCATAAGTCAGACAGAGCAACAACCTCACAGAAAGGTGATGCAATATGAGAGGCCATGAGTCTCCCAATAGGACATTTGCAAGAAAGCACACATGGCAACTAGTGAGGCTCTTCTGAATTTTCCTGCGTAAACATTACAGCTTCAGTGGATCCTACTAACAACACAGGAGGTAGTAAACACTATGAGCGAAGCTTTGCTGGTTGTCCATCTTGTGAGGATAATAAACCCACCGCACAAGCACGCAAGTGCAGACCTGTGAAGATGCGCTAGCTAAGACCACTCTCCAAGTGAAGAAGATCTGCTTTCATTGACAGCATATCTTCAACATATGTTTTGACATCATTGTTTTCCATGATTTGGAAGATGATGCAGAGGAGCTGGGGCTAAAAGCTTATGTGAGAAGATAAATGTGACATGGGTGACCTGCCCTGTATCTGCCTCAAGACAACACTGTTATAAAGGTTCAGCTAACTTGTCTATATCCAACAGTCCTAAGAGGACTCATTTATAAGCCCTTAAAGGAGCTTCCTTTGCAACAATTCCATGAGCTCTAAGAAAAAAGAAGATAAGGGCATCAAAATATATACCCAGTTCTTTTATCTTCATAAGCTGACTATTGTGCATCCACAGGAAATATACTCTTGCAAATGTGTCAGTCGCCTTCTGGAAACTTTGGCTGCCAAATAACTGCCCACAATTCCTTTGTACTCCCTTCTTAGCAAGCCTTTAATTCTTGCCCCATATTTTCCATATAAACTTTAACTAATGAGCAAAATTCTTATCAGCACAATTTAAAATAGCATTTCAAAAATTGTATCATATTTGTTTGAATTTGAAACTAAGATTAAAATAATTTCAACTTCCACAAATATTTCTATCAAATTTAAAACACACAGACATGTTAACCGTGAACTGTGGTTTTTTTAGGAACCCCTTGCTATATATTTAAATAATGTTTCTACATCTAAGTAGTAGCTTATGGAAACTGGGCCTGTCAGTTGAATAATTACCACTGAAATCAAGTAGTCTGCCAGTTCATGGTGATCAAACAATGAGGCTCTGGAAAAAAAAAAAAGATTAAGATTTTATTAAAATAAATGGGAAATCTAACACTGCTGTGGTCAGAAATAAATTTAACTGGACACTGAATAACACAATTTAAAGTATTCGGATTCTAAGTAGCATATTTTCAAAGTAATAAAAAAAATCAGTAAAGTTAAAATACAGCACAAAAATTACTCTATTTTTTTTTTCTAGTGACCTGTCCTTCCTATAAATTCTTCATTCTGAAGTGATTAGCAACTGCCTTTTAATCAAGATGAAAGAACTGGCACTGGCGGGCATCATTGTGATTGTAGGGATCAAACAAGATCTGCCTAAAATATGCCTGTAGCATTTAGAAGGTTTACTGGGAGGGTGCCTGAGAGGGGATCCTTTTCACCATAGCTGATGAGAAGGCATCAGCTTTCCTGGGCTCTTATGAAGCCTGAACTTACTATAGAGAGAACTGAAGTCATTTTAAGGCTCACAGCCAGTCACAAAATAATGCTAATTAATAACAACTGAAAACCATGAATATTCATTAAAAAGTCACTGTATAGATGCTAACGGCTGAGGAGTTAAGCGGTGATATTTCCCACTGAATCTCACACTGTTCCCATTCAAGGCACTCAGCTACTCTTGTACATACATAAATTTCAGAACGCATTTTTGAGTGTTATCAAAATTTCACAAGGTATAGCATGGAGGTCCTATTTTCCAGACATAATTGTTTCTTAGACATATTTATATTCTAAAACTATGTTACAAAAAGCCAATGGATGTTCAAGTTACCTGAACGTTGGAATCAAAAAAATTTAAACAATGTCCTAATTTACTCCGATGATTCTAATAGAATCTGGGATTTTAGAATCAGCCCTGAGAGTTCCCAAGCTCTTGCGTATTTCTCATGTGCAGCATTTTTGGCTTCATTTATTTGTTTTTATCACATGTATCTGTTGGTGTGGGGGGGGAGGTGTTATAGGTACAGGTAGAGGTCAGAAGACAATTTGCAGAAGTCATTTCTCTCATACCATGTATATTCTACAGGTTACCAAGGTCATCAGTCTTGGTGACAAGTCCCTTCTTCTACTAAGAGTCTTGCTAACCCTACATTTTTGCTTTTAGGATTCTAGTTGGATTCTTTTGGATCAGCATTCATGAATTCATGCTGATTCATTTTTCATAATCTTCTTTTGCCACCATATCCTTGTGTTTATATAATTTATCATTCATTTTCTGCATCTTTGAAGAACTGAAATTATTCTGCTTGATATTTTTATGTGTCATTGAAAATAAATCAATCTTTTGTTAGTCTAGGGGTTTGTTGTTTTGTTTTGCTTTTTAAATATTTTCCTTTTATATCATGAAATTTTAACTTGCAGAGTCCTCCTATGTGAGACCTTGCCTATAAATGAATATCTGATCAGAGCTAGTGGTTTTGCTCATTTGGATATCTATCTCCCCCTTCCCAGTTCAGAAGTACATCTTATACTTCCCACTTCAGACTCCTTTCCCAGAGAGATAATGCAGTTTTCCTGCTTCAGTTACCGACTGAGAATTTACCAGCTCTCTTCTGTCATTCCAAGCTTTTACTTAATCATAATTATGGAGGAGAAGAGGCAGGGAGACACGTACATAGAAATATGATACTATCATTTACATAGGGAATATTTAAACTTTGTCTTCCCAATGAAATTGAATCCCAATCTACACTTCCTGCTTCCCTGCCCAGCATTCAGGAAACCTCCACCACCAAAACAGTTCCCTTGTTTGGAACCTTGGTTAGAGAATTTCCTATAGCCATTACAAGACATCTATGTCTACTTGTGGGTGAAGGCAGAAGAGATCACAGGGAGAACAATGAAGAAGCCACATGGTTCTGCTCCATATGGGTCACTAGATAATGGCACAACACAGCTGAAGAATTAAATTTAGAAATGGCTTAGAAACCCTCACACATTGGTTTCCTTAGCCCTTCCTAGAGGACCAATGACTGATCCAGAATATGCCACTGGCCCTTTTGTTCTGTGATGTTCCATTTACTATGTTACTTTGATTCTCAAAGGATGTTAGAAATTCCATTTGAAACCCAACATCATTGTGATTAACTCTCTTCTGATCTTTGTTCCTTCCATGCTTGACTTGAAGCCTGACATGCTTGGAAGGCATAGAGCTAGGGCAGCTTGCTTTGATATTGGTCACATCATGCATCTTTCCCAAACCTTTCCACTTTTGCATCTGTGTATCTTTACTAATGAAGTGAATGGCTTGTGCTGTTGAATCTTGTTTTATGCCTCATCCTATTGATGTACTTTGACTGGCGAATTTAATCTATTACTCAAGGTTTTCACTGTTATGCATGATTTTCTACCTGACATTTTTGTAACTGTCCATTGATTTGTATGTTCTTAGAAACATGCCATTACTCATTCATTTTTTTCCAATGATTTATTTATTCATTAATAGTGTCTTCCGGCTTTCTGTTGTGTGATTCTTTGTTTTTCATGTGTAGGTTTTAGATATATATTTCATAAATATTTCATATACTTAACATGTGAATGACAGGTAGGTTACTTGCCTGTGAAGCAGGGTCTCCTGATTGCCATCAACCGCATTCACAATATCACTGCCTCCGGTATAGGATGAGATCATGAGTTTAACAATGTCCGTGGCTCCCTGGGTTGCAGCAAAATGGAGGGCCATGCATTTGCCATTCTATAAACAGGGTTGATGTCAGCATTAGCTGAAATCCCAACTTAAAGATCACACCATTTGATTTGCCAAACACCATGAGGATGGAGGCCTATCTAGCAAAGAGTTCTTCCCAGCAAGCCAAGTGCTCTTGGCTTACATGTCCTTCATCATCATTTGAATGCCATTCTCTGGTTAAAGAACATGAGTCTCTTTCATTACCGAGGCAGCTGAATGATTCATAAATCGAATTAATCTTATCAATAACAATGAGGAGTCGGGTTTCAGGGTAAGATGAGAGAAACAGGAGAACAGACATCACTGACTTCTTACCTCTCTATTCCTCCAACCAAAAAGTCCTAAAATTCTGTCTCCGCCCCACTTTATCACTAGAGATCTTCCCTCTGTACAGATCTCTAGACCTCTATGGTTTACTAGTGGCTAGCTCTGCCCTCTGACTCCAAACAAGCTTTATTTGTCAGAACACAAGCAAAATACCACTCAACAGCTGAATGAAATCACTTCATACAAATAGGGTCATTTCTATTTCAAATACTTTGGAAATGGGAAAAAGCTTTACATGATTGATAACTAATTTCTGCTTCCTCCAAAAAGGAAAGACTTTTATGGTAGCTGACTCAGAACACTATAGGGAAAAGTCACTATCAGTTCAGGACTCAGGTTTAGTCAATTCTCTTACATATGTATCCTTAGAACTGAATTAGGGGATTCTTAGTTAAAAGACATGTCTTTAGAATAGAATCCAAAACATTCAAGATTGGGTTTCTGTGTTCCTGGTTTAGAATATTAAGGCTATTATCATTCAGGTTAGGACTTAATATACCTCATGGTAGTTGTGTAGGATACGCTCATTATTTCATCTGCTTTGTTACTTGCTTTATAATATTGAAATTTATAAAGTTAAAGATTATTTTCTCTCATGTGGACAGAGAAACAACATTCTTTCATACTATAAGCATTTCCAATCTTATCCGAGTATAAAGGAGCCACAAAACATTTGGAAATTAATGTATGCAAATTCTCAAATCAGAGTGCCACTTGCCTCAATCATGTCGATGTGTGCACCATTGTCTAGGCACATTTTAATCATATCCAAGTCACCACTTTGGACAGCGAGGTGGAGTGGACTGGCTTTCTTGTGATTCACAAAGTTAATCTGCGCCTCCCTGCTGAAGCCAATTCTTTCACCTTTAGAAGAAAACACCATTTAAAAAGAATGGGAAAAATAGGTTTCTAAAGAAAGAAAATTTAAAATTACATGAAGACTCATGTATAAATTCTATCCTTTGTCAAATGAAGGGTATCTAGAAGTTTCTTTACTATGTGGAATGCAGAAATCATCAACTCACCGTACTTTAGTATTAATTCCATACATTTTTTGGCACCAGAAAATGCAGCCTGGTGAACAGGATAGTCTCCCCACTTATTTGATTTACATAGCTTAGCTCCTTTTTCTAACTAGAGGTAAAGGAGAAAAAAAAATCAGTGACACAAATTGACAAAGGTAGACAAGAATGTCTGTGCTCTGGCCAGCCATTCCATCTTGCAGAACCCATGGGAAGACAGCAGAAAGCTCTGTACATGCTCAGTCTAGATTAGAAAGTAACCACAAATCTAGGTTAAGACTCCAACAGAGATACTTTACATCTAATACAGATGAAGCTAAACCACGACACAAAAATATCAAACGTAATCTCTCAAAAAACTTAACATATTTTTTTAATTTTTAAAGCACAGGTCATTCGAGTCACATAATTTGTTTTTCATTTTTTGAGATGGGGTTTCTCTGTGTTGCTTTGGAGCCTGTCCTGGAACTCACTCTGTATACCAGGCTAGTCTTAAATTGACAGAGAGCTGCCTACCTCTGCGTCCTGAGTGCTGGGATTAGAAATGCACTTCACCACTGCCCAGCTAAGTCTTATAAATATTTTCAGTTTTAAGATTGTACCAGCAGAAGTACCAAGTGTGACAAATAAGAACAATTTAAATGTCATCACTTCTGAAGTCTGAAGCATATAGAAATTTCAAAGACTGGAATACTCTGACATCCCTTTACTTCCTGCAGTGCTTTATTGGTCCAAGTTGCTAGTACCCAACAGTCAAATAAAAGCAAAATATTTGCATATCTAACAATCAGAAAATATTTGCACAACATTTATTTCCGAATAGCAGGCAAATAATCCAGAAACATTTGAGAAGCAGCTAATTTGATGAAATTCCAGTAGTACCCTCATTAGGAGTGCTATCCCAAACAGAACCCAGCCCAGTTTCTTCAGGAGTTATACCTGGGAGACTTTACAGCGAGATGGCTGACTTTCTGAATTCGGGCTTTGGAGAAACCATAGCAACAGTTTCCATCTAGGCCATGAAAATGAAGTGTATCTTTTCTGCTCTCATCTTAGAAATCAGACAAGTGTAACTGACCACATTCATTTTTTTTTTTCTCTTTGATTACTTGAAAGCTCAGGCTCAAATGGTTTAATTTTAAAATCCTTTATGTATATGGGTATTTTATCTGTATGCGTGTCTGAGAACCATATGTGTACCTGATGCAGAGAGATCAGCAGAGGACAGTAGATCTCTTGAGGTTACAGATGACTGTAATCCACTATGTGGGTGTGGCAGTCAAACCTGAGCCCTCTGGAAGAACAGCCAGTGTTCTAATTACTGAGCCATCTCTTCAGCCCCAGAACCAAACGGTACTAGTGTGGCACAGGTTGTTATATTTTTATATCCTAGCCCTATTGTCAAATTCATCTTAATACCGGCCTATATTTTCATTACCTTGACTTTTTTGTTTATCTTTTTGCATACAATCTAGGGTCTACGTTGAATCCCAGAGGTGATGCCACATAAAAACACTGAGAATTAAGTTCTTTAGACCTACCTTCTGTATTTTCTATTTTGCTAAGGACATACCATGAGATGCCTCTTAAATAGTAGTTAATGACCAAGTCACAAAAAAGAAAGCCACTGTGTGTGATTGATTTACAAACCAAAATCTGCAAAGCTTCACTGTTGTCTTTGGCGCAGGTGAATATCAAAGCTGTATTTCCATTCTCTCCTTCTAAATTGATGTTGGTGGTGACGTGCTCAGTCAAGACCTGGACAAAATGAAGAAATCACTGTCAAAGAGATAAACTGCTGGCTTTCAAATAAGGCCACGTCTTCCAGTAGCCTTCATTGCCAAACAGCATGTCTGACTCATCGTTTCCAATTCCTCTTCCATAAAATACATGATACATAAAATACTATGATAAAACTCTGCATGGCTTAAAATCTTTTCTTTTCCAGTACTGGTAACAGAACTTAGTAGCTCATGAGTGTTGGACAATGTTCAACTATTGAGTCATTTTTCTCAGCCTTATTTTTAGACTTATTTTCGATATTGACACAAGGTCTCATTGCCCAGGATTTCCTTTACTTTTCAATGTACTTTAGACAAAGACTTGAATTTACTATCCTTCTTCATTAGCTCCTGTGCAACTGGATCACAAACCTGCAGCACTGGCTTCACAGTAATGGGGTCAGTTAATATTATTTATGTGTAAAAACTTATCAAGCCAGCTGTTCGCTAAAATCCTCTACTTCTTCGAAATAAATAACTTCCTAGAAGAACTCCTTCCCAACAGAATGTGTTCCAACGTGACATTCAGCAGATAAATAAGGCTACCTGTTCTGTTTTTAGAAGAACTTGAGCTGAGGTTTAGTGCAAAGCAAAACAAAACAAAAAACCAAAAAGCAAATAGGGGGCTGCTTCCTAGGTGAAGAGAAACTGGAAACAACAGATCTCTCCACAGACTTCAGGCACCTTCAGGGTCTATTCGTCAAATCTAGATTCACATGCGAAGGAACCCACAAAGATCTACTAGAAGTATTGTCCTCATCCTTGCCCTTATAGAATTGCAGATCTGCAACATGTAATTATTATACTGTCAAAAGCATAACCTTCCAAAGGCTGTTAAATTCTAGATGACAGTGGTCCCAGAGAGAGCAACCAAATTATGTACTTATTTTCATTCACTCAAGACCAGACGTGTCCAGAAGCTCTACAGGACTCTCTGGGGCCCTTAGATAAGCATCCAAAAATTCTAAGGAAAGGCTTAAGCTACTAAAACATATTAAGTCCCAGGCCCAAAGACCATCAAGAAATAAGGTCATGCCCCAGCCCCGTGGAGAATGGTCCTTAAAGAATACTGCCTCTGTAAGAACTTGAGGTGATTTATAGATGACTGTTTTGTTATTTTAAACTTTATAACCTAATAGATAATGATGGATAATCTAGGGGGAAGCTGGTAAAGCAAACAGTGAAAAAGCCTTTTGGACAAGGAATGGCTGAGTACTAGCTAGACCAGAGGCATGGCTAGAGAGGGGGTCTGGGGGCAGAATTGCTTTCCATAAAGAAATCTCCTCCTCTTCCTCCTTTTGCCATGAACCAGGAGTTAAGAACACTGCTAGACAGTTTTGGTTGGTAAAACAAATAACATCCGTGGCAGAAACAATCCAATTCTCTGATGATCCTTGTTTTTTTTCTCTTAGATGTGTGTTGTTCAGAACAATTAGTTTTATGTTGTTTTTATACACACTGATTTCACAAATTAGCTATAGGCTTTATTTCTGAACTTTTATTTCTATGCCTTGTCTGAAGAGTTTTCTAATTAGTGGCAGTTTTGTTCTTAAAGACAAGATGAATTAAGCTAATGACCACATATGTGTGAAAAGAGCCTTCAGAGGAAACACCAGAGCTCCATGAGGAAATAGATGGCATGGCTGAGCAGGTCCTGCATCCACCAATGGTGAAAGCAGCTCGTGGCTCATGGATGATGCAGACATTCAGAAAAGACAAACAGCCTATTTCCATGACCATTTTTCAGCACCTTTTTAGGGGGTCTTGCATTATCTGCACAGTCACCAATTCATTCTTTCATTTCATTCAAATAACAGTCATTTATCAAAAGTGTCTAAAATTTTGCTCAGACAAATAAGACATGGTTTCTCCTTCAGAGATAACTAGCCAGCCGGGAAGGAGGCATGACAACATTAATAACACTCTCATGTCACAAAAGTAAGATAGGCATCAAAGGGTCCCACTCTCTCCATGTGCTGGAATTCAGACCTTTCCATGACCTGAGAGGCAAGCTTTCTGGCAAAGGGGCCTTGGGATGGGGATGCTCTTTTCTGGTTTATTGACAATTGGCTTGGGTGTGGGCTAGCAAATTCACTAAAAATTTTTCACTTCCAGTATTGCTTCCACAGAAAAATCTATTGTTAAATTCCAAAAGCCTAACTTCAGAATGACCTTCTAGAATAGTGGTCCTCAACCTTCCTAATGTTGCAACCCTTTAACACAGTTCCTCATGTTGTGATGACTCTCCAACTATAAAATTATTATGTTGCTATTTCATAATTGTGATTTTGCTGCTGTTATGAATCATAATGTAAATATCTGATATGTGATGGCACAAACAACCTGTTGCAACCCACAGGTTAAGAGCAACTGTTCTAGCCATCTGCAAATGACAGTCATTTTTGAGAAAGGAGATTTGCTTTCTAATTCTAAAATAAATGTGCCTGTGAGTATATGAGGCACAATCTAAAAACCCTGAGCTAAGTTCTACCCTTTAAATATTTATCAGGAATTCCTCTGGTTGAGGAAATTCAAGCCTTGGAAAACAAAAATTTCCCATATACAACTCCTGTGTCGGTTGGTGATCTGTCTCTTGACAGGCTGTCCGTCTAACAAAACTGGCGTATCATAATTAAGGGTTCGCTAAGGTTCTAATCATCCTTTGCATTTTAGTCACAGAATAAAAGAGATAAAAAGAGATAAAAATAGAGCTTTCAACTTTATGCAAGTCATTTAATTTTTTCTGTGTCTCTTACTCAACTATGGAATGGAAATATTAATATTCTTATTTATACATTTCAGTGAGAGTTTATTAAAGGCACAAAGCTATTTTTTAAACGTTTGATAAATTGAAACTCAAAAAAGCTGAACTGTGTTTATGACTATTGTTCTCATTATCCTACTCATCAATGTTACTAATCACCATCTTCCTTCTCATTGCCATCATCATCATCACTACAATCACTATTATATCTCTTATTATCCTCTATGTCATTGCCAGACATTATCGCCATCATTTGGTGAGAAATAAACATCATAGTTGTCACATTTCATTTATCATTGCATGCACTTGAAGTTGGCCATCCTGAAAGAGGAAACAAGTCAGATGTGAATACTTGCCCCTTCTCCAGGGTCAGCCTAACCCCCAGTTGGTCAGCTGCCTTACCTTGGTTATTTCGTTGTACATGGCCTGTATAGCTATGTGAAGGGGTGCCATCATGTTGCTGTTTCGGAGGTTTGGATTTGCTCCTTGGCTAAGAAGAAACTTCACACTTTCAACTTGGTTTTTTTCTGCAGCCCAGTGTAGTGGAGTATTTCCACAACTATCCATTATATTAAGTACTAAAGAAATGGCAAAAAATATGCATTAAATTTTGTTGGGATATGTTTAATACTTCTGACTAACTACCCACATCAAAACTCAGTGCCAAGTGCTTATAAAACCAGGTGTATTGTCTTTGAATTTAGAAATAGGATGTATTTTTGGTTCTCAAAATTATGATGAGTACTATTTGAGAATATACGAAAGTATGTATAGATTTTACAAATTGGGCTAAAAATTTTTATATAAGTTCTATAAAATAGATTCTCTTGTTATTAAACTTTTATCTGTATATCAATTTTATAATTGCAATATAATGATGAAGTTACACCAGAGCAGATCCTAACTAAGTTCCATGTGACTGAGATTTCACTGAAGCTTGCAGTTGCCCAAAAGATGCCCCCATGAAAAATGGGCAGAAAGATGATGATGCTAAAACTTAGAGAGGCTGAAGGTCCTCTTGCTTCCAGCACACTGCTACTAAGAAGTTATGTGAATCACTCAGCTGTCTCAGTCAAACTTGGTAAAAAAAAAAAAAAAAATAGACATATATGCAAATATGCTCATATTTGTATGCATATTTACTTCTCTATGTATAGAAACACACACTCCTCACAAAGATGTGTAGAAAATAATATTGGGTCAGGTCTGTAAATATCTTAGCAGAGTGTATGTATGGATTACTACAAGGATTTCAAAATGTTCATGAGAAAAGTGGCAGGTCACTAAATAAGCTCCCAAGCTAGATTTTGAGCCCCTTGTGGAGAACATGCTTTCCATGTATTTGTACAGTATACATGTGGTACTATTTGTCTTGTGCATGCTACATAAGAGTAGAATGTTCTTCATTCTGCATTGCTCTGTAGCTATGATAAGGTGGTCATGGTGGTATATCACTAAGTCTGAAGAAAAGGAAAAGTATTTACTCGTGAGTTGAAGTTAGTAGCCATCAGCAGCAGTGGGAACCATGGGGCAGTCGAGTTTCCTGTTTCTCTCTCTTTTAAAATTTTCTTTCTTTCTCCCTTTATTCGTTTTTAATTCTCAACCCTCTTCCTCCCAACATATCTTAGACCCCCATTCTCCTTAAATAGTACAAAATATTCTATTCAGCACTAAACAATTAAACGGTTTCTTCATTCATCAACATACAATTTGAAAATGATTTTAGCTGGACCACTTTTCACAGTTCATTTTCCTATAATCACAGAGGCTTTCTAGAGTAGACTTTTCTTGTGACCTCCTTTCTATTTGATGTCATTATAGCAACTGATCTACCCAACTCATCATCCCGGTGATTTCTCTCCTGCCTGTGACCCACTACTCTCTTGTCCACTCCACTCTACCTCTATTATCCATCTCCTTGTGTCGGTTCCCGTAGCTACTTCTTGTTAGCAAGTAACAATCCCTACAACAAACTATGTCTATCCATGTTCAGTCTCATTTACTTCTTAGGCAAGGCCCAAGAGCAGCGACCCACCCCCTGCAGGTCTGATAGTGTATGATATTTCCAAGAGGATGTACCCAAGATATGCAAGCTTGATACGCAAACTCAGAGTAATTAAATCTCACACTCTCACACTGACTTTGCTTCTGTTTGGTTTGGTTGGGCAAGCTGTTCACCTAATCTCCTGAAGTAGAACTCACATAGTCCACTTCAGCTTCCCAGAACACTCTTCATAGCCAGTCTCCCATAAGCACTACTCATGGCACAGGTAGAAATTTCCTATACCTCCACAAATCTAAGAGAATGATAGCTTTATGAACCTGCACTGTAACTCTTGGTTACCTTCACAGGGAGAACCATGGATAATCATCTTCATTAGTTCAACTTGACCTTCTGCTGCTGCATGATGCAAAGGAGAGATATTTTCATCCTCATATTTGCTAAGTTTTCTTCTGTTCTTCATGAAGTCTTCTAATCTGTATATATCTCCATCAATGTCCACCTAGAGGAGTATGAAAAGTCTATTACCTAAAAAGAACATGTGCACTGGGTGGTGATGGTATATGCCTTTAATCACAGCACCCAGGAGGCAGAGGCAGGTGGATCTCTGTGAATTCAAGGTCAGCCTGGCCTCCAGAACCAGTTCTAGCACATACCCTCTAAAGCTACACAAAAACAAAACAAAAAGCTTATACAAAACTTTAAAATATAAAATTAGTCATGTAATAATAGTCTTAAGACTTTACTACTACTCAAAACTGTCAGGTTTAAAATAAATACCTTTCTTAAAGAACACAACACATGCAGACATAAAGTAGGCAAATACACATTGATAAACACATAAACAAATGTTTCCTTTTTTTCTGACTATAATCTTACATATATTATAGAAATAAAGGCCATAAAAAAGTTTGAAGGAAATTTACAAACTGTGCTCTGAGAACTAATATATTATAAAATACAGGGGTCTTTGCTTTGCTGGGTGAAATGTATTTCGGTGACAGCAAAAGGAACCAAAAATGATAGAGCTCAAAATGGTCACAGCACAGTGAATGCATGTGTAGAAATGTCATCTGAAAGCTCTTATTTTATATTTAATATCACAGACAAAAGGAGTAAGAAGAGGAGATTTAAGAATGTGAGGATTATTACGTCTAAGAGTCTAAAGTACTGCATCTCTTTTTGGTCCCTCCTGCCGGATGTCAGTCTCTATCCAAACCCTCCTTACACACTGAAGCTAGGATCATCTTGAAGCAGTGCGTCCTAAGGGACTTGCTCAGAGATCTAAGAGAGCTGTCCTACTTTCGAGCATGAGTAATTCCAGCCAAAATTCAAGAATTTCACTTAATATCCATAATAACAATAAGCAATTTCCTTATTTGGTTATTTGAAATTTGTAAATATCTGCCTTACACAGAAAATGAAGAACTTTAAAAATCAATAATTAGAGAAATATTTACCCTAATTGTTTTTGTCTGTTTGTTTTGTTTTGTTTTTACAAGATTTCTCTTCAAAGTTGCATCTAGAATTTCTGATGCATTATCAAGCAAATGGTTAGACCCTGTCTCCTAGAGGTGGCCCAGAACCTGCTGTGTGGCTGAGAATGACCTAAAATTTGATCCTCTGATTCTCCAATCCTCCTGCTTCTACACACATAGTATTCAGACTGTAAGGATGAGTCGCTACACCAGGTATGGTTTTAGTTTTATCTGTTTCCTGATACACAGTAACTGTAGCTCACATAGCCAGGCCTCCTCCGGGTCAGTGTTCAGACTCACGTGGATTCTAATACAAAGGTCTGTGAAACACCCTAATTCTCTTCCCCTCTTTGATTTTATTCACTTTGTTCAATGTTTGATACACATTTGTGTGCTTCATTTTTCATGACATATTCACAGGGGTAATTTTCTTTTTCAGAGAGGAATGAAGGAGCTTTACAAAGAACATAAAGGAATATAAAGATTAATGCTTTTTTTTTTTTTTTTTAAGACAATGTCTTGTGCATCTCAGGCTTTACCTTAAACCTACTATATAACTGAGGTTGACCTTGAACTTCTGATTGTTCTGTTTCTATTTCCTGAATGCCAGGATTGAAGGCTTGGATTCATGTTTATTCTATGCTTGGATTCAAACCCAGGTCTACATTCATGCAAGGCAAGTACTCTACCAGCTGAGCTACACTTTAGCTCCCTTTATACTTTTGTACACACTAGACTATCTGGTGAGTTTTAGTCTCTTAGAGGTTTAAATGCAAAACATTGGAAGAATTCACAGAAATCTACTGTAGTTTTGAGGTAACACCAAGATTCAAATCATTTATCATTGACCTTCCAGATTTACAAACATACTGCCAACTAAAAACATTTGCCTTCTTTTGCTTGCTCTTAGGACCCTTTTCCTCCTACTGAGTGGCCTCATCCAGTCTTAATATGAAGGTTTGTGCGTGTTCCTATTGTAACTTGTTATGGCATGTCCATACAAGTCGATGCCCTGGGAGGATTGCTCCTCTCTGAATGGAAAAAGAATAGTGGATCTCAGGAAGATGGACGTGGGGGAGGATTGAAATGGTTAGAAGAGGGAAACTCAGGTTGGGGTTGTAATCTGAGAGAAAGAAAAAATGCCTAAGTTGTTCTCAAAGTAATTTCTCAATAACTACTTCTTCCAAAGACCCAACCAAAATGTGCTATAAGGCAGTACCATTGCATAGAACCAAGATAGCATGTTATATTTCTCTCACACTACAGAAATAGTTCCTAGACAAAAAAAAAAAAAAAAAAAAAAAATCGAGAAAGTTGCTTTGAATTCTCCTTGTGGCTATGACTGGTTACCTTTGCCACATAAAATAGCTATCAAAATATAATTTGCTATTTTAAAGAAAACTGCAACACCTCACTAGTGTAAAGAAGAATAGAGCTGGGATAAATTAAGCATATTAAGATTAACTTATTAAATGTGCAGACAGAAGAGACAAAAATATCTAAAGTTCCCATTTTGAAATTTATTTTTCTTGTCTCACAAAACAACCTAAAACAAAGAACAGAAAAACCCTTTATGTTGGCTGTATCTTGACCAAAAAAGGTGGTACTTTCTGAGTAAAAAACAATTCCATGTGACTATAGGATATTACAAAGACATCCAGCCATTCTTAGATTTACACAAAATCAATAATTAAACTGAGGTTCTTAAAGAAATAGAACTTTCTTCCTCTTAATGCCTTTCCTTAGCAAAGAAATTGCTCATCTAGATCAATTTGAAAGCATTTTAGTGCTTGAATTTGATGTCCTTTGAATAATAATATGGGATGCTATTGCCCATCACCAGTGCTGAAAAGAGCATTGCAAGTCTGTTCAGTGATAAGTATTGACATAAGATACTATTGAGTTCATGGTGACAAATGGCCTTAAGCATGTCACAGAAACTCATGAAGTGTGTTAATCTCTCTATTCAGAACCTGACATGTCATCAGGAAATTTATTAAGAAAGTTCTTAAGATAGAACCGAGATGCTCATAGATAGATAAAATATTATATAAAATAAAACCATTTAATGCTACTGACTTAAAGTACACTTTGATTTCGTTTTCTGTAATAGGATATTTATTAGGAAATGTCTTTGAAAACAATTTAGGCAAATGCTTTACTTGGTTGTATATTTTAAAATCTGGAAAGCACTCTAAGAAGCTGTTTTTATCTCAGCCTTATCCCAGAACTGCTTGTAGGTCCATCAGTTCTTTCTAGTTTGTGTATGTAAGCCCTTGGTGGATTAAATATATAACCATTAATCTAGTATAGTTTCCCGCTTTGAGTAGTCCCTAAGCTCTTAAATTCAAGCATTCCAATTTCTATGACTATCTTCAAGACTCTAGGTATTAGATCATTTTTACAGAAGTTAGTTCTAAATTAAACCCTTCAAATTAGAGGCTTCAGACCCATCTGTTTCAGTCTGCTTGAATGAAATATGTCTAATCAGAATAAGACCAAAAGGAAACAAAAATTAAAGTAAGAAACTATATATAGCTAAAGTATGGTTAAATGTCAAAGTACTTTTTAAGTATTGAATTAATTCCGTTGAGTTAGTCATTGAAACGAAAGACACTAAGATAAAATCATGAAGAAAATATTAAGACTGGACATCAGAAAGTCTACATGTCTTTAGAATACTGAACTTTACATGAAGGATTTCTGAAAATATTAAAATTTATTTCTGCTCCACATTAATTGTAATAATAGCATCCTACTACTGAAATTCACTCATAACGTGGTTCTTCCTCCTAAAACAAGATGCCTTGGTTAATCCCCTAAGCATATGTGGAATGGGGAGTAGTGTTGAATCTGGAGGCCTTGTGTATGTATTTCTGTGTGGTAGGACATCCCTGACTCACATTGGCAATTGTGTCTACAGAGTTGACTAGAAAATGTCTACCCAAACTAAATCGGTTCTTATAGTCTTGTCTTTCTCAGGACAAAACTACCAAGAGACACAAGAAACAGCATCCTCAGTAATAGACTTAAAAATAAAATCAAGGCTAAAAGGTGACCAGTAATAATAATATATTATTATTACAATAACAATAATAATGTATCAGTACATAAATCATGATGTATTCCTCACAATAGAATGCTGTGAAGGTTTTGTTTTGTTTTTAAGGAAATTTCCAAGTACTGAATTGGAAAGTATTCTCAAATTTACTTCATGTGTGAATCAAAGTGCAGTCTCTGTGAGTTCATACTTCTGTAAGTTAAAGAAAGATCTGAGGAAGTTTATGTTTGCACAAGCATTTTTGGTCCCCCCTGAAAAATGCATAAGGAACTATTAACACGATTCCAGGGCTGATAGGGATTCACAATGGGTATTAAAAAGCCACAGTTAATTATCTTGACATTTCAAGAGAGTCTCTTCCTTTTTGCTATCAAGCTAAGGGATTCTAATGAGTGTTTTAGGAAGCTGACAGCCAATCTCTACCCTTCAAAGCAGAGTGGTAGCTTTGGCGTCAGTGGGCTTTCTTGTGGGTCAGGGATCTAGAGAACTGGGAACTTCATAAAGCCTCCCTCACCCCTGCGGAGAATTCAGACACACCCACTGCTGGTCTTGCCTCTGTTTGTTTCCACCCGGTACCATTTTCAAGTGATGAGTTTTCTGTTTCGCTTTTAAATAAAACTACTTCTCCATCCCACACTTGTTGAGTCACTATCTGACTACCAGATCCTCAGCTGCAGCCGTTCCACTTCAGTTCAAACGAAAAATCTGCTTTAACATCCAAGTGGAAGGGCACACACTCCAAATTTGTTCTGCCTTTATGCAGTTCTGGGATTCTAATTCTGTTACATATCAAAAGTACTTCAGGAAACATCTCCTTTGGCATCAATCCATCTCCTGGCAAGATGGGGTTAAGCAAACAAAGGACCATCAGACAGTGAGGTGGTGCTTTACTAGTGACCCACCAGACTTCGCAACCTTAATGGTGCATCACTTAATGGTGCTAGGTATCCTGATACGTTCGTCTCCTGCCCTGTCCACACTCATTGCCTTCTGAGCTTGTGTAGCAAATTTATCAGACTAACGCAGGCAAGGAAAGCCCCAGCCTCCCACCTTCCACCTCCCACACTGCTCTAGCATGCTCCAGACCACCAACGGACTCCCTAGTACCTTAAAGGAGTCCTTGGAGCAGTCCATGTCTTCCTCTACTCCGCGATAGAAAACGCCCTGGACCTCCTTCCTCTCCTCCTGGCGCAACGTCCTCCGCAGGCTGCGCTTCATTGACTCAACCTGGACGCCAGCTGTTGCTGCTGCTCCCCACAAGGAGGCACCTGGTGACAGAGCACTGTGAGCTGAAGCGGAGCTTGGAATCTGCACCAGTGCTTTGCTGGAGAGATTTTTACAGCTCTGCCACAGGCTGGGAGGGAACTTCTGTAAAGAGTTACTCCCCCTGGGCTACTTGTAGAGCCAGCAGCAGGCGGGGCTGGGGATCCAGAAACGAACCACGTGGGTATCTGCCCAGGACCTGCCTCTTTGGAGGATTACAGTGAAATTCCAAATAGATGGGGATCCAGTGAATTTGTTAAAAAATAAAAAAATAAATAAATAAATAAATAAATAAATAAATAAATAAATAAATAAATAAATAAATAAATAAAAATAAAAACAACTTCTCAAAGAAGTGTCAGGAGAGGAAGGAGAGGAGAGAATGGGACAGGAAACTCGGGGGAGGGAGAGAATATAATCGGAACTTTTAGAAAAAATCCCCCCAATTAAAAGTGTGCGAGTTCGACTGGGCTGTAGTGATGTGCTTGCCTGTCCCTCAGGAAGCCCCCGTTATCCCAGTATTGCACAAGCACAGGCATAATGCTGCAGTCCCACTGGCAATACCACAATCTGTAATTCCTGTCCTGGGGCGGGGGACACAGGAAGACCTGAAATCCAAGGTCACCCTGGACTGCATAGCCATTTAAAAGTCAACCTAGGCAACATGAGATTGTCTCAATACAACAAACCCCCTGGGTTCTCCCACCCATGTCCACCTTCTTGTGGAGAAAAGGGATTTTGAATTTTGGGGAAGATTTCCAGCAAAGTTTCTCTTCCTAGATGTCCAGATAAAGTGATTGCATTTTAGGATTGGGGGTAGACTGAGTCCCTTTGCCACTCAGATCTCATTTCCTGTAGATAACAGTATTAAACCTTATATTTTGACGCTTAGGAGAGGTTAATGAAAATGGCAGTTAATTATAAGCTGCTATTGATCTGCGGAGGGTGTTTGCCAGCAGCATTGTTTGAAGGCTTCATCTTCCTGAGTCGACCCTGAATTCACAGCAGGTGAAACAGCTGGTCAACAGCACAGGTGTAAAGTGTGGCCAAAGAAGGGTGTTCTGCTCCATCAAAGAGGCTAGTTCTGCACTGGACACAGCACAGGGAGTCTGTACCACTGCTCTGGCTGTTTGCCCAAGGCGAGAAGTCAAGAAAACATCTTGTCAAAGAGAGCTGAGTTTGCAAAGGACAGAATTTTGCCTTAACTAACTTTTGCTTTAACAAACTGAGCTCCATTAAGATTTTGGAGCATCTGACTCACACTTAACACACATCACTACCGCCTAATCCTGAATTCACAGGAAGCAGGGCCAGCCAAATCACGAGACTACCCAGGAAAGGAGTTAAGTCAGGCTAGATTTAGGCATAATGGACTTAATGACACTGAGGAATCATGAAAAGGCCTGCCTTCCAAGTCTTTTCATTCATACAGCAATCACTTCTACTCATGGAGGGGGTATGATGATGAATGTATTAATAGTTCATGAGAGGAGAAGCACAGGACAGATATATCTGAAGTGGGTGATTAAGGTAATTCATATGGGAAATAACTAAGGAAAACTTTAGATCTGCTCACTGAACGAACATAAATTTCTGTTACTGTGAATGATTGTGGTTAATTGTTTCTGACCCAATACTTAGTTTAAAGTGAGACCGAAGTCAAAAGAAACAAAGGAATGTATCATAGTGGGTGTGTTGTTGAGGCAGAGGGAGGTGACAGGAAGAAACCATCAGAAGGCCCTTAACCTGAGAGAAGAATGTGAAGCCAGGGGACACCGATAATGAAATGGTGCTTGGAGAATGGTCACTGGAAGCCAAGGTTACTCTTTCATTTTATCTCTTGGTGACACCTTCTGCTGGAACACCCCACTTATACATATCCACCCTCAAAGACAGAATGTCTGTACTCCAAAGTACTGGTCCTTCCAGCTTGTCCATCCCTGGATTAACGCTGGAAAATTGATGGTTGGCCTGATGGGGCTGACTGTTCCTTCTTTCTGCTAGGAAGTTGAAATGCTTATTCATCTTCCTTTTATCATCTGTTGGGCTTGTCTACTTCATGACTTTTTCAATCAGAATGTCTGTGGCCATTTCAGACTAATTGTTACATTATTTCCTGTCTAGCAAAAAAGTAAAGCTCCCTTTTTTCATAAATAGGGCTTCCTTTCCTACAAAAATACTGAACTTTTAAGATGCGTAATGTAGCCAGAGCAGGACATTAGCTGGCCACTTATAATTAGGCTCTTATTTCATTTGAAATTTAATTATTGATGAGTATAAACAAATGTAATCATTTACCAGTGATAAATTCAAAAATAATTATAGCTATTAGAGGAAAAAGCCCTTTGTAGATGTTTCCAGAAGGTGTATTTTAATATCAAATTATGTTTTGAGATTAAGTAATGTCTTATTCAAAAAAGACAATATAGTTTTACTTAAATTCTCGAGAAACTGGCTATCTCCAATGGAAAGAATTTAAAACAAAAACAAACAAACAAAAAATCCAAGGTTGTATTTATTTTGTCCAACAAAATTACTTGACTTGGCCAATTGACTGCACAAATAGTTATATTTTTAGTTATTATTTCAAATATACTTTGTTAGTGTCCACAATTAAAGGTAAATCTGGCCACTTTAAGCATAATAAACTTACTGAGAAATAGAAAATTTTTATTGCATCTTTAAAAATACATAAAATCTATTCATGGTTAGTGTACAATTTGATATATTTTAATAAATTTGTACCATCACACAGCAATCAGCACTCCAGTTTTAGAATACCTCCATCAATACAAAAGTTTCTAGGAAAAACCAAAGACAGCACATACATGAGGTCCTGAGAAAGGGAGGAAGGGAGGGAGGGAAAAGTTTTGACTTAGTAAAAGTTTAAAACCAATTGTATGCCATGAATATCTTTCAATCTATGAATTGTTCAGAGTGAAAAGCAAATTTATGTCAGTCTTTGAAATCGTAACGTAAACAAACTCATCACATACATAAGCATGTGCTTAATTAAGATGAAAGGGTTTTTAATAACCCAAATCTGTGCTAACCCTCTGTTGAGGCATTCAGTAAGGATCTTAGAATACCTACTGCAGAAGTGAGGGCGACTGCTTTTCTAAAATATGTGGCAGAATCCATCAGGACAATTCTTTCTCTTTCTGGGGAGATATTTCATCACTGTTGTGGCCTGAAATGTCTCCAGTGGGGTCCAGTATTGAAACACTTGGTCCTGGTGCTGTTTTGGAAGGTTGCGGCCCCTTTAGTAGCATATTAATAGTAGGAGGCCAGGCTTTAATGGAGGAAGTGAGTCACTGGGTGTGGGCTTTGATCCTTTATGAGATTCACATGCTGCACTAAGAGGGTAAGCCCCTGAAGTTTCTTAACCCAGCCCTCCTCCTGTCTGTTTCTGCTTCCTGACTACAGATGCAATGGGGCCTGATGTGGGAATGTCTTTCTGTAGGCTGTGCATATCAATCTTTAAATAAAAGACTGTTTTGGCCCATGGCAGGCACCATAGAAGAAGTAGGTGAGGAATCAAAATAGTTTTTAAAAAGTGGACGGAGTCAGAAACAAATCAAACCAACCGCCCCCCCCCCAAAAAAAAAAACATATAAAAAACACAGGTGAGCCACGAGCCACATGACAGACAAATTAATAAAAATAAGTTAAGCTAAAATATAAAAACTAACAAAATATGCCTAAACCATAAACCAAACAGCATAAAGCTAATATAAACATCTAAATCATTTTTTAAAAAACTAAAAAAACAACAAATGACCAGTCTAGAACTACAAGTCTATAAGTCTAGACCTCTAACAGCCAAAACCAGAAAAGCTAATTATAACAAATGACATCCCGACATAAACCAAACACCCACATAAAGCCTAAAAAAAACTTTTAAAAAGTTCTAAAACAAAAACAAAGCCAATAACAAATTTCAAATTATGTATCTAAAGCAAGTCATTATACAAAAATAACATAATATTCAAACCACATTCAAAATAATGCCAAAAACTAAAGACAAAAAACATAAGCTGCAACCAGACCAGTTCAGTCTCACAAAAACTCAATAACATATAATTAATTTAAAATTTCTATTTATATTAAACAACACAAAAATCAAAAACAATTTCTTAATAACAACATCTTAAGTCCACTCTGTTTGATAATGGCAAACAGAGACACAGAGACACAGAGACACAGAGACACAGCCCTTTTAAAAAAACTTACTAATTCAACTTTATCTACAATAACTATATAACTCTCTAAAAAGATTCTAATATTTAAAAAACTCTTCTAATAAAAATAATTAAAAACTCACAATAAAACAAATTCAAATAAAAAACCTATAAGCAAATTACAATATATAAAATATACATAAACTTCAAAAAAATAAAAAATATTCATAAAAAATAAAATAATAAAAATAAACCACATAAAAATAAAAAATAAACACAAAATCTAAATTAGAATTATTAATAAACTAACTACAAAAAACAATAAATTACAAAAACTAAATTAAACAAAAATATATGTTTTTAAAATATCTTAATTTTAAAATTTATGTCGAAAAGTTTATTACTTTAAAAATATTCTAATTTTATTTCCACAAAAAATAAAAATCTATAAATTACTTCCAAACAAATATAATCTCATCAATCAAAACCCCCTAAGAAAACCTCTAATAAATAAAAAAAATCATATCAACTTCAAAACTGCAAACTATAATCCAGTCTCAAAAACCCATAAAATTGTCAACACCCCTTAATCAACAAAAACAGTAATAAAAAACTACGCCCAAATTCCCAGAATATTATTTATAAATATTTATTTTCATGATAAATAATTAATAATCATAATTAATCTCTTTCTAAAAATATAATATATAAATACTTTTTAAAATTAAATTATTAAATTTACTTTAATCAAAAAATCAACTATTAATCTCAAAATATTTTAAATTAATATAAATTTAAATTTATTAATACAAATTCAAAATCAATTTTATTATAATATATATATTTTATACTCTTATTTAAAATATAATGTTTATGTAGCTAATTTAAAATTATGATATATAATTAAAAATACATATTAATTAAAGTTTTAAATGTGAAAAAACGTATTTCAATTAAATAAATAATCTTCAAATACTTCCAAAACATACAAAATGTAACATTCAAAATTATTTTAATAACTTAAAGTTTTTTAAACAATAAAAGATATCTACTAACAACACCAATCTACTTCAAAAAAAATAAAAAAAACTCCATATAAAATTTACTTTCTTTATAACAAAAATCTATTCTTATATTAACCACTTAACAATATACTATTTAAACTAAACATAAAAATTCCATAAAAAAACCTCTAAACTTGAACAAAACAAGCCAAAATAATCATTCAAATTCCTACTTTACAAAAAACACTATCAAACATTCTTCAAAACTCAAAAAAACTAATAAACTATACCAAAATATACAATACAAATATCCTACTTCACTAAAATAAAAAAAATTCTAAACCTATAAACTAAAAACAAATGCCCCAACTTTATAAAAAATAGCCTTAAATAACTATCTAAACAAACAAATAAATATCATCTCTATCATTTCTAAATTTTAAAAATTACTTACACTTCCAATTTACTTAAATAAATGTTATATCCTTCTATAATCTTTAGTATAATTGAAAATTAAATAATTATAAATATTTTTCTTAATTATATTAAAAATATATTAATTATAAAACTTTAAATTCACAAAAATAAGATAGATGATAGAATATTTTCTTTAATTTTGCTAAATACCAATAGACTGGGTACACATGACAAAAAAATTAATAAAAATAAGCTAAATTAGAATAACTAACAATATACCTAACCATAGGCCAAACAAATAAAATTAATATAAACATCTAAGTCATTTTTAAAAGGTCTAAGCAATGACAAACAACTACACAGTCTAACACTACAAATCTATAAGTCTAGACCTCTGGCCACCCAGGGCCAAAAACCTTATCATAACAGTGGCCAGCCCCCCATCAAGTTTCTGCACATACTTTCCACACAAGAACTATGTCCACTCAAATGCACTTGGCTTCCTGTGCTGCCTGTCTGTTATTTGGCCATACAAGAAACAATAAGAAATGTAATTTATACAATCACAAATTCAATTTTCTTAACTTTTAAGAAATTAGTTTGATTTATGTCTGTGTGAATTTTGATGATATATGTTTTTGAGAAATTTGTTTGTTTGTTGACATAAATCTGTTCACACAATTGTCAGAAATCTAAATTCTATAATACTGCCTTTTGATACATTCCTTCAAAAAAATAATTTGTAGCCACCCTTTTCTAGCTAATTATCATTTTTATTCATCTTTTCAAAGAACAGGTTATTGAGTTTCTCTATGCTATTTTCCTACTTTGTGTTTATTGATTTTAGTGGTCTTCCTCTCTGATTTTCTTCCAATAGAATAATATAGTCATATAATATGGTATGGGAGCTTAGCTCACAACCTGAGCACGTCTCTGACATACATGAGGTCCTGCAAGAAGGAAAATCACTTACAAAATAGTGGCTACGCCTCGCATAGCCGCAGCCATAAATCTTACTTGGTCTGCTTTCTTTTGTGGTTTTTACATCGGTTCATAAATTACTGATTGAAGCATGTTGTTTAATTTATAAGTATATAAAATTTATCCAAATTTCTGCTGTTAATTTCCAATCTAATATCATTTTGATCAGAGAATATACTTAACATAATTTAAATTGACATGAACGTAAATGTTGACTTTTAAATTTTTTATTTTGTGGCTAGCTTGTGGTCTATCCTGAAGTAAGTATTTGGAAAAAATATGTAGTCTGCTGAACACATTATTCAGATACAATTTTTATTTTATGGCTAGCTGTGGTCTATCCTGGAGATTAGTCAATAAGTATTTGAAAAATACATGCATTCTGCTGAACACATTATTCAGGCACAGATGACTAATTGGGTTCAGATTTTCTGTATTTTCAATATATGGTCATTTTCCGCTCCTCTCCCGGCCCTGGGCTTCTCACTATGGTTATGGAAATGTCTCTCTTTCTTAAGTTCCTCAGGATCCACCTCACTAAGGAACCCTCTTTTTTTTCTCAGCTGCACCCTCTTTAGATTCCTTATGTTTTATTTGACAGCTTGGGTGGCTTTTTTGTCTTTGCTTCTTTTCTTTACCCAACACCTATATTTAAAGTCCCACCATCTGCTTTCTGTCCATCAGTGTTTCTAAAGAAATGCTAAAATGTTCTATTGTTCTGTATTACGATAAGTAAGATTTTTTTTCCCCTGTACTTAGAGCATGTCTTTCTTTCTCAGCAGCTTGGCTATGAACAACAGGCTTAAGTTGATCTTTGTGTTTTTCCTGAGCCATGTTCATGATATGATGAGTCTGCAGAAGAATACTGCTAAATTAGATTTAAATTTTTCAGCCATTGTCCCTTCAAATTACCTTTATTACCCTTTCTCTCCTCTCTCTCTTTAACACCTCGGTGGCTGTGACCTTTGTTAGCAAACTTACTGTTGTCCCAGGAGTTCCTGACACTCAACTGTTAGCATCTCTTTCTTATGTTAGGTGACTTTTGCTGAGCTATCGCCTGCTTCATGGGTCTCCCTCCACCTTGCTATCCATTAAGTCTACTGTGGAAATACTATTTAGAATATTGGTTTTTCAGTTCTAAAATGCTATTTTGACTTTCTGTTTTACTCTCCTTTTCTCTATTAAAATCACATGTATTTGCACTGCACCATATTTTCCTTTATTTGTTATATTTTCTTCAATCTTCTAAAAATTTCATATTAGTTTGAGATGCTTAACTGCCAAATCTAATGTCTACTCTCTTACAGGACCTGTTTCTTTCTTTATGGGTTGTCTCTTGGGGAGTTTAATTTGCATTCTGTCGCATTTTTATCTGAACTTTTTTGGGTTAAACTGGGCGTGTTAGACTATCTAGTGCAGGATATTTATGTTTCAGTTCACTTCGGAACTGGGATTTAACTTTGCTGTTTCCCAGAGACTTTGTCTCCACTGCTGCTGCTTCTCAGAGTTTCTTCAATTTTGTTTTATCCTGGCTTTCTAAAATGTTAGCCCATTTTCCTTGCATTTAAAGATCACCATCACAGAGTTCTTAAATATCTTGTCCTTTCATATTGTATTATAGGAAGATGTTTTAATTTGATCAACTCGCCAACAGTTTCATTCTCTAGTGATCTTCCTCTTCCAAATACTTGTGTCTTTTAACTTTATAAAGGAATCTTATTTCAAAGTCTTTTATCCAGGTCTGGAAATGTGGTATGTTCTCACATTTTAAATTTTTTGTTTGCTCTGTATGTGTGTGTGTATGCATGTGTATGTTTGCCCATCTGTCTGTGTGTCCATCTCTCCCCCCCCCCCCTCTCTCTCTCTCTCTCTCTCTCTCTCTCTCTCTCTCTCTCTGTGTCTGCCTGTCTGTCTGTCTGAAGACACTGTCTCAGTCTTACAGGACCTGGGCTGGGCAGCCTCAGGGTACTTCTGCTGTCTCTGCTTCCTGTCTTATCCTGTCACCATGGTTGCTCTGTTGTGCATCAGGAATGGTGGCATTCAGGATAGTTGCTACTACTCTTTACATGGGATCCAGTGATCAAACTCACCTGAACAGGCTGTGTGTCGAGTACTCTTGCCCACAGAGCTATCTAGCTGATTCTGTTCTCATACCCACTTTAGCTACTGCCCTGATTTTTCTCTGCCTCCCAATTTCCCCCGTCTCATTGTAATATACTAGTTCCCTTCAGATGCTGAACAATCCATCTGCTTATTTGAGTGCCTTGTAGCTCTGTTCTCTTGCAGGGAGGGGAGGGGAATCTATGTGATGCCTGGTGCTGTCTGGTGTGCAGAAGCTTCTAATTTTTCTCAGCCCTGGAGAACTGACTTACGGGTTCCAATTCCCTACACTTTCCCTCAGACCACAGGCAAATAGCATTCTGAACGTTGCTTCATGCACATCATTATGGAGAGTGGTTCTGAGCCATCAGCTCTGACTGGTTCTCCCCAAGGAAGAACTTCTAACAAACACTTCAAGCCATTGGTTTGTGGCCTGGTCCTCTTCTCCTGTTTTCATACCTTAGCTATCTTTGGTCTGTGTTTAACTTGAGTTTTCTTGCATTTCATAACTTCATGAAGATTATCTACGTATCATCTATCTTTCTGTAATCCTTAAACATTTCCTGATTGTTGAGGCTCTAGACCTCAACAATCTTTTTTTCCTATTCTGGACTAGATTTACAGGGTTATAAAAACATGTTTTGTTTTATAGACTTGTCACGGGTTTTGAAATGAGAACAATGATGGTCCTGTGTGTTCAGACAACGATTTTTATCTAGCTGTGCTCTCTTGGTGTCTATATAATTTAAAAAATCTATCCTATTTTTGATAAATGATAGAGCTGGAGAAATATTTTATATGGCTGCTCTTGTAGTGTTTAGGAAAGTTAGAAAGGAAGCAGAGAAGATTAATTGAGAATTTTGTAAATCTTCAAGCCATGTCTGTGGTTTGCTAAAAACTGAGTGTCAAATGGAAAATTCTCCTCACTGTGGGTAAACATAGATAAATACACACACACACACACAGAGAGAGAGAGAGAGAGAGAGAGAGAGAGAGAGAGAGAGAGAGAGAGGGAGGGAGGGAGAGAGGGAGAGAGAGAGAGAGAGGGAGAGGGAGAGAGAGGGAGAGGGAGAGAGAGAATGAATCAGTGACCAGTGACATCAATCACTCCCTGTTTCTATCAAGGCACCAGAGAAACTTTTGAATGCCTATCACAGAGAAAACAGAAGAAAATCTTGTCCTTTTTTACTTTCCAGAAGGCTAAGGAATACAGATTGTCCAAAGCAGAGCCAGCAGCCCAGCCCTTAGCAACTGTGCTCTGAGTGATTACTACAACAGTCAATAACAATGCAAATCTAATTAGCTCATTTAAAATGTTAGGCATAAAGAAAAAAGCTAATTAAGTTGGCTTCCAGCCAAGGAAAAGTTGTCAGCGTATCAAGTTTTAGAATAACGTAAGATATAAAAATATAATTTATTGCTATTAATACCTTATAAATGTACTTTCATTAATCAGACTTGAACATTTATCTTTATCAGTGTGTTTCCATGGTATTTTTCAGCAAATGTGATATGGCTGGCTTGTACTAATTTCAATATTTATAGTATTGGGAAGCACATTTCAAGCCACTCCTTGGTTATAAATGTCCTCTACAGTGCAGTGTTATTAGTTACGCACATAATTCATAGTCACAGGATTTCAAATGGAAAGGTCTGCTGGAAAGAAGTGCTCTTTCTTCTTCACCTTTAATCCAGTGCTCTTCCCAACAGGAGCACTCAGCATAAAGCTAATCAAACATCACATGAACATGTCTTATTGGGTTTGTCTTCAGCAGCTAACTCTACACTATCTGGAATTTAACATCTATCTGTCCTCTGTTGAAGGAGACATTTTGGTTGAACTCCTTCAAACTGTCCTTATCCAAGACCTGGATTTGTCCCAATTTGAGTAAAACTTTTTAAAATATTGGAAGTTACAATAGCTCAAACAATTCAAGTAGAAGTGAGTTTGTAACGCATTTTTATCTTGTGTAAATTGGACTAGAATCTAAATAACACTGAAACCAAGCAACATTAAGGATAAGATGGGATTTGAAACTCAGTCTTGAATTTTGTTACATATGTTAGGGCAACAATAATTATTTTATATGTCAGAAACCACAAGTTGTTTAACAACTGGGATATTTTAATTGCCCTTCAAAAATAAGAGAACCACCAGGTACCAAGTGAAAAATATGCTTACCTTTATCCGTGAATGGAAACATCCTGCTTCTGCTGTTACTGAGACACAAATACCAAGAGGACTCTTCCTGTTCGACAGACTATGTGACTTTTATAGTCCTACTTAATTATATGAGGTACTATTCATTCTAAGGATCAATATTACAAGTTCTTATTAAACTGCCTTATTTAAATTACTTTATACCCATAACATAATTTAACCTTTCAATTGAATTGCTGCCTACTTAAAATCAACCACCTAATTTATTTTTTTAATTATCTTATGCATATGAGGGTTTTGTCTGTAAGGCATGCTGATGGGGGCCGGAAGTGGAGGTGAGATCAGGGAATAACAGAGTTATGAGCTGCCATCTGGATTCTGGAAATCAAGTCCAGGTCCTTTAGAGGGGAAGTCAGTGCTCTTAGCCATCGAGTCATGGCTCCAGATCCATAATTTTATTATTTCACCACAAATTCATTTCACCTCCATGGCTTCTTCGCTATGTAATGGCACAAATTGAGTCAATCAACAATGTAGCCCCAAGGACCATTTCAGGCTTTCCCCAAACCTAAATACTAATCTCCTCCTGAGTACATATATCTTATTCCATAAACATTTCTGTCTATAGGAAACACAGTTTCAGTAAATAACCTTCTAAAGAGAGTAACTGAGGCCAAGCCTCTGCTCTTTCTCTACTATTAAATTCCAGGCATCTGGATTTCTCTTGAGGTCCTTGATTGCTCTGGGGTTGATTTTTGTGCAGGGTGATAAATGAGGATCCATTTTCATTCTTCTAGATGCAGCCACCCAGTTCGATCAGCCCTATTTAATAAAGATGCTGTCTTTTCTCCAGTGTTTAATTTTTATTTCTTCACACACACAAAAAAAATTAGGTGTCCATAGATGTGTTGCATTGTGTCTGGATTTTCAATTCATTTCCTCTGATCTACATGTCTGTTTTTATGCCAATAGCATGCTGTAACTCTGTCACATAACTTAAAATCTGCAGTGGTTGCACCTCCCACAGGTTTTTTTTTGTTGTTGTTTTTTTTTTTTTTTTTTTTTTTTTAGTCCAGGATTGTTCCAGATATCCTGAGCTTTTTATGTTTCCATATGAAGTTAAATTTTTTTTTCAGTTTTTGTAAAGAATTGTTCTGGAATTTTGATAGGAATTGTATTGAATCTATAGATTGCTTTTGTTAAGATGACCATTTTCACAATATCAGTCCAATAGGACCTTTACATCTCCTGCTGTCCTCTTCAATTTATTTCTTTGTAACTTACAATTTTTATTATACAAACATGTTACCTAAGAAATGCTATGATGCTTTGTTAAAACAAGCTGCCACTGGGTGTCAAAGGGAAATTAATTTAAAAATGTTCTATCAATCTTTATTTCTGCCCCGAAGGCATTTATTTATTTATTCATTCAATTATTCATTTAGGAACACTGATTTTGTAGTATCTGTATATGCAGTGATGTATGAGAAGCATCCAACTTAATGAGGAGTTCTTTTTCGTTTTGTTTTGTTTAAAAAAAAAAAAAAACAACAACCATGAATTAGCTCACCCTAACATCTTTTCCATCTAGGACTTGCTAGAGCTCATCAAATAGCTCATCCTGTGGAAATATACACACAGAAACTACATGACTTAGGTGTTCACAAGAAAGCCCAGAAGAGTTTCAAGAAGAATCCGTGATGATGGCGTACTGGCCAGAGGCCTTGAACCAGACCAATGGCTCATTTCATTGACCATTTGCAGGTAGCAGTTTGAACAAAAGGGTGTGCTGTGTGATGCACCTGTCCCATTTCTACCAGGACACTGGAGAGGCACAAAAGATGAAGTGAAGAGTTTTTTTTGTTGCGCTTTGTTCTTGTTTTTGTTTGTTTGCTTGCTTGTTTTGTTCTATTTTCATTTGATATTTTAAAATTTTCTTTTGGGGGCTACTGCACCCAAAATGAGTAGGGGAGGATATGGCGGGACTGGGAGGTGTGAGGAATTTGGGTGTATGATGTGAAATTCCCAAAGAATCAACAAATAACGTTAAAAATAATAATAGTAATAGAATAAACAGTGTAAGGAGTATATTACGGCAGAAGATAGGACTGCTAACTTAGGTTTGCAAAGTTCAGAATAGGTATTCTAAATATGTATACTTGAAAAGGTTTAACTGACACAGTAATTGTACGCACTGTGTGCTACCTTTTGGAATTTCAATTCATGTGCAATGAACACATCTGCAATTTCAGTATCTATTTCCTCATGCATATTCTATTTTTTTCTTGATAACATTCAAATCCTTTCTAGTAACTATGTTCCAATACTCAGTTGTCAATTGTAGATATCATACCGTGTGTTGTGGTTTGAATGCTAAATGTACCCCATAGGAGTGTGTGTTTGGGAACACTGTAGAATCTTTAGGAGATGGAGACTTGCTGGAGGGAACATGTCAGCAAAAGCAGGTCTTCAGGTTTGATGCCTGCCCGACTCTGCTTCCTCATGACTGATGGAATAGAGTCAGCTAGCCTCATGGTCTTGTCACTGTGCCTGTCCCACCATGAAAGACTGTATTCTCCAGCAACTGCAAACCAAAATATAGCATTCCTCCAATCAATTGATTTAGTCAGGTATATTGTCACAGCAACAGAGACACCATGCTGCAGAAGCTGCCCCTCCTTTAACCAGAAATTGAAGATGCTCCAATAGCATCCCTGCATCATTCAACAATCCTTTCTCTGCCTCCTCCTCAGCAGTCATCCCAGGAGGATCAGTAATGAGGATGGCAGAGTGCTCAGAAGGTCAGAAAGGACCATGAAAGGAGGAAGGACTCAGTAAATCTCCTCGACATTGACACTACCAAAGCCAGAGAGTCACTTGAAAATCAGATGCGCAATGAGGACTCTACAATGATACAGAGGCCTCTGACTTTACAGGGAGAGGAGAACAAACCTGCAGATATCTTTGGACCAGGCTGGAAGAGGGACTCCAATAGAAAAATAAGTGATATGAGAGGGCTGTTAAATAATAGAAAACATAACTGAAAACCTAAAGGGAAAATACATAAAAGAGAAAGCAAGAGGAATCCTTTTAATGTGGAAACAGAATGCCACTGGATACCTTACCAAGATCAGTGTGAGAGTTTAGACAGTGCGTATGACTGGTTATCATAACAGGAATACTGGCCATAACAAAATGCTATAGTCATCACAACTATTTACTATAAGAAGGAGATTAACTTGCCCTAGTGTTGAGGTTATTCTGATCTATGTAGGAATAGGCTTTGGTACATGTCAAAATAATACTGGGCAAACTTTATAGTGAATTTAATTATGCTCTGGACATTAAAAAATACAACTATTTTACAACTATTAGAACCACAACTTTCATGTTTCTCCATGTAGAAAATTATCTGCTTTATCTAAATTGATTGAGAAATCTGATAATATCAAACCAATAGAAAATATACTGTAAGCAAAGATAATGAATTGTGAATTCATGATAAACTTTCAAGGTCAGAAGAATCAAGAATTTTTCTTAAAAAATCTTTATGCTGAACAATTACAAATGTCATCATAATATTTAATGTAAAAGCGAGCATTTGAATAGTAACTACCCACAGCACAAAACTCAAAAGTAGAAGAAACAGGTTATGAAAAATGAGCAAATTTAAAATTGGTAGAATAGAAAATTGTGTCTTGTTGAGCAAATAATCTTTCAAGCTTTAAAAAAAAGCATACAGGGCTTTTGGAAAAATAACAATACCCCGAATAAACTAGAAGTGATGAATTAATTGCTATTTGTTTATATGACCGTTATTCCTTTTCAAAAGCAATGTCTTGTGCTTTTTCAATTCAAACTATATGAAAAACCAAATCCTTAAATGAGCAATCACCTGCCTTTGTATTAAAATTATAATACAGTGAGTTATTACAAGGACAAAGAAGTAATTTTTGGTAGATTTAGCTTTATTTTTTATTTAGTTATTATTAATAAAAATAAGTTCTTCCAAGTTTGAAATTAAGACAAACTATTGAGCAACATAGAAAGCCCACAATTTTGGCTTATTTCCCCAGGAAGATATCAAAAAATTCCTGCCCAGTTACCTTACTAGCTATGGATAGACACTGTGGATTATCTGGGTGTCCACAAGAACCAAAGCTTGTGCAAGAACATGGAATTTACCAGAAGAAAGCCAGGTTGATTGCTGCTCTGCTGGCAGCTTCATAACTTCAGCTTGTTCATTGAATTTCTCTGAACTTCTGGTCACTTGTGAACATAAATAATAAACCAATCAAAGTTGAGTCATATTAGAGACAAACTAGATGATGTGTTAGATAATTCCTATTATGCAATGAAATTTTATAGAACACCTCTGTATAGCTTTTACAAATCCTGCTACAAAGCATTTATCACATGAATGGTGGCCTGTGAGGAATCTGAGTCAATACTAGGATCACAGCACAAGGCAGACTGTGTAGAAACTTTCACTGAGAAAAACATTACATGTGCTCTTCCAAAATCAAATGCACTTTATTGTGGCTTGTGAGGCTAAGAGGAATTATTGGGAAAATGGCTACAAAGCAAAGTCTTAGTTGAGTTACTGGGGCAAAGTGAGAAATGTTTCCTAAGAAGTGTCCTGAAGGGTCACCCAGTGAAGAAAGAGCCTAAGCCATGAAGGTACCTCTCCATTTCCCTCATTTTGTAGGTGATAAAAAGAGCATAGAGGAACGAGGTAACTCGAATGGAAGACTTCAGGGTTATGGAGACTTGGTGGCATCTTTGGTTGTTATTTCTAAGGTTTAGTAACTGTGCAGCCACACGTTGCCTCATCTGCAGCCTCCACTGATTTGCTCATATGATTAAGTTGCTCCATCTAAAAACACTGACCCTTGATAGCATGACTCATACTGACTGTAGTCAGTAAACACTTACTGACCAATTGCCTTTCCAACATGAAACCCTTCCAGATATAAATTTCCTGTGTTGTAACCAAAGAAAATGAAACAAATTACCACTAACCAGATAATCAAGGTCTAATCATTTATTGTCTTCATTGGGAAACACTAAGCAGAGAGTGTGGGATAACCAGTTGACCTGTGGAGAGGGGATAATTAAAAGCCAGCATGAGCACAATAACTTTCCTTCCCCCACCCATCATGCAATTGTTATGAAACCATAAGGGCAACATCACAATTCTGGTACATCTAACAACATCTGAACTATATTTGTGTATGACCCAAAATAAATGCATATTCCAACATAAATCTTCTACATAAAATGGTACATTCATCTAATTAGTGTCTGAGACCACAGGGTCCAGCACCTGGTTGCTCGGCCAGTGCACTTAGAGCATCATGGCTATGGGAGCATTATCAGAGTTTCTTCCCCTTATGGCTGACAGGAAGCAGAAAAAAGAAAAAGAGTAGGGGAGCAAAAGTGATTTGCAAAGGTATAGCCACAGTCTACTTCTTCCCACTGTGTGTTTCACTTCCCAACGCTTCCATCACCATCACATCCAAAAGCAGTGCCAGCACATGAGGATCAATATCTTTCTATGCCTGCCAGAACATCTCATAGAGTGTTGGAAAAGACTGTTCCCTCAAGGCACGCTTCTAACCTTCCATGCTAACAGCAGATCAAAGCTTAGACGGGTAACCAAGTATTGCCAGATTTTTCCATAAAGCTTTTATTAGATTTTAACTGTTTAATCCAGCCACTAGGTTACCTAACAACTCTAAAAATGTAGACATCCAGAAAGCCATCTTAGCAAATGAAATAAGCATTTGGAGAAAAGATAAAGTCAGCTTTGCTTGTTTGAGACTAGTAACTGTGATATAGTCTCCTTTATTTGCTGATTTTTCTTTCCTTTGATCAACTTTGGTATTCCTTGACATACTTTTTATGGCGTCATTTTCATTTCACAAAATTAACTTGATTTGATAGCATTGGTGAATAAAGTTGATGTAATTCAGAAGTATGTATATTTTAATTGGTTTTGCATGCTGAGAATAAACTTATACTCACTTAATGATGTATACCAATTATTTGTTGTACTTCTTGGAGGATTAAAATTACATGCTCGAAAATTATCCTTATTTCAACTTAATCATTTGTTGAAAGCATAGTTACGTTCTAACATATAATATGACTAACAAACCTTCCGGTAAAAATCTAGATGTTTAAGGTGGTAGAGATGATAAAGTATGCATAGATCTAAATATACAGAATATACCTTATATATCTACAATTATTGTGTCCATCTACATAATTTATATATAAATAAAACACATTTAAAAATAAGAGTTTATGTGGATTTTTCAATTTTCTATATGTACCTTGCTCTTTACATTTATTTATTTTCTTCATTTGTTGAATGGCGTAGGTTGAGAATACAATGTTAGCAAACTCATGTAAGGACTTCTTCAAAATAGTGCAGAACTGATGGACTCAATGCAACCTTTGGCAGATACTGCTTCTTCCACCTTCTAACCCTTTGCACTATTTTCTTGATTATAGAGAACTTCATTAGAAAAGCTTCAAGGATAAAACAGAAATGGCCTAGATAAACCATAGTAATCCCATTTTATTTTTCTATGGATGGCTGAGCTCAGTGGTCAATTTGATGGCAGAACATTAATGAGGTACCTTTGAATATGACTGTAAAGAACTTTCCAGAGCGGTCTGCCAGAGGACTGGAGACCCATGCTGAGTGTGGGCTGGCAGCACCCGTGTACTGAGATCTCAGGCTGAATGAAAAGGGGAAAAGGCTAAAACCAGCTGAGCTCCAGATTTGTCTCTCTGCTTCCTAACTGTGGGTACCATTTGACCAGATACCTCACTCCTGTCCTCGCCAGCGAGAACCATTTTCCCACTACACAGGAGCCCAAAATAAAATTTTATTTCTTCCACTGCTTTTTATCAGTTTTTTTGTTACATAGATGAGGAAAATCACTAACAGAAAAACATCGAGGCATAGAACTGTGGTTTTGATGAACAGGAACATGTGGCTTTTTCAGGCCTTGGTATGAGCTTATTGGATTTTAGGGAAGAGTTTGTAGTTAGAATCTAGAGAATTCTAGAAAGGCATAAGGATGACAAAATGGGTCATTCTAGAAGGGGCTCAGGAAGTTAGAAAGCCAAGAGAAATGCAGAAGGGGAGGTTTCAGAGAGGATCAGGACTCTATTAGGAACCAGGCTACAGGCCAGTTATATTCTGTCAGAGAATCTGGATGCAGTCTGTCATGTCCTGAAGATCTGAATGAGGTTGAATTTAAGACAGGATAAGATCTTGTCTGTGGAATGGTTACTGCTTACTGCTCTTTGTGAGTGAGAGAAAGAGCAGGAAGGTAAGAAAGAATATCAATGAAGAAAAGAGCTGGATGAGTTCAAATATGGAGATAAGTAAGTATATCTAACTGTTAAAGAGGCAAGCATCTTTACAGAGAAATGGTCCTCGGATGGCAAGACCTCACCTACATAAAGCTCTATTTTGCAAAAATGCGAACACATTTGCAAGGATAGAGATTCAAAGAGAAAATCATAACACAGGGTGCTTTTGTTTCTGGCTACTTCCTTTATTTTACTTTAAATATGCAAATTTGAGGCGAGGCTAGCCTATATAGTTAACAACAGGGCAGCCTGGGCTACATTATAAGACTTTTTCTTTAAAATACAAGAAAGGTACTGGTGGTAATCCTTACCATGTGATGGCTTAATGTTTTCATCTGCAGCACCTATTTTGTTATGCATACACACACACACACACACACACACACACAGATACTAACACAATTACTGACTCAAAATAACCACAACAAAATGTATCATTATGCTTCTCCTTTATTATAACATTTTCAACCCATCTCTGGAGACCTGGATGAGGAAACCAGGTAAAGTTCATCGGGAATTTTCTTTCCTTAAATGCTCAAGCAATTCTTTGTATTTTCAGGAAGAAAGCCTACTCACTGGAGCTTCCTCTGTGTCCTGCTTCTCTGTTTGTTGAGACCAGGTTTGGCCAAGTGTTGGTGCTGAAAGCTTTGCCAGTGTCTGCTTGAACTTTTGTCACCATAAAAAGTTTGTTGTTTGAAGAAGTGAAATGAGAAAGAGCCACCATACTGCAAAGATTCAGACCAACTTGGCCGGTGATGAGTCATCGTCTACACCCAAGGTGTACTGAGCAAATATGGGTTTCACTAATATAAACAGCTTCTGCTAATGTATCCTTGGTTTAAACATCCTGCGCTGAGTAAGCACCATAAGTATTTTATAATAACATCCAAAGCATTGCAATAAACACAAGAAGTGAATTGGTAAATATCTCCCTGAATCCACAAAGTTCTAATGTACTTCAGAAACCTGAATGCCCATTTTTCATATCCCTCAACAGCTCTGAAGCTTCTTATAAAGCAAAAACTCCAGAATTGTACTTAATAAATATTTTCAAGTAAATTCAACTGTATGAACAATTCCAAAATTGAAAAACTTGAAAAACTCTATCATAGAAATTCATAGTAAAGAGAATGAAGTTTGAAAATAAAATTTAAATGAGTACATGTGTGTGCTCAGGAAACCTGTCATTTATCTATCAGACAAACCATTACATCCCTGTCTGTAGAGCTCACGGGCCTGAACTAACAGATTAAAAACTTTATGAAAGTCATATCTCTTTCTGGTCCACTGAAAATATTCTCACTTCTCCTCTCCTTGAGCACTTCTGCACTGATACAGCAGACTTTCTCCTGAACTCAAGCCAGCCATACTTCTTTTGGCTTATTTGATTGATTCCAATTTGAGACCTCCTCCCCTCCCTTTTTAAACAAAGGTGAATATCTTTTACTTTCCTTCATCCTTTGAGAGAGGTGCAGAACCTAAGCCTGTAGATACTTTCTAATAAATATTTGCTAACAGGTCTCTGGGCAGTGATGAGTTAATTGCCTTCCAAAATTGGACCACTCCAGGGTTATTTATAAAGGTGGAATTATGAGGATGACAATGGAAGATTTGCTTCACAAACCTAAGTTTATGCTCCACTTATAAACTTGCATTGTATCTTATAGGGGGATTGTGTTGTTACATTGTAAATAATTGTCCCACCCACTGGTTTAATAAAAAGTGCTGATTGGCCAAAGGCAGGCAGGAAGTGTGGGTGGGGCTACCAGACTAAGAAAACTCTGAGAACAAAAAGCACAGAGCAGAATGCCAGAGAGAAGCCAGAAGAAGCAGAGGACAACCATGCTGCTATGAGAAAAGGTACCGAGCCCTGTTGTGGGATTCAGGCGTCAGCTGATAAGGTCAAAAGACACTTATACAGGGCACCGGGCCCCTGAAGGGGGCAGAGAAAGCCCATTGAAAAGGGGCTTCTGGAACACGAGACGCTATCTTGCTGGTTCCTGGATGTTGGGGAGAGGATAGGATTCCATCGTCCGTCTATCACTTGTCCACCATTCCAGACTCCAGTCCCTGTTCAGGTGCTACTGTAATCTGTTACCTGTACCATGAGTGCTGATTTATATTTTAATAAATATCTATCTGGTACTGGTGCCTTCTAAGTAAACTCCGCCAACAGAGCTCCATGGCTGAACAGGATAAGAGTCATGGGTTTGATTAAAGGTAAAGAGTTAGCAAGTGATATGCCTGGGCCTTAGGTCGATCAGCTGAAAACTATTGTAAACATCTATGTGTCTCTGGAAGTCTGGGGGTCTGTGGGCCTAAACCTTGAGGCTAGGCCCGACAGTATGGAACAGAAACCTCCTACTACAGTATCTGCTCTTTTAAAAGAAGGAATTGTTGCCATCATTAATAAAACACTGCTATTGTAGCTATTCCATTAATTTCCCCCACAAAAAAGACCTGCAAACTAAAATACTTATAAATAAGATAATTTGCCCCAAAATAGAATGAAAAGTGAGAACTTTAATCAAGCTAAGTTTGATTATAAATTGATTATTTTAACAATGATAGTTGTTACCGGTAGTTGTCTTTATTGCTATGGATACACTTTGTAACAGAGTGGTTGTGCTGCTATGGCTCCATTTTGACAGGGCAGTTGTCTGTGCTGCTATGGATGAACTTTGAAAAACTTTGTATTCATTTGTGAGTATACAGCCAACTATAATGGTTTGCACTGGTAATCCAAGCACTTGAGAAGCTGAGGTCAGAAGGAGTTCCACAAATTCAAGGACAATCTAAGCTACATGGCATCAAGAATTTGTCTCAAGAAAGAAATAAATTGTTAAATGGAAATATAGTCTAGTTTCTGCAAATCCCAAGCCGAGGAAATAAAACATCAATAGAACCTTAAAACTTCAAATGTATTTTACTCAATTATTTTTGTGTTTTTTAAAAAGTTTTACAAATTTGCTACATTCCTTTACTTTGTGTGTGTGCACATGTGCACATGCATGTGTGTTCTGCATACCTGCCAGTACCCAGTTGTGAAGATAGCCCAGGTTACCCTATATTAACTGTATAGCCTAGCCTGGCCTCAAATTTGCAGTCTTCCTTAGGCTCACCTGTGCTGTCATGCCTAATATCACATTTATTTCTAAAAGCTTTTATAACCTTGCTGTCACATTTAGATCTATAATCTGAATCTAATTCACACTAACCTTCATGTGAACATTTAACTAACCAAAGACAGGCTTTGACATTCTGTCTCTGTCTACTGCACAACTAAGTTGACTTCATCCTAAATGAAGTGCCTAAATGGCCATAGATTTCCTTTAGGATTCTCTGTCCAATCTGTTTGATCACTTGGCCTATTTGTGTGCCCGTATAGCACTGTATGGGTACTACTAATATAACTTTACCATGCCACTTTATACTATCTCTATTCATTATCTAGATCATTCACAAGGTGACTTTGTGTCAGTCCTCTATTAGACACCACAGGCTAACAAATGAAAGTTCTGCACCAGAAATTAGTTACTTCTTTTCGAGTTGTTGGCTAGTGATGTCTCATAGACTACCACATTGGCTATTATTGCCAATGCTAACGGTTATTCTCCAGAATTTGACTCTAAGACTTTATTGATGAAGATACCCGATACTTGAGTCAAAGAACATAGAGAAATCAAGCTAATACTCACCTAGAGGCTTTATCCACACTGGCTACCTTTTATAATTCTGGAAGGTTTTATGCATGCTGACAGAGAAGAAAAGCGGGCATCAATCCTGTGTGCCTGGTTGCACTCCGTGAGATAGATACAGTAATGAGTGAACTGGCAAGACATTGGCTGAACATGCATCATAAGAGTACAATTACGTTCTCATTGAATTTAAGTCTCACTCCACAAGGTGAAACCCATACCCATAAACAACATTGGGCCAACAATTTGTGGCTACACCAATTATAGTCCCTAGGGAGACAACATATTTTTCTTACTATACTAAATGGACATAATATGAAACCAACTCCTAATGGTTTATCATTATACCCATAGATGAATGCATCTCTCAACCAACATCAGAGATGCTTCTCTTTTCCATATATGGTCTTTAACACAGAGCCTATGGAATGCTCATCCCTAAATGAGGAATTGATATTAGATCCCTCCTCCTAAGGCTCAGAGATCATTATGTAAGAGGTGGGAAAAATATATATGGACCAGAGGCAGCGAACAACTTCTGGACACAGCAAGGCAGCTGCAACCATGTATTTACAGCAGTTGTGACAGAATGGACAAGACCTGTGTAAGCTCAAGCCAGACCAAATCCCAGCACAGAAGGGGAGGGGGTCACGGAACCCACCCCTATCAGAACTGCTGGTACAAGTCCACGCTCAGTAGCTGAAGAATCTAAGACCTAATGTGCCAGTAGAGTGGAGCCAGAAAACAAACAGACAACAAACAAAACCCTGTCACACCATTCAAAAAGAGCTGACTTCATTCTTAAGAGTTTCTCCTGTCTGGTATCTTCTATTGGTTCACAGACTACTGAGCAGCACCAGGCATGCTGGAGGGTGGGTCTTCCCCAGTGAGTTTGCTGACCCCCATGCTAATTGTTTTTGGAAACTCCCTCTCACACAAACCCACAGGAGTGATTCACGACTTTCTAAGCTATGGTTCAATCTAATCAAATTCATAAGTAAACTTAACAACCACAGGAAGGAATGGGAAAACACACGTTATCCAGTAACTATTGGTACTAAGTCAGTTATGGGATGCTTTTTGATAAAATTCAGTCTCTGCCTGGCTTGTGTATATTTTAAAGCACGTCTGTTGTGAGATTTTAATTGATACTTTTTTGATGTGGTTGTTTCTGCAGGTTTCAAAATTAGAAAGGATTGCTTTCTACTAGACCTTAGATTCTCACCACACAGCCTTCAATTTGGGTATAATCTGAATTCTATTCAGTTTTATATATATATATATATATATATATATATATAAAAATCTAGAGCCAGATACTGGGAAAAAGCTCAGAGAGGCAGGGAACAAATCATAGCCAGTTCTTATTCAGTCAACTCTTCAGGCCTCTCTCCTCAAATGCTCTGACACCAACCTCTCTGTCCTTAGCTGACCATGGAACTGGCAGGGGAAGCTGAACCTCCCCCCCCTCTCTCTCTCCCCCCACCCAGCTATCTTTACTTCCTGATTCAACTTTCCTAAAGCTAGGATTAAAGGTGCATACCACTACAGCCTGACACTCAGGCCTTAAACTCACAGAGATTGGATGGATCTCTGCCTCCCAAGTGATGGGATTATGAATTTTTCTGTATATTACAAAAAAAAGGAGGAGGAGAATGAAGGAGGGAGAGAAAAACTCCTGTTTAGAAGAGTCCAAGTAGCAAGAAGTGAGGAAGCCTGAGTTAGAAGTGACAAGAAAGCAGCATCCATCCCTGGAAGAAATCAAGGTCCCTGAGGAGAATGTAATAATAGAAAAGGAGATTTAGTGAAAGAAGCCAAAGGGGAAAAATAACAAAATCAATTGACTGCTGGAAACACAAAGGTAATAGCAGACTAGTGTTTCTTCCACGGGCTGTACAACCTGTTCTGTAAACAAAACTGAGCGTAACTTCTGTGGACAAATTATCATCTCAGGTGTGAAAACCGTAACTAAATTATTGAAGATGGGAGAGCTTATGGCAGACAAAGGGAACTGAAGGAGAGATTTTGCTTCTAAATTACAGAGACACCAATTTAAACTTGCTTAAGCAAAAAGGTAATGTATTAACAATACCTAAAAAAAAATAAAGTTGATTTTTGGCATAGGCTAAGAATAGTAGGAGGTAAATGCACAAATAAATATATAATTTTACAATATATAAAATTATGAATTTCTGTGAGTAGAAAGATGAACAGTGAGGAAGAAGCATATTTGTCTAGCTCAAGATATAAAGCAAAGTGCTTTTTTCCATATTTTGCTGAAGTAGTGGACTTTATCATGAAATAATCTCATAAATACATGTATTTTTTTCAAGGAAAAAATACTTGCAAATTAATAAATGAATCTATGTCATTTCAGATAGGTTCAGAATTTCTTGAATCCATTGGGTACATTGGACAATAATTCCTCTAGTTGTGTAGAAACATACCATGAGTGATAATGTCAGAATCATTCATTTCCTTAAATATGAACTCATATTCAATTATCTTCTGGTAACTTTGGATTTATTTTCCTAAAAATAACTGTTTCTACCATAAAGAAAGATGAATACTATTAACTTGAGTCTTAGTAAGTAAAACATATAGTTTCTTTAAATATCCTGTTATTTTAAAAGTTTAGTTGTATCCCTACCCTGTAAAAAAAATTTAAAAGTTTGTATAATTTTTGTGTAGACTTACCAAATATATGTCTTTAAATTGTTTATTGAAAATTCTCTGCTGTTTTGAGTTTCTGTGATGTTAGTTTAGTTCTACAAAAATATATTCAATACACAGTTTTGCCTTTTAAAATATATCTTGTAAGAAGAAAACCATCTTCAAACAGTCTGACTCACTTGATAAAGTTATGACTCAGCTTCACAAAGCATGATGGCCAGAGTAAGATGCTTGTCCTATCTGTAAGACATTCAGCATAGCCATAGTCCTTCCTGTGTGCCCTCAGCAATCAGAGCGTGTTACAGCTAGAGGAAAGAATTCAAGATCAATGAAGTTTTATACAAATGTTTACTCCTTGCTAATCATTTCTCAAACAAAACATCACTAAGAATTCCAGCATGGATGATGACTAAGCACGAAGCTGTTCTCGTTGAATCTAGGGTAGGATCCAAAACCCTTTAGACACCTTCCAGTTTCTTACATCAGCTCTTCCAGAAAAGCTGTTGGTACAGAGAAAAGGAAGGTAGAGAAACATGGGGCACGCATGAGTTCTAGAGTATGTTGGTGAATAAAGACAAGAAGGAGGAGGAGGAGGAGGAGGAGGAGGAGGAGAAGAAGAAGGAGAAGAAGAAGAAGGAGGAGGAGGAGGAGGAGGAGGAGGAGAAGAAGAAGTGGCCATGTAAGAACCATAGGGGACCTGGAGATTGCTGGGGAATTGCCCATTCAAGAGAGTCCAGTTCATTCTGTTTTCTACCTCCTACCTCACTTTTAGTTTAGCTACTTCCTAAAACAAACTAGTTTGCCGTGTTTATCAGTATTTTAGTATTTTCTGTCTTAAAGATGGGGATTGATCTCATTAATTTTCTTGGTTACTCCTTAAATGTTTATAATGCAATAAAGTATTTCATCCTTGTAACTGTTTTAGGACTCATAAAATTGTTATTAATGTTGAAAGGTAATGTACTATTATTATAAAGAATATGAAATTATTATACATCCATTTATTTAACCAACACCAGGTGGAACAGTTCTATGCTAGGCATTTTGCTAGACACTAAGCATACAGTGGTATGCAAAAGTAAATTATGCTGACCATGATCGAATACTATAAAGAGAGAAAAAGGGAGACAAGTACACCATTTGACATTATTCCACGTTCTTTATAATTTCTATCAGAAAATGAAAACAAAACAAAGCATACCCAATTCTTTAGGAAATAGCCCAAGTGGTTCTAAGGTAGATTCTTACAGAAATAAGAGTCTGCATCAAAATAATAGAATATCTTCAAATAACTTAATGGTGTAACTCAGTAAACTAAATAAGAAAGAACAAACTAACCTCAAAATTATTAAAGAAAAAAGATACTAAAAGCTAGACAGTAATAAACAACAATAAAAAAAATACAGAAGACCAATGTTATGGAGAATCATGGTTTTTTTTTTTTAATCAAAATGAATGTGCTAAGTAGCTAGCTTTAGAGGAGCATAAAAATGTCTGAGGGAAATAATTTAGGAGAAAGATATATTACAAACACTCTCAGTTTTGCATGTATTAATCAAAGTCATGTGGGTATTTCGGTACCTGAGGTGAGGCAGGAAGGGGCCAGGGATAAGATTATCCCCCCAAACACACTTCCATTGACCTACCTTTCCAACATGGTCCCCTGTGGGAGATTGTGTTGTTTCATTGTAAATATTTGTCCCAACCCCTGGTTTAATAAAAAGTGCTGATTGGCCAAAGGCAGGCAGGAAGTGTGGGCAGAGCTACCAGACTAAGACAATTCTGAGAACAGGAAGCACAGAGCAGAATGCCAGAGAGAAGCCGGAAGAAGCAGAGGACAACCATGCTGCTCTAAGAAAAGGTACTGGGCCACATGGCTGAACAGGATAGGAATCATGGGTTAGATGAAGGGTAGAGAGATAGCAAGTTGTATGCCTGGGCCTTAGGCCGATCAGCTGAAAACTACTGTAAACGTCTGTGTGTCTCTGCAGGTCTGCGGGTCTGAGGGTCTGTGGGCCTAAACCTTGAGTCTAGGCCCGAAAGTCTGGTTCAGAAACCGCTTATTACAAATGGCAGCCCAATGTCGGTAAAATATACCCACATAAAGCCATAGAAAGCTTAAAAACAGTCTAGAGCACAGGAACTGAAACCCAAAGCAGCTTCCGAGTTGTGTCTCTTAAGTGGCCCACAGTAAAGAGACTGAGTGGTATATGGGATTAAATTATAAAATGCTGTGTTTGTTACATGCAATTTAAGGTGAACAAGGCCAGTTCCTGAGTCTAGATGTAAGCAAAGAACTCTGTATGGTGGATTTAAGGTTTGTAGTATGAGGTTTCTGGCCCGGACTTTCGGGCCTTGCCTCAAGGTTTTGGCCCGCAGACCACAGACCACAGACCTGCAGACCTGCTGACCTGCAGTCCCACAGTCCCACAGAGACACACAGATGCTTTCAATAGTTTTTAGGCTGATCAGCCTTAGGCCCAGGCATATAATTTGCTAGCTTTCTACCCTTCATCTAACCCATGACTCTTCCTGTTCAGCCATGGGGCTGGTACCTTTTCTTAGAGCAGCATGGTTGTCCTTGGCTTCCTCTGGCTTCTCTCTGGCACTCTGCTCTATGCTTCCTGTTCTCAAGAGTTTTTAGTCTGGTAGCTCCGCCCACACTTCCCGCCTGCCTTTGGCCAATCAGCGCTTTTTATTAAACCAGTGGGTGGGACAATTATTTACCATGAAACAACACAATACCCCTACAAAGGTTTCTATTAATAAGGACACAAAAAGAAAATGGAATCAAAGATGGCTTCTTAGTATTGATGTTTTCTTGGATCAGCTCTGTTTGCCTGAGGCAAACTGAGGCTTAGCTTTTTGAAGAGAAGCTTCCTGATTCAGCCTTAGAGGTAAAACATTTGTGAGTTTTTTTAAGAGGCCCTGCTGCCTAATACTTAAATGTAGTTCATGAGTAGCAGATGGCAATGCTTTAGTTGGTGATTACATGGACCCTGAAATTCCCAGAGTACCTGGGCTAAAAAGATAAATTCTATGAAGTTAGACTAGGAGCTGGGAGGAGCCACCCGCCTATCCTACCAACCTTGAACTTTGGCAGATTAAAGGTGTGTTCAGAAATGGAAAGAAATAGAAGAATCCTTGGAAGATTAAAGGTGTGTTCAGAAATGAAAAGAAATAGAAGAATCCTTGGCAGATTAAAGGTGTGTTCAGAAACAGAAAGAAATAGAAGAATCTGGGTGGAAGCAATCACCCTAGCCAAGCAAAGGTGTGGTCAGAGACATAAAAAGTTAAGAAATAAATATACAGGAAAGACGGCTTTTTGTAAAAAGTCTAAGTGTTTTAGAGTGTGTTGAAAATATATATATATAGGCTTAGAGAAAGAAAAGAAAAGGTAGAGAAAGCCCTTAAAAGAGAAATAGAGTAAAATAAATAAATAAAAAATAAGCCACGTAAAGATGGAAAATACAAAGAATGTCTGGGTACTGTATATTATTGTCTTTTCTTTAAGCTTCTTGGCTGAAAATGACTTAGTAAAAGCTGCTAAAAGGCAGTTGTTTATAAATGCTGTTAGATTAATTCAACCTATATATTTTGTAAATGTGTTTACCTTAAAATTGAAATACAAAGACATGCTACTTTGGAGAAGAGGTTTTCTTTTTATTTTCAAAGAAAATGGGTTTATTCCTGGATAAAGAACATAAAGATGGTAGAGGAAGACCCCCTGAAAAATCTCCAATGGTAATGGATGGACCAGATGATTCAGCATTTCAGAGCACCTCTGTTGAAGTTTCCTGAGCTCTGCATCCAGAACAATTTCAAGGAGACTGGCTGAGATGACACAGCCTTACAGACTATTCCACTAAAGACTTGTGCATAATCCTACATTTTTCTTTGGATTCCCATGGGATTGCTGTCGTCTCCATTCAGCAAGAAGTAGCCTAGAGAATGATGCCCACATTCCCAAAACATGGATTATGGATGTTCCTGTTTATTTACAGTGTTGTTTATAAGTTGTTATAGATAAGGGGGGGAAAGAATATTAGATTTGGAGTTCTTTTTGTTCTAAGAAGAGAAAAGGGGATATATGGGAGATTGTGTTGTTTCATTGTAAATATTTGTCCCACCCACTGGTTTAATAAAAAATGCTGATTGGCCAAAGGCAGGCAGGAAGTGTGGGCGGAGCTACCAGACTAAGAAAACTCTGAGAACAGGAAGCACAGAGCAGAATGCCAGAGAGGGTTTGTGAGCATAAACCTTGAGGCTAGGCCTGAAAGTCTGGGTCATAAACCGACTACTACAGTCTCCTCCTATCTTTTGTCACCTCTCAACTAATGTCTTTGCTATATTTTACTTAAGCCATAGCAATAAACAAAACCAAAATGTTTCCACTAGATTAGGAGGGAAAGACAGTAGATATGAACAAATAAAATCAGAAATGAGAATGGAAATGTTACCATTGATGCCACACACATGCAAGGAATCGTTCAGGACAGCGATGAACAACTACCTTCTAATAACTTGGGGAATAGAGAAAAAAATGATTTAGTTTCTGAGTAAGCAAAAGCTATCAAAACCAGACACAAGGACAGAAAATGAACAGACCAAACAAGTATTCAAACAGAGTTGGAAAAATCTTTCAACAAACCAAGATCCAGGGCCTGATGGCTTCACAGCTGAATTGTACTCAACTTTAAAAGAACTAAAAGGACTAAGTCCTGTTCTCTCAAGAAATTCCAAAAGAAACTCCCCTTCCAACCCCATTCTATGAGGTTAGTGTTACCCTTTTAGCAAACCATACAAAACACACACACACACACACACACACACACACACACACACACACACACACACACACACGAGAGAGAGAGAGAGAGAGAGAGAGAGAGAGAGAGAGAGAGAGAGAGAGAGAGAATACAAATGTCTCAACAACATACTACTAAAAAAATACAGTATTATACTTCATGAGCATATTGGATTTATTTTAGGAATAAAGAATGTTTCATAATGTAAAAATTTACAAAGACCTGACAGCAAATCAAAGTTATGCTCATCCCAACTTATGTACAAGAAACATTTGATGAAATTCAAATACTCACTAATGAAAATACCACAAAGATTATAGAAAACTGTGCCTCAAGACAATAATTGTTCCATATCAGACTTGCTTACTGTGGGGCAAGCATAAGACAGCCATGTAGATCGATGGCATAGGACAGAAAACAGGGCTAAAATCCACAGACATAGCCATGTGATATTTGACAAAGGCAAAGGCATCAATAACATACAGTGAAAAAAAAAACATTTTCAAGACAAATAGTTATGGACAGCTTGGTTTTCACAACCAGAAAAACTAAACTAAATAATTAAAAAAAAAAAACAAAACTTGAAACCAAAACAACAATGAGAAAACATCCCCCAAAGCACACCTGTGAAGACTGAAGGCGGTCTACAGAAAAGAAACTAGGCATTTTAATATATACAAAATCAACTCAAAATTATCAAGTATTTAATATTATCACAGTATTCATAACATTATTATTATGCTTCATAGCATTGGACATGACAAATTATTTTAGATATGACCCTAATAAAGGCTAAATGAGCAAAACCTGATAAAAGGGATTACAACAAACAGAAAGATTTGTACACAACAATCAACACAGCCAACAACGTGAAGATGGAACAGCTTCTAGTCTGTCTAAGGAACCCACACAGCTTGACATCAAAAGTCACATACTTAACTTGAATATGGACAAATGACCTGAATGATTTCAAATGGAAAAAAATAATATAATTAAATGTTAACTTCAGTAATAATCAGGAAAATGTAAATCAAAACCACAGTGACATATCACTTCACTATAGTTAAGGCATCCATATCAGATATAATAATAATAAATAATAATAATTAAAAATATTGAATAAGATGCAAAATTGAACTCTTGCACTGTTAGTAGAAATATAAACAGTAAAGCTTTTTCAAAAAAAAAAAAAAAAGTATGGCTACCCCATAAAAAAACCTGAAATAGAATCACTGTATGATCCAGCCTTTACTCTACTGGATATATACTCTAAGAAATTGACGTCATCGTTCTGAAGAGAACATGTACACACATGTGCTTATTATGGCATTGTTCACAACAGTAAGACATGAAACTCACCTAGATCTGCATATTTAGAGGAATATATGAAGAAAGTGTAATGTAGAATGAGATGTAGTACAACTTTAATAATATCCTATCATTTGTAGCAACATGAATGGAATTGGAGGACATGATGTTAAGTGAAATAAGTCATGGAGAGAAAGACAAATAGCACATGTTCTCAGGTGTGTACGCTGAGAAAGAGGGAGAGAAGTAGGGTGATTAATAGGCACAGGGATGTAGTAGTTAGGAGGAACATCAAATATTTTATACTCCAGAAGAATACTAAGTTGGTAAACTAACTGATATCTCAAAGTAACTAGTAGATAGGATTTTGAATATTCAAAACACAAGGAAGTAATACATGTATGAGGACTGGATAAAGCACCCAGCAGAATCTGATCATTCAACATTGTCTGCATATATATTAAAAAGTCATATTGTAATCCTATAATGCACAAACATACAATATCAATTAAAAAACAATTATTATAGGGTCAACATGTTTAAGAGCACTGTGGCCCTTTCAAAGGAACTAGGCTTGATGCTTAGCACCAACACGGCAGCTCACAGCTGTCAGTAACTCCAGTTCCAGGTGATTTGAAATCCACTCTTGACCTCCTGACCTCATACATGCAGGCAAAGCACCCATATACTTAAGGTTTTTAAAAATAAAAATGCAATGCAGTGTCTGTTTCTTAGGATTTTACTGTTGGGGAAAGATAACTAACTTCGGTGAATTTTCTCAAGTTTGCTGGGATGTGTTGATAATGAGTGGGGTCTTTTCCTGAGGCATCAACCTTGACCTCTTGGGGTTGGAAACTAGACACTCAAAAGGAAACTGAGAGGGTCTTACAGAGGAGTTTGGCTCCTTTTAAACAGTCCTGCTTATGTTCTAAAATGTGGAGGGAGTAGTTTTTCCTCTAGAAAATGACAAAATGCTGGGGTATACCAAAACCTACCAAGTAGCAAAATGGTGATCTTAAATCAGAGGACAGTCCAGGAGTTACAAATCCAAGTAACAATACTAAGACATCATGACTACTGTGAACTTGCACAGAAATAGCTTACATCATGATATATTCTTTTGTGCCTTACTTCATCCCCTTTCAAGTATTATTGTTTCAAAAATCATTAAGCTATTTCAATTAAGCTTTGAAAATATAACAAAAAGGAATTAGTGGTTTTGAGCTTTGATATAAAAGAGGGACAGTGGATTGAGAGAGCCACACCTAAGAAGGATTCTGGAAACCACAGTGGGAAACTTTCTTGATGTGACTATAATAAAAACAATATGTGTGTGTGAGTGTGTATGTGTCTGTATATGTGTGTGTGTAGTGTGTGTGTGTGTGTTATTATGTGTGTATGTGTCTATAGGTGGAATGAGCACCCACAAAATAGCACACTATTCAAACTCTGCAAGTAGTTATGGTAATTCACCGGAGTGTGGAATGTCCTACATCATACCAGTAAAAATATATACGAGGGGTGGTTTTTATGAGTCTAAAAAAAAAATTTCAAGCATTGGAATATAATTAACACTTATAAAGGGACATTTTTTTTCTCCTGATTTCTTGGGATACCTTATTGGCCTCAAAAGATGGCACAGGCCAGCAGTTCACAATGTGACAGTTGGTATCTCAGTAACTTCTGAGCACCCGATCCTTTCCTAAACCTCATTGGAACTTGAAAAGCTCCCCTCTCACCCCCCCCCCTTCTGATGGATGCTATGCTCAGTGACCCTCTCCCCGCCATATCCCTTCCCATGGACATTATGGATGCTATGCTCAGTGACCCTCTCACCCCCCCCCCCCCTTCTGATGGATGCTATGCTCAGTGACCCTCTCCCCGCCATGTCCCTTCCCATGGACATTATGGATGCTATGCTCATTGACACTCCCCCGCATGGATGCTATGCTGAGTGACCCCCCCCCCCCAAGGATGCTATGCCAGTGAAGCAAACCCTTTCCTAGTTCACTGGTACATTGTTTTCCAATTGCTGCTGCTGGTCCCCTTCAGATTTCTACATTTCTGAGACTCATCATGACTGAGATAGTCTCCCACTTCTCTGAATGCAAAACAGTTCACTCTGAAAGGTTAATAAATATGGGTTCTCAGAGAGTCTTCTAATCTTCCTGAGGCTTAATGCTGCCTGCAGGGTTCTCACCGGGTGACTCTAATTGGGGCTTTTAGAACCCATTAGCTGGTTGGTGGCATTCCCTCCTGGTTGTGGGGTAATTTTCACCCTGTTTTCTTCTGGGAGTACCCCTGATGGCAGGGGTGGGGTTGTCTCTTAACTGAGCTCCAGACAGTTCTTTTCTAAGTCAACCTTGTTCTGAAGTCCTGTTCTTTAAAGTCATGATCTAAGCTTTTCTCAGAAACAGCTTTCATCAAATGTAGAACAAATAAATAAACCCACATAAATTAGGTTAGATTATAATGTTCCAATAATAAAAGAATCTTTAGGGGACAAAATTTAAAACTATGCTTTTGAATATTAGTGTGAGCTATTTTCCCAGGTTAAATTATTTTTATTAAATGTATTTATTTTTTAAAGATTTGTTAGTTTATGATGTATACAGTGTTTTGTCTGCATGTTGGCTACCCACCAGAAGAGGGCACCAGATCTCATTATGGATGGTTATGAGTCACCAAGTGGTGGCCGGAAATTGAGTTCAGGACTTCTGGAAGAGCAGCCAGCAGCCCCTAACTTCTCAGGCATCTCTCCAGCCCTAACTGTATTTATTTCTTTAGTGTGTGAAAGAGCACTTTAAAGGTTACAGGAGAATTTGTGAATATCCATTCTTTCTCTTCACCATGTGTGTCCTGGAGCATCAATTCTGATCATCACATTTGCAGAAAAATACCCTAACCTGCTGAGTTATCTTGCTGGCTCAATGAGGGTTATTTTTGACATTTATTTTACGAGTTACAAGCAATCCAAGAATAAAATGTGGCAATCTATGAAATGGCTCCTTTTCCAGCCTCTTGTGCTTCATGGAATTTTTCTCTTCTCCTGGAAGTAGCCCTTTGGTGGACTTTGCTTGGCTACTTTAAAGGTGTAAGAGCAGTGATGTGTGAATCAGGGCTCTTGGTTCCCAAAGAACCATCTGAGTAGGTGACTTCCATTCTTCATGTGGGCATTGGTATGTATTGAATGCGGTTAAGGCTGGGTCTCGCCCATTAGAGTAGACTGATCACATTCACCTTGTAGCTTCATTATACAGATAACCACCTGGAATACTTAAAGTGTGGATTCCTTGGTAACTGTTTTTGTCTTACTCAATGATTAGAATAGTGTCGTTGCTTAAGAATCTTTACAGACATCAGTGCTGTGACCACACTCAGCCTTAAGTTTTGTTAGGGTTGGAGCGAACTAAGGAGCATGAAAAACCGAGGCAGAGTCTTAGGTCTCGGTCTTAAGAAGAAAAGAAAACTTTATTCCACCAGTGGGTCCCATTGTATTAGGAACAATTGGCCCTGATTTACAAATGAGCGGAAGTTTTTATAGGGCAGGAGGTAGGAGGTCTGGATAGGTGTGTGGGTAACCATGGTAACCACATAATCTGGCAAAGTCTTTCTGGATCAAACAGATACCAAGTTTAGATAAAATGCTCTAGTTCTTACCCCAAACAAGAAGTTCACAAAAAACAAGCTATTCTCTCAGATCTTGTCATGTGGTGAGGGGCACCACCTGGGAAGTCTCTGGGAAGTCCTGTCTCTCACTTTACAATCTCTAATCTCTAGCTCAATCTCTAATCTTAGAGACCCTTATGCCCTCTTGATGCTGCATATTGCTGCCTGGCTAGCATCAGTTTAACACCTCCAATCTGCCCTTGCAGGAAGTTGACAGTTCTAATTAATATGCAGGGCCCAATTGTTATTACCAGGGTCAACACAATCAATGGCCCAGCTAGGGCAGATAACAGCATGGTAAGCCAGGGGGATTTAGCAAACCAAGATTCAAACCATCCCTGTTGTGCTTCTCTCTCTCTCTCTCTCTCTCTCTCTCTCTCTCTCTCTCTCTCTCTCTCTCTCTCAGGCATTCTCTAAGCTTGGTCATAGATTCTTTAACCACGCCAGAATGGGTCGGCGTAAAAACAGCATTCCTTTCTTAAGGCAGCACATAACCTACCGAGTGGGTTTCGGTTATGACCTCCACTTACCGCGTCCGGTTTCTTTGTGGTCCGAGTTTTGTCCCAGGCAAGGAGCGTCAAGATTAAATAAGTCTACACTCAGGAGTCGTTTAGGTTCCATCATTCAGGCTCTCTCTGACACTGTGAGACCTGAGCTTTATTCAGTATATGTTATATCTTAGACCTGTCTGTCCCTTAGCCATGCTTCTCTCCTGCCACTGCATCTCGCCTAGTTCTTTCCCCTCTAGCTTCCCGCCATGCTGGATTCCTTCTGCCCCTTCCACTCACACTGACTCTAATCCATGCTTGTCCCCAGCTTCTGCCTCTTCTGCCGCTTCTCCAGCTTCTCTCTGTGTCTCTCCTCGTGTCCCCTTTTGTCTCCCCTATCACCTTAACTCTCTTTCACACCCTGCCCCCTCATCCGGCACACCCAAGGTCTCGAGTCTCCCAAGAGGCTAGCACTCAGCAGGTGGCAGCGTCTATAGTGCAGGAAAACAGGTTTTTCCCTATTTCCTCTATAAACATAGGGTTTTAGTAGGATGGGCCATTAAAGTGCAGAATGGCACTTATTTCGGGAGACAACAAGAATCGGTACCTAGTATCTCTGGTCGTGATAGCTTGTTTTTATATCTTTTCAAAAAATGTATACATGTTCCAAACTGCTTTCCAGTTCACACAAAATCACACAATTAGAGAATCATTCTTTGTGCCCAAATAGAATACAAATGACATTACTGTAAAAATTTCCACTCATGTCACATTAGATCTGGTTTCATTTCATCCCCTGCTTCTGTCTCTCCATGTTTTTTCTGGAGCTATGGGACCCAGGCTAAAGTCCTTGGTCACACACTCTTGGTTCTTCATCTGATGCTGCGGATTCTGGTCTGTCATCTTGTAGGTATCTTCTTCTCTTCTGAGTGTGGCCAGGCCCACATTATCATTCAGGAGAAGGCTGATTGGCCTCTGAAAGTATTTCTTTTCTATGTACCTAGTCCTGCCATTCTCCTTCCACTCTGCCTCCTCCCTTGTTTGTCTTTGTTCATTGAATCCACCATTATTTATCTACTATCCGTATGAAGGTGGTGGTTACAATTTCCTTGAAAGTAAGGAACAGTCCTGCAACACTGTACAGAATGAGAGTCATCGTTCAGTTAGATGACATAAATCACAGCTAACAGTCTACTTAGAATCCTTGATGGTGTTTTGGCCCACCACTGAGTGTTTATGAAAATTTGACATTACAATCTAGGCCAACATTTCTGTATAGTAAAAAAACCCATGAGACAAAAAATACCTGTGGGGAGGTCCCCGTTCTTTACAATCCTCCTCATTCCCTTTTGGGAATCCTTACTTAGTCTATATTTTTTTTTCTTTTCTTTTTTTTCTGCCATAACACAATACGAGATTGCTAGTTATAAAAATCAGACATTTATTTATTAAAGCTCTGAATGCTAGAAAGTGCAAGATCACAAACCCCCATTTGGTGAAGGCCTACTTTTTTGCGTGATCTCAGAAAGGCAAAGAGTGGACCTATGCTTGAGACAGGCAAAAAGAGTCCTGTCACCCACTCCGGAGACAATCTAGCCATCTTTTAAAGTGTCGACTCACTTTCCTTCTCCTTTCACTGGAGATCAAGTTTCTAGCAGAGCAACTTTGAAAGACACATCTAAACCATAGCAGCTTCCAGCACCTATTGCCAGTAACTGTGCTTCTGTGTCATGCCTGGCCCTTTTGTGGCCATGAGCTGCCCTACCTCCACAGAGCATTTGTTTAATGCCTGCCTTGGAGACGGATGAGATGTCATAGACAGCCAATAGCTACCAGAGAATTGTTTTTGAGAGAGAAGACGGTGGTTTCTCATGAGTTGTTTTTATTCTAATTTTTATATCCCAAGCCAAATTCACTCATTTTCATAACATAAATGCTTCCCAATTGTTTCCCACATATTACTAAAACCATAAATGACTCCATGTCTCTTTCAAATGTCCCCTAAATGTATGGTGAACCAGACTGATCCAGGCAAAGGCGTGCGGCACCTCAACCTCAGGTGAACAGGATGTATTTTCAGAGTTTATATAAAACCATTTATAGAGGTTTTCAATTTACAGGCTTCCATTAATTTAAAAGCATTCCATTTTAATCCATTTATAATAAAACAGTGTATTCTGATAAAAGGGCTCAGATTTAATCATTTTTTCCACCAAAATCTTAACAGTATGTTCTGCTGGCTTCCGTGATTGCCACTTGGCAGCCCTCTTTAGCTCATTAACAATGAAAATTATTTCTTAAACTTACTTAATTGCAATATGAGCCAGGAAGCTTCTTCCGATTTAACTTATGTAGAAGCCGCAATCCTCATAGGGCTGCCCAGAACCAGAGAGATGAGTTCCTTTGACCCAGAGAAGTCAGTGTAGCACATGTGGGAAGTTTTCAATACCAATGGACAGGCAGGTATTTGAGGCATCTGAGGAGTTCCATGAAACATTTTCCAGAAAAGAAAGATGAATCAATGAAGCAGGAAAAAGAAATCATTCACTGTTTTAAGTTTAGAACATTTTTTTCCCATTAACATCCATAAAGGAAGCAAACAATAGGCACGTTTACAGGTTATGAGGAAAAAGGAAGCACACACATGATTATTGTAGATTATTCTACACCATCCTCCCCAGTGTACTGTTAAGTAACAGGACTTCCGTTATGCAAATGCTCAGGTAGGGTCTGGGGAGAATGAACCCCTATAAGAATGAAAAGTGGTGCAGACATTGGCTTTGCCAGACTTCTGAGACTAAGAACCAACTAGAAATTCACAGCACACCTGAAATTTGGCTTTTATCACTTTGACTTTCTCCTTAGTACTAAAAGTATTGAGCAGCATTAGCAGCAGAGAACTATAGAGGCACATGTTCTTATGACTGGAGAGAGCTGCTTTTCTTTGAAGTGTTAGTACCAAAGAGCAACAAAGGCGATGCATGCATTCCTGTTGGTGTTCAGCTCAGGGTTAAGTATTAAACTGTGTATTGTTCCCTAATGCTTCACGGTGAGCCCTGTCCATAGTAATTGCTCAAGAGATAGATGTTTAATTTCCTGGACCTAACAAGTAGCACCCCCAGCAAGAGTGTGACCAGAGTACCACTCCATTAAAGGCACCATTTAATTGGCCTGACCCATGGATCCACAGAATCTTGAATTGTAAACATCTCCAGTAATCTTTAGAATATACTACAACCATAGCAAATAGAAGCTGAGAATGTGGGAACCCAATGTGAGGAATAAGGCATGTGGACTGTTCTCTGTGAAGTTAACCTAATTTCAAGAGAGTAAGCAGAGAGATAAATCAATATGAACAGAAACAAAGCAATTAGTTTTGAGATGCTCTATTATCACTTCTTTCTCTCCATCTACCAATCCATCTATCATGTAAACCCAGTACTTGCAACTGCTTTGTAGTGGTGTTCTTGGAGTCTGGATTTAATCACTCCCAAGAAACTAATTAGAACATCTTATTTTCATTTGCTAGAGCAGATAAAACAAACTATCTCCAAGGAGGGACCGAAACAACAGACATTTGCCTTGCAGATCCAAATTCCACAACTCTGCATCCTGGGTGTGACCTGGTTGAGTCTGTAAAGAGAGCTGCTGTCTTGTGCCCCCCTTCTTGCTTGAGGAAGCTCGCCTACACACTGGCAGAAATGATACCTTGACTCCCTCTGCATTTGTGATTTTCCTTAAGGGCTTGAGTCTGAGATTCAGTTTCCCACCCAGATAGGAACTCTGGCTCTGCTCAGAGACACAAGGTGATGAACATCTTTTGTGTGGCCAGAGGCTGCTGCTGTGGGCTTGATCATGTAACCACGTGGCACTTCAGTCATCACATCAGTGCAATCCTTGTGACCCATCAGTCTCACTGACTGAAATGGTGTTTCTCATGAATACAAAAGTGGCATTGCATTTCTCACATATCAGTAAGCTTGTAAGAAGAATGGCAAGTTTACAGAGCTGCTTATTATGTGCCACAGGTTTTCTTTCATCTGTGTGACCTGTGCCTGTCAGAATTTAAAATAAAATGTTTTCTGGTCATCAAGTATCTGTAGTCCTAGTAGTTGTTGGGCGAAAGTCAGAGGAGAAAGAGTTGGAGGCTAGCCTGGGCTGCATGGGCTAGCCTGGGCTGCATGGGACTATGCCTCAAATTGCACCCCTTTCCAACCTCCCTTTCCTACCTCCAGGCCCTCCCAGGCAGTTTCCCGCTCTGGAACTCTTCTCATGCCCTCTACTACATATCAATAACCTTCTTTTGATTATCATCATTATATCTTTGTGTGTTCACATATGTGCTCATCCTATAAACAGTTAAATTAAGAGTTCTCGTGTCACATTCTTCCCCAAAGATTAAATGAGATGGATACAATGAAAAAACATGTAATTTTTTTGATACTTGTTTAGGTAATGACTGATAGTGTTTATTAAGCTCATGCAGAGTTTGGTTAATGATTAAATAGCAGAATGTCAGTTATCTAGGATCCTTGGAGGATATGTCAGTCTAGAATGCTGAATTTATAGATGACTGACCCTTATTGCTTTTAACTGGAAAATTTAAAGTACTCAGTATACTAATAATCTCTGGCTATAAATTTTTTTCCTGATTAAATTGCATGTTTTACAACTTGCCTTAGAAGCCACTGACCTTTCATGACTGTTAAAAATGATCTCATCATGATGACGATATTTTTCTTTGAATTTTATTATAGTCATTATCCACGAAATAATGGAAGCACGGGACTATGTTTCCCAATGCTAGATTAAACACTTCCTGTTTATGTTGGGTCTTTGTATATGTCTATAGATAAGAAATTTATATGCTACTATAATGGAATAGTTGAGGAGAATCATAAAGAAAAAAGGGATTATTTAGCTCAGTTTTGAGCTTAAGACCACATCCTATTGCTACTGACTTATTTCTGGGAATGGTTTCTGTGTGTTTATGAGGTCTCTTCTTAAACTTGTATTTTTTAAATTGTACTGTGCTATACTTTATAATTTCATACAGTTTCACTTAAAATTTTAAATTGAAATATAATTACACCACTTTCCAACCACCAGCCAGCTGCTATCCTGCTTTCTCATGGCCTCCACTACAAGCTGAGAGCCTCCTTTTGATTATTTGATTATCATCACACACACACACACACACACACACACACACACACCACTTGCACATGCACACGCACAATTTGTTGAGTCTGCTTTTGTTGTGTTTATATGGTTTTGAGGCTGATGACTGGACAACTAATAGGAGGCTCATCCTAGGAGAAGCTGATCCCCCTTCTCACAGCAGTCATTCAGGTTCAGTCTTGAGGACTAATGATCTTTCTTAAACAAACCAGTTTTTAAAGAGTTTACTATTGTTGTGACAAACTATTGGGGGGTGGTGATAAACGTCCTAAGAAAGGAGACTTATACTTTGGCTAATGTCTTCAGAGTATTGTCCATCATAGCAAAGGAGGCCTGAGAATAGGAGCATAAGGTGGCTGGCCACACTGCGTTCGTAGTTGGTGTGGTGGTCTGAACAGGAATGGCCCTCTCGGCTCATAGATTTGAATGCTTGGTCATTTGGGGAAGTTCTACTTGATAAGATTAGGAAGTGTGTTACTGGGTGTTGACTTTGGGGTTTCAAATGCTCAAGCCAGACCCAGTATCTCTCTCTTTCTGCTGCCTGTGGATACATATGTAGAACTCTCAGCCCCTGCATGATGCCATGCTTCCCATATGGGGATAATGGAGTAAACCTCTAAACTATAAACAAGCCCTAATTAAATGCTTTCCTTTATATAAGAGTTGCTGTGGTCATGGTGTCTATTTACAGCAGTAGAACATCCAGACAGTCAGAAAGCAGAAAGAGATGGCTCCTGGTGCTCAGCTGGCCTCCTCTTTTCCTCCTTCCCATTCAGTGCAGGACTCTAGCTCATAGGTTGGCAATGTTCACCGACAAAATGGATCTTCTCTCTCTAGATCAGCAGTTCTCAAACTTCCTAATGCTGAGACCGCTTAGTATAGTTCCTCCTATTATTTTATTGTTACTTCAAAACTGTAATTTTGTTACTGTTATGAATTGTAATGTAAATATCTGATATGCAGGATAGCTAATACGTGGCCCCTGTGAAAGGGTCATTCAACACCTCCCCCCCAAAAGAGGTCATGATCCACAAGTTAAAAATCACTGCCCTTGATAAATCTTTCTGGATATACCTAGAGGTGTATCTTCTGGGTGATTTTAACCCCTGCCAACTTGACAATGGAGATGACCTGATAGCCCACAGTTATAGTAAGTTTTCACCTCATGCATTAAAAAGTGGCTTATGGGACCGAGATTGAGCATGAGTCAGGGTCATGTCATACTGTCGCACAAATAAAAGGGACTCAGGGATAGATCTCTGAAGAAGTTGGAGATATTAGAGAGAATAAACACCACAGTCAGATCTTACCCAGTTGTCTTCCAGCTTCCTCAGACTCGCTTCCCTTGGCTTGGCTTCCCCTCACTTTATGCCTTCCTTAAGCTTAAATACTCATGGCCCCACCACTGAGTGCTTGGGAGCCTGAAATTCCTTCTATAATCTAAAGTGACCTTGACTCAGTTGGGATTAAGGACATAGGTCACCACTCCCAAGATATTCCCTGTGTTGGGATTAAAGGTTTGAATCACCACTCTCTGATTCTCATAGACTGATTGTGGTTAGAGCTCTGGAAGTTCTGGAGCTTTTATTAACTCCCCACATAGACTGTGGGTAGATTCCCTCTGATATCTCCAAAACTTCTGAAGCTTTTATTGAATCCCCACGTCATACTCAAACCACATATTCAAACCATACTGATGCTCCTGTTTGTTTCTATCATGCTGTAAAAGCCAGCCCCTCCAATCTGTTAGTTTCTGTGCAACATGAGCAGGAATTTATTTGGATTGCTACCACAGGTAGAAAATTCCCAAAGCACTCATGCTTGAGTAGTGGGAAATTTCGTGGATTTCTCAGACTCACTTGGTATTCTTCTCAGCATCCAAAAATTTGGGGATTCTGAATTCCAAATCTTGTAGAAGAGAAACATTCTATTAATTAAAAACAAAACTGTACTGCAGTATTCTTAAGGGTACAAAACACGGTACTCATATCTTGTCAGTAACCAATAGGAGACTTAAGGTCCACTCGAAAGGAAAGAAATCACACCAACTACTGGGGCTGCTGAGGGCATGATTCTTAGAGAAGAATCTATGACACTCATCTTACTAAACTAAATGTAATTTCTTACTGCAGTATAAATACTCACTCTACATCCACAGATAAGAATAACATCTCACCACAGTAACATCTCTTTGCAACAAAGATCAGATCATAGGGCTGCCCTTCCTGGTTCAGTAACATCCGCAACACAACTCCTGCATCTAAAGATGAGGGGATATCATAGAAAGAAGGGCAGAAGGACTGTAAGAACAAGAGGAACAGGATTTCTGCTGTGAGGTTGTCTCCTAAAAATGCGGAAAAGCTTTGCCCATGACTGCCTAACCAAGACAAACACCAATACACACGCCAAAACAAAAGGAGGTGTCTCATAGGGCTCCACCCTGAGACAAAGAACTGCAGGCAGCTAAGGAAGGCAGAAGGGAAAGTCTTTCCCAGGGAACAATCCCCTAACTGGTTATCCAAAGCCAAGTGGTCAAACCTGAAATAATATATGTTGTCTCCTGAATAAGTGACATTCTGGCCTCTATGGCTCACCATTCTCCCCTAAGGACTAAAACCTTATGTTTACAGGGGGATAAAAGCTAAAACAAGCTTTCCTGCACTATAGACGCTGCCACCTGCTGAGTGCTAGCCTCTCGGGATCCTCAATGACCTTGGGTGTGCCCAGATGAGGGGGCAGGGTGTGAGAGAGAACAAAAGGAGAGAAGCATGGGAGGGACAGACAGGTCTAAGATATAAGATGTATTGAATAAAGCTCGGGTCCCTCTCTCATTGTGAGCCCTGAATGATGGAACCTAAATGACTCCTGAGTGCAGATTGTTTAACCTCGACGCCCCTCGCCTGGACAAGACTCGGTCCCAAAGAAACCGGACGCGGTAAGTATATATACACATAAAATTATAGCAACTGAGAGGGCTGTATCAGTGCATATAAACACACACACACACACACACACACACACACACACACACACATACATACATACATACATACATGCAGGCAAACACACACACACACAGAGAGAGAGAGAGAGAGAGAGAGAGAGAGAGAGAGAGAGAGAGAGAGAGAAGTAAATGTAAAACTTTTAAGAGGAAGTAGCATTATCTGTACTAATTTCATACCCAGAAATAAGGACGGACTGAAGATTGGAACTAGGGAAGATGTGTAAGGAAGAAAAGGAGGAGAGAAATTTAATTAAATTTTAATTTAAAAAATAAAATAAAATTTAAGCGCAACTTTACAAACTTTGATGGTTCACATTTGTTGCCATCTAAGTTGGATCTGTGATCAGCTAACAGCCATGTCCTTGGATGGGTAAGGCTATTTCCTGGAAGGACTGCCTCAAAGGCAAAAACCCTCCCCAAAGTGGGCAGCGCCCTCCAGTTTGAGGCCAGATATAAAGAAAACCCGGGGGGAGGCCGCAGTGGAAGCCTTCCTTCCTGCCTGCCCACCCTCCTACCTTGGTTTCTCCCTGGCGAGTCATTTACTGTTTTCTTAGAACTTTTGTCATGCTCTGGTGTCAGCTTTTTCCATCTTTCAACATGAATTAAAGACCAGTGCTCTACAGGAGGCAGCCAGATTGTCAACATGAGATTGCTGTGGCTGAGGCATCCATCCAGTCTCCTGCACCGAGCAGCCTCTAGATTCTCAGCCTATGCAGTAGGCAGAAGGTCTTGACTATCCAGCCACTATCACAGTCTAAGCTACTTTGCAGTGCATATCCGTTCTATCACTTGGCTTCTCTAGAAAATGCTGACTGGGACACACACATTATCTCTTTTCTGAATTCAATTTTCTAAGGAAGGTTTTGTTAATCAATCAATTAGTTAGTTAATTAAGTAAGTTAGTTGGTTACATTTACTTTAGTTTAGTTTAAGTGTATGGGTGTTTCGTTTGCCTGCCTGTCTAGGCACTATGTAGATGCTGGGAATTGAACCTTCGTCCTCTGAGAGAGCAGCAAGTGCTCTCATCGATGAGTCATCACTCCAGCCCCCCCTTCCCCCCAGCAGGATTTTCATAAGAACTACATTAATTTTCCCTTTGAGTTTACGCTCTCACAAGGCACGCAGGCAAGGAGGAATGAGTACATTTTAGAAGCAGTAAACATTAAAGATCCTAATAGAATGTTTATTAGGTCTTTAAATTTAGTCATGCATAGGTGAAATTAATCATAAAAGTGTTTGCACCCATGAGACTGAAGAGAAATTCAAAGGAGCTGAGTCTTTCTGGTGCAGAAGATCACCTTAGAGAATTTTGTAAATGGAAAGGTTCTTGGAAAAGATTGAGGGGGAAGGAAACCACACAGAAGCATTTGGCGCTGGGTGATCAGAGTGAGTGCTGCCACGTGACAGCAAGAAAGTAAGAAAGGGTGAAACCGTCCATCAACCTCCTAACCATGACTGCTGTAAATTGTTCCTTCTTCTTCAATAGAGAATTAAAATCTGTCCTTTCTCAAATAGCAGAGCTAGGATTATCTCGTTTCAACATGCTCAGCATAGGGCTGCAACTCATTTTAGAGCTAGCAGACACTAACAAGACAATGCTGAAACCACCCTCGCGTTCCTCATTGCTTCCTTCTGCCTCCATCCCTCCGTACTAACATGTGATCTCCAGTCCCTTTTCAAATGCAGGGTTTCTCATTAATGGGTTCTCAGTCTAAGACATCCCATGGTGCCTTTCTACTGGATATGAAATTAGTAAGGATAATGCTCACTAACTGGAATTTTTTTTTCTTCCCTCTAGAAGTGGGAAGAGGGTTTTGCTTCTTTTTCATGGAGGAGGAAGATGTTTTAGTCACATTTTGCAGGGAACACATGCAGGGCTTGCTAAACTGTTCTCCACTGCCCCCTAGTGGCTACTTTATTACAGCGGGGTCTACTCAGCAGAATCAGGCTTTGAATAGACAAGAAAATGCCCAGTATATTGCAATTTAATACTATATAAATTCTTTAAATTTTTTAAATCTTTACTCATCTACAAAAGTAAAATAGAGCCTGAAGCAGAAGTATATTCTTGTAATCCTGCACTCAAGAAATTGAAGGGACAGAAGCATCATTTTGGTTCAAGGCAACTCAGATCCAGATCCCTAGTAAGATCCTGACTCTAAATAAATAAATAATAAAAAAGAAAAAAGAAAGAAAAATGTAATTTGATGTCTTTAAATTTGGCAGTTATTCAATCATTTCTTCATTTCTTATTATATGCTTCATACTGGTTCTTTTAAACTTATTTTGTAGTGATTTTCATACTTAGCACACCACTGGGCATAGCATATTATGATATTATTAAACTTTCCTAAACATTTGTTTTTTTTATTTTCCACTTCTCATCATATTTTTCATTATTCATTCACTTCCCTTTTTAAGAGTCATGTTTCCATTTCTCATGTAATCAGCATTTAGAAATTAACTTTATTCTTTCTTAGCTCAATGGTACTTATGAAATATGTTTAAATGAATGTCTATATTTAGATTTAGAAGGACAGCTAAATGTAATATCAAATAGTACCAAGCATTAGCATTTTTCTGTACCCTCACTCTGAGTGTTTAGAACAGGCAGTGCATGGACTTACACACTTTGACTCTTTACTCTCCAGAGCAGTTTCCTGTCTTAAAGAAAAGGCTCACACAAAACGACTTCTACACCCAGAACAGGCACCAAACAGACTAGGATATCATCTACAACGTATATCTAACTTCCACACAGGACACTATAGGAACTCAGATCAGGGCTCTATTGTCCAGCTGGAATCAGAGGCATCAGGGACGATCCTTTGGATTGTATAAAGCTTGAGCTTGCTCTAGAGGAATGGATAGAACAAAGGACTGGGGAAACAGCTTAGTCAGTTAAGTGCCATATTCAGAAGCACGAAGACTTGTGTGCTGATCCATAGCATCCACATAAAATCTGAATATGCCATAATGCCATAACTCTCGCAGAGACAGGTAGATACCATCAACTCCCTGGCCAGCCAGCAGGGTGAAATAACAAACACCATATTTGATCATGAGGTTTGGAATGGCTTATTTTTCAGAAGAAATGGTTTTCAGAAAGAAATTTTTCAGACGAGAAGGAAGCAGGGTTGCGTACTCCTTTGGAATCATAACCAAGGGCTATTCTCTTGCATGTACTAAGTGCTCATAATAATTCTGGGAGTCAGTTATAAATTATTGAACAAATAGCCACATTATTTAAAAGCATGTCCTTTCCCAGAAACCATCCCCTGACCCAAATGACCCCAACAGCATCCCTGCCTCTTTTCAGGAGTCCCGCTGTTGTTTCTTTGTTAGTCTTATTATTTTGAGACGGGTTATCAGTCTATGCTGGCTTTGGCAGAACTTGTGGTGACCCCCTGCATCTGCCTCTTGAACACCAGAAAGTGTTATTAAAAGCTGTTTATTCTTGTCAAAAGTAGACCAAATGCAAGGGTTTCCGTTTCTTCATCTGATTTAGATAACAACACTTCAATAAGAAGAACTGAACACCCATCCTCGTTCAAGGCTAGTTTTTATGTAAGGATACGTATAGGCAATAAAGGGCTCACTCATACCTATATGTAGATTGCCTGAGCTAGCCCCTCTTAACAGCTGCCCCAGGTGCTTTAGAACCATCTGGAATATTTCAGAAAACAGAAATGTGTCTAGCAGGATGGACTCTGCTGCGCCCAAGAATGGTCCAGCCACTTGACTCCAGGTCACTCTCACATTATCCACGCCAATGCTATGTAAGCTTTCTGGAAATTATGCTTAGCATCAGTCACTCTCTGGATGAAAGAAAAACTACCACAAGGCTATGGATATTGGTGTCTGATTTTGTGTCATAAAAAGAAATGATGAATTCAGGTTCATTACAAATCTGTTCACAGGGCCTCCTGACCAAAGTGCTCCTTTAGATGCAGCACCTCTGCCACTTGCTGGTCTCTTTAAAAATAACAGTCTGTCAGCCATCCTTGGTTGACATCCTTCTTAGCCCTGCCCTTGGCACTACCCTGTGGAACTTAATAGATCACTAAATGTCTTTTATATATCCATATGGAAAACTGTAAGATCTATTTCCATCAAATGGCTGCCCAGATGATCAAAATATAAAGGAATCAATTATATCCTCTCTCTCTCTCTCTCTCTCTCTCTCTCTCTCTCTCTCTCTCTCTCTCTCTTACACACACACACACACACACACACACACACACACACACACACACACCCCAGTACCCCCACTGTGGCTTGGGCATCAGCAAAGAGAAGAGAAGGGCTTGGTGAAGCCGCAAGAATGTTCCTTGGGCATAAAGAATACAGACGATGGGGTTGTATAAACTTGCCGCGCACGTGGTTTTCTCAGGCAGTCACTGCTGAGGAAAAGAGGCAACTACAGAGAAAGTGCCTTTCTTTCTTCATCTCTTCTCTGTGTTAGAGAAGACACAGGCTGCCTAGGCTGGGCAGTTCACAAATGCGAACAAATGAGGTCGTGTGTGCTTGACACCAAGCAGCGGGGCAGGAAGGACATTAACTGCCCCAGTTATACCCGCAAGTGAGGTCAATGGGGAGACTGGAGAAACTGTTTGGACACGTAAGTGGCTTACACAGATGCTATATTTTTCAGATGCTAAATGGCTTTGGCATAACAACGCCCATATATTCCCTGAGGGAAGGGAAGTGGTCAGAACGATGTACAGACCCAAGTTATGCAGGGCTCATGCATGAGGAGTATGTTCCTTCCTAGGCCTTTAGGACGGTACTTCTCAGTTTTCCTAATACAGCTCCTTGTGTTGTGATGACCCCCCCCATAAAAATTAATGTAGTTCTTATTTCATAACTATAATTTTGAAGAAAAATTTTCTATCATAGGCAGTGAGCTAATTAGGACTGAGCAATAGTCTCACAAATCTAGGGAAAAGCTAATAAAGCAAAAGCAAAAATAATTACTGAGCCTCTGAAAGACATCACCAATTTTTTTTTTTTTAACCAACTGAAGTACATTGTTCCCGTTTCATGGTAATAATAGTTTCTGAGATCTTACGGTAGTATATCTCTTGACTAGTGATGCTGGGGCCAATGTAGAGGATCAAGGTAGGAGATTCTTCTGTGAGTAGAAAGGTGGAGGTGGTCTCCCAATGTCCTTTCAAAAATCTATGTTGAGATTGAATGCCCATTCAGAGGCCATCAGAAAATGAAGTGTTAATCTAAGTACGCTATTTGAAGGTGGCGGAGTTAAATAAAACCATTAAAATGTAAGCCTAGTCCTATGGGCCGTGGCTTTAGAAGACAGGACCTGAGCAAGGATGACCAGAATGTTATTTTGTTCTCTAACCCCCCACCCCCACCTAGGACCAGTGTATAGGAGCAGTGTGTCATGCCATCCCCCTCACCACCACCTAGCACCAGTGTGTCATGTCATATACCCCCACCACCTAGGACCAGTGTTTCATGTCATCCACCCTACCACCTTGCACCAGTGTGTCATGCGGTCCTCCACTACCACCTAGGACCAGAGTGTCATGTGGTCTCCCCACCACCTAGGACCAGTATGTCATGTTGTCCCCCACCACCACCTAGGACCAGAGTATCATGTCCCCCCATCACCTAAGATCAGAGTGTCATGTGGTCCCCCACCACCTAGGACCAGTGTGTCCTGTGGTCCCCCATCAACTAGGACCAGAGTGTCATATGGTCCCCCCATCACCTAGGACCAGAGTGTCATGTGGTCCCCCATCACCTAGGACCAGAGTGTCATGTGGTCTCCCCATCACCTAGGACCAGAGTGTCATGTGGTCCCCCACCACCTAGGACCAGTGTGTCCTGTGGTACCCCCATCACCTAGGACCAGAGTGTTATGTCGTCCCCCCATCACATAGGACCAGAGTGTCATGTGGTTCCCTCATCACCACCACCTAGGACCAGGGTGTCATGTCATCCCCACCACCACCTAGGACGAGTGTGTCACGTCCTGCCCCGCCCCCATCCAGGAAATGCATTCTCAGCACTAAGAGAGAACTTATCGAATTCAACTATGTGAACTTTCCAGCCTTCAGACATGTGGCTTGAGTAAAGCGCCTTTTCTTCCACGTTACCCGGTTGGCACCACTAAATGACAGTTAAAGAAATGTAACAGATGCAAGAGAAATTTGATGGTTTTAATTCCGATGAGGGAGGGCGCAGCACAGACAGAGACAGAGCAGCTGGGGTAGAGGCCCCAGGAGGGCTAAGCATAGGCGCCCTTTGTCCCATTGTACCTATATGGGAGGGAACTTGTCACTTATAGCACCAAAGAACAAATTTCAGAAGAGTGTGGTTCCAATAGAAAGCCACCATCCTTCCACTCCAATGTTTATTTTACCCACTTATCTGCTTTAATTTCCTTTAGCAACAATTACTTCTCCTGCAGCATCCTAGCTTTGGACCCTCCATGTCCCATTCTTGCAGGTGCTAGCTGTGAAGTCCATGGTTGCCATGGCATCCCTATTGACATGGTTCTCCCCATTGCGCCTGAGCTTTGGTACATAAACTGTCTCTAAAGGTTGCATCTGTGCTTTTAGGGGCAACCAGCATCTTCCCAATTCACAAGGGACAAGCTACAGGCACACATCTGTATATAGCTGATGTCCAGGCTCCACTTCATGTTGCAATATGGTTCCATCTTGAATGAGGTGGTTATACCACTTTTGCTATAGCTTTTGCATTCCACTTCACAGGTCTTGCTCACTTTGAATGCCATCAGTGATGGGTACAGGATGACTGAAGGGATCAAAAATCACTGTGTACTAGCTGGTGGTTAGAGTGTCATGTAAGAAGTAGAGATACTGAGGCTTGAGAGATGACTCAGCAGTTAAAAATGATTATTGTTATTATAGAGGGTACAGGCTAGGTTTCCAGGACCCACATCAAGTAGCTCACAACCTGTAGCTCCTGCTTTAGGAGTTATAATGCCCTCTTCTGGCCTCTGTGAGTATCTGCACACATGTGATGCATACAAATTAATGTAAACACACACATATAATTACAAATAAAAAATATATCTTGGGGTTAGTAAGGTAGCTTAGTATGTAAAACCATTTTCTCTTGACTCCAGGTTGAACTTCTAACACTCACAGGGTAACTTGCAAACATCTGTAACACCAATTGCAACAGATCAGGTGCACTCTTCTGGTTTCCTCAGGTGCCAGGCATGCACACAGTGTGCTTACATTCATACAGGCAAAATTAAAATAAGTAAATAAATCTGAAAATATGTTTTTTTAAATGAAGTCAATTGATGCGACAGGGAAGTGTTAACATATAGAAAAGTCAGGTTGGAAATATGAAGTGAGGCTGAATAGAACCAAGCTTTGTACAGGAAATAATGAGAAAGAGCTCAGAGTAAAGTAAGAATAACAGTTGGAGGGGTAAAACGGAGCAGTGTACTGCAAAGCATATTTAAAATGATGGCCTTTTATGACTTAAGACTTATTAGAGATTTGATGCAGTCAAATGCTTATTGCTTTTAGAATTGGGAAAACATCTACCTCAGATGTTAGTTTTCGTATGAGAAGAAGAACTTGTTGAGGCTATACGGAGTTCACTCAGCTCAGTCGTGTTACAGTGATGTACAGACTGTCCCATGATGCACAGATAAACCATTGTGTGTATGTTAACTCATAACAACCAGGGTCAGACTTCTTTGGCTTGCATTGTGGAATCATACCAGCTGCATGGCCTTCAGTAAGTCACTCAACTTCATCCTGTAGAACTGTCCCTTCTGTAGCATGGACAAAATAGTCCCTTCTGGAGGAAAAATAAATGAAGTCCTCAGGGAGCAAAGTTCGTAATGAGAGTTGTGGATTGATATGAGCCGGCCAGGTCAAAGACCAAAGCATCAGACCCATGGGAAATAGACAAAGCCTTTTCATTGTGTCAGGTTTGGAAAGGCAAAGTGTTCTTCTGGGCCATCCATGAGAGTTTACAAATGACTGACCAGTGTGTTCAAAAGCTAACAAGTGTGTCTTCCTTCTCCTAGATGTTTGTTTATGGCCTGAGATAGCTTTCCTTCAGACCGAGATTCACTCTCTCCCTCTCCCTCTCTCTCTCCCTCCCTCCCGCCACTCCCTCCTTCCCTTCCTCCCACTCCCTCCCTCCCTGATTCCCTCAACCCCCCTCCCTGAGACAGGATTTCTCTGTGTAAAGCCTCTGGCTTTCCTAAAACTAACTTTATATACCAGGCCGCCGCAGAGATCTGCCCCTCACCCCCAGTTCTGGAATCAAAGGTTTGTGACACTGTCACCCTCTTGACATGAATCCAAGCTTCTGGGCTGTTTCAGTAGTTGGTGCCACTCTATCTGAATATGCACATTTCATCTGATCCCAGATTTTCTGTACATGTGCTGTATGTCCACCTCTCCTCATTTCCTAGTCAGGTTTCCAGACCTAAGCTTTATAGGGTTGCTAGGAAACCAAAGAGCTGAATGCATGTGAAGTGCATAGTCAATTACATACAATAAACATTTAATATAATTTCATTCCAAATTGCATATACTGTTCAGTGTTTCAAACAGTTCTGTAGATGACCTTTAGACCTACCTATTATATAAAATTTTCTTCAAAATAATCTCTATTACAATATTATATACACTAGGTAAAGCTTCTACAATTGAAGTGTACATAATCTTACAAGGTATCATACAAGCTAGAACCCTGAAGAATGGAAGTGTCATTGATAAGATTTGGGCTTACACTGGGGCCTTTAATCTTTGGAAATTAACAAACTGCTCTGAAGACAACTCATGTAACCATCACCATAAGCAAGAACAGCCACCAACAAGATACAGACTTCTATGAGAATCCCTGCAACTCAAAGCAGACCACAGCCTCATCCCCCAACCCTGTGACTGCTGTCCTATATGTCACAGCCCTTCTCCATCCCTGTGACCGCTGTCCTTTATGTCACAGCCTCATCCCCCATCCCTGTGATTGCTGTCCTCTATGTCACAGCCTCATCCCCCATCCCTGTGACTTCTGTCCTTTATGTCACAGCCCTTCTCCATCCCTATGACCGCTGTCCTTTATGTCACAGCCTCATCCCCCATCCCTGTGACTGCTGTCCTTTATGTCACAGACCTTCCCCATACCCCTGTGACTGCTGGACCCTCACTTGCAACAAAAATTTTTATTTTTGCCTCTGAAATTTTGTTCCTAATAAATAATTTTTTTTATTTATCTTCTTAACTTTTTAAAAAGTATACTTCTATTTTTTTCTTTTACTTGATAGGAGTTATCTCATATAACTGCAGTTCAGTTACTCTTTTTTCTTTAGCTTATTTATTAATTTTTCCCCATGGTTTCAGTGTTATCTTTTCTAACATGCTTGTAACAGGGCAATAATAACACAATGTTTTAGAAAAACTTCCCTCATTCGTAGTAAGATACACTTGAGAGAAGATAAAGCTGGGCTTCCGTCTATGCCAGGCGTAGGCAAAAGCACATTTACCTGCATAGATACCTTTGTTTTAGTTAAGAATTTGTCAGTTCCAGAGGCTTAGGAGCCAGCCTGGTCAGTGTGCAAGCAGCTTTGGTGTCTGGAGAAGATTCACTCTCTGGCCCATAACTAGTAACTTCCAGCCATTTCCTCACAAGATGGCACTCATTAGGCCTCTGAGGTCTCAATTAGAGACACTGAACACATGCTCCACCCTGACGGTAGAGTACTCATGATCTGACTGATCCACCTACTGACATTATCACTCTGATGACTATGATTCAGTTCATGAGTTTGGATGGACACATGCATTCAGACTGTAGAGAAGAGCATGTACTATTTCAACTACTCAGTATAAAAACCGCGATTCAGAAACTCCATATTTTACTGAGATTAGAGTAAGCAGCTATTTGATGAATATGTGGATTCTATTTATCACTGAAGCTTTCCTTCAGTATCACAGCATGATGATAATTAATGTCCTTCAGAGCAGCAGAAACCCCGAGCCACTGGAAACTGTGCTGAGAATCCACCACTATTGTTGTACAAACAATGAAAGTGGATTTAAAATTGCAAATAGATGAGGTTTTCAGGAAAACTAAGCACACTGTTTATAGATATTAAATATAAACAATATTTTCAATTGTCCATAGAGAAGGCTTTGTTGGATAAAGACTAAAGCCACACAAATCCGAAGAGACCCAGGCATAGCAGTTAGACCAATAACACCTACGACAGGGAGGAAGGATTATTTTGATTTGAACAACTTCAGTTTGAGGCTTCAGTTTTGTGGGTGTAGATTCATGGTAGGGTGGAGCATCATGACTTCAGGAGCATGTGCAGGAAAGTGCTCACTTCATGGCAGAAAGAACAAAAGGCAGGACAGGAGAAAGAGCAGGGTAACATCAAGGACCTGCTTCCAGTGACCTGCTTCATTCAGCAAGGCTCCATCTCAAAGTGATGCCCCAAGGAACTGGGCGGGAGCACTTGAACTTGTACGGACATTTCACCTTTAAGTCATGACAGAAGTCAACAAATTTTTCATATTATGGCCACTTGTTTTTACCACTTATCATAACAAATTGTTGCATTATCTGCTAGGTATCTAGGGCAGGATACTATGGAGACAGATGATACCCACTGTGGTCAAAAGGCTATTTATGAATGTGGTGGTTCTTTATATGGGAGATACCTGTGGGTGGCTAAGCCTGCCCAGGATTATTGATGATTTTGTTATGATAACCTCAAAATGCTATAAAAGCAACCATCAACTCTCTCTGTTCATTATTGTTGACTCAAAATAGCTAGGTTTACAGAAATGCTAACATTCTAGTCCTTACTCTTTGAATTAAAGAGGAAATAAGCTTCCTGCCTTGCCTGATTTTTGACAAGTGTCACACTTCTAGGCAAAGATAAGAAGCTTCTAGAAAGTATGAATTATGGTGTATATAAAACCCAAATATGTCATGAAGTCAGTGTTTTCCTTGTGAAATATCATCAGAAGAATTGAGGGGAAAGAAAGATGTAAAAATATTTAAACTGGGACTGGGTTCTAAATTCCAACAGATGGCAAGGCCGTGTAATCGATGACTCACCAAGTCTATTTGGAGAAGCCAGTGGATAACATGTCACCCATCCCCACAAATCCGTTTGCTTATGAGAAAGTCTAAGAAACCTATCAAATTTATTTAACTGACCCACATTAAAAGTGGCTTATAACAGAATAAAATTGGAAATCACTATTGACCACTCTTCATATTACAGAAGAATATGCTTCACAAACAAGGTTCCACCAAAGAAGATAATCCAAATGGTTGTTTCCTAGATGTAAGTTGACCACTTGTTTATATGATTCATCTGTCTTCACTGTTCTCATGCAAAAGATTTGGTGACTTCCTTCCTGTGTTGTCCAATCATACTTGGAACTTTGCTTCTCCATCAGATTTTACCACAACCTCGAGCAGATAACAAAATATGCGGGATCATGTACTCTATGATGCTGTAGACACCTCTTGTTCTGGTTCCCTCCCCCTCATGGTAGTTCACTCATTCTCTATCTCAAGCCACCCTGAGAGCACCAAGTGTTCACCCTGCTTTGTATTCTTGTTTTTTTTTCATACAATTCTTATGGGTTCTTAAAGCCAAAGCCACAATCTACTTACTTGAAGTTTGTGTGTCTTAATCCACAAAGTTCTTCGTTCAAAATTCTAGCTAAAACACCAACTATTTTTTTCTCTTTCTGAAAAAGATGTCTGTGTCACAATGTTTTAATGTTTCACTAAAATGTATTGACAAATCAAATGGATTTCTTCGTAATGCTCAGTAAAATATTAACACAGTGTTAAAATTCTGCCTCTAAAACTCCAGTTTAGGGCTGAGGAACCAGCTGAGTGATTAAAGAACTCATTTTCCAAGCTTAAGTTTCAGAGTTTGGATGCCCAGATGGGTCAGTGTGGCTTCTCACCTCTAATTCTAGAACTCAGGAGTCAGAGACAGAGATTCCTCCACCATGCTGGCTAGCCAACCTAGCCATATCTAGAAAGTCTGTGTTCAACACAGAGACCCTGCCTCAGTTCATAAGGTGGACAGTGATGGAGAGCCTTAGCCTTGGGCTTCCACATACATGCTTTAATGCATACACACACACACACACACACACACACACACACACACACACACACACACATGAGAAATAGGGAAAACAGAACTCCAGTTTGCATTTTCTAACCCACTTGGATAAAAGCTAAGATCTCACATTTGTTTTTCCAATGACAAAATCTTGAAAACTTAACACCATGTTCCATTAACACATGATGGCACGAAAAATACAGAAGCATAGAGGGATCCCGGACAACATGAACAAAAAGCTATTCTTTTAAAGTGTATGGAAAAATAGGCAAATAGCCTGAAGATAAATTAAACAAATATGTTACTTACATAAAACTCGGTCCATATGCCAGGTCTATTTTGTAGATAAGATAGCAGGTCCAGTAAGCCCATAACCTACATGGCTTCCAGAGTTCCCAGTCTCATTGGAATGTATGTCCTTTAGAAAAGGCTGTAGAAATCTCAAACTTTGCGTATATCATCTAATGTAATTCCAAAGGGAGGTGCACATAGAGATATACATGTGCTTTGCACAGTTTCCTTTCATCTGAATGGGGTCCAGATTTTCTTTGACTGGATAGCTTTATAAGACACCTGCTTCCTCAGAGACTTGACTTTTGCTTCTTTCTTGTTTATGAAAGTTGTACATTTATTTCATCAGGAAAATACACAACTGACTCATTGCAGGGACATTAAGAAGGATTGTCCAGCTCCATCTCAGCTGACATTTCTAAATGGAAGGTTGCTAGTATTTATTTCACCATTACTTATTATCACTAGTAGCTGTAGTATTGGGCTTTGATTTTTGACACATACAAGTGCTGAGGTAACCGGCATCAGTCACCCCATCTAAATTTCCCTTCATTATTAATTCACACCTCATGGGAAGATGCTCTGAAACTATATAATGTTCTACTTCCCATCACTTTCAATTCCACTGTCCTTGACTTAATACATACTAACTCAGTTATTAGGTAGAAGGTTACAGAATAGCGTTTTGAAAGCTCTAGTTGGTTTTTCTGTTACTATACCAAGTAGCTAAGACAACTTAGTACTTATTAAAAGGAAATGCATTTTCCTCACAGTTTTGGATGTTTTTGTTCTTAACTGCTTGATCTCGTTGCTGTGAGACTTGTTTAAGTTATACCATAACTAGAGGGATTAGGAGAGGAAAATTACTTAATTTTTGGCGAGAAAGAGATAAAAGGGGAGATGAATGGGCCACTTTCTCCGCTAAACACAGTCCCCAGGAAGCTGAAAATTTTTCACCAGGCCTTCTCTCTTTAAAGCTCCATTACCATGCAAAGTCTATCATTGCGGACTAAGCTTCTAACACATGGGCTATGAGGGACACTCCATATCCAAACTGTAACCCATCCTTTTACATTTATTGGCTTTGTGTTATGAAGAAGGCTCCATTTATATATTTTTTACATTCATTACATATGTGTTCATTATATTAACTTATACGGAGTCTTAGAGAGTAATACCAATTATTACCTCTCACACATCTGGTTTCCTTTTCTGGTGTAAGAGGGACTGGAGATGTCCTTTTGGGATGACTGCTCACATGGCTGACAAACTAATGCTGGATGTTTGTGGCAAGTCTCGCCAAAGGGGCAAAGTACTCCCATATAATGGACTCAGAGGCCTACAGAGCCACCCAAGCAGTAAGGTAGAAATGTCAATATTTTTAGCACCTAATCTTGGAATCCACCACAGCTGCCTCAATGCCCACTGTTAGTAACTCAACTCTGAGTTAATATGGGAAGAGACCACATAAGGGTGACTTCTAAGATGTGTGGAGTATGGGGACATCTTATAAGAGTTTTACCCTTGGCCCTTTTTATATTGATTCATACTCCCCCTCATACTTTCTCAGAAAATGTTCCTCAGTTTGTCTCCTATGCCCTTTTAACATGTGCTCATCACCATTTACATACTTTTTTTTCTGTAAGAAAAAAATCCATCTAGTCTTATACATTCTTGCTTTTTCCAGCTCTAGTACTTAATGTGTTTTTAGGGTTTCCTTTTATGAAAGTAAGTGGTTTTAAGAGTCCATGATCGAGGTACTGTGTGTCTTCAGGCCAACCAGAGTGATATTTCTAAACCTTCTTAGCCAAGAGGGCTAAAAATAGATTCTTGCAGTACACGTGCTCTTGTATATCTAAATACAGCTGTAATTTACATGGATGCTTCCACCTCCAGTCCATACAGCACTGACTCATCTGGCATCCCTTGTTTCTGTGTTTATCAGCTGCTCTCCAGCAATGAGAAATCTGGTTGCATTTTCAACACCATATTGAGCAAATGTTCCGTTTTAGAAAATACTGAAAGTAGTTTTGAAATTGTTAACCTCCATGACAAGGAAAACAAACCTCTGAGACTAATGCGTGTTTATAACATTAGTTTTGAAGCAAAAATGTTTCATCAAAATTCTGTTCAAAACTGCTTGACTCCTTCCCCTTCACTGTGGCTGTATTAGTCACCTGGAATACAAAATGACTCACTTATCCATCCATGCATGACAGCCTAGCTTGCTCTATTTCCCTACAGCTTTATATTAATCTCAGTATGACCCACAGCTAGAGGAAATGGCTGTTAGTGCTCCATTATTGCCCGTTCATCTTAGCACACTCGTAAGGATCTAAGTTGTTATTCTTCTATATTCTTCCTGTTTCCTCTTTATTAAAATAAGCAGAGGCACAGGAATCCTAATCCTTTCCCTTCTGCAAACGTAGGCACTTGGATGATCTCAAGTATGAATCTCTCTTAAAATGTCAACCGGAAGTGATTTGCCTGCTTTATCATATGTCACCTTCTGTCCATGCCCTGTTGACTGAAGAGAAAGGAAATGTTGTGGAATAATCTCTTTGCATATAGTTAAGATGTTTCTTTGCAAAGGCATCTTCTGACTGGTTTAATAAAGAACTTAATGGCCAATAGCTAGGCAGAAAGAGGTTGGGAAGACTTCTGGGCAGAGAGAAAAGAGGAGAGAAAGCCCAGCATGGGAAAGATTCCAGAGGACACGGGGAGTAAGCAGGAAGTGTAAGATGTAAAAAGCCATGATGCAAAATGCAGATTAATATAAAGGGTTAATTTAAGTTATAAGCACTAGAGAGACAAGCCTAAGCTAAGGCCAAGCTTTCATAAGTAATAATAAATCTCTGTGGGGTTTTTTTTTTTTGTGAGCATGTGACCCAAAGGAAAATATATCTATAAGAAAAGTCTGCTCTTGGATTTTTGATAGATATACAAGGTGTCTGTGGTTAGTCAGAAGTACAGGCTCCCATTATGGGACCTTTAGTGATGGTCCTGAAAGGCAGTTATAATGAGCATTATCATCTTGTGTGTGTTTCATCTGAACACCAACTTTGCCTAGTTCAGGATGTAGATCAGAGAAGATCTTAACTGAATCATGTTAAATACTGAGAGTTTCTATACAATCAGAATTTTAAAGAAGATGGAGATAAAATATTGAAGGTAAAGACATTTAAAAGAAGAAGAACTTCAGTAGAGGTCAGGATAAGGATATCCAAGTCCCACACATTGGTCACAGCAAGACATCCATTCTTGTATGTGACTAGACTCTTCCTTTATCCACTAACATGTTCGTTAAATAGTCCTAGTCACAAGATGTGATGGTGGTACAGAGAAAGAGTATGTCTGAGATGCAGTGCAGAACCCCCCATTAACAGCGGTCTGGAAGCCGCCGTCATTGACTGCCTCTGAGATGATGCTTGCCAGCCAGAGGCAGCCTGGTTCCTGAGGCCCCTGTAGAGAGCTACAACACCCTTTTAGTCTCAGGTAGAACAACTTCTTTTGGAAACAATTTCTTCTTATCTAACATGTATCTTTCACCATCACACAGTCTATATTTCCCATATATCAGTTTTCTAGCAAAGAAATTTATTTTCTGGGATAGAAAAATAATACAACAGTCAGAGTTTGTTGTTGTTGTTATTTTTTTTATCATTTTCTTGACAGAAGTGGCCTATTAAAAACTCAATTTGGAGCTAATTCTCTGCGAGGTTTCTGTGCCACCCAGTATGATGTGCACACACAAAATCCCTGCCACCCTTCCTTCTCATTCATGAATAGATGCAACATGTAGGTTCAGAAATCAAAAGTTAGTCTAATTAGATCTTCACAGAATCATTCATGAAACTTTTGCTTACCATATATTAACTTTCTCTGAAGACACAGGTGGAAACTGGATTTGCTTCTTGGTCATTTGGGTTATATCATACCACCAGAGAAATCACTGTGCTGTGTAACATGATTGATTTAAATGAGCAAGAAAAATACCTGGGGAGGGATAGGGAGGGAGGAGTAAGTGCCAAGTCCTAGACATTGCATGTTAATGTATAACTCCATGGCCTACAGTCTCATTACAGAGTAGTCAGGTGATATTGTGACTGTGTTAAAATCACCATCACCTGGAGGTGAATTCATCATAGGTGGATCTTTATATCCAGCTTCTTCAAAAGAGGCAAGCTCATCTTCAGTCATACACAGAACATACACATCTGTAGAAATTAAATATAAAATGGCAGTTGTATGGTGGCTTAGCTGTGGCTAGTTGGAGAATTGGTTGATAATAGCCAGATGAAATGATTATGAGGTTTATTTCTTTGTTGGGAGTCACCCTGTACACATTTTTATTCCTTACTTCGTATTGGCATTTAGAAATTTGAAAACTACATTTCCCAGGTGCATTTACCAGGCGACTTTCATTTTGGCTGTGCCCATTGGAAGAAAGTGATAAGTACAAACCTCTGAGCCCTGGAGCTGAAAGCAGAGGCGGTTGCCAGCAAGGCATTTAGTCCGAAGATGGAAGGGCCACTGGGATGAAAGTGGACAGAAGTGTGGCATTGCTCTCACAAGTCTATTTCTGCAAACCTCCTTTGATACCAATCTGCAGGAAGACGTATACACAAAATGCTAGAAATGTAAGGAGATGCCCAATGAACAGGAACTCTAAACACACCTATAGACTTGTATGCAACTTCAGAAGAAAACCAACAAATATAAAAGATTATAAAACTGGAGACAGAAAGGGGGAAGCTCAGCATTTAGAGATGTAACATGAGTACAATATTCTCCCCTCTCATGGTCATCATTAGGAGAGAATATATTTTATGTCTGTCAGTGCAACCACACAAAAACAAAATGTGTCAGGCACAAAAACACTGTGAGGTTGATGAAGTTTTGTCTTATAGCAAACACTGTAAACTACTATATTTTAATCATTTTTATTAATTCAGTAGCTGGAGATATTGAAATGGTGGTAGGCTGTAAAAATACTGCTATGATTATGTTAGATTACTTTCTATTAGTGAAATAATACATTTTGCCACTAGATGGCAACAGTAATTCAAAAATAAAAGTAATTTGACTAAGCACCTTACTCTGTTAATGTTCCAATAGACAAGTGTTGAGTCAAATTCAAACAGGCAACTGTTAATTCACTATAACTCAATTACATAACATGACAAAGGTATGAAATTTGGTAAGCTACCCAGTTTACAGATGTACATGATCAAAATACTTGTTTATTAAAGTTAGATTACAATATATTGGCAATAGTGGTCATCCTTTGATGAAACTGGTATAAATTTTATCATACTCAGATGAATCGACACCATGAGACATACAAACACGTCTTTGGGGGCATTGAGGCACTCTTAGGTAGTCAGCCTTTAGCAGTTCATCCATCTCAACTAATTTAAATTAGGAATAATACCTTCATCTCATTATCCCACATACCTAATACACAGGAGGACACACCTATAGAGAGATTCAATAAATGTTTATCACTCTGAAACAAACTGAGGATATCTCCAATCTTATAGTGAAATAAAATTATCCAGTGATCCCTATTATTCCTGGCTTTCCATATTTGTGATTTTTATGCAGAATGCCAGCCTTTATTCATTGAAGACTTGTTAAATAGTAGTCATTTGGCAGGTGTGCTACTCAGCTTTCAATTACTATCAAGCTATCTAAGACAATCAAATTACAAAGAGGAAAGGGTATATTGTGGTCCCAGGTTTAGGGTCTGTGAGACTGGCCTCATTGTGTCTGTGGAGAGGCATTAGCGCGATTAATCTCATGCCAGAATGCAAAGAGAGAGGAAGAGGTGATGCTGTGACAGTCTCCATCAGGTTCTAGCCCCGGTGACAAATATCTTTCTTCATGCTTCCAACATGCCTCAATTATGGTAACCTGAACGGAGCTTTTAACATATTCAAAAATAGTCAATATCTTACATATTCAGAAAATAATCAAGGTCCAACTATAGCCGTAGGTGCTGAAATTTTAGACCTGAATAATTCTCTGTTCCTGCTTTGAAGACATAGACACTTTCTAGAGACTTGGGAGCAGTCTTCTTAAGGACTCCCCCCTCACTCATGATCTTCCTCAGCAACTGGATTTCAGTGGTCTCCTTTTGGTGCATACCACTCTCTCCCGGACTCTGTGCTTATTTATTTGGTACAGTTAGTAAATGCTGGAACACACACTCTTCATCCCTTTGTAGGGGATTGTTATGTTTCATGGTAAATAATTGTCCCACCCACTGGTTTAATAATAAGCGCTGATTGGCCAAAGGCAGGCAGGAAGTGTGGGCGGGGCTATCAGACTAAGAAAACTCTTGAGAACAGGAAGCAAAGAGGGAAGAATGCCAGAGAGAAGCAGGAAAAAGCAGAGGACAACTATGCTGCTGTGAGAAAAGGTACCGAGCCCCATGGCTGAACAAGAGACAAGGGTTAGATGAAGGGTAGAGAGTTAGCAAGTGATATGTCTGGGCCTGAGGCTGATCAGCATAAAACTATAGTAAGCCTCTGTGTGTCTCTGTGGGACTTTAGGACTGCAGGTCTGCAGGTCTGTAGGTCTGTGAGCCCCACCTTGAGGCTAGACCCAAAAGTTGGGGCCAGAAACCTCCTACTACATCCCTTGGGACTGTCAGCCATATGGCGACAGAAGTAAGACACACAGAGGTTTAAACAGCATCTTTGCCTTTTGTCTAAGAATTCAAGTAGTAAAGTCTGGGCAACATTTTGGGTCTTTTGCTTTTGTTTGTTTGTTTATTGTTCATTTGAGGTTTATCACTTTTGTTTTTAATTGTTTTTTGTCTTTTTTATAGCTATATATAAAACCTACCTTTAAAAAAAAGATATCAAGAGACACATACACTTCATTTATTTTCCTTAGGAGAAAGCATACTTAGTTGATTCAGTAACACCTCAAGGCCCACACAGTCAGTGCTGGAGTTGAGTATCACTGATGTGGTTTTAAAGCCTTCCCACTAGGCTTGTCAAATTTAATCCATGTTGGGTATAGGGTAGAATAGCAAGATAATATCTGTCATTAATAAGGATGTGTATCACATCAGGACAGTTATATATAATTTAATTGTATACTTGGCTGCTGGTGGTGTAGGCAAGACACACCTCCAGATGTGGCTTCAGGCTGTCCTACTGGATGTTCTTTCCTGTCACTCAATACACTAAAATAAACCACTTCCCTCTAAGATGACTTAGTGAGCTCAAGGAATGACCTGTGATTCTTGATGTATGTTCCCATTTTCTTCTAGAACAGAGAATGGCAGCCTGTGCCCAGCACCACCCAGCTGGTGGCTGCTAAATAGTGCCTCTTTAAAAATCTTTTAGTTATGATTTCCAAAGAGATCTTGATCAACAGTTTGCTTTCATGTAAGAGTGGAATAATCTAGGCATTTCCTGCCCAGTCATTCCTCAGTACTAACCAACAGGCTTGCATATCCCTTTCTGTTAGAGTGTACCGTGGCTTGATATCGTAGATTTAGGGCAGCTGTTCTAAACCTTCCTAATGCTGCAACCCTTTACTATGGTTCATCATGTTGTGGTGACACCTCCAACCAAAAATTATTTCATTGCTACTTCATATCTGTAATTCTGATGATAATATGACTCATAATGTAAATATCTGACATGCATAATATCTGAATAGTGATCCCCGTGAAAGGGTCATACAACCCTCCAAAGGAGTTGAGACCCAACCTTTGAGAACCACTGATTTAGTGAATAAGAAAGTGATTACTTCAAGTTTTGATTCCATTTATATTTGTTACCATTATTTTTTCTGTCCTGGATTTTATTTGATATCTTGATTTTGGCACCAAATCATCTTTTATAAGAACCAATCTAAAAGTAGGCCTGCTGTCCTTTCTAAGTTTGTCTTAAATCCTCTGGTTTTGTTCTTAAGGATGGCTGCATAAATTTAACTACAAAATGTCCTTTTTCAGATCTATATTTTATTGAAGCTCAAAATACATTACCGGTAGAAAAGCTTTGTTTCTCCAAGCAATGAAATCTGAATTGCAGCAGGCTTAAACAACAAGAATGGTCAAAGAGGTCCACACGCAGAACAGGCATCAAGATTGGCAGGCTGTATGGTGCCATGAAGGATCCAGGGTCACCCCGTCATTTCCTGGACATTTGTAGACTTCGAATTTAGAACTGCAGGGGGTCTGCTTTTATCTTTCTTTTGCAGCTCTAGTCAAGATGGTCTCTTTTTGGGGGTCTCTGTCTTGAGCTAGGGGAGTGTCTCTTGAGTCTTGTGCTTGTGCTTGAGTTGCCCACTTACGAAAAAACCAAAAAACCAAAAACCAAAAAACCTGACACATAATGATTATTTTAGGCCAGGTACCTAAGTTGGGGAGTCAACCATCATGTTCACAGGCAGAGGATTTCTCATTAGCATGCCAACGGTGTAGCACTTGGTTATGTGTATAGCATCATGGTGTCAGTCTAATAAGAATGATGAAATATTTCACACATTGTTATTTGCTGCACAGTTTAGGGTGCAGACCTGTAAAATGTGCTCTTTGTGATGCTTTTTGTAACACTTATGGGTCTCACCTTGTCCTAGAGCTCTCTGATATAATGCCAAGAAATTTATTCAAAGCTAAGATCTGGGCATATACTTCAAGATCACAGAACACAAGCGTTCCTTTTAATTTGCTGTTGTCTAGTTTCAGCAGAAATCCCAGGGACTAACAAAGACAAATTAAAACGAGTTATGTTGACACAGGCCTACAATCCCAAGATTCGAACAGGGAGGTTGACTTTATGTCAGACTTATCTACAGATAACTAGGCTGGCCAAGGCTATAGTGTGAAGCTATGCCTCAAAAAATGGAAGGAAGGGAGGGAGGGAGGGAGGGAGGGAGGGAGGGAGGGAGGAAGGAAGGAAGGAAGGAAGGAAGGAAGGAAGGAAGGAAGGTCACAAAGATGAGTTTAAGTAACCATGTTCAGAGACTGCAAAGACTTTGGCTTCCTATTGGGAGCATCTATCACTATCACACTTGCAATAAAGTTCCTTTTTTTGCTATGACTTGTTAGGAAGTTTATATTACCTTCCTTCTTTAGGCGTAAGTAGAAGTGAGTTTTATTCTCAGAGAGGGAAGGTAAAATGTCAGAGGTTAGTCTACTAACTGGAGCAGGTGCTGATTGGTACCCAGAATAAAACTGCAAAGATCTAGTGTGGGTAGTTGTCTAAAACAAACAAGAGGAGATTGTTGTAGTAAAGAAGACACCAGACATGAGCAAGGAGGAAGAAGATGTTCCTCACTATGAATACAACCTATTGGATGACTATAGTTCTTCTTCCTCTTGTATATGATGGGATGATGGGGAGTCTATCTAAGTTGGTAGGGTGTTGGCTTCTTATGCATGAAGCCTTGGGTTTGACCTCTAGCACTGCAAGGAAAGAAAGAAGATGATGTGATTTGTGTAGACAGAAAATCATGAAGATAAGGTATGATGGGAGTCAGAAGCAAATGAGCAGTAACAGCAACACTAACAAAAGCTTTATTATCAAATGACTATCAGTTGAGATGAGTGGCCTTCAAGCTGATAAATTGTTAGACAAAAAGTGAAAGACTTCCATCCTTCTTCATTATTTATCAATTCATAGTAAGTTGTTCTGATTTTCATCAGCTAAGAACAACTTACATTCATTATCCCACAATCTTGTGTCAGGAATTTGATTATAGGTGACCTAGGTTGTAGGGGATTGTTTTGTTTCATGGTAAATAATTGTCCCACCCACTGGTTTAATAAAAAGCACTGATTGGCTAAAGGCAGGCAGGAAGTGTGGGCGGGCCTATCAGACTAAAAAACTCTTGAGAACAGGAAGCACAGAGAGCAGAATGCCAGAGAGAAGCCCGAAGAAGCAGAGGAGAGCTATGCTGCTCCAAGAAAGGGTACCCAGCCGCATGGCTGAACAAGAGACAAGGGTTAGTTTAAGGGTAGAGAGCTAACAAGTTATATGCCTGGGCCTTAGACTGATCAGCCTAAAACTATTTGTGTCTCTGTGGGACTGTGGGTCTGTGGGACTGTGGGTCTGTGGGACTGTGGGACTGCAGGTCTGTGGGTCTGTGGGTCTGCAGGCCTAAATCTTGAGGATAGGCTGGAAACTTTGGACCAGAAACCTCCTACTACACTAGGTCTTCTCATCTAGGGTTTCTTCAAAGACATCAGTCAAGATGTCAATCAAAGATGAAGGCTCATGTGAACATTTGATTCAAAAGAAGCTTGGCTGGGTACATGTGGCAATGGGCATAAGTTGGTCCTCACAAGACTTAGATTGGTGGTCTTTGTTCCCAGAATGCTGTTGGCAGATTGGACTCAGTCCCCTGATTTATAGGACTCAAGTATGGCAACGTATTTGCTTCATACTGCAGAATAACAAAGTATCACAAGTAAAAACAATAAAAATTTTGCCACAATACCCAGTTATTTATTTCCTTATGGCTCTATGTCACAGAATGCAGAAGGTTTTATATATATATATATATATATATATATATATATATATATAAAATATTTTATTATATATGAGATTATATATATTAAATATATGAGAGAGAGAGAAAGAGAGAGAGTAGGTTATATGCCCAAGGTCTCATAAGGCTGAGGTTAAGGCAGTACATGGGTTTCTATTTAGATGATCTGGAGAAAATCCAGTTTCAAATTCATTCAAGTTGTCGGAAGAACCAAGTTCCTTATGATTGTAAGACTTATGTTCGAAATTCTTTGCTTAATATCACTTAGAAACAGGATTTATGCCCTAGAAGATTCTCTTATTCTTTAATCAAATTGTCCTTGACACCTGCAATGACACAAATCCTGACATATGGTTATAATCCCCTTATTCTGACAGAAAGTGTCACAGCTTAAGACCAACCTTGAGTACATGGATAATATATGGCAGCCAAATGTGTAGCTCTTCTTAGGCTTCTTAGCTCTTCTTAGTCTTTTCCTACTAACCAAGGACATGTTTGTGCTTCTGAGGACTCCTGTGAGTAGACGAGGTGTTGCACGAATAAAGGAAACTCAGGGCCAGATCTCTGGGAAAGTTGGAGATATTAGAGAGAGTAAACACCACAGTCAGATCTTAGCCAGCTGTCTTCCAGCTTCCTCAACCTGGCTTCTTCTCCCCTTCTGTTTTTCTAAGCCTGCCTTAAATACTCTCTTCCCTCAGGTAAGGCGTGGCCCCACCACTGCCTGCCTGGAAGCTGGCACTCCTTCTGTAAACTAAGATGACCACAAACTCAGTTTGGGATTAAGGGCGTAGGTCACCACTCCCAGGATACGCCCTGTGCTGGGATTAAAGGTGTGAATCACCACTCTCAGATCCTCCTAGACTAACTGTGGGTAGATCTCTCTGATATCTCTGAATGCTTTATTATATCCCCACAATGAGGCTTTACCAGGTCCTCTTCCTAAAAGCCAGCAATACCATGTGACACAGTTTGATCATGAGAGTGACAAAAGATGAGCAGCCTCTGAAGAGCTGAGCACAGCACCACTAAAAAGTCAGATTAGAAACTCTTCCTCCCTAGAAAGATTGACTCCGTAAGCTGAAATAGTTGGTAAGTCCCTTCACCCAGGCAAGATGTAAGTCAAATCAGAATGTCACCTGATTATTGAAGTGGCATTCATCACTTTGTCATATACTATCTGGAGACATGAGACACTGAAATGCAAGCAAAGGAACCAGAAACAGGCGTGATAGGCAGGAAGTGGACTAATTGATTCATTAATGCTTTATTATGATCTGCTTATCAAACTTTCTAATGTCATCTCCTAACCTGTGAATGAACAGACTGAGAGTGATCACGGGCTTCAGTCGTCGTAAGTATGGGATAAGTAAGAAAATATGCAGTTTATCATATTGAAGAATAAGCCATCCTGCATAATTCTAGAGAACAAGGGATAAGAAATTGTTTTAATAAAAGATTCACAAAATTCACATTCACATACACACACATTTAAATCTCACATATTTAAATGTACATATATATTTAACTCTCATTTTAACTTGTATATTATAGATACTAGGTGGAATTTCTTGATTTTTATTTTGTATCACTGGAGACATTATCAAGGGCCTCACTCATGTAGTGTAAGGATTTTACCATGAGCTGATAACTTAGGTAGTATTTCTATATCGATTAGCTTGGATGAATTTAGCCACAGCAAATATACTGGTCTTTGCAAGTCTTTGTAACAACTATGTCTGTGAAGTTTACACTGGTGTTCATGTACATTTTTATCTTAGACAACAGCTAGAACCCTATACTATGTGATACTATAAGTAAAGTGTGAAATCATTATTCATAACTGAACCAATATTTCATATTAGAAAAAATAAGCTAATACAAGTGGACACTCATGCTATCTGATTACCATTTTACCTTGGGATTTTTCTCAATTGTAATTTGGACAGTTTCAGACACAACAAAGATATCTAAAGAAAATAGAATAAGCAGGCAGCATCTATGCAATTTATAATCCGCTCCCTGTATATTCCAAGAATAAGAATACAGTGTGAATCTCAGACATGCCACTTGGTTTTCTGGGCTTTGATCTCTTTCTCTGAAAAGTGGGACTAACTGTCCTCAAAGCACTGGCTGGAGCAATAAGAAAACACAAAAAGACAAGTAGGAAAGAATAAGTCAGACCAGTCCATTTGCAGATATACGATGCTACACAGATTATGTTACAAAAGCTCTACAGGACAACGTTTAGAAATGGTCAGTAATTTCAGTGATGCTTCTGACTAGAAAATCAACTTAGAGAAATCAATCATTTTTATACACCCAAAACAAAGATACAGAGAAAGAGATTATAACCGCACTCCTGTTCACAAAATAGTCTCAAATTAAGTGAAATATCTAGAGCGAAACCCAAGAAAGAGGTAAAAGACCTTTACAGTGAAAATTTAAATCTAAATAAAGAAATAGAGAAAGACACTTTCAAAATATAAATACATCCCATGTTCATAGCTCGGTGAATAAATGAATATTATGAAAACGATCATTCTACCAAAATCCACTTGAATATTCAGCGCAATACCAATCAAAATCCCCATCTCATTCTTCAGAAAAAAGAAAAACAATGTTGAAATTAACATGGAACTATAGACAGTTGAAAGAATATGGGGCCCAAAAAGAAAGCTGAATGGATTACCATCCCAAATCTCAAGATTTATCTACAGAGCCACAGTATTAAAAGCAGTATAATATGGGCAGAAAAACAAACATGGCTACATGTAACTACAGCCGTCTAATATTCAACAAAAATGCCAAAAATCAAATACTGGAGAAAAAAACATCTTCAACATATTTTGCTGAAAAAAAAAAAAACCCTGAGTATTCATGTGTAGAGGGGAATAAGAACTATATCTATTACCTTACGCAGAAACTTCAGGTGGATCAAAGACCTAAATGTGAAACCTAAAACACTGAACAGACAGAACCCTACATGGTACTGATGTAAGAAAGGACTTTCTTAAGAGGATGGCATTTATCCAGAAATTGAAGCCAATAGTTGACAGTGGAAACCTCAAAAACAAAACAAAACAAAACAAAAAAACAAAAGAAAACTCATAAAGCTTGTATACAGCTAAAGAAACAATTAATCAAGTAAAGAGGAAGCCAGGAGAATGAGTGTTAATCTTTGTCAGCTACATATCTGACTGAGGACTAACATACAATGTACATAAGGAACTCTAAAGAAAACAGCACAAAGTGAATAACCTACTCAAAAATGGGTGTGGGACATGAGCAAATAGTTCTCCAAAGAATAAATAAATATGACTAAGAAATATGTAAAAAAATCATTCACCATGCTTTAGCCATTAGGAATACGTGAATCAAAACAACTTGGAGATTTTATCATGTCACATCAGAAAGCAAAGATGAACAAACCAATAAATACTAAAAACAACACAGGGAGAAGGGATCCGTAAATTACTATTGGTGTGATTGCAAGCTGATATGGGCACTCTGGAAATCAGTATGGAGACTCCTCAAGAATACAACTGGAAATCTCCTTATGATCCAGCTATACAACTCATTGGTATATACTCACCACCCTACCCACAAATACTTGATCAGCCGTTTTATTTGCTACTGTAGTCATAATAGCCAGAAAATGGAAACAGCCTAAATGGCTTTCGACTAATGAATGGATATTGAAAATGTGATATGCTACATATATACTATGGAATATTACTCAGAGATAAAGAAAAGTGAAATCATGAAATTTACAGGTAAATGCAAGGAACCAGAAAAGATCATATGGAGTGAGATAACCGAGACCCAGAAAGATAATATAAACATTGCACGTCCCGACTTATCTGTAGTTTGTGACTCCTAGTCTCTAGAAATGTTAATAAATAAAATGAAGTAATGGTGGAAACCAGCAAAGTCAAATAAGGCCATATGTGGGGAAGGAGCGATAAAAATGGGTCTATCAGGGTACAGGCTATTTGACTACAGAAACTGTGAAAGGAGGCACTCGTTAGAGAAAAGGAGGCAGATAAATACAGAAGAGAGAGGGGGAGAGATTAAAGTAGCATTGAATATAGCTGAAAAAGTTATAAGGAATCATTTATTATCTACCTACCTAAAATTAAATATAATGCATCTAAGTCTGTATACACATACATATAAAATTTATACAAGTTTTTCCCATTTGGGTTGACAATGGTTATGCCAAGAGCTATAGACCATTTAACAAAAATACAAACATCAGCCATGAGAAACCTTTTGATTTGTTGGTCAGATTGTCCAAGATACTTTCAAAACATTTTGGCTGCTGCTGTTGCCTGTATTGCCTCCCTGAAGTGGAAGACAAATCCCTATCTCCACAGACATCATTCACTTTAGATATAGGACCTAGAGGACCTTAGTTGAATCTTTCCCCAAGGACTAGCTTCCATGGCACCAGAAAAGGTCATGCAAGCTTCCAAAGAAGGGAAGTAATCAGTAGTTTTACCTAGCTATGACACCCATGACAACCACAGCGAATATCATCATGCTACTATGACCCTAAGCATGTAATAATAGTATGATATCTTGTGGTTTCTAACAGAGTTCTGGTTGAAATTAAGGCCCATTCAACAGGAGGGAAATCATACTTAGTTCTGGAAGCCTATCCAATCATCTGGGGCTAATGAAGTAATAGACTTTGGAAGAGAACCTACAACCATCACTTTATTAAAGCTCTGTAATATCCCTAACTGCATTCTAAACTAAATACTTATCTACAGATAAGTGTAGCTCTCACCTTAATCAAAGAAACTTCTCTTTACAATAGACAAATTCTATTGCAGAGAACAGCAATCTATCAAAATGCAGAGACCAAATGATCATGTGGTGCCCAGTTCCAGTTGATTCATGTACAACGTAATCTTTGTACCAAAGCTGAGGGATCATTGTGGAAGAGAAGGCAGAAAGACTGTAGGAACCAGAAAGACAGGAAGTTTGCTGTCATATTTTATCTCTCATGCCAGCAAATCTACACTTTTGAATTCTCATTAACATGACTTTCTAGACGTCACCTGAACAAGGATAATATCAGTACACATGCTGATGTGGATGGGAAAAAGCTCATGAAGACTTAATTCTAGACAAAGTATGACAACCAACCAACACACAGTGAAAGCAGGAAGCAGGGGAATAGTCTTCCCCAGGGAATAGCCCCCTCAATTGGTTATCCAATATCAAGTGATCAGCCCTGAAAACATATGCATATAAGTAAAAAATGCAGACTGAGCAAGTTGTGGGTATGTGTATGTATATATAGGTACAGTTGATATACACATACATGTGTGTGTATATTGTTCATATATAAAGTTTGTATATATCCTATATATAAATTACATATAAACTATATATATAAGCTATATATAATAGTTATATAAAACTATATAATAGCTATATACTATATATAAGCTAAATATACAAGATATCTATAAAATATGTAATAGCTATATAAGATATATGATAGTTTATATATATGAATAATTAAAGAAAAGGAGTGTATGAGGTCGAAGAGAGGAAAGGGAAAATTATATAACTATATTATAATTTAAAAACTAAAAAGTTAAAGAAAATTTGGAAAAATGAGTCTATTCCCTACAGTGTGTTTACAAGGAGCAAATGAGGTATCATGGGTAAACAGCAAGCATAGGTTTCAAATATTAGTTATTGTCAGTGATTATTTGCTTTGGTTTTGGTCACTAAATAAGAATTCTTAATTGAAAACCCTCTAACTTCATGGATAAGCCTACCCAACATTCATCATCTATACTGAGACTCTTGAGAAACCTAAGACCAAACTTCAGAATTTTTCTGAATCACAAGATCAGTGTGAAAACAAGGGCAACCCCTTTTATAGTAGGGCCGCTTTATCTTTAGTTTTTTTTTCTCATATAAAGAACTGACTGATAATCAATTTTGTTCTCCAATATTGCCAATCTCATTCTTTCTTTAATGGAACTGACCTATATACATTTTCAAACTTCAATAGACTTAGTAAAGAAATGTTGATCAGAGAATGTGACGAGAAGGTGCAAATGAAATATGTGTTTGTGAGTTCAAAACAAAAATAACTCTAATTAGATGACTGTTTGATGGGCTATTAATGGACAAAGAAGGTAAGCAACTGATTGCTTGACAGATGGGATGTAAGTCTTGCCAAAGCACAGTGGATATTTTGTTGTAGTCTCAAAAATAAAAGTAGGCTATTAATTTCATTGTAATTATAGTGTCCTTTCTAGTGGCTTTTTCTTTTTGGTTCACATAAAACATGAATTTAACAATTCAAATAAAATTTGGAAAGGGATGAAGTATGTCTTCATTTTATCTGTCTTTGATAAATTCGTCTATTAATGGCAATCATGCTTGTAGATATTACTAGTTAGTATTTTTATATCACAAGACACACTACTCCCTTTAAACTATTTTAAATGTTACATATATAAAATTAAAAGATGGAGTTATTATTTAGAATTTTTAATTTACGTTTGACTGCCTTCAGCCTATATAGCAGACAGTGTCTAGTGTAATTAATTTCTCACATTAGTTTGTTTGGAGTGGTTGGGCTAATTAGAATATATACTTATCAATGCCAAGATAAACTGTAAAGTCACATATATACCTATCTTATATATTATGGACCTGTTTACTGACTATATAACACTCATCTAATACTCAACAGACTATATATCAGAACTTAATATTTGACCATTAAACAATATGTAGCTACTGTCCTAAGAAATTTCGCAAATCGGTGAGAACAAAATAGGAACCGTGATACTCTATCACCAAGTCTTTCAAAGAGTGGAGGTATTGGGGGCACATATTGAAGGGACTCCAGCTCCAGTCTGGCAAACACGGCTCTGGCTGACCCTGCCTTTCTCTCCCATTCCCCCTGCTTTGCTAAAAAACTATTAGAGTAAATTTCTAAAGCTAGCCGTGGTGGTCTATTCCTTTATCTGCCCACTAACTTCCTCTGAGACTGACTTTCCAGGACATTGAAGTCCAACAATCAAAAGCCTCCTTTGGCACACCCCCCCCCCCCTAACACGGGGTTTCCCTTTATAAACTGCCATTTGCCTATGGGCCATGTCTTTCTATCTCTTCTCTATTCAGAGACAGCCCTTTTTCTTTCTGGGGCAAATATTCTCTGCCCCCTCCTTTTTTCCCCTCCTCCCTTGTCCTCTATCCCGTCTTTGCTTCTGGATAGAGATAGTCCCTGACCCCCGTCACTCTGGTGCAAATAAACCTGCTTTGTGCTGAGAACTTGGTCTTGGGGTGTCCTGAGGTGAAATCGATCCCTTAGACATTTATATGAAAAACCAACTTCTTACTTTTTAAGACTTATTTATTTTGGTTATTTGTGCTCTATCTGCATGTTCCACTTTACGCCAGAAGAGGGCATCAGATGCCATTAGAGATGGTTGTGAGCCACAATGTAGTTGTGGGGAGTTGAACTCAGGACCTCTAGAAAAGCGGTAAGTGCTCTTAATGGCTGAGCTAACCCTCCAGCCCCTAATCACTGTTTGATTATCCAACCAAGTAAATTACATTTCAGGTGGGTAGTGCTGACCATGGGGAGACAAAATTATGGAAGATTTGTTATATAGGCACAAATTCTCTCAGAAAGCCCAATTGACTTGTATGTCCTATTGACGAGGACTTCTAGCTACTAGTAAATTTAATTCATAGCACTTTCTCCCAAACCCCAAGTACTTAGTTGGCCACAGAAACCACCTGTTTCATCTATATCCAATATGACCCCCCCCCAAGGAATGCCATGGTTATACTTATCAAAAGAGGGAGAATTTCTATTACCCCAACAAGTTTTCACTTGGTATGGAAGACTGAAGGAATTTCATCTTGTCCAACATGATTTTGGTTACCTTCGAATGCCACTATTGTTCCCATGATTAGAAAATACAAAGATACAATATGTTTTTCCTAAGACATTTTCTAATTATTACTATTTTCTTTTATTTCATAGCTAATTTACTTATAAAATATTTATTGCATCCTTCTATTCCACTTTTCACCCCCCCCCATCATTTTTGGAAGCCAGTGTTGCCCCCTTTTCTGAGACCCAGAGAATCTTTTTGAGGTCAGTAAGGCTTTCACTGATACTCCTTAGTCTGCGGTCTGTTTATTCTTTAACCCCTTACCGCTATCCCCCGCCCTCCCTGGTCCTGTAGCCTGACGTTATACACACTCTGTTCCAAATGTTCTGGTGGTGGTCATGACACTGTCCCTTGGATATCTTCTTCCTGTCTTTCACAATCGACTTAATGCAGCTTTGAATTAAACATCTCTCTTGTAGACAGCCCTCAGTGTCGTTTTTGCCTAACCTGGCAATAGGTCTTGATTAGTTGATTTAACCTGCCCACTTTTATTGTTGATATTATTAGATTTACATCTTCCTCTTATGTTTCATATATCTCTTCCTTTTTATTTCTATGGTGCTTTACAGCCCTCTGTTCCATCACATGGGTATTATCTATCATGAAATATTAATTTTTTCAATACTTTAAATTTTTTTCTTGAAATATTCTCTTAACAATTTTATCAAGGCGTACATAATTCATGTTTGATTTGTTATGTTCTAATTCATTTTTATTTGAACTAAATTTCAGAAAAATATAAAATTTGCAAACGATTATCTCTGTCCATTGTTCTGCATATTTACACATATATTAAAAGCTAAGGCAAAATAAGTTTGTATTTATTATTTTGTTATATTAAACTTCTAACTTAATATTTTCTCTACCTGTTGCTTCTTTCTATGGACTAGTTATTGTCTTTTATTTCATAGAGCTTTGTTCTCACTCACATTTTCTATGTGGCTATTGTCAAATATATTAGATTTTTATTTTTACTTAATTATTATATTTATTTTATTATTATTTTATGAGTACAATATGCATATATATTGTACATTATATAAATTTTATGCAATTTTTTCATTAAAAATAAACAAAAGTATGCAATTATACTGTCTTCTGTAATTACATTCTGAATTGCTTAAACTGTCATTTATAACTTTCTCTTTGTAGATCCTAATTACTGCCACAACATTTGCTTTTAGCACGAAGAATATTGATGTTTTTTATAAGGCAGATATGCTAGCAACAATTTACCTTAATTTTTTCCTAGAAATGCTTTCACTGGAAATTGATTATATAAAGGATTAATATTTATTAAGGGGCTATATATCCACTCACTGATACAAAATGAAACCTTAAGGCAATTCCTTGAAAGTTGAACTGTACCTCTCAGTGGTGGTGGCAATGCTCTCTTCAACAACACAGCAACAAACGAGAAGGACATGCAGTGTGCAACTGGACCTCAAAATGGGCTGGCCACGCCCCTATAGGGGATCCTTAAATTTCCAAGCCATGCTCAGATCTTGTTCAAAAATGCCTGAACCCACTACACTTATTTCTTTCTTGGGATGTTTAAATGAATAATAAAAATAAACCAAATTTAGGTTTAATTATGAGCCTAAAATTTATAGACTGTGGTGATATATTTTATATTTGATAAAAACAGTCTGAAATATCAGAGAATAGAATCACCATCAGTTAACACGCCTTTAATTCCATAACTCCAGAGACAGAGATCTTTCTGTGTTTCTGTGAGCGACTATGAAACAGTTTATTCTTAATTCTGGAATTATGATGCAGAGTTGAATCTGGAAGTGAAACAACTGGGCAAAGAAGATATTTAAGGCCGGTGTAGGCAGACATTGAGGTGTTCTGTAGGAGCAATAAGCCAGGCTGAGGACTCTGGAGGATAGCTTTTACCCTGAGAAGTTGGCTGGGTGAGAATTGACTGTGGTCTGTTTCCTCTCTCTGATATTCCGGCTTTCCCCCAATATCTGGCTCTGAATTTTCATTAATACCAACTTGAATTTGTGTTTTAATAGACAGTAAAATTATTCTTCAAGATACAAGAAACATGGGGATAAAGGGTTTATTTAGGCTTTCATGTTACAGTGGGTCATTAAGGAAGCCAGGACAGGAACTTAAGGCAGGATCTTGCAGTAGAAACCAACAGAGGAACACTACCTACTGTCTTGCTCGTGCTTAACCCACCTTTATATATAATCTAAGCCCATTTGCCGAGGATGGTGGTACTCACGGTGGGCTGAGTTTTCCCTTATCAATCATAAATTAGAAAAGTTCTCCACAGATATTCCCACAGGCCATTCAGATCCAGCAGGTCTTCAGTTCAGCTCCCTCATCCCAAGCGTGACAAATTGGCAACAAAAGTAATCAGGACAGCCATTTTAGCTACTTAGACTTCTCTCAAAATCATGTTTGTCTCTCCTACCGTCTTCCAGTCTTGCCTCACGTATCACTCTGTCACTAATATTTCCTATTTTTTCCTAAGCATTGTCATGATCAAAAGCACACATTAACTTTGCTTTCTTTTCTTCCCTCCTGTTATAGTTGGTCGAGTCCACGCAAGCTACTTCTGAGAAATAATCTTTTTTGTACACTGTGAATCTGTATCACTCTCCCTGGTTTAATAAAGAGCTGACTGATCAATGGCTAGGCCAGAAGAGGTTAGCAGAAGAGCCAAACTCAAGGGCGCTGGAAAGAAAAGGGGCAAAGTCATAGAAGACACCAGAGATGATCATGCTATGCTGAACTGTGTGGTAGAACATAGATAAGAAATATGGGTTAATTTAAAATGTAGGATCCAGTTAGTAACAAGCCCAAGCATTGGCTAATCATTTATAGTTAGTAATAGGTCTTTGTGTAGTTATTAGGGAGCCAGATGGTGGCCAGATCTACTGCCCATCTACTACTACTGTCTTCTCTTGTGTCCTTTGCCAATATGAGAGTGCCTAAGACTTAGTCCTCTAAAAACATCCAAAATGTGTAAATAATGAAACAGTAGTATTCACAGTTGCTACTATTTTTTTTCCAGCCAGCTAGTTTTAAATAATCACCAATTACACGTCAGGAGCTTCTGTAAATATGCAAGATATACTAGAAACCTAGGTTTTTGTGTAGTTTAAGTGATCATTTAAAAAATCTTTAAAATTTAAATCTGTCAAGAAGAACATGTGTCAGGATAAAAAGATAATAAACTATGGGGACATAAGCATTAGTGACAATGGTGGCTCACCAAGGACCTTGTGGAGGTGACATGGGCTGTGTTAGTGACAATAATTTATGCTGACATTGAGAGAGATAATGACAAGACAGCTAACTTAAGCTTAGGCAGGACATGGCTGAGTACTAAATGAACTAAATATTATTTTCTAAAATTTCCACTACATACTGACTACTCACTATATCAAGCTGTAGCTTATAACTATTTTGTTAAATGCTTAGATGAACGATTGTATAAAAATATGAGAATAGTGCCAGGCATACAGCTCCTGTTCCTATTATACTTTGTTCTTTTCCAAATTATGTGTTTATTCTTCCCAAAAATGTCATCAATGCTTTTCAAGGACAGGTTATGTATGTCCTAAAGAAGACCATCCTCACTGCTTTTTAAAATAAAAGCCTTTATAGTACTCTAAGGAAATAAAGTGAGTTTTTATTTTAATGGAGAGTTTAACCTAAAGCAAAATGGACATGTCTGACCTCTTTTCAACAATCAACCAAAGTGTCCAGCAACCAGCAAATAACTGGACATTGCTTATGTATTCTCAGCTGGGCAGTGCCTTCTTGCCCAGTTTCCGCTCTCTGCTCTCCATCTCGGCAAACAAAGGCTTGGCAGAGTGGACTTTTCCCAGTGCAGCCCTGCTACCTTCAAACATGAGCAATCCTTTAACTCAGTCTAAGAATAATGTACTTTTCAGTCCCTGGATGAGTCACATGTGATTCACCAAAATGGTTCAAATTGCAAATTTACTTGATTCTTTTTTAAAATCTTTTTTACACCTACCAATTTCAACTATTGTTCTTTGTTTTTATTTATTCTCTAAATACACCCAATGAGGATATGTTTTCACCTAATAATTTTACTGTATGAGTCAAAATCCACACTCATTTTAAGTAAACTTTCTAAAGACTGAGATTGTACCCATATATCTAATATATCTGATATATATGTAATGCATATATATCAAAATTAAATTGATACTATCCTACAGAATGACACAAGTACAGATCATTAAGTTGGAACTCATTATGGGCTAAATATCAAGCAAAATTAAAAAGGTTTGTATTTAGTCCTCTTTTGCAAATCTAGAAATCCAATTTAAATTTTTTTCACCAACACACATTTTAAGAACTTGATATACAGACACAGTATATGAAAATAAAGCTTACATTTGCTGGTCTACGGCTATCCCTATAGGAACGTTCTGTGATCTAACATTTCCATTTCTCCAGCGGGGTACATTTAAATTGGTTTCAACTGTTTGTCATGGACCACACTACATCTTCACACATCTCCTTGTGCATATTTATATATCACCCCATAGTGATTAACTGGGTAGGAAAGTAGTACAAAATATACATCGTCGCTTTTATTTATTAGGCAATATCAAATTTCTCTCCAACATCTGACAACTTACCTTCTCACAAAGTTTCCATATATTTTCATACTTAGCAATAATTGGCATTATGAGGGTTTTACTGCTGTTTGTTTATTTTTTGTTTTGGCAATCTTATGGTTAGCAACCTCCCTTTCTAAATTATAATTTATAAAACCAAATTACATTTTAATGAATATTGATTAGTGAGGATAAATGTTCCTGTACTTATTGGCTCCTGGGATTCTTTTCTTTCATGGATATCTTTCATATTTTTATCTTGAATTTTACTGTATATATCAACTTGTAAAAGATTTTACCTATAAACAATCTACATTTTAGCTGTAACCAAAGATCACTTCTTAAAACTTTAGCTTTGGGGATATTTTTAATCACTTGAGACATTGATAATTTTACTGAAATAAACATTTATCAAGACTCTTTTCTAATTCTGTTTTGGAAATTTCATACATGTGTACTGTATTTACATCATCTCTAATCCTTCCTCCAACCTCTTTAGTATTCCTTCTAAAGTTCAAGACCTTTTTTCCTATAGCATATGAGAAATATATAAATTCTATTGGGCCTGTTTAGTGATGCTCATATATGTGTGTGTTTAGGGATGACCGCTTGGGACTGGACATAGGAGCTCCTTCCTGGAGAAGATTGATCCTCCCTCTCTCAATAGTCATTGATTTCCTATAGCTCTGCTTCTGGGAGTGGGGCTTTGTACATTGGCCCTATTTCTGTTGGCATGGTAACTGGTGCTGATCTCCACAATATAGTTGCCAAAACCAGGTTCTGACTTTTTGCATTTGAGCTTTTGTATGTGATTCAATAAATGTCTGACTTTCAGGTTAAGGAATTATTTTTCAATAGTTTTCCTGTAAGAGTTTTGAAGTTTTAATTCTCAAAGGAATTATTTTTCAATAGTTTTCCTGTAAGAGTTTTGAAGTTTTAATTCTCATAGTATGATATTCAATTTAGCTAAAATTTATTTTGCTCAGAAACAGTTTTCTTATTTGTTATGGTCCAGTATAGTTAACCAATTGCCCCTTGGCCATTCCCGCAGTCTGTCCTTTATCTATTTGTTTATAATGACATCTGTTAAAATGCCAACTTTCCATAAGTCTGACTCAGGTTATTTATTGTATTACATTAATCTGTTTGTCTTTTATCAGTGATATTTGTCTTGGGTTTTGTGCTGCATACATCTAGGATCTGCTCCTGGTACACTGCTTTTTTGTTTCTCTTCAAACTTTCTTTTGGCTTTGCTCATCCTTACATAGAGCATCAACTTTGCCTTGCCACATCCTGTGAAAACATTGTTGGGATTTTAATTAAAATATGTAACAATATATGCCAGAACATACTTAAATATATTAGGAAATGAGGACTTCTTTTATAATAAATCTTCTATATTTATTCAAGGTTTTGAAGAATATTCTTTTAAAAACTTTACATTTCTTTCTTTAAAGTCTATTTACACTTTTGTTAGAATGAGCTACCACATCTCTTGAGTATTTCTTGTTAGTATAAAAATATCTGCAATTTCCATTATAAGTTACATTGGTTCAGTGTTTTCAGATACAAATGTATCTATGTATTGGTTTGAATTCTTTTTTCTGATAGTTAACTGTATTCCTCTAATCATATATCTTTCTAGTGAAGGTAAGTTTAACTTTTTTAAACAGATCATTCTGATTTTTTCACTGAATAGAATTCATGGTCCATGCCAAATTATAGGGATGACAGCAACTTTCCTTGGCTTCCTTCTGATACTGAAGATGACTGTCCCAACACTAGGCAGGTCATGTTTCATGCCACTTAAAACTCCAAAATCTTCATCAATTTTGCTTGAATTTAGACTCCACCACATGAAGCTGTTTTATTTAAGACAGACCGTTTGAATCCATTTTTTAATATGTGCAAAATGAAAATAACAAAACTTATTTTAAAAGCTTTTATGAGAATGGAATGACCCTGTTTGTGCTCATAGATATAGACGTTTGTTCCCGTATGTATATATGAATATTTATCTCTATGTTAAGATGTATATGAAAAATTTAAATATCTAAATAAACAAATATTTAATAATTACTTGATAATTATAAATACATTATTATGTTTATTGAATATTTTGTTAAAGAAACTTATTTTTCCTTACTTTATCTAATGTATCCTTTATAGTTGAGAGCTAATTTTTTTCTCTGTTATGATAATGATATGCTTTTCTTTATTAATTTTCAAAAGTAGTTACATAGATAGATGATAATAGATTGTTAGATAGATATAGGTAGATAGATAATTATCTTTACATTCCTGGAATAGCAATAATGTAAGTAAGACAGCATGTCATATTTATCACTATAGCTTCTTTTGTTTATTTACTATATTTGAATGTATTTTAAAATAACTGTGAAGTACAATTAAAATTTGAATCTATACACATGATTATTATATATAATTCGATAAGTGAAGGCATGTTTAGACTTAAAAACATCACCACAGACATGAAAATGGTTGTAATCAACACCTTACAAAGTCTCTTGCATCTCTTGGTTTTCAATTTTTGTGCAAAGAATATTTTAACAGGAGCTCTACTCTCTTAAAAATGTTTCATGCATAATACACTTATTAAAGTATAATTGTTGTATCGTTAAATGTATGCACTGTTATATAGCAACTTTGAAGCTAATCCATCTTGGATGCTATAATGATGTTAGAACAATTAAAAAATAAATAATTTTAAGCCAGCATAACTTGGTAAAAAGAATAGTGTTATTCATAAAAAGGCATTTCTATCACTTTGATCAAGAACTCCTTACAGTCATTGGTTCACATTTCTGTTAGTGATTTCTTAAAGACAAAGCTTTTCAAAAGGAAGTCGAGTTCTAAAGTATCTAATGAGTGTTGCGATGGGAGTTCAGGGTGTCCATTCATTGATGTGTGAAAATGTCCCTTCTTCCCTAGAAAGTTCCAATTAGTTAAGAACTAGTTTTCACTCTACACATGCAGAAATTATTTTATGGGCAGTCACTCCCAATCATATAAGTGATTCTGGGATACACATATCTCAGTGCATCCTAGAAATAAAAAGCCTTGCTTCAAAGCATCCTTGATTTGCACTGATCACTGTTGATCTCATTAGCAGGAAGTTGGACCTTGTACCAAGCATGTAGTCCTTTTACCCAATGACTTTGTTCTCAGTATTACCTCATAATTATAGCTGGCACTTATAAGACAAGTTTATACTGTAAGCAATTGATTGAGTGTTTACCTAGGAACTCTAAATTTTGGGCTTTTTTTTATGAGTTGTGACTTCTACCTTACAAAATGTATGGCAGCCTTAAACTCCAATGATCATGAATGAGCTGTTATTTTCAGAGTTAATTATTTTCAGATTAGATCATTAGGGTGATACTTTGGTAAGGCTTAATGAAGTATAGAAGTTTTTATTTGATTACTTCTTGCTTAATTTTAAGTCAGGATCTAACTATGTAACTCACACTGACATTAAACTTGTGACTTTCTTTCCTAAGCCTACCTAATGTTAGAAGTACAAGCTTTGCTAGTATACCCAGATTAGGCAGTGTATTTTGAAGGAAAATAAGATGCCAGGAAAACAGGATAGAAAGTGTGCCACAGTGGAAGTGGAGATTGGAGTAAAACATCTATGAAGCAGGGAAATCTTGAGGGCAACCACAAGAGCCTGGGAAAGTGATACTGAACATTATCCTGAAAGGCCCAGAAGTAAACATCCCTACTAATGTTGATTTTGGACTTCTAGTCTCAGGACCTAAGGGAAAATAAAACTCTGAGCTGTCCAGGTTGTGTTATTTAGTTTGAGCAGCCACACAAAGTGAATAGCGTCTAATAGCTCCTCACCACTCCCCTGTGCTCTCCTCTTTTCCTGAAATCTCAAGGGGCTTGGAGCCCTGCAGCATATGATCCTCAGTTTCTCAAGCTGCTCTGATTCAACAGGCCTAATATCAGATAAGCACTAAAGAAGCAGCCCACCTTGTTGGCTCCCGTAATTTCTGATTTTATTGTCCTTTGTTACTGCATGACAATACCTGCTCATACCTCCTTTCTGGGAAAGTAACTGGTTCTATAGTTTTGTATAGATTAATTTACTTTTATTATTTATTTATTCATCCATTCATTCACTTATTCACAGATTGCAAGGGGATCTTCAAAATGTTGTTAGCATCTTCCAAAACTCTTGATGAGTCTGGTAGAGACGAAGCAAAATCTCTTTGTGTCAGAGATAAATGATGGCCCTTGAATCCTGTATGTTGCAAATGGATTGACAGAGAACTCAGGAAAAACCATTCAATCCACCTGTATCTGTATTGACTGAGTTTTCTAGGAAGTCCTAAAAACCAAGATTGAATTAAAGCACAAGAGAATGGAAAGGATAAATGTAAAGGTTAAAAAGAAATGACCCTTCATGACCAGAGAAGGAAGTTCAGCTCCTGATTAATTCACATTACTCTCCAGCTATATGCTATTCTCAAAGGATTCTTCACAAAACAGACTTTTCATTAAATCAGAGCAACAGAAAGCCACCTTTTGAGGCAAGATGGATATATCTTGTGCTAATTTCAAATCACTCACATCGCAGTAACTGTGCTCATGATAATAAAATGAAAAGTTTCTCCTTCCGTGCACTTCATAATCACATTGTTTTTCTCTCCTGCAGTATTTTTTAGAGACAGAACAGCCAGAATCCATCATGGTCCTAAGTCCTAATATATTACAGCTCCTAACACCATAGACAGACTTTGTGTTTACAGTACCTAAGACGTCTTCTGTGTTTAAATTCTATGGACATTTGATCATTCAGGGAAGAGAATGGGTCATTGTGGTTCATTTCACATTCTAATTTATGTGGCTTAAAATTGTTTACTTTCGGCACTGTACAAATTGGGCCATCAAGCTACTGCCCAGATAATAGAAGATATAAGTCATTTTCTTTGCTACTTTATTTTATGAGAAGGTTCTTTCCTGGTGCTATATTCTGTGCCTGGGCTGAACACCGATGTTACATTACAGCCCTTGGGTTGTTTTTTTTTTAAATTTGTTAACTTATTTTATTTGCTAATTTATGCAATTGTATTATAAGCAGATTTATCTTGGAGCCAAGACATTAGAAGAAAATAGAAACTCTAGCGGCATCATAGCATACACTGGAGGGGAGAGCTGGGATGCTTACTCTTTGCAGTGGAAAGAGTACACACCAAGCTTGAGGCACAAGGGGAGGCGTCAATGGGCTCTGTGAACCACAGCCCTCTTGCCCTTTCAGCCGCATTTCAAAATTTTCTCCTTAGCTTAAGTGCAGACTAGCTTCCCAGGCTCTTTCCTGGGTTTCCCATAGAGACTGTACTTTATGAAGGCCAAGAAATATTGTGTGGCTTGACCTCCTACCTGTATGATACAAGATATAAGTGAGTATGAATATATATCAGAACTCTGGTTTCTCCTGAGAGCATATGACTCATGGGAGACCTGCTTTTCCTCATTCCTCAGAGCTACAAGTGTTGCATTCACTGATAATGCAAACTCATCTGACCCCAAACCTTCAACGAGAAGCCTTGTACCACTGTTGTGAGTTCTTTGACTTAAGCTTCTCTCTCCTTTCTACCCTTGACCGAGTCCTGAAGTCGTCTTTCAAGTCTCATAGCAGAGATCATTGTAACCAGCTCCAGAGGTCAGTTATTGCTCTTCTTGGTCAGCAATGTGTATATGTAACATCTATTCCAAAAGACTTTCAGATCCAAACCTATACGTGGACTTCTCTTTTCCAAAACACATAATCGAAAGTTTGAATAAAAGATCCAATCGTTTCCAGAGTCACTAGAAGGATTCTCAAACTTCAGTGTGCTTCATATTTTCCATAAATGATTGCTGTGAATGAACAGTTCCTGGCTTACCACAGGGAGCACTGTCAGTGAGTGTGTCTCACCCAACTTGGGACTAGTTTATCCTGAGCTGTCATTAGTTCCTTCCTCTGTTATATAGGAAAAATAATCTTCTTTCAGGATGCAGAGTTTGATGCTCCATCTCTCTGAATGAGGAAACCTATGATTTTTTTTTTTTTGCCACAAGAATAAAGAACATCGGCTTTTAGGCACTGCAGTTTATTTAACATGGTTAAAGAAGGTTCTAGAATAGCACAGCAGTTTACTCAGCAATGCAAGGAGATGCTCCTTCAGATGAATAGCATCCTCAGTGAAGCCACTGTCACAAAGAATCCTCCTCTCACTTTATTTAAAAGCCATTTTTCTTTTGTCCAGAAGAGCAGATACCATACATGATATTCATTTATAATCTGCATATAATATATGTATGCACTAATAACAACTTTTAAATTGATGAGATTACAACTAATAGTAATTATAACAATTTCATTTATATGTCTAAGAGAACCATCGTATACATCGTTCTGGGAGCTGGCAGTCTGATTAAGGGAAGGAGGTATAGCTAATATGCTATCCTCATCTTTGCTACAGAACCACACTATTCTTAAATTCACTCTGCTTTTTGGTGCTCCTATTACCTGCACACACACACACACAAATAATAATAATAATAATAATAATAATAATAATAATAATAATAATAATAATAATAAATTAGTAGTAGTCTTCATTATAGAAAATTTCAGGGACATGCAAAAGTAAAGGATGTACTGCAATGAACTCTCCCTATTCTGGTATCTAATCCAAGACTTATCAAACAATGGTCAACGTTATTTTTAATAGTCCTCTGTGTTCGTAGAAGTAGTAGTAGAAGAAGAAGAAAAGGAAGAAAAAGATGAAGAAGAAAAAGAAGAAAGTTTATTTTATTTTGTGTTGTTGGAGGCTTTGATCTCTGCTTGTCTGACTACATTGCTGTGAGATCATAGCAAGGCAGAAAGGTAGGAGGGCAGAAGAAAGATGTTCACAGCAGGAACCAAGAAAACAACATGGCAGGAAGATGCCTGGGAAAAGATAGACCCTGCAAAGGCATAACCCATCTTCTAATAGCCCATTCAGCCACACTGGTGTTAATTCATAATCCGTGAATTAATCTATTAGTTGCATGATGCCTTCATAATCTACTTACCTCTCAACATTACCACCATCTGGAAATTAGGCTTTTGACACAAGACTCTGTGTGAAACATTTCATATTTAAATCCCACTTTGAGCCAAATCATAATCCTTTTCACAGTGTTTAATTGTGTACCTTTAAGGAATGAAGAGTTTGTAAGCATAGTTATGATTCTCCTATCACATGTGCTAAACTTAATTGTAATCTTTTAATGTTGTAAATTGTCAATAAGTTTTCAGAATTTAAATGTTTGCAATTGTCTCTTGTGGTTTTTAGTTTGTGCAGATTAAAATGTAAATGTAGTTCATTCATTTAAATTTATTGATAGGACTTTTTTTTTTTTTTACAACCCCAAAGCCCTCATTTTGCCCCCCCATTTTTTTATTCCTTGGTTTATATTTTATTTATTGAATCACTGGGGTATGTTATAAAAATGCTTTTTCTATTTTATATTTGTTCTGGAAATTGATCATTAAATCATAGATTTGAATAGATTCAAGTTCAATTCTTCTGAGCTTTTAAAAATGATTTACTTCACCAAATCCAGGACAAGTATGGTAGATTTCACTGCCAGCTCAAGTGTTAGTTATCTATGGCTTCATAGCAATTACCTCAAATTTTATAATCACAACATACATTTAATGTCATACAGTGCCCAGGGTTCAGGAGTCTAAGGATGACTTAGATGACACTTTTACTTAGGGTATTGTAAAAGACAGCAGGCATGATGGATGGGGGACACATTTGAGGTAGACTTCAAATGAAAAGTTCTTATATATGAGGTCACTCAGGTTGACAGAATTGAGTTCCTTTGTCTTTGCAGTAGTGACAATGTCATTTTCTAGCTTTCTTTTGGTTGAAACCCACCACTAATTCCTAGAGGCTCCTCAAAGTTTTTCACTACATGGATTTTCTAACATAGGTAATTAACAAGATGGTAACTTGCTCTTTCACAAGCAGTAAAAGAAAAAAAAATCCCTCCAAAAGAGATAGGCACTGCAATCATATATACATAATCATAATTCACATTAAAATTTTGTCATTGTCTACTAACTAGAAGGCAGTCATGGATTACTCATGGGTGAAGAGCACCCATAAACATAAACATAGACCAGATACCATGCCAGATATATTCTATGGTCTATTGTCCACAATTTGAGAGTAAGGTGTGTTGGCTTTCATTGAATATTTATGCTAGAGAGCTCACTACTTCATGTCTGGATCCTGGTCCTCTGTTTCTTCTGGCTTCTCTCTGGCATTCTGCTCTGTTCTGACAGTTCCTAGAGTCTTCTTAGTCTGGTAGCCCCACCCACACTTCCTGTCTGCCTTTGGCCAATCAGCGCTTTTTATTAAACTCATAGGCGGGAACAACTATTTACAATGGAACAACATAATCCCCCTACAGCCTATGCTCACAAAGAATGGAACATTTTTATTTATTTATTTATTTATTTATTTATTTATTTATTTATTTATTTATTTATTTATTTATTTATTTATTCTCTTAGTCAAAGTCCTTAAATCTTAGAACCATTAAATTAAGGATATTCTGTTTGAAAACAGTAGATTTACAGATCCTTCAGTCATCTTCCTAAAGTACTCTCCTCAAACAGGAGATTACCAGGAAAAGCCTAACTCCTGAGTAAGCTGAAATTCTCAGTCCCAGACAGTAAAAAAGGGAGCTGTTTCCCAGGAGACATCTCCAATTTGACAATTTGAAACACAAATGAACATCCTTCCTCTAAAGTGTGTGCTAAGAATCAGGTTGCTGGGTGCACCCCAAGACTTCAGCGTCAGTGTCTAGTGGCATCACCCACGGCTTTATTCCAGGATACTGAAATGGTGCGGTGCATGAAAGTCTACATTTTAGGCAAGTTGCCAGGTGGTTCTATTGCTGCTCTTGTGAGCACTACACTTTGAGAATTGTATTGTGAGACATTGTTGAAATGTCTCACAACATAGCAAACTATAACAGGACAAAGAAGTGAATCACAGTTGCAGATTCTGGAAACCATGTAACCTTAATAGAAGACCTGCCAGTGAGGACAGTTGCTGATATCTGATATGTCCTTCAGAGGGGTTTCCAACACTCCCTCCTTTTGTGTAATATTTCCTGTTAAATTGAACTGCATGAAATGGTCATATTGAGCATTTTTTGTCCTTTAAAAATAATTTTATGTATCATAAACATAATATCAGAGACAGTGTTATATATCAAGTATATATGAACTTTTAAAATTTCTTTGGATTGAGATTCTTGTAACAAAATCATTTGTAAATTACATTAGAATGTTTTAAATAAATTTATTCATGTATCTTAGCATCAGATAACAGATCTAGGCAGACTTGGAATACCATTGTGATCTTATCAATTACCCAACTAGTTTTTCCTTTTTCATTACAAAAAGATAGGCTATGGAATGGCCAATCAATTGCAGAAGAAAATTGAAACAAAAATTTCCTACAGTAAAAGAAAAGTTCTTATAACACTTTCCATTTCACTTTATAATAATCTTCAAAAACAAAACATATTTTTTAATAAAAGCTTAGACATAAACCTCGAAAAGAGAATTCATATTCATTCATTTGCCATCATCCATCCAGCTGACATTTGAGTGTCTGTCTTGTGCCTACACTGTTCACTGACTGAGTTTTTAACTCCAGGTAAAGACAGAGGTATCTGTTGTCACTGGATTCACTTCCTATTTCAACCATGTTGCCCGTACAAAGCATACCAATCATATAAATGGCTACCAAGTGACCCACAAACTATACATAATTCATTTCTATGATTATTTTATGTATTTAACTTTAACATTTTAATTTAATTTATTTATTTGTACTGTAGTATATTTTTTGTAGTTTCCTTGAATTCTTGTATTAATACCTCCAGTAAAAAGGATGTTCATTGGCATATATAACTTAATAAAAGTATGGGTGAAGCCATCATTAGCATTGTGGCTATAGATATGTTCATGATATTTCCAAAGTTTCTTCATGCTCGTTCATTATTATATTGTGTATGTTGTCTGAATACTTAACGTAAGAGTGTTCATAACATACAATAAATACTACAGTATGTTTCTGTTCACAGGCACTGTTTTTATAGTTCTCTGTCACTATAACAAAAAATCCTGACACAATGATATATAAACAGTAAAGCTTTATTTTTCCCACAGTTCTGGAGGTTTCAGTTCAGGATCGCTTGGCTTGAGCTCTGAGGCCTGTACTAAGGCAACTAACTCATCATGGCACAAGCTTGTGAAGGGACAAGACTGCTCACCTTATGGGTGAGAAGCAGAAGACAGCAAAGGAGAAATCAAGGGCGTGGTGATTCCGTTCAAAGGCATGATCCCCAACAACTGGGGCTCCCCTTTTTATTCCAGCTACCTTCCAACAGTACAGCTTGAGTGACCAAGCATACCTGTGTGTGTATGTAAAACATTATACATATACATACATAAATATATTTATGTATATCTGTGCCCCCACACACATATAAAATGGTTTTATTTTTAAATGTTTTTAATTGAAGGAAAGCTGAATCATTTCTCCCTCACTTTTCTTCCTCCAGACACCTTCCCTCTCCCCCTCCCTCTTTCCCTCTCTCTCTCCCTCCTTCCCTCTCCCCCTCCCTCCTACCCTCTCTCTCTCCCTCCTTCCCTCTTTCCCTCCCTCCTTCCTCTCTCTCTCCCTCCTTCCCTCTCTCATTCCTTCTACTTGCAAGTTGATACTCTCTAGGTTTTTCTTTAACCATATTTGTTACATACATATTTGTGTGTGTGTGTGTGTGTGTGTGTGTGTGTGTGTGTGTGTGTGAGAGAGAGAGAGAGAGAGAGAGAGAGAGAGAGAGAGAGAGAGAGAGAGAGAGAGAGAGAGAGGCTTGTTTCTGCTGTTGGTGTATATATGGTTTCAAGACTGACTACTCTACTCTATATGGACAATCAATAGGTGAGCTTATTTCTATGAAAGACAAATTCTTCTTCTTCCATTAATCAATGGTGCTGTGTCCTGCATGGCTGGCATCCTGGGCCCCTGGCTAGGGTTGTTGAAGGCATAGAGAGAGGACAGACACACATACAGTGAAGCTAACAAGTATTAGGTGGTGTTCTTCATTGCTGCAGTTACTGCTGCAACCTGAAACCTCAGCTCACTTTATTAGGTCCAGCACAGGGGGAGAGAGAGATCAGCTGTTATTATGAAGTACAGGGGAGGTTGTTATGGGCCCATCCTAACTGTATACATCTTGGGGAAGAAGGCAAGAAATCATGGAGTCAATGACATAGACACCAGGAGACAGGTGAGAGGCAAACTTTTATTGCACATATGGGACGAACCTATATACCCTCTTCTGATTTCCCATTGGCACCTGGGACCTATGTTGTTTTTCTCATTGGCCTCCAGACTTTTGATGATGTGTGACCAATCACCAGGCGCTGCAGCAGACTCCAAGCTGGCTCAGCAGGAAGTGGCTAGTGAACATGCCTATGCACATTACATGGAACAGGGTAACTGCAGCTTTATCAAACTAGCTTGTTGGGTTCCCCCTTTATAAGGGGTCAGCTGTTGTCATGTACAGTACAGGGCAGGGCTTACTGAGAATAGATGATTAGTGTCTATAGGTAATCAGATTCTTCAGTTGTAAATGTCTGTGAGGAAAAAGCTGAAGTTGCTAATGTTGCAAAAGCTGAATAATTATTCACAAAACTCATATTGGGACTCCCAAGGAAAGTTTTGCTACTCCTTTTGAGCCTGGATTGTTTGGGAAAGACTGTCAATTTCTCATGGTCCAATTGGTCTTAGACTCCTTGACAGGCTTTGCCATGTCAAACTACTCATTCACTCAGAACTTCACTCACCCGCATTCTCCTGTGGTCCCTACATCATAGTTGCCTGTAGTTTGCTGTTTAAGGGTGAGACCCACACTCTTCCCTTCCTTGCTCATGAAGTTTCTCAGTGCTATTGCTGTTGCCCCAGTCTTGTTGCTGCTGCCATTTCTAAAAGAGTCTATGCTGCAGCAGATTTCCTGATATTCTGGGCCTTTAAAATATTCTTCCCACCCCAGAAGCTATGATATAGTTTTATCTATTAGGTCTGAATTCTCCACAATCTGTTTATCTTTATATTGTATACAGTTGTGATATTTCTGTGATGGACTCCATTTGCTGTAAAGAGGAGCTGCTTTGGTGAGAGATGCTAACCACAGGTGTTGGGGGCATAAGGATGAAATGGAGGGTAGTAAGGAATTATGATAGTCTAGCAAAGTGGTGGCAGTACATTTTTTTTCCAAGTCCATGACATCACCAGGAAGCTGGCTAAGTTTCTAGTATCAGGCATGATTTCCTATCTGACCCTTTTAGATAACTGTTGGTTAACACCAACATGTGACTGACAGTTTTTACAGCTAATGTATATTATCTTGCTATGCTGGTTAATTGTCCTGGTTAACAGGCATTGCAGCTGAATCAGGCTGTTTAGTGGCTTCTCTCCCTGCAGCTTTCATGCTCTTTTCTGGAATCATGGTAGCTAGACCACAGGAACCAGTTTGAGTCATCCAAGTCATGTGTCCTAAGTATGTTGTGTCTCCAGCAATAGTGGTTGACCATTGAGGCAATCAAGTACTACGTAAATTATTTACATTGTTTTGGTAGTCAGTTGTACTACTAAGGGGATCAAGTTTTTAACACATGAGATGTTAGGGGACATTCAAGACCCAAACTTCAGCAGATGCTGTGCTGTATTGTGGAGCCCAGAGACTGTTTACATTGCTGCTACACAGTGTTTCTGAGATCCCTCTTTCTTCTCTCCAGACATGTCTCACTTTAATTATAAGTAGAGTTACAAGAAATATAATGAAGTCCATTATGTGCTTTTCATATAATCTGAATTCTTCAGTGTGATAGACATTAAATTATTTGGGGAGCTAAAGTTTCTTAATAATAGACTGTTATTTGCAACACAGTTCTACAATTTTATGTCATATGCTGAATAGAGCCCAATTTTTACCAGTTTCTATGATTAAAAGGAAACTGATTTTTCTGACTCAATGATCCTTGATCAGGTATATTTTTACTCTATTTTTTTCTCCCTCTGCATTGCCACTTAGAAACATTGGCAGTGACATGGGTACATTTTGGTATCTATAATGGCACCCAGTGGCTAGAAACCAGAGCCTGTGAAGTGATGCTTCAGTGCCCAGTGCTTCAAGACCTGCATTGGCTTTCATGCTGCCTCTCCCCACTCAACACATCTTTCTGACCAGATTATCAGTAGTTCCCAGTTTGGAAAATCAATTCTCATTAAGACAAGAAATTATTCTATTTGTAAGTTCCTTTTTTTCTGCCTCAGTTCCTCACTGAAAACTTGGTTGTCTCCATTTATCCAATCATCCATTTATTTCCTTAAAAAGAAAAAAATCCCACAGTGAAGACATCAATAGAAGATACAAAATATATCAAATAAATATGTCTGGCCTTAACATCATATCTCTATCTGTCTAGACTATTGTATATTTAGTTGGAGACTTATTTGGCTTTCTGAGAAAGGGTGTGGCCAGTGGGTACATTCCTTGGAGAATGACACCAGGAAACTTCTCTCTCCACTTCTAGTAGAACGTGACTTTTGGTGGTAGAAATCTGGTCTGAATTCTTTGGAGGCAAAAAACACAGCTTTATTGTTCAAATTGCATCAAAGGCAGAGCTGTGTGGGGGTGAAGACAGGCAAATACGATCCTTTGTGATCATAATGTGGGGAAAATGTTTGGCTTAATAACAGGTTATAAAATAGACTTCTTAATCTAAAAATGATAAAACCTCCTGAACAAGGCCAGGCTGATTCTTCAGATAGTGCACCAAGGAGGCAATATTTATCCACATTGCATGTTCTGGGAGAAATATGGGAGAAACCCTTTCTTGTCTATAGTAAGTCATGTCTAAACTTTCAAAGGGTGCAGTTCTTCCTCATTGAAAGGAAGTAATGGGAAGTTGGACCAAGAAGAAAATGAGTCAGTCTCGTGAGATTAAAGCTACGTGAACAGTCAAACTGATGATCCTTAATTGAATTTGAAGGAAGAATGTACACACGCAGAAAAGATAAATGTGAACAAAGAAAAGTTGTGTGCTTTCACATTGACTACTACTACACATACACCACATGTATGCATATATACATGCATCTGTAGGTTCCAGCATGTGCATATGCCTATATCTGTGCATGTGGGTGTGTATGATGTTGTTACAATTTTAATCTGAAATTTTCTCATAGACTCATGTTTTCAATATCTGATATTCATCTGATGAAACCACCTGGAAAGGTGGTGGAACCTTTAGGATGTGAAGAAACATTTCTGGTGTGCAGAAATTTGTTTTTGAGCTTGTATCTGGGTCCCTGATTTAGCATTTACTCTCTGCTTCCAGGTTCATCATGATTTTGCACCTCTTGATAGATGCCCCTTGAAGGTGAGTTGAGCTGTTCATGATAATGCAATGAAACCCAGATAAATCCTTTATTTTCTTATGTTGCTTCTGATAGATATGGTGGTCATAGTAGGCAATATCCAGGTAACTACCATAGCTGTGGGATTTCACTTTGGGTGAAGTTCTATATGTTAAACATTCATTCAGTTCTTACACTGGTATGTTGCATGAATTCTGGTTTTATTAAGTGAAACCCAGAGCCAGATATCTGGGAAAAGCTGGAATATCAAATAGAGGAAACACCACAGTCAAATCTCACCCAGCTATCTTCCAGCTTCCTCAGCCTCCCTTCTTGTTGCTTCTACAGAATGAATCTGTCTTCCTACACCTGCCTTAAATACCTTCTTTGCCCAGTTGTTTCACATCCAGGTTATGACTAAGGGTGTGAGTTACTACTATTTGGTAGTTAAGCTTGAACTCACAGAAATACAGAAAGATCTATGTCTCTGGAGTTATGGGATTAAAGATGAGATTAAAGGTGAAGATCACCACTCCTAGCCTCCCCCTGCCCCTCGATGAGATTAAAGGCACAAGTTACCACTCTCTAACACTCCTGGCTTGACTGTGGGTGAATCTGTTCTCTCATATTCCAGACTGGTTTTATTAAATATATAACGTATCACTACACTGGTACTATTGGTAGGTACATTATCATTTAGGAGGTATTTACCAGAAAATCTTAGACCGCAGCACTTCTGAAACCCCTTCAGAAGTTTCCTGCTCCTCCCTCTAAGCTACAGGGATCATTTAGGTCATTACTTTGAGTTGAAGAAAGAATTGTTTCCCGAGCTAACAAGACTATTTAAGAAGCACCTTTCACTCAATGGCCCACTGACCATCCACTTTTCTAGAATATTCTGTTCAGTTAAGTGTGAATCTTAGAAAAACTTTATGTTGTTTCCTAGGATTTTCTCTTTTAGGAAAATATCTCTGTCCAGGTATTTGTAGAGTGGGGTTCTTCCAGATATTAGGACCCCCCCCTCAAATGCTGTGATGGGAAGCAGAAGGATCTTCCAGGTGATGGCCCCCACACATTTAAGTTTTCATCCTGGGAGGTTCTTGTGTGTGAATCTGAGGAGTGTTCCATAGATGTCTCTGGGGAGATGGTAATCACAAGACTGTATTCTCTGATCTTTCCATGTCATCTTGGGTCGGTGGGTTCTCAAACCTTCCTTTTTAGCATGTAAGAATAACTCAAATGAGAAAATTGTGTGTCTTCCATGGAGACCCTGGGGTGAACAAAGGCACAGAAAATGTTGTACGGCTTCCTGTCACTGAAGATGTCCCTAGAAACCAGCAGAAATTGCAACCTAGAAATTTGGCTCCTTATCCTAACTCCATCCCCAAACACCACAGCTGCTCTCTGCTTTCCCCAATTTGAAGTAATGAGTTGTCCAAAAAAGCACTTTGACTGCATCCACGAGAGCAGCACCTCATCCATAAATTGAGGAAGCACAAACTTGAAAGGCTTAAAATCCCATTAAGACTCCCCTGAGTCACCCATCTCCCTGCCTCCTTTTAGTTTTGACTGTGCAACTTTAGCTCAGTGGGTTTTCTAAATTGTTCTGTTAATTTTAGCTGTTTCCAGATAGCCATATTCTAGGTGAATCATCAGGAAAATTGAGAATAAGAGCAAATAGCACCCTGCTCTATCATGAACCATTTAATCAGCTCCTTAAAGCAAAGACAGGCAGGGCACCTCTCCATTAATGGGTGTTTCTGGATAATACAGAACTTGTGTATATGAGCATAAATATTTTTAGAAGAACACTCTATTAGTCAGACTGTGTCACTACAACACACGTGAGACAGGTCACTCGTGGCGAGTTTACATCTGCTGCTGGAGGTTCGGATCATGGTCCTTCAGCATCACGATCCTGCTTCGGGTCAGTTCTGATGAAAGTCGTGGATAATAGCTGTGGGAGTTATATGATGGATCACATCTCAGCCTACTCCAAAGAGAAAGAGAGTAAGACTGAGAATCTGCGACCACCTATGAGAAGACAGTCTAGCAGCATTTCTAATCTATGGGACCAGTTTCTGAGAGATGGACTATTCCTTTAGATAAGCTCTAAGCAGGATATTTTCCCTGAAACTTTTGGCAGAGGCCAAGACTCATGTAGATGACAGTGGCAGGATGATAGGAAAAGCCAAGGAATGAATTAGGGGTTTGAGTTAGAGAAATAACAAAAAGGCATGGAAATTCTAGAAAAAGTATTTTCCATAGTAATGAATGAATAGCATAGCCCAGCAAAATCTCAACAAGGGCTAAACATGGACCCTTGGCTGTGGCAATGTGAGAATTGCAAGAGGAAATTTGCTATTATACCTGGAGTAAAAGATTATTTTCAGTAGTAGTTTTTCATGATATTATTAGTAATTATATAGTTATACTACAGAGAAAGGACAAAGACATGAGGAAGACAGTAGCTATGTGCAATGCAAATCCTACTGAAGAAAGTTTTGAGCTGAAAAAAAAATACTGTAGTTGCACAATAATGGGAATAATCCTGTTAAAAGCTGTCTTTCATCTTGCAAGCACACTAAAGTGATGGGCTTGGATAGAAAAGAGGAGAGAATAGCTTTGGAAGCACTTAACTGAAAGAAGAGCCTGGAATCCCAGTATTGCTGTTGTGTATACTGCCACCAGCTTGCTGCAAACCACCATCCCTGCACCTCAGAGACAGTAGCAGGGCTGTCTCATTTAGGGTTTCTCTCACTGTAATGGAACACGATAACCATAAGCCACTTGGGGAGTAGAGGGGTTATTTGGCTTACACTTCATATCACACTCTATCACTGAGGGAAGCCGGGGAAAGAACTCAAGGCAGGAACCATGTAGAATGCTGATTGGTAAATTATGCCCTATAGCTTACACTATTCAGGGCTACCTGCCCAAGGGTTCCACCTCTCAGTAATCTTGGACCTTCAACATCAAGAAAATGCCTTAGAGACTTGCCCCCAGACCAGTTCTGTAGGAAACTTTCTCAACTAGTTTTCTTTTCTCACATGGCTCTAGCTTGTTCAAGTTGACAAAAATCTAACCAGGATAAATGCCGAACTAAAATTCTTGTCTCTGCCCTTTATTCCAGGACAGCCTATTCTCCACATAATCTTCAGAGGAAGAGCTCTAAAGAAACTTTCAGAGCAGAGTCCACCCATGCTCCAAACCATACCCCGAATATAGACTTCTTTTACACCATAGTATTGACATCTGTCTGGAGCACCCAATACTTAACCATGTGACCCACAGTTCTCTCCCAGGATTCTTGACATTTGATATCATTAGGCATTACTAGATTCCCTCTTGCCCCAGAGCCTTGGTTTGCTGTAACCTCTGTGTGAGACACACATAGCATATATATTACCATAGTCAGCATCCTGTATTGCTTTAAGCTCTTGTCCATTTATTACCTTCCTAAAAAATATTCACCCACCACTTATTTGAAATGCAATATAGCTCTACAATTTCATTCTTATCACTCTTACTGTGTTTAGGTTCTTATTTTATTTGATTTTTTAAAGATTTTCTTATTTTATGTTTATGGTATTTTACCTCTGTGTATTTCTGTGCAGTGTCTAAAGAGGCCAGAAGAGGGTATCAAATTCCTTGCAACTAGAATTATAGGTGGTTGTTAGTAACCATGTGGGTGCTGGGACTCAAATCTCCATTCCTCTGAAAGAGTAGCCAGTGATCATCAGTTCTGAGTCATGCATCTAGACTCTATTTTCCCTTCAAAAATATAATGTAACATTTTTGTTTTGTTGTGTTTCCACTTATTGCCTTTCTTCCCTACTTATGAAGTGAAACCATGTTGAGCACTGTTTACTAGCCAAACTCAAGCTCCTTAGACATTCTTACCACATAGTAGATAGTCAATAGTTATTTGTTGGGTGAATCAACATACTTTGTTAGTGAGCTTGCTAAATATTTATGAATAAGAAGTCCACAGTTCCTGTTTGTCTCAAGTAAATACATTATAGTCTGTAATCTCATTATAAGTGTGTATGCTAAGCTGAACAAAATTTACTTAAAAGAAGAAAGAAGCAAATGATACATATATATGTATATATGCATATATGTAGCATGAATTCTGGTTGCAATACAGGAAATTCAGAGCCAGATGCTAGGAAAAGGCTGAAATACCAAAGAGATGAAACACCACAGTCAAATCTCACACAAATATCTTCCACCTTCCTCAGCCTCACTCCTTGTGGCTTCTACTGCCTCCTCTGTCTTCCTGTGCCTGCCTTAAATACCCTCTTTGCCCAGTTGTTTCACATCCAAGGTTAAGATTAAAGGTATGGGCTCCTATTATTTGGTAGTTAGCCTTGAACTCACAGAATCACAGAAAGATCTCTGTCTCTGGAGTTATGGGATTAAAGGCCTAGTACCACCACTGCCTACCTGGGAGTCTGGAACTCCCTCTTTAGACTAAGATGGCCTCAAACTCAGATATGCTGGGATTAAAGGCATAAAGACCCTCCTGGTCTTTCCACATCCTGGGTTATAGATGTGTGTTACCACTCTCTGACCCTCTTAGATTGACTGTGGGTAGATCTCTTCTCTGATATTTCAGATTGGTTTTATTAAATATAAAACATATCACAACATATCCCCTTTTCTGTCAAAAAAGATTATAACTAACATAAGAAAAACCATATACAATAGGTACAATAATTATATACGCTATGTACAAACAATAATTACATGAGTAATTTCCAGTCCATTAACAATTGACAATTTAAAGAAGATATTCCATTAATTATCCTATTTTTGTGAGTCCAAGGGATTATACCTAATTCACTTTCTATCAACTTGTATTACTAACTAAAAATTATACTTTGAAGTCTCTCAAATTTAAACACTTTAACTTCTGAGTTTCTCTTTTGTAACTGTCACTAGAAAACTATAACTATAACCATCTCATCTTCAACTCCCTCAGAGATCAAAGAAGAAAATAATATTAACTAATTAAATAGCATGGGCAAGCAAACAACTTCTAAAAACTGCAAACAATGAAACAGCTGGCTGCTTAGTCAGTCACCCAAGGTTCTTCTTAATCACTGAAGTATCCACCTTTGGCCTACAGACCTAGCATGTCTGACAGAATTCTCTGTGAAGCAGGATATTCTCAAAGACCTTCCTATCTTGTCTGGCAAGGTTTGGCAATTCTTTTGTGTGTGTGTCTCCTGCTTATCTATTTTGAACATAATGCTGTCAGCAGTCAAGACAAGAGTATTTTCTTGCCCAGTGGCTAACTTTCATCACAAAGAAGGTCAACTCCATATGGAGTTTCTTTGATGTCCATAATCTTCTCTGAAGTAGATTGGTGCTTCCAGTAGCAGTTGTCCCATTGCCATAAAAATAATAAGAACCTATGTTATTAAAGTATCTTAAATGCCACATTTCATGGATCTCTGAAGTGTTTGAAGAAGACCTGTTCATCTAAAATATATCTGTTTGATCTTCAAAACATATCTAATATGACTGTTTTAATGTAATGTCTAACTACTAACGTATATTTCTTTATATCCTAATTAGTTGGTAATAAAAACTTTCACAGACTAGCAATTTGTATTACATTGTTAGAGGAACTATATAAATATAATACTTTGAACAAGCATATGTGTGTGTGTGTGTGTGTGTGTGTGTGTGTGTGTGTGTGTGTGTGTGCGCGCGCCGTGTCACAATTAATCCCAATATATACAGTTTGTATACAATATACAAAAATCCAATCTAAATAATTAAACCTAGTTATTCCTTTTTAAAAGAAGACCCAATAATCTACCCTTATGTCCTATTATACCTGTATCCCTCTTTTTTCTTCTTTCTTTTTTTAAAATAAGATCCCCAAATCTATTTCTTGCTTAGCTTTTTTCTAACCATAACTAATTACAATTTTTAACCAATTAACCTAAACAATGACAATTAGCCATAACCCATTGAAAAATCAAAAATCATCCACTCTACCTCTTGTGAATGTGGATGCTGTGTTCTTAAATTTACTTCCTGCTGTTTGGGGGTGACAGCATCTTTAGGGGATCCCAGAAAGAAAAGTCTTGTTAATTGTTAAGTCCTAAAATAAATAGCTGCATCATATGTGTCCAGGAATGTATATGGCTTGTATCAAGTCCTGGCTATAGTAGTCTGTGAAGCTGGTTCATATCAGCGAGCCACTTCAAAATTTTCCTGATCAGTTTGTAGTCCAAATATGATCTTTGGTTGGTGTTTGTCAGCCTAGTGGCTTTGTCAGAGTCCATGTGAAATCATCTTTGTGGGGCCCCATCTTCCTTTTGGATATTTCAAGTTTGCCATTCGGCCTTGTCCTGGATCACTGCAGAAAACTGATAAGAGACTAAAACCCAGCACAATGTACAGGAAACTAAATATATAACAATTTATTCAGCACAAGATTAGTAACAATAGAATAGTCCCTTATTTTTTGTTATTCTTCTGTCCTATATCCGGTGGCTCTTCTGATATGATACAGAGATTTTGTATTTTCCTTTAACAAGTATGCTTGGTTTTAGAAAGGAAGAGAGTCACTTTCCAATCCCAAAGCCAGCTTTAAATTATAATTAAAATGGAACTTCAATTTACAAATAAGGATGTATAGAGGTTAAACAATAAGATTTTACCCTATAATGTATACTGGTACCAATAGGTCTGATATTCTTTTCTTGTGAGTTTTCCTGGCTAACCTCCCTTTTGCTTAGATGTCTAGATGTCCAAGGTCTTTTTACTTTTTGAAAATGGGCATTTCTAGTTTTCTGTAAAGACAAAAACAAAAACCTGCCCCAACACTTTTTTTCTTACAACTTAAAGAATTGTAATATGGGTGGATTAGCTATCAGTTCTTATTTTCATGAAATTTCTCTGGTTCAAATCGAGTCTTTATTAATTTTGATGGTATCTATTTTCTTCTCCCATGGAGGCAAAAGCAAAACCCATTCCCCAACATATCACATACCCTGGCTTCTATTCTGAGGTCAGTACATCTTTGAAGTAAACAGGCTTATTTAGTTCAGCTGTTTTTTCTATAGTCCAATGCCTTTCAGCAGCTGTTGTTCCTTTCTCATTAGCATTGAGAAAATTCAAAGTTAATAAAGCATCATGTAGCAACAATTTTCTCAGACTATTTAAGTCCTTGTCATCAAATGGTTTTGAACAAATTATCCAGTTCATCAATTTTTATTCTAATAGTGGGTTGTAAATTGGCAATGTCTCCTAGTAATCTTTGAAAATCATTAAGTGTCTTCAAACTCTCTCTCCTGATTTGTACATTTTGGGGTCTAATTTTTGGTGGCCTATTTTGAAACCTAAATAGTTAATGGAATTCCCTCTTTGTATATTTTTAGGGGAAATTTGTAATCCTCAAGCAGGTAATTTTTTTTTCATTTCTTCAAACATTTTTTCTAAGGTATCAATATTTGAATCAGCCATCAATATGCTATGCATATAATGATAAATTATAGATTATTGGGATTTGTTATGTACTTGTTCTACTACTGGCTTTTGTGCAAAATACTGGCACAGAGCAGGACTATTCAGCATTCCTTGTGGGAGAACCCTCCACTTGTATCTCTTTACAGGCTGAGAATTATTATAAGCAGGCACTGTAAAGGCAAATTTTTCTTTGTTTTGTTAAAGATATTGTAAAAAAAAAAAGCCAGTCTTTTAAATCAATAACTATAACAGGCCATTCTTTAGGTAACAGAGAAGGCAAAGAAATCCCAGACTGTAGAAAGCCCATTGGCTGGATCACCTTGTTTATTGCCTTTAGGTCTGTTACCATTCTCCTCTTTGCACATTTCTTTTTAATAACAAATACAGGAGAATTCCAAGGGCTGGTTGATTCTTCTATATGCTGAGCATTTAACTACTCCTCTACTAGCTGCTCTAAGGCCTGAAATTTCTCTTTTGTTAAAGGCCATTGATGAACTGATATAGGCTTCTCTGTTAGCCATTTTAAAGGTAGTACTGTGAGTGTCTTTGAAAGATCAGCAGCTGCTGTGCCTTGTTTCTGTATAACCTGAATGGTCTGTAACTGTTTCTCATAATACCTTTTAATTTTTTTCAGAAACATGTTTTAGTTTATGCTTTATTTCTGTATTTGTAGGAATGTTAATCTGTGTGTTCCATTGTTGTAGTTAATCTCATCCCCATAAATTTATAGCAAAGTTAGCCACATATGGCTTTAATGTCCCTCTCTGTCCTTCTGGTCCTATACACTCAAACCATCTTGCACTCTGGGATAATGACCCAATTCCCCAAAACTGAACATTTACCTTCTGTAGGGGCCAACTTGGATGCCATGATGCTGGTGAAATTATTGACACATCTGCCACTGTGTCCAATAAGCCTTTGAAAGCAACATCATTTATTTGTACTGTTAACTTGAGCCTTTGTTCATTAATAGAAGCTTGCCAAAATATTTGCTTTATAATTTTTCCTGAGTTTTTTCCTTTTCTGTAGGTTTTCTATCATTCAGTGTGGTATGTCTTTTTAAAATCGGTTTGGTAAGATTGAACTGAATTTGATATGGAATCTTTGGAAAGCCCCCTTGGGGAGTTTCCCAAAGGCATAAAATTACCTTGTCTGCCCCTTGTTGACCTGCATTCATTAGTCCAATGTCTCCCTTTTCCATACTTTGTGCGTACTCCAGAAGTGAGGGGCATTCTCTTGATATTATTCCTAACAAAAGCACTCTTTCTGGGAATGCCTTGTTTACATTTAATGTTTTGCTATTCTGAATTTGGCCATGAGAGACAAGACAACTCCTGGTATCACTGTTTCTTTTCTGAGATGGTGTTGGGCATCAAGACCATTCCACAAGGAGTTTGTCTTCCTTGGTGGACAATGGCTGGCTGGACAAAGAACTGCCCTTTGCCTCAACTGCTGTCAGTATACATGCTGCCCAATCTGGACACACAGAATGAAGTATAGAAACTGCTGAAACCTACCAAGGCAGGATAGGATGATTTCTCAAAAAATTCCCTGCTTATGAAGAGATCTGTTAGATATCTTAGGCCTTTAGCCAAAAAATGTGTGTGCTCCAACTTTGTAGAAAAGCCATGAAGCAGCTGACTGTCTCTGTCCTCTCCTATACCTTGAAAGCTACTCTCTTGTGCTTCCAGATTATTCAGGTAACATATTTTCCTTCTTGAGTCTTTGATGGGGGTTGAAGACTAGTTAAGGTTACTACCATCTCATATCTTAGCTAAGAGCATTCAGGTATTGGATTTATATTACTCAAGATAAACAGCCTTGAAGTAACCCCTGTATATTGCTACTTTCCAATATTCTAGACATTTGAGATATACCTTAGGTTTGTTGTTTATAAGTTGTAGTTTGACCTTGTTTATGTTATTGTATTTCCCTTCCCCAGATATTACCTTATAATTATTCCTATTGTATATAGTTTTATACTTAGTTTAGAACTTTCTTAGTTAGACAAAGCGGGGAGACGTAGTTGGATTCAGGCATTAGTTGGGGAAGCTTAGATGCATATCACTAGGGTACTAGGATTCAGAACAGGGCACAGCCAGACCCCATTGAGACCTGGAGCACACTGACCTTACTTCCTGTTTTGTTCCTGCATTCTCAGGGAGTGGATCAGCAACCTAGTGTGGGACAGTTCTACTCTCCAAGAATTGTCTTAAGGTTAAATTTGTATCATGAGTATATACCCCTCAATAAATATTAATTCTGTATATAATATATTGCAAGTGAATATTTTTACAATATATATCCATCAAGTAAATATTTATAATAACTTTAAAATGTGCTTCAGCTAAGCTTTCCAGCTGTTATAGGATTGATGTTGTCATTCTCATTTAATTGTTAAGAAATAAAATGTGGAAGACTTGTGTGGCTTTCTCAGATTTGTTTTAAAAGGCAAAATGTTGAAAACTAGGTTTCAATTGTATACTTTGTGTGCTTACCTCAATTATACAGAAAAATGGCACTTGTTCCATCAAAACTAATTAGAAATCACACACTCCTGCATGTGAACCCATACACGTGTTTCTTCATATACACAGATCTGCATTTACAAAAAAAATAACTGAAAGAAAACAGGTAACTTAAGACATTGTCCATTGATATACTGAAATTATTTTTACATGTTAAAATTAACTACTTAACATCTTCTTATTTGTGCATGGTATATGTGTATCAAGTAACTACTAGATAAGATATAATGTGAGTAACTATTAACTCATTTTTGTCCTATCTATCAAAAACTGATAATTAAATTATCCCACTTTATGGGAAAACTGAGGTTATGAAACATGACAGAAGAGGAAGTCACATTATAAATCTCAAAATTATGATTACATAATCAATATTCCTGGATATTACAGCACATAGTTTCCTTCCTCAGTTATTGATAGCCAGTTCAGTTAACCTAATCAGATGATGTTCGGGAAGAAATTGTAAAGTCTCTGGACTACTTTGCTTCATCTCTAAATACCAGATGCTTGTGGCCTGTACTGCCTTCTGCTGCACTCAGCTATGAGGCTAGAAGTTGAGGGGTTCTGTTCTGTGAGGATATTGAACATGTCTGCTCTGAGAGGAGGTTGAATGTGTCTGCTCTGTGAGGAAGTTGAATATGTCTGCTCTGTGCAGAGGTTAATCATGTCTGCTCTGTGAGGCTGGAACTTGAACATGTCTACTCTGTGAAGCTGGAACTTAAACATGTCTGCTCTGGGAGGAGGTTGAACATGTCTACTCTGTGAGAAGGTTGAATATGTCTGCTCTGTGAGGCTGGCAGTTGAGCATGTCTGCTCTGTGAGGAGGTTGAATATGTCTTCTCTGTGAGGCTGGAAGTTGAACATGTCTGCTCTGTGAGGCTAGAAGTTGAGCATGTCTGCTCTGTGAGTCTGGAAGTGTCTGCTCTGTGAGGTTGGAAGTTGAGCATGTCTGCTCTGTGAGGCTGGCAGTTGAACATGTCTGCTCTGTGAGGCTGGAAGTTGAGCATGTCTGCTCTATGAGTCGGGAAGTGTCTGCTCTATGAGGTTGGAAGTTGAGCATGTCTGCTCTGTGAGGCTGGAAGTTAAACATGTCTGCTCTGTGAGGTTTGAAGTTGAGCATGTCTGCTCTGTGAGGCTGGAAGTTGAACATGTCTGCTCTGTGAGGCTGGAAGTTGAACATGTCTGCTCTGTGAGGTTGGAAGTTGAGCATGTCTGCTCTGTGAGGCTGCAAGTTGAACATGTCTGTTCTATGGGACTAGAAGTTGAGCATGTCTGTTCTGTGAACCTGGAAGTTAAGTAGGTCTGCTTTTCTGGGTACAACTGACAAAACACTTTGGCTGCTGTGAGATTGGTGGCTCCATTCCAACAGAGCACTTTATATGAACTATTATAGAGCATATGATTGATATGGGATGTATTTCTATATGTTGTGAATATCACTGAACAATAAAAGAACTATTTCAGCCTATGGCAGGCATCTTAGAAGTAGGTGGGGATATCGGAGCATAGATAGGGAAAGGAAGGCAGAGTCAAGGGAGATGCAATCCAACCAGCCAAGAATCAACATGTAAAAGTAACACAGGTAAGGCATGGGCCAAGTGGCAAGACAGATTAATGGAAATGGGTTGAATTAAAATGCAGGAGCAAGTTAACAATATTCCTGACTAATATGCAAAACAGCATGAAATCAATATAAGCATCTGAGTCATTTTGGGGGTCAGGCAGGTCCAGGCGTTGAGACTAGGCTGGGCCAGAAACTTCTTATAACAAATGGCACTCATCATGGGTCATATACACCCACATACAAAGCCTGAAAAAGCTTAAAAGTAGTCTAGAGCACAGTAAGGGAGCAAAAAACAGCTTCTGAATTGTGTCTCTCAAGGAATTGTGGTACAGAGACTGAGTGGTATACCAGCTTGAATTACAAAATGGCAGGTTTGCAGTGGGCAGCTTAAGCTGCAAAAAGGCCAGTTCTCAAAGAAGACTCGGTATAAGCAACAAGCTGCATATGATGGATTTAAGGTTTCTGTTTATGTTGAACAAAAAGGGAACAGAGTCAAAGATGGTTTCCTGGTAGCAGCATTTTCTGGGACTGCTCTGTTTGCTGGCAGCAGGCAGATGTGTGTCTCCTTTAAGGGAGGTTTCCTGACTCAGCTTTGGCTTTTCTCAGAGGCCCTGCTGCCAAATATTTAAATGGAGTTCATGAGCAGTGGGTGGCAGTGCTCTATGTAGTGACAGTGTGAACCTTAAGATTCCCCAGAGTCGGGGTGGTAAATAGCTCCACAATATTTAAATACTACTTCCCAGAATTGGAAAGGTAAGTGTGGCTCTGGTGCCTCTGCCGTGTTGAAAAGCCGAGTGGGGAGGAGTCAGCAGTTGAAGCAGTGCTTTATATCTAGCATTTTAAAAGTTCTTCTTGTTAGAAAATAATTAAAGATATGCAATAAAACAGACTCGGGTAGAGAAAAGCTCTAAGTGGGTGAAAAAGAATGTGTAGGCTGGGAAAGAAAAATAAAGGGTAGAGAAATATCTCTAAAAAGAGAAATAGAGTAATAAAAATATAATAAGCCACATAAAGATGGAAAGTATACAAAGTGTCTAGATTATGGTTATTATTGTGCTTTCTTTTAATTTTTTTAACTGTTAATAAGCTAACTGCAGACAGACATTTGATTACAAAGGCTGCTAAGTTAAACAAACATATACATTTTAAAGGTCTCGTGACTTTGAAATTTGTGTCTAAAGACATGTTGCTTTGGACAAGAGGTTCTTCTTTTGTTTCCACAGAAGATGAGAACCTGTGGATTGCTTCCAGGCTAATATGGTTTGATCAAGAAAGACCCCCTGAAAAAAATCTCTAATGGGAAGAGATGACCACATCAGCTTCAAGGCTACCAACTAGGATGATCCAGGCTCAGGACCTTTATAAGATTTCCAGTGCCTCTCAATCAGCAGGAAGTAGTAATGAAAAACCATGCCCAAATTCCCAAAATATTGTTTATAAATGTTTGTTTTCATTATAAATGGGTAATGGTCATAGTCAATCTCTTTCTAAGGAAAAAAAGGGGGATATGATATAGAAATGATTAAAAAAGATTATTGAATCTACTTTAACTCCCCCAAACAGCTGTTAATCGCAAAATATTTTAAATTAGTATGAATTTTGTTTTATTGATATAAGTTTAAGGTTAATTTTGTTACACTGTATGTATATTTCTACTCTTGTTTAAGATATGTCTATGCAATTCCTTTAAAATTGTAATGTATAGCTAAGAAATGCAGATTATAATCATATGTGATATCCAAATTTACAGTCTTGTTAATTAGGATTTATAGGTATACAAAGATATATTTCAATTAGATAGGTAATCTTCAAATACTTCAAAGACCTACAGAATATGGCATTAAAATATTTTAAGAATTTAGACTTTTATGGACAGTGAGACAGGTCTGCTCCTGACACCCAATCTACTTTATGAAAAGGATGAGTATTAAAGAAACTCCATATGGAATTTACTTTCTTTGTGGCAAAGGTTAACCACTGGACAAAAAACTGTTTTTGCCTCAACTACTAACAGTATGCTGTATAAACTGGACATGGGCATGCAGGACCCATAGGAAAGTAACCTCTGAACTTTGGCAGAACAAGCTGATATGGTCCCTTGGGTTTCGGCTTCACAGAAAATTGCCAATCGTCCTTCAGGAAACAAGAAGTAATTGACAAACTATGCCAGAATGGACAGAGCAATCCTTCAGATTTCCTGCTTCACTAAAAGGTATGCCAGAGACTCTAGGCCTTTAGGCTGATAATTGATGACCCACCATTACAAAGGAACTTTGGGTGACTCTCCAGGCAAACAGATGTCATCACTGTCATTTCTAGATTTTGGAAATTACTTGCACTTCCTGTTTACTCAAATAATATTATATCATATCTGATGTAGCTTAAGATTAGAAAGTTATAAATATAGTTTTTCTTAGTTATTTTAAAAGGTATATTAGATATGAACTTTAGACTCACAAGAATAAGATAGATGATAGAATATTTTCTTTAATTTTGTTAAATACAAATAGACTAGACATTGTAACTCAAATGCTTGCTTGATATATGTTTTGTTATATGTAATTTTGATATGCTAAAATTGAAACCTTCCTTTTTGATTAGACAGAAAGAAGGAAGTGATGTGGGATGGCTTTCTGTATGCTGTGAATATCACTGGACAAAAAAACAAAACAAAACAAAAAAAAAAAAACCCCAAACCAAAAAAGCTGTTTCAGCCTATGGCAGGCATCTTAGAATAAGGTTGGGAAATAGTAGCATAGATAGAGTAAGGAGGGCAGAGTCAAGAAAGACACAATCCAACCTCCCAAGCATCAACATATAAAAGTAACATAGGTAAGCCACAGGCCATGTGGCAAGACAGATTAATGGACATGGGTTGAATTAAGATGCAGGAGCTAGCTAGCAATGTGCCTGAGCCATAGGCCAAACAGCATGAAATTAATATGTGTCTGAATCATTTTGGGGGGAGCCTAGGCAGCGGCGGGTAGGTCCAGACCATGGGACTAGGCCAGACCAGAAATTTCTTACTACATATGATCCTTCAGAAACATATCTCAGTGTGGACGCCTAGGGTCTGAGCCCAGCAAAGCAATGGTATATTTTTGAAAGGTGTTTTTGTAGTCATTATTTTCCTTTAATGTGCAGTAGAAACTCCTTTATTGGTCAGTGTTTTCTGTGATAGGGTCTCAGGCAGCTGCACACTAGGAAGGCAATAGTAGAGGTGATGACTATAGGAAGGTATTATTTTCAAAGCTTTGTTCTTGATGGCCTACTTCCACCTTGCCTCACATCTTAAAGACTGCAAATACCACCAACTGAGAATAAACATTTAAAACATGAGCATGTGGGGAGCATTTTAGCTCCTAACTGCTACCGTCCTGGTCACACTAACAAACACTGACATATGTGGAAAGTGGACAGCGCCAAGTTCACATCAGATTTCAGAGTTCTCTATGAAGAGATGTACATCTGACATCTGAGAAAGCAAATTCTAAGTCCGTTAAGCCACTTCACCACACCCCGGAAGTCCCTTCTGGTCCTGAGCCTGTATAGAAATCAAGATCAAAGGCTTGGCAGAGAGACACAGACATGGTGGCTTTCAATGTGTTTCCTTGCTGGTTTGTAACTAGCACTAGAGAAACAGAGAACAAAAGAAAGCAATACCCATTCCATGCGTATGTGGCCCTGAAGCCTGAGCCCAGGACTTGAAGCAATACTCATAATTTCAAAAGGTTTTCTTTGTTTCACTTCCTGTTGCTATAATAAAACACCCTAACAAAAGCAACCTTAAGCTCACAGTTTCAGGTCACATCGATCATAGCAGGGAAGTCCAGGCAGTAGGAACCTGGGGACTCATGTCATGCCCACAGTTAACAGCACATAGAATTAAATTAATGCATGTGTGTTAGTGCTCAGTTTACTTTCTCCACTGACCCAGGATCCTCTGGCCAGGTTCTAGTGTCAATGGAAATGATGTGTGTTCTCATCTCAATTAACATAATTGAGATAACTCCACACAGACATAATGGATACAGGACAAGCTAATCTAGACAATACTTCATTGTGACTTCTTGTCCAAGTGAGTCTAGATTTTGACAATTAAAATTAACCATTGCAGAAGCCAAAAGAGTACTTATAACCATGATTATGGTACTATTTCCATCAATATCTGCCATGGTCATTCTACATTAACTGGATTTATCAAGAAAAAAAGAGCCAGAGAAGTCTCTTCCATTTAAAGTAATGACATTGTAAGCAGGTTGGATAAGACTGCAATCCAATTATTATTCTAAAACTAGTGCAGACCATTTCCTGAAACAATTATCAGAATGGTTTCTTAATGCCGACGGACTGAAGATACTCCACTAAATCCCCATTAGAGCCATCTTGATTTTGTTTTAAACAGGGGAACATTTACACGCTGATCCATTTAATAGGCAGCTATTGAGCATCTACTGTGTGCCAGAAACTGTTAGGCAGCAGGAATAAGGAGAAATATTGGATGGAGTTTCTATAAGATACAATTTCTTGGGAAAGCAAGCATTTCAGTATATCACGACAGTGAGATGAACAGTAAGTAATACAGGTATGTATACAAGACACCGAGCCCAACTGGATTGTTTAAACCAGGTTGTTTCTTCTATATACGCAAGCAAGCTAGTAGTAGGAACTATCACGGTGCTGTTTACCATGGTAGGCAATGTACACAGCATAATAGAAATGGTATTACCATTTCTGAGGATAAGAATATACTAAAGAGCATATATCATACCATAAAGCATTTATCATACCATAAAGCATATGGGTGGGACTCATTATCTTAAGCCTTAATTTCAAACATAGCATTTTATATGTGATAAATTTCTTTCTTTCTTTTTTTAACATTTTGTTTTGCTGTCTTTCTGTTTTCGGTGGGGCTAAAGATTGAACCCTTGTCTATATCATTGCTAATCATACAGGTTATCATGAGATATATTTCCTGTCCTGGTTTCCACATCTTTTGTTGAGAAGTTTTGTACAATGAGTTTTGATTCTATTTATGATCCCCTCATCCAACTCTTCCCAGATCTACAAACTTCCCTTCCCACCCACTTTGTTCCCCCGATTCCTGCTCATCAAAGACAATTTTTGCTGCCCCAATAGTCTTGGAATTGGAACCTTTCACTAGAGCATAGCCAACTTATCAGGGGACTACACTCAAAGAAAGCAGATGCCTCCTCTCCCAGCAGCTAACAATTGCCTTCTCTGCTAAGGATGGAACTTTGTGCTAACTTTTTGCTAATTTTGTCTGGCGTGAGCTTACATGGGTCTGTGTGTGCTGTCACTTACATGGGTCTGTGTGTGCTGTCACAACTGCTGTGACCTCATATGTCAACTGCCTTGCTGTGTCCACGTGACACTGTTTCTTTAGTCATTTACAGCCTCTGGCTCTTTCACTTTTCTGGCTTCCCCTTTTTTCAATGATCTCTGAGATTTTGGAAAACATGTTCAATATACACGTTCCATTAAGTGTTGAACATTCTTCAGTCTCTGTGTTCACCTGTACTGCAAACAGAAGCTTCTCTGATAAGAGCTTAGGGGTGTTCTAATCTCTATCTAGAATACAAGTCACTAGAAGTTTAAACATTTTTTTTTGTAGCAGAATAATAGTGGTAGGTTCTACCATAGCATTTTTACCTAATTGTTAAGGTCTCAGCCTGATAAAATGGTGCCATATATGGGTTTAATCTTACGGAGCAGGATTTAAATCGAATCAGGTTACCGGTTATTACCATTATGTTTATGCCACTACTGCACCAGTCAGCATCTCTTGCCAGGCCAGTCATTCTTGTATCTTGCATGGTGTGAGCTACTACTATTTAGTAGTTAGGCCTTGAACTCACAGAAACACAGAAAGATCTCTGTCTCTGGAGTTATGTCACCACTCAGTCTTTCCCATTCTTTGATTAAAGGTGTGAGTTACCACTCTCTGACCCTCCTGGCTTGACTGTGGGTGGATCTGTTCTCTGATATTTCAGACTGATTTTACTAAATATAAAATATATCACCATAGGTCACAGCTGGGTATGACTGATGCTTACTTTTTCTTCCATTGAGTTACCCAAAAACACCCACCCTATCTCTTGGGAATGTGAGGATCATATTCTTAAAATTACTTCCTGCTATCTAGGAGTGATGATGTCTTTAGGAGACCCTGAAAAAATTGAGGTAAAGACCAAGTCCTGGGAGAGCTTCCTGCTGTCCAGGTCTGTGTGATGGGAAAGTGCAAGGCTTATCTGACATCCTGACTGGTGTAGTCTATGAGGCTGGACCATCTTAGATAACTGTTTTGAGGTTGACTTGAACAGTAGTTTGTAGTCCAAAGCTGATTTGTGGGTGGTGTTTGTCAGGTTTGTGGCATTACCACAATCCAGGTGGACCCATCATTGTTAGGACCCTAATATCCTTTTTTAAGACTTCAAAGGTCACTGCTAGGAATGGTCATGGTTCACTGCAGGAAACTTAAACATTTTAAATTTCATATGCAGCAGATATCAGAGGGGTTAAAGGACCACAATCTATTAAATACATCTGGGGTACACAAACTTAGTTTCTAGTACTTGCTTCAGACTCAAACCCCAAATCACATATAGAGTGCCAATTTTTAGAATCAGTAGTACTTTACATAACCATTAATATTACAATAGAAGATATAAATGTATGCATGTTAATTTATAAATTTGGAGATAATATTTATATGTAAAGAAAAGTTTTAAAGAGTCTAAATAAAACCAAAGAATTAGGATATTAATAGCAATAGAATATTCCATAATTTTGGTTTTACTTCTGTCCCACACATGAGACAGAGATTTTGGGTTTTTTAAAATAAGCATATTTGGGTTTATAGGAGGAAAGAGCCACACTCCAACTCCAAAGCTGCTTTAGTTTTTACCTTAAAAACAAACAAACACACAAACAAAAAAAAAAAACAAAAAACAAAACAAAAAAAAAAACTCTGTCTCAATCTTAACTTTGAGGAGTTTCCCTTTTTTCTAGATCCAATTGCCACATTATTTAATGAACCATCATCTCTCCTAATTAAGACATTGCTCATGTTTGAATCTAATCTTTATTATTTTTTTTGATATTTGTAGTTTTCTTTCTTTTCCTGCAGAAACAAAAGCAAGATTTCTTTCCCAGCATAACATGCATTCTGATTCTGTCCTGAAGTCAACACATCTTTAAAGTGTACACATTGATTAAGTTCAGTGGTTTTGTTCTTTTATTCAAACTCTGTCTGCAACTGTTGTTTCTTTCACTTAAACATTTTAAAATCAACCCAGCATTGTGTAATTTATTTCTGGGAGCCTTTATTATACCTTTCCGTTTATTAAACACATCTTTTAAAGTGCTATTCAAATTTTCTATAACTGCTTGTTCTGTAAAATTGTGTGTTGTACCTATGTTTTATTTTGTAATATGCAAAATCCTGTTTCATTTTATTAGAAGCCTATGTTGGAGCATTGCCAATCTTAATTTGCATATGCATTCCAATAATGGCCATAGTTCTAACTGTGCGATTACAGAATCAGCATTTTCAGAACTCAAAGCAGTTGCCCATTGAAATCCTGAATATGTATTTATGGTATAGTGCAATACTTTAATTTTTCTAACTCCTGAAAATGAAACACAACCATTTGCCAAATTTCATTTCTTTGAGTATCTTTAGGATTATCTCTGCAAGCAGTAGAGTTTGGTTATACAAAGAACAAGTAGAACTTTTTCTTATCATTTCCTTGGCTTATTGCCAAGTGATAGATTTTTTTTTTTTTTTTTTTACAAAATTCTGAGGCTTCTAGCACATTTTCTACTGACAACTGAACAATTTTAATATTACCTTATGCTAGAGGGCTCAGCTGACCCGTATGGAAACTGATATGTGTTATATACAAGGGATGGCTGACTTATTGACTTATATGGCTGACTTCTAATTATTTATTGTAATCGAATAAATACCAAAGTTAATTTTAAATTGTGTGGAATCAGTTCAATGGTTCCAATATGTACAACAACTCTGCATACTAAGAGTTAGTAACTATATTAAGAGATTCTGGAAAATCTAATAATACCATAGGAATAGCATATATTTCTGATTTTTTAATAGAATCATAAATACTTTGAGCCACTATCCTTAATGTTTCTGACTTGTACCCTGCCTTTTCTGACTTACTTGCTGCAACATAAAATGTTGGGGCTCCACAATTTCATGTTCCTTAGACCATGTGAGGAAGAATCAAATCAGTTCTTTTTTTTATAAATCTCTTGCTTTTGAGGTATTTGTTGCTAATCTCTCCTAAGAAATTACTGCAAGCTCTTTGCGAGTGTTCATTTTCTGCTCACAATAAGAGAATTCTAGCATTAGTGAGAGGTACTACTAATGTACCTTTCTATTCCTGTTAGTTGACGGTATATTGTCTGAAATGGACAAGCAGGATACATAATAAAGAACTGCCAGACCTTGCCAGGACAATATATAAAGGTATTTAAGAACAACCTGCTTCACATATTAGTCTGTCAGATATGGTAGATGGTGGCCAACGCTACTACAGAGGAACCTTGGGTAACTGTCCAGGGAAAACACCTGTTTTTGTCATTTTTCACATTTTTGAAACTGGCTTGCTTGTACTTCCTATTTACTTAGTTAAGATTTTTTCCTACTCAGGTCTCTGAGGAATTGAAGATTAGACAGTTACTTTTATAGTTTTTCTAGTTACAGTTTCAGAAAAGAAATTTGCTAAGAGATGTAAAGTGTGTAAGTTTGAGAGATAACAAAGATAATTTTCAGTTAATAATACAAGTTAGATAGAAAGTGAATTAGGTACAATCCTTTGGACTCACCAAAACAGGATAAACAATAAAATATTTTCTTTGAATTTGTCAGTTGTTAATGGACTGGACATTACTGATATAATTATTACTTGTATATTTTATATATAGTTGTTGTACCCATTGTATATATTTTTTTCTTATATTAGTTATAACCTTCTTTCTTATTTTTGACACAAAAGGGATATGTGATGATATTTTTTATATTTAATAAAATTTGTCTGGAATCTCAGAGGACAGAATCACTCACAGCCATAAAAACACCCTGTCTTTAAACAAACAAAAACAAGCAAATAACAAAAGTCATCTGGAGTATCAGAGGACAAAGCTGTCTTTTTTCTGTATAACAACAGCTGGGTCTTACACAGGGTTTTCTGTGTAATATGTCTGACTGTTCTGGAACTTGCTTTATAGAATAGACTGTCCTTGAACTAACAGAGGTCTTCCTGCCTCTGCCTTCCAAGTCCTGGGACTAACAGATTGGGTCAGCACTGCCTGTCTGTTAGGCCTTGAATTTACAGAAATCTAGATGAAAGTGTGTGCCACCACTCCCTGACCTTCAGGGTTTGGCTGTGGGTGATTCTGTCTCGTGACATTCCAGACAAATGTTAATAAATCTACAATGTATCACCACACATTTTATTTTGTAGTCAGAAATATATAGACAGAAATAGAAGAACATTATCACAAAGGATTAGAATATCCTTAAGATGCTGAGAAAGGTGTATCTGTGGAAAACAATAAAATTTTGTATTTATTTTAGAGTGTTGAAAACATTGGACTCTAAAATATACTTTAGAATGTTGAAAACATGGACTATGGCAAAGCTTTTGTGTTTGTGGCCTGGAGATTTAACTCAGAAGTAGAATTCTAGTCTAACATGTGTTAGACCTTAAGTTGAATCCTTAGAACCTAAAACAAACAACAAACAAACAAATACCCTCTTGCCTCTCAGTAATGTGTCATGGAATTGACAGGATCTGGAAGTATTAAATATGCTAGAACATGCTCTTTGCCTCTTGATTTAATTCATCCTTCGCCAGTTATATTTTTTTTGTCACTTGACTATCAGGTGAAACTGATGAAAAGCCTTTGCTTGAGTCAACATAAGTGGGGCTGATTTACTGTCATACATCCTAAGGGCTCTCACAGCTAAATTTGTTCAGAAGCTTCATCAATGTTGATTATACCCTAGAAGCTACAACATAAGAATTTTGATTTAATTGCCTTTAAAGTCTACCTATTCCTTCATGAGATATTTTGTATAAACCATCACAAACCAAGACAGATTAAAATACTACTGAATGCATCACCCTTCTGTAGAATTAATTTGCAAGGCTCCTCTCAAGATATCACCAAGAGATGCATTTCAGGGCTCACTCCTCTAAAACACATACTGGAGCATATCGGGCAAAGCGTAGACTGACTGAGCAGTCACCTGCAAGAGTATTAATGCCGTCTCACAGAGAGAAGCCCATTAGAAGATGAAGAAGATGATTGTGTGGAACAGTAGGAAGAAGTTTAGAGATGTCACCAAGTAGATTCCACATGTGTGCTATTTATAAAATGAGCTATTCTAACACCAGCAAGAAATAAGGGAACTGGCTCAGAGACAGGGTGATGTTGAAATAACTGGGAAGATAGTCTAGGGTTTAATAATTGGGAAGGTACAGAGCAATAGTTCTGCCTTCATATCCATGGCTAGAAGTGTCAGATCCAAAAGGTACATGACCCAATTAAAACTAGCTAAAAGCCAACAGAAATTACTACCTTTCTTAAGTAGATGTCCAATGTCAAGCTGAGGTCAGTGATGATTGAACATGTCAGAACTCTATGCCTTCCATTCTTGTTACCTTTACTGTCATCTAGGTTGCTGAGGGTAGGAACAAGATGGCAGCAACTGCTTTGGTCTCCATCTCTGAGAAGCAAGGGAAATCTCTTGAAGGTCTTCAGGGAAAAAAATACAACAGAAAGTTTCTCTAAATGTTTTTTGAGTTCCATCCCCTAGATCAGGTGACATGACTAAGGCAATTTCTGACCAAAAGACTAATTCCATCTCCTGATCAACAGAGATCATCTCTAGATGTGGTATTTGCTCAACATAAGGTTCTCTTGGGCTAGTGGAACACTGCCACATAACAACACACTAGGTTGCTTAAAAGGTAAGTTTTGTTTTCTGCTACAAGGATTGTATACCAGAATAGTTGAGTGGTGAGGATCTCTCTGTTGTGAGAGGAAAAACAAAACATGCCTTTGGAAATAAATATTTCCCTCTTTCATAATATACTTCATTATTTTTGCTATGGAAATGATCGTGCTCCCTTTAGAAATCTATAAATATTCACAAAAGCATAAAGAAGAAAATAAAAGCTGAATGTAAATTTCCACCATACTTACTATTCTGAGAGGTTCTTGCTGATTTGTTTATCTCAGACTCTCCTGGTTGCTAATGTTGATTTGACTTAAATGAGATTAGCAATTAATGTAAAGCACATAATCTGCCAAGGACAGCTGACAGGAGAGAGACAGAAATCCTGGAAATTGGAGTGGAAGAGACTCCATCTTTACCCTTCTTTGCTGTGTACTATGGCTTTCTTCACATTTACACATCATGTTCCCAAGCATGATCACCACACATATTATGACTCCATCTTCTTTTTTCATAAAAACAGGCCCAGTTTCTTTCCAGGGTCAAAATGTTTTCCTGAGTGCATGCTAAGAGTCCGCTTGTGGTTCAGTCAATGTGGTGAGATGTCCCTCATATAGAATAATATGGCTACTTAAAACTCGGTCTTAAATGAGAGTAATGGGTCATTAATCAGAGAAAGAGAGCCAGTGTCCACTAGTCATGTTCCCGAAGTGTGCTACTTACTACTGAAGACCCTCCTTCATTACTACTGCTGCATGGCTGGTACCACAAAGGCATGAACTCTCTCTTTATAAAATGTATGTTGTGGAAACTGTTCTAAACATGAAACTGCTTTTGAAGGTAAAAGAAATTCCAGAGTTACACCATGAACTTTAACATAACAATCCTTTAAAAAGATACACTATGTCTTGTTTGTCAGACCACTGGAGGATACATGTTAGGATCATTCCATTCTCAATACCTTAGTACAATAAGAAATGTGAAATGAAACCATTGCAAAGTGATTTTTGTTGTCCTGGTGAGTTATTAACTGAGAGTAGAATAATACTGGATGGGGCACAAATTTTAATATAGAATGGCAGCCTGCTTTCTAGAAAGGCTTACCACATCATATTTCCTACAGTAAAGATAAATGGTTCTCACTCTTTGGAGTGCATTCTAAAGAAGATACAGTCTAGGGAGAAAGGAGATGAAACATACTAATTTACATAAACCTAAGAATATTCTACCATGCCTAGCTATTTTAATGCCTAGCTAATATGTTTTCCATATGCACTTCTGTTTAGCATCTCAGCTTTACTGTTTTTGATGCATTCTCATTGATCTTAGCTCTAGATTGAAGTTTCTCAACTGTGATTGTGTGTATCTGATGTGAATATATTATCCAATAAATGTTATTTTATGAAAAAAAGATAGTATCTAATAATCTAGCTATATTTCCTCCTTCAATGAACTGTCATCAGTGTAAAGCACTTTTATTTTTATAGGTTCTAAAGAATATATTCTAAATTTTTTGTCCCAGTGAATTTTCCAGAGGTGTTCTGCTTTCTGAACCTGTCTAAAGCTAGGGATCCAGTGTTTCAATCTCTCTTGTCTAAAAGCTTGAGGCCAATCCAGCAGTGGAGCCTGGTCTGTTGGTGTCTTTCTGGCCTCAGAATAGGGTGTTGGAGAGAAAAGGGGCTCTAATGTTTTGATAAATGTCCCAGATAATGATGATCAGAAGCCAATACTTTGATGAGAGCTGGGCCAGACTGAGGGGAGTTCTCCAACCTAACTCTTAATCAAGAAGTCAACGTTGGAAACCAAAGGGCATGAGGTATCTAGAGAGGTGGTGGTGGAAGGCAGATCTCCAAGGTCTGCAGTGAACATGGAGATAAAGTAGTGAGAAAGTTTACTTGTAGAATGAGAGTGTTCAGGCTTTCTGAAATCTTCCTTCCTCAACTCCAGCCACTGCTACCACAGGGAACAGTTCAAAGATGTCAGATTCAAAATCATCTTGGGAAAAACCAGAAACGTGATAGGTTACACATTTTAGTTTTAAACATTATTTCTATTTTTGACAGCTCCATCTGTGTTCCTGTGACTTAATTTACTTAGCATAATATATTCCAAACCTCTATTTTCCCAAAGTGATAGGGTCTTATTCTTTTTAAATGCTGAATAATATTCCATTATGTGTAATGTATCACACATTTTAAAATCCATTTATTCATAGCTCACAGGTTCATATGTTTGATCACTTGGTTCCCAACTTACAGCTCTGTATGAGAGGCTGGAGAGCCATTATGGAAGTGGATTACTGGAAGAGGCCTTGAAGTTTCAAGCCTTTCTCCACTTCCTGCCCAATTCTTTGATTTGTGGTTGTGAGCACAATATGATAGCTCACCCCACCACACACACACACACACACACACACACACACACACACACACACACACACACACTGCTCTGAACTTTTTGTCTTGCTGAACTGTGCTGTTTCTCCAACACTTAAGTCTAAATGAACACTCCCTTAAGCTGTTCCTGCCAGGTCACCTATCATACTGGTAAGAAAATTAAGAGGCATGAGTTGTTCTACTTAACAATTCTGAATAGTGCTGGAATGAACATAGGAGCAAAGAATTCTCAAGACACATCTTTCAGTTATTTTGGAATAGAATCACAAGGCAATCATATTTTTAGTGTTTCTAAAGAGTCTCTGTACTGCATTCCATGGCTGATAAACCAACTTTTTTGTGTTGTGTTATTTTGTGCATCCTCTAAGAAATAAAGCTTGCCTGAAGCTCAGAGGATAGAGCCAGTCACAAAGGTAACCACAGAAGCTGGGCAGTGGTGGTATACATTTTTAATCTTAGCACTAGGGAGGCAGAGATATGTCTGGATCTCTATGAGTTCAAGGCAAGCCTGGACTAAATGAGATTGATTCAGTCCAAAAGAGAAACAGAGCCAGACAGTGGTGGCACACATCTTTAATCCCAGCTCTTGGGATCACACTGCTTTAATCCCAACACTAGGAAGTTTGAAATAAGAAGTGATATGTCTGGGCAGAGAAAAGAATATAAGACAGGGGTTTGTTCCCTTTCATCTGAGGACTCAGAGCATTCCGTCTGAGAATTCGGGAATACAGGATCGACCCCTTTAAGTCTGAGGATTCGGAAGTGGTGGGAAGTTTCTTTTGTGGCTTATTCCTCTGCTTCTCTGATATTTAAGTGTTTACCCCAAAATATGGTTCTGAGTTTTTATTATAAGACCAACCATGCAATAATTTTTCATTGTTATTAGTACAAAATTATAGTTTCTGTACATTCTCACCATTACTTAGTGGCTTAACAGGTGTAAATTGACTAAATCATATCACCTATCTAAAGTTCCTTTTAAAAAAAATTCCAACTCATAGAAGCAGAAAGTAGAATTGTTGTTGTCCAGGGATTGGGGGGTGGTGGAATGGAGGAAATAGTGTCTAATGGTCATAAGACAAATGTAAGTTCTAGAGATGTGCTATACAATGTAGTACCTATAGCTGACAATATGGTGTTATACACATAAACATTTGCTAAAGAGGATAAATATTGCATTAATTTTTTATCACAAAGAAAGGAGTAAGAAGATCAGGAGTTAGTAAAAAGAATACAAGTGCATTATGGTTAGGAATGGACTATTTATTGCTTTTACTGGGGTGCCTGTAAGTGCACATACATGTTCATAGTCATCCTTCTGTAGTCATTAAATATATTTAGTTTGTAATTAAATATTAGTCACCTTCAATGCAATCATACAAGAAGATATTGTCAGGAATAAAAGAGGAAAATGAAAAAATAAACTTCACAAAAAGTTCAAATCACATTAATAGTCTGGTGGTGGCCTCAAGTTCGTGGCTCGGACTTCGCAGAACATGAGCGTCACCAGGCACTAACCTCCCTTAACACTTAACGTGAGTCTTATGTTTGCAGATGTAGAACAGCTAGAAATATTCAAAAGCTGAAGAAGAATGTTAGGTATAAATGAGGCTGACTATAAGTTCCAGTGGGGAATTGCCTTGCCTATAAGTAACAAGATCACTCTACAAAAGAAATTCCTTCTTACAACAGAAAAGAGCTGTAAGTGTTCTGATATTGCTATGCAAAGAGCTTTCCTATATAAAGGAATAAACACGGGTTGCTATCTCAGGTGGTTGATTTCACTGATGATCAGAGGGAAGCCAGGAATGTGGATGGTATTATAATGTATCACTTCAGCTTGCAGATGAGTTGCAGATAAGACATCAATATGTGATGTTCATGACTAAGAATAGATCTATCCCTTAGTCAGTATTGATCTTCAGATTCTGTTCTCTGATGTCAGCTGGGTGTCTGGAATCATCATAAATCTGCTTAGGAAAAAGAACCTATACCTAGGAAGCAAAGCTGACTGTTATAAATCAGTGGTCATGACACTTGGTCTTGCTTTGCTTGGAAACCAGAGCGCCTGTCTATCATCTCAATACCACAAAAGAAACTTTTGGGTTCACTGAAAGCCAGCAAGGGACCTTTTCTTTCTGTATCAGTGCCCCAGATCAATCACCAGTGAATGGTGTTCCCTCTTTGCTGGACACTCACAATTGAGACCTGCCCTTTGTGGTAGGAAAATGAGTCATATAGAAGGCAAACTTACATTGAAGCACTTTCTCAGCAATAAGCACTGACTTTCTAGCTATAACCATGAGGCTCTGCTTTTTGCAGAACATTCTAGATATAGGTCTTTTAAGCAGAATGCCAACTAGAGATTCCCAGCCAGTTTGTGGGGTGAGAGGTGGTATTCACTGCCTGCCACATTATCTGTGTGTTTGGATAGCAGAGGACAGAATTTGGCCGAGCATATATACAGTTCAGAATATATGAGAATTAAAACTAAAAAAATTCTCTCACAAAAAGCATAAGAATCCTTAATGTTAAGGGAAATTTTAAATTCATGCTATATTCCAGGGGACTTATTTGACTTGTATCTCCAATACAGTATTAGTCAGGGTTCTCTAGGGGAAGAAAACTGATAGAATACACACACACACACACACACACACACACACACACACACACACACACACACCACACAGCAAGGACATTTGTTAAATTGTGTTACATGCTAATCTGGACAACCCAACAACACCAATCTCTCACTAGAGAGGCTGAGGGCCCAGTTAACTTAACCCATGAGTAGCTACTTCACGAGTCCTATCAAGTTCTTGGAAGTGTTTGGAGTCCTCTGGTATGCTAGTCTATATCGAAAGTCAAAAGAAGCTTGATTTGCTTCCAGAGAAGATATGCAGCAGCAGGAGCAGAGCAGATGAACTTTTCAGGGAGAGCCAAGGAAAGCAGACATAAAACAAAGCTGTTGTCATGGCTCTCCTGTCAACAAATAGTACTGCTCATATTTAGGATGGACCTTTTTCACTTCAGATACTCTGATTAAAAAAATTAGATATGAACATCAACTCCTTTATTTTGATTCCAAATTCAGTCTAATTGTCAACAAAGATTAACCATTACATTACTAATGCCTCATGGAATATCCTATGTCTTGGACATTCCCCAGTAAGTTTGGGAGTTGTCCGCTGATAGGGTTTCAGAAAGTAATTAAATCGTGGGGGCTCTGAGCTGATCAATGAGTTAGCCCTCGGTGAATGGCCTTATTTGTGAATACTAAAATTTGAAGATAGGGATCAGGTGGAGGAAATAGGCTTTGGAGCACATCCTTGGCCTGTGTCATCCAAGGTGCCTTTCTTTAGTTCTCTCTTTGAATTCTAGTTGCCCTGATGGAACTTTCTCTGATATATTATACTTTCCAATGGGATGGGAGAACCTCACTGACACCATGAGCCAGGATAAATGTTTGCTCCTTCATGTGTTCACTTGTGTGTTTTATCACAGCACTGTGAGAATAACTCATTCAAATCTCCATACAAATAGATGGCTCATAAGTGCTAAAATAAATGACTTACAAATGTATTAGTTCACCTTGTGGATATGCTTCTATACCTTAAGTACTAATTATCAACTGACAAGTCTCTAGTTTAGATCTAACATTTGTATGTGGGGGCTAACACTTCAGGAAAAGAAATCTTATTACTGTGGGCTGCTTTCTAAAGTAAATATGCAATATGGCACCCCTTTGGCATGCACATAAAAAGTTGTATACATATAAAAAGGCGTATACATTATTTGGTGTCTATTTTTCAGAAAGTTTTCTTTTAGGGATCCTGGAGTCTTTATTTTCTAATGTTATATAATTCTGTAAAGCATTATATAATTTGACAGAGAATATATACTATTTTTTGTAAGCAGGTTGAACAATACATTAATAATAACAAGATTGAATTTGCATGTATTAATTTTCTTAATTTAATTAATCAAACAATATCTTCTTCAATGATAGTTAGAGCTTGTCTTAAACTCACCAGCAAAATTGTTATTGACCAGATTTATTTATCTAGGAGGTGACTCATCAACAGGCTACCATTAGATTTAAGTGCAGAGGATTCTATGTTCTGGTATCCTAGTGCAGCATAAAACTCATGACCTTCAGTAGCAAATAACACAGATGAATCTGGCAATAGCTTCTTACTACTTTGGTGCTATGAACAGATCAATAGATGAAAGGGGGCAGAGGATAGAGAGGATAAACAGACGGAGAACTGATCTGGTTTCAGAAATAGGTTTTCATTAGTTCATAAAATGTTAAAATGTAACAGAGGTTTTGTTTTCTGTAGAGGAGGAAGGGAAATTGTAAACTGGATTTAGACAGTCTTCTCAAACTATTGAGTTATGACCTCAAATGGGGTTTCCAAACTAAGTGTGGGGGCCAGAAAAATCTGGCATCAGTAAAAGGTTACTACTGAAGATACAGTGATCAAAAATTAGTTAAAATCAAACATGAAATAAATCTCACTGTTCCAGGCACTGTCCTGAGCTCACACCATGAGCACTTTTCATGGTACATGCTGTCACACCTCTCAGTGTCGTTAAATACTACCTGAACCACATTGGTCATGTTCAAGACTGCTTTATGTTGTGAAAACTTCAAGTTTTCTGATCTTATACAAATAATGTTTTAACTGCAAAAAAGACTTTTAATAGTTTCCAACCATCATTTCTCAGTATATGAGAATAATATTAGTGCCTCTTTGGACTGGATTGTTTTTGGGTGTTTGCTTTTGAGTTCTGTTGTTTGACTTGTTGAATAGAATTTTATAAAATACCATTCAAAGAATTTTGGCTTAGAATTTTGAAAATATTTACAACAAGTTCTGAAATAATTCTAAGCACATTTCTGCTATTTAATAGCATGCATTTATGTGAAATGGTATTTTCAACGCTGACAATTATAGAATAAGAATATTGATCAATTCTGAAAAACACTGAAGGTGTCCTGGGTTCTGAATTGTCAAACATTCAGTGAGGACTCGTTCCATGTGTGAAACAAGAGATACATTTCATCTCATTAGCACAAAATTTTTATCTGACCTTCAATAAATGGTAATGCTTATTGGTACTATAATTCTTTAACACACCAAAGAATTGTTTACAATACATATCTTTATGAATTATTGTCACTCAATAATTGATTTGAACAACTATTTTGTATTCCTCAGGAGTGGGATCATGTAAAGATTTTTCAGGAGAAAGGGAAATGTGAGTAGAAACATTTTAAAAGCTCTACCTTAGGTTACAGAAAGTGTCTGAATTTTCTGAGCTATTCTAATTGCCAAAGGAAAAATGTAAATACTTATTCTGTGACTCAGGTGTAGCCTACTTCAAGATATGAAAAAAAAAATCAAAATGCTGTAGGCCAAGTCTGTCCTCAAGGTCAGAGACTAAGAAGAGATTCTCTACCTTTTCAGGAGACCTTTACGGTTCTGAAAACTCTCTGCTATTACGTAGGACCCAGAGCTGAACAGCATGCCATGCAACTAACTCAGTAACTGCTAGCAGATTGCTTGGTATTCAAATCCTACAATGGAGCAGCCAGTTTCCTTCCATTACATTCCTGTTCACGGCAGGAAAATTACTGATAGTAAAAATAAACAGCCAACTCAGCCACCATTTGAGCTCATAAGCATGTGACCTCCACGTTGTTTCTGAACTTAATAACTGTCTGAAAAGACCAGCCTCTTTCTCTTACATTCTTTAGAATTAGGAAGAGATCTTAATTTTGGAAAAAAGGACACAAAAGAAAAAAATATTCAACTTCCATGTCTGCAAAAACAATAGTAGATACTTTCACTCAGGAGCAACCCATCTTCCTGTTCCTTCCCTTCCTCCCTCTTTTACACACCCCCTTTCTCTCTCTCCCCTTTCTCCTGACTGAATTCAAAACCTTAAGAACTCATGGAAGGATAAATTCATGATGATTTTTATATTTAATTTATCAAGGATCCTTTATAACTTTAGAAGGTAAGGAAATAAAGCTGTTCAAGATAGAATCATGAGCAAAAATGACTGTCTTGACATCTATAGAAAAAGGGAAAATATACAATAAAATACCACCTGCAGTTACAGAGCTCACGTTGAAAATAAGGTAAAATTGCATTCTTTAGAATTAGGAATAAATCTTAAGTATGGAAATGAGAACACAAAAGAAAAAATTATCCATCTTCCATGTCTGCAAAAACAAATGACCATAAACTCAGTGGCTTCCAATAGGACAAATTTATTTTCTCTAGTTTTGAAGGCAAAATCTGTCAGGTCTCATTGAGCTAAAATGAAGGTGCTAGAAGGGGGAGGAGATATTTAATTTCTTTTCAGACATCTAGAAGATCCTGTATTCCTAAGCCCTGGGCCTCTCTCCTTTTTCGAAGCTATTGACATCCAGGCACGCCTCTTACTGTTCTGTCTTCCTCTTCCAACCCGAAGGGCCCATGGTTATGCTGGGCATACCTGGGCAATTTCAGCTGATTAAGGAGAATGTGCAGTCTACATACAGTCTCCATTCACATCATCACACACCTAGAACTCAAGATGTGGAGCACCTGTAAGTGCCCAGTATTCTGCCCTTCACAGATGGGAAATGGAAGAAACTTGGACAGAATTCTGTTTTTAATTAATGACATTAAAAATTCCGTCATTTCTTTGAAGTAGAAAGTGATAATTCCTACTAATTGGAATGCCCATTATTTTTGAAACATTGAACAAATGCACAGACTGTGCTAACACTGATCAAGAATAAGTCTACCTGAAGACACATAGGAAAGAATACTCATCCTGAGTCCTTATGACATCACCATTGCTTTGATGGCTTGACTGTTCTCTTCCTGTTTACCCTTACTGTGTGATGCCAGTTTCTCTTTGACAACGTAATTCACCAATAAGGAGTAGTTGTATTTACTTTGCCTTTACTGTATCCCCCACACTGCCATCTGCAGCAGGTGCTAAATATTTATTGACTGCTCTGAGCAAGTCTTTTCAGACATTTTGATGCCTTTACACTTGTCAACTTCAAATGGCTTTACTAGTTTAAAAGCCAAGTATGCCAGCTGCAACTCTAGAAAAAAAATGTCCGTGTCACACACTTCAGAGCTTCACCTAAACTCACCTGATCCATGGTACCTCTTCCCTCTTGGCCAGGAGCTTGGGGTTAAATCTGGGATGCCTTGCTATTTGCCAAATGGTATTGATATTTATGTCTGATGGTTTCGTTTTTTCACTAGAGTCCAAATATTGTTATGAGACCCATCCACTTAAATTTTAAGATGCATTATTATGCAAGTAGGAGATTGTATAGTCTTCTCAGGGGGTAATTATGTCTTTGTCCTTTTATCAGAGTCCCTAAATTAACCCACTTACCTTGAAGTACCTCAGTGTCTCTGGAGCAGCAATTTGTCCCCAGACCCTCGTATCTTTCCTGTCTAGGTGACATTATCCTAGAAGGGTGAAAGTGGTAATGACTCCCGAGTGGCTGGTGCAAACAATGTTCATTGATAATCACCGGTTGCCACATGTTAAATTCCAGCCACAGAACTTCAGTGCCTCAGGTTTTGACCTCACAGTTCACATGACAGTGGACTTGGAATATGTAATGCTGAGATGTTTTCTTCAGATATGCAGCAGGTGCTCTTAATTCATTGAGGTGTAGGTACTTTACAGGGTCTGCTTGGGATCTATATTGGGATAGATTTGTGTTCCTCTGTCCGGTTCTTTTTGTGCTTGGCAGGAAAATTATTTCAGATCTTGGATTTAGGTCAGGGCCACAGTCCAGTGATCATGGAGAATAAATGCTAATCCATCTTCTTTGACTTATCCCTTAATTATATAAGAAATGCTAGGAAGTTCATAGTTGAAGACACAAAAGGCACAACCTTCACTTACTTTTGTGTGTTAGACAGCAGATGCATCCTGTATCTTTTAACATGGTCCCGTGGTGCATAAACGGAAGGGCTTTGTCAACCATTTAGGAAAAGTAAGCAGTTCACAGTTTCAATTGACTCCAATAACCTGGAAAACTATGAATAAATCAAAAGACCAAGCATAAAACTAAAGATTATAGAACACTAGACTATTTACTTATTAATCTTTTAGAAAAAGACAATTTTAATTGAGGAAGCAATGGAAGGAAAAGTTACAGAAGACTGAAAGATGAACGTGACATAAAAGTTTTTTTTTTAAATGCCGAAGTAACCAACATGTTGCAGTAGGGATGGATGAGGGCTGCTGTACCAGTGAGCTGCATCCTCAACCCGGGAGCTGGCCTCTGTTGGTAAGAGGCACTGTGACCTGAGACCCAAGAAACTTCAAAGGGAAGAACATTCAGCTGAGGAGAGAGAAACCACAGCATCACCATAGACATATAGGAAAGCAGCTCGCCTTGTAATGAGCAAGGGAAAAAGTCAGCAGTAACTCCGTTCTGTTCACTCATTCCGTAGTGATTCACTCCTAGCGTCCATTGAACAGGTGTATGTAGTGTGTGGAGGGTTTAGCTACCAGACACACAGGATCCCTGTCCTCAGTGGGGCGGCTGGCACTAAAGAAAGACTCAAAGGAGGAGAAAGTAGTGCAAAGGAAGGAAGGAAGGAAGGAGGGAAGGAAGGGGAGAGGGAGGGGGAGAGGAAGAAAGGGGGAGGAGAGGAGGGAAGGAGGAAAGGAAGGAAAGAAGGAAGGGAGGGAGGGAGGGAGGGAGAGAGGGAGGGAGGGAGGAAGGAAGGAAGGAAGGAAGGAAGGAAGGAAGGAAGGAAGGAAGGAAGGAAGGAAGGAAGGAAGGGCAACAGGAGGGCAAATCTACCTGAGGAAAGACATCCTTGCAGAGGTACTTCCTTCCATTACTAAGGCCGTGGTAATTTGGTGCAGTTGAACCTTCCTATGCAAATAGAAGTCAAAATTGTCAGCACCCTTTGAAAAGCAATTTGTCATAGTATTTTAAGAACTCTAAAAATATTCACACTCTTTGTCCCAGTTATTATTCATCTGGGCGTCTAGTCAAAAGAAAGGATTTTATGACCAGAAAAAAAAATTATAAAGGTTTTCGTAAGACAAGAAATAATTGTTCCAAAGAACAAAAGATTGGGAAGGATCTAAAGGGCCAAACTATTAAGAAATTATGGTTTCTGGAGTTAGTCACATACGATATAGCACTAGAGGAAATTTTTAATGAAAACTGTGCTATTAAGCTAATGCTTGAGATCTGAAATTAGATATGATTATTTACTAAATTAAGAACTGTATGATTTGGATCTATTTAAAAATCTTCCTGAATGAAAATTGTAATTGAGGCAATGTTTCGACAAGCCATTATGTGGATGGTGTTACTTCTGCTAATTCACTTACTCGTCTGTGAGATGGATACGACCTCCTTCTCATTCAGGACGTAGTCACTTGACTAGTGTGGGCCAATGGGATGTGAAGAGATGAGCCATAACCTTCAGCCTCATCAAAGCACCAGGTACAAAGCCACAAGAGGACTTTGGCCTCTGATGCTTCTGTGTTCACCTCTGAGGTGAGTGTGACCCACTCAGGGATCTTCTTTAAGCTATAACTCAAAGTGAAAGAACTGGAAATGTAGTATTCAAGCTTACACTAGTTTATCAGGAAATGAATGTGTGCTTCTAAGTTGCTGTGGTTTTATAATTATTCATTAGTTCAGTAAACATTGATCTGAAATCATTTTGTTTTAGAATATTAGGTTTGGAAATCTCTTTGTAAACATTTAATGACTTTCAAAGCTTCTCATGTGTGTGTATGTGTGTGTGTGTGTGTTTGTGTGAGTGTACACATTTATACATATACACATTTACATACATACATTCAGACCTTGAAGGTAATTTTTGAATAGTTTCTTTCAAACTAGGTTTAGAGGACCATGTCTGCACACCACAGGGAAGTGTATGTGTGTGAGTATATGTGTATGTGTGTGTGTAAACACTAGTGTCTATATATATACATATTATATATATATATATATATATATATATACACCCACACATATTTATATACATACACAAAGAGAGACCCCAAGAGTAGTGAAAAACTACTTTCAAAAAAGGTCCAGAGGACCATGTCTGCATGCCCCAGCGAAGTGACTGTATGCTGCCTTACTGACTTACTCTCTTTTCACTCTTAAACTTTTTAGTTGTCTTAGGAACATGAAGGAAACCCTTTTAGGAATGAGAACTGGGAACAGCTAATGGAGAGCCAGGCACAAAAGCCATTAGCAGCCTTCTAAAATGCATCCATTCCCTTCCTAGCTCATTCTTATTTTTTCTAATTAGTGTTTTATTCATTACTTCAGAATAATGGGGATCTGCTTCTCCAACATTCTGCTAGTGAAGAGTGTGACAGAATTGCCAGTTGTCACTGGAGACAGAAAAAGGAAGAAAGAAAGAAAAAAAACACTCAATATTTAAAAGACAGAAAGAACCCACAACACATAGCAGTGCACAGTTATCAAAATGTTTCTGGAAACAACACTTTTCATTCCACAGATGAAGATAAAGACTTGTCTATAAATTTTTATCTGCCAATAACATATCTAAAACTCTCATAGATTTCATCTTAACATCAAAAGTGGTGAGCAACCTGAGAGCCGCACTTTGACATTGGGTCTAGAAAAAAAAAAGTAAGTTCCTTGGCAAGAATAAAAACGAATAATCATTTTATTACAGTTTGATCCAAATCACATGGAAATGATGCAAATGCATCATTTTTGTCCTGTCTGTTGACTTGTGGATATTCTGGTAGGCACCAGCTGGTGAATGAGACTGATACAGTCTTTACAGATCTCTCAGAGAATGAAATGACTCTGACTCCATTGGCTATGCCACAGAGGAAGCAAGGCTTTACTAGGAAAATATGTCTACGGGTGAGGAGTAGGGATGATTTAGCAAGAATCAGAACTAGAGCAATATTCTAGAGGAAGGAAGGAGTTTTCAATGATCAGTAGATGTTCTCCAGGACAATGGGGGATAGAAAGAGTGTAGAGAAGTACAGTCTACTGATGCAGGAATGTGTTTCTGTATGCCATGCCTATCAATCTTTAAATAAAGGACTATTTTGGCCATGGCAGGCACCATAGAAGTAGGCAGGGAATCAGAATAGTTAGGAGAAGGAGGGTGGAATCAGATCAGATTGAGCCAGCTGCCCAAGAAGAAACATGTAAGGAACACAGGTGAGCCACGGGCCATGTGGCAGGATAGATTAATGAAAATGGGTTTAGTTAAGATGAAGGAGCTAGCTAGCAATGTGCCTGAGCCATAGGCCAAACAGCATGAAGCTAGTATAAGGGTCTGAGTCATTTTGGGGCCTAAGCAGTGGCGGTGGCTAAGTGGTCTGGGACTGACTGTAGGTCTGAGGGTCTGGACATCTGGCCGGACGGGGCCAGGAAACCTATTGTAACAGTCTACAGTGATCAAAAGCTTAGAAGTCGTGCTGACCATGTAAATTAGAGACTAGTAGGTGGATTCAGTGTATTGAACCTGAGTGAAGGATGGATGCTCAATAGCAGAGGCTGCAGGCCTTGGCAGAGTCTAATCCTTCAGCAGATGTTTAAGAGCTAGGGGAAAAGCTGAAGTGCTAAGGGAGTAGGAGGCCAAGCACAGTTAGATGACCAATCACTCTAACTAATGTGACGACAGGTGAACTCTGGCCATAAAGCCTTCAAAATAGATGTGTTTAGAAGGATTGTGAGTGAGGAAAAGAAATGGACAGATTCAAGACATGAAACTTCTAGAATTATTCAGACTACTTCACATGTTCTATCATCACACTTTCCATTATCATGGTAAAATTTTGTTGCCCAAAATGTTTGTCTCACTGGGAGGACTTAGTGGGACTATTGGTTTTTTGGTGTTCATAAATTCTATTCCCAATTATATGCTTCAGGTTCTTGGATGCTTAGTGGGCAACTTTCTGCCAAGTCTGAGAAACTCTAGATTTCTTTCTAGTAGGTGAATCCCATGAAGTTGAAGCCTTCATAGGTCCTTCATAGGTCTCTGCCATGCTATTTACTTCACGCTCAGTCTCAGTAGGTTTGAAACCATTTATCATCCTGAGTTGCATGTATTTTGAACCAGACCAACCACCTGTGAGTAGTCAATACAAGTACACGCTTGGGATAAGAGCGGTACAGCAGAACAACCTGAATTTGTGTTCCTATTCACTGGCCCATCATTGTCTAGACGGCATAGGGTAGAAAAAGCCAACCATACCATGTGTCTGGAAAATGGGAAGAGTGCTTTAGGAAGGCAGCATTAAGTATCTCAAAGATGAAGACTTAGGCTATCCCAAATCTTCAATTAGAAGAGTTTTCATCTCTGAAAAACCACCATAGTTCAGTGAATCCAGCACTTCTGATTAATTAATAGTAGTGACACTCAAGCTGACAATGAGTTGCTCAAGGCTTGTGTGTACATCATCCTAGTATCGTTGTGTAAATCCTTCTAGAATCCTAACTCCTGTTATTACTTCTATGCATCAAGAGTACCCTTTCAAGCTATTGTTGTCATTTAAACTATTATAATTGTAAAATAAGTTCCAAGCTGGCCTTGAACTCACAGAGATCTACCTGTCTCTGCCTCCTAAGTATTGGGATTAAAGGCTTGCATTATCACATCTGGCCTCATAAAATATGTTTCTTAATATCCACTGACTTGTGTTGCAACTGTATTTTTAGTGTCCAGCATTTGATCAACACTCAGTAAGTACTTTTTCATTAATGAACTGAGTGATTGGTATGAGTTAGCCATTTAGTTGAAAGTCTGTGTTTTATCATAGTTCACTTTCATGGATAAGGCTTGCAGGTGATCTTGATTGGTTGCCACTGTGTCCCACTTAGCTGGACATACACAGAAAGTCAAGCACAGAGAAGCTTCCTGAAGATCTTGTCGTAATTAGAAAAAGCATCACCTCTAAGGCAGAATTAGCTGTTACTCAACCTTTCTGTGTCCAATGGCTGTCATATAAAACCTGATGAGGGTAACAACTCAAAATGTTTTAGGGTTTAAAATTATTAAGAGGCTATCTAGTTACATTATAATTGTTATTACACAATTATTATCGATATAGCCTTCTATTGGTTTGTTATCACATATGATACATCAATACTGTGATCATATATTCTGTTGTTTGTCACTAAAATCATTCTTTACTGACAAACAAGAAAAAGATAACTGTATAATTAAAGCAGAGAGGTTTTTTGCAAAGATGTCTTGGATGAAAAGAAACACATGAGAGGCTTATTATGCTAGGAGATCATAGAAAACACAAGGAGAAGAGGCCTTTCATACTCTTCCTAGGGGGACTGAGTCTTCAAGAAGGATTGCCACTCTGTAGGACCCAGGTTATAAAATGCCTTGAAAAGGCAGCTTGTAAGGACATTTTATGTACCATCCAGATTCTTCTCATAGTTTGGTGGTGACAGCCTCCTGGAATTTTCTACAACCCCATCAAAGGCAAGGCCATCACATTGATTTCTTTAAATGCAAATACTACTGGTGTCCTCTTCCCCACAATCAGCACAGACTTAGGAAATTCTTTTCTGTCCTCAGTGAGTCCATCTTGGAATATCAGGATGACACACTACTAAATGTCAAGACCTCAGTAAATAGAGTGGCTGTCTTGGATTGCAACTTTTTTTTCTTGACTTCATGACACTGCAGTGGTTTTCTTGTCCCAATCATCCACTCCACCATCAACCTCTAGTGTCTCCCTAGACATTCCTTTGCTTCTCCCCTCTGATCACAGCTCTGGTCTCATTGAGGTTCTCCATGTAGAAATTGGAGTCTTGGGGAAACACCTGGCTCTGCTGCCCCAGTTCAGCCATCTCCCTGGTTTAGGGGAAGCTGGCATATCTTTCCAATTTGGTCAATTACTTTTCCTGTGCTCCTTTTCTAAGAATGGAGAATGGCACTTTTGGCAATTCTTTCCCCACCCAAGACACCACAGAAGCAGACCTCCTTGTTACAGAATGTTTGTTTCATTTCCCTAGTCTGTGTTGTGATGGAACACTATAAACAAACGCCAGTTGGGAAGGAAGGGGTTTGTTTTGTTTTCTCTTCCACACCACAGTTCATTATGGAAGGAAGACAGTATAGGACCTCAAAAAGGGCAAGGAACCTGTAGGCAGAGGCCATGCAAGGCTGCTGTTAACTGACCTTCTCACTCACGGCCACATCAGCCTGCTTTCTTATAACACACGTGACCATCAGCCTAGAAGTGACACCAAGCATAATGGGTTAGCCCCTCCCATCTCAATCACTGATGAGTAATGCACTGTAGACCTGCCTCCGGCCAATCTTAGGGAGGCTGTTTTTCAACTGAGGTTCAGTCCTCTCAGATGTCAAGTTGAAATAAAACTAGCCCACATGCCTTAGTAAAAGTTTGGTCATATATATGTCTCTTTGGTTCCCAAATTCTTGGACTTTCAAACCCAATACAAGAGAAAAAAAAAGGGGGTCCAGAGTTAAAATTGTAAGCAAGAAACACACCATATTTTCTACCCTGAATCTGCGGATAAGCAGCATTCGAGGGCTATAAAAAGCTACTTTTTATTTTTTTCCTAGTTAAAGGCTCATTGCACATTAAGTCTTTAGCCAGGGGATGAAAGAATAACTTCTGTGTTTATCGAGTGGTTCTGTGGTGTCACATCTCTCTCTATCTGTCCCCCACAGCCCATCACAATGAATAGCCTCTTCTCATAATTCTTGGAACAAGTAAATCCATTAGACTCAAATATTCTTCTTTCTGTTCAAGCCGTACTGCTCACACTTGGATTCTTCTTGGTGATGGCTACTCCACTCAGTCCCTTCATCTTCTCTCCATCTCACCATTGTGCTGTTTTGCTTTCCCCAGCTGCTTCTCCATGCAAACTAGAGACAAATTCCTGGTTGACCACAATCATTCCCCTGGCAAAGATCACTACCACTTGACTTACAGCGGTCCCCACGAGCTCTCTCTTATTCACCTACTCCGCTTTCTTTTTTCTTCCTAAGAGATTTCCCTCCCTCCCTTTTTTCCTCCCTCCCTTCCTTCCTCCCTCCCTCCCTCCCCTCCCTCCCCTCCTTCCCTCCCTCCCCTCCCTCCCTCCCTTCCTCCCCTCCTTCCCTCCCTCCCCTCCCTCCCTCCCTTCCTCCCCTCCTTCCCTCCCTCCCCTCCCTTCCTCCCTCCCTCCCTCCCTCCCTCCCTTCCTCCCCTCCTTCCCGCCCTCCCCTCCCTTCCTCCCTCCCTCCCTCCTTCCTTCCTCCCTCCCTCCCCTCCCTCCCTTCCTCCCTCCCTTCTTCCCTTCCTCCCTCCCTCCCTCCCTCCCTCCCTTCCTACCCTCCTTCCCTCCCTCCCCTCCCTTCCTTCCTCCCTCCCTTCCTCCCCTCCTTCCCTCCCTCCCCTCCCTCCCTTCCTCCCTCCCTCCCTCCTTCCTTCCTCCCTCCCTTCCTCCCTTCCTTCCTCCCTCCCTTCTTCCCTTCCTCCCTCCCTCCCTCCCTCCTTCCTTCCTCCCTTCCTTCTTTCCTTCCTTTTTCCTCCTTTCCTTCCTTCCTTCTTTCCTTCCTTTCTTTCTCTCTTGCTCTCTCTCTCTTTTCCTTTCTTCCTCCCTCCCTCTCTCTTCCTTCCTTTCTTCCTTCTTTTCATTCCCTTCCCTCCCTCCCTCCCTTCTTTTTATTCTTTTCATTTTCTGTGGGGTTGGTTGATTGCTTCTTTACTATAATATAAGCTCCTTGTAGTTAGGAACTGTGTCCAATTTGCCCTCTGTGATATTGCTTATCACTGCACATGCTGAGGGCACAAATACTCTGTGATATCTGACATCATAAAACAGATAGACTAAATAAGGCATTTGAGGGAAAAAAAAGAGTTTTGGCAGGGATATGGAATGGTATACTGTTTGGATTGAATTGAATCTTTTTCTTTTGCAATAAGGTCTCTGGCAACCCAGGCTGACTTGTGATTCACTCTCTAGCTGAAGATAGCCTTGAACTGCTATTCCTTCTGGTTCCACTTTCCTAGTGTATTACAGACATGTGCCAGCACATCTGGAGATTTTATTATGTTTATTATTATTATTATTATTATTATTATTATTATTATTATGACACTGAAGTTAAAAGGCTATTGTGGGGCTAAGCTGATTCCTCCGCATAAGTTTCATGAGGAATATGTTCATATATCTGTGTATTTATTTATAGTTAAAAAAATCATGGTTTCCTATACACAATCTACAAGGTTTTTGTATTTACGTGTGAGCTTTAGTAATTTGGAGTCTGGATATATTGTTCTAATAGCCTGAGATATACATTTTCTATTTTCCCCTTTTTCTTTAATCTTTGTTCATATATAAATTTGTGTTTTACAGAAAAGACAGACAATAATTTTATCAAATATATAACACTGGTTTTTTTTTTTTCAAGACTTGATATAATTCAACTTTATTAGGCTTTCTATTAATCATGGTTCTCGCAGCTCTAAGGCACAGCAACATAAATTCACATGAGTTTCTACAGTGGTTTGCAAATGCTCATTAAGACATCACAGGCTCCCTGTTCATTTTTATTTGTCATTATTGGTAGCAACCACAAGATATTTTTACACAAATCGAGGCGCTCTCTCTCTTTTAATCTTTGAGTGTCATCTCCCCACGTTTGTCAGCACCACTGTTTATGGCCTCATGCTCCTTTACTGAGGACATGCTTATAGGATGGTGGGCAATGTGGAGGGCCTTCATTCCCGCCTGTGGTCCAACGACCCTGATGATCTGATCCAGCCTTCCCTTTCTACAGCTAAAATGGTGCTGCTGAAGATCTCCTGGAAACAGAGGTTTGTGTGCGGAACAATGTTCTGACAAGCAGAAGTGTTTCAAAAATAATTTTAAAAAATTGTTCAATGCTCCCTGCAGATGTGTAAGGGAGGAGATACTTCTCCCTTTCCACCTACCTTTGCAGGAGTGACAGAAACCTTAGATTGTGCACATTAGTGACACCACAGTGAAGAGCATCTGAAAATCCAACTGCTTCTCTGAATTGCAATCATTGAGTAACCTCTAAAGTTTTGAACTACATTTACCTTTTTATGAATAAAAAATGTCTATCAAATTGAATTCTTGTGGAAGTTTTATAAGAAATAATTGTGCAAATAGCGAGAATTAAAAAATCAAGTTGGAAAAGAAATTACAGGCATTACACAATCTGGGGTTTTGTTTTGTTTTTTAGGTGTGTTTTGTTGTTCTTTGAATTCTATTATTTAAAATGCTCTTCTCTCCCCAAAGGCTCCAGTTAGTGAATTATTCATGTCTTCCAGCCTCATCATATTCCCCTGCTGAGTGGAGGCTGTGTTACCACTGTGGCTGGCCTTTTCCAGGAGGCCAAAGATACCAAAGGTCAACTTCTAAGAGAGCAGAGCTTTGTACTGAATTATTGAATTTTTCTTACTTGGATTTAATTTTATTATGTTGCACCAATGGTCTCAGCCTTTGAGAAATCTTTGAGTGTATAGGCTTATTTCAACTCTTCAAAATGAAGCCAACTTACATCAAAGAAATGATTCCCTCTCTAATCCTTTCAGAGAATTTCAGAAAATTCAGAAATGTTAAAATCTGTACTTTCTATTATGTAAGAAATCTATAAGGAAGGCTATCTAAAAGTTATTTCAAAAATAATCCATTAAAATAACTGTTAGTTTCTTCAAAAAGGAAGATTTATCTATAGCCTAAACTTTAAAACACCCAGTTCTGTCTGCTGTGTGTGTGTGTGTGTGTGTGTGTGTGTGTGTGTGTGTGTGTGTTCTAAAACTACTAATGGCCTTACTATGTAAGTGATAAATTACTGGCTTCACTATTCTTTGGAACTGGCAATCCTAAAACCCATTTGGCCTGTCAATACAATGTGTTCATTATGTCAATAGAGGCCTTAATGTCAAAGTGCACCTTCTATACTTTCTGTGAATATGGTCATTGTTTACTCACATGAAAACTGACAGATTCTAAAACAGTTTTGAACACATTTAGCTCAATTCACCACTATTAATTGGATGTTATAGTTCAAACACCTAAGATAGGAAAAACACAGTTTTATGCTTATATTTAGTGCTAACAGTATGGTGTGTGTGTGGGGGGGGGGTGTGGGTGTGTGTGTGTTCAAAAGGTAATTGAATTTTGGGTGCTTTATTTTAAGTCCCTACTGAACTGCTGATGTGAAAACCCCACATCAATAGAGTAAGAATCAGCTTACCTCTTCTGGAGTCCTATTAGCACCATAATCTTTAAATAGGAAAACCACACATTCTGGATTCTCTAGCCAGGACACTCACCTCTTATCCATTTGCAAATGCAAGCAGGCTTTTCAGTGACAATGACACAATGACAGTGTGTCTTTTGTTATTTTGTGATAGTTTCTGTTTGTAATTTGGATATCATGGTAACATCTCATTTCTCTGGTTCCCAGTGGCCATTCCACAGTTTCGAAAGCTCAACTTTAGCTACCATTCTTTCTTGTCAGAGTTTATGAACACCTTATAGTGTGTAGTCTTTGTTCTTCAGAGTGCCACATGCTTTATAGCCACTGGGACTTAAAAACAACAGTACCACCTCAGTTGTGGATTTAGTATGCACAGGCTGTTCAGACGGGTGCTGTACCTTCAGTGATCTTCATTGGTTTACAGGTCAACTCCAGTTTGGGTTCAAGATACTTTTAGAGCAATTTAAAAAGAGATTTTTATTTTCAAATGACATTTGCTTTGGTTCTAAATATAAATGTTATTTAGAATAAAAATAATTTTTTAATACATACAGATATTAGCCATTTGAGCTCTTACAATTAAGGATATAATCATCATAAAAGACAAGAATAATAAAGTAGTTTTAAATTTTATTCTCAGTTATAAGACCCCTTGTATAGTATATGGGTATATATTCCCTGAAGTATAAGATGGGATGAATATGTTACTCCTAATGGTGGATGTGAGCATGTGTGAATTCCAAGAATAGTCCACTATAGAAACTGTGATATCTTTCTTTCTCAGATTATCCAATCTGGATGGAAGCTACTGCCATGGTATGGAGATAGTCGGCACTCCATAGTATCCAAAGTGTTAAGGATATGGCCTCTTGTCAGCAACCATGGAAGTGGTCTCTGTAGATGCAGAAATGTCCAAATTAATTATGCTTTGTGGGTTGGAGTTTTTCCTTCTCTTTAAAAACCTATTATCTATGAAAATTTAACAATTAGATTTTACAAATTGGTATTAACTTATTCAGAAAACCGGTGAGTGATAACTGGGGTAGAATTTCTACATCCTAAGATAAGAAAACGTTCACTTCTATAAAAATTTGTCCAAGTGAATTTGGGAAAGGAAAGACATAAGAATAATAAAGGGAAGGGTGACTAGGTGTTTCCTTTAAAGTCACACTTATACTGGCTGCCTCTTCTAATAGACTCACCTCCTAAGTCTTCAGAACCTCTACAAGCATAATCATCAACTTGGAACCAAGCATTCAACACATGAGACTATGGAGACCATTTTATACTAAATCATAGCAGACACCTCATGAAAAGGGCTCAAGGGAATTAACAAGCCATTTTCCCCTGCTACTTTAGATGTAGACTCAGGTTCTTCCCCACCAAAGGATGTAGTTACAAGGAGCCCTCTTGGACATAGAAATTAAGCTCTATAAAGAACAATACTCAACTTCATATAGAAAAACAAAAAACCCAAATAGCTAAAACAATCACTTACAATAAAAGAACTTCTGGAGGTATCACCATCCCTCATCCCTCATTTCTAGCTCTACTACAGATCAATAGTGATAAAAATGGTATTGGCAGAAAAACAGACAAGTGGATCAATCGATGTCAGAATGTAGAAGAATGCATCTTGAACAAACTCAAGTCCAAGTGGATCAAACACCTCAACATAAATCTAGATTTGAATGCATTGACACAGGAGACAACGTCCTAAATAGAACACCAGTAGCACAAACACAAAGATCAATAATTAATAAATTGGATTCCATGAAACTGAAAAGCTTCTGTAAGGTAAAAGACATTGTCAATAGCACACAATGGTGGCCTCCAGAATGGAAAAAGAGCTTCACCAACCCCATATATAATAGAGGGCTGATTATCAAAATATATAAAGAACTCAAGAAACTAGATATCAAAAACTAATTAATCCAAATTAAAAATGGGATACAGATCTAAACTGAGAATTCTCAAAAAAAATAATCTCCAATGGCCAAATGACATTTAAGAAATTGTTCAACATCCTTAGTCATCAGTGAAATATAAATCAAAACAACTCTGAGATACCATCTTACACCTATCAGACCGACTAAGATCAAAAATAAAAATAATGACTTAGGCTGAAAATGATATTGAACAAGGGAACATTTCTTTATTGCTCATTGGAACTTGTACAACCACTTTAAAAATTAATATGGTTGGGAATCAGGAAATTGGGAATCAATCAATCTCAAGACCCAGCAATACCGCTCATATATGTGTACCCAAAGGATGCTCAATCATACCACAAGGACACTTCCTCAACTATGTTCATAGAAACTTTATTTATAACAGCCAGAAACTAGAAACAACCCAGATGCCCCTCAACCAAAGAATGGATTTTTTAAAATGTACATTTTCACAGTGGAGTATTACTCAGCTATTAAAAACAATGACATCATGAAATTTAAAGGCAAATAAACAGACCTTGAAAAAATTATCCCGGGTAAGGTAATCCAGACCAATAATGAAAAGCATGGTATGTACTCATTTATAAGTGGATATTAGATATAAAGTAAAGGATACTCGTGGTACAATCCACAGACAGAAGAGGCTAGGTAACAAGAAAGATCCAAGTGTAGAAAGATACATTAATTTCCTGAGAAGGGAAAATAGAAGAGATCTTGTGGGTAGACTGGGGATGGTGGGAATAGGAACATAAAGGATTTGGTTAGGGGATGGATGGAGGGGGAGAACACTGAAAGAATAACTGGGAAAGCTGGCATTAGGCATCAGGTAGAAATGTGATGCAAAGGAAATTCCCAGAATCTACAAGTAGGACCCTGGCTAAGATTCCTAGCAATAATGGATACATAGCCTGAACTGGCCATCTCCTGTGACCAAGGAAGTTTTCCAGTGGAAAAGTTGACTATAGTATTTCCTGCCTATGGGATGTGCTACGATAAGGGTGGCACAGAAGTTGTGGGAGTGGCAAACTGGTCTGCCTGAGACCCATCTCACTACCTGGAGTGCCAAGGCCCAGAGGCTGGTTGGCTAGAAACCTAAAAAAGACCCAAAAACAATGGAGAAAAAAGTCCCAATATAATGATGCCTAATGCTATTGTGCTATACTCATAGATTGATGGCCACCCCAATTGTCATCAGAGACTCCTCCTTTAGTAACTAGTGGAAACAGATGCAGAGACCCACAGCCAAGCATTGGGTTGACCTCAGGCAATCCTGCTCAAGAGATGGAGGAAAGGTTTTACAATCCAGAGGGACAAACACATCAGAAGAAGAGGAAGAGGAAGGGAAAGGGGAAGGGGAAGGGAAGGAGAAGGAGGAGGAGGAGGAGGAGGAGGAGGAGGAGGAGAAGAAGAAGAAGAAGAAAACAGAATCAACCTAGTCTCCAAGGGGTTCACAGAGTCTGGACCTACAACCAGGGAGCCTGCATCTGTCTAAGGTATAGCCTCTACAGATATGTGACAGCTGTGTAGCTTGGTCTATTTGTTGGACTCCTAACAATGAAAGCAGGGGCTATTCCTAAGGCTTTGGCTGGCTTTGGGAACCTATTCCTTGTACTTAGTTGCCTTGCTCAGGCTTTGCACAAAGGGAGGAGCTTAGTCTTATTGCAACTTGATGTGCCATGCTTTGTTGATATCCCCATGGGAGGCCTGCACCTTTCTGAATAGAAAGGGAGGAAGAGTGAATTGAGGGAGCTGAGTGGGGGGGGGGGGGAGTGGAGATAGTAGATGGGAGAAGAGGGAAGGGAAATTGCAGTAAAATTGGGATGTAAATAAATAAATAAATAATTTTTTAAGGAAAAAAAAAACCCAAATTCTTGAAACAAAATTTACCACAGTCTCTTGAAATAGCTCTAGGTCAAACTGTATGCCCACACGTCTGGTGAGAATCAATAATATTCCAAAAATATGTGCCCTCAATCCACCTACCAATATACGTTCCTGAGAATAAACACTCTTTTTTCTTTCTGATTTTGCACATCTTCTGTGGAGTTTGGAGGTTTCTTTCCTTAAAGTTTTGGGAAATGATGGTTTGTTCAGTTTAGCAACAAATATTTACAAATTTTGAGATAAACAAAAAAATCCTGAACAGAGCTGGTCTTACAAACAAAGAAGGTGAGAATTTAATGGAAGACCTTGAAAGACTAAACTGAGACAGATTTAGGGTTGGTACCAAATGTAGCACATAACCAAACACAGTGATGCAGGGACATTTACCACATGCCCATTGTGTGGCTCTGACCCACATGACTGCCCTGAGCATCCTAATTCAGTGGAATTGACTAGAACTTTTTTTTTATCCGTCTACTTTGGGATATAAAAAAAGTCTGGGCTGAGTGCTTAAAAGTCCCTCTGGGCATACAAACCCTATCAATCACCAAATGGAAACAAAGAGCAAAAGACACTGGACAGTAATAACACACATCTCAGATTCTCTTCCTCTCTGATGCTGTTTCCAATCAATGTGGAGGAAGGAAGAATGAGTATGAGGAGCAGCCATCTGGCTGAGACTCAAGGACACTGCTTAATTTTCTTTTTTCTTTTGGTTCATAAAAGCTCTGGCGGGTAAAGCAATTAACCTTGATACTTTACTTCCATCATGGTTTTGTTTGTTTTTGTTTTGTAAAAGAATGTTATTCAAATGACATCAGAACCCAGGATACATTTACTTAGAGAAAATGGTTCAGAAAAAGAGGTTTGTAACACTCTAAGCACTCTCTTACCATGAAGATTTTCTTTTATATGCATATGTTTATATGACATAGATGAGCTAGTATAGTGGCATGCAAAATGAAAATGGAAAGACACACTGACATTATCAAAACTGAAATATAATGGCATATTCCACATTGCTTAAATCATTCTTATCAAAACAGAAATTAAAAGCACATTACAGAGAACCTGAAAATGACCTCTGGATATTGTCTAAAATTGTAAATGTGTAAGGTACAATGTTAGTAAGTTCAGACAGAAACTTAGATTATTCTTAGATGATACCTTGGATACTTACTTGCCCAATTCTATAAGCCATGGCCAAGACCCATGGATACCTTATTCAGTTCCTTACTATATGAACCATTTATAAGCCTAGTTAGAATAGATTAAAAGGCACATGCTCTCAAGAACCTGGAACAAAATGTTCTGGCCTCCAAAACCGCACAGTGACTGCCATTTTAAGAGAACACACTCATCCTTAGTTTGTGACTTAGATTTACTTTTGTTCTTTTTCAGCCCTAATTTAAACTATCTCATTTTTAAGAAGGAAAATCTCCCATGTGCTCAACTATTTAAAAAAAAAAAAAAACAGAATAGCATAGTTTATAAGAGATTTTGTATTTTTTTTAATAGGAAGTTTATTGGGTCAAAATTCTAACCAAAATACAGACAAACCTACCACAGGGCATTTGCGCATTGGTATCTGCTAAAAATAATAGAAGATGATTTTTAGGTTTTAAAATTCTTTCTTCAGAGCTTCAGTCAGATGATTTGTTAATCATGGACTAGAATGGATTCATTCAGCGCAGACTTCAATTTGACCGTAATATTAACCCCAGAGTGCAGTGATAATGATACACTGACATATAAAACAACAATTTCTAGATTTCTTTTATCATTATATAGCATTTTCATTACTCATTAACAATATCCACTTGTATTCTTTACTTATGAAAATTCAAATATGGACAAATAAGATGCAGTAGTTTGTATGAACTGCTAGGTGCCCATTACCCAGCCCCCCAGCCCCAAGAGTTATGATCTTTCTCTATCACAGACTGAAAGACTAGCTCCCACTTTGCTCCTGGATAGTGGAAAAAATTCCTCATATTAGCCAAAAAAGAAAAAAATAGATACCTGTAAAAATGGAAAGGCAAACTCACGTGTTCTTAAGCTAATTTTTTTATTACTCCATCTTTTCTTCTTTTTTTTCTATCTCTTTTTTCAGACAAACTTTAGTCATTATATGATCTGATATTGAAGGTTGTTTTTTATTTCTTAAGTAAACAATAGAGATACAACCATACTATGAACACACACACAAAAAATAACAAGTTTTTTTTTTTTCCCCCCTCTGAGACACATGAGAATGTTACAGACAGAAAATGACCAGTATCCACTGGTATGAACCAGTATCCCCACTGGCTTTTCCTAATGAGGTCATATCGTGAATGTCATATCACTAGTGGAATTCCTCCATGGACTTTGCCTACTAGGGTTCCTCAAGACAGAGTCATTTATGTGGAAAACTGTGAAATACACTTCCTATGTGGGGATATTGAAATGACCACAATCGTCTTTTTGCAGTTGTTTATGTCACAACGTAATGGGTAATATTCACAAAGCAACTTCTGCACACCCAAGAAAACACTACCTGATTTACATATGAGATAAATTTAAATCTCTTCACCTGCTCACATTTACAGTAAGTATTTCCTATCTTTATTATAAATAAATCAATTTCACTTCTATTTAGTATTCATTTCTCTGGCTTGCAGGAAAGGTCGGTCATTTTCTGGTGTACTCAGCTACCTCCGGGTTTCACCTAAACTGGGGGCTACAGTGAGGACTCCATCTCAGCAGCTTTCCTTGGTCACACAGCCTTTCCTTTTGGGAGCGTTGCCACCTTCCTGGATGCTTCCAGAAAACAGCATAACACACCCTGCTTTCAGCATCCCCAGGCCTCTCCTCTTGGATATCTGTGGAGATAGGAAGAAATCATTCCTCCTCTAGGTTTTCCAAATGCTTCCCTTTCCAACCTCTCCTTCTTCCTTTTCCTTATGTAAAATCTATGAGTTCTGGGGCAATCATTTAGAAAAATAATCCGAGTAGTGTGGCAGGCTGCTCTGCTGCACACCATCCCTAGAACTTGCCTGCAGAAGGCTAAGGGAATGAGTCCCTTTGACGGGCAGAAGGAAGAGAATCAGGAAACATTGCAAGGGGATAAAGGGACTTCTGTTACTTTTAGCATCTTAATGCAATTCAGCATGCTTCTATGCATGCAACTTTAAATAAATAGAAAAATTTAAGTCTAGAGTAGTTAAAAATAAACAAGTGTTTATTTATTTTATATTTATGTCAATAAATTATCACTAAAAATTAAGTTACATGAAAGAATGGCAGAATATATCGTTGAGCATCTAATATATTTATCATTGTGTCTACTTTCTTTTTAAAATATGAAAATAAAACTTATAAAATTTCCTCTACATTGCTTATAGATCTAAAGTATGAGCCTACATGTTTAATTTTTTTTCTTCAAAAAGATTTTATTTGCTAAGAGGTAGTGGCACACGCCTTTGATCTCAGCACTTAGGAGGTAGAGGCAGGTGGATTTCTGTGAGTTTGGAGCCAGCTTGGTCTACAGAGTAAGTTTCAGGACAGCCAGGGCTGTATACAGAGAAACTCTGTCTCAAAAAAGGGAGGGGGCTCGCTCTTTCTTTCATGAATTTGAAAAAAATTGTGTTAAATCTACCAAAGTATTTTCCATGCTGCTTGACAAGTTTCCATACAGCAGAGGATTTGAACATGAGCAATTGTTCAGTTGGCTGACTCCTGCCTCTTGGGTTTCTGGCTTTTAGACATATTGACAATGATGTAGTCTTTAATTAGCCTCCTTGTGAATGCCTGCGTCTCACTTTTGGCATTAATTGCCAATTAATAGAAGCATGGAGTTGTCAGAATGGTAGCATATAAACCAGGACCTTGATGTATAATGTATGTCAGAAACACAGCTTTTAGATTTGGACCAAAAAGTACTAATTGCGCAGCCCCACAGGTCCTGGTTTTTCTTCTTTAAACTTGCCCTCATGGGTTCCAGAGGCACCTGCCCTCCCCACCCCAGCTTTCCTAAATATGCAAATGATATGCTTATGAATGTTGTTTTATTTTTTCCTCCTGATAAATATTCTATAGCTGAAATGGGACCTTACAGTTATGTACAGACTGTAAATGCTTCTAGAGGCTAAAGAGAGTGAAAACATAAGGTGTGTAAAGTATTTGTTTCTCTAATATTTCTTAAGGAATAATTTCTACTTCAGTAAATATAACATATTGAGTGAATTGCTCTCATTATCTTGGTCCTGAAGAATTACGTTTTTAAAAAGAAGTGCTAATTTTTTTAGCACTATCTGCTTGCTTTTCAAGCTCAACTTTGTCATAATCTATCCAGATGCTACTGCACTTGAATGTCAATAAAATTGTTTAATGTTGTGGGTGGCAGTGAAATTTATAAAAATGTGTATGTCTCTAAGTAATACACACAAATGTTACATACTTGAATAATTGTCATTTTCTGCTGTCTGGAAAAAAAGATGGATTTACTATGGTAACAAGTCAAAGTTCACTTTGGACTTTGAGACTAAAACACTTGTTCTAGCCTGAACCACAGTCATGAGCAGGGACTCCTCTGACTTGCCTCTGCAAGTCGTGCAAATGTCTGTCTTTGATAATATTCTCCACCAGGCTGTGCCATTATTTAGAGCTCAGAATGATAAAGAAGAATTAAGAGCTCTCTGACTTCTTATTCTTTTTTTTCTATTAAAAAAAAACTACTCAAGAAATAACTCTGTGGAATAAAATAAAAAAAGAAAGGTAAGGCATTTTAAATAGTCTGAAACATCTGAGTTAATCTAACTCATGTCATACTACTTAGAGCAGTCTACTGTTCAGTGCCACAGCTTACTCCGTGACTTCATCACTTGGGGTAATGATATTTGAAAAGAATTGTAGTGTTTTCTTTATTTTGTTCTTTTCTATAGTTATTTGAAAATATTATTATAGAAATGCTGTAAAACACATAGCGCCTTATCCTCTCTTTCCATTTTCTCTTAATGTTAGCCTATCTCTCTCTATGATACCAGCAGTTAAAATTAAGGAGTCAACGTTGCTATTTTCTAACTAGCTGAACTCCATATCGTATTTTGATTTAATTAGCTATATATATAATATATATATTATATACATATAAATGTTGGCTTTTGTTCCACAATCCAAGCCATCATATTTTTTTTTTTAGGGCATTGATAACTTCAAGGAGCAGAGTTCAGATATTTTCATAAAGTGTCCCTCCATCTGGGGACATTTGTTTGAGCCCATTGAAAATTTAATAGTGAGATTTTAAAAATAGTGAGACTAAAATCGTAGCAATGGACAAGCTACCAACCAGAAAAAAACAGAAAGGACTGTGTTAAGATTACAATTCTGTAGTTGTACTTATTTCTGATGGGTCTCCCTAAAAGATTAAGGGACCTGAGACTTATAGCCCCCCCAAATTAGTCATGACAGGAAGTTAACTGAGCATAGGATCATGTGGACGTCAACCCAAACACAGCTGGAGACAGAGCACAGTCTTCCTAAAGGCAAAGAGTCTCACTTTGCCAAAATAGAGTGCTATCTCTCAGTCACCTGTGTGCAAATGCAAAAAGCCAAAAAATACAAGAAAAATTAAAACATAGCCAGCAAAGACAAACAGCAAGAGCAAATAGGACAGGAAGTCTCAAATACTCTTTCAAGCATAGACACAATACCTGAAACAGGCTTAAAGTAGAAACAATACACAATTGTTTTCCATAGGCATGTGTTTCTGTAGATGTCGAGGTTTAGATACAATTAAATCATGTGTGTGCATTGTTGGAATTAAACTCAAGGCCTCAGGCATGTTAGCTAGACAAGTATTCTACCACTAACCTACACCAAACTCATCATATTTCACTTCTGCTAGACTGGCTAGCCTGCCATCTCCTGGGACCCACCAGCCTCCACTCCCAACACTGGAGATGTGAATTCATATCTTCAAGCTTTCAGAACAAGCATTTGTAAGCATTGAGACACTTTTTAGCTTCATATTAAGTAGCTTTTAAGGAGCCCACATATCCTAGTTTCATGCTCTGTCTGCTTCAATAAAATAATCTAGTCAGCCACAGAATACAAATTAAGTACAGGGGAATATCCTGTCTTGAATGAGAGGCTTTACTATGCAACTTTCAGGACAGTGTATTGTTACAATAGATTTATTTCACTGTTTGCTGTTATTAGTCTCTTACTAAACCTAATATGTGAAGTGAATCCTCTTCAGATATATGGATTTAGAACAAATGTAGTATGTCTATGTCTCAGGGTGATGTGCAGTTTGGCCATTCCAAGCTTGGATGGGAAAAAGCCACTGTAAACTGGTGTTTCTCTCCTGCCTTCCAGTTGCCAAATTACCACAGAGATACATATTAATTTTAAATGTTTGGTCAATAGCTCAGGCTTATTACTAACTAAGTCTTACATTTTAAGTTAACACATATTTCTTATTTAATCTCTGCCAGGTGGTGGTACCTTTATTAACATGGCGTGTTCATCTCCCGCTCCTTCTACGTCTGCCAACAACTCTCTCAGCATATCCTTCTTCATCTTATCATTCTCAGCTAGGCTTTTCCACCTAACCTTATCCTGTTCATCTATTGGTCATCAGCTTGTTTATGAAACCAATCAAAGTGACATATATTCACATAGTGTAAAGGAATATTCCGCAGTATTTCCCCTTTTTGTCTAAATAAAAAAAGAAAGGTTAGAAACAGTAAAATTTTATATAACACAAAGTTATCAAGTAAGAATTATAGTTACAATACTTGATTTATCTGTATTTGAGAAAATACTTTATTCTCTATTTTATCTTTGTGACTCTAAAGTCATACATCTAGTTTACCTTTTTATAATAATCAAGATAAAACTGTAATTATAACTATCTAGTCTTCAATTCCATTGAAGACCCCAGAAGGGTTAAATGTTACCTAATGACAGGGAAATCAGGTTACCTGGACAGTCTCTCAAAGTTTCTCTGCAGCGATCGGACGCCTGCCTTTGGTATCCAGGCCCAGAACATGCCACAGTACTTACAGCTTTCTTTGGCTGTCAGATAGACCTGGATGCTGAGAACATTCTCTGTGCATGTGCATGACCAGTCTGTTAGCTTCTGCAATTTCTGGAGAAGCTTTTATTCGCAGTATTGTTGCTGTGATTTTAAACCAGTAAAAATTTTTGTTTGCTGCGAACTTTGCTTTATTTGGAAAACGTTGTTTAGTTTCTTCATTTGAAGTCAGTTAAGAATCAGTTGGTTCAACTCTCACAAACACCGGGACCCATGGCTCTCATTTGTGTTGTTACTTAACCATAAATTATTACTGGCACTCATATTATTTTTAGCTAGCATATGAAGACATGGGTTTCACTGTGACATTTTTATGCATTTTTATATTATATGTTGTTCCTGTCTGCCCAAAGTACTTCCTACTTCTCCACTTCCTCTTGCTGGACTCCTTCCGGCCCTGCAATATTTCCCCCTTCTGATTTCGCAATCCATGTATTCTGTTACCTTCTCTTGATGCCCATATTGTTAAACCAGAAATATCTAAGAGCTGCCAACATTCACTCTTCATCACAAGTGATTGGACAATAACACTTAATTGTTCTTAGCTATCATGTTTTGCTCTGTTTCTCTGACTTTGGGAAGACATCGGACAGAAGGCTAGAGAGTCTGGGACCAGGCTGAGATGCTAGCTGCCAGAGTGAGGCTAAGTCTCTGCTCGGGGACCCCCACAATGGTGGTTGAAATCGGTGGTAGGAAAAGGGGTGTGCACTGGGACAGCAGGACCAACTAACTGCTCCAGATGCACAAAAAAGATCTGTGCCGTGACAGCCAGCCAAAATGTTCCCAAGTGAGCTGTGCTCTTGCCTTTTAGTTCTTTCTTTAGGATGCTTTACTGTCAACATGCTTGTGCTAAAGTAGATAATGAGGCCAGTAGAAAGAATGTGAGTCATAATTAATGACATTAGGTGTCATCATAATTTTTAAAATAAGCATACTATCATATTTTAAAATCTCAACATTTGATTTCAAACTATTTATATCTCTGTGTCTGTGTAGGCTCTCACGGTAGGAAGTTGTAGGAAACACTGTAAAACAGATAATAACTTAATGGATTAAGTTAATGGAAGTTATAATCATGTTTCTAATCTCAGTATATCATCTAACATATTGGAGGCAAGAAGTTTGGTATTTATATAAACACATATTTTTTTCCTCACACAATTAAGGCCTAAAATAAGCAAGCTAGCCTGCATTGATTAACTCCTGCTTAAAACTTGTTTGTGCCTGATTACTAGTGGCCACTAGCAATTTTACCAAACAAGAAGCTAATTAATCTTATAAAGTCCGTGAATACATCCTAATTGTGTCATTCCCTGGTAATGTTATACAGATAAACAAATTCTTATGCCTATTAGATTAGCTGCCAACCCTAAGGCCAAGTCAGTGAACCACTAATCAGGTTGTCAAAGGTATTCCTTTAATTAACAAAAGATATGAAAGTATACTGATTACATCCCTGCCATGTGTCATATGTGTACAGGAAATTAAATTGCTCCTTTAATGCTCAGAGGTATGTTTAGAAATTTTATATAGCTAAAAACATTCCCTAGTGTTCAAGCTTATTGGAGGTGAAATTCTATTGCTTTTATGAAGAAGGAACGTTATGAGTGATGAGCATGTATTATTTACCATGTATAAACTCATGTTTCATATGTCAACAAACATTGCTAAGTAAGCTGGGGTTTTTTTTTTCAGAAATAAAATGAAGAATACCACATTCCTTGATGGATATTTCACGGAACTTTGTAATCTGACCACGTTTTCATTTTCATGAACAATTTTCAGGAGTTATATTTCTGACACTCTTTAATTTTGAGATTCATTTTTTGTCTTTGCTGCTCCTGCTTGATTTCTCTGACTACCTTGTTCCGACCTTGTCTGTAAATTTTCTTCCTTGTTGCCTGTGTTTTTTTCTGATTTGTCCTCAGTATTAGCATTGTTAAATCCCATTGTATATCTTTTCTGGGATGTCTCTGTTTCTCTCTCTCTCTCTCTCTCTCTCTCTCTCTCTCTCTCTCTCTCTCTCCCATTTATTTACATAGGTAATAAACTCTGTGTCATATTATCCTTTGGTCCCTTTAGCAGTTTTTGGGTTAGAAATTATAATTAATATTTACTCTGCCTATTATGGAATTCAGCTTAATATATTCTGAGAGATTACTTCCCTTTATTTTATAATTCAAGGTGGATTCTCCAAGATTTTGATTTTGTTATTTAAGATCTTCACAACATTAGATTTTAAAATTATGTTTAATAAAATGAGCAAAATTTACATGGAATTAAAGCAAAAAATTCATAATATTAATCAAGGGGATTGGTTGATTGACTGACTTTTGAGAGAGGTTCTCATGTCGTCCAGGTAGATCTCAAAGTCTCAGTGTAATTGAGGATGCTTTTGAACTCCTTACCATTCTGTCTGCATTTCCCAAGTGTTGGGATTGTAGACGTGTGCCATTAATGACCAGCTAATGTGAGGGACCCAAAATAGCTTGACCACACAGTCACCATGACAGGCTTAGGAGCACAGACACAGAAACCACATCAGGCTTTCTGACAGATACCACAAGGAAAAAGCCATAACCTGGCATCACCCAAAAATGGACCAATCAGCATCCCAGGGAAAAGTATTTAAACATTCCAGAGTGAATATGTAACGTTCCAGTCATAGATGTCACCAGGTGTCCTTTAGCCCAGCATCTATTTTTCTTTCGTAAAGACATTCCGAGAAACGTGTCAGCCAATCATGGTCCTAAACTCTGAAAATCCTCTCACCCCCAACCTCTACCATTATAAAACCCCACCCCACCCAGCTCAGCGTTCTTCACTGTGTCAGACACAGGGAGAGACCAACCTTGAGCTTCCTTGAATAAAGGCTCTTGGCTTTTACATACGGATCCAGACTCCTTGGTTCCGGACTCTTGAAAACCCCTCGATCTGAACATAACACTAAGAGAACTTGACATTATAAAACAGGAAGGAAAAAGCAGAAGGTGTTGGGGAGGGGTGGGGTGAGGCTTCCACTGTCACACGTTTCTCTTTCTGATTCACTGCAGTGTCACACAGTGTGGTTGCTGTGCTGGCCATTGTTCTGGAGGGTAGAGGGTGATGGTGCTACCATAGGACCATATCTCTCTTTTTACAGTTAATTTTGTTTTTATTTAAAAGTAATTTTTTTTATTTTACATTCCAACCACAATTCTCCCTCCCCCCTCTTCGACCTCTGCCTTCCCTACTCCATTCCCATCCACACGACAGAGAGGATAAGGCCTTCTGTAGGGAGTCAACAAAGTCTGGCATATCAAGTTGAAGCAGGAACCCCACCAATGCTTTGCAAGGTATCCCTCCATAGTGAATGGGCTCCAAAAAGCCAGTTCATGCCCTAGGGATAAATTCTGATCCCACTTCCAGGGGCCCCACAAACTGCCCAAGTCATGCAATTGTCACCCACATTCAGTGGGCCTAGTTAGAGAGAAACCTGGTGCTGGGGAAATTCCCAGGAATCCACAAGGATGACTTCAGCTAAGACTCCAAGAAGTAGTGGAGAAGGTGCTGAACTGACCTTCCTCTATAATTAAATTGATGATCACCCTAATTGTCAACATAGGACCTTCATCCAGCAACTGATGGAAGCAGATGCAGAGATCCACAGCTAAACACTGGGCTGAGCTTCCAGTACAACTCAAGAGAGGGAGGAGGGATTATATGAGCAAAGGGGTCAAGATCATGATGGGGAGACTCTCAAAGACAGCTCACCTGAGCTACTGGGAGCTCACTGACTCTGAACTGATAGCTGGGGGAACTTGCATGGGACCATATCTCTCTTGAAGGAGAGTTAAGGCTGCTGCTAGTCATAAAAAGAGTCAGACAGGACAAAAACCATATCATTTCCTTTCTGGAGTGTAGAGAGCTGTGGAGCCGCACCTTAAAGATGGCGCTGGCTTCCGCCTTCCACCTTCCTGATGGTGAGCGCTCTCTGAGATAAACAACTCCTTATTTGGATAAGGCTAAGCTATTGGTTTGCTTCCGTGTACCTGGACCTATTGGCATGGCCCACGTGGCGCCCCGTGATTTGCAGTCCAGAAGGTATTTAGCTGGGAGCGGGGTTCCCCAAGGAAGAAGAAGAAGAAGCTTGTAAAGGTCCTCAATAAACTTCTGAAAGAAGAGCCTGGTGTTGCGTCGTCCTTGCTGGCAAGGTTGCGCGCGACAAGTGGTGGCCTGTACGGGGAGAACATGTTTTCGCCGTACGGTCAACAAAGGCCCAGAACTTTCAGTGGTCAGGGGGTGCACCGGAGAGTCCTCAGGTAAGTTGGGGATCCGCGACAAAAGCGGGAGGGGGGGGGACAATTTGCTCTTCTCGGTAGATAAAGAGAGAGCTGGATAAGACTTTCTGACGAGCGAGTTCAAAAGTGAACGAGAAAAGGATTTTGCTATGGGCGCTTCTCCTTAACACCCAATTTTTTTTGGCTCTACGGGAGCTACTTCATTCAAAATGTTTAAAATTAGAAAAGAAATCCCTAGAAAGGTTCCTGGAGGAGTGTGACGTTGTTGCCCCATGGTTCGCTGTAACCGGGAGCCTTACAGTCCCCTCATGGGAGAAATTAGGGAGAGACCTAGATTTTGCTTATGAACAAGGAGCACTCAAAGCCAGAGTGAGACCCATTTGGAAACTGATCCGAAGCTGCCTCGAGGACCAACGCTTTAGTGAGGCGGTGGAAAGTGGACAGGCAGCCCTAGAGAAGCTGCAAGCGGTTAGAACTTATGGCACCACATCCTCTTTTACTGTAGCTCAGGTGGAAGCTCTGAACAGGCATTGTATGACACCTGGTGACTGGAGTGGCTTGGCTCGAGCGTGCCTGAGCCCTTGGCCATGCTTGCTGGTGGGCTACATGGAGTTGGCCAATTTTCATGGAGTTCTTCCCAGACTTGGGGACAGTGGGAAAGGAGAGGCCTGGATGTAGGAGTAACAGCCTCCACAAATCCAGGGTGTGAAAATCGAGGTATTGTGCCTCTGATGAATATTACTTATAAGTCCACTCCTGTGTGTGTTTATCCTCTTTTTGTGTTTGTTGCAAGTAACTAGTATATAGTATGAGAATTTTACCCATGCTGCAAATTCATCTAAACAGTTGTGAAGTTATCTTTTAGGTAATTGGACAGGACAGTTCGAAAAATTGATGGAAGATCTCCGGGTGGCCATCGTGACTGGCAACTCAACCCAGATAGATGCCAGATTGGCTGAGGGATTGGCTACCTGGTTCGATGTTGCTTTGCCATGGATCATCTGAAGGAGTGGGTGGGACTAGGAGCTATGACTGGCCTGATGGCGCTGGTCTCCGGAATCTGCCTGTGGTGCCTCTGCCACATTAGGACCAGACAGCGCTGGGATGCGGCCATGATTGCGCAAGCCTTTGTAGCTGTAGAGACTGGACAGTCCCCCTACATTTGGCTAGCTGCCTTAAAAGATTAAGGGTTTTTTTGCAGGTTGCGAGGCTAGTGCACTGCAGTCGAGCACCTCAGCTATGTTTTGGAGGGCTCAAGGAGAGCATGTCTGCTTGCATGTGGGTTTCTCACCCTAATGTCCCACCTCTGTGAAAAAAGGGTGTCGTTGAACGAGTCCCATAATCCCTAGGGGGACGCCCCAAAAGGAGTCTTGGGATAATGTTCCTTGCACAACAGAGAGTTGACCTCTGTGCTCACCTGCTAATTCCTTTATAAAAACAAAAAGGGGGAACTGTAGAGAGCTGCAGAGCCACACCTTAAAGATGGTGCTGGCTTCCGCCTTCCACCTTCCCGATGGTGAGCGCTCTCTGAGATAAACAACTCCTTATTTAGCTAAGGCTAAGCTATTGGTTTACTTCCACATGGTCCACGTGGTGCCCTGTGATTGGCAGTCCAGAAGGTATTTAGCTGGGAGAGGGTTCCCCAAGGAAGAAGAAGCAGCTTGTAAAAGGTCCTGAATAAACTGCTGAAAGAAGAGCCTGGTGTCACGTCGTCCTTGCTGGCGAGGTTGCGCGTGACACTGGAGGATTCTGTAGAAGCCTAGGGTTGGGCCAGTGGTAAATACTGTAGAGGTTAAAAATATGGAAGATTTGAATGAACTTTATCACTTAGCTTAATGACTCTGAGCAAGTTACTGAAACTCACTGTGCCTTGGTTTCTACCTCTGTAAGAACAGTGTACTAGTGACTTTTCTTGTAGCTGTGATTAAATTTCTCTCAAGAAGGAACTGAAAAGATAAAAGGTTAATTGTGGCGTCTAGCTTGAGAAGGCATAGCCCATCAGGAGGGGAGGTGTGGTGAAAGATGAGATAGCTGGGTGCTTTCGGGAGATGAGAGGTCAGTACATTGCTTTTGATTCATAAGCAAAAAGCAGCATGGAGGTAAAACTGGCCTAGAAAACCTCAAAGCTTGGACACATAGTTGCCTTGGTGAAGCATTATCTCCTAAAGATTCCAGAATGTTCCGAAATGAGACCACTAGCCTGGGAGCAAATGTTCAAATGCATAAGCCTATGTAAGAAGACATTTTAACAGTCTCCACAAGGTCTCTTATTTTGTGACGTAATAACAAACATCACATGTGTGTGTAGTTTTAAATGCTCACAGGACAGGTTACCATTTAAAATACGGTATATGTTCTAATAAACAATACAATCATGAAATAACATTCTGCTCTTTATAAATCTCTACTTCCCTCTTCCCTCATTGAGCTTAGACTCGAGCCCGTCGCTCATGATCTGAACCACTCCTGCATATCTTTGTTTCCTCTCCTCTGGCACTCCCTTTGATTGCAATTTTAAGACCCTTTATTTTATATGAGGTCACATAACTGTCTTCTAGCCCTGGCATTTGTCCCATGACCATGCCCTCTTAGCTGACCAATGGTCAGCAACTTTCCCTGTTTGCACAGGGCCATTCCCATTTCAACAGCGAAAGTCTCACATCCTTGGGAATCCCTCACCTAATGTGGAGAGTCAATAACCGAACCCAGTCCTACTAAAACATCTTAGTTCTCCATCCTCTATCATCTGATTAATATCAAGATATACATTGACCTTGAGAGTCATGGACTAAATGCATAAATCCCCATGAGCTGGTTTCTCCATATGCCAGGTTACTGCTTCGTTTCTCATTGTACTTTTTGCAACAAAGATAAATTTACACTCTGTTCAGCCACTAATTCTCCATTAGTTTAACAAACAAACCAGATTGGCCCTCGTTCCTTCAAAAAAATTAAGGATGCCCTGGTGGCTAATCATGGTTGTTCACCACATCTGGAGTCAGCTAAAATCCATCTGTCATATCTGTGGAGGATTTTTTGGAGGTAAGAAGACTCACCCTAAATCTGGGCTACACTTCTGGTAGCAACTTATATACATATATACATATATAAAATGTAAGAAGGTAATTTTTGTTTTTTTCTGCTTATTCTCCCTCCCACTGGGGAGTTCATCTACCCTGCTTCTGAGGAATCCCTTCACTTCTTTATTCAGGATTCCAATATAGGCTGAAGACCAGTGAAGAAATGCAGCCTTGTGAACTGAACATCTATCAGATTATTGGTCTTGCTCCTGAGAGACACTAGTGTATTGACCAGACCCTTTAGGGTACTCTAATAAATTCTGGTGTGTGTGTGTGTGTGTGTGTGTGTGTGTGTGTGTGTGTGTGTGTGTGTGTGTGTGTGTGTGTGTGTGGCAGGTATGTATTATTCTATCAGTTCTATTGCTCTATTGCCATAAACATAGCTAATACAGAGGCTTAAAAGGCCATTGATCACTTAGATTTCCCCCTTTTAGACAACTGCACAATTTTAACTTCTATTCACTCTTTGCTTAAGAATTCTGTGGCACTTAGACTTAAACTATCAGGCTATCTCCTGATGTATTTTCATTTTTTTTTTCACTTCTATAATACCTTTATTGTATGATCCTTTGCCACTTACTGTCCTTTCCTGGGCCTCTTTTCTGTTGTCTGTCTGCCTTTCTTCTCTCACCAGAACTTCATTCTGCAAAGCTGTCTGACCTTAATGAAGTTCTTAGCCACTATAGACCAGTGTTCTAGTAAGATGGCTCAGTGGTAAGGGTTTGCTTTCAAGCCTGATGATCTGAGTTCAAATCCCTGGGAATACATGGGAGAAGGGAAGAACTGATTCCCACACATAAACAAATAAATAGAATTAGCATTTTTAAATATAAAAAGAAGGTAGAGTATCCAACAGATGTTTGCTGAATGAAGTAATTTATTCATTTTTAGAATCTACCAAATTGATAAAAATAAAATGAAACCTCCCACACAAGCAAGAAGAAGTACATTTGGTAGTGAGTTAGCATCCTGATTCCTTTCAAACATTTCTAGTTCATTGCTACGAGTTTTATAAATGATAATCTTTCTAACTTTCATCTGAGATTTTCTAAAACAGAGAGCCTGAGTATGGGTAAAAGCAATTATTTCAGTCTTGACATCTGTAATCACTCTAGTAACTGGCTAGATGGCTCTGGGAGGGGTCACATGACATCCACTGCTGTTTTAGTGTTCAGGCATTACAGCTGCAAATGTAGAGTAATAGTGACCCTTCCTAATTGTCTGCCATGAGATACACATGTCAATATTTGTGTGTCTCGGTAACTCTGAGTTTTAAAGTATTAAAATTTATCCAGTATTTATCTTAAGAGGTTGGAAGTTCTTATACAGGTTGGAGGCAATCAAATCTTTGAGAAAGGTAAAAGATGTTAGAAAACATTGGATCTCCTGTTACATCATCATCCCCCCTCCCAAGAAGATACTGTTCATATTTAGTTTTTCCTTAGAGCAAATACTGTGTAGCACTTTGTGGCAATGATTACAATGCAGATCCAGATCCACACGCCATAGTTTGTGTTGTCTTTTCATTTCATCAGTAAGCACAACACGAGGTATCTCTTGTTCTGTGGACTCTCTCTTTGGTCCACGTTCCTGGCTAATCAGGCTTTGCAGTTGGCAGGAACAGGATCCCCGAGTGGTTGCTTTCAGAGTGCTGAGCTTTTGTGCTCAAGGGAATGTTACCATGGCAAGAGTGGTTGGTTCACTGATAGGATCAGTGTGATTCTGGAGGAGATTAAACAACCCACCACAGTGTAAATCCACAGCTTTTTCATGAAGCTCTGAGGAGTGTGTGAAAGCTGATGTTATCCCTGAAGGGTGCATATTCACAGAAGCTGCTTAATAACAGATACATTTGAAATAACTAGTTACAGAGGATCTGATCCAACTTTTTTTCAGAATTTTTTTATGACTGTACTTAGAATTTATTTATGTACTTTTTCAGTGAATTCCAAAATGAAATATTGACATAGAACTGGACTGGGTGTTGGGAGAACGTAGTCAGTAAATCTTTCATTTCCTCAGAAAGACTGCAAACCAGTGGCAGGGTATATAGTGTTTAATAGTTATAAGGTGGTGTCCCACAGTCTAAGGAGGAAATAACAGCACATTCTATTGCAGGGATGCTTTTCCAAAGTTGATGAGTAAGAGCAGGTTATGGGAGCCTTAAAAGTTGTGTGAACAGTTTAGTAAGCTGAGTTGACGTGGAGAAATATACTACAAGACATGTCACGGGATGGAGGCAGACATTTGAAACAGGATTCAGTCTATATGAAACAGTTTGAGTTCCATCAGCAATATAAGAAAAGAACTGCCCCTGTATTGGTCACGCTTTGTCATCGTGACAGAAATCTGTATATATCTGGGAAAAAGGAATGAGAAAATAATTTAATCAGTTTGTCTTATTGGCAAGTCTATGAAGAATTTTCTTGATTAATGATGGATATGGAGGAGCCCAATCCACTGTGGGCACTGCTGCCTCTGGGAAGGTGGTCCTTGCTTGTATAAAAAGGCAGGTTGAGCAAGCTGTGGAGAGAAAGGTTCAGTTCTGGCCTCCAGGTTCTTGCCTTGGATCCTTCTGTGAATTCCTCAATGATGGACTGTTATCTGTAAGCCAAATCAACACTTTCTTCCCCGAGTTGTCTTTTGTTATGCCCCTCATCATAGCAAGAGAAAGCAAGCTAGGACTGTGCACTTTAGAAGGTCCTGGGAGTTGCAGTTACACTCCTTGTATGCTTCTAAAAACAGAGAACTCACGGCTTCCCCTTTATTTCCTATCCTTGAGGAAGATCACCCTTCTAGAAAGGGAGAAGTGTTTAAAAAGATTTTGTTTTTCTTTTTAATCAACAAATCAAAATAAAAAACCAAGAAGTGTATTTGACAGATTCTCCCTGAAGAGAACAAAGGATGATATTGTCTCAAGAGTAAAGTAGCCGTTGAGACAACGCAGGCAACTTGAGTCACGCTGCATAGTTTTATTTCAACTTAGCACTAGCTGGAGTCTTCTGGGAAGAAAGGAGTTTAGCTTGAGAAAATGCACCCACCAGACTGGCCTATGGGCAAGTCTATGGTGCATTTTCTTGACTGATGATTTATGTGGAAAGGCCCATCACTGTGGATAGTAGTAAACCTGGGATGGTCGTCCTGGGTGGTATATAAAACAGACTCAATGTGCCCTAGGAAGCAATCCAGGAAGCAGCATTACCTTCTGTCTTCTACATCAGATCCTGCCTCTGGGCTTCCACTTTGAGTTCCTATCCTGACTTTCCTAAATGATGGACAAGTCGTAAGATAAACTCTTTCCTTGATAAACTGATTATAGTGATGGTGTTTTATACAAGTTGCATGTACTGATCTGTGCTTCCATTCAACAGAACAGACAGGACTACTGTAATTATTGGTAAACTCAGTTTGGAAGAGTAAACATTTGAATTAGTTATATAACTGAAAGAGATTCACTATTTTTGTGTTACCTTTACCACTATTCTTAATTTTGCTAAGAGTTAAAAGAAGTGAGGACTTAGAAAAAGCCCAACTGTGAAGGAAAATAATTAAATAATCTGTGTGAGAATATTTAAGGTTTCTTGACTACAGCCATATAAAAATTATATTCTACATTAATATACAAAGATACACAAAATGCAAACAAAAATCTCTGCAAAACAGCAATTACCCTCATTATGTATAATGCACTTCAATGTTTCTATTCCGTTGCTATTTTTATCATCTCTTTGCAGCATAGTATGTACAGTTAATGATTGTGGTAATAAAAATTCAACATAAGGAACATGGAATGCCTGAGAATGGAACAGTGTGTTCTCTAGAACGGGGAGCATCACATAGAATGTATATAGGAATAGACCTGGGATTTGAAATCAGACCAAGTTTCTAGACCTGATTCAAATTTAGCAAGTGTGCCGTGTGTGGCACTAGGTCTTCCTCAGGGACACAAGACAGTAATAAAATGCTCACCCTCTCAGGATTATCTTCATTCCAGGCAGGGTGATAGGGCAAACAACAAAATGAGCAAGTGAACATACCATGCCAAATGCCAAAGGAGGATTAGTGTTTGTGGAGAAACAGCATGGACCCCTGAAAATGGTCTGGAATGTGATAGCTCAGAAAGAATGAGAAATACACTTGATGGAGACATCTAGTAAGCTTTTATCAAAAGGGATATGGTTTATTTCTAAATATAAAGTTGCTTCACACATTCTGATAACATATACATACATATGAATATGTGAACGATTTTTAAAATTATAAAATCACAAGTCAATATTTTCAATGATAAAATATAACCCACACTTCTGAAGCCCCATTGTGTTTCTCCACAGCACATCTCCTCTTCTTCCCAGGAGTCACAACCACTTTGAACTGTATTCATTTTTCTTTTGTTTTGCTATATAGTGTCCTGGCATTTCCACAAATTTTAAGCAATGAGTATGTCATTTTGAAGCTACAACCACACATTCATTCCCTGTTTAGTTTCTTCTGCTGTTTGGATTTTTTCTCTCTGTGTCAAGCAAGGGTAATCATCCAGGATATCAGCATGGTTTACTTCCCAATAACCTATGGGGTATTTAAACACCAGCTCTTTGGTCAAAATGTGGATCTTCATATTTCTGAGGGTTTTTTGTTGTTGTTGTTGTTACCAACAATACTTCTATGGTCATAGACATTTTCTAAGTGCTTCTTGAGTACGTAGGTCAAATGGATAAAATATAAGTCACCTGATTAAAATGAAACATTTTAATAAATAGGCTCCATGTAATATTGGGGCATACTCATACTAACATTTTTAGTTTAACCTAAGAAACCTGTATTTCATTGGATAAATCCAACCACCTTGTGAAATTGTCATCCTGAGGATGAAATTGCTAAGCTACAAAGAACACAGAGCTTTAATTCTCTGGGTGTTGTTAAATGTTCTCTAAAATAACAGAAACAATTTTTGTACCTACCTCACCACCAGAAGAGTGTGTGCTCCTGCTGTTTCTTATCATTGCTGCTATGGACTATTTGTTTACTTTAACATTTATATACTTACATATGAGCCCTTAACGTTACTGCTTTTAGTGCTGGGCTCTCCAATGGAGTGAATTAGGGCTAAATGATATTGGGAGGATGGGGTTGTAATGTAATGAGTCTGTATAAAAAGAAAAAAAGAGATCAGAGACCTCACTACACCTGTCCAGACGGACAGGCCTTGTGCAGACAGCAGAAGGATGGACTCATAGTGTTGGTTTTGTGTGTGACATCAGACACACACACCACCAGACGCCACACTAGAGTTTATTCAGGGGAGTTGCCGAGCGGGTACAAGGAAGAGAAGTAGAAGAGAAAAGGAGAAAGAGAGACAGACTTCCACATGGCATCTCCTTTTAAGAGAGTGGTTGGGCACAGATTTACGCAGCCACGCCTAGGGGCGTGCCCTCCATACACAGCTTGTTCTGCTGGCACCATGTTGGGTTTACCACCTGGCTGCTATGTGCCGGGAATCCTTACACATACAAGTGAGAAAGGGCATGCAAGGAAACATCTCTGCTAACAGCATGGCTGCGTTTGCTACCTTCCACAGCACTGGGATGTTGTGGGATTCGGGTGTCAGCTGGTGGGGTCCAGGGAAGCTTATCCAGGGTCCTGGGCTCCTGGAGGGGGTGTGGCCAACCCCATTGATAAGGGGCTGCCGGGATGCTGAGAGGCTCTCTTGCTGGTTCCTGGCTGCTGGAAGGAGGTTCCCATCGTCCGTCCGTCTGCAGACTCCGGTCCCTGTTCAGGTGCTTGCTATTGTAATCAGTTGCCTGTACCGTGAGTGTTGGTTTATATTCTAATAAATATCTCTCTGGTATTGGTATCCTTGTGGGTAAACTCCGCCTACACTGGGACTCCAACAGCTGACAGAAATGATGTTATGGAGGAATAAGTCCATTTTGACTCCTGGTTTCAGAGAGTCTCATTCAGGGAGAGTGTGGGGAGCAGCCAAGTTTTCAGAGATCAGAGTGCGTGGCAAGGGCTGTGCATGCCATTGCAAACCAGGAATCACAGACTGTGACAGAAACCAGAACCTGTTATAATCTTCAAAGCCAGCCCCTATTGATCTGCTTTTGCCAGTGAGCCCCACCTCCTAAAAGGTTCCAGAACCTTCCAAAATTGCACCACCACTTAATACCCATGCATTTCTTACATAAGCCTGTGGGAAAACAGTTTACATCCAAACTATGTTAACTTTGCCATAATAGCACCCATAACTGTAGAACTTGAATGTTTTACAATCTAAGGTATTTTGTTAGAACAGCCCTACTGGCCAAATATATTGACCAGCATTTGGTTGGCAGGACTATATTAGTCTCTGGCCAGCTGGCTACATTGCTTGTGCCTTAGGGAGACAGCTCATCTTGGCAGAAGGACATGGGGGAGAAAGGTTGTTTGTTTGCCTCATGAAAGCCAGGAGGCATAAAGGAGAAATGAAGGGCATGCACTCCTTCAAAAGTATGTGGTCACCAACCACCACCCCCCTCTGGCTTCACCTCCACAGTCCTACCAATTTTTCATAACCTATTCAAAGTGTAAATCCATCAGTGCAATAAACCTTTGCCTTTTTCAAAGTGTGCACAGTGTGATGTGTCTCTGTAACCCTTCTCATGTACATGCTGAGAAGGCAGACTCTACAAATCTAGTCATCTCTCAGGGCACTCAAGTTGACAGAGATTAATCATAACACCTTTTAATTGTGGATATATTGATAGAAATGGTATGTTTTCTGATCTTAATGCATGTGCCTATGATTACTAATGAATTGGAACATCTTTCTAGATGTTTCTTGACCATTTGCATTATCTCTTCTATGATGTGTCTTCTCATGCTTTTGTCTATTTTTTTTTTGCATGATTTATCTTCATTGTTAAAGTACCAGTCAACAGAAGTCCTTGAATGATTCATGTGTTTCAAATATTATTTGGTAGCATATGACTTGGCCTTTTATATTCTTTATGCTATCAACTCTGATAAAAAATGAAGTTATTCATCTTTTCCCTTTATGATTTATTTCCACTTCTTTTATTTCAGAAACTCTTTCCTCACTTGATACCAGAAGTGCTTTCTTATATTTTCCTCTAAAAGTTTACTCTTTTCCTTTTATAGTTTTACCTTGATTCTGTCAGTGGTAGATTTTTGCATGAGGGAGCGTTGAGATTGACCCTCACTTTAGCTACATTCTTCTAATCACTCATGGAATTAAGATTCCTTTCTACAATAGTCTACAATATCAACTATCCGATTTAAATGTGAACATAAGCCTGTTTTTGAGACCTTCACTAACCGAACAGTATATCACCACCACATCAGATAGTTTCTTAGTTACTATAATTTTATTTAGCTTTTAATAGCCTATAGAGCAAGACCTCTCATCCTTTAATCATTTGTTAAAAAAAAGATTTGATTATTTTGAGTTTACATGTTTGAGTGTTTGACTGCATGCATGTATAAGAACCACGTGCAGGTCAAGAATTCTCACCTTAAACCTACAGAGCTTGGGCTCCTGCAGATCTTCATCATTTCACACAAATTTTAAGATCATCTACATAATTTTTAAATAAGTCTGTTATAATTTTTATTGTTCAATTTGGGAAAACCTCTACTTTGGGGGATTCTCATATTCATGAATACAACCTAAAATGTACCTTATTAAGGTCCCTCCAAAAATACATTTTAAAGAAGCCATGTAAATTTCCCAAACTGTTGCTGAACAACTTTTATTGGATGTGCTCCTAGGTTAAGTTTGTCTAATCCATATTTGTATATGTATTTAAGAAAAACAAGTCCTGTGTGGTGAGCATAAGCAGAGATGGCAATCCTTTGGAATAAACTCACATTGGTTTCTGGGTATCTCAACAGGTTTGTGCTTCCTATCACCTATCAGCAACAGTCGAACACAAAGCAAAGAAGCATAGGTGAGCAAGGAAGCAACTGGGAAAACGTCACTAGAAACATCCACCTTTGTCTTTCTTTGACCTAGTGATATATTGGACATATTTGAATGGATTCTGTAAAGGTTCATGTGCTGGAAAATGGGTTCCCAAAGTGACAAGGAGGGATGCTCAGCTACGGGAGTGGATTCATTCAGGTCTTCCAGAATGGGTTAACTCTTGAAAGGACAGTTTGTTAAAAAGTGAAGCTAAGCCACTTTCCCACTATATACTGCCTGTTTATAGTCTGCCTCTCTAACATACTGAAAGGAGTAGCCTTTGCCATTTTCAGCCACCAGAATTGTCAGACAAGTAAATATTTTTGCTTTATATCTTTCCTTGCCTCAAGTGCCTTGTTATAGCAGCACAGACTGAACTAAGATGCCAGCCTTGCTGCGTGCTCTTTTTTATATGGCTTTATTACTCACTTCGTCATCTTTGCTCAGTTTGTCCTTATCTTTATAACTCAGCAATGTCAACATTTCCTTACAGTATATGTTGGTATTGCCCCTTTGCCTTTTTAATAAATAAGGTTTTTATAGGGTATCTTTATACAGAAACAATGTCCTTTTGAGGTAGTAGCATTAAACATAATGTCTCAACCTATGTTAGGTAAATGTTTTACCACTGATTTGTATCCCTAGCTCATAACTAAGAGTATGTCTGTGTAGGTACATGTGCTCATGCAAGCACATGGTGGGGTCCAGATAATTTGGTCAGGTATTCTGCTCTATCACTCTTTGCTTTATTTCCCTGAGACAGGGTCTCTCATTGAACATGAGCTAAGCTGGCAGCTAGCAAGAAAACCCCAACTAAGAAGCCTTTTTCTCCAGACCTCAACATTGGAATTGGGTTTTGCTTTACATCTTTCCTTGCCTCAAGTGCTTTGTTATGGCAACATGGACTGAACTGAGATGCCAGTTCATACCTGGATTATTTCATGTGTCCTAAGAATTTAAATTTGAATACTCATGCTTTCTCAAAAAGCTCTCACCCTCTGAGTGGCTACCGAGCACCTAATAACCTTTTAAAGTATATTGTATTTTTACTCCATTTGAAATTGTTTTGTTAGTGGCAAATTCGTCGTGATTCCCTGATCCCTAAATCTTGTTATTTTTAGAATAAAGAAAATAAACATTCTTGAAATGTGTTAGTGGGAAACAATCTTACCAGTCTGTGTGTTATATTTAAATATTGTGTCAGCTATAGTCAATTTTACACAATTATGATTCCCATATGTTTACTGATGTTACAGAGATATGCAACTAAGTTTTTGTACATTAAATATATGAAGTCTCAATACCAGATATCTCTTTCTAGTATATTTGTGTAAATTTTAGGTTCACAGAAGTTCTTATTTACTACCTCATTTTTTAAAAGATGTATTTCATTTTTTTATGTGTATGTATGTACACCAAATACATTTATGGTAGCCCCAGAGCCAAAAGAGGACATCAGATCTCCTGGAACTAGAATTACAGGCAGTTAATAGCACCCATGTGACTCCTGGGAACTGAACCCAGGTTCTCTGCAAGAATAGTAAGTGTTTTTTACCTCTGAGACATCTCTAAAGCCTCCAGCATCAACTTCTTGTTCTCACACTATTTCACTTTCTCACCATCAACATATTTCACCTAAATACAATTTTTGCTATGGCCAAAGCTAAATCAACACATTTCCATCACCCATCAACACTGATTGCCCTTAAAGCAAGTTCATTCTCTAAGTTTGGGCAAATGTTATATCTCTCATTGGTATCATATCATAATTATCATCATGGAGCCTTCATCCAGTGACTGATGGAAGAAGATTCAGAGATGCACAGCTAGACACTAGGCCAAGCTCCTCGACAAAAAGTCAAAGAGAAGGAGGAGAAATTATATGGGGGTGAGGGGGGTTAAGATCTGATGGGAAACCCTACAGAGTGGGAGTGCACATAATCTGGAATGACAGCTGGGGAACCTACATGGGACCTAACTAGGCCCTGTGAACATGATGACAGTTGTGTGGCTTGAAGTTTGTGGGGCCCCTGCAGAGGGACAAGGATTTACACCTGGTCCATGGAGCCCATTCCCCATGGTGGGATGATTTTCTCGGCCATGATGGGGCGGGGGGGAGGGGGTTGGTTCAGCCTCAACTTGATGTGTCAGAGTTAGTTAACTCTCCATGGGAGGCCTTACCCTCTCTGAAGAATGGATGAGGGATGGGGTGATGGAAATGTGAGGAGAGGGAGAAGAGGAGGGAGGGGAAACTGCAGTTGGTACGTAAAATGGGCACAAGACTGGAGGAATTAAGCTTGGAGGAATGGAATGAGAGGCAGAGGTTTGTAGAGTGCCTACTTACTTGGTCAGAATGTACTGCTAGACTTGGAGGCTGGGAAAATGAGAAGGAGAAGGATGTTTGGAGAGGAATGTCTGTGGAATCCCTGGATAGGGACAGAGAAGGAAGGGAAGCTATACAGGTCTTCCATGAAGAGTTAGTGATGTGACTAGGGAATAAATATGGAGGAGCAGAGGGAGAGGTGAGGGTCTGCAATTAGCCTGCCTGTTACCCTAACTGGGGTGATCTGTAGGTTCCCTGGGAGTGCAGACTCGGGATTGTGGGGTAGGAAAGAGCAATAAGTAGGGAAGGGCACTTAGGAGGGAAAGACAATGGTATTCAACATAGATGGGGGGGCAGAGTTGGGGATGAGCCTGGGGGATTGGATTTGGAGGAATGGAGGAAGAACTGGTAATGTTCAGGTCACCTACCTGCTTCCTTGAAGACAGCAGTCTATGAGTTCCCAGGGAGAACCTGATGGAGTTGGGGTGGGATGCAGCAAAGAGGGCAGAGGGTTCAAGTGGAGATGGGGGCAGGGTGGGGAAAGGGAGGCTACAGCAGGTCCTCTGTTACAGAGTTAAGGTTGTGACTGAGGGCTTAGATTTGGAGAAGCAGAAGAGAGAGGTCTACACTAGCCTAACTGCTTTCCTGGCTAGAGTGGCCTGTGTGTACACAGAGAGTACTAACCTCATTTCTAAAGAGTTGAAATAGATAATAAATATAATATAATATGATATGGTATGATATGATATGATATGATATATGATACGATACGATACGATACGATACAATACAATACAATACAATACAATATAATATAATATAATATAATATAATGGTTTCATTTTATAGTTATTTTAAAGACTGACGATATTAATAGATTGAACAATTTTTTATAGTGAAAATTATCTACAGTAAATTTATTCTGTATGAAGCCTGTAATGATAATAATTTTGTCAAATGGCTGTAAATTCTAGACTAATTAAAGTATTAAAATGATTTTTCTGAAATTCATATGTACATGTCACAGATATTTCCATCTGTACTTCCTCTGTTAAAATATATAATTCCTATACAATACTAACATCATACTAAAGTGTATGGTACACGAATGCTGTGTGCAGGTGCGTATGTGTGTGCGTGTGTGTAAATATTAATATAGTAAAGCATATGAAACAGAATTGGTGTATGCACAAATGTATGTGTGTGGAGGCCAGCAGACAACTCTAGGTAGTTTTCTCAGGAGGCATCAACCTTGCTTTCTGATAGGCCTGGAGCTTGCTGCTTAAGCCAGGCACCTACAAGCCCTAAGCATCCACCTGTGTTTCCCTTCATTGGTATTTTGGTGGGGGCGACACTAAGTCTGTAAATCACTTTGGATAACATTGACCTTCTGACCTGTTGATTTTTCTTATCCCTGAAGATAAAAAGGTCACCCCTTCTTTTTTGTTTGTTTGTTTTTGATGGCTGTTGTTAGTTTCTTGGTTGATTTCTTTCAAAGCATTTTTTAACTTTCATTGTAGATGTCCTTCACTTTCTTAGTTAAAATAATCCTAATCCAGGGCATTTCTTTGTAGCTATTGTGAGTGGGATTCCTTTCATGGTGGCCCTCCCACAATCTCATTACCATTAGCAGTGTTTCTAATACCATTGACTTTTGTATGTTAATTTTTTAATCTTATAACTTAATTTATATTCAGTGGAGTCCTTGTGTAATTTTTTTTAAATAGAGACAATGCATAATACTAATTAATATTACAAGGGCATGAAACACAAAAGCACTTTATATTTCTGTACTTACTTCATTTTATTGCTAAAATTCAATCATAACATCCGGCTGAGCTGTTAAGTTTTCCATATGTAAACACGTAATAAAAGTTGTCTTACATACATTTCTCTACATGTAAGATGCCTTTTAATACGAATGGGGCATGTTTTCTATTTTGTGTTACGTTGGGAATTAAATTATATGCACATAACTACTCAAGAAGGTCAAAGGAAATAATTTTTACTCTCAGACTGTCAATTTTGTCTATCATATAGTTGAAAACATTGGGGTGGTAAATGTTCACATAAGAATTCAAGGTCCTTGGAGGCTTCCTCTGACTCAAGGTGATTTCCCTATTCTTCTCATAGTACAAAACTTACAAGAGGCATGTCTAGGCATGAACTATACAATGTGGGAGGTTTTATTTATCCCTTCTGATGAATATTAACCAGGGCCTTTGGCATGCTAGGAAAATACTGTCACTGATTTATACCTCCAGCCTGGGTGACACTGGTTTTTAAATGAATTGAATGACATAAAATATAAGTCACTTCAGAGGAACATGTTGATGAATTAAGTATTGAGTGAAACTATATTGCTATAAAATACATAATCACATTGCTTAAAACAAATAATAAATAACAAAAGATTTGTAAAGGCTCCAGTCCTCAGCTGGCTCCATCAGACTCTAATCCCCTCCAAGATTGACCTTTGGGTGGAGCTCAGGAGGGAGCTTCTAGGCACCTGTGGAAAAGTTTGTTATGTTTCAATGAATAAAGATAAAAACAAAATTAGATTTCTTTTAGTAAACAAATGCAAAGCAGAGTAGAGAGGACACTGCTCCTCTTCCTGAGCAAAGCTGCAGGAAAATGTCAATGAGTTGGAAAAGAGTGATATAGAAGGCATGTCAGCAGATGGACTCTTGGGATGCAGGAAAAATGGGAATGATGATCTTAAGGCCAGAAAGTCACATGCTGAACTTAAATAGCCCCTTGTGTATTTTACAGTTCCATGATTCTAACAAAATTAATTTCTGTGAAACAACTAAGGACACAGAGGTGGCAAAAATTTAGTAACCAGAGTTTTCTCACTTAAGGAGCAGGGTATGCACAGTGATGCTGAAACACACATGCCTTAGAATCAGTTATGAGTCTTTGATGGAGCCACTCCAGTGGCCAAGAATCCCTCTCTTGTCTCTACCTTCCTCTGGCTGGTCCAGCTTTTTTACAGTCATAAGATATAAGAGCAAAGGTAACGAGGAGGGTGGGCACAGAAAACATAAGAGAAAACCAAGGTGTATTATATATTGTGGTTGAGCTAATTATCACCCCTAAGGTCACCGATTAGAGTGAGATGGTCTATTTTATTTAAAACCACATTGAGTTGAGGATTTTTGCTTTTAGACATTAAAAAGTATCCTAGTCATGTGATTTACTTGAGGAGGCCTCAAGACATCTAAAGGTTATGCTTTAGAAGAGCTAGAGCTATGTGATCCTCAGCTTTTGCTCATATACTGGAATTCCACTGTCAATTCCACATTCACTTTTAGCCACGTTGGGTTGATATGGTTCAACACAGCATCAAGTGACTGAGAGAAAAAGGAGAAGAAGCAGAGTACAGAGAGCATTTTATAAAAACAACAGTGGCCAGAAGATAAGCACACACCAGGCATTGTCTGATATATTTCATACATGATGGGACTCAAAGCTGCAAAGTTCATGTTGCATATTAGTCTATATTGTCTACAGGCATAAGGGCAGTCAGCAGGTAAAGACAATGTCTACAGTGCTTTCTTGTCCATTTAATGGACTAACCACTTTATAACCCCCCCCCCAAAAAAAAACAACAAAAAAAGAAACCTACCCAATGCTCCACAGGTAGCATTAGTGAAGACACCCAATCCACCTGGCTTTATGATGTCTTTCTTTATAAAGACATGAAACCCAAGGAGCAGAAAAGAAAGTAGGTGGTAGGAGCCACACAAAGCTTACAGAAAACGGAAGTCTCAATATGTGAAAAATGACAGTTGAGGTATAAGGAGAGACACTTAGAATCTGAAGGATGCACAGTGTAGGTGTGAGGAAAGGGGCAGTGAAAGCAGAGATGTGATCATGTGAAGTTGGGGAGCGTTTACAAAAACACAGATGTGGCTGAAATGAACAAGAGACTGGGGGTTGGACTTGGGCATGACTTGATAAGTTAGAGGTAACAATGATGGAAGGTCAAGAGTGGTGGATAGTGTCAGTGAGGAGGAGTGCATGGGAGGCTCTGAGGACTACTGCCTTACCATCGTCAACATGGCTGGAAAGAAGAAATCACTTCAGAAAAAGATGTGGTTATCCGTTATCAGCTGCTGCAATCAGCTGCCCATCACTGTGACAAAAATACCTGGGCTATACAACTTGTAAAAGAAAACTATTTGGACCTAAAGTTTGATTCACACAAGGCTGGGACATGGATGAAGGAAAGAAACTCAGAAGCCTTCAAGAGAACACATTCAAGGCCCCTCTTCATGAGGTTATATGCAGTAAACAATGGACATGGGTGGGAATTTGCAGTGGGAGCATTGCCTTTATTCCGAAGGGTCTTCCTGGTGATATTTGAGTTTTGAGTTATTCATGTTCCTGTAATTCACTCTCATTAGCTCATTGTTCATCAAGGTGGACTTGAAACTATTTTTTAATCTATTGATGCTCTGTGTCTGGCGTAGATAGAAGCTTCATACATGTCTTCCCATTGAATATTGCACAATAGCAATCATTACATTTTGAAATCTTGCATCAGTGTGAATATCTGGTGATCTGTTCTCTTGTTCCCTCACTCATTCATTTACTTAGTAAGGCCATGGCTCATTTTGAAGCATAAATTCCCATTCATTTTCTGCTTGGCATACTCTTTTGAAATTCTCCTGTTAGTCAATACACACTAACATAAGCATTCCATTAGTCACTTGGAACGTAATTAGCCAATTCAGGAAAAAAAAATATGATGCATTTTAAAGGTGAGGCTTTTGTCATTGCTGTTTTATTTGGCCAGTTCATCTCCTACTATTTTACTTTCAAACTCCTGCATAGTCTCAGCCCGTTATCTTCCACCTGGAAAGAGCCAATTTCAAGATTTCAACTTTCAGGGGTTGAATACTCCAGCTTTTCATCTTTTGGTGTTGAGTTTGGGGGACTCTAGACTTAAGAGACCTTGGTTTCCTGATAGTTCAGTGTTTTGGAATTATGGCACTTGATATTTTGTCTTCTCGGATTCTTACTGGCAGTGCTGATAAAGTAAATACTCAGATAATTGCCCTGCTGTTTCCTTCGACTAATATAGATTTTATATTTAAGGCCAATGGAATAAAACTTTGTCTTAGCGTTGTTTCAGATAGACTTTGTATGAATACCTACAGAGTCCGGCCAATAAAGTGTTGGATGACTCCTGTGTGTTTATATATTAAATCTTCACTGTATTTGAGAATCTATTAGCATAACTCAGAAAAAAATGTTCCTATTGTACAGAATGGCATTGGTCTAACCATCATTCTTTAACTCCTTTCAAAGGATCCCAAACTCATTACCTTTACTCTCTAGGGATATAAAGATGCTCATGATTACTGTAAAATATAGTTGACAAAGATATTTATTGCTTTAAAGTCCTACAGCACAAATCAATCCAGTACATTAATAACTTCAAGTCAAAGTAGCAAGAACACTTAGTGCTTCCATAAAACAGATGCAAACCAGAAATAATTAATAAAATTGGCTATATATTTTATGGGAGTAAATTTTGTACAAGTCCATGGATATGTATCACATGCCATATGCCATGACAGCTTTTCTATGGCGAAGCTTGGGCTATTATGCCATGTGCCCCATTGCCATTAGGAGGTAGAATTCTTGTTATAACTATTTGGGTCTTGATCAGTTAAGTCACAGCTGACAACATGGTCTCAGTCCATTCTCTATCATGTGACCGAGAAGGCTGTATATGCCAAGTAGGGGCTACTGAGAGTTCTAGATAATACAAACTATAAGAGGCAAATAAAACATACAGTCATTAGGAAGGAAGAAATAAAAATTCCCACATTCACAGTTGAAATAACCATTCACATAGAAAGTGTGAAAGAGCTAACAAAAGCAAAATCCTCCTGGAGCTCTTAAACAGTTACACAGAACACATGAATGAGGTCATCCTTACATACTTCAAGAATAAATAAGCAATAAGTGAAATTTAATGTGAGAAACATTGTTTTGGTTTCATAGCACTTCTGTACCACTTCTGTACCTTAGAATACCTTATAAAAGAAGGGCTGAAGATGCAGCTCAGTTATTAGTTTACCACCATTTACAGAACCCTAATACCACATAACTTGGGTATGTTGCTGCACAGCCACAATCCCAGCACTCATGAGGGTTAGTTCAAAAAGATACAGAAGGTCTTTTCCTACATAGAAAGTCTGGGGCTAACCTGGGCTACCTGAGGTCCTGTCAATGAGAGCCGGATGAAGAGAGGAAGAGGACAGAGACTGACAATAGCAAGTCTCCAATGGCTACAGAGTGACAAGCCCTTTCATTTGTTATCGTGGAGATAGAAAATGGGAAAGCCATTTAAGTAGACATCGTGTCACAAAGTTAAGACACACTATGAGTATGTTATTACTTATATAAATATTCTAATTTGTGCTGAAGGAGGCATCCTGAATGGCATTTGATCCTGGCATTCACTTTCTCCTTGTGTGCCGCATCACCTAGACACAATGCTCTAGTTGCTTTCTGTCGCTGTGATAAAACATTGACCTAATGTAACTTGGGAAGGAAGTTTCAGCTTACTGTCCATCATCCAGGGAACTCAGGGTAAACGCTCAGGGCAAAAACATGGAGGCTGGAGCTGAAACAAAGATGATGAGCTGCTTACGTACTTGCTCTTCATGGCTTACTCAGCCTGCTTTCTTATAAACCCCAGAACCATCTGCCTAAGAGGAGTACCGCCTTTAGTGAGGGGAACCCTCCCACATACATCATTACCACGAAATTTCCTCATAGACTTCCCTACAGGCCAAAATGATGAAGGCGTTTTCCTCACTTTGAGGTTTCCACTTTCAAAGCAACTGCAATTTGTATCAAATTGACAAAGCTAACCAGTATATACACCTTAGCCTGACATAACCTTGGAATGGCCTATGTGTTTTTTACTCCTGAGTGTATGGAGCATGTCTCTCACTGCATAAAATTCAGGCTCCAAAACTAAACTTTGCTTCTGCAAATAGAATAATAATATATGAAACATTGTATTATTTTTGCTCACTTACATTCCTGGTCATTATTTTATTAACCAAGAATGCAAATTTTCTGTGGGGAAATTACTAAGCTAGGTCTTGGGCAGAGTTGGTAAGTCGACCCTTTTGGACCTTGCATCCCAGAAATCCGTAGAGGAAAATAAGCGTCCAAATGTTTTTGGTAGTTTTGGATACAGATGGTCAGCTGGTTGTGAGTGACAGGAGCTCACTGATGTATACGTGATTTATTAAGTGAACATTTCGGCTATCCAGTCTCTCCCTGGTGAGCTCATCCAGTTTCATGGCTTTAAATTATATCTTACTACTGGCAGAGTCTAGATTTATATCTCCAGCTTGGACTTCCCTGAACAGAAGACTCATACATCCACAATACTTGACAATTCCATGCACAGCTGAACCAACATCTCAGGCTTACCATGCCCCAAAGTCCCGATCTCCTCAACCTCCTGTATTGCTGCCTGCTATTTTTCCTCTCACTTCTTACACACCATTCTTCCAGAAATTAACTCCCTCCCTCTTGAGTACACATTGAGAGTCTGCAAGCATTTCAGCTCCTCCATCCCAGACCAAGTCCATCATCTCTCAACTTGATCTTGTAATAGTCTCCTGACTGGCTCTTTTGCTGTCATCCTTGAGCTCTTAAAACTCTAATTACTAAACAGCAGCAGGGAGTATCCTTCTTGCCCTTTTGGAGGGGGGGATGGGTGGTGCTCAGTGTTGTTGTGTTACAGCACACAATATGAGTGAGTAGTGTTAACTTTGTGTTGTTTTAGCTACTATATTATACAAAGCTCTCCCCAAACTTCTTTTTAGAATATTCAGCCTAATATTCTAGGATGTCAAGTGTCAAACTAAATGAATTATTCTTAAATTGTAACTGCTATAAATAATATTTTATGGGATGATTAAACCGCAACTTGAATGCTCCTTCTGAATGAAATTTAGTTCTTTTCAATGTTTCTTCATGTATTCAAAAAACACTAAAATGGATAGTATTAAAATATGATTTCCTCTAGCGCATTTGTAAGAATTTCTCTGGACAATATTTTTAGAAAAAAAAATCTAGACCATAAGGTATGGACTAAAATTTTAGTGTCCCTTGATTTTTTCAAAGTTCTTCTTGCTATAATTGTACCATTAACAACACCACAGCAGTTCATAAACTCTCTTTCCTTCTAATATTTGTCAGCAAGTGTTACGATGTGTGTTGCTAAGCTTATGTATCTCTGTGTATAAACACACACACACACACACACACACACACACACACACTTTTTTACCTTGGATCTTAGTTTTGATATATTTCTTTCAAATATCTTCATTCAAATGTTTTATGTCTGTCTTTTAAACTAGGTTTTTAAGCAAATTTTACATTTTACTTTCAAACTTATGTCCTTTTCTCTAAGAGTCATGCTCATTTCTTATCTCATGTAAAATAAACATTTTCCTGATGTTTGGTCCTGTGCCAAGTAGTCATCACCATGCCTACACCTTCCCCATTCTGTGCTGGGCTCTGAAACCTGAACTTTCATAGATTATTTCACCAGCTCCTCTGGCCTTTGGCTTGTGGATGAATTTGGTCATTTGACAGCATCTGCCAGAGGTCAAGGGACAGGAAGAAAGAAAATCAAGGTATGTCTGGTCCTCATTTATCTCATGGTTTGTGAAAAGTGGAATGATTCACCTATGTAAGTTCATAGTTACTGTTGAATGGCCTTTTGAGAGGCACTAGGGGCTTGGATCCTATGACTACTCACTTGCTTCTTTTCTCCCAATCAAGTTTAGGGATTATATTATTAAAGATTGCTGGCTGTTTGATAACCTCATAATTCTTTGTCTTTACTAGTTGTTTATTTTTATTCATGTCAGTAGGTAAGCAAATAGTCCAGGCATTAAACTCTTCAGTTATCACTTATAACTGACCACCTATTTCTGGTCCAGATCCTCTTAGTTCTCTCTAATTTTCATGGCTAATAATTTAGATTTTTTATTGTTTATTTATATGGCACAATATATAAAACTAATTACATTTTTAAAAATTGTAAGCCATAAGGCAAACAACTGTTAATGCCCTGTCTTTTCCCATTGTGACAATGCCACTCTACCATATACTAAGGCATCATATGGCAAGCATATATTGAATCTGTTTCTGAAGTTTTCATTCTGTTCCAGAAAAGAAGGTTTGCTTTCTCAAAGTTTTGGCAGATGAAAAGATCAGGATTAAGGTTACTAGACAATTGAGTCCCCATAAAGTTTTTCTCCTTGGGAATCAGATGTTTGACATGTGACATTAACCTTCCCTTAGTTCCGGCATTTGAGGAAAGAGACAATAAAGTTGTGTTTACCATCATGAAGACCCCATTGTCATAAGCTAATTTAATTCTCACTTGGCTCATGTTTATGATCTCATAGAGGATTGCCTCTGATGCATTGATAGAAAAAGGCAGACTGAGCTTGATTCATGGGTTGGTAGATTGAGAGTCCTGAAGTTCTCATCTGCAAATGCTGTTACACTGAAGATTAATAGTTTAGCATAATGGTTTTAGAGGTATACAAACTTTCAGTTCAGAACAGTGAAGGACAGCCTATATTCCACCATGGCTGCTCCAATTATGAGCATGTTGAACAAATGATAGATTAGCCAAGGACAGGAACTGACTTTCATTTTCTTGACTACTCAATCTTCCTGCAAGACTATATGTCTCTTCTACAATAAACTGTCTGGGGTATATGTTAGCATGACATGTAAATATGCTTACTGTTTGTGCCCACTCGCTTAGTTCCTCAACACATCACTGCCACAAACCTTATGTGCTGAATCTTCTAATATTATTTCCTCTGGGCTCTGACCAAACATCCAAATCATTCATTACCCATTGATTCAAATAAACACATCAGGACACTTTTCTCTAAACACAATAGTGGTTAACTAAATGGTCATCGGGAAGAATTACAATCAACATTGTCTTCCAGGAACTACCCACAGGATTGGATCAACTCAACCTTTTCTTTTTCTAATAATTGACCATGACAATTCTTCATGAGGGTAAAAGTGTGAGCCAGGAGGAGAATCAATGACTCAAATATAATAAGAGGCATGAAGGTTTGGAAAACTCTAGGGTATGAAACTAATTATATCACGTTTAAAATCCAATGGATTACAATCCAGGCTCTCAAGTCTTTAATCTTTGAGTCTTCAGCTCTCTCATTATGATATTCCATTCAGACTCCCTAGTGACAGGATATCCCATGGTTCCTATACTCAGTCACTGCCATTTCTCAGAATACTAAAATCAATTTTTCAAATGATATACAGTTCCCTGATAAAGATGATAGGACTTTTGCCCCTGAACTTCAAAATCTATAATACGATGTTTCTCTTGAAGCTTTCCAGAGGCTATATGTATACTGCTTTATCTGACAAGGGGCAATTTCATGAAAACAAAGGGTTTAGTTTGTTTCACAGTTTAAGAGTGCATGGTGGGGACGGCGTGGTCATAAAAGAGTTATGAGCTGTGACAGTCAAAAAGTGAAACAGTGTGTCACTCTATTTGCAGTCTTGAAACAGGTGAATTCTGGTGTTCTGCTCACATTTTGCTTTTATTTTAGTCTTGACCTTAGTCCAAGAGATAATGCTGCTCATATTCAGGATGGGTCTTCTCTCCTCAGTTAGGCATCTCTAGTTAAACCCTTCTGGATGCACTTATAAGTGTGTCTCCTATATAATTTTAAATATAAAGTCTATGAAGAAGATTAGCTCATGCCACCATTGTCATTTTTATTTCCAATGGACTTCTAGTATGGATCCACCTGTATAGCCATAAGGCTAAATGAATGTGGCAAGCAAAGATATGACTTCAGACGAGTCCTCAGGCTTAACCAATTTCTGAAAGGAGATAGGTAGTATGAATAAAAACGCAGGATATTGTTGCATATGGAAGAAGTAAGCTGCTCTTCCAGTTGTCATTCTTCAGGCTATTGATAAGAGTAGGGAAATTTCTGAACAACTTGCAGCTCTCAGATGCCTAGGAAGATTTGCATGCTTAACTGGTGGCTATTGAAGAACTGCAAGATTAATCTAGCAGTCATGTAACACACTGGCACAGGAAGATAAATAATGACTGAAGAGAGTCCAATAGAACACCACATAGTTCAAGACTAAGTGTCGTGTTTCCTAGAGGTATGAGCAGATGGGGCTTAAGGAATTCTAGGTGTCATATCACAGATAAAGAAGCCCACCAAAATCAATCCTTGTTTCTAATGAAAACAAACAGTAACCACAAAGGACTACCAGTGTGCATTTTATTTAGGGTGTACATAAATGCATGCAGTATTTTCAGGCATTTGGTTTCTGTACTTTTGCTGTTTTGAATTCCTTCTCACCAAAGGAATTTTCTTTTCTAAGTCCTATCTAGGCCTTGGAGTTAAATTTTCTTTTTCTGACTCAGCACATGACAAAGGAAAACTAAACTCCCTTGTTTTAAAGCCATGGGTCCGATGCTAGTGTGTTTTCCTAGGTTTAAGCCCAGTAATTCGGAATGAATATAAAATTACTATGATATTATTATCAAAACAATCTTAACTACTGTTATTGATTTAAAGAATTTCCAGTAATTGTTGTACATGCCTCCAGTTTGGAGATGCTCATGGGTATTTATTAGATTAGATTTATTAGATGAACAGAAAAACCATTTGTAGTGATGGCAACAAGGAAGCAAAGAAAATAGCAGCACACACATAGCCATTACAGAAAGAAAAAGGTAATTTTCATAAGAGGACAAAATCTTTTTAAAGAATGATGAATTCAGACAATATTGAAGAAAATTTTGGAGATAGCCATTTCAGCCTTTCAAAACTAAAGAATGCTTTATCTTCATATACCATTTTAGGAGATTACACAGCACCTGAGGTCATGTACTCAGAAACCGTATGAGAAATATTATGACAGTTTCTAATTGTGGTTTAACTGATGAACTAATTATCAAGTGAAAATTGAACTGGCTTGTTGTATTAGACCCAGGAGATCTCCAATCCTAGTTATCCTACTGCTTCTGTCAAAATCTCTGTCTTGTTAAATGCTGCTGACTCACTTCCACTCTGCCTGCCTCATGCTGGATCCAGAGCAGGCAGATAGGAATGTCTCTGTGTTCCCAAAGTACAGTGCTCCATTCATCTTTAATGTTTAAGGTTTACCAAAAATGACTGCCACTAAGTGCTAACAAGATACTATTAGGATAATGTAACAGGATACTGAGCGTTCTCTAAGAACAGTGTGTGCTTTTAAGCAAGTGAGAAAGAAGCAACTTTTGGCCTATGTCCCCTTGGTCCAGAATTGTCTTTTCATTTCTCTGCTATTACATTTCTTATTGTATTTAAAGCTTAGATCAAATATCAGCTCCAGGTAAGTTTCCCTTTTCTCATAAATAAAAAGCATCCTTTCCTTTCTATTTGCTTATACAACTATTTTAATACTGAATGGCAACTGTATCTCTCTGTAGTTCTGTGTTTGCTCATTATCCTGTGACACCTTCAACTCTATGAACCCATCTTTCTCATGTTTATTTTCTGGTGCTCAGAACAGTGCTTGGCCCAGTATTATGTATTCAGCTATGTCTATACCTTATGTTTCTCTTTTCTGAAGCATGCTATCACTCAGAGCTTCATCAATACCTATCAAACAATCTCCGTTTAACTGCGTAAAATCCAGTCACATGCTGCACTAATATATTTGATGACTATTTAAATTTCCTTAACACTCTACAACTGGCACTAGAAATAAAAGACAGATACCCACTTCTATTTCTATGGGCTGTCCACAGAAGCATTTAAGAAGGAATATTTAGCGTCACCTTTTTTGATGAAAGCCAGTAAACTAAAAGTCACAGTGCATGTAGACTGCAATTGTCAACTAAGGAAGTGAATGGCAGGGCAAAGGCTAGTCTTCTCAGTGTTAGAGAGATTAGAAAAAGGCAAGGGGAAGGGCTAGAATGATCTAAGTATTAATACACTAGAATAAAGACCTGAGTATGAAATCATATTCCTTAATGTAAATACAGATGGATGTGTATGTAGACATAGACATGTAAATACACCAGTTAACACATACATATCTATTCCATTGCATTGTCATTCAGGGAAAGTCTATGAACAACAACCCCCACACACAAAGCATTGAGTACATTCAGTGTTTGATTCTGGGTTGTAATATCCTGTTCCAGCACACAACACAAAGGCTCATGGTACAAATAGCAGCTTACAGAGCAAGAAATATACAAGTTGAATTTTGACTATCTCAAAGTACTAAAAAAAATAAGTACTCAAAGACATCAGAATGGGACCAGCAAGATGTTACAGCAAGTAAAAGTAATTGCCACCGAGCTTGACAACCTGAGTTTGATCCCCAGAACCCACAAGTGCAGCAATGTGCACATTTTCTTGCCCACAGTAAATAAATAAATAAATAAAATGTGTGGTTTTGAAATTGTTTCAGATTTCATAATGATGTAATTTATCAAAAGGGCACAGAAGCAAAGTAAAAAATATTTCTGAATAGCTAGAAAAAAGACAATTTGAGAAATAAGGTAAAAGAGCATATTATAAAGGCCGAATAGTCTAGCCGATTATTCATGAGTGCATACTAACAGAAAAATAACCATATAAAAATAACATTTTGCCAGAAGAATTCTAGTAATTTATGTAAGAACTTCCATTCAGTGTGAGCTGTATATAGTTTCTGCCATCCAAAGTGCACAATGTAGAGAGATATGAAAAGATTAGCTTTATGGCAGGGAACGTGACATGCCTTGCCTCATCAAATGATGAAGAAATAATAGCAAGTAAAAATTGAACAGGGGAGTGGGTGACAATGGCATGTTAACTGTTCTCTATATCTCATAATTATTGAAAAATTAGAAAAGGCTTTATCGAGGTGCATTCCAAAAAAATATTAGGCTATATATTTAAAAATTTGAAGTTCACCAAAAATGACATGTATGAAACTATCACAGTCCAGAGGAACCTAAGAAGTCATGACACTGGAAGATAACCATGTCCACAAGAGAATATTAGAAAAGAAAAAGTATTGTGTGGTAAAAATATATAAATTTAGTAAATTATGGGCCTTATTTTCAAATCCCAGAAATAGGGCCAATGAGATAACCTAGCGGTTAAAGGTGCATGATGCCAAACATGGTAATCTAAGTTAAATTTCCAGACCACATGGTTAAAGAAAATAACTAACTTCTGAAAATTATTCTCTGATTTTGCATGAATAAAGGAAGCTCAGAGCCAGATAATCAGGGAAAGGCTGAAATATCAAAGAGATGAAACACCACAGTCAGATCTCACACAGCTGTCTTCCAGCTTCCTCAGCCTCACTCCTCTTGCCTTCTACTGCCTCCTCTGTCTTTCTATGCCTGCCTTAAATACCTTCTTTACATAGTTGTTTCACATCCAGGTTAAGATTAAATGCCTGGTACCACCACTGCCTTCCCAGGGAACCTGTAACTCCCTCTGTAAACTAAACTGGCCTCAAATTCAGATCTGCTGGGATTAAGGGCATAGGTCACCACTCCCAGATATTCCCTGTACTGGGATTAGAGGTGTGAGTTACCACTCCCAGATATTCCCTGTACTGGAATTAAAGGTGTATATCACCACTCACTGATCCTTCTGGATTGACTGCAGGTAGATCCCTCTGATATTTCAGACTGGTTTTTATTAAATATAAAACATATCCCCACATATCCCTTTTTGTGCCAAAATTAAAAAAGGTTATAGCTAACATAAGAAAAACATATATAATAGGTACAGTATCATATACAATATATACAAGCAATAAATGAGTAATGTCCAGTCCATTATCAATTGACAATTCAAAGAAAATATTCCATTAATTATCCTGTTTTGGTGAGTCCAAAGGATTATACCTAATTCACTTTCTATATAATTTGTATTACTAACTTAAACAATTATTTTGATGTCTCTCAAACTTATACATTTTAACTTCTAAGTTTCTTTTCTAAAATTCACTAGAAAACTATAACTATAACTATCTCTTCTTCAGCTACCTCAGAGACCAAGGAAGGAAATAAAATTAACTAACTAAATGGCATGGATAAGCAAGCAACTTCCAAAAAAATGAAACAGCTGGCTGCCTTGACAGTTACCCAAAGTTTTTCTGTATCATTGAGGCATTCATCTTCGGCCTACAGGCTTAACATGTCTAATTGACTTCTCTGTGAAGCAGAATATCCTCAGAGACCTTGCTACCTTGTCTATGTAAGGTTTGGTAATTCTCTTATAGATGTATCTCCTGCTTGTACATTTTGAACATCATACTGTCAGCAGTCAAGGCAAGAGTACTTTCTTGCCCAGTTGCTAACTTTCATTACAAAGAAATTCAACTGTGTTTCTTTGATGTCCATAATCTTCTCTGAAGTAGATTGGTGCTGCCAGGAGTAGTTGCCCCATTGTTGTAAAAATAATAAAAACCTATCTTATTAAATGCAATATTCTATGGATCTCTGAAGTGTTTGAAGAAGACCTGTTCATCTGAAAATATTTGTTTGATCTTGAAAACATATCTAATATGACTATGTTTGAATGTAATGTCTACCTACTAACTTGTATTACTTTATATTCTAGTTAGTTGGTAATAAAAACTTTCATGAATTAGCATTTTATATTACATTGTTAGATGAACTGAATAAGTATAATACATTAAACAAGCATAGAGATATATATACAGTAGCAAAATTAATCTCAATATATAGTTTGTATACAATATACAAAAATTCAATCCAATGTAAAATATTTAAAGCTAATAAATTCTTCTTAAAAGAATATTCAATAATCTACCCCTATATCCTATTAGATATGAATCCCCTTTTTCTTTTTTTTTTAACAAGAATCTTGAGCCTAAACTCTCTTGTTTAACTTTTTTCTAACCATAACCAATAAGAATTTTTAATCAATGACACTAAACAATGACAATCATCCATAACCCATTGAAAGACCAAAAACTACCCACCCTAACTCTTGGGAATGTGGGAGCCATGTTCTTAAATTTACTTCCTGCTGTCTGGAGGTGATGGTATCTTTACAGGATACTGAAAAGAAAAGTTTTGTTAATTGTCAAGTCTTGAAATAAGTAGCTGTATCATTTGTTGTCCAGTCTCTGCATACCAGGAAAGTGCACAGCTTGTGTCAAGTCCTGGATATAGGAGTCTGTGGAGCTGGTTCATCTCAGCGAGCCTCCTCAAAATGTCCTGAACAGTTTGTAGTCAAAATGTGATCTTTGGTTGGTGTTTGTCAGTCTAGTGGCTTTGTCATAGTCAATGTGAAATCATCATTGTGGGGCCCCATCTTTGTTTTGGATACTTCAACTTCACAATTAGGCATTGTCCTGGATCACTGCAGATAACTGATAAGAGACTAAAACCCAACACAATGTACAGGAAGCTAAATAGATAACTATTTATTTGGCATAGGATTAGTAACAATAGAATAGTCCCTTGTTTTTAGTTATTCTGTCCCATATCAGGTGGCTCTTCTGATATGATACAGAGATTTTGTATTTTCCTTTAATAAGTGTGCTTGAGTTTAGAGAAGGAAAGAGCCACACCCCAACTCTAAAGGCAACTTTAAATTTTAATTAAACTTGGACTTCAACTTACAAAAAAAGTTATATAGAGGTTAAGCAATGAGATTTTTACTCTATAGAATATACTTGTACCGATAGGTCTGATATTCTTTTGCTTGTAAATTTTTCTGGATAGCCTCCTTTCTGCTTTAGATGTCTAGTTGTCCAATTTCTTTTAACTTCTTGAAGATAGGTATTTCTAGTTTTCTGTAAAGACAAAAACAAAAACAAGCCCCAACCCATTATTTTTCATTATACCTTAAAGAATTGTAATATGGGTGGATTATTTTCATGAAGTTTCTCTGGTTCAAATCAAGTCTTTATTAATTTTGATGGTATCAATAACTTTTCTTCACCTGTAGAAACAAAAGCAAAACCACTTTCCCAACGTAGCACACACCCTGGCTTCTATTCAGAGGTTAGTACATCTTTGAACTAAACAAGCTGATTTAGTTCAGCTGGTTTTTTCTATAGTTCAATGCCTTTCAGCAGCTATTGTTCCCTTTCTCATTAGCATTGAGAAAATTCAAAGTTAATAAAGCATTATGAAGTCTATCTCTGGGGGTCTTTGTTATTCCTTTCTGTTTATTTAGCATATCCTTTAGAGTTCTATTTGATCTTTCTATGACTGCTTGCCCTGTAGGATTGTGTGGTATTCTAGCAATATGCTTTCTATTATAATAAGCAAGAAATTGTTTCATTATAGTAGAGACATATGCTGGAGCATTGTCAGTCTTAATTTATACAGGTATTCCCATGATAGCCATAACTTCTAGCAAATGTGTGATTACAGAATCAGCCTTTTCTGAACGCAAAGCAGTTGCCCATTGAAATCCTGAAAACATAATTATTGTATGATATACATATCTTAATTTTCCAAATTTTATAAAATGAAATACATCCATCTGACAGATTTCATTTCTATGTATACCTTTAGGATTATTTCCTGCTGGCAGTGAAGTTTGGTAGAAGGAACAGGTGAGACACCTTTTTAGAATTTCTTTGGCTTGTTGCCAAGTGATAGAGAAATCTTTCTTTAATTCTTTGCTATTGATGTGATGCCTGAGGCTTCTAGCATATTTCCTATTAATAATTTATCAATTTCATCATTACCTTGTGTTAAGGTAAGACCTGCATGGGATTGAATGTGTGTTATATAGAAGGGATGATTTCTAGCCCTGATTATTTCTTGTAACAGAATGAATAATGAAATTAATTCGGACTCATCATTAATAAAATCAGCCATTTCATTGTGTAGACCAACTTTTTCTGCATATGTTAAGAGATTCGATAAAATCCATTAATACCATCATGATAGCATATAATTCTGGCTTTTCAACAGAATCATAAGGGCTTTGAGCCACTTTACTTATATGTTCTGATTTGCAACCTGCCTTTCCTGATTTGTTTAAATTGGTATAAAATGTAGGGGCTCCAGAAATTGATTTATCTCATACAGTATGAGGAAGAATACAATTCGTTTTTTTTTTTAGAAATTCAATTATTTTGCTTTGAAGCTATTTGTTGTTAATATCTCCAAAACAAAAATCACTGCCAGCTCTTTGCCAAGGTACACTTTCTACCCATAATTGTTCAATTTCCTCATTAGTTAAAGATACAACAATTTCTTCTGGGTCTATTCCTGTCAATTGAGGCAGTCCTAAATTTTCCCTTAAAAATCAGTTTAAAATTTTTTTGCCACTTATGACTTTAATTTCTAACTTGGTTTATGTGGTAGAAATATCCATTCCAATATAACATTTTTCCCTTTGCATTAAAATTCCTGTATGTGAATACTTAGAGAGCTAGATAACTAGAATGCAATTAAGGTCTGGAGCCATAAGATGCACATCTGCATCCTGTAGTTTCTTTTCCACCAAAGCCAATTATTTCTCAGCTTCAGGTGACAATTCTCTTGGGTTCTCTAAGTCCTTGTCACCATATAAGGTTTTGAACAAGTTATCCAGTTCATCATGTTTTATTCCAATAGTGGGTCATGAATTCACAATGTCTCCTAGTAATCTTTGAAAACTATTAAGTGCCTTGAATCTATCTCACCTGATTTGTACCATTTGGGTTCTGAATTTTTGTAGGTCTATTTTGTAACCTAAATAATTAATGGAATCCCATCTTTGTATGTTTTTCTGGGGCAATTTGTAATCCCCAAGAAGGCAATTTTTTTTTCACTTCTTCAAACATATTTTCTAAGGTGTTAATATTTGAATCAGCCAACAAGACATCTGTAGTAAGAGGTTTCTGGCCCAAACTTTCGGGCCTAGCCTCAAGGTTTAGGCCCACAGACCCACAGACCTGCAGAGACACACAGATGCTTACAATAGTTTTAGGCTGATCAATATAACCCATGACTTTTATCCTGTTCAGTCATGGGGCTCAGTACCTTTTCTCAGAGCAGCATGGTTGTCCTCTGTTTCTTCCGGCTTCTCTCTGGCCTTCTGCTCTGCTCTTCCAGTTCCCAGAGTTCTCCTAGTCTGGTAGCCTTGCCCACACTTCTTGTCTGCCTTTGGCCAATCAGTTCTTTTTATTAAACCAGTGGGTGGGACAATTAATTACAAGGGAACAACATAATCCCCCTACAGACATCATACATGTAATGATAAATTATAGATTGTGGGAATTTGTTATGTATTTTTTCTACTGACTTTTGAACAATATACTAGCACAGAGTGGGACTATTCAGCATTTCTTAAGGGAGAACTCTCAACTGATATCTCTTTACAGGCCAAGAATAATTATAAGTGGACACTGGAAAGGCAAATTTTTCTTTGTGTTCTTCGTTTAAAGGTATTGTAAAGAAACAGTCTTTTAAATCAATAACTATAATAGACCATTCTTTAGGTAACAGATAAGGCAAAGGAATCCCAGACTGTAGAGAGCCCATTTGCTGGATTACTTTGTTTATTGACCTTTTATCTGTTACCATTTTCCAATTTCCAGATTTCTTTTTAATAACAAATACAGAAGAATTCCAAGGTCTGGTTGATTCTTCTATATGCTGAGCATTTAACTGCTCTTGTACCAGCTGCTCTAAGGCCTGAAATTTTTCTTTTGCTAAATGCTCTTGATGAACCCATATAGACTTCACTGTTAGCCATTTTAAAGGCAGTATACAGGTGTCTTTGAAAGATCATCAGCTGTTGTGTCTTGTTTCTGTATAACCTGAGTAGTCTGTAATTGTTTCTCATAATACCTTCTAATGCTTTTTTTTCTGGAAATGTGCTAGTTTTTGGTTTCTTTCTGTGTTTGGAGGAATATTAATTTGTGTATTCCTTGGTGATAAATCTCATCCCCATAAATTTATAACGTTAGCCACATGTGGCTTTAATATTCCTCTCTGTCCTTCTGGTCTTATACATTCAAGCCATCTTACACTCTTGTTTTTACCTGGAATAATGACCCATTTTCCCAAAACTGAACAGTTACCTCCTGAAGATGCCAACTTGGATGCAATGACTCTGGTGAAATTATTGATACATCTGCCCTGTACCCAATAAACCTAGAATAATAATATAATTTATTTGTACTTTTAATTTTGGCCTTTGTTCATTGATAGAAGCTTGCCAAAATATTTGTTTTATAATTTTCCTGAGTTTTTTTTCTTTCTATAGATTTTCTATCATTCAGTGTAGTATGTCTTTTTAAAATAGGTTTAAATTCTTTAATTGTTCTAGGAAGGTTTTTTCCTCCACAATGACAGGGTAAAATTGGACTGGATTTGATTGAGGGCTTTTGAAAGCCCACTTGGGGCATTACTCAATGGCAGAAAGTTACCTTGTTTGTCCCTTGTTGACCTGCCCTCATTCATCTAATCCCTTTTCCACATTTTCTGTATACTCTAGAAGGGAGGGGCCTTCTCTTGGGATTATTCCTAACAAAACCACTGTTTCTGGGAATGTCTTGTTTACAATCTCTTTTTATGTGACCTTGCCTTCCACAACTGTAACATTTAGCATTTGACTTTATTTTATACCTCTGGAAATAAGCTCTTCTACCCAGTTATCATCACCATCATAAGACTCTAGATTAATTGTCTCACAAATCCAATACTCCAAGGGCACTGACCTTACTTTTAACTGTCTAAATATTTTCCTACATTGTACATTAGCATTCTTACCAGCCAGTGACTAAATTATTATTCGCCTGGCTTCTGAGTCTGGTACCATTCTGTTTACCACTGCAGTTAATCTGTGCAAAAAGTCTGTAAAAGTTTCCTTTGTCTTTGAATTTCTTCATTAATGATTCAGTTTTCTTTCCTATCTCTTCAGTCTGATCCCAGGCATTTAACATTTCCATTCAGCATAAAACTATAGTATGTTCATTGTATAAGTATTGCCTTTTAATATCAGCATAATCCCCTTCCCTAAGAAGTTGGTTTTGGGAGACTTCTATGCCTCTGGCTCTGCTTCTTTGGTGTATTGTTAAGCCTTCTCCTTCCACCATGGTTTCCACTGTAAAAGTGGTTCAGCCTTTAAAACAGCAGTAACCATATCTAACCAATCTTTAGGGATGATCTGATTACATGATGACCAGGTATTTAGCATTTGTTTTACAAATGATGACTGCATCCCATATGTCACAATTGTTTCTTTTACACTTCTTAATTCTAGCATTCATATTGGAGCCCAACTAGCTTCTCTATAATCTTTAGCATTGTGCAATTTTTTAAAGGTTACTGGATATATCAATGTTGGCTGTTTTGTGTAATTCAGACAACCTTGCTGAAATTCATTCTTTATATTCCTCTGTTTGAGTTTGAACATCTTTGTGTTCTCTCTTCAAGGCTTTATAATATCCTTTTCTTGGCATTTACATTGATTGGCTTTTTAAAGATAAAAGAGAAATCAAACAAAAGTATTCATAATAAATAGTATGATAAGCATTATGATGATAATCCCATCTACTCTATTTATCTTTTCCTTTACTGGTTCCAAAATCAAGTTTCTAGAGAAAGATTACATAAATACCAAATACCCTCAATTGCCTTAGATAAATTCCCCTTTTATTAAAAAAAAATAGTTCAATCTATTCACCAATCTAGTTGTCAGTGATGATTTAAATGACTGTGAAGTGGGGCAGCTACCTCATGTGATAGCAGCCCAAGGAGGGTTCTGAAAAGAGACAAAACAACCCACAACTCACCAGGAGAAGGAGGCTACTGTCTAAAAAACTTACCTAGATGAAAGTTAAACCAAAACACATGTGGCCTGTCTACCTAAAACTGGAGGTTAACTCAGAACAGAAGACCTAGCTAGGTGGTAACTACTCCTCCAGCCAAGTGTTGCTCTGGCCAAAAAATGCCTTGGGGGGGGGAGAAGAGGGAAGGAATTCATCCCCCAAAGTTGGATGTCAAGTGAATAAAGGAAGCTCAGAGTCAGATAATCAAGAAAAGGCTGAGATGTCAAAGAGAGGAAATACCACAGTCAAATCTCACACAGCTATCTTCTGGATCCCTCAGTCTCACTCCTCGTGGCTTTTACTCCCTCCTCTATCTTCCTATCCTGCCTTAAATACCTTCTTACCCAGTTGTTTCACATCCAGTTTAAGATTAAAGGCATGACACCACCACTGCCTTCCCAGGGAACCTGTAACTCCCTCTGTAAACTAAACTGGCCTCAAACTCAGATCTGCTGGGATTAAGGGCATAGGTCACCACTCCCAGATATCCCTGTACTGGAATTAAAGGTGTATATCACCACTCACTGATCCTCCTGGATTGACTGCAGGTATATTCCTCTGATATTTCAGACTGGTTTTTATTAAATATGAAATATATTTCCTCATTCTGATGTCTAAGTAGGTTGTATGGCATACATGCATACAAACAAAGACACACACACACACTAAAATGTAGCCCAATACTGGAAACTTTATAAACAGAAATTGGGACGAGTCCAAACATAATGTACACTAGTCATAAGTAAACATAATTTTCATGTATTTAATCTATATAATAATTATTATGTAGGTTTGATACCTTAATAATATAAATATACATATTTATTTGGTGTGTATCTATTTAAATGATGTAAGTTAAATTATGGAAATAGTTATATGTATTTCTCATCTATTAGTTTGCTTGTATTTCTAGAACACAAGCTCTTTTTATACTTCTAATTTCAACAGATGTAAAAAGAGCATTAGATATCTTTTATGGTTGAAAAAATATTTAAGTAAAGCACACACAGAAAGAATGTGACTAAGAACAGTAATATCACATGTGACAAATTCACAATTAATATTAAACCACACAGGGAGAAATTATTTTCCTCTAACACCTTAATAAATTGAGCTCCTTGGACATAGCCCCAATCAATTAAGTAAGAAAAAGAAATAAAATGCTTAAATATTTGTAAGAAAGAAATTAAATAGTTTCTCATGTAAAATGATTTAATCTCATATGGAAAAAAATACCTGAAGGGGTAACTAAAAGTTATTATAACTAATAAACAACTGATTGAATTTGAAGGGCAAAGTCTGGAGAGATGACACAACCATTAGAAACTCTGGTTGTTTTTCCAACCTACATAATGGCTCTCAGCTATTTGTAACTACAGTTTCATGTATCTCTAGCCTCTGTGGACATGTAATGTATGTGGTGCACTTGTGTATATGCAGCATAACATTCACATCCATAAAACTAAAATAAGTTAAAAATTGAAATGTAAAACTCAAATGGGAGGACTGTGATTATGAAGCAAAGGAGAGATAATCCATGACATTGACTTGGATTTAGGGTGTGACAAAAATAGACAGAGGACACTACACCAAACCATAGGTCATTTGCATATCCTCATGAGAGCAAAGGAACTCATCTTCAATGGAGCCTCCTACATAATGAAAGCGGATATTACCAACTCTTCACCTAACAAGAGGTAGCATCAGGAATGCACAAGGAATACAACTCAACATCTATAACTCAAGTCATTTTACTTTGACATAGCACAATACATGAATATATTTCTTTAAAAATGACTCATGAATGGCCAAAAGGAGTACACAGACTGTTCAACATCACTGATCATAAAGGAAAAGCAAACCCAAACTACGATGAGATAATCCACATTATCTAAGTTAGATAGGCTGTTATCAAAAAGCTATAAGTAAATAAATCAATAATTTTACATAACATAAAAGAATGTAAATTGAAATAGACATTGTGGAAAACAGAATGGAAATTTCTCAAAAAAATGTGTAATACATTAGCATCCTTCCCCTCACTCATGTATGTATATACAAAGCAAGGAATGAGTATGTGGGAGGTAGATTTGGACTCTTCTTTGTTACAGTAGTATTCACAGTAGCCAAGATATAGAGCAAAAAAATTAATGGATAAAGAAAACAGGTTATGTTCACTCAATGGATTACTATTCTACATCACAAACGGAAGTCTTGTCATTTGGGGCAACATGGATGAACCTGGAAGATACTAAGTGAAACACAACAGGTACATACAGAGAAGTACTTGTGGAATCTAAAGAAAGTTACATCTCAGAAGCAGAGGATAAAAGACTGGTAACCATAGGCTGGGCAAAGTTATAATTACATTCTGTTGCACAGTACAGTACGGTGACTATGTCTAACAGTACTATTGTTTTGTCCCTGGGTGGCTGAATGAGATGATAAATATGCATAATGATGAATATTATAAACAGCCTATTTTATTGTACATATGCATCAAAACATCACAGTATACTTTATAAACAAGTGTATGCCAATTAAACCTAAATAAGCAAACTAAAAATTAATGAGATTATAATCAACTAGTAAAATGAAATATATACTTACATACTATAAAATGCAAGTCAAGTATCATCTTTCAATGTTTTTTCTGTAACCACAAATGATCCAGAATTTACTCTGTGAGCCACACTGGCCACAGATCTGTGATGATTCTCTTGTTTCTACCTTTTGAGAACTGAGGTTACAGCTGTGTATCACCACACTCAACTTTTCACCCTTAAGTTTTAAATGTGCAATCTAGACTTTGTCCCTATCCACATTTGGAAATTTTAGAACTCACAATTCCAAATTTATAACATAGATCCCCACAGTTCTGCTATACTATAACATACTGTTTTACATTATATATCAAATATCATAATCACACTATTACAGAAATATGGATGATACATTTGTATCTTTCCACAATGCAAGACTTTAATGAGTAATAAATCCACAGTACAGTAATTTGAACAGCAATTTGTTAACCAATCCTGCCCCCACCGGTACTCTAAATAAGGTTCTTTAATTCCAGTTTTAATTACTATTGATTCTCCTATCACACAGCACACAGTGAATCTACCTCCCTCTAAGTTAAAAAGACTACAGTAGGCTTCAAGTAGTTTCAGAGATGACCTAATAGGACTACAGTAGTCTGTGCTAGCACATCTAAACCAGCCATAAGGAAGGGCCTTTTAATACGACCATGAAAATGCCAGGGATGGGAATAAAAGTGTAGCACTGGTCTCAGATACAAGGTGAGATGGACAGAATTGGCCAGGAGTGGTAAGAGCAGGCATAGGTCCAGATGGATTAACAGCAGGAGAAGTAGAAAAAAGTCAAATAAGCCACATCAATAGCAAGGAACAGGGAAGACTGAACCACAGTGAAGCTGCAGGAGCATTCAGAAGATTTAAGTCAGTTGGTCCTTGATGCCCACATTAACTACCAGATAGCAGGCTGATGTGGGAACGTTACCATTGCTAAGCTACAAGTCCACCATTTCATGGATCCAAGTAAGGAAGTAACACAGTTTTCTTAATGTAACTTGAGTCTGGGATTCCTGATAGAATCTTAATACAACCATGTGCCCTCACAGTCTCAATTCACTCTGATAAGTGTATAGGATAGTACTCTTGATATTCTCCCAATATGTCATTGATCAGCCTGTATTGCATGGCTGGTGCCAGACCCATTGTGGGTGTTTCCTTGGTTACTCAACATAACACAATCACCCCTTACCTTTAGAATGGAGTTATAAAGTAATCTGCCTAGGGAAGACTGATGTAAAATGTCTTTCTGTACGCTGTGATATACTTTATTACTATTTGTTAATAAAGAAGCTGTTGGACCTATGGCAAGGCAGCTTAGAGGCAAGCAGAAAATCCAAGCAGAGAAAAAGACGAAGAAGGGTAGAGTCAAGGAGATGCTACAGGGTGTTGCCCAGAAAGCAAGATGTCTTGAGATACAGATAACGTCACAGAGCCATGTGTCAATACATAGATTAATAAAGATGTGTTGAGTTAAGTTGTAAGAGATAGTTGGTAATGAGCCTGAGCTATATGCCAAATAGTTTATAATTAACATATGCCTTTGTGTGATTATTTGGCACTAAGTGGCTGAGGACTGCAGGTTTAGACCTCAGGGCTAGGCTGGATTGGATAAACCAAAAACTTATGGCTACAAAAGACACCGCTTGAAAAACTACTGTTTTTATATAAATTGAAGTAACTTAGAATGGGGCATAGTCTTCTTTCAGCAATACAGCTATCCAGACAGATAAGAAAGCTAGTGTCACAGTAGTTGCATGTAATGTACTTATATTCATCTGCATACTTAAATAACATCTACATATACTTTCTTCTAGGGTATAAATGATAATTACACTGTCACTATATTATATGACAAGGATATATGTATGTTCATACTCTCTATAGGTGCACTTTTATCCCAGATTGTTTCAGTCTGAGGATGATGAAATGCACAGACACAAAACCAGCTCATTCAGAAGACCAACTGTCTCCTCAATCCCTACTAAGTGCATGGAGAATGTCATGCTTAGTGAGACTTAAGTATCAAATGGAATTGGGCAGTTAGAAGATGCATTGAGAAAGGGGGAGAAATGAATTGAAAAGGAAGCCAGGACATTAAGCCAATTCCAACTTTTACCAATAGCATCTCTGCCACATGGCTTTAAAAAAAAATCTATGTAAAACTAATTCCAATGAAAACCCCTCAGAATTAAGTCAGCATATGTTTTCATTAGACTTTCTATTTGCTGTGATGAAACACCATGACCAAAAATCAAGTTGTGGAAGAAAAGGTTCATTTGACTCACATGTCTATGTTGTTCATAATTGAAGGAAAGCAGGCCAAGGCAGGAATCTGGCTGGAGGCAGGAGCTATTGCAGAGGCCATGGAGGAGAGCTGCCTACTGGCTTGCTTTCCCCGGCTTGCTCAGCCTTCTTTATATATATATATATATAATCCAGAGCCAGTAGCCTTTGGAAGGAACCATTGACAATGAACTGGGCCCTCCCTTATCAGTCCCTAATTGAGAAAGTGCATTATAGATGGATGTTATGGAAATATTTTCTCATTTGAGTTTTCCTCTCTTTGGACAACTAGTCTGTGTGTCAAACTGACATTAGACTGGCTAGCACAGTATAAAATCTGTTTCAAAATATACTTTCCCACATAAATAAAATGTCCATTCAAATACCAGTCTCTGATCCTTCTGACAAATAACTTCTCTTTAATGACAATCACTGCATCATTTGTCCCTATTAGTTCATTTTGAATGACCCCAAGCAAGATCAGCCACTCTTCAACATAATGGTCCTTTCAATATTTAGAAACAGATTTTTATGTCTCTAATATATTGCTTGTTATTCTTTATAGGTACTATTGAGGATTTTTTTAAAAAAAAATAATGAAACCAGGACAGTAGTTTGCAAATATTGAAAGAATACATTTTAAATTTTACTTTGCATAAGACACCTTCCTTGGCAACCATTTATTAATGTTGTCTCATAAAAAGGAAACCTGTATGTTGCCTCAAAAAGGAAACAAGAAACTCTGTAGAAGAGGGAATGGGAATCCCATGCTTTATTGCTTTTTCAAGGACACAGCAGACCATGAAAACAGGGAGACGGTGTAAGTATTAAAGAGCAGTCATCTTCCATTTTAAAAATTGTTGCACTATGCTGGGCTATATGTAGTTGAGCGTTTACCCATCGTGTATAAGACTCTGACTTCAGTGCTAAATACTGGAAGGAAACAGAGTTAATTCATTCATCAAAGGAGGCATCTGCCTCATACTACCAAGACTTGTGGTACATGAAAAGGGCTTAGGACAGTGCCTGGAACCCAATAGGCATTCAACAGATGATAGGGCTCAGGTTTTTGTTTGCTTTTGCCCACTGTTCTAGTCTCATTCACTTGATATGGAGTTCAAAGTGTCTGGTTTATCCCCAAAGGGGGGGGGAATTAATCAAAATAACTAACTAAACACATTTTGAGTTAACACATTTCTTTTATTTTATGTGTTTGTGTATGCCTGGGTGTGTGTATGTGTACCACAGGGATGTAGGTACCCAAAGTGACAGGAAGAGGGTGTCTCATTTTCTAGAGCTGGAATTATAGGCAGCTATGAGACACTATGCGGGTGCTGGGGGCTGAATCTCCCACTATAAGAGAAAGAAGTGCTCTTAACCTTGCTCTAGCCCCTGTAATTTTTAGTGAACTAATAAAAATTATGAATAGGCAGCTCACAGTAGAAAGGAAGGAGACAGAAATGCAAAGTGGAAATAATAAAACTCATGTACAAGAATCATAAAACAGCTGCATAAATCTCTATAAACAGCAGATTACAAAGGAAGAGCAGAGGCAGGTGGGTGAGGTATTTGAAAAGAGATTACGAGGCACGACACATACAGCAGGTACGCTGGTGATCTGTGATGGGAATCCAAGCATTCTTTTGTTGAGCCTCTCATTAGGATGGACCCAGACTTGCTGATTCTTATGTATAGTTCCTCAGAGTAAATCAATCCATTATATATTTTAAGGCAAAGCATGCATGTTAAAATCTATAAATAATAGTAAAGGAACTATGAGATCAACCATTCAAGGATTTAAGAGCAATTAGTAAACAAATGTGATTGTTCTAGAAAAATGGTCTGCAATGCATAATTTTGTTTGAAGCTCTGGACAAATTTCTACATACACACACATACACACATACATATACATCACACACCATAATCACATACATACCACACACACATATACACCACACACACACACCACACACACACCCCCACACAACATACATGCAAATACATACCACCACACACACACCACACCATAAACACACACACCACACACACAGCATACACACACACATACAGCATATTCATGCACACAAGCACACACATGCACACACAGTACAAACACACAGCATACACACACACAGCATACACACACACACACATACACACACACACACACACACACACACACACACACAAATGCACCAGCAGGCACTCCACTGTTCATCTCCTTCAATTCCAGAATAAATCAGTCATCATAAAATTATACAAGGGAACACCATAGGCACTTAAAATGCATTGACTTCATTGGCATACATAATGCTAGAGAGAAATGTTGAATATAGTAAAAACAAGTAGCAGAATGTAGGCAAAATTATAACAAATTACATAAACTTAAAATGAAGAGACCTGTGTTGTTTATGACTGTGTACATATGCACTGGGAAATTATGAAACTGCACCGAAGAATCCATCTGACATTGAGACAGCGCTTACCTCTGGAAAGAGTGGGAGGGTGAGTGGGAACAGGGATGTGGGTGAAATGACTTTAGCTCTCTCTGTGACACTTTATTCCTTTCTTAAAAAGAAAGTTGAAGCAAATATGTCAAAATATTGACATTTTACATATCTGTGCAATAAGTAGTCAGGTGTCACACGGTTTCTGTATTTTTCCACATACTAGGTAGTTATTTATTTGGAAATATTAAAACTCATTTAAATAACTCATAACGTTTTAAGACTAAATCAATCTTCTCCTTTCACAATTCTATTTTTCTATATTTCTTTTGCTTTAGCAGGAACATATGCAGGCATAATTTTTAATTTGTGCCAGATGACACATATTACTCTGCTACTTGCTGTTATGGCTCTTTGCATAAGTTAATACACAGATCTACATCACTTTGTATTTTATACCCTGTGGATGTGTCATAATTTTATAAGCTGATTTCTCCACTAATGAGCAATTAGATATCTTGGGGTGTTTCTGTTTGTGTATTTAGGGAGAAACAAAGCTACAGGGATCTTGTAACCAACAAATTTGTATATTTATCTCTTCACTGAAGGAGAGTCAGGTAAAATTCCAGAACTAAGGGTATGGGCTTAAATGGTTATGCTATGACTCTTTTGAATTGCTTACACTAACACCGAACTATTTGACATCCTATCCATTCCAGCAAGAGGCTGTCAGTCACATCATTACTTAGTGTTCTGAACTCATAATTTTCTCACTCCCTTAAAAAAAATTTAAAAACTAGAGAGTCTTTCCAGTGTTTACTGGGCAGCCTCTTTCTCTTTCTCTCTCTCTCTCTCTCTCTCTCTCTCTCTCTCTCTCTCTCTCTCTCTCTCTCTCTCTCTCTCTCTCTCTCTCTCTCTCTTCTCTCTCTCTCTCTCACACACACACACACATACAATGTTGCTATGAGCTAACTACCCCAACACAAGTGAATGTGTGTGTATGTCTGTGTGTGTATGTGTGTGTGTGTGTGTGTGTGTGTGTGTGTGTGTGTGAGAGAGAGAGAGAGAGAGAGAGAGAGAGAGAAAGAGAGAGAGAGAGAGCAAGAACATGCTCAAGGCATTAGTAACAATCATTTTATATCAGCTATATAACTCACCCATTTTTTTTGGTAAACAATCTTATACCAGATAGTAGATGCCAGGAACTAAGATGCTGGGATGGCAAGCAGCAATTGAGGGTGTGATTGTTTTTTCAGGGAGTTTATAATTCAGTAGAGGGAGACATACAAATCTGGGTGATGTGGCAGGGCCAGCAAGACACACTGAACAGTGTAGTGAGCTGTTTGTGGAGCTCCCAAAAGGCCTGGCTAATCTCCATGAATCTTACAAATGCATTTGTCAGGTGCTCTCTAGGCCATATAACAGCCAGGGGTGGTTAGGGTGGCTTGGTACTCAGCAGTCACAGCCCAGGGTGAAAGGATCACAGGACTTGGACTCTGTTGTAGTGTAGAATACACCACTGCAGACTTATCCTGGGCAATTTGGCCAATGGGTCTGGAGCACTAAGTGTTTGGGGTTAGAAATCTGGGGTCAAGAATCATCAACATTAGGGAGATTTGTCATTAGTCATGGCCTTGTTGAATTTCTGTTCCCAGCTTTCCAGTGTATTTGGGAGAAGACTAACTGGTATTCAATTGCTGTTTTGAGAAGGTTTGTACTGGCTTTATGGGTTTTTAATGACTCTTCTCTTGTTTTTAGTGCTTGCTTCTTGATGTAGTCAAGTATGCCCTATTCACTTCTACTCTGTTTAAAAGATCTGTACACACACACACACACACACACACACACACACACACACAGACACGGTTAACCCAATTGTGTTTAGAACTGTGCCTGTAGTCTGTACCAGTATCAGTGGCTTATAGTCAGCTCACAGAGGGAATGGCAGAATACTGAATACCAACTTCATGTATTTGAAGTTTGTGCTTTTCACTTGATACTGGTATGCAGATTACAGGACTGAATTCAAACACTTATGTTTTATATCAAGAAAACTTGGTTGTGTTTAGAGAAAAACGTAACCACAGCCCTTTAAGCCCAGTAAGCTAGATTCTGATTTCAGAGATGCTTTAAGATATCTGTCGCGGCTGTTTCTTTTAAATTTAAGTGGTGCCCTTGCTATTGTGAGAGACCCATCACTACTACGGATTCCTTAATAAACCAAATACCATTCCACAATTGAATCATTATCTCCAATTATTCTGATTCATGAATTCTAATCTGTTCATGTAGTTTATGGTATTATGAACTATATTCAATTTTACATCATTAAAATAAGGCATATATGTGCTTGAAAACAGAAGGGAATTTTGTTGGTTCTTCAGAGATCACCTTTCACAATGCCTCTCACTACCATCTCCAGTGTGATTCATTGCTCTCTTAACTTGCTCACTAATGCTTATTGCTAATTGCTGTCTGTTGTATTACAACTTCTATGACACTAGAGAGCGAATGTCACCTGTCGCATCTCACTTCTCCTTCCCTGTTTCTTTACCTCCCTATCAATACTTTTTCCATCAGATACATTTGAAATTTTAAACAATATAGTTAAGCATCTATTTTCTGCCCTAATAAAGGCAAGCATTGCTTCTTGATATCTGCTGTAAAAGAACACGGTGTCAACATGTTAGCATTATTATGTCAACGCTGACCTCATCTTCCAAAGCTTTACTTTCTGTATCCTCAAGGTAGAAAAAAAAAAACATCACAATTATGTTCCTGATTTGTCTGTTTCATTTTTAAAGTTAGAATTCTAATAATTAATAGAAAGTGTATATTACATGTATGCGCAAACCTGGAACATTGGAGAAATGGTTCAGTCACACTCATGCCTGCATGTAAGCATGAGGACAGCTTATATCACCAGAAACTAAGAAAATGCCAAGGATTGTGGTATTTGTTTGTAATCCTAGCACTGAGGGGACCAGAGGAAGAAGGGGGATGGGACAGAAACAGGTGAATCTCAAAAGCCCATTGGCTGGTCATCATGGCTGAGTCAATGACCTTCAAGTTCAGTGAGAGACTCTATCTCAAAAAAAAAAAAAAAAAAAAAAAAAAAAAAAACCATGGAGTGGCTGGTAACATTGCTTAGCCTGAAAGTGAACTTAATAGTTTTCCAAAGGACCATAAATCAGTTCCCAGCACCTATCCTGTGTCAGGCTCACAGCTGTCTGTAACTCTAGCTCCAGATTTGTTGCTCTCTTCTGGTCCCTGTAGGCAATCAAACACACACAGCATACATTCACACACACACACACACACACACACACACACACACACACACACACACACACACACCACACACACACACACACACACAGAGAGAGAGAGAGAGGGAGAGAGAGAGAGACTTTAAATTTTAAAAATGTGACAGGGTATCAAGGAAAAACACCTGATATTTATCTTTGGGTTCCCTATGTACACATGCATACGTACATGCACATCCGCACGCACACACACACACACACACACACACACACACACAAATATACCTACATTAACAAATGCATATATTATTCATACAACAGAAAAAAGGAGCAAACATGTATTTGTTCCCTCCAGACCTTGTACCACAGTTTCTCTACCCCACTCTATGTGGCTGCTCCTGTCAGAGACCTACACAACATGCTTTTCCCATATTCTCATAGCTATCTAATTGACTGAATTCCTTTACATCAGTAGTCCTGCCCTGGGGACCCTCTGGTTGCCTGCTCCTATATGGACTAGATCCCCTTTGGTTTCAGTGAGACTGTCATTCAGGATTCATGTACCACTGTATGTCTGGTATGACTGACTCTTAAGTCCAGTCTTGTCTTCTTTCTTTATGTTACTTAAAAAATGCTTCTTTAAGTAACTGTCTAAGAAATGCTGAGAATAATAAGAAAAATCACTGGGACAGAGAACAGATCCTAGAAATAAATTCTCATGTATACAGATAAATGATTTTTGAGAAAGTTTTTAAACTATTCATTATCAAGATAATTGCATTTTCAATAAATAGTGCTAAGAAAATTGGACATCCATGTACTAAAGAATGTTGCTGGATCCTTAATTTATATGCTAAGATAAGCTCAAAGTTGTTTAAATGATCTACTATTAGAGCTGAAGATGGAACATTTTCATAGGAAAACATGGGGAGAAACACCTTCATGTCACAGACACTTTTGGATAGGAGACAAAACACTGGTAGCAGAAAAAAAAATGGTTATTAGACCTCCTTGAAATCATCAATTTAGTAGATCAAAAGAACTGTCAGGAGGTTGAAAAGAAAAGTCAGTTGTGTGTGATGATCATTCCTTTCAAATCTCTGTTCTCAGAAAGCAGAAGTAGGCAAATCTGTGATTCAGGGCTACCCTTGTGTATAAGAGTTACAGTCCAACCAAGACTGTTCATGAGACCCTGTCTCAAAAAAAAAAAAAAGTTAAGTTGTATGATGAAAAATATTTGAATATACACTCTGAAAAGGGATATTATATGGGTTGGAGAGAGGGCTTAGCAGTCAGAGGACCAGGGTTCACGTCCCAGTACTCTCATAGTAGTTCACAAGTATTAGTAGCTCCAGTTCCAATGGATCCAACGTCCTTACCTGGCTTCTGTAGACACCAACATACGTGTGGTATGCAGGTACACATTCATGCAAAACATTTATACACATAAGATAACTTTCAATGGGCACATGCACACATACACACACTCCTATAACTCAGTAATAACAAAATAAACAACTAAATTTTTAAGAAGAGAGTCAAAGCCTACAAATAGCCATTTCTCCAAAGAAGTCTTACAAATAATCAGTAAGGATAGAATTAGATGCTCAACATAAGGAAATAGACATGGAAACCATAATGTGATGCTTGTGGGATGGCTAAGTTTGTATGGGAGCTTGGATTGCAGGCCTGATGACTCAAGTTCTATCCTCAAAATACACAGTGGATGCAGTGGATGAGGAGAATCAGCTCCTGGAAGTTGCCCTCTAATCTCCACATACTCACTCTAAGATGTGTTTCACAAACACACATCACACATATGTACACAAGGTGGGGGAAATAAAATGATCGTTCTTCTCTTTACACTATTAGAATGACTACTGTGAAACAGAAAAATAGAAAAAAAATGTTGGAGAGGATGTAAACAAATTAGAACGTTTTGCTCTGCTATCAGGAATATAAATAATGCAGCAGTTGAGGAAAACATTTGGTAGTTACAAAACCATTAAGCACGGAATCACCAATTACTCAGTAATCTCCTTCTAGCTATGAACCCCTCAAGAAACTAAAGGACCAGTTAAAATATATATTTGTATATCATGTTCACAGTAGTGCTATTCACAAGCACCAAATGATAGAAACAACCCAACTGTCCACTGGTGCACGGAGGGGTAAATAAAATGGAGTACAGAGGAATGTTAAAAAGGGATGAAACTGTGATAAAGCCACAACGTGGGTGGAATTTGAAAGTATTCTAAGTGAAATGAGCCGAATACTGATGGTCAAATGCGATCTGATTTCACATACATCAGGCACCTAGAACAGACTCACTGATAGAAGCAAGGAGCTGACCAATAGGCTACCAGGGCTGAGAGGAGAGGACAGTGGTTACTATTTATTTAATGAATGTAGTTTTTTATTTGGGGTGATCCTGGGGTACACAGTAGTAATAGGAATAAAAATGTAGCTAATGACACTCAATTATACACTTAAAAATTATAAATTCCATGACATTTTGTCAAAAGTTTAAAATATGGATGAGTCTATTAAACTACTAAGAAAACATTTAAACCACCAATGAGAAAAAAAAACAATTTTAGTTTTTTGATGCTCTTCCAATCTCTTTAATTTTCACTGAAACTGTAGTGATAGTTTAAATAACTATTGAATTGCAAGCTGATTCTTACTGAGAAATTTGAGGACTTTGCCTTAGAAGTCCAGTGTTCCTCTGTTCTTCATTTCACTTCTCCTGAAAACTCCTAGGAAGAACTTGGCATCCTTTCCAAAAGTTAGTCATACTTTGTTTGCAAAGATATGAAATAATGAAGCATGGTGCCTCATTTTTAACATTTTTAAGCAAAAATAAAGCTTCAAATTTACGGATATTTAATCAATTAAAAAAAAAACTAAAGGCTAAATTATCCACATAAACCTCAGACCTCTACATCCAATTGGTCATGCAAGCCGATTAAAGGACCTGAATCTGATGTGGGCATATAGTGGAATATCGAGGGATAATTTATAAATAGCGAAGCCCACAAACCACAACCCCCAAACAGCTAGGTAACAGAAGGAACTTAAGAGAGACATCCAGGGATCCCCCTAGGAAGGAGAAATGGAGAAAATCTCCTGAGTAAATTGGAATTATAATGAGGAGCGAACAAGGGGAGATGGGAACACATTGTGAGAGAAAGAGATGGCTGAGTGGGAAGAGCAACAGAGAGGGAGAACAAAGAAATGGATATCTTGATAGAAGGAGCCACTGTTGTTACAATGAGATTTCTGGCCTGCGTAGCCCCACAGTTCAGACCTGCCCACTGCCCCTTATCTGGACCAGCAATCCCAAAGTCCCAAAGAAACACACCAGACACTACTATTAACTTCATGCTGTTTGGCCTATGGCTCAGGCATATTGCTAGGTAACTCATTCATCTTAACTCAACCCATTTCCATTAATCTGTCCTGCCACGTGGCCCGTGGCTCACCTGTATTCTTTATATGTTTTTTTTTTGTTTGTTTTTTTTTGCTTTTTTTTTTTTTTTTTTTTTTTGGTGGCTGGCTCGGTCTGATCTGACTGCACCCTTCTCCTATATATTCTCTGATTTACGCAGTTATTTTTTCTACGGTGTCTGCCATGGCCAAAACTGTCTTTTATTTAAAGAATGATATTCACAGTATACAGAAAGACATTCCAACATCACATTGTAGGGTTAGAAAGAAATATGGTGCTAAGGAAACCTCCAAGAACCCACAAGATGTCCCTGGCTAGGCCTCCAAACAATAGTGTAGGGGGTGCCTAAATAGGACTTCCTTTCTGATCAAATGAATGACCACCTTAAGTGTCATCACAGAACCTACATCCAGAAACTGACAAAGGCAGAAGCAGAGATCCATAGCTAAGCACCAGGTTGAGCTCCTAGTCCAGCTGAACAGAGAGAAAGCAAAGGGATCAGGATCATAGAACAACAGAGACAGTTGACTGGAGCTATCGGGAGCTGACAAACTCTAAATGACAGCTGAGGAACCTTCATGGAGGTAGATGACAGTCAAATGACATAGGCAGTTTGTGGAGCCTCTTGCAGTAGGATCAGAGTATGTTCCTGGTGCATGAACTGACATCTTGGAGCCCATTCCCTACAGAGGAACACCTAACTTAGCCTTAATACTGGGTGGGTGGGGGGGATTCTGACCTATCTCAACTGGGTATGCCATACTGAATAGACCCACCATGGGACTCCTTGCCCTTCTTGGGAATGGATGGGGGATGGTATGGGGATGTTAAGGTAGAACTGAGAGGGACTGGGAGAAGGGAAGCGGGGAGCAGTGGTAGATATGGAAAAAACTTTTTAAATAAAAAAGAAAATTGGATGATAATGATAAAAAGAAAGAGAAAAGCCTTGCCTCTTTAATTAAGTACCATAGATTCTAATATTAAATATAGAAGAAAAATTATTAAATTGATCATTAATTGTAAAGACAAAAAAGCACTGTTGGGACTGGTTTTACTAAGAGAGACTACTCAATATCTTCTGATATTAGAATTTTAATTAAAAGTGATATGTCTTTCAATTTTTCATTTATTTCTTTTAAATAAGACTGTCAAGCCAGAAGGTTAAATGCAAAACAGAAATAATTAAAATATATAGTAAGGATTAGACTTTGAATAAACCTTTAATGGAGTCCCTTACAAATTGTTATCTAAATATTTTGTGGGGACAGTAGATGTTAAAACCCAGACATTCATTACTTACCTCTTTTCACAAAATTGCTTTTGTGTTGCTCTACTCAGAAAAAATTTAATTGTTTCTGTAATTAGAAAGTCCATGATGAGTGCTCCCCAGATAGTAACAAGAAATACCAACAGTATCAGTGATTTTTTTCACTCTTTAATTCAGTTTGTAGTTCTGGGAGATGTCTCCACTCTAATTGGATTGTTTCTGTCTCTCAAGTCAGACAGAACTCCGGGCCTAAAGACCTCAGTGTGGGGCATCACAGTAGCACAAACAGTAGGGCTCCACTTTCCATTCTTCTCCTACCTTGGCAGAGAGATGCAGGCCCTACGTGGAGGCTTCATCCTGGCCATTCCCTTGTTGTTCTTTGGGCTTCACAGCAAAGAATGTCATTTTGCTTTGCAACATTATATTGAATTTTTCTTATACTGGATTTAATTTAACTTGATGTAATGCTGTTACTTTTTTTCCCAGTAGCCAATGTTGTCTTATGCATTTAGGAAACTCTTAAATTATATTTTTTTTTATGAAATTTCGCTTTTGAAACAGGGCAGCACTGACGCCAGAAATGGGAAAAAGACAAATAGCAATTGAATGTGTGAGTCAAAGGTCACTGTCTCTGATGCTGCCATATCCATCAACTCTCCATTGAACTGAGAGTCAATGCCACCATTGACTTCATTGGCAGATTCTATTCCATTAGAAAAAAGGACCTACCTGTATCTTGGTTTGTCTCTAGAGATTATAGATCCCAGGAGGGGACATATCTGACCAAATCTTATTTTAATAATATGATAATCCATCAATAAATAAAATGATATTCACATTTTATGATTTGGGTTTTACAAATTTAGTCTAACTCTTCAAGGAGCCTCATGAAAGCACAATTATTAATGACATTTTATAGAAATGAAAGCAGAAATTCAAGGAAGAAAAGGGGTGGCTTGTGGTCACTAATTTTCTGCATTGGGATATCACAAATCTTATTTCAGGTTGAGAAAGACTAGTGGTCAAGTTTTTCTGCTGCCTCTTAGGACCCAGCATAGTGAACCACTGTGCCTTTTAATGTCCTAAATGTACTATTTATGTTGTTTATTTAATGTTTTAAATGGGTTGAGACTAAATAATTAGTTTATCTTCTTAAAAAAGAATAAAATCTGTTACAATAAGGTTTCTGACCCAGTCCGGCCAGAGTCCAGACCTACTCACCTGCTGGCCCAGACTGCTTAGCTACCCGCCTCTGCTTAGGGTCCCCAAAATGACTCAGATGCTTATATTAACTTCATGCTGTTTGGCCTATGACTTAGGCACATTGCTAGCTATCTCCTTCATCTTAACAACCCATTTCCATTAATCTGTCTTCCATGTGGCCTGTGGCTCACCTATGTTCTTTGTAAGTTTCTTCTTTGGGTTTCTGGATCAATATATTCTGACTCCGCCCTCCTTCTCCTAACTATTCTGATTCCCCACTTACTTCTACAGTGCCTTCCAGGGCCAAAACAGTCCTTTATTTAAAGATTGATATGCATAGCATACAGAAAGACATTCTCACATCATTGTCACAATAGTGTTTGCTATGAATTGGTTTTGAACAAATGCCCTTGAGAAAACCAGCGGTGAGAACTGACATTTATTGTCTTCTATGATTAGTTTCTCTATATGTTATTTTAATTTACCTTTAAAATAACATTTCAAAGTACATAATCCCTATGCTCTCTTATAAACTACAAAGCTGAGAGTTGGAGATGCTGTTTCATTAAGCAATGCTTAAAACTTTTACAGAGTTTTTCAGATGGCTGTGATATTTATATTGTCACAACTAGACATTATAAATTTCCTGCCTACCTAATTCCTCTCCAGAAATTGATCTTCCAGATCATTAGATATCCTTCAAAACTTTATAAAAACATAGTGATTGGAGGCTACTTCATAAGTGTTACAAATACCATGTAACATAGGAGGCTGCTTTGTTAGTTCATTCTGGCATATCCAGTTGAGGTAAATCTGAGTCCCTGGATATCTTTCTTAAGTTCCTTTTGTTACCTAGCTGTTCAGGGGTTGTGGTTTTCAACCTGAATATTCTTTTCTTTTTGTCTAAAATCTACTTATGAGTGAGTACCTTTCTGGACATGTGTTATCTCATTCAGAATAATACTCTACAAATCCATCCATTTGCCTACAAATTTTAGGATGTCACTTTTTTAACTGCTGAGTAGTACTCCATTGTGTAGATGTACCACAATTTGTTAATCCATCCTTTAATTGAGGGACATCTAGGTTATTTCCATGTTCTGGCTATTATAAATAATGCTGCTATGAACATAGTTGAGCTAATGTCATTGGGATAAGAATGTGCATCTTTTGGGAATACGCCCAATAGTAGTATTGCTGGATCATGAGGAAGATTGACTCCCAGTTTTCAGAGGAACCACCAAATGTTTTCCAAAGTGGATGTACAAGTTTACACTCCCACCAGCAATGGAGGAGTGTTCCCCTTGTTCCACATTCTCTCCAGCATAGGCTGTCATCTGTGTTTTTTATTTTGGCCATTCTGACAGGTGTAACATGGTATCTCACAGTTGTTTTGATTTGCAGTCTTCTGATGGCTAAAGATGTTGAAGAGATCTTTAAGTTTCTTTCAACCACTTATGGTTCTTCTTTTGAGAATGCCCCTTTTAGCTCTGAGTCCCATTTTTATTTGGATTATTTTGGGTTTTAGTTTCTAGTTTCTTGAATTCTATACATATTTTAGAGATTAGTCCTCTATCGGATGTAGGGTTGGTGAAGACCTTTTTCCACTCTAGAGTCTGTTGTTTTGTCTTATTGACTGTGTCCTTTGCTTTATAGAAGCTTCTAAATTTAAGGAGGTCCCATTTGTTAATTGTTGTTCTTAGTGTCTGTGCTACTGGTGTTATATTTAGAAAGTGGTCACCTGTACCAATGTGTTCAAGGTTACTTCCCATTTCTTTTCTATTGAGTTCAGTGTAGTGGTGTTTGAACCACTTAGATTTGAGTTTTGTGCAGGGTGATAGATATGGATCTATTTGCATTTCTCTACATACTACATAACATCCAGTTATGCCAGCATCATTTGTTGAAGATGTTATCTTTTTTAAATTATGTATTTTTTTGGCCTCTTTGTCAAACTTCAGGTGTTCATAGGTGTGTGGATTAAGGTTGGGGTCTTCGATTTGATTCCATTGATCCACAAGTCTGTTTTTATGCCAATACTAGGCTGTTTTTTATTACTGTAGCTAATTAGTATAGCTTGAAGTCAGGGATGGTGATGACTCCTGAAATTCTACAATTGAACAGGATTGTTTTGGCAATCCTTGGTTTCTTGTTATTCCATATGAAGTTGAGTATTGTTTTTTCAAGGTCTGTAAAATCTTGTATTGGAATTTTGATGGGGATTGCATTGAATCTGTAGATTGCTTTTGGCAAGATTGACATTTTTACTATGTTGATCCTACCTATCCAGGAGCATGGGAGATCTTTCTATTTTCTTATATATTCAATTTCTTTCTTCAATGACTCAAAGTTCTTGTCAAACATATTTGTCACTTCTTTGGTTAGAGTTACACCAAGACATTTAATGCTATTTGCAGCTATTGTGAAGGGTGATGTTTTCCCTAATTTCTTTTTCAGCTCTTTTATTATTTGTGTATAGGAGGGATCCTGATTTTTTGATCTAATCTTGTATACTGTTGCATTTCTGGAGGTGATTATCAGCTACAGGTAGAATTTGGGAGGTCACTTATACATACTATCATATACAAATAGTGATAGTTTCACTTCTTCCTTTCCAATTTGTATCCCCTTGATCTGACTTTGTCTTACTTCTTTAGCTAAAGCTGAGAACTATATTGAATAGATAAGGGGAGAGAGGACAGCCTTGTCTTGTTCCTGATTTTAGAGGAATTGCTTTGAGTTTCTCCCCATTTAATTTGATGTTGGCTGTTGGCTTGCTGTATTTTGCCTTTATTATGTTTAGTTATTTTCTCAGTGTTCCTGATCTCTCCAGGACTTTTATCATGAAGCAGTGTTGGATTTTGTCAAAGGCTTTCTTAGCTTCTAGGGAGATAATCATATAGTTTTGTTTTTTTTTTTTTTAAGGTTGTCTATATGATGAATGACATTGACAGTTTGAACATCCCTGAATCTCTGGGATGAAGACTACTTGATCATGGTCGATGATTTTTTTTTTTTGATATGTTGTTGAATTCGGTTTCTAGTAATTTATTGAGCATTTTGCATCAATGTTCACAAGGGAGATTGGTCTATAATTATTTTCCTTTGTTGCATCTTTTAGTGGCTTGGGTATTAGGGTGACTATAGCCTGATAAAAAGAGTCTGGCAATGTTCCCTCAGTTTCTACTGTATGGAACAGTTTGAGGAGTGTTAGTTTTAGTTCTTCTTTGAATGTCTGGAGAATTCTTTACTGAAACCATCTGGCCTTAGGCTTTTTTCCCCCTTGGGAGACTTTGAATAACAACTTCAATTTACTTGGGGGTTATATGTCTATTTATGTCATTTATCTGGTCCTGATTTAATTTTGGTAAGTGGTACCTGTCCAGAAAGCTATCTATTTCTTTCAGGTTTTCCAGTTCAGTGAAATATAGGCTCACGAAGTATGACAATGATTCTCTAGATTTCCTGGGTGTCTGTTGTTATGCTTCTCTTTATTTCTGATTCTGTTAATTTGGATTCTTTCTCTCTCTCTCTCTCTCTCTCTCTCTCTCTCTCTCTCTCTCTCTCTCTCTCTCTCTCTCTGTCTTTTGGTTAGTTTGGATAAGAGTTTATCTATCTTGTTGACCTTCTCAAAGAACCAACTCTTTGATTCATTGATTCTTTGAATGTTTCTATTTGTTTCAACCATATTGATTTCAGCCATAAGTTTGATTATTTCCTGCTCTCTACTCTTTCCAGGTGAGTTTGCTTCTAATTGTTCTAAAGCTTCTAACTGTGCTGTTAGGTCTCTTGTGTGAGATTTCTCTAGGTTTGTCATGTAGGCATCCAGGGCTATAAATTTCCCTCTTAGTACTGCTTTAATTGTATCCCATAAGTTTGGATATGCTATGGTTTCATTTTCATTGAATTCTAGGAAGTCTTTGATTCATTTCTTTACTTCTTCTTTGACCCAGAGGTGGTTTAATTAAGAGATGTTCTGTTTCCATGAGTTTGTAGGCTTTCTGTGATTTTTGTTATTGTTGAATTCTAACATTAGATCATGGTGGTCTGATAAGATACAAGAAGTTATTTCTATTTTTTGTATCTATTGATATTTGCTTTATGACTCGAGTATGTGGTCAGTTTTAGAGATAGTTCCATAGGGTGCTGAGAAAAATTATATTCCTTTGTGTTTCGGTGGAAAGTTCTTTATATATCTATTAAGTCAATTTGGGTTGTAACATCTGTTAGATCCCTTATTTCTCTCTTGAGTTTCTGTCTGGTAGATCTATCCATTATTTATAGTAGGGTATTGAAGTCATCCACTATTAGTGTGTGGTGTTTGATGTGAGGTTTAAACGTTAGTAGTGTTTTGTTTACATATGTAGGTGCCCTTTTGCTAGGGGCATAAATGTTCAGGATTGAGACTTCATCTTGGTGGATTTTTACTGAGATAAATACATAATGACCATTCTTTTGATTGATTTTAGTTCAAGTCTATTTTGTTCGATATTAGGATGGTTACATCAGCTTGTTTCTTAGTACTATTTAGTTGGAAAGCCTCTTCTCAACTCTTTACTCTGAGCCTGTGTCTGTTTTTGAAGCTGAGTTGTGTCTCTTATATGCAGTAAGATAGATTTTCCTTTTGTTTCCATCATGTTAGGCTGAGTCTTTTTATAGTGAATTGAGTACATTGATATTAAGGGATATTGATGACCAGTGATTATTATTTTCTGTTATTTTTTGGTGGGAGCAAGTGTGTACTTCCCTTTGTGTTTATTTTTTTCTGTGGGATTATCTATTGCTTGTGGTTTCATGGGTGTATCTAGGTTTCCTATTTCGGAGTTTTCTCTCTAGTGTTTTTATAGGATGGATTTGTGGATAGGTATTCTTTAAATCTGGTTTGTCATGAAATATCTTGTTTACTCCTTTCATGGTGATTGATTGTTTAGCTGGGTATAGTAGTCTGGACTGGCAACCATGTTCTTTTGGTGTTTGTATAACATCTGACCAGGACCTTCTGGCTTTCATTGATTCCACTGAGTAATTGGTATTATTTTTATGGGTCTGCCTTTATAGGTAACTTGGCCTTTTTCCTTTGCAGCTCTTAGTATTCTTTCTTTAATCTCTAGGTTTAGTGGCTTGATTATTATGTGGGGAGCAGACTTTTATAGGGGGTGTTAGTCTATTTGGTCTTCTGTAAGCTTCTTGTATCTTTATAGTCATTTTCTTCTTTAGATTAGGAGAGTTTTGTTCTATGGTTTTGTTGGATTTATTTTATGTGCCTTTGAGCTGGTATTCTTCTTTTTCTTCTTCACTTTCAATTATTCTTAGGTTTGGTCTGTTCATGGTATCCTGTATTTCCTGAAAATTTTGTGTTAAGATTTTTCTTTTTTGATTTAGTGTTTCCTTTGACTGACATATCTATTTTCACTATTGAATCTCCTACTGCAGAGATTCTTTCTTCCATCTCTTACATTGTTAGTTATGCTTACATCTATAGTTCTGGTTCATTCCTTCCGATATTCTATTTCCATCAATGCCTTTCTTTGTGTCTTCTTTATTGCTTCTATTTCAGTTTTAAAATCTTGAAATATTTCCTTCACCTGTTTGTTTGCTTTTTCTTGGCTTTCTTTATTTTCTTTCAGGGATTTTTTTGATCTCTTCCAATTCTTTGTTTGTCTTTTCTTTTTCTTTAAGGGAATTTTTATATACTCTTTTAAACCATCTATTATTTTCATAAAATTGTTCCGAAGGTTGTTTCCTTTTGCTTCTTCTGCATTTCCATGCTTAGGTGATATATTTTATATTTAACAAAATTACTCTGGAATATCAGAAAACAGATTCACCCACAGTCAAACCAAAAAGGTCAGTGAGTGGTGATTCACACCTATAATCCCAGGACAGAAGTGATCTAAGTCTTTATAACTTCAGAGACAGAGGTCTTTCTGTGATTCTGTGAGTTCAAGGCCTAACTACCAAACAGTAATAGCTCACACCTTTACAGGTATTCCCATGATGGCCATAACTTCTAGCAAATGTGTGGTTACAGAATCAGCCTTCTCTGAACTCAAAGCAGTTGCCCATTGAAATCGTGAAAACACATCTATTATACAATGTACATATCTTAATTTTCCAAATCCTATAAAATGAAACACATTGATCTGTCAAATTTCATTTTTAAGTATACCCAGCACTGGAAAGACTGATTGGTGATATACTCCTTTAACCCCATAACTCCAGAGACAGAGATCTTTCTGTGCTTCTGTGAGTTCAGGGCCTAACTACCAAACAGTAGTAGTTCACACCTTTAATCCTAACTTTAGGATTATGATGTAAATTGAACCTGGAAGCAGAAACAAGTGGGCAAAGAAGATATTTAAGGCAGATGTAGGAAGATACTGAGGTATTCTGTAGAAGTGACTAGTAGGCTGGGGACTCTTGAAGATAGCCTTTACCCTGAGAAGTTGGCTGGGTGAGATTTTACTGTGGTCTTTTTTCCTCTCTCTGATGTTTCAGCTTTTATCCAATATCTGGTTCTGAAACTAGAATTCATGTTTTTCAGGTCTTATTGCAGAACCAAGGGTTTCTGGTGGTGCCATGTTGTTCTTTATGCTGTTATATGTCTTTTTGCACTGGCGTCTACACATTGCTTCCTCAGATCATGACAGGATTTGTCTGTATCTCACAGAGCTGATTTTGGTGCCATCTGTTCTGGGTGTGTCTGCATCTCGGGAAGAGTCCCTATTCTAATCTGAGTTCCTTATCCACTTGGAGGTTGTAGTGGATTTATGATGTTACGTATAAATAACTGTCACACCCAGAAGTTTAATAAAAAGCACCGATTGGCCAAAGACGGACAGGAAGTATGGGCAGGGCTACCAGACTAAGAAAACTCTGAGAACAGGAAGAACAGAGCAGAGATGACACAGAGTTGCCAGACAAGCCAGAAGATGCAAAGGACAATTATGCTGATCTGAGAAAAGGTACCGAGCCCCATGGCTGAACACGAATCATGGATTAGTTTAAGGGTAAAGAGTTAGCAAGTTATATGCCTGGGCCCCAGGTCAATCAGTGTACAATTAATGTAAACGTCTGTGTGTGTCTGTGGGACTATGGTTCTGAGGGTCTGCGGACCCAAGCCTTGAGGCTAGACTCAAAAATGTAGTCCAGAAACCTAATACAACTGTAGGTAGTATATTCTGTGTCACAGTGACTCTTCTTAATCCAGTAGACGCTGACACAGCCATACATCTCAGGTGGCTGCCTTTGATCCAGTAGGTGCTGAGAATCTGAGAGTCTCATGCAGCTCTTGATCCAATAGGAGCTGAGGAGTTCTCTTAGTCTCATAGTCTGATGTGTGCAGAGAATCTCTAGGTTTCCAAGGTTTTGTTGGTCTCTTAGTCTAATGTGGGCCAGAGATCTGTGGGTTTCCGGTTGCTGCTGAGGTTGTTCAGTGATGTTGTGAGTTGAGAGTTGGCGTGGGGTTTTGTAGCTGGGGGTATCTAGTAAACTGGTGCTTCTGGCCTGCAGAGGTTTTTCCTGCTGGCCTGGATTTAGGGCAGACATTAGTGGGGGTGGGGTTCTAAGGGTTATGTATCAGGGCTGGGTTTCCGGAGACTGGGACCTCTGCCTGTGCTGGGTGGTGTGTCATTCACCTCTTAGTCCCTCACTTTTAAATGACCAAACAATATAACTTTACTTTGCTGCTTTCTACACTGGGATAATTAGCAGCAAATCGTAACAATGAATCTTGTCCCTATGGAGAGGTTGAGAAAAGAAATACCATGAACAAGTGCTATTTTTTACGATGTTTATTTTTAGTCTTGCTTTGTTCAACAGGGGTGCATTTATAATATTTGATATCTGGGAAAGAATAATGCTGCACTGGTTAGTTTTATTTGTGAACCTGAAACAACTTTTAATTATCTGAGAAAAGAGTCTTAATAATAATAATAATAATAATAATAATAATAATAAATTAATAATAATAATAATAAATACCTAGATCAAGCTGGCCAATAGGCATTTCTATGATGAACTATTTTAGAAAGATGCAGCCATTATGGGTAGCATCATTCTCTAATCAGTGATTCCTAAATAGTATAAGGGAGAAGAAAGGTAGTTGAGAGTAGCAAGCCAGGATACAAGCAAAGGTTTAGTCTCTCTGCTTTTGGCTGTGGGTGTGACAGTTCAAATCCCTGCCTCAGCTTCACAATGAAAGATTGTAACCTGAAATTTTAAATGAAATGAACTTTTGCCATCCTATGTTACTTTCAGTCAAAGTGTTTTTGTCACAGATATAGAAGTAATACTAATGACAAGTAGATGCTTTGTGATCAGGCAGCTTAGAGGGTTTAAGAGAACATCTCAATGATACAGGATATACTTTGCACACTTATTTAATCCCCAGGGAACCACACTTTGACCTCAAATTGAAAGGTTTCATTGCATTTTATCTTTCTGGATTTTGTGTTTTTTGTTTTGCTTTAAAATATTTTTTTGTTTTTTGATAATTTCATACATGTATATGATGTATCTTAATTATATGTACTCATGATTCTTTTCCTACTCACCAAGCAACTCTATCAATTCTTCCATTCCCAATATGATGTTCACTTCTTTTTGTAAATTACATCCTGAGTCTAACCACCGCGACTTACATGCATTACAGGTCATCCACCAGAATATAAGCTCTCTACCAATAGCTATACACCAAAGAAAAATTATTTCCCTTCTCCGTTGCGCATCAGTTGCCAATAGCACCTCCAATAGGGTTGGAGCTTTAGAAACTCCTCCACTATTCATTCTTGGAAGCTGATCAGCTTGATCTTTCCAGGTGTAGTGCAGGAAGCACCCTGAGCTCATGTCTGTAACAGCTATATCTTGTCCAGGAGAAAATGATTTATATCAGTCCTCTTCATCCTCAGGTAATTTTTTTCTGCTTCTTCTTCCACAGTGTTCTCTTGAATGGTGGTTAAAATAGAGTCCCTCAAGAGTCTTTGACTCTCGGGGTTTTAAACCATTATGGGTCTCATTGCTGCCCAAGAAAAGAACCTTCTCTGATAAAGGCTTCCCTGGAGTACCACTAATCTATGGATATAAACGTAAGTATTTATAAGGAAGCTTAACAAGTCCAATGAGAAAACAATAGTAGTTGGTTCCCCTTTAGAGTCTATGATTTTTCCACACATGGGCTTTTGACAAGATTTATAGTATCACTAAATTTTAGGATCAAGCCTGAAGCCCTAACAGAAAGTTGTTAGTTACCCCCATTAACCATCATTGCACCAGCATACATATCTTCCCTAGCACGTCAGTTTTGTAGCGTGTAGTCCCCATTTATGAGTAACAAGTTTCTCTTTTTAGAAGCTTCCATTGCACCTTCCGGCACTATAAAATCTACATAGCAGAAAAGTTTTCAGAGAAGTTCCAGCTTGGTTTATCTATGTCCTGAAACCTAAGTATGTTGTGTCTTCGTCAAAAACTCTTGTTATTTAGCTGAAGTCGAAAACCAAGAGTCACAGGACTAGCCTGTGTTGTTTTGGAAACCCTAGGAACTTTCTTATCAATAACTCACAGGAAGCTATCCCATATGTGGTATTTCTATTTCATTTACTAACCTGAATCTTCTTGGAGAAGTATTATTCCCTACTCAACAAACCATTGTTTAAATTCTTTCATGAAAAGCAAATTGTATCTTTTAATTAGCTTACAATGTGGAGAATTTCCATGAAATCCTTCATACATTTTTACTTTGGGTTGACCCATCCCTTCTTCCCTCCATTGCCTCACCTCCATGGATGCTTAAGGTTTTAGCTGCAAGTGTTCTTTATCTTCTACATTCAAATCACTTGAGTTCTGCCACCCCCATCACCTGTCACTTAAGTCTTTTCTCCTCTAGCTAGCTTCCTAAGCTCTTTAGATGCTCCACATCAAACTCGAATGTCCAGGCATTCTAAGCTCAGACCACATCCTGGCACGAACATACCTTCTTTCTCAGATTAGATTGCTTCCCTTACTAGGTTATTTTCGTTCCATTTATTTCTTTGGGTCATATGATGGTTCTGTTTCTAACGTTTTAAGAACCCTCTACACAGATTTTCTCAGTGGTTGAAACCATTTACATTTCTACCAACAGTGAACAGTGCCCCCTTTCTCCACATTCTCATTACCATTTTCTGTCATTTCTTTAGGGCAGTTCTGACTTTGTTGAGATGGGATTTCAAAGTAGTTTTAATTTGTTTTCACTGTTGGCTATTGACACTGAACACTATGAAAATATTTATTGCCAATTTGTCTTTATTCTTTTCAGAACTCTCTATTTGCTTCCTTAGCATAGCTTATATAATTGTTTGCTTACTTTCTTAAGTTCTTTGTGTATTGTACATACTAGTCTTCTGTAGGATACATGGTCTGCTAAGATTTTCTTCTGTTCCTTAGGTTGCTGTTTCACTCAATGGACAGTTTTTCTCACTGTACAGAAGCTTTCAAGTCTCATTTGCCCATTATTGGTCTTATCTCAAGAGTGATCAAAGTCACGATTAAAGCGTCCTTGCCTCTGTTTAGATCTTGAAGTGCCATGTCTACATTTCCTCTAGAAACTTTGGATTTTAGGTTTTGTTTTGAGATTCATGATCCATTTCAAGTTTATTTTTGCGTAGGGTGAGAAGCAGTATCTAATTTCAACCTTCCACGTGTAAATTGCCCAAGCTTCTCAATACCATTGTTTAAAGATGCCAACGTTTTTTCAAAGTATATTTATGACGTCTTTGTAAACCATCATGTGACTGTAGTTATGTGCTCTTCTCCATGGGCCTTCTATTCTAGCCCCATTTATCTACATTCCTGTTTTGACTCTAAATTTATATTTTTCTTACCAGTTGCTACTGTTGCCTAACTTGAAATTAGATAATATTAGAAATTATAATCTTCTAGTATTATTTTCTTTCTATGTTGCTTTGGCACTTTGAAGTCTTTTGCACTTCTGTATGAGTTCTAAGATTTATTTTTCTATTTCTTTGAAAAATGTCACTGTCATTTAGGTTGTAATTGTATTAAATATCCAGATTGCTTTAAATAAGCTGGTCATGGGCATATTACTGATTTGTCTAATCTATGAGCATAGGAATAACTTCCATCTAGTGTCTTTCTTAATGTCTTTCCTCAGGTTTTTTTTTTTAAGTTATTGTCATGTTATTTTTTTTTTTTTTACTTCTTTGGTTAGGATAATATATAATATAATGTAATGTAATGTAATATGTTATTGTTAGTAAATTTGTTTCTTTTATTTCTCGGTGTTTTTGTCACTGCTTCATAAAAAGTTGTCACTTTGACAAACATGTTTATGAGTTCTCAGAGTTTTCTTCTGGAGTATTTAGGGTTTTTTACATTTATAATCCTTTCATCCAATAGAGATACTGCCATCTTTTTCCTCTTCGTGTCTCCTTATTTTTTCTCCTGTCTTATTGTTCTAAGACTTTCCGTGCTATATTGAAGAGTGTTGGTCTTGTTCCTGACGTAAGTGGAAATGTTTGAGTGATTCTCCATTTAATATAATGCTGGCTACAAGCTTATAACTTGTATTGCTTGTTATGTTGAGATTTGTTTTATCATAGCAGCATAGACATAAACTAGGAAAAAGGTCATATGCATCCAGAAACTCATCCACTTTTCTTGTTTTTTAAAATTTATTTTATTTAATCAAAACATTTTTAAAATTTATTTTACATAGCAACCTCAATTTCGTCTCCCTTCTCTTTTCCTGGTCCTCCCCCTACTCTAATTTATTCCCCTCCCCATCCACTCCTCCTCCATCTCCATTCAGAAAGGGGCAGGACTCCCATGGGCTTGAATGAAGCAGGGCTCATCAAGTTGAGGTGGGACAAAGCTCCACCCCCTCTATAAAGACAGAGCAAGGTAATCCAGCATGGGGAACAGATTCACCAGGGTCAGATCCTGATCTCACTGCTAGGAGCCTTACAAACAGACCAAGTTACACAATTGTCACACACATGCAGAGGACCCAGGTGGGTCCCGTGCAAGTTTCCTAATTGCTGGTCCAGAGTCCATGTGCTCCCACAAGCTTAAGCTTTGTGGGTTCCCTTTCATGACTTTGACCCGCCTTGCTCATTCAATCCCTCCTCCCTTTCTTCAGGAGGACTCCCAGAGCTTGGCCCAGTGCTTGACTGTGGATGTCTGCCTCTCCTTTCATCAGTTACTACAGTTACTTGGTAAAGGTTCTCTGGTGAAAATTAGGGTAGTTATCAATCTGAAAACAGTAGATGGCCAGCACAGGCACCCTTTCCACTATTGGTAGGGGTCTTAGCTGGAGTCTTCATTGTGCATTCCTTGGCACCAGGTTTCTCTCTATCCCTAAAATGACCCCACTATCCAGGCATCTTTTTCATTACTCTTCCCCTCCATCCAACCCCCAACCTGCTTCCCATGCCCAGCCCATTCAATGGTGATTTCACAGAAAAATGGAAATAGTCTACCTCAAGACCCAGCTATACCAGTATTAGACATATACCCAAAAAATACTCAATCATATCCTAAGGACAGTTCCTCAACTGAGTTCATAGCATCAATATTAGTAATAGGTAGAACTTGGAAACAACCTAGATGGCCCTCAACCAAAGAATGGATAAGGAAAATGTGGTACATTTATACAATGGAGTATTACTCAGCTGTGAAAACAAGGACACCAGGAAATTTGAAGGTAAATCGATGGAACTAGAAAAAAAAAATTCTGGGTGAGTTAACCCAGATCCAGAAAGACAAACATGTTATGTACTTACTCATAAGTGGATATTATCCATAAAATAAAGGATACTTATGCTGCAATCCCCAGACCCAGAGAGGCTAATAAAGAGGGTTCATAGGGGAGTGTGTGTACCTCCCTGAGAAGGGAAATAAAGGAGATTTTGTGAGTGGACTGAGGGTGTGTGGGGATGGGTCTTGCTGAAAACCTATTTTGTCAGCTGTTAGAACAATGACAACTGATTGTTTACTAGGTCTCTGTGACTGGAGCAGCTTACTCCGTTCTTCCCCCTAAGGTGGTGTCTTTTTGGTGAAGTTTATCTCATGGAGGCAACAAAGATGAGATTCTGCCTTTTGGATCCAATTTATATGTCTGTGTATTTAGACTGGGTAGTTGATATTCATAATTATTGAAATCTTTCACTGATTCCTGTCCTTATGTGGCTTTTTTTTTAGTGTTTTTATTTTTATTTTTATCTTCTTCTCAAGATTAACTGTTGCTATAGCATGGTTTATTCTTTCTAAAACCTCATAGTTGAAATTTTTTTAATCTGAAGGATTCTTCCAATGTTTTCTGTAGAGTTCACTTAAGTTCCTCTGGTGTATTTTTTTTTAATTGTGAATGATTTTTATTTGTCCTTCAACTCTAACACATAGTTGAAACACATCATTACAAGTCCCTTTAAAGCTCAGTTTCAGTAGCATAATCTAGTGGTAAAGCAATATTCTGCCATTCTATGGGATGCGCTGGAATTTTAGTTAGTGATATTAAGATTGGAAGGAAGAAGGGTGGGTGAGATAAAGGATGAAGTATTAGATTGCTTTTGTAAAAAGAGCACAAAATTGAAGTGGCTAAAGAAGTTGGAGGAGGGTAGTTGGACTTCTGTTGGGCACCATAGATTTTAGAGGTTACTAAAATTATGGAAATATTGTATAAGGAGTGGTGGCAGTGGGTCATTGGTCCCTAGAGCCTCCACATTTAATGTTGTTCTTATATATGAGAAAGGAGAGGTTGTGACTCTTTTCTAGGAACCTGTATTCTGTTTCGTCATCGTCTGCTTCTTTGAGTCTGGTGTACGTGAGAGGCAGCATTTCCCTCTGGACTTCCACTGTCTTCTCCTAGGCAGTTCAGCTCCTTTGTACTACCTGGTGAAGGCTTGAATCTGGGTCCAGATTCACCACACTCTTCTGGTCTTATCAGAGTTACTTAAAGCTGCTCAATGCACTCTTAATACTAATAGCACTGTTTGGAACCTGGATGTTTACATCTCCTCTCCCCTACCCCTGCTCATTTTATAACGAAAGTTTAATGTTTCTCTCTGGTTTACTTTTTCCTTTTACTCTACCCCCCTTTCTTTCTTTCTTTCTTTCTTTCTTTCTTTCTTTCTTTCTTTCTTTCTTCCTTCCTTCCTTCCTTCCTTCCTTCCTTCCTTCCTTCCTTCCTTCCTTCCTTCCTTTCTTTCTTTCTTTCTTTCTTTCTTTCTTTCTTTCTTTCTTTCTTTTTAGCACACTTTCTAATCTGGCCACATTCTTCTGCTAGTGAAGCACACGGAATTGATTATAATTTTCCAGCTTAAATCTCAACAGTAATTTAAATGTCAGCAACTATGGTTTTCAGATGGGAATGCCATCAATGTTTTATAGCTCTGCAAGCCAAACAATAATGTTGTCTATAAGCACTCAATCCCATGCTTCAGGTGATAAACTGGAGCATTTGTATAGAGGCAGGAAAGTGTTTCTCCTTCCTCAGCACTTGTTATTTAAATAATTCACTTTATCCAATCTCTTTCTTGTTAATTTTCACATTAGTTTCCAGTTCTATAGCTATTGGTAATTGCCATAGGCAAAATGGAAGATTACATAAGGCGATAACCTCACTATAAATACAGTGAAAGTAGTCTGCCTAGAAACTCCACAGTTTTCAGTCTATAATAGATAGTTTTCACTTTGTGAATTACACAGAAACACATTGTTCTTCAGAAAACAATTTTATGGTCTTCTATATGGTAACCCTTCAAAGTTTCAAATGAATTTTGTGCACAATGCTGAACTTTACAGCACATGGAGTACCTGAATGAAAGTTCTTGGTGGAATTTAGCACTCTGTATAATGAGTATACACTAATAACAAGTTTTAAATTATGTATCTCACAGAAATAAGATATAATATCTTAAATCAATGCAGCATATATAGAGAAAACGGGAAAATATACTAGACTTTTCTGGGCTATTGAATGAGATATCATGACTATTTTATTCACTGAGATTAGACAATATAAGAGAATGTTAAATCCTTATGTACAGTTGCTGCAGGTAGATAATCTCATATGGCACCAATAATGGCCCTGCTAGCAATCATATTGAGGTCTATCTTGAGAGGAATTGTATGGAATGTAGGAGGGCACAAAAGGAACCCTCTAGTGCAAAGGGGTTCCATGCCTCTGCACTACTTAGCACTAACTATATCATGGGTGTGCCTTTCAATTCTGCTGGCGTTCTCTGGAAAGCTAAAATTTTATTGCACATTCTCATTGACTGGAAAATAATATGAGATGAGCTATAGCTAACCTAAAACTCTTAAAGATTTGAGTCTTCAGGGAGATGAATATCTCTCCCAATATGGTGCCTTGGGACTGGACTATTGCAGCAGCAGTGACGGAGACTTCTTGGATCATAGCAACAGAAAGTCAAATTGGATTTTTTTCATGCTAATGAGGCTCATTCAGCAAGCTGACTCTCCATGTTGATTTTCCTCTTAAGAATGTGATTATCTTTATAAGCCATGTGACTAAATAAGATATATGTGAAATTCTTAGATTTATTTTACCTACATACTAGTTACTTCTCTCATTGTTGTGACAAAATGTCTGACAGAGACATCTCAAGAGAGGTCATAATCTGAGAGGGTAGAGTTCATCTTAGTTAAGAAACTACGCAGAGTTTGTGAGTCTGGAAGCATAGAAGCTGGCGTTCCTCACACCTCAGCAGATGAGGATGCAAAGAACGTGACGTGCTGATATTAGCTGGCCTTTGTGGTGCCACCCACATTCAGGGAGGATCTTCTTCCCCCAGTCAAATCTTACAGGAAATTCTCTCAATGTCACATCCAGAGGTGTGTCTCCTACGTGATCCAAATCTAGTCAAGTTGATAATGATGATTAACAGTGACAGTCTTGTTATCAATGCATAAAGTGGAGAGATAGCACATGTCATTTTCACTTTCTGGGTTTTTTCCTCCATTTCTGTATTTTAAATTCTGGACAAATTTATTTGCTCTTGAACTGTAAAATATGCGCCTGGGTTCACTGAAACAGGTCTTCAGTAAACTCAACCACCTAAAATGTACACTAAGAACACGTTACTTCAAATTCTACATAGCACAATATGTGGTATGTAATAAAGCACTAAATGCACCATAACGTTAAAACAGAACAGTAACAGTAACTAAAAAAAAACCTAAAAATTGACACATTGAAAATATCATCTTTATTATTTATTTTATGTAAAACAAGTTTATATTTTAGTTTTTATGTATCTCATGTTGAACAATTTTTATGAGTTACTCATAAAATAGGTAATTTATGTATTTAGAAGTGACTACTGCCCATTTCTTGATATAATTTTAATGAATATTTGATGTTAGAAAATTGATTTTTATGCATTATTCATTGTAATTTGATTAAACAAAGAATCGAAATGTAAGTTTAGAGGGAATGAAAGTTGTTAGATGACAGACACCAGGGATGATCACTATTTCTATTACAAAGGTTTAGAAGGTTTAAGAGTACCACCAACTCCACAGAAGACCAGGAAATAACAAGCATCACTTTTTTATCCTTCTTAGAAATTGATGGCCCCCTCTGGAAGGTTTCTGACAAATAAATCGTCAGTTCTGGCTTTATTCTTAGAAAGGAACTCAAGCACTGTTAGCGTATCCGCCACATTTGAAATCCAATTGCTTTGTTGAGTACTGTGACCACATAGAAATTTCTCAGGAAAGACTGTGGGTAACTGATTTAATTTTGCTAGTTATCGTGCTGATGTTAGCTTTTTCCAGACAAGGTTCTTGCCCAGTCAGAAGGGACATACTATATTTTAAAATCTACTTTTTGTTTCTGTTGATGAGAAGGCTGGGGTGCATGCCTTTGCCCTCCCAGAACCCCTCATTTGCACTTGTGGTTGGTTGCTCTTTGCTCACTGTTGGAGATGATTCAATTCTCTCCTTGTCCTACTCATAGGAAGATTTTTAAAAAAAATTTTCTCTGTGTGTTCAATACTTCTCATACATTGTGTTAATGATATGTTGACAGATTGCAGCCATCTTATACGTGTAGGTGAGCCAACTACAAGGAATCTTTTTTAAGTGAGTCTGAATGCCTACATCAGAGTCTGTGGCAGCATACTTCGTCCCAAAAGCTCTAGTGTTTTTTCTTTTCCTAAATCAAACCAATAATCATTCAGACAACCAATAAACCATGTAAGCAAACAAAGTAACCAGCCTGTCAGAAAACAAAGATGTACACCTGATATGGAATTGTCTTTCTGTATACGGTGAAAAAAGGACTGTTTGGGCCCATGACAGGCACCTTAGAAGTAGATGGAGAAATCAGAGCATAGGTAGGAGGAGGGCGGAGTTAAGAGAGATGACCCAGCCACCCAAGATTCAGCATGTAAGGTAACACAGGTAAGCCATGGGCCACGTGGCAGGACAAAGTAATGGAAATGGGTTGAATTAAGACAAAAGAGCTAGCTAGCAATGTGCCTGAGCAATACTCAAAACAGCATTAAATTAATTTAAACACTGTCTGAGTTAATTTGGGGGGGAGGGGCGGGGGCTGTGGGTGGATCTGGACCATGGGGCTGGTGAAGTTACTCACACCCTGCCTCCATGCCCTACCTCTCTGCCAGGTTAGGATCAATGATACTTTTTTCTTTAAATAAATTGGGTTCTTTTCCTTTTGGTGACTTCCATATATATCTTAGTGCTTTGTGCATTTTCCCACACGAGCATGAGGCGGTCAAGTGAAACAAGAAGGGTACTAGGGATATGGGGTGAAGACATTGCCTAAGACCGTGAGAACACCCTGCGTCAAGTCAAATTCCAATTCTACCATTTAGTCATCTGATATCATAAGGTTTAAATTAGTAAAGCTCTGAAAAGAATTCAGCCTAATGGCTGATATGTAATAAGGCTGCTAAAAATATACCTGTTACTACACAGCATAAATATTCAACAAAAATGAGACTTAAATCTGAGTGGGGCTACAATCATTATGCTGCAATGCCCTAGAATAACCTACCACAATTTCAAATTCTAAGTGATATACTTTTTAAATTTCCAGTTCACTAGTTCCAGAAAGTCTGTACCACAATCCTTATACTACCTAAGGTGGCGGAGGGTTGGGAGTGGGGTGGGAGGCAGCTGCTATGCTTAGATGCTAAGGGTGTCTGCTAGTAGGTTAAAGGATGAATTCAAATGTGGTACTTAGAGCCATCTTAGAACACAGAAAATACGTTTAAGTGTTTGGCATTTTTTTCAAAAGTTCATGCTCAGAACAAAAACTGTTTTTTTGTTTTGTTTTATTTTTTTAAAAAAATACAAATACAGTTAGTCTGGAACTTATCTCATAGTTTAAATCTTCAAAGGGCATCCAAGTCTGTCTCAACTAAACCCAAGAGCACCGTGAGATAGCCCTTATCTCCCCAATGATGGACACAGGCAGCTCATGTATTTTCCTAGTCTTCACTGCATACCTGAGTGTAGGATTTCACTGGCAAGTAAGATTCTGTAAGTTTCTCAGAATTGTCCAAGTGTGCCTCCAGTTTTATTTAGAAGAAAATACTGAAGCAAATTAGGCTCTAGATTATGATAAATTCTTATTGCCATACAAGGCTTCCACTATAACAATAAAACCCACTGTTGTATTTGCTTTTTTAAAAAAGCCTATAGTCACAATAAACAGAAACTGGATTTTAATTCAGGAAACAAATAGTATTATTATTTACTGATTTTTAAGGAAATTGATAACCACCACATTATCTGATATGACTAGGTTATGCCAAACAAAACAAACCTGCCTATCAACTCAAAGACAACTTTTTTAGCTTGGTAATATAATATAAATATTTCCAGATTGTGCATGTATACACACATACACACACATGCGTGCATAGCACATGCACACACACATACACACTCACACGCACGCACACACATACATTTATGTGTGTATGCACATACTCTATACTTATATGAATTTTAACTTTTCCTCCTAATGGAGCATGTGTCATTTTTGGAGACTCCTCTTTTACTAACTGTTTTTGTTTTATTTGATTTTACTCAATATGCAGTACATTTTTTTTTTCTTTTGAAAGGATTTATTTTTTTCCTGAGCATTCCAAATTGGCCTATAACTTGAGATTCCTCTGCTTTAGCTTCCCAAGTGTTGAGATTGTCATAAAAAGCAAATAAATAAATATAAACTAAAATACATTAAAAAGTGACACTACTACATTAGATATCCAAAAACTTAGAAATTATTACCCTTAATGCATTTAGCATTTAAAAAATATGTTCATCCTCTAGACTTACTATTTTATTTTAATGTTTACAGACCCTGCAGGTCAACATGAAATTCAAATCCCTGATTGCTAGACTGAAGTAAGTATTGATGCTATTCAGATTAAATTATTTTTAAGTGCTGAGTTCAACAACAAAAACTCAAGAACATACTATGCTTTGTCCTGTGTATATGAGGGATTCCTATACAGCAGCCTTATGAGGTATGAGGAAATAAATTTCTCATTTAAATTATGTCTACTGAGATACAGAAAGGTTATTTCAGGCCAAATACAGTTCTACAGTCATTTGTTTTAGCATGCTTTATCAGGTAGGCATTTTAACACCACAGTAAGCAGTCATTTCTCCTCTTTAGTATAATTTCATCATATCACAGGATGAATCTGAGAAACTGAAACATAAGCAAAAGGAATATTTCTATAAATCTTAATACAGATTAAAAATGAGTTAAGAACAATATGAAAACACGTCAGCCTTTTCAGCTACATCATGTTACATTTTCCTTTGGAGAACAAATGGAGAGATAGAAATGTATGCACTAGAGAGGTGCAACCACGTGATGATAATGGATGCTGGAGTTTCTGCTGTCAGTTGGAACCAAAGCTCCATGCTTTGGGAGAACTCCACCATAGTAACTGGTAAACAGTCCTCACTCTCTCTAACCCATTCTGGACTGAATAAGCCCTGGTAAGCAGAATCAGATTATGCCCCCTTTATATTACACGAACTCTAGTTTGCATATAATGAAAACCTGTAGCCAGATATTGTCAAAAGCTGGACTATCAGAAGGAAGAAACAGATCACAGTCAATTCTCACCCAGCCAACTTCTCAGAGCAAGCAGAGTAAACGCTGTCTTCAAGATCCTCAGCCGGATTGGTCGCTGCTTCTACAGACTGAATGAATTTCTGCCTCCCCTGCCTTAAGTATCTTCCCCCACGAGGAGCCTTTTCACTTCCTGGTTTAACTCTGTATCATAATCTTAGAGTTAGGATTAAAGATGTGAGCTATTACTGCTTGGCTGTTAAGCCTTGACCTCATAGAAATCCAGAAAGATCAGTCTCCTGGGTGATGTAGGATTAAAGGCAGGGGTCAGGACCCTTGACCTTCATGGCTTGACTGTGGGTGATTCTGTTCTGATATTCCAGGCTGATTTTTACTAAAGATACAATATGTCACTACACCCTGAAATTGTTTTCTGATCCTTGCATCGCAGACACACAAGTGAGACTGATGGGTAGCACATTCTTTCCCAGAAAATGGAGATGGCAGCATTGCAGTTGGGCTAACAATCATTCTTTATGATGGATAAATGGATTCAAATTTCTCAAGCCTGACCAAAGATTAAGCCATTTTTTTTCACTTAAAAAGGTTATTTTTGTTTCTATATGTGTACAAGCTGCATTCCTGGTGCTCCTAAGGCAAGAAGTGGCATACCCTGGAACTAGATTTACATCTGGTTGTGTGTTGTCATGAGGATACTGGGAAATGAACCCCAGGTCCTTTGTAAAAGTGGCAAGAGCTCTTGACCAGTGTGATCTATCCAGCCAGAAACAAACACCCTTGACTCTCCTATCTTAGAGGAAAATTTTATGTGGCCCACTCTAACGTAAATAATTTTAAACAATTATTTACCAAATAATCTCTTATCAGGGTATTCAATAATAGTTCTGATATAGTAGGGCTAACAAAGGGATTTTCATAGTCATTCATAAGTATATAGAAAGTTCACTGTGCTGTTGAAGTTTCAATATATCCAAAACAAATGCTAAAATGTCTTTCTAGACTAGTATCTTTTACAAATTCCATTCAAGTGACAAATATTGAATAGAAAAAATATTGTGCAACAGGTGTTTGCTGAATAAGTAGGTGACACTGTGTCCCATTTAAGGCATGACAACAACAAAGGTATTTTTAAATCATTTCGAGGGGTACAGGAATCTGTAGTTGATGATGATACAGTTAAGTACTCATGTGCCATTAAAGGCAGATGGAACCCCATGTCTCTTTAAAAAGCTAGGACAGTTTGCTCTAGATGTCAAAGGGCAGGGGTCACTGAAGGTTAAGAGTATGAAATGAGCCTTGAAAAGGCTGTGGTAGTTTGGACCTGAGAGGTAGAGAGGAATATTCTAGAAGAAAAGAAACACAGGACCCACTGACACAGCTGTGCAGAAACAGAGATCGCTTTAAGGTTGTTCTTGGAGACCAGTGTCTGCAGCGAAAATGTAAACTATATAGGAAGATTGGAGGCAAGGGAATGTACTTCCTGAAACTCCCGGACACTTAGAGCCGGAGTTTGGGAATGAGCCAGGATCATGATAAAGGTCTTAGAATCCAGGCATTCTCAACTTGGTGCTCATACTTCAGAAATCCCAAGGAGAGAAAAACAGGAGCCATGGCAATTTTCTTGTTGAAGGATGATGGAGTTAGAAGAGCCAGTTCCTAGAGTAAACTTCAGCAAGTGTGACAACTGAAAAACCAACCAACCAACCAACCAACCAAACAAACAAACAAACAAACACATCACCTACCCCCCACTCAGCACACTGAGAGGCAGGACCTAGAGAGAATTTTGGAAGATTGAATTATGGAAGACAATGTCACTTCTGTACATAGGAAAATGAGATGTATTTTAAAGACAGTATCTAGATATTCTTTATCAAAAGAAGGGTTCTGAATGTATTCTCATGTCCTGAATTCTTTTAGAAAGAGTGTTGTTTTAAGTTTTTCTGAAAGACACACTATTTTGATCAAGATGAACCTAAGTCAGAAACCTGTAGAGCGCAGCAATTTTTGTTCAAGTTCCTTGTTTTTTTTTTTTTGTTTTTTTTTTTTTTTTACACCCAGAAGTTAGGAAGGGGTCTGGGGTATCCACCTTATGGCCCTCTCACTAAGGGAGAACTTGGCACAGTTATCCAGACAGTAAATAGATCTCTGAAGCAAGCAAGCCAGGGTATAAACAGCGCCCCTGTGGGAAGCAAGAGTCAAAGCGGCCTCCCACCTAACAGTTGACTTCGGCTAGGTAGGGATGGTCCAGAGTGGAGCTGGAGTCCACACATTCCACCTGGACTCCTGTTTATTTGGAAGCTTCTTTTATGGGAAAATATTCTGGAACCCATCCTTCAGGAACTACATTTCCCCGCCTCAGTTTCCCATGGTGGAATAGGCAGCCTAGGTTCTGGTTGCTTAGGGGTCTGGCGGCGGGATAGCACAGCAGCTGGAAGAGAAGGGCTGGGAGATCCGTGAAGACCCGGGAGCATCCAAGCGGGGTGTCTCAGGACTTCTCCAGCCGAGTGCTCTGAGCGGCCGCGGGGCTGTGGACCCCTTGCCGGGTGCAGCCGTGTGGAAGCCACTCCAAGAGGCAGGTGGGTGTGGAGCCTGGACCAAGGCAGCAGTGAGAGGCGAGGGAGGATCCCTGCGAGGTGTGGGCGGCGCCCGATCGCCAGCGCCTGGGCCGCGCCCTGAGCACCGGGGGCGCTGTCGCCTGCAGAGCGCACAGCTCCCGTGCCGCGTGGCCGAGCCTGGCGTTCCCCCGAGGTGCCAGGCCAGCAGCACAGCACAGCCGCCCACCCCGGGAGCCGCGATTGCTTGGGAGCTGCGGGAGGAGCAGACACAGAGCAAAAGAGAGAGAGAGAGAGAGAGCCAGAGAGAGGCGGCGGCCGCTCAGCCCGCGGGTGCGCGGAGCGCGAGAGGCGGAGCGTGGGGCTGGGGTGGCCGCTGGCGAGTGTGCGCGCCTGGCTGGAGAGCTGCGGGGCGGTGGACCCGCACCCGGAGCGCCCCGCCTGGCCTCTCGCGCGCGCAGCTTGCCTCGCTGCTGCACAGACACACACCCACCGACCGTCACCGAGTACCACCACCCCCGCCTGCCGCTGCTGCCGCGCCTCGGGCAGCGGGCAGCGGGATTCAGAGCCAAGTCCAGGGCTAGCGCGGCGCGCAGAGCACCACTTGATTTTTTTTCCCCCCTCCTTTACTCCAGCCCTCTCTGATCTGGGCGGCGGCGGCGGCAGGGGGATGGGGGCTCCACGCGAGGAAAGGGGGTGACGATCGAGGAAGATTATTGTTCTTTTTAAAGGATGCTTTTGCTTTCCCAATGAGTCTTCTGTGAGCCTTCCTTACTAGAAACTGCGAACCCGAGTGAGGGATGTAAAGAGAAAAGGAGAGCTGCCAGGAGCTCCAGCCAGCAGGGGAGACCCTCCTCTCTGTGGAGGGGAGGGGTATTTCCAGCGACACATCACTGACGAAAGGGACCTTAGCTGGAGAGGAGCTCTCCGAGGGAGCGGGAATCCCACCGCCCTTTGTGGTACAGGAGCCAGAACTGGCTGAGTGGAGCGGGGTCTGTGGGAGCTAGGTAAGTGGCCCGGGCACTGCTGTTCCCCAAGAGCTCTTCTTTGGGGTGCTTCGCCTTGACAACCTGCCAGACTTGAGTTGCTAAAGGAACTGGAAACTGCCATATGGCGCCTAGTGCACTTACATGCAAAGCTGATCGGGTTGTTAGCCCTGACCGGTTGGTTATTAACACAAGGATTCTTCTTCCTGGTGAGGAAGACACTAGAGTTAACCCCTGACAAGCCTGCCTTAGCCAAAAGGATGAAAACTGTTGTATGTAAGAGAGGAGCCCCTGTTGCCTTCTGTTCCTGTTCGTTTGTTGGTAAATGCCACACTCGCACACACACACACACACTTGTCGGACTAGATTTAGGGAGTGTGATATCTCCATTGGATGCACAGTCCTCAGAACACGGAGACTTGTGTTTTATTCCCCCCATGGTGAGTGGTCTTGGTTCCCAGGAGCCAGCTAGAACAGGTCTGTCTCTAAGGAAAGCGCTCTAAGGCTGTTTCCAACATGTTCTACCTAGAGGACTTGAAAATATAGTTGCCCTGAGTGGCAACGAAAGGCACCTACCATTTGCCTCATCATCTGCTCCTGAGACTTAACGATCCTTTTAAAGATAATATCCTGCCATCCATTTTCTCAGATTAGAAGCATTTGTTTGTATCCATTCATAAAAAGAAACATGCCATTTATACATCATATATGACTGCACAAGTGTTTTAACAATAAAGATAAAATACTGGGAAATTTTACTATGCAGGGCAGACATTGAGGTAATTGCATGTAGGTTCAACACTTCAATCAAGTCATGCAATAATGTCAGTATTTTAAATAGCATTACACATTTTTATTTTTTTCATATTGATTGGTTTTGAGGTTTTGTTGACAATTGGATTTTTTTTTTCAAGCTGAGCCCCAAAGAAAAAAGTAAATATTTTCTTGTTATTGTTTCTGAGTGTCTGACATTGTATGGGATAGACACCTCTTGGTTATTTACTAGTGACAGCACATTGTATAGAAATAGTGAATAATAGCGTGAATAGTGAATAATGTCTTAAGTCTTACCTGCCAGTACTGAATAACTCACAGGAAAGAATCTGAAAAGAGAGTGATAGGTTAAAATTGTTCATATTATAAAGTTTTGTCTATTGCAATAGCAGGATGCACCAATGAATACAAAATTGTCCTACACTTATCTTTTGATATGTGAATAAAACATATAGATATCTAGATTAGAGTTCTTTGTTTTTAAATTAACCAGCACTTAAACACTTCAGTAGTTTGGTCCAATGTGCAAGTGTGTATTTTTTTAGTTTTGCTGCTTATTTATGTAGCTACCAAAACTCTCTGAAAATGTTGAAGGTCCAATATTGAAATAACACACTCACATGTCCACTCAACGCAAGGGGCCAGGTCACTTCACAGTGTTTATAACCACCCACAAAGGCAAGCTGTACTCTGCTCCTTGATGGAATGCCGCTGGTTTCAGGGCAGTTGTTTATCACAAACAGGATTCTAAGACTCTCATCTTTCTCTGGCACTACTTAGACTTTTGGAGAAAGGAATGAGCCACTTGGCGGTTATCTTTACTTTCCTCTTTAGCCCTCACCTTTTCCTTCAAAGCTTAGTGTCGCCATGTCCCCTTCTTACACCAGCCCTACACACAGATTCTAGAAACTGACTCTACTGCCTACCATTTGGCCTTCTCATCTCAGTCTGGGTTTGCATCCTCTTGTGCACCCCCTTTCCTGAAGAGAATTAGTCTGTGCATCACTTGAAACTGTTTCCAAATTCATGTTTATCCCTTATCCTACAGTTAAGTTCTCCATGCATGATTGTTTACTAACAATTCAGATAAACTGCTAGAAACGATCACCTTATCAGTGCTTTTATTCGGGCCTTTAAAGCATCTTTGCTGATGCCGTGGGAGAATGGAAGCTTAGCTTGCCCTTCTAAGATGTTCAAGAATGAGATTGCTAGGAATGAAGTTGCAGGATGTGGATTCAATCGCATTTCTTGGCAACTTAAAGGCATAGCTGATCAGATTTTTTTGTTGTTGTTGTTAGACTTTCTGAATGCTTTAAAATACCTAAGTCTGTGGAGCACTGAAAAGTAATCTGTTTCTTAAAGAAAAATGCATGGCCTTTTGAACTACTGTTCTGGAGAGATCACTGTACATGTCAACATCTTATGAAAGTGGACCATATTACTGGCAATCTAGGAAAGCCACAGAATATAGTTCATCCCCTCCCGGTGCATGCTTTTTTCCTCTGATTGATTTCTTGAAATTTATTATTTCTTATAGACTAATTACTAAGGAAAATTTTTAAGTTGATAGAATGTTTTCCATCTGTATTCTAAAGTAGACAGATAAGGTTATAATATTCTGTTTATTTCAAAGTATTCTTTAGGGTTTTCTTACATATACATAGTCATCAAGTGGGATTGGCATAAAAGGGTGATGCCTGCTAATTTCACCAGGCCTTCAGAGGTACGCAAAGCACAGATGAGATATATGTGATACCTTTGAAATCAAGAGTATGTTTAAGGTAAGAATTTATGGTCATACCATTCCCAGGGTGACAAAATAAACTTGATAGAGCAGAGCAATTCTGAGAATTTTTAGTCATGTGCCACCTGTGTCTCCACAGTCTAGATCTAGAGGCTATTCTTATTTATTCTTTTTTGCCTCCATTCTTTCATAGACATATCATCTCTCTAGCTCTTTATTAAAGTGTAGTTTCTAAGGAAGAAAGTCTGATGTTCTCAGAAAAGCATTTCTTGACCCATGTGAGCCCAGCCCTACTGCAGCCTCTTTAAAATGCTTTCCTCATAGGCCGAATTGTACCTGTTTTTACTCTTTGATTTAGTATCGTGAAAAGGTTAACTAACTTGTTTGTTAAGTGGTATAATCGTTATTAAGTGTGTACCAGAGGAATGTTGGATCAGAACAGAACACGTGTCAAATGTATAGAAGACAGTCCCTGCTCCCAGTTTTTAAAGTGTAAGGAAAAAAAAAACTTCTGCATTCTTAATTGAGGAATCTCAGTTTCAGTTCAAAATGACATATATCTTGTATATGGAAACACATTAATTTCATACTTCATAAGTTAATCAAAGCAAATTCATGAACAAGATCATGGAAAATTTGCCACAGGCTATGAATTTAGGACTTCTCAGAAAGCCCTATCATCAACAATAAAAGTTTACTAATTGATTTATTTTAGGCTTGAAAAATACATTATAACTTTCATTATAAATCAGAATATTTATTTTGTTTTTTTTAAACAAATAAAATAATCACAATAGCCTGCACTTAGTTGAGCCAAATACTGTCTAAAGCATATTGTAAAAATATCTTCGTTCTTACCCTCACCTTATGAGAAAGCTATAACTAATGACCTTCAAACAGAGACATGAAAACTAATATTCACAGGCATTCCTTACCCAGAGTCACACAGGAAGGAAATAGAGAATTCGCATTAAAGTCAGTATTTGGGGTCCAGGAACACCACGACACACTTTGATATTAGAGCACATTGGGAAAGACAACCCTAGACAGAATTACAAAGTATGTTTTCATGTCTAGATTTTTTTTTTGGAAGCTGTATATTTTATCAACAGAGCATAATTATATGGATAAAGGATAAAGGGAGGTTTGGGGAAGACCAAATGGAAGGGCATTTTATTATTGTTTTAATTCCAGAGAAACCTAGCCCCCACAACACCTGCTCCTCCCATAAATGTTTACTTGAAATCTGGAGGAAGAAAGTTCAGTTTTAGGCTAACTTTGAAACTTTGGGGGGGGGGCGTGTTAGGAGGAACAGTCCTAAGAAAGCTAACATATTAGGCAGTACTGTACTTAAAGTGACCCTTGAAAATTTGGGGCTGAGGAAGTGGTTCTGTGTATAAAAGCTCTGTCCCAGAATGCACATAAAATGTAGTGTGGTGGCTAAGGCCTCTATTCCTAATGCTAGGGAGGCAGGCTGGAAGATGTCTGACCACACAGCATAAGTCACTTAGCCTGGCTCAAAGGAAGAGAGCAGCCTTCCCAAGGAACGATGCCAAAGCTGTCGGCTGGCCTCTGCATTTTATACACAGTAAGAAAAAAAAAAATGGAAAGGTGTTTAACCCAGATGAGCTGAGTAGTGAACTGCTCATAGAGTCCAATTTCATGCCTAAGTTTTGTAAATTATTTTCAATAAAACATAGCATTATAGGTATTATTAAATTATGTATTTATGCTTTAAAAATTATTGTATTCAAAACTATAATAGCCATTTATTGGTGCCCTCATCTACTTTGCAAAATGTAAACCCAATATTTAATGGAAATTGAAGCATAATCTTCTAACAGAGTCTTTCTAGTATATTCTTAGAATGCCTCTGTTCTATTACACAGCTAATAACTATAATTGTGGAAGCTCAACCAAAAAAAAAAAGTCCTACTTTGAAATATTTGTCAAGAGAATTTAAATAATATTTGAAGCAAAGCTCTTTCAAAGTGGCCACTGCTTCTGTTTCTGTAGAAAATGCCATCTGGCTTAAATTTGAAAGATAAAATGATGAAATATTGTTTGCAAGATGCCATTGAATCAAATATTTGGATTCATCTTCATGATTGATTGACATTTATTTTTCACACAGATGTGTCTCATAGGCTGGGTGACATAGTACATAGTTGTCTTTCAGAGTTTAATTGGCTTGTATTATAAAAGTTCCCTTTAAGACTTAACATTTCCCAGTTTCAAGAACAGTCTTAACTGATGTTCATGGCCTCAGACAAAATTAACAAAGTCATTGAAATCAATAAAATACTTGAAGTACGGTGCTGTTAGTAGTAAAATCCATGACCATTATCTGTAGTAGTGTTTCCAGGGAATGGTTGGTTTAAGTAACGTATATTGACCTCTCTGTATGAAACTCCTTAGGGGGATGCAGAGATGGATGCAGTATTGTCCGGGGCCCACAAAGAGGAGGGAGGCCTAAGGAACTTATGCAGGAGGTGCTCTGAGCAGAAAGAATGTCTTCTTAGATTGGTCTGGACTGGGCATTGACTGAGTGACAGGCAAGACTACCCAGAGAGCAATGCCTTTGGGATTCACATCTGATATTTCATCCCGAAAGAGCTCCTGGATTTGTCCTCTGTTCTCTGAGTCCTGCTTGAGTGAGTATAAGACATCCTACATTCACAGTTCAGAATCAGAGACATAAATCCCCACAACATACCATCGATGATCTTGGTGGGCGGCATGGCAATTCATCTGAGTCCCTGCATCACTGAAGGATCCCGGAGTAAGGAATATTTTGATTTCTCCATATAGTCAGAGCCATGATTCTGTCCTCAACTAGACAAAGTCCCTCCTCTTTCATAGGTAAGATTTCACAATGCCTCCTTTGGTATGCTGACATGACATTTATACATAATATTCATTATCTTCACATATGTTTTAAGCTAGTATAATTTGTCACAGAAAATGCAAATCAAAGGAAAATACCTTTATGGAAGAATAGCAGGTTTGGCAATATGTATGTGTTTAGATCCAAACAGGCAGAATACAGAATGAAGAACAGCTACTGAGAATATGCAGCAGTTTAGAAGAAAAGAGAATTTCAAATATAATAATTTTGAATAAGAAAGTAATACTCTCTTGAATAGTGATGACACTTGTATATTTGCCATTTTAGAGGAAGGATGAGATGAACATTCACTCACTGTGGCAACTGCGCACTGTAAACAGATGTGGGTGTGCTGTAGTAGTGAACCAGTTAACATGAACAGTGTTGCATAGGGTGACACAGTTTTCCAAAGTGGTGAAGAAATCTTGGGAATGTTCCAAATGTGGTAGTTAAATCCCTAGAAAATTTCCCTGTAAAAATATACTGTGTAGTGTAGGGTTGGTATTCAGTGACATAATGAAACTTGGCTTTGCTTATACAGATGCCCAGGGAGCTATACGAACACTTGCAGGATAGGACACAGGGTTTCTGCATGCATGGCCAGGGCTCTTGCATCCCTGGGCCAGGCCAACTTTACCGAATTCCCAAAGGGACTATAGCTTGCTTTTCAGAACGAGTCGTGCCTGTATTTCCCCATTAGAGGAAGCTACTGAGCTTCTAATGCATGGCTGGCTGATTGGAGAAAGTGGACCTCTCTTAAGCATTTCATGTTATTTTTAAAGCCTTTTAATTTGTTTGAGAATTTCATACAATGTATCTTGATCATATTCACTTCCTCCCAGATCCACACCTTTTCCTTATCCAAACAACTCAGCTTTCCTTTTAAATCCATTAAGTCCAGTTTATGCTCCTGATACTCTTGGGTGCAAGGCCATCCACTTGAGTGTGATTTGACCCACCTGGTTGACATACCCTTAAAGAAGCCTAACCCTTTCCTCCCAGCAGCTGTCAACTCTTCAGAGAGGAGTGGGAATTTGTGCGTACTTCTCATCTCCATGCTGGGATTTTTCTCTGACCTGAGTTTGTGCAGGACATTTGTATGCTTTTTTTTTTTTTAACAGCCTCTCAGTTCACAGTTGCAACTGCCCTATTGTGTCTGGAAGATACTGTTTCTGTACACATGCACTGGCTCAGACGCTTAAAATCTTTCTTCTGCATATTCTGAAGTGCATACTGAGCCTTGGGAGGGTGGGAAGGTAATGTAGAGGTGTCATTTAAAAGATGAGCATCCCATAATCTCTTGTTTGGGGGTCTGCCTCTGCTCCTCATCCAGTTGTTGGTCTCTGGATTAATTTTCATCTACTAAAACCGAAGCTTCTCTGAGAGTTGAGAAATGCACTGATTATGAATAATAAGTCATCAGGGCTCTCAAGCTTTTTAGTAAGAAGGTGAGGTTAGTGGCTGGCTAAATAATATTGACAACAAATTGATGAAAACATGTAGTTTGCTCAGGACATCCCAATAGCAGGTACAATGTGTATGGCTGGCTGGTGGGGCTGCTCTGATGGGAGCGGTCAGAGCTTTGCTTCATATGTGGGAGTGTCAGACATGCCTTTACAGATGAAATTACATCTAAACTCATTTTGAAAAGATAAGTAAGCATTCTCCAGGTGGAGAAGAAGGCAGATGGACCATGGTCTAGGCAGAAGGAACAGCATTTGCAAACCATTGTCAGTAAAAGAGCCAGGCTGGTGATTGGCTAAGTGTTGACATTTGTAGAAAGTTGGTATCAGAGAAGGATAGGAAAATGAGGCCAAATTAGGCACAAGAGTGATATATGCCATCCCAAAACATTTGAGTTTTGTCCCATACAACAGGCTATTTAGGATCATGTGAAATTTAAAAACAAAAGTGACAAATTCCCTTCCTGTTCTAGAGATGATACCTAAACTGGAATTTTGAGGCAGCTGAATTATGAGAGAGGATGGACACCTGGGAGACAAATCAGCTTTTGTGGATACAAGCAGGATAAGGTCAGGAACTTTCTTTAAACAAGGGTGGGACAACGGGAAAAAAGATGCACATTTCTTTTTTTCTTTAAGGTCTGCTTTGAATTTCTTTGTCTGTGCAATTCCCTCAAAACCTTCCTAGGTCATGTATATATTTACTTTCTGTCTTCCCAATGACCACAAGAAGCTATTTCCTTTGTATATTTCTTGAAATCAATTTATTTCTTTACTCATGTCTCAAATACTCAAATCTCAAATTATTACTGTCCTAATTAAGGTGACTCTTGATGTGATGAAACACCATGGCTAAAAGCAACTTGGGAGAAAGGGTTGGTTTATTTGGCTCTTACTTCTGCATCCCTGTTCATCATCACAGGAAGCCAGTACAGGAACTCAGACAGGGCAGGAACATGGAAGCAAGAGCTGATGTAGAGACTATGGGATGGGTGGTCCTTACTGGCTTATTTATCATGGCTTGTTGAGCCTGCTTTAACCTAGAACCTAGGACCACCAGCCCAGGGGTAATCCTAGAGCTGGTCTCTTCCCCCATCAATCTCTAACTCAGAAATTGTTCTACATGATTGTTTACAATGTTACATACTCAATTAAGCCTCTCTCTTCTTCTGTGACTCCAGCTTATGTCAAGTTGATATAAAACTAGCCTTTGGAATCATCAGCAAAATTGTCTTGGATGCTTAGGGAACTTTACTAATCAGATGTTTGCTGAAAAGCTGTTGCTTTGTGTGGGAAAGAGCTAGTGAGTTCTCTGTTACCCAAAAGCTCCTGCAGGCTGTCCCTCTTCTTTGGAATCCCGTCAATAGTGAGCTGTTTCAGATTTTAAGATCTTGCTCTCTAGACTTAGGCTATTCCCCTTATCTCTGTTATAAAACTAGCAATTCCTTTCCAAGGCCAGCAGTTATTTGTTAATACCTCATTACAAGTAGTAAGGATCAAGCACCTCATGCTAACATTCTAATAGCTTCCTTTGGAGTTATATATGGGCCCCAAGTTTCTGCAGTTTTGCTAAAACACAGCACAGCCTCCAGCTACCGAATTCTGTATTAATTTCCTTGCTGATGGCCAGTGTCACAATATTTAGATTTTTGTAAAGGCAGCACCTCCTTTCAGGGTACCAATTTCAATTTCAGAGTAAGGTAGAATAATGATAATGGATGCAGACAACACTGACTGGAGATATTTAACATGAAACATTTCTCTAACGGTTGAATAAAGAGAAAAGAGAGTGAGGGAAGGGATAGAATGAGAATGTGATCAGATATGAAAGAGGGGATAGCAATAGGTAGATAGATAGGTAGATAGATAGATAGATAGATAGATAGATAGATAGATAGAATGATTGATTGATGATAAATAGAAGATAAATAAATAAATGCATCACTGATATATAGATAGAGACATGAGTGATAGAAGGTAGAGTATTGAAAGCTAGCTAGATGATAGATGGCATCGATGATAGATATACAGACAGACAGATAGATGGATGATAGAGGTATGTATGTATGAATGCATGTTTTATATATATATATATATATATAGATAGATAGATAGATAGATAGATAGATAGATGATTGAAAGATAGACAGAGAGAGAGAGACAGTCTCAACAATTTTTTAAGTACCTTGATTCTGATAAGAGACATTTTCAGGCCTATTCCACAGATGAATATTTTTCAAACAGCCTCACCCTAAGTGATTGGAGGCTGGAAGTTAAAATGTTGTCTCAATGGGAACTTTTCAGTGACAAGTCTCTCAAATGAAGATGAAGCATAAACTTAGACATTTAGCCATTCTGGTTATAGTCATCTTCCTTCAAAATAAATTAGGGGAAAAATGGGTGTGAATTCAGCTCAATCACCAGTTAACCATTCTTTGGGTGGCACACCACATACTCCAATCTTCTCTTTGGCTCTCTTCCCAGACCTCTGGGACATGTTCCTGTGGGACAATCATTCTTTATTCTCTGAAGCCTCACTATTCTAAGACTCCGGTATGTAACAGACTCTGGCTGGATGCTTTGGGATAAAGATGGTAATTATAGCATAGACAAGAAACTAATCCTAATTAAATATTAGGTGCCATTGCTCCTGGAATGTATATAGCATTTCTTAGCACAGCTTTTCTACTGCCTCATATCTCTCTGAAGTCTAGGCACCAGCCATTTGCTATCTCTCCCTTCCTCCAGATCCCTCACTATCCAGAACTGTACCACTATCCTTTGTCAAGGAGGCAGTGGATGACTCCAAAAATCACAGGTAGCTCATTGACAAGGACACTTTATTCTAATAACATAACAGTAAACCATTTTATTCATTTTTTATCTTCACCCTCCCTCCCTCCTTCCCTCCCTTTCTCTCTCTCTCTCTCTCTCTCTCTCTCTCTCTCTCTCTCTCTCTCTCTCTCTCTCACACACACACACACACACACAAGAAGCAATTCCTATTGTTTTATGAACCTTTAGTTTGAATTATATTCAGCTTCTAAGAGACAAGCTCAGGAAATATTTCTTAGGTATTTCTCAGATAGGAAGCACTCTGCTAGGTGACAGTTAAAAAACCTGAGTTTTTATCTTCCCGGGATTCCTGTTCTTCTGAAAGCAAGCGTCGACTCCCCTGTCCTTTTTCTATGATGACTGTGGTGAGTTTACTTTAGGTCTACATCTAAATGGTGCTTTGGTCATAAACTGTTTTGGAAAGGTGAGAAGCTGCGTGTGGACTGTGGTGTGCTAAATTGGGAGAGCTGAGATGCCATGGCATTATTTTCCAGAGGTGACTTTATTCTATGTGGAGCCCAGAACTTAGCTCTTTAAGTCTTAGTAGACTGTCTCCTCCTGTTTTAACAATCAAGATGAACCTGTCATACAAGGGGCTAAGACAGAAATAATGAGGCATCTGGAGTAAGTGGGACAGACAACAAATAGCGATGTACACAGTTGGAACTTCCAGAATATGGCAGGATGTCCTGGGGGTGGGGCAGCCATTACTTGGAGTTTTAAACATGTGGGATAAAAGTGGCCAAGTTCCATGAACTTGAAGTACTATGCTTTATAGAAACATGAGGTTTATGAGAAACCTCTCTTTTTAGTGGCTTTGAGGGTTCCACCCAGTTAGCCTTACCTTGCGCTAATGAAGGATTCAGTAGACAGTTCCGTTTCTTGTACCATCATCATCATCACGTGACTAACCTATACATGGTGATGTTCCTCTACAGCTTACTCACAGGGACTCTTGCTTCCCTTGCCATTTTATTTAATGTGTGACTTTGCAGATTTTATAAATATCATATTAAATCATGCCATTCTTAGACTCTTGTGTCTTTTCTTCCTTTTCCTACCAAGCCACAACTCTGTACTGTTTATTCTCTTCTTGCCAAGGACGAGGGTGTTCCCAGAATCTAGGAGCCACTGGAGTGTGACCGGGGGCCCAGAATCTATTACTCTGAAGAATGGACATGGGCAGGAAATAGAAATGCAAACACAGAGGAGGCCAAGCTTTGTGCTTCCAAGACAACTTTTCTGTCACTTTTTAAAGGACAGAACTTATTTGTGCGTTAAGAACAGAACTCATCATCAGAGCTGCAGAGGAGGGTTCGCAGACTCCCTGAGAGGATGGGAATGTTCTATGTCTGTGCTTTCTGACCGCAAGTCACATGAAATGGCATACATGAAATGTGACTTCTGACACTGAAAAATGGAAATGACATCTTACCTAAGTTAAGCAGCAATAGTGGTTAGTGGCCATTCTAGAAAGTACACGTCTAGATAGACTATTATTAGCATGAATTAATTTAGGAAATTTAAGTTTCAAAAGTAGTGTTATTTACTAATAATATTGGCCAGCTTTTACCGTATATAAACATGCCGACCACTTCTGGTACCCAGGGCCTGCTTTGGCTCAGATGATGGCCCAGGTACTTGCTAAGGAAAGGATCCCAGTGCACTGAGTTTTGTTTCTAACCATAAGAATTCCTGATTTGGTGGCAGTTTCTGCTTTCTGTGATCTGCACAAAATGGAGATCTGAATGCAAAGTGTTATCTTTGTAAGTATCTGACTCATGTTTTTTCACTCCAGCTGTCCTGACCAGGACCGGGGGTGGAGCAGGTACCCTCTCCTCTCATCTCTTCAGATTTTCTAAGTTCTAAAGTTACACAAGTACATCACTGTGTCCTTCAGCAGGTCCCTTTTCTTTTCTGTGTTGTATTGATTTTTCTCCTGTGCTTATTTATAAAATACATTTGTCATTTTAGTTCAGTATCACAGAGAAGAATAACAACAAAAACCAAACTATTTGGCTCATTTACATAGACGCACACAGACACACACACACACACGTATACACACACAGACACACACACACATATACACACACAGACACATACACACAAGTATACACACACAGACACACACACATATACACACACATACACACATATACACACACAGAGAGACAAACATACACACACATATGCACACACAGACACATACACACACATATACACGCACACAGACACATACACACACATACACACACACAGACACACACACATACACACACAGACACACACACACATATACACACATACACACATGTACACACATGCACGCACAGACACAGAGACGCATATAGACATACACACACAGACACATACACACACAGAGACACATACACACACATATACACACACATGTACACACATGCACGCACACACACGCAAACACACAGAGAGACATATACACACAGAGACACATACACACATACACACACACAGACACATACACACAGAGACACACATACTCACATACACACACACATACACAGAGACACACACACATACACACACAGATACACACACACATAGACAAAGAGATACATAACACACAGACACATACACACACATACACGCACACATGCACACGTTTCGATTCTTTCAAAGCACCTGTGGGTCAGGCTCTTGAATTTTTTTGTAAAACCCTCTCAGTGTTGTGAGGTGTAATCCTGGAGGAAGAATGGTGTCTAGAAGTGAAAATTGAGAGCTGTGATGGTAAAGTAACATCTAGAAGGAATAGTCCATCTTGATCCCATTCTCCTCCGCCTCAAAGGTTCAGGGGAAAAGTGGGTCCAGGGGCTTTCATACTGAATGTCTCCAGTTCATAAAATCATGATTATTAATCAGAACATCATTAAATATTAATTGACTTCTGAGATGAATGTCTCTTTAAATTTGGAATCCTGGCTTTTTCTAAGTCTAAGGAGAAAAGCATTTTCATTAGGCTTTGTAGAATGAGTGCACAGAGGAAGCTAAATTCTGCTTAAAAATCTGCTTGAATTCACCTCTGGCTTGAGTCAGGCGCACTCAACAAAACACTCAGCTTCCAGCACAATAAATGCAGTTTGCTACTTACAGCACTACAGTGGGAGAGAGAGATGGTTTATTTGTTTTGTTTGCCTTTTAATCTCAAGACCTGTTTTCTTGCTAATATTTTAAAATATTAAAAATGTAATACTTAATAGGTTGTAGATACTCAATAAGTATTTGTTGAACAAATTAAAAAAATTAATAAATCCTCCAAAGTTGTAGCTGTCATAAAAAAAGATATTGTCCTCGAAGTTACTTGGGATTTTATTACTATTCTTCCTTTGCATTTAAATCCAGGGGAAAGCTTCATGACAACTCCAGTGTAATAATGAAGTCCACAATACCATCTGAACCTTAGAACACTTGCTAGAGGCACAAATCCAAGCACTGCAGTGCTCTGTGCAGTGCCCTGTGCAGTGCTCTGTGCAGCATTCTGTGCAGTGTTCTGTGCAGTGCTCTGTGCAGTGCCCGTGCAGTGTTCAGTGCAGCATTCTGTGCAGCATTCTGTGCAATGCTCTGTGCAGTGCTCTTTGCAGTGCTCTGTGCAGTGTTCAGTGCAGCATTGTGTGCAGTGCCCTGTGCAGTGCTCTGTGCAGTGTTCAGTGCAGCATTTTGTGCGGTGCTCTATGCAGAGTTTGATGTACTGTTCAGTACAGTGTTCTGTGCAATGGCCCTCCTGGTTTCTTGAAAGCAATGAGTACTTTGCCCAATTTGTTTCCTGAACTTAATGATCAGTAATAGCTGAATGACACATTGATTTGGAGGGAAGAATGAAAATGAGAAGAGAGTTATGGGTCTAAACCAGCATTTTTATTTATAGATCATGCTCTCTTTCCAGTCTATTACTGAAGTGATAGAAATTGTAGAATCAGGTTGAAGTGAGAATCATCAATAATTGGGTTCAGTTCAACAGTGTTTGTAGGTATAACTGTGGATGAAGTAAGAAGTCATCACATTGTTCTTACTTTACACTATTTCTAACTCACTGTTTTCAGTTTTTATTTGCTTGTAAACGCAAACATTGCAGAGTCTAAGTGAAAGCAGTGGGTTCTAGCCCTCATTCTAACTCTTAATAGAAGGACTTCGGGCCATTGATGTTATTTCTTGTCTACATTCTTTGACTTTCAAAAAAGGTTGAACAATAAGAAGACAGTTTGGGGAGCATATCTTGATTATAAGAAATGAATATTAAGAGTGATTTTAGGGGAATGGGTAAGCACCTTATTAACAAGCAGAGAGAAAGATGTGGAGTTGAAACAGGTGATTCGTGGGGCTCTCTGGCCATTCAGTCTAGCTGAAATACTAAGCTCCAGATGAGGTCTTGTCTCAAAAAATAAAGTAGACACTGTGTCAAGTTCCATCACACATTTTATTCATCAGATATATTTTATAATGCTCTTGGGATATTAAAAATTATTCCTCAAACATAAACCTATACTTAAGGACAAAGATATGCTTACTCTGAGGAAGCTAGGAAATTGAAAAGTTTCCAAAAAGGTTTCTAGAAATATTTTAAGTTGGGTCAGCACACTGGAATAATTTTTTTTTTAAATTAAGAGATACAAGGTGGAGAGTAATACAAAAGATACCGATGTCTACCTCTGGCCTACACACAGACACATAAGCAGAAGCACATGCACACACACACACACACACACACACACACACACACACACACACACATCCACACACGTGTGCACACACATACACACTAATGTTTAGTGTAAAAGTTTTCATGCTGCATGAACTGTTGCCAATATCTAAAAGAAAACATGATGTAATAGATAGAAGTTGTACATGTCAACTAGGTCAAAGGCTAGGTATACTAGGTATATAATGCATGTAGGTATCAAGCTGTCAGTTTCCTGTCCTGTCATGTCCTGCAAGGAGAATGGCTTCATATGATATCAACATCACCTTTACTTCTTTTTCTCAGGCATCCACAGTTCCTACCATTCTGGGAAAATCCTCAGAGTCCTATGACATTAGAAGTGGGAACTCTGGATTCAGATAATGCTGGGGGGCAGGGTGGTGGGAGGATCCCGGAGCCAACACTTAACCATTGTGTCATTTTGGATAAGAAGTTTGCCTTTCAGAACTTCAGTCAGTCTGTAAGTAAACTATGTTAATACTCTTCCCAACATGGGTTAAAAATCAAAAAGACACTTCACTGTCAGGATCAAATGGGATAAGGACAGAAGGTGCACAGAATGATGACTTAATATCTGGTAGATGATGACAACGATTATTAACAAAGTTCACAAGTCAAATGAGATCATAACTTGGGCTCAGTTTCAGATTCAGCTCCAAGAATATCTCGCCTTCTAGGAAATGTAAATCTTCCTTATGGACATTGAGATCATAAGCTGAAATCAAATCCAAATTAAGACTGAATCTCATTGCCATGTTTATTTTACACTCACATGATCTGTTGTGGTGAGCCTCACTGCATGAGGCTTACGCAGGGGACAAAGCATGCTTTAAAATTTCACCATCACCAAATCTAGAATACCAGACTTTCCCTGAAAGGAAAATAGCATCGTATTAAATAGCAATTGCAAGCAGGAAATGCAGCCCTGACCCGACCACCACTCTAATCATATTTCTCCTTTCGTTTATTTCTGAATACTTTTCCCTGTGTGAAAAGCAACAATTCCTCATTTTATCGTTCTTGCATGGTTTTTATAGTTTTTCCTCACTTTTTTGGAATTACTTATTTCAAGACTGTATCATCTGGCACCAGTCACATGAACTCAGGGCTTCAGTCAGTCCATCTGTGGTCCCTAATTTTCACATTTTTATTTTAGAAACTGTTGATGGTAATTGACGAGTTAGTTTTCAATTCTCAAATGCTTTCATATTTTCTTATCAGATTATGCTAAGTGTTATTATTGGCAGTAATTAAACACCCAAAGGTTCATAGATGCTAGTAGGTCACCTTGTCCATCTGCTTCTATTCTTTCCATTAACTATTTGTCATTATTGTAGAATTGCAGCTTTTTGTTCAACAGACACAGGTGGCAGATTAAGAGAGGGGGCAGGAACAAGGAAAGGAATATTTAAACACTGGGACGGATGCTTAAAAGTGGTGCTTAACGAACTGCCCTGATGATGAGAATAAATGGAAAACATTATTCACAAGGGATGAAGAGACAGTAGTGTCTATATTTCAGGGACCTGTTTCCATTACTACCTAGTAGTAGTAGTAGTAGTAGTAGTAGTAGTAGTAGTAATAATAATAATAATAATAATAATAATAATAATAATAGATAGATAGATAGATAGATGATAAATAGATAGATAGATGATAAATAGATAGATGATAGATAGATACATAGATAGATGATAGATAGATACATAGATAGATAGATGATAGATAGATAGATAGATGATAGATAGATAGATAGATAGATAGATAGATAGATAGATAGATAGATAGATAGGCAAAACAAAGTCAAATAGACATGTACTTATGATAAGTTCTAGTGTTTAAACATGGTCCATCAATAAGATTTTCTTTCAGTAGTAGAACATAAAACACAACATCCTTCAACCGGAAAGACAGAAAGGAAGGAGGGTTGGAAGGCAGACCAGAGGGTGGCTGGATGCAGGGGAGAGAAGAATAGAGGAAGAGACAAAGGAGGGGGGGGGCAAGGGAGTGGGAAATGGAGAGGAGGCGGGGAGAAAAATGAAGAGAGAAATCTAAGGAGGAAAGAGAAAGGAAGGAGGGGTCAGGGAGGGAGGGAGAGAGGGAAGGAGGGAGGGAGGGAGGGAGGGAGGGAGGGAGAGAGGGAGGGAGAGAGGGAGGGAGAGAGGGAGGGAGAGAGGGAGGAAGGAAGGAAAGAAGACTTCTGTCTTTGCCATTTCCCTAATTGTGAATAACAGTTTAATGTTTTGGTTGATTTTGTTATGTGGGTTTTTTGTGTGTGTGTGCCATGCCTGTCTACCTTTATTGGATTGTAAGTTTCATGACATTCCCAATGACCCTGAGCAGAGTAATTCCTCATACATATTCGGTTGACAAACAAAAAAGTAAAACCTCTGGATGATCTACAGAATGATACAAGAAAAGCAACTTACGAGAAACCTAACTGATGAGTCGTTGAGGCAAGGGCTGATGCTTCTATCTGGAAAAGACTTGTTTGGATCCTGAATAATGAGTAAGGTTTGCCAGAAAGAGAATGTGGAAGAGGCATTTCAGACAGGAAGCTGTAGTAGATTTGAGAAATGGCAGATAATATGAGGTATTTGGAATGAAAGGAAAGGAAGTGATATCTAAATAAATTAAAATATAAAATTTGATATTGTAACCACTGTTGCTACAGGCTATAGGTACCTGGTTCTAAGAAGTCTTAAAATATGAGAATTATTGTATAGTTAAGGAGTTCCATGGCCCTGAAATGTCAGCTGTAAGTGATGTCTGCAGGTAAAGATGGGGGAGAAAGCTGGACAATTTTTGTGCCAGAGTGAGAATAGCATGTAAACATAAATAAAAAAGGATTCTAGGACTTAGCAATCAGCAGGCGGAAAGATTCAAGAGAAGCCCAGAGATACAGTTCAGTTGCCGTGGACTTTGTATTTCAATGTTTTTATTCTGGGAGCTTGGAAATCTTAGAAGCACCTTTGAAAAGAAAGGACCTGAGCTGCTGCTGGCTAGTTCAGAAGTCAACAGAACCACATGAAGGGGTCTGGAGCCAAGAACTTGATTAACATAGACTGATAGAGAAGCAGAGGGAATAAAGGAATCTCTGAGGAGCCATTGCGCTTCCTTTAAGTGAATAATAGATAAAGGCAGCTGGGGGTTGCTTGACTTAATATTTTGACATGAGAGTCATTTTTCAAAACTCTCACTAATAGGTGAAAATCCAAAGGTGATGTCGCAGCATGCTATGGCAAGAGACTTGTCTTGGCATCAACAGATCTCAACAGAGACCAGGTGATGTCAACTTAATCATGTGACTGCATTGGAACTGAGGGCTAAAAGTTATAAATAAGCAAAACGAGTCATATTAAAACTCTCTTTGGCTTTGTACTCTGTTCTGGTCTCTAAACATAGACATGTATTAAAGCATGTTGTGATATTTATGTTCAGAGAGATGGAGATAAGGCTTTGTGGTGAAAAGCACTTGCTGTTCTTCTAAGGACCTGAATTAAGTTCCCAGCACTGATGTAGGATGACTTACAAAACTCTGTAAATGCAGCCTCAAAGGATCTAGTGCCCTCTGGTCTCTAAGGGCATGTGTATGTGTGTGTGTGTGTGTGTGTGTGTGTGTGTGTGTGTGTGTGTGTGTGTGTGTGTGTGCTTGTTATGTGAGTTAAAACTAATAGTATTAGAAGGAACCTAACACATGTTCAAACTCTATCCAAATTTCATAAATTTTTAAAAATTTGGTTTTATAGAGCCTGATCTTGCTTTATGCCATCCATCCAAATGGAGTATGAGATGTAAGCCAATCATCCACGGAGTTGAGTGGGTCATCCAAAGAGAACCCCAGCTAGCATCTTTAGTCTGTAAAAGATTAAGGTGACCATTGCTTGTGGTTCCTTCAGCACTAAAGTCTCTTCTGATGGATGCTTTCTGTGTTTTTCTCACCAGACTTTGTCTTTGATTTTCCATTTTACTCCACTATGTTTATGGGAAGACTTTTTTATAAAAAGAGATACTCGAAATAACACATTTCAGGTCCCAACCTAAGAGTACACTCTCCACCATAAGATCAAACTCTACATATGGGCACACTCCCATAGTATTAAACTTCCTACTTCAAAGCCCAGGTGCTACTATGCAAGTTGAGCTTTATATCATTTAAGCCATTAATGAAAAAAGGCCAGGAATATGGAAGAGAGCAAGGAGGTTTATGTAGTAGGGTTTAGAGGGAGGAAAGGAAAAAAAATTATATAATTATTCTATAACCTTAAAAAATAATAGAAGAATTAAAGAAGCATTAAAACCACCATTATTCTAAATATAAGTCTAAAGCCTTCATTCTCTAATTATAGCAAACACACGTATACATGGTCTAATTCTTTAAATAATTCTGTATTTTAGTGAAAATGATGTCTAAATAAAGTAGTTTATTTATAAATTTAGGGACGTCTGTGTCATTGAAAAATGCTCATATTACATCTTCCTTAGTACCTGTCTTTCCTCTTCTGACTGCAGCACAGCACATCCTGTGACCACAGAAAGCAAAGCTTGGGGGATCTATTTGAGTGCATCTAAAAAAAGCACCCCATCGCTTAGGGCAAGGGGGAAAGTTCTAGGGTTTCTTTCTTTTTTTCTTCTTTTTAAATAAAGAGTAAATAGTTGTGCTAAAGCTGAAGGCCACATAGACATAGTGGCCTTTGATTACAGAAGAAAAATGGCATCCTGTACCCATCACACAGCAGCACACCAGTTCTTTCTGCACCCTGACCTGTTGAGAAGCCATAGGCAGTTTGAAATGCAGCAGTATTTCTAAGTTCCAACATAATCCAGATTTGCTCAGTTTTCTTAGAATTCTTGAGAGGTTCCAGGAACTCTGTTTAGAATGTTGCCTTGACATATGAATTTACTTTGTTAATTATTTTAAGGGGTTTTTCCCTACTTTTTTTTTTATCATTTTAAAAGATTTTAGTAGGGAAATAGTTTATTTCATTATCATCTAATGGTTATTTGGTCGTTCTCACCAGATATCAAATGCAGATAATTTTTGTGACTTTTTGAAATTGGAACAGCACTCCAAAAGTCTACTCCTTGATACATACATGAAATTCTAAGAAGCAACTGCCTAGAGTTAGATGCAGATCCTAAAGACTTAAAGGTCTCAAAGCTGTTTGCTTGCAAATACCTGGTGAGCATGGACCAGAAACGCAAAACTGAAATGTGACATCGCTGAGACCTTTAGAAACATTTGCTTTTTGTGTTTACAGAATCACACATGTCTTACCCTGCTTGTTTACACTAAGGAAGTGTCAAGTGTGTGACATAATGCTAGTATTTTTGAGTCTGCAGAAAAGAAAAAGAAAGAAAGGAAAATCTCCTTCTCAAACCTGGAGCTCGAAGCTGTAATTATGATGCCATGATCAGAAAGTTGTGTTTTGTCAGCTTTGGCCCTGAACGGGTGGCAGTATAATTCTACACTGCTGCTGGGAGCAGGGTGCAGCTGCGCTAACTAACCTCCAGTATTTGGTGTTTACTGCCTAAAGAGCCGCTTTCTTCTTAGACTAATGAAGGAATGTTGAATACATTTACACTGGCCAGTCGATCTGTCATAGAGTTTATAATTATTCTATCCAGTGAGGGCAAAACAACTAAAGAATACTCACTGTAATTTTATACCAGACAAAAGTACATATCTTCATTTATAACTGATCACACACACACACACACACACACACACACACACATAAATTCTACAGTTACTTAACACCTATAGTTTAAGTATTGCATCATTACATTTAATATTTGACTCATACATAAGTTGAATTATGAGATTAATTTTTATGGGGCAAAATTAGTTTGATAGACATAACTTCACATATAAAATTATATGTGAGAGAACATAGTACTGTATCCATTTGCATTAATAAAATTAAAAACATAAATTTTACCAACACTCTGGAGTGGTAAGATATAATACCTAACCCAGAGGAAACTGACAGATTCATTGTTAGAGGTAAAATTAATGTGGAAGAAAAGAACATATATTAAAAGTGAAATGTTACAGAATAGAAAATTAACCAAACACTAAATAAAGTGAGTGAAACATTTATGATACTCAGAATGTAGTCTTGTCTAAGCCATGATAAAAATTAAAGAGCTCTTAAAGTGAAATATGCAAAGCACCTTCTATTAGGAAGGTAGAAATAAAAAACAAAAAGTTTCCATCAATTTGGATGTTGTCTGTGTTTATTTCTGTGTAAAGTAAACACAGAGAATGAAGGAGAGGTGGAGAAAAATCAGCAGAATCACAGGGACTGGAAAATAGCATCCGGTGTCATAGGAAGTCAGGGAATCACAGTTGTGGAAATGCCACTGTTCTGTGGAAGAGGAAATCAAAGCTCAGTCAGGAAGGTAAAACGTGAAATGTCAGCCCTCATACAGCATTCCATGGGAAGCACCTTGGGATAGGCACAGCAGCAGGTGCCTATGATCCTATTTGGGAGGCTGATGCAGGAAGGAGTGACACCACCTTGGCAGAGGCAGGGAGAAAGACTGAAAAAAGCTGTCATGGTTGTAGGAACTCTGTGGTAAGGTGTGTACCTTAGTGAGTACAAGTACCAAGCACTAGGTTCAACTTCTAACACCAGAAAAATAATAACAGCTCAGTTTACATATTTTTGTTTTCCTCCAAAATAAGATCTAATAACAATAGTGGAATTATGGTGTTACATTGTAAATAATTGTCCAGCCTACTGGTCTAATTAAAGATGCTGATTGGCCAAAGGCAGACAGGAAGTGTGGGCAGGGCTACCAGACTAAGAAAACTGTGGGAACAGGAAGAATAGAGCAGAGAAGCCACAGAGACACCATGATGAGATACCAGCAGATGCAGAGGAAAGAAATTGAAATGTTGCTCTGAGAAAATGTACCGAGCCTCATGGCTAAACAAGATAAGAATCATGGGCTAGTTTAAGAGTAAAGAGTTAGAAAGTTATATGCCTGGGCCCCAGGTCAATCAGCGTACAATTAATACAAGCATCTGTGTGTTTCAGTGAGACTATGGGACTGTAGGTCTGAAAGTCTGGGCCAGAAACCAAACACTACAACTAACTTCGCTCAGGAGGCTTTTATATTAAGAGAAGGTATAGAAAAAAAGTCTTTGGGAAGCAGTGTAAACCTGAAAAGAATATTCTCTGTTGTTTTTTTTTTTTTCATCGTTTCACGGGTTGTGAGAATTGAATGAGATACTGAGAAGACAGGGGATAGAATGAAAGTAAGTCATAATTTGCAGGGTAGTGGAGACAGGCAAGTAAGGAGAGGCACCAGCTAGTAAACAAAACTGGTTGGTGAATTTCCATGGTTTTGTTTCCAGGGCTGGTGCTATAGTCTACCTGAATTATTGGCTTATTCTGAAAGCTTTTTTTGACTCACTCAACGCTATTCACAATTCTTCAGTTACTCAAGAACTGATGTCTTTGATCAGGAAACATACAGAACATTGTGCTAAGGGTGGATGAGGAAATTTTTCTGCAGTGACAAGCGCCCCAGCAGACAGTGTTAAGATGTAAGGAAATCAAATTAACAGTGCATTCTCTCACCCTGGTCTCTCTCTTCACTTTGAATAGAAGGCATTGGGTTTCGGCCTTGCTTTTATTGTGGATCTGCAATCAACACTGGATTTCTTATAATAGAAAGTTCTTGATCAGTGAAGAAGATATTTTGAAATCTAAGACTTCTGACCTTTCTTCACTTTTCACTTTGAGAAGGAAAATTCTGTGTAAGTCATGGGCACAAAACTGCTTAAGGCAATGATGTCCTACTTGTGACTCAGGCGCTTGATAATAATGTTACAAGATGGTGGTCTCAGTCAACCTTTGATTATATATACAAAATGTTTCTATTAGGGTCATGTTAAAGTTCTCTCTATCATAAACCACACACACAAGTAATTAATTAAAACACTGTTTACATAAAACAGAAGGGAAGATATTCCAAAAAGAATAGGTGCATTTTATGTTCTTTTGTCCTTGTAATGGCTGTTGATGGTTGTGAACTTGACATACTCAGAAAGAGAGAACCTCAGTCAAACAATACAATCTCCATCAGATTGGCCTGCGTATGCCTGCAGGGGTTTATCTTCATTGCTGATTGATAGAGGAGGGCTTACATCACAGTAGATAGTACCATCCTGGGCAAATGGTCCTGGGTTGTATAAGAAAGCTCGCTGTGCAGAGGTAGTAAGTGAGTCAGGAAGCAACATTCTTCCATGGTCTTTGCTTCAGTTCCTAACTCCAGCTTTCTATTCAAGTTCTTGCCCTGGATTCCTCCAATGATGGACTGTGATGTCATTTAATTTTTCATTTGATTTTGCCTGATATTGATGTTGCTGCTCATTAAAAAAAGATTTATAGTTTAATGTCAGTAAAATACAAAATGTCATGAACATCAATGTCGAAACAGTGCATATTACAGGGTGCCTGTTTTTTGTAGTTTTAATTCTCAATAGAAGAAAAAAGGAATGAGACCTACAAGTCCAGGCCTCAGAAGGCAAGGAAAAAAAGATATGCTAGCATTAATTTAATAAACACGAATGTGCTATTTTATTATTTATTTTCTTTCGGTGGTTTAAATCCAAACTTCAGGAAGATTGTGAATATCTTTATTTTATTTAGATGTGTTTTCTTGGAATGAGGTTCTTACCCAAACCATCTCATTTACTGATTCTGATGCAGCACCTCACACATGGCGATATTATTCTGGCTTTTATGAAGGAAGAATTCAAAGCCAAACAACTTTGCCAATCATTATAGTCCCTTTTTACTTTTGTAAAAGTGGACATTTTTGGCTAGGTGTGTGTGTGTGTGTGTGTGTGTGTGTGTGTGTGTGTGTGTGTGTGTGTGTGTGCACATGCACACGCGCTTTAATATTCTTATAACTATGTATCTGAAAAATCTCCCAATTCAAATATATTTGCTGCTCATGTCTAAAATACTTTTTATATAGTCCATATACTTTTTCTTCAGAAGCTGAACATACTCATTTGAGAGGGTAGCTGGCCTCCAGATGGAGAAATAAATTTAACTTGCAGATGGAGAGCCCCGGACTTGAAGAAATTGCTGTGTATCTTACAAGAAAGTTCTAGTCAAAAGGACCTCTTGGATCTAATAGTTCATCACTTCACTTTATCTCAGCCACTGACTAGTGAAACACGGTATTTTACATTTAAAAAGAAAGGTTGTGGGCCCGTCTCAAAGGTCTATGATTTTTTTTTGCCAAATCACTCTAAAAATATTAAGCACAGGGATTCTTTCTGCTTCAGATGATAATACAATAAGACCATCAAGACAAAGCACTTGTTCTAAACAAGTGATGCCCAGTGGAAAGAGATGTGAAGCAAGAGAAAACAAAATCAACCTACAATAACATATTCTGTGCATATGTAGCACGTACACATGGGTGCATTTCATGCACACAATCCCAATAACTTTATTTACATATTTTTCCTGTGACTTGCATATGGAAAACAGAGAACTGACTCATTATTTAAATATAGTAAACCTCTCCAGTGTGTAAGAACAGTACTCAATGACAAAGGCATAAAGATATAGAAGGGTGGGCTTATTCTTGAGAACTTCAAGTTTATTCTAGATTTTGTTACTGTCACATGGGGCAAGACAAGAGACACACTTTTGTGATCCCAGAGAGGGATGTCATGGAAGACCCTCTGGAGGAGGGAACATCTGCCCCAAGTCTTGAAAAGCAAGCAGTTGCTGATCAAAAGGAAATAGAAAAGGTGGAGATCCCACAGGATCCACTATACATAAGCCAAGCCCAAGAAACTGTGGTGTGTGCATGATGGGGTTGTTGGAACTCAGAAGAAAAGTCCCCTTTATCCATGCTCTCACTTTCTATGTTTTTAGTTCATCTTGGTCAAACAAGGTCCTAAAATATTACATGGAAATTTGCAAAAGTTTACTCCTTCGTTTTAGTAAACTTTTATCATAGTATATTATTAGAATTCTTCTGTTTTATTATTAGCTATTGTTGCTGATCTATTGCTGTACTTAATTTAAAACCAAAACACAGAAATATGTGTGTGTGTGTATGTGTGTGTGTGTGTATGTGTGTGTGTGTGTGTGTATGTGTGTGTGCGTGTGTGCGTGTGTGCGTGTGTGAAACTCATTTCATGGCCCAGCTTTCTATATCTAGCTGTCCATATCATCTATCTTCCATTCATGGACCTATCTTCACATATTTCAAGGTTCCCAGGATTCACTGAGTATTTTGAGTAATATCCCCCCTTGACAGGAGATGGGTTCCAGACAGTGATTTAGACTAAAAGGGAAGGTGGAGAGGATCTTGTAAGGCTGACTGGGTTTTTAATCCAGTAACAAACAAACAAACAAACAAACAAACAAACAAAAAACAAAAAACCATTTTTGAAGATTTAAGACAAGGTGTCAAGACCAAGTCTGTATCTTCATAGATGGTTTTTGCGGCTATTTGATGAGTGGTTTTCAGATGGTCAACACCAGAGGTTGGGCAAAGTTTTAATGGCTCTTGGAGCAACACCTACAGGAGTTTAGCTCTGTGCCTTGGTGCTGGGGACCGGATAACGGCAGAGGGTGTAAACAGTGTCTAGGTGACATGTTGTCCAGACTTCTGTAGCTGCATAAAGATGTAAGGATCAAATGCGCTCAGATTTGGCTTGGGTGACTGGCGTAGAAGTGGGCACGAAGAAGGTCGAAATATGAAATGGATGTTGTGAACAGGACCTGACTGGGTAGGTTAGAGGCTTAACTGGAATAACTGTGCCAGGGCTTTATCTTTGAGGCCCTCATCAGCACCTACATCTTCTTTAGCACTCAGGTGATACAACTGGGCCTTGTCAACTAAAAGATGTCTACAAGTATCTTCCTCTGTGAGCCTCGTTATATTGATTCCCCTCTTTATTTCCTACAGCATAGATTTATACCTGCAAAAGAATGACCATTAACATGTCTGGTTGTAACAGCTGAATGGCCCAGGAAGACAGGCCGTGCTGTGGGAGACCTGGGAATAACCGAAAGCTCTTGTAATTTTTTTTTCCCCAGCTGTCATGGAAATGCCTGCTCCAGGAGAATCCTGCTTCAGCTCACCTCCTCTTTAAGGACCCCCGGCTCTGTGTTTCTGTCCCGTTCAAAATGGCAGAGAAGGCTCCACCTGGCTTGAACAGGAAAACATCCAGGTCGACACTTTCTCTTCCTCCGGAACCTGTGGACATTATCCGAAGCAAAACGTGCTCTCGAAGAGTTAAGATCAACGTGGGGGGCCTTAACCATGAAGTCCTGTGGAGAACTCTGGACAGGCTCCCCAGGACGCGCTTGGGGAAGCTTCGAGACTGTAATACGCACGAGAGCCTCCTGGAGGTCTGTGATGACTACAATCTCAACGAGAACGAGTATTTCTTCGACAGACACCCTGGAGCTTTTACATCCATTCTAAACTTCTACCGGACAGGGAAGCTCCACATGATGGAGGAGATGTGTGCACTCTCATTTGGCCAGGAGCTTGAGTACTGGGGCATCGATGAGATTTACCTCGAATCCTGCTGCCAAGCCAGATACCATCAGAAGAAAGAGCAGATGAACGAGGAGCTGAGAAGGGAGGCCGAGACCATGCGTGAACGGGAGGGAGAGGAATTTGATAATACCTGCTGCCCTGAGAAAAGAAAGAAACTCTGGGACTTGCTGGAAAAACCTAATTCGTCTGTAGCTGCAAAGGTATGGAAAACATGGTCTTGGGTCACCTGTGTAGTCAGAAAGGGTGTAGCTCACTGAGTAGCATTTTCTTCATTGCTCTGGTAAGACAGAACAATACGTAGCTAATGGGAAAGTCTTTCCAAGGACTGTATATAGGCAGAAATGGTCATTTTCTTTTTCCTGTGGGATATCATAAAATGATGCTCGTCCTTGGGAGATGGTGTTACCTGTAGGGACAGACCTGGACCATACGTTAGAGTTTTGATTTTCATAGTGTGGTGCCTTGGAGGTGAAGGAAGAGGCCATAGCTGAGACCTAGAGGTCAGAGTCTTTAGACCTGGACATGAGCTTCATCTTTGGTCAAGTTGTTTTTAGAAGTAGCAAAGGTGACCCCTGGACTGGCTCCATGGAAGTTCAGGGAAGGAGAAGATATCGTGGCCTAGAGGGCTGAGGGAGTCATATACAGGAGAATGGAATCATTTTAAGAAGATGTGTAGAGCATGGGCTAGTGTTCACTTTGTATCCGCTGACCTGTCCTGTGAGGTCTTCCATAATAGAGATGTTTTTAACTATTGATGTATGTTTCTTTTTAAAAACTGGTACATTATCATGTCTCAGAGTTAAATGAAAGCAAATTCTTGTTTTTCATTATGCCCACATATATAGCCAAATCTGAATTAGTTTTCTGTCAGTGATTTTTGTGTTTGATTATAATGCATGGTTCTATTTGTCTAATTTTATCTAGTGCTACATGAGTGAGTGCAAGCCAATTGCCATGTCACGCATTTAACTCTACATTGTCGTATGAATGATACTGAAAGCATCAAGTTGTCTTTATCTGCAGGACCATAGCATTAGTAGCTCGTTCCTGAGAGATGACACGGAGCGCAGTAGAGAGAAGAAATGGCATCATATCAGTTTTTTCTGGCTATTCTTTTATTTTCAAATTTCTTCTCTCTATAAATGCTTATGGCTTAAAGAAATGAAACATATGAGCCTCTTGATTCTACAGGATCGTCTGCAGCATAAATAATGAACGCCACTGCTGCAGATGATGAGAACATTAGTTTTCACAGTGTTTGGTTTATCTGTGTTGGTTTCTGACTGACTTCCAAAATCATTTTAATTTCTGGGCAGGATGTGCACTTTAAATTTAAAAAAAAAAAGTCTTTCCTTTATACACGAGGAAGAAATGTATCTTTGTGGTAAGCAGACAATCTCACTGGCTTCTTTCCTTTTTAGTGACAAAGGCTTGCTCTTGCTTGTCCTGTGTGTAGGAAGTAGATGTGTCACCCATGTGGAGTTCTGTTGCGGAAGGTTACTGCTTTCCCCATGTTGAATGTTCAGTTACATATTTGAGTTCTTACCGAAAATATTGGGTGGATTTTAAAAGTGAATGAAAAGAGTCTGGAGTTAAGCTGTTATTGTGGGTGTTAAAAAGTAACTTTAAAAAACTTCTAAACAAGTTAAACAGAGAAATAAGTTATGTTTATACCAAAAGTTCAAGAAGGACTTTAATCAATTATGTAAAATTAAAGCAAGTGAATCAAAAATACTTGAAATTAATGGTTATCATAACATTATTGATATATATATATATACATATATATTAATATATAGAGAGAGTGCTAGTAAAGAAAATATTTCAAGTATATATTCTTTCCTTCTTGAGGAAGAAAATGCTAGAATAAGGTCAGTAAACATGTTTTCCAGAAAATAGGGGGATATATGTGACTTCTCAAGTTTAGAAGGAGCAGCTACTTCTTGACCTCTAGGAAAGTAATTGCTTATTATAAATATGCCATTGCTACCCTATATATCTATGATCATTTAAACTTGCTTTGTATAGATAATTTGATTATCACAATACATAAAATCTATGGACACTGTCCTTAAAATGTCTGTATTGTTATAAATAGTAAATTTCTCTCCCCATTATTAATGAGGAGTGATTTTGCTACCTTAAGGACAGTCATAAAGCATTTAGAGTCATTTCAATGTCCACATTTTCTCTCAGCTTCAATGGTGAAATATTATTGAAATGTTTATGTCTGATTCTATAGTAGCTTAATAAAAGTGTTTCTCTTTTGTCTGAGATTTAAAGCTTTTAAAAACAGGCTCTGCATGATGCTTAGTGTAAAATTTTGTTTTCTTCCACATACTTCAAAAGCAAAAAAAACAAAAAAAAAAAAAAACCAAAAAAACCTTATATCTTAGAGAGGTCTTGGAGGATGAGAGGGCCCATTTAGATAGGCATTAATAGTATTTTTCATAACTTAATAATAAGTAGTTGTATTACATCAGCAGTGGGATGTCTCTCCAATTCTCACACTGTATTTAGGTTCTGGGTACATTGGGATTTTTCATGTGTATGAAACACATGTGGAAATTGCCGGAATTGCTCAGTATTCTTAGGAGTCAGAGGTTTGTGGGCCAGGTGTCTGTTTACCCTCTTTATTCAATCATTGCTGTTTTTACTGTTGAACCCACATTGCGTATGTACTGTATCTTCAAAGTGGAAACTTGTGAAAATGCTTCCTTCTTCCAAGAATTTAAATGTATCCTTTTAATCTCAGGAATTTCATACTGCTGAAAATACTTATAGTTTCCTCCTTTGATCTTTCTATATTTTCTGATTTATCTATAATGTTTATATAATAAAGTACAGATGGACATGGCGTTGCATTACTATGATCCTAGAGCTTAGAATAAAGAAGAGGCAGGAAGATTTCTGGCAGTTAAAATCGACCTAGGCTGTGTATCAGTTCCAGGTCAGCCCATGTTCTATGCACTGAGACCTCATCTCAGAAAAACAAACAAACAACACAAAACAAACCAACCAAAGGAATGTTTTCAGATTATTTGCCATTCCAACCACACTCCTTGTGAAAAGATGCTTGTCAGACAACTCACTGTAAGTTACATATCTACTCCCTGATACTGAGTTGCATTTTCAACAATTGAGTAGCAATTGATCAGCCATGCTACATGTATCCACTGTGATGTACATACTCACTGCGGATCTGCTCTACTTTATGTTTGGATATAATACACTCAGTAACAATTGGACACTTAAAGAACAGGCTCTCCAGTATCATGCAAAGGGCTACCTTGCCAAATAACTTTCAGGTGTATTAGAGAAACAATAATAACAAAGACAGAACAGGCCTTAAGACCACAGTCTATTTGAAACATCAGTATTTGACAAATTAGCTTCTGTGCATCTGCACAGAAGACAGTGAACTATAATCTTACTTTTAATTAAATCTGAAAGGACTGTAGAACAGCCCTCTGGGCCTGGAAAATGACTAGGACACCTCTCTGAATATATGTGACAGGGGATTATTGGCTCTGCTATGTTTTCATAGGGACTGGTGGAAGGGCCAAGCCCGGATTAACTCAATATCAGTTTCCTGGGCAGTAGCTTGGAATTAGATTTGAGCCAGTACCAGTTTTCAGACTGCAACAATTTAGCCTGTTTCCAGATTTGAAGCATTTTTCTCTCTTTATTTGGCCTTTTCCAAGGGAGCTGTAATGGCCATTTCCTATAAATATTACTGACAGAAACTGAAGCATAAGGGATGTTTAGAAGATCAGAAGAAAATAGGTCCTGTCCCTGTAGTGCCCTCAGGCTTAAGGTAGAGAACAGAGGCACACAGCTGCCTACATTCTAAAGTAGACTAACTCAGTCAATACCATACAAGGCCACACTCTGGATGTCTAAAGACAGCTGTGAACTAAGGACATCAGCCCAGTGTCTAGCATGCCCAGAGACCACTGTATAGCCTCAGCCTGAGCATATATGGAAATGGTTGCAGAATAGTGCCCGATGGCAGGCTGATCTTAGACGGAGGCAACAGCAATATGGGGAACTGGGGCTCCAAGCAGCCCTGACCCAGTAGGAGTTGGAGCACAAAAATACATTCTGTTCAGTGGAACCGGACAGTGGGAGCCACGCAGCAGCCTTGTCAGACATGGCACGAGTCAGAAGTAGGCACTAGACCTTGACTGCTCCTCCTCCATCATTTGCTGTGGCTGTCTTACCTCACACCCTTTCCCCACTATTTCCGAGTTCCTCCTCCTCCCCACTTCTCCTCACTCTGCGCATCCTGGACATCTCCTGACCTGCCTTCTTCTCCTCTTACTCCTCTTCTTCCTCCTCTGTCCCGTCCTTCAGAAGCAGCCTCACTTTTCTGAACAGCTCTCTAGCCTCATCTTCCACCCTGAACCATCTCCTCTTCCTGCCTCCTCTTCCTCATCCGCTCATTTCTCCCGCCATTAATCCTTAGGAAATGGCTGCATAGCTTAAGGGAAGTGGGGGTGATTAACCAGAAAAAAAAAAGTGTGCTCAACAAGTTTTTATTAATAGGCCCCTATAGAGAATAGTTAATCTTTCCCTAAGGTAAAGGTAGAAACCAAATGCCAATAAATAAATAAATAAATAAATAAATAAATAAATAAATAAATAAATAGGATGGAATAACTGTTTTTTCAGATAGAGATGAGCTCATAAATGCTGCAGATGATCAGCGATCACCTTGCCTAAGCCCTTCCGCATTAGAACTAGTTTCTCTCCCTTTGCAGGGGTTATTTATTGTCCATTGAAGTTGCAGGGAAGGGAAAGGAAGATGACCCTGTGCGCGGCACAGGGGTATCATGGCCAGGCACAGCACCTAAAGCAAGACTAGACCTGCTGTGCTCTGGAGTCCCAGGGTCAGGGTCAGGAGCTTTCCACTGTTGGCTGCCTCTGTGTGTACTAGCTTCTTTAGAACCACATCCTCTCCCACTGTACTGCTGTGTGGCCTTTAAAGTCACAAAAATAGTAAGGAGAAAATGCATCAAAAGAAAGAAAGAAAGAAACAAAATCCCTTTGCACTCAAGGAGAAAGAATACATAGCATCCTCACTCTTTTTATGGCATCTGGATCAATTATTCTAATGCTTTCAATGAAGCAGGAAAACTAGAATAGAGCCCCAGGTGATTTCTGTTTACTTCAATAACGGAACTGTCACATGTTGACTTGTGGGTCTGACAGGGCCAAGCTCTGCCATGTAATACTCTCCATTTAACTCTATGGTGCCTCCTTTTGTGATTAAAACCAAGTGACAGTAAACATTTACAAAGAACGATTGATGCAGTGGGAGCATACAAAGAGACATTTAACTGCATCTCGGCATTTTTGTGGAGTAGACGGTCTAATTCTTACCTAGGATCCACAGTGGGCCAGTTACCATGCTAGTGGCTGCTTTGATGTTCCTCAGACTCTCTCCTTTTCTTCTTCCCTCTCTTCCTTCCTTCATTCCTATTGTTCAAATTAAGTCAGACTGTGTTCTCTGCTACTGTAAGAGTTTGGAGGTACCAATAAGAGATGGGAGGTTGAGTGCAATGTGGTCAGGTTGTGGGGGATGGACTTGGAGGTTGATGTTTTTATTTATTTCCTTTTGAAAACCATCACCTGTGCAGAGAGAGTAGTCAAAATTCCAGCTAAAAATAAACATAAAGAGAAAGCAGATTAGATAGAAAAATAATAGAATTTTGGTCCAACTGTCGCAAATATTCCATGCCTTGTTTCTTATGGTCGATTCCTAGATTCTAATTCTCTGTTCCTTCAGAAAGACGGCCTGTGAGAGGCTCCTCCCTCTGCTCCCTTGGCCACATTTGGTCAGGATGGTAAAGAAAGGAGAATAGGAGATACCCACAGATTAGAATGAGCCTGAATTGATGGAGGTATGAGAGCAGAGCCTACTTAGGACACTATGTTGGATGTTGTTTCAATCTAATTATTAGCAACTTCTTTTTGTATGTAAAGGCATCTCTGTTTCCACTGAAACTCATGTGCTCTCCCCACCACATGCTGCAGAGCTGGGAATTTAAGTGACCCTGCACCCAGGGATATTGTGAGAAAAGGAAAATCCAAGAATTACTCATTTTTTTTTCCACTTGTTTGTCTGTTTGGCTTGATGTTTTTGAAGAGATCCAACCCTAACTCAAAAGCAGCTTTTCATCTCCTTAAAAAAACAAAACAAGGAGATAGTAGCCATGCTTGTTTCAGGCTTGATTTTTAAACCTCAATAAGTGATTATTGTTCTCAAAGTTAAATCTAAAAACCCAAGAAGCTCTTTCTACACTGCTTAATATATTATCAAGACAGAATGCATTTGCAATATTTAAATGCCATGGCTTTGAAGCCCCAAGTAATAGCAGATTTGTTTTATTTCCATCAAGAGCCTTTATGAAGTGAATGAGCTGCTATTTTGAGTCTGCCTAAGTATTGCAAAGAATACACTCTCCACTTTGGAAGATTCTAGAAGGGTTTAAACAATATGTTTTGATTAAATACTCTCAGTGGAGCTTGATCCCCCATTAAAATGGGAAGAAGAAACCAATCCCTTCAAATGCTAAGAGCTTAGGAGGAAATTCCAGTTGCATGTTCAGAGAGCTTACCCATCTTGTTTGTGTTGAAGAATTTGTTTTCTAGTGGAATAATGCCTCAAGAGCCTGTTGGGTAGTTGAATGAAACTGCTTTGATTCATTGAGAAGACGGATAGAAATTGCCTTTTCCATTTCTACTTACATTTTCCTGCTTTAAATTTGTCTACAGCATGTTGTGGAGAACAATGATCTTTTTTTTTTTTTTTTCAAAACTGATATAGTATTCACGGTCTTCCTTAGAACAGTGATGGTCACACCGACGTATGATATGCTATAGACAGAGCAGTCATTTGACCTAGAACTGAGCATATAGGGAAAAGCTGATTTGAATGTCATTAGCTTCTTTCCAATAATGATCCACTGTTAAGTTTGGCAGAAATACCAAACATGTGATATAAAATAAATCTCTTCCAAGAGGATTCATTAATATGACAAATTTCAAGTTTTACATATGAAGTATTGAATGACTTACTGGATATTACAACAAGTAGTACACAAATTGAATCATCAAAAGTAAAGGTCTTTAATGTTTAATTCGTGTTTGACTCATCTGTACTTCCATATTGTTTCAGAAAAAGACGGTTCACTAGAAATACATGTACTAACAACTCAAATAAAGTAACAATAAAAAAATCTAAAGCAAAAAATAGAATTGCAAATATTTTTATTGTCTTATTAACACTAGAGAATATTTTAATTTTTGTAAAATGCTGAGTCTAATTTTAGTAATATATTACAATCTTTCAATTTTTAAATAAACTTTAATATTCATAAACAAAATTTGTGCTCATGATTGCAAAAAATTTACCTCTCTGGCCTTAGTAAACATTACTAAATGACCCAAAGAAGAGCCATTTTTAATAGAGACACCATCTGTATACCAATTTGAACTGATTTTTTTTTCTGATAAAACATGCTTTCAAAAATAATTAGCAGTCAATTTTAGAATTATTACTTGAATTAAAAATCTATTTTAATGGAATCATAGCTACACGGAAGTAAAATAGCTGAAAAAGTATAACTTATGAGGTGGATTTTTGGCGGGGGCAATGATTTAGCATTGCTGATTTTATTTCATTTGGGAGTAAGAAAGGGTAGAGTTCCTTGATATTCAACAGTTTTAATGTGCTGAGCCATCAATCTGAACTGTATGTAATGTAAATTAAAATTAGGCATGCCAGTGACTGAATTTAATTGGCCACTCAGCTTAACCTGTTTAGGGTTTTCTCTGCCCTGTGGTATAAATTAATCAATTGATATTTAATACTATATATGAAAGGGGCAATTATATGCAATAACAGATATGTAAACATCTCATGACACATTTATAATTAAAAATAACCCAGACAGGCATGGTAGCATGCTTATAATCCCAGAACTTGAGGGGTTGAGGCAAGAAGATTACATGTCCAAAGGTAAGCTGGTCTCCATAGTAAGACCCTGCTTCAAGATAAATAAATCAGTATGAGTAGGAGATACACACACACACACACACACACACACACACACACACACACACACACACACACACACACACACCACTTTAGTTTGATAGGTACTTTCTCAGATACGGTCCATCTGGAAATTTTTCTTGCTTACCAGTAGCCTAAAATGAAGCTATTCCTGTATGAGCAGAGACATTCTCAGGTTTAAACACCAAGCATGATGCATACAGCACTTAGGGAGCATACTTCCTGTGTCAATCAACAGTGCATAGCACCTCCCCTTCCTTCTCTTTCCCTGTGTCCCCTGAGCTATTAGTTGAAGATGGCCTTATATCTCAGAATCAGAATTTAAGAATGTGGGCTGGCACCTTGGAGCATCTAACCCAGTCTAGATTTTGGGATGAGAAAACTTGACCTGCCCGAAGTGGATGTGCCACGCTGAGTTGATCCACCTTGGGACTTCTTGCCCTTTGTGAGGGTGGGATGGAAGAAGGGGAGGGTAAGGCTGGAGGCTGAGTGGGAAGGATTGGGAGGAGGGAGGGGGAAGGGAAGGGGAGTAGGGGGTACATGGGTAAAAAAGGCATTTTTCATAAGAAATAATAAAATGAACATAAAAAAGAAAGAATGTAATACTGAGGTGTCTCCGTAAATGCTATGCCAGCCTAACTTCAGACATCATTTTAGAATATAATAATAGTAATAAAGAACTGCTGGACATGGACAAAAAAGGAAATATAGTAACAGATACAGAGGTGGATCATGGGAAAGAGGAAGAGGAGGAAGACATTTGTTTTTATCTTGCTGAAGATGTTCTAGGAATCACTGAATGCTAACACTTACTTCATACTTGGCTTATGTTTGCTGTTCATATTTGACTGTATATATTTCAATGTTTAAGTTGACTTTTTATAAAATACACCAATTAAGTGTATGTTACTTACCCTCTTTCTTCCTAAATCACCCCTTTATTTATTATTTTTTTTAATTAACTCTGAAATAAAGGAGCTCCTCTGGACATCCTCAAGGGCACGTTACTGAAGTAGATGCACCTATCCAGATGCCTACACACTGCCATTTCTCCTTCTAAGCATGTTGTAATATAAAGAATTCCCTGTAGAAAAATTCAGTGAGCTGAGTCATATATTTGTTAATTTAGTGTAGATTTGACTTTGTCATCCAAACAAGACATTCAGCCCATTCAGAACATAACCTCCTGTGATAATCTGATCAAGCATGAAAATCCATGAGAAGTACTCTATTATCCAAGAATAGAAAGATAAAGCGTTTTTTATTAGTCTCTCAGGATTTTGTTTCAGGATGTTAGAGGTCATTGCTACCCTAAGTGTCATGATTTAACTTGTGTCTCATTGAGTCACTCCTGATGTAACCACAAGTGTTGAATATCACTCTAAATAGATGACACTCAAGCCTATGCCACAACATTACCAAGGGCAACCAAGTGATCTCAGCACAGCATCCTTCTCTGAAACCTACCTCATGATATTTGCATATGAGAGGAAGGACTTCTGACCACTGCTATAACTCTAAATCAATATAAAACCTCGAGTTCAGCTTTGGGTATTTAACTGCAGTTTTCCTAGCTGGCGACATCCAACGTGTGTCCTCATCAAACCTTCCAGTTAGTTTAATGTTGAAATTTTAGTTTACAGTTCTAAGTGGCATCCCTCTCTAGCAATGGTTTTTGTAGAATTACCTGACTTGTACTATGGTGTCAGAGTGAAGAGTTTCAACCAGAACTTGGTTGAATTAAGAACTTTTTCTTATGACAATTTTCTTTTTTTAATTTAATTTTTTTAATTAAAAGGTTGGTTTTTTTTTTTTTCACATAGCCTCCACTATCCCCTTCCCTCCCCTCTTTTCAGTCATCCCCAGATTTCCCATCCCATCCCCCATCCGCTCCTCTGGACCAATTTCCATGGCCAGATTTGTGCTGTGACTGATTTGTTTCATTCACACAACGGGAATTTTTGCACTGGGAAGCTATCAGAAGCCCTGTATGCTACCCTCAAGGTGAGGAATTGGTTATGTTTGGTGCATGTTTTGGCTTACAAGCATGCAGACATTGGTAGGAAGTGTTGCTTTTTCAATGGCTGTTAATTTTTGGTGACACAGGTGTAAGGAACTGAGTACTTAGTGAAGAAACACAAGAACAAGCAGCCTAGGAAACAGGAAACCGTGCACTTGCCATTTCACATCGGCTCTGTAAAATTCTAGCACATTTTATTGTATTTCTTAAATGAATCCTGCAGGTGTGAAATTATTGTATTACATAAGCAAAGTAATTGAATTATGAGTAATATTACAATTGAAAGCAAAATCTGTTTTTTAGCACTTGTCTGTATTTTTCAATCTTTAGCACAGGCGCTAAACCAGTGCTATTATGAAATAAATATTTCAATTCTTCACAGAATGTCTATAATGTAATAATCTCACATGCCTTCTCCATCCCTAAATTTTTACAGATTAGCATGCGGTAGATAAATACTAAGCAAACTGTTTTGATTAACAATATATCATGTACAGTTTATTCCCAGAGAATGATGAATTTCTCCTTTGTACTTTGAAATAAATGAGCTTGAGGACAGAGTAACAGGTCTGGACCATCCCAGCCTGCCTGTCAGAGGGGTCTCTTGGTATACTTGTAGTGTAGAAGAGATTGGTTATTGCACCATATTGCTACTGAGGAGGACTTGGAATATCTTTCTCATTAGAATTTAGCCTGAGTAAGGACATACCTGAATTTCTTCCTTAGAGTTTTATTTTCTCTCTGACTGAGTAGACTTGTCTCATCCTTTACTGTTCTTTAACAAACCACTTCTCTATTCCTTCACCTGGACTATATCTTCAGAATAAATTAGAAGGAAACCCATCCCTCCCCCAGGCCAGTGTGCAGCCCCTTACCACTGAGGGCCTCAAAAATCTTCCTCAGAAGAGATTATGTGACTTAATATGTACATCGTTAAACAACTTACTGTTTCTCCATTTAACTTTTTGACTCTTGTTAAATTTTGCATTTATGCTAGCATTTTCTTTTATCATTCTTTTTCACTATTGGTAACAACCAGGCTTAATGGTTTGGGATAACCCTTGACTCTTCAGCAGGGTCTATTTGACCACCGTAACTTGATGGAAATACTAGGAAAGACATCACTAATCCCATTGTGCAGATTAGAGAGCTAACTGTTTCCTGCTCAGGCACAGCTGCTATGGTTTCTCACTGTTGTCCGGTGTCCCTGTTACTCTGTCAATGTCCCAGAAGACATCGCTTCAAGACTTAAAAGCATCCTGTTAGCCAGCCTTCAGAAAAGCAACCAATCTTGAGTCCCGCCCTAAATGCCCTACATCTTGAAATCCATTAGCATAGAGATGGAATTTGCTTTTATTGTCTTAAACTCTGGTTACCTATGCCCCTACTGAACACACATGTTGTTTCTGTGCAAGATCTTTATGATTGTTCGTTTAATTTATTTTTCACATCATTGGGGCCACTTGATACACATCTGTAGTCTAGGGAATATGCTATCATTTCAGACCACTGTGAAGGGTCATTAACTGAACTTCTCCCTCCCTCCCCCCCCACCCCCCACCCCCAGTTTCAGCCTACTCTACTTTTAGCCAACAGAATTACCTTTTAAGGCATGTCTGTGGTGGATTGCTCCTGACCCACAATCCTCACTAACTTGTCATTGTCCAAAGCCTAGTTCAGACTCCTCCTCCGCAGTTTTTCCCTGACGATCTCTAGCCCCTTTCTGTCCGCCTCATGCCTTACTGCTCCTGAGAGGCAGGGCTCTAAAGTGCCATTCTCTGTTGGTATTGGGCTTTTTTTCTATACCTTATTCTCTGCCCTCTGCAGGCAGGAATCCTCTATCCCTGTATCTCTCCATGGGAGCAGGAGAACACAGGTAGCATCAAGGATGCTACCCTGCAGCCAGGCGCATGGCCCATTGATTCCTCTGTGACTGCCCTTGCTTCTTCGACCTAGAACACTGTCTATTCCCTATCATTCTTTTTAGCTCTGCTCAATGCTCATTTCTGTGATTTCTATCTGACTATTGTTTTCCCCTAGTCTTGAGGCCAGGAGATTTGGTCTGTGCCATTTCCCCGGATCATGGCCTCAGAGGGAACAGGCCACCTCTTACCTTTAGTTCCTGACAACTTGCATAGTTCTGACTCAGAGTAACAAGTTCTCATTTCGTGCCACCAAATGGCACCAGAGGGTAATGATAGTAATAAAGCCATGCTTGGAAATAGTTGATGTCTCTGCCGATTAAACAAGATCTGAAGATGAATATCTCATCCTAAAAACAGACCTGGGCATTGCTGGGTTTAATTTTTGACAGTTTAAGAAAGCTGGAGATTTTATCAGTTTTAAATGGCTTTCTGTTTTTAAATGTAAGCCAAGAGCCGTAGATGTGAGTTTTATGTTTTGTAACGCATAAATTCTCCCTTCAGACAGCAGTGGAGGCTTCTCTGTATGCTGCCGAAGAAAGGATTCAGGTGCTGCTGAGAGGCAGGATTTCTGATATGTTGCCAGGCCTGCTCATTTTGTTACCTGCACCACAGATTCAGATTCAGTTTCTGTTAGTGTCCCGTTAGAGCTGTCTCTGACTCCAGTTATGGGTCCTTAGAGGACAGACAGAGCACTTTGTTACATTTGGGCTATCTTTTGGAGGACTTTGGACCCAAAGAATGTTTGGGAAGTAGACTCATTATGTACTGCTTACAACTCTGAGTGCAGTGAGACAGACTAGATGCATAGAGTGATGAATTACCTACATATGGACAGCGAGGAACACTGTAAACCTTCAACTCTTCACCCAACATCCCCCAAAGCTTCTTGGGGCACAGAGGGTCTGGAAAACAGCCTGCTTTGAAGGGCTTCCAGGTTCTGGAGGCTGCAGATGGTTCTTCCTTAGGATGTTGTCCTCGCAACACATATGTAGTTAGTTGAGATCTACAAGTGAGAAGAAGGAAGGACAATGTCAGTCCAGGGCCACCCAGAAACCTGCCCTACAAAGGGACCTCATCATTTATAAGCCACAAATATGGACAAATCCAGGGTTTGAAACAAAGCTGTTATGGGAGTTTTGTAGAGGAGTATTACAGATAATATTTTTTGAAAATAATTTTAATAAGAATTGATTACTTATTTTCACTATAAAATGTAGAATAATAATGCTATCTACTATGATATTGAGTTGATATTGTATAAACAAAAATATTGAGCTGATATTGTATAAACAAAATGCTATTGAGCTGATATTGTATAAACAAAAATATTTTTCTGAAAACACATTGGATGGATTTTATAATACAAAATGTGGAGAGTGTTTTGTTTGTTTTCAAAAATACATACTATTTTTTCCAGCAAGGATGCTAAAATAATATTATGATATTTCAGATAAACCACTTGGGATGTTCTAATTTATTTTTGCTTAACAATGTTGATTCAACATGTTTTAAAATTCTGTTACCTATGAAATGATCTTATCTTGTTTTCATTTAACAATTCAAAAAACGATTTCTAAAACTATCTTGTGTATAAGCAAACCAGAATTTAAACCTTAAATGGGTCTTCTGGGAACATAATTGCACAGTTGCTCAATCTTTTCTTTTTCGTATGCTAAATCTTTTGACGCTGTCATATATGATTTTGAGTATTTAGAAGCATTGTATTATAACTCAGTTCTCTAGAGATTCTGCTACAGAAGGGAGGGCAGTAAGCTGGCAAGTTGCACTATGTTTCTAGTTTTGTCACTGCAAATTATACAAAGAAAAGTCATACTTGAGGGGATTATGAGGTTCTATAGAAGACCAACTTGCTAGACATAGAATGACCATAAGTCATTTTCTATACAAGCACAAATTATAGGAGAGATCTGTTTTGTGTGGCACTTAAAAGTTTGGAGGAGTTTAATTATGCAGATTTTAATAGGCACAGGAGGCTTTCTGAAGCAGGGAGTAATGTGGAAGGGATAGAACAATGCTGGAGAAGAAGAGGAGGAGGAGGGGGAGGGGGAGGGGGAAGGCCACAGAAAAGGATGCTTGGGCCTTAGGAAACTATGAAGAGCATTAAGCAGAAAGACGGCTTGGGAGAGCCTTGTGTCTCACCCAAGCCTGCACTCACAGGGCTCATTAGTGGACGGGCCACAGTGCTGGGAAGTTTTGAGGCAGAGAACAGTAGCAGAACTACACCTCAAATGGAGGGATGACTCAGATCCTTCACCCGCTGTAGGTGAAAGTTACTGTTCTGCCAATGACTGCCAAATACCCAGCAGCTGCTTCCCAATAATTGATTCTGAGGTCTGATGTTACAGTAAATAATAGGCCAGTAGCTGAAGCATAATACTAACTGGCTCTTATGCTTAAATTAATCCATAATTCTTATCTATGTTTAGCCATGTGGCTTGGTTCTTTTTCTCGGTCCTGCATTTTCAACTTCTTTCCTCTGTGGCTGGCTGGCAACTGTGTCTCTGCCTTTCCTCTTCACAGAATTCTCCTAGTCTGGACACCACCCCACCTATACTTCCTACCTGTCTCCTGGCCAATAAGCATTTTATTAAACCAGTATGAGTAACACATCTTTACAGTGTACCAGAGCATTCTCCTACAGCACCCCGCTTAGGAAGCTTGCTCGGCCTCAGAGTCTTCACTGGATGAGGGAAGAGTAGTAAGAAGCAGATACCATGTTACAAAGACCAAACTAGTTTCTTAGCAGAATCATTTGAAATATACGTTGTCATCACTTTTACCCAAAATAGTCATCACAAAGAAAATATTTTTCTTTAAATGTTTAGAGTTTCTACTGCAATTTAGTAATTTTATTAGAGTGTGAAAGATGTCTGTGCACATGCATTTTCCTCTTATCTTAGAATAAATCTTTTAAGAAAGCCTAATTGAATTAATATGTATTGATTTGTTCAAGTTTTCTTGAAAAATGACACATTTGCTAGGTAGAAACTGGAATATAAATTGAAGTCTTAAAGACCCTCTGCTTTGGTGGCAAACGGGAACTACTAATGTACAGAGATAGGTATAAACAGAGAGAGGAAACAGATTGGGCTCCTTAGAACTTTACGTAGCTGTCCTTCTTTGCAGGTGGTCATTATCATGTTAATCACTGGTATTAATGTAACTGCCTGAAAGTTGAGCAGCTATAAATATTTCCATCCTTGCTCATAAACAGTGACCTTGCTCTGGAGCAGGGAGGTGATCAGCCTATCATGTGGTACTTTCCGGTTGGGCTCACTAGTTCATCTTTCTTATCTAAGTATCTGTGACATGGTATAATATTAAACACAGACTGCTGACCTTGTAAAGTCCCATGATTCTGAATCATTAACAATAATACATTTTATTGCAAATTGTTATTTAGCTTTAACTTTATGATTGCCCACAATGTACTTCAAAAGCTCTCAAGTTTGTTCTAAAACAGTACAGCAACTAGGGAGTCATTTAATCATTAGTAAACACTGGTTTCCAGTTTAACTCAGCTTTTTCATCTTGAACCACATTTGCTAACCTCAAGATAGAGATATGGATATGCCATAATATTTGCTTTTTTAATATATACATTTACTTAGATAAAGATATTTCTCTTAGAATATCACATTTTATTTGTATTAGCATCTAACGACTCATCTTGATGAAGAGTACGCATTAGTAGGTATCATTTTCTCAAATTGACATCTTACAGAGATTGGCATCATGACAGGATAATCAATGACTGGGTTGTGGATAGAGAAACAGAGACTAAACAAACCAAATCAAGAGAGAAAGTCAGAAAGACAGTAGTGGGCTCATGCCCACTGTTCTTTCGTAGTCTATTAAATCAGTATGTTTTCTTCTAAAATAGTCAAGATTTTATAGGCAGAGAGAGTTATAGACAATAAATTATAGGTAGAATAGGTACATAGATAATAGCCAAATGTAGCTAATTTAGATAAATAGCAGACAGATGATAGAAGATGGATGGATGGATGGATGGTAGACAGCAGATGAGAAATATGATATATAGAATAGAGATTATTGGTTGAAGATAGATAAGAAAGAGAAGATAGATTAAAAATAAATGATAGTTAATAGATAGATAGGTAACAGATAAAAGATAGATGACATAGTAGATGATCAATATATGATAAATGGTAGATATATAGAAGCTAGGTTGAAGAAATAGAATAGATGGATGGATGGATGGATGGATAGATAGATGGATAGATCATAGATAATAGATTGTAGATAGATGGGTGCTACATTGAAGATATATGATATAAGGTAGATGGATAGATGATAGATGAATAAGGAAATGATGGTAACAAAATAAAGAGAAAATTAGGGAGAATGGCATACAACATTTCATGACACAAACAGTCCTATGCTTGTCAGGAAATAACAAATTTTTGACATTCTTAATTCTAAAGCAAGTAAGCGAACACATGGGTTTAAAAAAACCAAAATTCCACAACATCACAACTTCTCAGGTAAACCTTATGGTTCCTCTCTAAGTAAATATCTTTGACAAGAGAGATGTGATGTGTAGGGTCAGCTCTTCACATGCTATTCACTTACTGAACAGTGTCATTGACTACCTGATGCTGCTGTGTGCTGCATCCCTCCCCTCTTCCACATATACACGATGAACTGATAGAGTTCTATACAAAACGATTTAGGCAATTCATACTCATCTTCATCTTAAAACTGGCATCTATGGACTCAACATCCTAGCTATTTTGAAATTATAGGAGAGAATGCCATCTGTGCAAAATCAGATTTTTATTTGTTACAGCAACAGAATACCTCAAAACAAAACCAAAAGACCTTTAAATACTCAGGCTAGTTTAAGAATGCCAGTGACGGTCAGTTTGTCTTCAGCAACTTCCACCAAAAAGAATCGTTCTTAAGGATGAACTAGATTTATTAACTACATCATAGTAGCTCCATGTGAAACTTTTGCAGAATCATGTTCAACATTAAATATAAAATTTACTTTTTAAAACTTTTCTTATTTTTAAGATTGTGTTTTAATTAAATCTCTTTCCTTCTCTCTCTCCAAACCCTCCCGTATAACCATTCCTGCTCTTCTCCCAATCTGTGACTTCTTTTTCAGTATTGTTATTGCATGGAAATATGTATGTATGTAGACATATATTCCAAAATATAACCTGTTGAGTACGAAATGGTACACACACACACACACACACACACACACACACACATCTCACACACACACACACACACATATATATATATATATATATATATATATATATATATATATATATATATATTTTTTTTTTTTCAGAGCTGACTATCTGACATTGTTCAGCCGATTGGCATTCTCTTCCCTGGGCTGACCACCTATCTCACTCCCAGCTTTACTCAGTTGCCCATAGCTCAAAGAAGCATGTAGAAGAAGTAAAATCATGCAGCTCAGAAAACCCAGATACCTTTGGTGGAAGAGCATCTAAACAGGATCACTTAAAATGATAAGCTAAGCAGAGGAGAGAGATCCGTGAATAAAAACATTTTAGAAAATTCCACCCAGATACATGTGGGGAATTTCCTGAAAGCGAGTGACTCCCATCAAGAAAGTGCTCTGCACCTATGTTTAACTGTGGTACCTACAGTGAGGCTCAGCGCCTACACTGCTACAGACCTTTTTCTACTTTAGGGCCTGATAAAATTCTGTTGATATTAAATAACAGTTTAATATAAGTTAGAAAGTCCTTTCTCCCTTCTACTTTTTCTATTTCTTTGAAAATAAGTAGCATTAATGACTTACAGAAATAGAACACTTTTTTTAATTAGACAAAGTTCATGCAGTGAGAATATAAGCCATTTCTCAGCCTCTATGCAAGGACAGGGGCTGTCCCTTTGTACAATGTCTTGTAACTGTGATCCACAGAAGAAGTAAAATTATGCTATTTTATTGTGCAAGAAAAGGAGGTGTTTGTGCATTCATCTGCTTAAAATTGGGTGAGGCACTTTAGTATTTTTGCTTTGTGACAGATAAATGATTTTGACAGAAACAACTAAATAGAGCCCCAATTTGGGATCAATCATTAAAGACATAGAAGAAATCCTTTCTTCTTTTGTTTTTATCCCAACCCTTCTCTCTTCCACATTTCTACAAAAGGTTCACACAGTCACGAAAGAGCATGAGGTCTTATCTCTACAGATCATGTAACACCTCAAATGACACCTCCACCTTATATACTTCCAACTCTTTTACTCTAGTGTTGGGTGGCCACACTTCTGTCTCAACTGTTCCAGTTGAGGAATACGTGGCTTAATCCGTGTCACCTGGGTTAGAGGAATACCAACACACAGTGAGTGCTAGGTAAGAGGGTGTGCTGATATGACTGATGTCTGTTTTTGCAGCATAGGAAGTGTGAGCACTGAAAACAGATCCTCAGTAATATGCAGAAAAATTGCAATTAATTTCCCCAAAACTATCTGTAATATTATCAATGAATAAATAGGATCTGACTCTAGAAATCATGCAGAGCTGGAGAAAGGGCCCAATGGTAGGGAACACTTGATGCCTTCTAGAGAACTTGAATGGTTCCTAGTTTACATGCGGAAGTAGTTACTCTCAGAACTGCCTGTAACTGTACAGCCAGGGAATCTGGCGCCCTCCTCTGGCCTCTGTGGGCACTAGTATACATACATAGAGAATATACATAGGGAATCATTGACTGGTAAATAATTTTTAAAATTGATTTAAAAAGAACAGTGACTTTTTCTGATTCTTCTTAACTATTTCTGTAAATTTGCCTCTTCAAATTAGATCTTAAACTAGATAAGGATTCTATGCATTTATTTTATTTTTCCTTCCCTTTAATGCCAGGCCCAATGTCCTTCTGTGTTACAAAGTGTAAAGCACACAGTTGGTAAATGCCTTCATTTTTCAGTGTGCTTTAGTTTAGAAATTTTACATCAGTGGTTAAAGTAAACACATTTTATATCAAAATTATTATGACAAAGTGTGACTTTTTTCAAAGATATACTGAGTTTTTGAGAGCAAGCTTGAAAAATACTGTATTTTAGCCAAATAAAGGAGCTGACACTTTTGTCAATTAATTCATTTAAACCAATACTTTCAAAATACAGGAAACTGACAACTTGAAAAATCACTAGTTTGAAATATTTAAAGGATATGGAGTTTCTATCTAATCAGACTGTTTCCAAAAATTAATCATTCTTTTTTATGTTCTTACTCACTGTAAATAGCTCCTTGTTAACCAACAAGCACTCCTGAGAAGTAACATACTGATGTTCCTCTGTGTGTCAGAGAGGAATGTCTACATTACCAGATGCCTTGGGTTCACCAGAAGGAAGTCCTCCTACACTGCTATCTCCTGGTCCCCACCCTTTGAATAAGAGAAAACCCATCACAGAATGAGCTGTTTGGAAATTCTGGAGGCTGGATGTGGTGCTAACATATTGCAAGTCAGCATTTGAAAATGGAAGCAGCAGAATTAGGAGTTTAAAGCATCAGTGATATAGTGAGTTCAAGATTGGTCTGGAATACATGACATCCTATCCAAACAAGCAAACAAGGTAAAACCCAAAACAATAGCAAACAAACGCACAAAATCCAATGAAAAGAGGAAAGAAACATGTTGGATTATTTATCAATAGAGACCCTAATATGTGTCAATTCTACTTGGAGAGACTGCTTCTGAATATATTCTATTAGCAGCCATGTCTTTACTGTTTAGGTTTTGATTATCTGTGAGTATGTGTATGTGTGAGATATATGTATATATGTGCAGCCCTCCTGCCTGCATTCATCATTACTGGAGTTGCAGGGATGCACAAGACCACGCTGGACTTGTTACATGAGTACTAGGGTTCAAAGTCTGGTGCTTATGCCTATGCAGCAGGTACTCTCAACGGCTGAACTGTATTTCCAACCATTATTGTAGAGATTTTAGATGGAGTTCTAGGTAGTAGATAAAATAAGATTTCTCTTTTCTCTTTATAAGCTCTAAGATTGTTGAGCTAGTTCACTGTTAGAATTATTTTGGAAACAAATATGTTGAACTTGTACAATTTCTGCATTCAGTTGAAGAAGGGGTAAAAATGAAATGAGTAAGGGGATTAAACAGACATAGCACCAAACCGCCCTTTAAAATACTTATCCTTATACCCATTGATTTATATAGCTTTCACCCTCATCAGAGAAGTTTCTTATTGCAATGAAGGTAGTTATTATAGTGACTCACAGTTAGTCAAAGTGAAGAGAGTAGGTCACTATGGAATAATCTGTTTCATGAACATCTGTATCACTTCCTTACCCCAAGACTCAGGGCACATCCTGGAAGGAAGGGTATAAAGATTATTAGAGACAAAGGTTGGGGAGTACATTTGTAAAATAGAGTGTTCTGGACATGATATGGCCATTTCACTTATGGACTCACAACATCTATGGTTGCTTTCGCAAGACCTAAAGATAATCAAGCCAGTCAAAATTTGAGTGTGGATGGGAAAGGAACTCCTGATGTCCCTCCTGTAATTGAAAGCATTGGCAGTGATGGCTGACAGGCAAGGAAGGGCCCTTTTTTGAAAGGTATGGGCATCTAGGAGGTTGCTATGCTCCATCAATGGCCCTATACCCATGACAATAAAGATAGAAAACAAAAGATATGAATTTTGGAGTGCTAGCCAAACTTGAGGGGAGGAAAGGAGAGAATAAGAGCAAAATGCATTGTATACATGTGTGAAATTCTCTAAGAGTACATAAATAAAACAACATTAAAATGAACACCACCCTGTGAACAAAACAATGGAATTGAGAAGGATGGTGATATGATAATCTGCCATATCACCATCACCTCAGAGTGAGGCGTCTGAGGACAAAACAGGCATTAATTATCTGCCATAACATCATCCGTGCTCTTTAACCACAACTACGTAGCAATCCTGAGCTGTGTGCTTTTGTTCTGACCTTGGGGATTGAAAAATTAAAGCTCAGAGAGTTTACGCAACAGAACAAAGGGCATTTCCCAATGCTGTATCCCCCCCTTAAGTAAGTCTGTCATCTATCTTGCCAAGACAGTATAAATAATTCTTGAGGAAAGAAGGCAAACTGCCATCAAAAGTCTAACCTCATCATGTCATTAAAGTCCTTAGTCCTTAGGACTGGACTCACTTTGAGTGGTCATTTTATTTGTGGATTACCTGGAAATAGCATGTCTTAAATAGCATGCATTAGCCTCTTGGAATGTTGCTAGGAACTTTTATCTTGGGATAGTGTCTCTGAGATTTCCTTCAAAGGAGGTCTGTGGGAAGAGAAGAAGTTGTCTATTTTCTCTTTTACTAGGTACTGCGATATGACACTGTCAAGAGAGCAAGAGTACTAAACGTTTCTTTTGTATTCCTTGGACTTTGTCTTTAAACAAACAAAACAATGAGAAATAACAAATATTGCCCTTAAACCTTGAAAGTGTATTGTCAAGAACAGCTGCTCCAAGACTTCTGGTTTGGTGTGATTTTTACACTCACAATCCCTGTGTGGCAGCCTGTCCTCCTGGACATTAAAATCTTCTTGGAGACGGAACAGTGTGTTTTTATTTATTGTTTCCAGACCCCATTACAGGCAAGACTGCCAGATCCTTTGTGAATGAGGTCTCCATGAAAGAATAAATGAGTTTGTAATATCTAAGTCCACATATAGCTTTTAGTACAGGTATTGACAATGTAAACTCCATAATGGGTAAAAGACTTCAATTAAAAGTCACTTTCTATTTTTGAAGCTGTCACATATCTTGATTATAGGAAGAAAAAAATAGATGAAATGAAATATTCTTTTTCACAGAACATGCATACCTGAATCATGGAAAGAGTTTACAGCCATTCACTGAAAATCTAAAGAATTGGCTTAAAATCCCATTCACATCTTAGGGATATTCTAGTGCATAATGTGTACAATGCTTTCATAATCAACATGTACTATACACTCATTTTCTTGGTTTCTATGTTAGAAAAGAACCAGGCCTGGAAAAACAGTCATATGCTTGAAGTTTGAAAATGCCGTCATCTTTCTAGATGTCCATGCTGGCACACTTTTGAATTCAGGATTTTAAGCTTCTAGAGTTGCTGGTACTTTGCGGTGTCTGAGCTCTGTGAGTTTCCTCATCTTAATAGAGACTCTTGCATATCATTCACATGTTAGTGCGATCCCTGTGCAACTGTGAGCACTAGATTCTGTCCTCCAAAGCACCTTAGTGAGCTATCTCAGTCTTCATACGCAACCTCCAGGACTAGCAGGTTTACATCCCATCTGATAGCTGGGGACCAGAGACACAGAGCAATGAACAAGCATGCGCCATTTCACATAGCTGGCAAATGGCTGGGCTCAGCTGATATCAATAGTTTTATTTCCAGAGCCTGTGGATTTCATCACTATAGACATTGTTCTACCTAGAGAGAGCAGCACAGAAGTGTAAGAACATGTAAGAAGATACTAAACACTGCACCATAGGGGCAGCACCAGAAGTGTATACATGATTGATTTATACATGGTTGGTTTATTTGTAATTTTGGTCTACTAGGTGTGGGAGAAAACTTTAAATATTTAAACACTCAATTTTGTAGCATATACTTCCTTTTCATTCAATGCAAGTTACAACAGTGGTCATTGGGATGAGTGATATCTCTCTGCTGAGGCAATGTTTGGGAAAGGGAAGTTATCTTAGTGACTATGGCACTGCTGACACACAGTAGATCTATTGGGAGCTCTTGCATTCCATGGTCCAAGCATCCATCCGACAGAAGAGAGAATTGAGAGAGATGAAAAGCTTCTTGAATTACTTAAGCCTAGCAGAAAATTCTGTTGACATGTCTCTCAACCCGTTGTTTTTACTTGAACATCCAAAAAGTGGAACGGAAGTATATAAATCTGAAGTGCTACAAAAATTGCAGTACTTTACTTTACCCTGGGTCATACACAATGATGAACAATTCTGAACATCAGGATTGCAGTACTGCTCTTGGGATTGTAGTCACCAGGACATCATGATTGCCTGATGATTACATAGCCTAGGGCAGACATATGCCTATATGTCTAGTTTGAACATATGCAGGTTGGAAACCAAGACTATTTAATTAGAAAGGGTACCGCTCCGTTTTTGTTTTATATTTAGCTTCACTTATTAGCTTCTTTTCTCATCATTGCAACAAAACACCCAAGAACAAGATAGAGGAAGAGAAATGTTTGGCTTAGAGTTTCAGAGAGTTCTATCTATAGTCATGTGGCTTTTTGTATTGGGGACTCTGGTGAGGCAAAAGATTGTGAATGTGGGAGCTTTGGGAGGCAGTTTGCACAGAGTGGTGGACAGGAATCATAGGAGAGGAGCATCAGTGACAAGATGTAGCTCTCAGAGCCATGGCTTTAGTAAAATACTTTATCCTGCTGGGTCCTATTTCTTAGCACCTTCCAATGCAGCCATGGTAAGGAGAGACTGACTCCTAAGAGTTGTCCTTGGACCTCAACATGAGTGCATATGGTACATATGATCATGCATATCTCTCTCTCTCTCTCTCTCTCTCTCTTCTACACACACACACACACACACACACACACACACACACACACACAGTGTCAGCAGATTTGGAATACATCCAGAGATGAATCCACTTATTATTTCAGGGTCTTGAGATCTAACCATTTCCTAAAAGCCCTTCAGCTGCCAACCCACCTCCCAATACATAGGATGACCCGAGACATTTCACATTCAATTTTTTAAGTGTACATAGGTTAAGTTGCTTACTGGTTTCATCTTATTATAACAATGAAGCCATACATAGTCATCTTTTCAAAAGAAGGTATCACTCTTGACAGAAGTCAGAATTCCTGGGTCGCCTTTCATCTGGAGCCATAAGCATCCAGAGTCATTGATTTTTACTCTGCCATTTTTTTTTTAGTAGTTCACCAGGATAAACTTAATCATCTCAAAGTTTCTCTTATAGATACCATGTGGTACAATTAAAATGCACATATATGCTATTACCCTGTTTGTAATTTGTTTTAATTGTACTAATCTCAGGAGCAATAAAAAAGAAAAATGGACACATCCTGGGATGGTTCTTCTCATTTCTCTACTGCTTTGATTTGCTTATGTATATATTTATCTCTTATTTGAAAACACACACACACACACACACACACACACACACACACACACACACACACACACACATTAGAATCAGGAAGAAGCTAATGCCACTGAGTAAAAGGGCAAAGTCACTTCTTTAAAAAGGTAAGTTCATTTCCCCATGTAATCTGCATATCATATGGCATATACAGCACATGGCCCATGAATCTGAATCCTTTCAGAGATGAATTTCTCTTCAAGAATCCTGAGTGAAGCAAGGAATGAAATTAGATGACAACCTGGCTGATCAGGGTCACACCACTGTGCAGCATTTCATCTGCAGTTGGCAAGAATTAGCAGTAGCATTTCACATATGTAAAATGTTTCATGAAAGCCAACAGGCTTTCCTTACAAGCATTTTACTAAGTCCCAGAAATGATGTGGCCCCGTTTCCTATAAGTGTTAGAACTGAGGAAAAACTCAGGAACTCAATAAGTTTTAATTTGATTTCTTCGTCTTCATATTAGTTGTTGGTTACATATTAAAATCAACAACAGAAGCCTAGTAATTGTAGCTCAGAATTTAGCCATAGTAGGCAAAACTTTGATTCTAAATTTCGTTCATTGTTTACTGAAGGGAAGAAAGAGGGAAGCCTCCAGCATTCAGCATCAAACAGAGTGAGAGTTGTAAAACTTAATTTACATAGTTTTAAAATATCCCCTTTGCTTGGAAACACCTTTTGTTCAGTCTGTCCTTTTTAATTAACTTCTTTGGCATTCTCTAGTCAAGTCAGAACTCTCTTCTGTATTTTCCCAATGTCAGGACACCTGATATTCAGTCAGTGTTGTTTGTTAGGCATTCAGTGATTGAGAGGAGATTCTTAGGCTTAATGTAAATTCAGGTTGGATGACCTGGATATCCATAGGTTTCTGTCGTCCAGCACTAATCTGTTCTTTTCAGGGCATCCAAGAGGTGGATTACTCTTAGTTATTACTAGTGAGTAGGGAGTTACATACGTTTGCTTTACAAGTACGTTTGACTTTTTACATGTATTTATAAATTTACATTTTAAATTTGATAATAAGCAAATATATATCAACTTAATATGCCTCCATAGTTTGAGACTGAGCAGATAGAGATGAAAGCACAGTACACAAAGTAGGCTTTCAGAAGTAATAGAAAAGATGTTAGGCACTATGAGAATAGTAACCTACCTATTCTAATAACCTCAAAGGCTCATCATGTATATTCAGTTATCAGTGAAGAGTCAGGTTATACATTTCTGACACTTAATACCATTTCTGTCTCCCTCAGTGTTTTGCTCCTACAGACTCAAATTTCAGGATATTAAAGAAAAGAGATAATGAAGATAAGAGTCTTAAAAATAATAGAAGAAATCTACTGCAGGGTGGTTTGAAGACCACAGTCATATTTCAGTCAGCTTTGACCTGCTTATAGGTAACACGGAGCAGACAGGCACTCATCAGCTGATTACTAAAATAACATTATTTTGGTTATCATTTTGTGTAAAACTTCACATTTGAAGACTTTTTTGAATTATAAGAATAGAATCATGGGGAATAATCTTATGTAAATTTATATAACTAAGAGAGAGAATCTTTTGAAATGAATATTTAGCTACACTCAAAACTTCAAGCATAAGAAATTTACATTTTGGCTTGGAGAGTCTTTATTGTTGAATTATACCATGTCCATCTGCTCCAGCGCTGCATAAATTTTAGCTCTAGTGAGCCAAGTGGGAGGGTTCAATGGATTATTTATCCACCTCACACTCTGATACATAGAAAACTTCTGATTTGTATACTTAAACCCAAGTCTCTCTTTGTTTCATGATATTGCAGTTAGAAAATCTATACTTGAGTTAAGGATGACTTTATAATTCTTCTAATGCAAGAAGGCAAATGCATTGGTTCTGATTTAAGGCCCTTTTCTCTTCTTAACCTGTTATAACGCATTTGAAACAATTTATCTCCTGTGTATCTGTGTGTTGTAGAGGGTAGCTTAAAAAACTTAAGATTTTGATTTGAAAAAGTGTGTGTGAGTGTGTGTGTGTGTGTGTGTGTGTGTGTGTGTGTGTGTGTGTGTAAAATGATTCATTTCTGGATAAAAAGCCTATCTTCAACTGTGGTAGTCATTAAGGCTGTTCACTGATTTCTATGTTATGAGGCATTGTCGTGTACTGGCTAATGAAATATGAGTAATGTAGTTGGTACCACTTCTTGGCAGATATTTTAAGAGTCTATGTATAACATATGCATTTCCTTTCTGTTCCTCGTCTTTTGAATACAGTATGTGTTGAAATGGTTCTACCATAAGACAGTGTCTCTCAGTGACTAGCCTGTATCAATACAATGAGAGTGAAATCTACCTAAAATATATTTTCTTACATGTGTGTATGCATGTATGTATGTATGTACATATGTATGTATGTATGTATGTATGTATGTATGTATGTATGTATGTATGTATTTAGTGTTTGTTGATGGTATGCATGTCACAGCTCATATGCAGAAAGCCCAAGAACTTATGGAAGTTGGTTCTTTCCTTCTATCTTGTGGGTCTTGGGCTCAGATGCTTAAGGTTGGTGGCAAGTACCATCGACTGCTGAACCATCTTGTCAGCCTAAGAAAGAAATTTTTCTGTGTTACTAATCTGAGATTAAGTGTCATTCTGCTATAGCAGTATAGCTTAACTTAATCTACCCCAGCAACTTTCCATAGCTTCTTCCCATCATGTCTCCCAAAGGAAAAGACTGATTTGTTTACTCTATGTATTTATAAATGAATCTGGAGGAATAAACTAAATTAGACCTTCTAAATTTGAAATACATAGATATACTTTGGACTTTTTTTGTGATAATAACATGTAATGAAAGGAAGCCTGCTTTTACTGTGTGGAGTATTTGACATGCTTGATAACTGGTGTTTGTTATATAAAATTAGAAAATAACAACCACTATAGTTAGGATTCTTGGTTTTTAGACATAAAATGTATGAACTATTTACATTTCAGATCATGTACTGAGTTCTAAATATCTTTGTATAGAGAAGTACTTTAATGTGTACCAAATGATAAGAAAAATATGAATTATGAATATTAGTTTCATTAAGTTCTTTGTATTTTTTAAATATTTTAGTTGCTTCTGTTTTGCTATGTTAAATACTGATCCAAACCAACTTGGGAAGGAAAGGGTTTACTTGGTTTACAGGTCATAGTCTCTCACCAAGTGAAGCCAAGACAGGAACTCAGGACAGAAACCTAGAGGCAGGAACTGAAGCAGAGGCCATGAAGGAATATTGCTTAACAACTTTCTCCTCATAGCTTGTTCATCCAGCCTTCTTATACAGCCTGGGAACATCTGCACAGTGATGGCATAATCCACAATGGGCCAGACCCTGCCACATCAATTATTAATTTAAAAAAGTCCCACAGACATGTCCACAATTTGATGTGATGTAGGCAACCCCTCAATTGAAGTTTCTTTATCCCAAGTAACTCTAGTTTGTGCCTAGATAACAAAGGTAAATCAGCACACTAAATATTCTGATTTATGTTTGGGGATACATTTTACTTTAAAATTATCCTGTCTTCTCTTTGGCTGTGAAAAAGACAAAAAAAAAAAAAAAAGCTGAATGCTAACAGGAGAGATATTGAAAATACTAAGTTCACTGTATAAACAGCTATATAAAGACTCCATCATCACTGAGGTATGACGATACATACAATGGTAAGTGCTATTTTCCTCTTTTCTCTCTTAATTCCTAGGCAGTTCCAGAGAAACCGTTTAGAGCTTGCATGAGACTGGGGAGGGGAACCCTTGACATTCTCATCACCTTTGAGAACACTGCATCAGATGGGAGACAATGGGGTCAATGACCACTTGGGGATCTGGAGGATTTCCCAATAATTCTTTTCCCATTCTGGAGCCCTGGTCTGCTGCCACGGCTGAATTGACAATGTAGTGATCAATGACTAAGACCGTTGTTAGGGCATCTGATTTTCAGATCTGCTGGGTTATGGTTAATTTCATAAATATTGGATGAGCCAGAGTCTGCCAAATGGCTTCGATGTGTTTACTGGGCTCATAGGAAGCAAGTGGGAACGGGGTTCTATTTGGTTTCTTTAAGTATTAGAAGGAAATAGAGCATCCATGGAGAGTGAAAGTTACTGAAAACCTTCAAGGATTTTTTTTTTTCATAAGGTCCATTCCACTTACTTTCACTTGTCATGTATTGACAAGTTTATAAGAGATAAAAAGCTGAGCAAAACTATTCAATTTCAAGGACTTGGAAGTCTGCCATGAAAAATTACAGGCTACTTGGGTACCTCATCTGGATATTGCTGTGACTCAGCTCCATTGGTGCTTAGGAAGGCCTTTAAAGGGTACAAGTCGAAATAGGGAGGTAAAATTTGTTTGTTTTCTATGGAGTTTTCCCACTTTTAAGAAAATAAAACTGTCTACCAAGAAGGAAAAAAAAGTGTGTTTTGCATACCAGTGCTCCTCATCTTTCTGCCATCTTTTAGATGTACAACCACTCCATTCTCTGGTCAACATAAATTAATGATGGATTTTCTAAACCAAATGTGACCAAGAAGAATTTGAAACATCGTATTGGCCTGGGAGAATTTGTTTTGGAATATAGCTAGGCCTGGGAAGGGGAAGTGAGAAGGTGACAGTTCAGGTATACTTTGGTACTTGAGGTTAGAGTTAGAGCAAGAAATTAATCATTGGCTTTGGTAGCTATAACTTTGGCTTTTCTTTCAACAATGACCAAAATTTTCCTGTTGAATGTGCCAGTAGACACACTATCTCAGTTTCAACATGATGTGTGGGCTTAGCCTAGACCATGTCTTTATGTGAGAATCGTTGACTCAGCTACTGAATATGTCTCAGGAAAGGTCCTAAATGTCCCCTGTGGTGGTTAGTTCTCTGTCATCTTGACACAAGCCAGTGTCATATGAAAGGAGGGAACCTCTAATGGAAAAAAAAATCCCATAATATCTGTTTATAAAGTATTCTCTTAATTAGTTATTCATGGTAGAGGTTCCAGACCATTGTGGATGGTGTCATCCCTGGGCTGATGGTCCTGAGTTCTATAACAAAACAGGATGAGAGAGCCATGGGGAGCAAGTCAGTAAACAGCACCTCTCCATGGTCTTTGGTATCAGCTCTTCCCTTAAGGTTCCTGCCCTGTTTGAGTTTTTATCCTTTCTTTAATGATGAGCTACAGTGTGGAAGTGTGAGGCAAGTCGACCCTTTCCTCTTCAACCTGTCTTGGCCATGGTGTTTCATTGCAACAACAGAGATCATAACTAAGACATTCTTCCATTCTGTTCTGCCTCTTAATGAGGAAAAGAACTTTCTTGATTTATTATATTTAAAAAGAATAACAATTTAAAAACGTAAGTAGATTTAGTATTATGGCAGGGAGGAGCAATATGTTAGCTTGAGAATATTAGAAGAAAGTTTTCTCTGCGTATGCACATCAGAAGTGATGATTGACACGCACCTGGATTGCGGAGAACAAAACCTATAAAAAGCTTTTATGAGAACGTGGATGATCGTTTAGTCCTTTGAGAATTTTAAGAAATGTATTTTGATCATATTTACCTCCTCCCTTTACTTTCCTCAGATCACCCTCTTCTATCCTCTAATTTTGTGCTCTCTGTTCGCTTTTGTTGTTGGTTTATTTGTTTCTTTAACATTCATCGCGTCTGATTTTTGCTGGTCCTATATTCTCAGATGTGTGACCTTCCACTGGATGATGGTTGATGCATCAGGGCCTAATTCTTAATCACACTTGAATGACTCTTTACCAGTAGCTATCAGTTGCCAATAGCTCCTCAGCAAGAGAGAGAATATCACGCCCACTTTCATTCTGTGCTGGGATTTTGTCTAGTTTTAGCATACACAAGACTAATGGGTGCTGTCAGGACCACTATGAGTTTGTATGTTTGTGTCTATTCTATATTTTTATATCCTTTGTAGGTTTCTAGAATTCACTGTCTTCTTGTCATCATCATTTCTGATTCTTACAACCTTTATGTTCAGTATTCAACAGTGTTCCTTGAGGCTTTGGTGGAGCATGTGTGATATAATACATACATATGTGTGTGTGTGTGTGTGTGTGTGTGTGTGTGTGTGTGTGTGCGCGTGCGTGCATGCGTGCGTGCGTGCGTGCGTGTGTGTGTGTGTGTGTCCCATTTAAGGATAATAATTCTCTGAGTCTTTTGTTCTTTTTATAATTACCAGTTGTGGGATTTTGAGTTAATTGCCATCTAGGTACTGCATGAAAACTTCTCTAAAGAGAGCAGAGAGGGCATTAATCTATGGGCATAATGATAAGTTATTAGGAATTGGCTTAATACTACATACTCTTAGAAGACTAAGAGCAGTGGACTCTCTACTAAGTCTATGACCTGTCTAGCCACAGATTCTGGGCCCTACAGTGGTGCTAAATATGAGTGTCATTTTGTCATGCAAAACATAAATCTAATCAGAAAGTGGTTGGTTACTTCCGTGATGTTCGTAGCACTATTGCATCAGTGGGCATGCCTTTACAGACCAGTCATCATTATAGCTTACAAGGTTCATAGCTGAGTAAGACTGATGATTACCTTACTGTTCCAATGGGTATATAGGACCTTTAAGCACCAGGAAAGCTAATCAATATGAATGAAGGTTCAAGGTCAATACCAGCTTGATATCTTTATGTTTCATAACTTAAGTATGAGGTGTTTTTAACAAGAGGATCTTGCTATTAAGTTCTGGAAGAAATCAATAGCCCTGGTAGTGCTCTGTAATGTTCATAGATATATGGAATCTCACTGGCCAACAAATCAAATAGGCAACCCATTCCTGGTACTTGTCATTATATTGTCAGCCTTGGTATCTTCTCTCTCTCTCTCTCCTCTCTCTCTCTCTCTCTCTCTCTCTCTCTCTCTCTCTCTCTCTCTCTCTCTGTGTATGTGTGTGTGTGTGTGTGTTAGAGAAAGAGAGAGGTATTCTATAATAGTAGATAGGTTTCCATATGGATTTTTCAAAAATCTTTTAGTATTATTTATAGCTCTCTAGTATTCTTTATTCTAATGTATCCTTCAACCCTGTCCCAATTTACCTAGCTTCATTATTCCCCTTGAAGTTTTTATATCAATACTTTCTGAATCAGTTGGTGCAAGGAATAATTGTTCTTCCTGTTTCAAAAGCCCTCTGAGTTTCTGTTTTGTACATAACAGTGATTCCATCTCTTCCTCCACTCAGAGGTACAATCAACAGCTCTCCATGAGAATTATGTTAGTCAGCTTTCAAGTCGCGGTGACAAAACTTCCGAGAAACATGGTAAGAGGTGGAAATGTCTACCTTGCTGCAGGGTTAAATAGTCCATGATCGCTTTGTTCCTGTTGCAATTGCCTGTGGGGCACAGTACATTGTGATGACTATATTAGATGAGGTCTTCTAAAAGAACAGAACTGATAGAATGAATTTGAAGACATACTTCCCAAGAGCTTCCTCACATCACTGTTGTACCACAGGTAGAGATCAAGACTTAAGAGACATAGAAAATCTAAACAAGCATAAATTTCAAACTCCCTTGTAGAAAGAATCCTTTCTGCGCTGGTCACCATTTTCCTATTGCTTCTTCATACCCGTCACCATTGCCCTTGAGGGAGCCCTAGAGGGTTATTATCTATCTCTCTTACCTTTGGCCTATTGGGTTTTTCTTCCTAAAGTTGCTCTTGTCAATTTTTAGTCATGCTTCATTCCCATTTAGTACATCACCTTCCCTGAGAAAACTTCCCTGGTCATCCTAGAGTAAAAGAAGTGGCCTTGCTGCATGTTACTGTAACAATATATGCATTATCCATCTGACCTGCTATACTGAGCAGGACTTAATGAACCAAATCAGATCCAACCCATTTCTTAAAGAAAGTTACAGTAAACGTGATCAGGCCGGTTTTCGTGGCTTCTTCCACAGCACGCTGGCACATCTGGACACTTGTGGCAGAGTGCATGTCCTGCAAATTTTTCAGTATCTAAGTTTTCCATAAAAATGATTCTGGTTCTTGGATTTTGAAACAAGCAATATGTCTTTATCTTATGCACCACAAATATTTAGTATTTAGACAAGTGTTTATATGGAGTATATATTCAATGTATTTTGAAGAAATTAATTTAAAGTTAGTACAGTATATAAATAAATCAGTCAAGCAAAAACTAAAAGAATTATTCACATCCTAGGATGTCTAAGCAGTGTTCTAGGTGCTACTAATGAAATCCTCAGGGTTAGCATGTGAAGACACTATTACATGGAAGGTGAAATGATGATTTTGTTAAGCTTTGCAAAGTTGGTCAAATTTACTTGCCTGGAGTTTGAACCCACATTTCCCTTGTAGAAAAAAGTAGAGACAGCACAGCAAAGAGCAGAATATGATACTGGAATGCAGAATTGACTGGAGTCCTAGATGTCACATTTGCTACCTTCGGGTCCTTGTATGAGAACACATTGAACTTTTCTGCTAATTTCTCATTTATGAGAATTTATATAGTCTCTCTGGTATTTGTCTCCACATACAATAAACAGCTAGGTTTTAATGTTTCTTTGGGGTGTTGTGAAGTTGAAGTGAGGTAAGTTGAATAAAAGACTTTAAAGTGGATGACTCAAAAAAAAGAAAAGAAAAAGCTTTTTAAGATGTGCTATTCAGTGGTAAGTGTCTCCCTCCAAAGTTCTTGCTTATGAGCAACAGAACTACAAATGGAAGTAATTACATTAAGTGAAATAAGCCAGGCACAGAAAGACAGACACTCCATGTTCTCTCTCATTTATGCAGTTACATAATGGTATCAAAAGTCAGGGCTGGAGAGGCAGCTCAGCGGTTAAGAGCTATTATGGATTTTCCAGAGGTCCAGAGTTTCCTAGAATTCACGTGGGGTGGCTTGCAATCACCTAGAACTTCCGTTCTAGGGCATCCAACTCTCTCTTTTGTCCTCTATTATCATTTACATATATATATGGCATACACTCGCATATGGATGAGTAAAAGTAATAAATGAGCAAAATTCTTAAGAAAAACAAATAGAAAAAAGGAATTAGGTTTTGTTTCCTGTTGGCTCCAGAAATCTAGGTGTTTATTCAAGTTCCCAACACATAGAAATAAATGATTTTGCATGAGACAGACGTGCTCACTGTGTTATATGTGCAGGATGTTAGTAGGCTGTATCCACAACTTTACAAATATGTCTCAATAAAAAGTTAAAATAACAAATCTTTGACATTCACTTTGAAGTTTTTAAGAAATTCCACCTCAGTTGTGACATATTTCACTTAATTTAAAAGAAAACTTTTATTGGTGTTTTGCTTATATTCTCTACATAAAGGGTTAGGAAGTGGTTCCAGACATAGCTATATTAACAGATACACCATTTGTTATTTTTCTGCATTGAATTTATGTTCTTTTGTTGGTGTTATATATATATATATATATATATATATACATATATATATATATGTATATATATATAAAATGTAATAAATTAGCATAAAGATATAATTTGTGGCAAGCTGGACTTCTGTGAATTTATGGTCAACCCCGTCATGTGGCATTAAATAGTCCTATGTACAGGCTGCTAGCAGGCTTATATTTTGATTCATTACAGCAAGATTGATTAATGACTCATCTTTCAATGTTAAAAAAGAAGAATTAAAAACATATTTACTGTTCTAACAGGAAAATGGATTTAACTTTTGAAAAAGAAGGAAATATGGTATCTTGAGCGGTGTCAAGACCAACTCACACAAGAATAATCTATTGAGACTTTCATAACATAAGCCTTTCACAGATCTAAGTAATATGAGCAGGCAGCTAGTGAGGAAGATTATCACAGACTAAAGCCTCTAGATAATGTAGATTTACAGGCAGATTTGAACTTGCATATGTTTGCAAATTACCTCAAGAGCAGAGGCTTCAGCAACAAGTATTTTAGTAGAACTCTTGATTTGGTGGGTTGGGCATTCAGGAGGCCATAGCTTGAACTTTCTTAAGTTGAACGTCATCAGGCATCAACCAGTGGCTTCATTTGGCATCTGGCTGATCTGATCTTTACTCACAAGTTTAGCGCATTCCTAGGAGCAGTTAGAAGGCTGGTCATCTATGGTTCCTTTCTTTCCATGAAGTCTTTCCACAAGAAATGTCCAGTAGACGTTACACTTCATAAGTAGCTGCTCAGGATTGTTCCATGTGGATCTGCAAAATTTGTAGAGTAACCTCAAGGGTCTTTCAATGTCATGGTTCCTACCTAGAGCCAAGGGGAAGAGACATAATCATTGCCTATGTAGATTAATTCCAGGATATCTCTGATCAGGCATTGATGGTTCAACTTAGTTTCCTCTGATGTTGAACACATTTGTTTTTACTTTTTGTTTTGAGACTTTAATATATGAGTGATATATTTACATTATTTTCAACCCATCCTTTCCATCTCCCTCCCTCTTTCTTTAAAATTCATGACTGTTTTTATTTTTACCTTACACATGCACACACAAACACGTGTATGCACACACAGAGTATACACATAGCCTGCTGAGTCCATTTAGAATTGTGCATGTGTATGTATTTAAGACATTTAAATTTGCCCATTTAGGATTGGGATTGGATATTTATCAGGAGGTTCATCCCTCTCCTAGCAGAAATTAATTGCCTGTAGTTCTTAATCTAGAAGAGGCCTCATGATATTTCTCCCAACTTCGTTGAAATGCCAACTGGTGCTGTCATTGTTCATATCTTGTTTATGCAGTCATACTATTAAGATTTCATGGTTGCAACTACCTGTCATATATAGAAGACACTGTTTCCTAACAGATGCCCTGCTCCTAAGACTTTTACAATCTCTCCCTGTCCATTCTATAATGCTCCTAGAACCTTCAAGGTAGGCTTGAATTGTATCAATAGAGAATGGGCACCCCAAAGTCAGTTCTTCTCTACATCTTCTCCACATGATCAGCTGTGGATTTCTTTAATGGGCTCTGTTACCCCCCAGATAGCTTTTTTTTTAATGATGGTTGGAAGCTACATTTATCTGAATATATAAAGAATCAGTCTTCAGAATGCAGTTGAGAATTATACGGGTTTAGGAAAATGTCAGTGGAAGGTTACAGGGCCCAGTCAATCATGGATGATTAGCCATGTTTACAGTTACCAGCCATGAATTTTCCCCTATTGAGCAGGCCTTAACTCCAGCTAGGCTGTTCTTGGTTATTCCAAGATATAGGTGCCACTATCGTACCCTTGGGCATATCTTGCTGTGCTAGCCATTATTATTCTTTATAGGAGGGTAGAATTTTATTGCTTTTATTCTCACACATCCTGCATAGCACCTTCAGATACCGTGAAGGCCAGGGCTCAGGAAATGGGCTTCTAGGTTACATACAAATTGATTTCTCTAAGTCCTATGACTAAAATGCATGCTGCTGTCAACAGTAGGGTCTTACAAAGGATAACAGCAATAGCCCATATTCGGGGGGATTCTCTTGGACTCCTTGATCAACAAATGGAAGAAATGTTTCCATGACTATTATTGGGATCCATTGTTCCCTAAGAGGATTAATTTTATTTAAACTAGACATATATGTTAAGTAAACATAAAACAACACACTCTTATAGATTTTTTAAGCCTCCTTAGTGCTTGTTAGTACTCTGTATTTTCTTCCTTTTCCTTCCCTTCCCAAGTTAAAGCTTCCCCTATAAAAAGCAGGCAACATGCCAGTCACTGAGCTTGAGGCCATATCTCCTGTAAACCTCATGCATGTCTGTTGTCTCATGCTTCTCTGAACCTGTCCTTTTTCATTTAACTTCCCAAATATACTGCTTGAGTATCTTCTACATAGATAGCCTCATAACTGATATCCCTGCCTCCCCCCCCCCCCATCCTAGCCAAAATTCTTATACTATAGCACGCACACTGTCAGTTCTCATTAGCACCTCTAAGGGTCATAGAAAGTGCTAGACTGGTGCCTTAGCTGTGCACTCTAAGACCTGCCCTGCCTGTTCTTAGTCTGCTGCTGCTTCTTTTATTGTAAACAACTTTTATACTTCTGTGTTTATATATTTAGATTGGGAGAACATGTTTGGAGAGCAGAGGATAGCTTGTTGGAATCAGGATTTTTTTTTTTCCCCCATCATTTCAATTCTGGGAATTGACCTTGGGTTGCTTTATTTTTTATTTATAAATTCTATAAAGGTGACACAGTAAGTATTGTATCAAGACATTAGCTTTTTAGAACTCCAGACTATTTTCTACAATCACTAAGATATGAAGTGTTTGGATTGTGACAGCACTTGAGAGAGTGAAGCTACAGTGTTAAGAGTTCAAGAATAAACCTGTGCTACATAATGAGTTCACAGTCAACCTTGACTTCAAAATAAGACCCTGTGTATAAAGAAATAAGTTTAGGTTGAATGTATAAATCAAAGTTTTATTAATTGTTTAAATTAAAATGTTTTGAAAATTTTGTATCTTCCCAGAAGTATTTTTGTGGTTATAAATTTTGTGTCCATTCACTTAGGTGCCAAAGTTCATCCCATCCTGGATGAGATGACAAACTGGAAAGCTGAATAGAAGCCCATGATCTTTTAAAAATGTATTTTTCAGTAACGACCTATCAATCATGCCATCTCATATTTTTTTTAAAAAAGAAAACATTATTTTAACATTCTTGACAAGCTTTCTTTGCCTACATCTGGATGCCAAGTTGATCCTCTTTTTCTCATAACTTCACCAGCAGTTGTGCTTAGCATATTTTGTTCCTTTTGTGTTGTGCTATCACATTTAAGACAGCCAATCAACCTAAGTGGTTCACCATGGTGTCTACCACTTGCATATGCAAGAAGAAAGACTCTTAAACACAAGGCTAGGAGACAAAGGTAGTTCATAGGAGTAGACAGAAGGAAGTCACTTGGTGGGAATGTCAGGAAGGAACAATGCCTCACTGTCTCTGCTACGGTGACTTACTAAGCCTTACACTGCACAGATGGGACCCAGTGTTAACAATGGTGCCAATGAGGCCATCCTCCATCAGCAGCTCTTAGTGTCTAGGCTACACTGGGGCTCCACAGAAAATACCATGAGGGCTTCTGTGGTGTTGGAAGCTTTAATTCTGTTCTTTGGGCCCATTTGCATCATTGCTCTAAGTCTGGACTGATAATTTACTGTTAGGGAAACGATTGTATGCCCTTAAAGGATTTTTTTTAGGACAAATATAAGAGAATAGGATTTTGATAAGGCCGTTTAATCTTATTAACACAACTTTTGAAATTATTACTAAGAAACACATAGTCAACAGATGTGTATTTGCAAAAAGGGAAGTATTTTTGATGCTGTAAAACCTGTAAATTAATTTCCCTGCAAGGAAAATGTTGCAGATGCCCCCCCCACACACACACACATCAGTTTCAACTTCCTTTGCTCACCAGTTTCATCTTTGTGAAGATATGTGATTAAATAAAGATTCCAATAATGGCAGGACAGTATAAAATTATAGACAACATAATAGTTCAGTGATAGTTTTATGAAATTACAAAAATCATACCATTAGACTAACTTTTCAATATAAACTATAAAATGTCATGTTGTATTCTCAATATTTTTCCAACGAGACATTACTACCATAGTAATTGAGAGAAAAGGCCAAAGGATGAAGAAAATGTATGAATTAATCAGTTTTACTAAAGAAATGAAAATAGAACTAACAGCCCACACTTCCAATTGTACAGTTCTAAAGATCCCAGAACTGTAAAGTATCTTAGTGCCAAAGAGTACACAGTAGGACTCCTGAGATATGTCAAAATGAGACCATTTTTTGTTGTATCCTCCTTGAGGGTCGCTGGGGTAGATATGGCAAAAGTAAGTGTTTTGGTTTGAATATGAACTGTCTCGCAAAGGTCTATGTGTTTTAATACTTGGTCTCCAGCTGACATTGCTTGTGTGTGTGTGTGTGTGTGTGTGTGTGTGTGTGTGTGTGTGTGTGTGTGTGTGTGTGTTGCAGCATTATGCAGAACCTGCAGAAGAACCTTGTTGGAGAATGTGTGTCATTGGGAGGGTTGTCGATGTGTTACAGGTCAGCCCTGCTTTCTGTCTGATTTCTGTTTCCTGATCTTTCAAGATGTGAAGACTCTTAGTTGTGTGACCCTAGTGCTTTGAACTCCCCCAGACTCTTGCTTCACTGACAGACTGTACTCTCAAACTCTGAACTCAAATAAACCTCTATTCCCTCTGATTATTTTCTTTCCAAGTATGAGAACTGTGGTTGGCATGTAAAAAGGAAGGAAGGAAGAAAGGAAGGAAGGAAGGAAGGAAGGAAGGAAGGAAGGAAGGAAGGAAGGAAGGAAGGAAGGAAGGAAGGAAGGAGGAAGGAAGGCCACCATAGAGACTGTTGCTGTGATGAAGCAGTTTCTGGGCATTCAGAACAAGTTTGTAGGAGGAATGTAGGGAAGTTTAGAGTAGAGATGTGAGCTAGAGAATGTCTAGGAGCTTAGTAAATTTTTTTTTTCGAGATAGAGCTGTGACAAAACAGAGCAGTAAGTTAGGGAGCTGAAAAGGGGAACTAAAACATTGCCTTCTGCCACCAGATCCTCCCTTATTTTCAGAATTTGTTTAGAGATGGTAGTGTTTGAGCAAGTAAGGGCTAGATTCTAGGTCTTTATATCTTAGATCAAGTATGTTGATAATGTGCATATACACATACACATTCACAAATGCAGGCACATGTGAACACATAGTATTAACTTTTATAACTGACAAAAAAGTACTGCTGACAGTAAACCTTCTGCAGAACTAAAATCCCAGGTAATATTCGGAGACATTTCTTCATGAAAGCAGTTGTATTTACAACCAAGAAGAAAAACATTATTTTTCTTTATCAAATTCTAGCGGTTATTTTTTGTTGTTGTTGTTGCTGGGATACAGCACCATAACCAAGGTGGCACAGAGAAGAAATAGTTATTGTCATATACAGTTGCACAGAGAGTCTGCAATGGCTCAGGAAAGGCGTGGCTATATCAGTCAGAAGCTGACTGCTCACATCTTGACCTACAAACATGAAGAGATACCAAACTTGAAATAGTTTATGGTTTTTCAAATCTCAAAGCCCATTCTCAGTGCTATACATATCCCAACAAGGTAACATCTTTATACATACCCAAACAGCACCCAATTGGGGACCACTTGCAAATCTGGACCTATGTGGGACATTCTCATTCAAATCCCCACATAGAATTTTTAAAGATAGATTAATAGATCTCCACATTAAGATTGATAATTTTATTCTACTTTATGAAGAACAAAAGGTTATTCCAAAATAAATATTAGTATTTTCTAATGTACTTCGAATAAAGATTAGAGAGACCCAGACAAAATCAGATACATTAGCCCATGCTATCAGTTAGAATCAATGCAACATAATTTCATCTGTAAGTCTTGGAATATCTCTTAAATGTTTTAGACCATTGTGCGCGATGCTCAACTGTCCATTTATCTAAATCAGATTTTATTTTGGTTCTTGGCTGAATAAAACATCATCTAGACATCAGTGACACCCCATCATGCAGCTCTAAGCCACCACTCCCATTGAACTCTGGGACTCTGGGCTATTGGTTCCCCCTGGAGCTATAGTTCAGAGTACTCTCTTTTCCTCTTGTGCGAATGAAAACTGTTTTTCCTCACCCATAGCAAAGGATCACAAACAAAAACTACTTGAAAAGAAGTTATAGATTTTTCTAACTAACGTGTTAGGATAAGGCACAGTGGGGGAAACTCTACACATCAATGAACAAAAAAGGATTAGAGCAGGGAACCCTGGGAAAAGATAGTGACTCTTAAAGCACTTCAAATTAGAGCCCTTGAAAAATGGATACTGTACTGAAATATAGTTCCTTCAGAAACCAAGCGCTTAGCACTTTGCCCCCCACCCCCACACACATACATACACACATAATCTAACTAGTGGGCAGCAGGAGCAGGGGGGTGCAGTCTTTCTTCTACTGATATGCATGCAAACTGGAGTCTAAGCTAAGTTGAGAAAAAGATTTAATGTAGAATTTAGGCTTTATGCAATTGAATTCATGATGATTTATCTCGAAACCATCTTTTGTGTTTACAAGGTACTGCTGTTTAAAGCCTCAGTTTACAATTTGTATTGTCCTCAGATTTCTAAGAAAAAGATAAGAAATGAAATGACTAATACATAGGCAGTAAAATTAATACTTATAATACCGTCAACGGGTGATGAGTGCTTCCTGTAAGAAAAGCTCCATTGTGCATAATTTAAAGATGTGCTAGCCAGCTGGTCTTTACAAGCAGTCCTAAGAAAAGAATGCAAAGTCAGTACAGTAAAAATGTAACCATTCTTCTCTATTTAGTAAAGGAAACATGTCATTCTTTAGCTTGAGTAAAACCAAAAGACAAATAATTCACAACATAGCAAACAGGATTTTGGCAATAAGAAACATAGGAGAAGGAAGCAAACAGATAAGTCACTAATAAATATAAATTTATCTGCAATGCTAGGTCTTTGGAAAGTATCATTAAACCTGTCAGTCCGTAAGAGATTTAAAGTATATTAAACTAGTAGGAGAGACTGCCCAGCAATTAAGAGCATTTGGTTAAGATCTTGTGCTGCTCTTCAAAGGATTCTAAAGTGGTTCACATCACCTAAGTCTGCCACTCACAATCAGCTGCAACTCCAGCTCCAGGAGGTTTGATACTCACAGCACTGACTCTTACATTCATGCATCCTTATACAGGAAACATGCATACATGATTAATATAATCAAAGTTAATTTTAAAACTTATTTTTATCCAAGCTTTGGAAAACATAAACATAAGAATTATCTTCAAAAATACAGAGAAGAGAGATGGTTCAGAGTTCAGATCCCCAAAACACATGGAAACTACATATGGACATAGTAACACACCTCTAATTCCCTCAAGAGGCAAAGAGGCAAAGATGTGGGATTTTCAGTTGCAAGATGGCTAAGACTCTGCCTCCGTTATCAGAATAGAGATGATCACAGAAGACATCCGATGTGAACATCCGGGTTTTGCACAACTGTATGTAAGACATGCATGTGCATGGACACAGGCACATATGTATGACCATGTACATATGCATGCTTATATAGCACATGCACATGCAAAACACAAAGCAATAGAATGTAATTAATCAGACGATCATTTCTGGTCCTTTGTTATTTCAGACTAACACTTCTGCTTTGCCTTCATCTTGCCTCAAGTTTTCCGTCTCTTAAGTAAAAGTATATGGAAGATGCGGTAGAAGTTGGCAACACTTACTGCGGAAAATCCTGTTCTAGCTCACGCCTGTAAATGAAATTTTGCATGCACAGCAGAGTCAGCATCCAGACATCAAGGTCAAAGTCTACAACAAGAGAAACAGACACTGTTGCCTTGGGCTTTGTGGAGGTAGAATGGGTGTCTCAACCTGAAAGAATAAAATAATTGATTTTTCCTTGGGCAAGAATGATTTAGTCCTTACAATTTCTAAGAGAGTTCAAATTTTACCTTGCAAGCAATGATTTTTAATATAAAGTGTACCCTGAGAAAAGTGTGCTAGAATAATCTTCTCAGTAGATTAAGTCACATCCTCTGTATTTCAAAGCTTCTGGTGAATATTAAACATGATATAGTATTTAAGAATATAATCTTTTGCTAAAATACCCTCTCTATAAAGGTAGTGTTCTTTCACTTACACGGGAGTGCAGGTGAGCTCACAAAGAAATATCACTAGAGAGGGGGGGAGGCTGGATGAGATGGGAGGAGAGGGGAAGGGAGGAGGGAGGGAGGGAGAGAGGGAGGGAGGGAGAGAGGGAAGGAAGGAAAGTTCTAAAAAGCTTTTCCACACTCTGGCCACAAAATGATTTTAAGAAGAGAAAGAGAAAATATTACATGGCAAATAGACAATTATCTTCCAGCAGGATTTGATAAGAGCTAGCAATACAAAGAGAGGGAGTGGGCTTCTAGAAGTTTTTACAGGAATCTGTTAGTATGTCTAGAATGATCATAAATTTATAATCCTTGAGAAATAACATTTAATCTAGTTTTCACACAGCTAGCTATATAGATGGAGGTAAAGACAAACTATGTGCATCTGTGTTATGTAGCAGAAAAAGTTTCTAATTAGTCCTGCGCTTTTTAAACATTTGGCTTAGAAAAAATTGCACAAGAATGCAGCACCTCTTACATTGAATCAATATTTTGCTGTGTTTAAGATCTGACCACCTAATGAATGTGCCCAACTGGTGATAGTCTTTGCCCAGCCAAAGTTGTGTGCTTGGAAGTAAATTGTCAACTCACTGAGGCTTGTCCTCGCCATACAGGGACATCTGAAAACAATGTTCCCCTCTGGTTTGTGCTCCATTGTGAGCGCTGAAGGTGATTCGGCAGTGTTCTTCATATCTGCCACCAGCTAGCACAGTGATCCTTCAGTTAGACATGCCTTTCTCTCCTGGGAATTTGGGTCTCCTCGAAATTTTATTACCCAAATGAATTAACAAGGAAAGGTGAATTTCTCAAGGTCTTGTAGTTACTAAGATCAGGTCTGATACATTCTCAATATGCAGAGATTAAGAGTGTAAGGTCCCACATGGCAGCTGAGATAATGACACCAACTCAAAGCCCAAATGTGGACTGATCTAATTTTAGTCGGGTAGCAGTAGATGCTCTTGTGGAAATGTTGCCCATCTTCCTGCTGGGATGGATGGGAAAACACAGCTCATCACACACTTCGGCAAAGCAATTTTCCTATTGCTAAGAGCATAGTGCTCAGAAAGAAATGTTCTTCTTTCGGATAATATTGCAATTGCTTCTCCTGGGCAGTGTTTCATGGATAAAAATAGTTTTATTAGATACAAATTAAATGAAAATAAGAAGGAAATAGCATTTACAATTAAGTATAGATTTAAATTATGTACCCAATTAAGAAAATAAATATGTATATAAATCCCACCATTGAGTTATTCTGAAGGGTAGTGTAGAGTGGTAAAGTGGAAAACAAGACAGAATTTGGGTTTAAATTAGAACTCTGCCTGTGGTCCTGTGAATAACTTGGAAGCTATTTTATTTGTGATGAAATGAACACCCCTACACACATACACCTGGCCCTACTGCTATGGCAACTGAGCGCCTACAGTAAAATACACAGCCTGGTGTTGATGAGCAGATGGGACTCTGGAAACCACAGTGCTCGAGAAGTCTGTCCTTCTTCTACCTGCTAGACAGAGATTTTATAAAGATACCTGCTTTTTTTATATAATTTTTTGCAATGATGACTGCTTTGGGAAATTTCCAACTGGCCATAGTATGACCATGTCCTCGGTGTCTGTCTCCCTTCTGCAGGCTCCCTCTGTTCTGTAAGCATCTTTCAGTTCTATTATTGCATGTCCCTACTTCAGATCAAGAAAGTTCAGAAGAAGCTATAGAGTCATCATTACTTATAGATGGCCACTGTGCATGTGACCTAATGACTAAAAGCTGACCCAGTTCCATGGAGCAAGGATATCAAAAGTCATGTAGTGCCACCACAGAGCTCCATGCCCAGGTGGGATAAGTGGTGGGTGGCCAGGGAGACAACAGAGCTGACCACCATGACCAAGGCTTAACTGTCTGTACTCCTGCATAAAACATTGACAGTGCATTGTGAACGACAATCTGAAATCTTGCCCAACTCTGCCTTTTACTAATCACACATAGGAGAAAGTATCCTCTATATCCAATTCTCAGCTTTTTAATCAGATAACAACACTTACTTCTTCTGCTTCCCATGAAAGCTCATCGTGAGAATAGACTACTTTATGAAATTTGGGGGTATCGGGGGAACAACCTCCTACAAGTGGAATCTCTGGCCCAGTTTAAAGCTATGCAGCCTTTGAAATATTGCACTGACGGGTTCCAGGATCAAGAGGTAATCTTCATATTCTAAAATTTGACTCTCAATTGTGTGAGAATTAGAGTACTAGTCTAAATGCTGAGTCTGGGGGCCTCACCTCAAGAAATTCTAGTTCATGTGGTCCATAATTGAAGTCTGGATTTTAACAAGCATATGGTGACAATACAGAGCCTTGTAAGGGGCCAGTACACTAAAGTATGTTTGGGACAATTACTTAGGAATAATAAAGTGGAAGCACATATATTATAGACTATAAGTTCTGATAACCTGTAGAACTATAATATTTAGAAAATTAGTTAAAGATGAAGGCATTCCCAATCTGTAAATTAGTTTTTTTTTAACCCCCAAAGGGCAGTTTTTAAGTGACTAGAGTGGATAAAAAGATAAGTGAGCTAAACAGATCTCTTCTCAGTAGAGTATGAAACATCACAACTACAGGATTCATAATCTGTTTTGATAAATTTATAAAATTGAGAAACAAAAGACGCCTTAAGCTTAAACCACACAGAAAATAATTTATTACTTTTAAATGTCAGCTGTCTTGTGCAGGATTCTCCCAATTATTAACTATCATAAAATCAAAAATTAAAGCTTCATAATCACAAGAGATAAAGTTTCTCTAAATTAGCCAAAGAGACTCAGACTTCTCCTTTTTAAATGGTTTTGATATATAACTCACATATAAGAAAATTCATTAGAATTTGGCCTATTACACAAATAAATTTAATTATGGCATATATATATAGTTTTGCACTTCCATTGTAACTATTTTTAAGTGTTCAACTCCATGGCCTAATTGCATTCACAAATGCTGGGCAATCATCACTGTTATTATTTATAATCCCTGTCAGAAATGTTATAGTTGTTAAGAAATGACTCTCAATTCTCTATTTACCTGTCTATGCCCATATATTCGTCTTCTGGGGATATTTCATATAAGTAGTGATTCAAATACTTAATGGTTCCTCATAGACCCTCATGGTACTTGTTTCAGTTTTGTAGAATTTGTGTAGTCATGGAAGGCAGGCATGTTCCTGTGCACCTCCGTGTGAACTTTTTGAGTTCTTGCTCCCGTCATTTATCCAGCTATTCATTCTAAATGCCCTACAGCCCCTTTCCCTCCTTTGTCACATCTGCTTACACTGTCCTAGCAGGTCTCACTGTTTGAAACCTTCATCTTTTTCTATTTATTTTTATCTTCCATTTTCCCAGGAATGTGGAATTGCTGAGAAAGGGCAAGGTACCATTCTTCTTGCTTCCTATAGCCAGACCCAAGGCACAGAGTGAAAATGACAGAGTTGATGACAGTCATCGGGGCTCTGCAGTCTGTTCCCTGCCCCCTGTTATCATTGAAGTATCATAAGTGGGGGAATGAAGGAAATCTCACATCTTTTACACATACCATAATTAATCGCCTTTTTGAATTCCTGTCTGTGTGAAGAATTCTGTGTGTTCTATTTTCTATGTAGTTATACAACATCACACCAAATATATGTTGTAATGTATGTACAGAAGTTACAATGGCATACCACCTCAATAATTATGTAGCTACACTGTCCACTAATAAAGGAAAACCTTTATTAGTCTAGTTTGGCATCTCCATGACACTAGGCTTTGATAATCAAATACACTGACTTCTGCATCATAGTGAGCAAGAAGGAACCAAATGCAAATGTCAGGCCATGGACCTGATCCTGCTGCTACCATATGAGACTTTCTATTCTCTCTGCAGTCGGGCAGGTGAAACAGTAAAACCTAATTTGTAGTCTAGCCACTGCCTAACCACACTGCTGATGTTTCTCTCTTCATCTTCTATCTGAAGCATCCATCACCGAACAAACATCTCTGTCAAGCAAGAGTTTCTGCTGAAATACAGTCTAAATGCTGAGGGAAACCGTCATGGAAAAGGTGGAGTGGTGGTTAATGTTGACTGCCTGTTTGACAGGATTTGGAATCACTGATTAGACAAGCCTCTAGACTCGGTTATCTGAGGTGGGGAGACATACCCTTAGCTCTAGTAGTGTCTTTTCATGGTTGCGGTTCCAGACTGTAAAAAGGAGGGAACCAGCTGAGCACAGACAGTTATCTATCTACCTTTGCTTCTTGACTGTGGACAGTGTGACCAGCTGCTTCAAGCTCCTGCTCTAGCTTTGGCTTCTTTACGGTGGACTGTTCCCTCCAACAGTTAGACAAGTAAACCCTTCCTTTATCAAGCTGCTTTTGTGATAGCAGTAGAAAAAAAAATAACTGTTACAGTAAGGAGTGGAGCACTGTTAGATTACTAGATCACCTGCACATCAGATGCATGATGAAATGGACTAATGATGTCTAATTTCAGAGAACATGGACATGTTCGGTAGAGTGTGGAAAGTAAGTGATGTCGACTGAATTGCCCTAAAATAAGGGCCCACAGGACAACATAAAGACACTCTCTAGCTGAGAATGCTGAATGATAGAAAAGGGAAGTGAGCAGACTCTCCTGCCGACTCACTGCTACATCTACAGCTGTTTTCCTCTCACCTCTGAGCTCACCCGGAGGTAGCTTTTCCAGACAATGAATTCCTCCCCGTTTCTCAAATATAAACAAATAACCAATTAAAAATAGAGCAGTTTCTGGCAAGTGCTGTCTAAAGCCTATTTTAGAAAACACACACCATAATATTATCCGAGCATCCTCTTAGGCTTTTTAGTGAGGGATATAAATATGCAGCAGAACAACATCAGGACTCCCATATCGAACATCAGCCGTGACATTTGGAATCTTTCATTATGCAGTTGCTGGGGCTGCTGAACAGCCTCCCACTCACCTTGGTACCGACACACACAGCTGTTTCTCATGCTCCCTTGTATGATTGTATCTGGGTGATAGGAAAGCTAAAAATACCTGGAAAGCTGGCAATGATGATCGACTTTTTCTCATAAACCTTGTGAAATGACAATATGTATACAAATGTCCCCCAGAATTTCAAATGACCCAAATTGCTATAATACCTACAAAGAATGGATTAGGTCAAATAATAAAACTAAACAGTACCCCTAAAATCTTAAGTTTTATAGCCTTAGAATCACAGAAGTTGTATCAATTCCTTATTAATTTACCACAGGTGTTGGTTTAAACAGAAATGTCACTGAATTATCAAGAACTCTTCTTGCTGGTGGCTAGAATTTAAAATATGATTTCATTAAAAGTGATTAATTTTTTTCATTTTATACTACAAGTAGTAATAAAATAATGTAATTTCCTTTTCTTCAAATTTTGTTTTTTTCTAAATCTTATCATCTAAAATCATTATTCAGCATTTCATGTACATAAGCATGATCAATTTTAGAAAACAACTAAGAAAATCTTAACACTGTAATAATAAAAGTAAAATATACAAGCATTTTAGAATCATTTATTTGAAGTATCCAAGGATGTAACTGTCCATTTGTTGGATGGGATTATAGTATGAATATGAGATGTCCTTCCAGGCTCATGTCTTCAATTCTTGATCCCCAGATAATGTTGTGATTGAGAGACGTTGAAATGGGACCTACTTGGAGGAAGTAGATCACCAGGAGGATTCTTTACTGCATGTTTTGATCCTGTCTCCTTCTGTCTTTCTTTCTCTGCTTCCTGTCATCCATAATGTAAAGATGCATCTCTGTGACACAGGCTGCTGCCATAATGGTATTCTACCCAAGCATATTGGGTCAACCAATCATTCACTAAACCCGCCAATGCCATGATGCCATGAGCCAAATGAGTCTCCCCCCCTTAAGTTGTGATATTTTACCGGAGGTGATAAAACTAATTCATATCAATTTATTGAGCTGTGCTGTCCAATCTGCCAGATACTAAGGACTTTAAATGTAACTGGTTTGAGTTGAGATAAGTTACAAGTACAAAATACATGCTAGTTTGTTTTGGAAACTTACTGGAAAAAGTAAGAATTAAAACACTCCTTAATAAGGTTTTAGATAGGTGGCATACAAAATGATAATACTTTGAATATAATGAGATAAAGTATATTATTAAGCTTTGGTGACTCTTGCCTTCAATCCTAGCACTCCAGAGGCTGAGACAGGTGGGTCTCTATGAGTTTGGTCTACAGAGTGACACAGTGAACCTCTACCTTGAAAAACAAAACAAGATATGTCATTAAAATTAGTTAGTTAATTATTTAATTTGCTAGTGTCCATTGGACATAGCTGCTTTAGAGAAACAAAAATTTTTCATTATTTTGCTGGAAACAGTTAAAGTCCACATTATCCATTGAGATCCAGTATAGCTAATTTAAATGTTCTGCTCAGAGAACCTACTCAAAACTCCCCCAGGACCACCTGGAAAGGCATCTCCGAGAAGGAAATGGTCACCTCATTCTCTGCACTGATTCCATCCTCCATCCCTATTAATAACCATATACATTATCAGTATGTGAGAGAGTTACTGAACCTTGAATTGCTATAAAATAAGAGAATCACATACAGATATCAACATGTAAAGCCAAACCAGGAGCTTCAGTGCCTTCCTACATTTTTCTATGCTAAAACCATCTGTCCCTTATGAACAACACATTATTCCCAGAGACATTGTTACTCAAGTGGTTACACTTTTCCAGTATTACCTGAGAGGTACATAAATTCATTGGATTATGTGTTGATCCATAGGCACAAATGTAAACATGGTCTCTGGACTTCTGACTTCCTGGAACATTTCTGTGAATGCTGTTTGATATTTGAGCATTCTAGAATATAAACTATTAGTATAGAAATGGGTCCTCTTTTATATAAGAAGACTACTACAAGCTTATAAAAATATGTTTCTCGATGGATCTTTGTGAAATGTATACGTTTTAGACTTTATCATTTTCTAAATATTTTTTAAAATTTCATCTAAATTCTACCATAACATGACAGTAATGACCTCTTACATCCACCAAGGAGCCCCTGCCATCTGCTGGTACATATGGAGTTCACAGCAATCTGTTGGCTTGATTTGCTTTTTATTTCATTTTTAATTGTTTGTGTGAGTATTTATATACACATTTATTCACTTGTGTGTGGTGGGCACATACATATTATTGTGGGTGTGTGCCCGTGAAAATCAGATATCAACATATACTGACTATCTTTCTTGTTTTCTCTTTATTTTGTTCTTTGAGACGGAGTACATCCCTCACTGAACCTGTAGATCCTCATTGATCTGAACTGGTTGACCACTGAGTTCTGGAGATCCACCTGTGTCTGCTCTTTCTCCTCTAGTATTGGGCTTTTCCAAGCATGCCAGGGGTCCAAACATAGGTCCTTCTGCTGCAACGGCTCCTGTGCCCGCTGAGCCATCATCTCCCCAGCCCTCTAGCATTCTTATATACCATAAGAATTACTCGACACATCTTTCCCTTCAATTCATTTTATTTCACAGTATTTTAAAAACTAGAAATAAACAATTTGCCTTAATAGCACAGATTTAATGACATTTTGACCATGCTTTAAAATTACTTTTAACGCTAAATATCAGTTTTAGTTTGCACCTAACGTGACCCAGCTTTATCTCCAGCTAATGAGGGTGCTAAAGGAGACAGAAGCTTGAGAAGATAGGGCCTTGCTCAAAGAAATGGGTTGCTGCTGGAGGTGGGCTTTGTGGATGGCAGCCCATCCTTGCAGAGGCTCAGTCTTCTGTCTTTTTTCTGACTGCAGAGACAATGTAAACAGCAGCCACAGTGCTGCAAGCAACTGTGAACTCTGTTATGCCTTCCCCACCATGACAGACCTTTAAAGCATAACCAAGAGACGTCTTCCTTTCTTTAAATTGTTTCTGTCAAGTATTCTGTCACAGAAAGGCAAGTAACCAATGCTATGTCTCATAAAATATGTGCCATTCAGTGTTATTTCATCTGCATTATTTGATCTCAAGTTAAGTTATATTATTTCATATTATATTTATTATATTATAGTAACAGTTTGCTTTAAAATGTATATAGGTTAATTACAGCTATATTCTACAGACTGTATAAAAAAACCTATAACGAGAATCTTACTGTTTAAGTAGTTTTGTGTTTTACTGTATATTTTATGTCTTTATCATATCTTGGGCTGTATGTGAAGTGTTAGGGATAAACTGATAATTTGGAATCATCTGATTCTTATGCAAGAGAATAGACAAGTTCAGGATTTTCTTAAGATTTTATTTTGCTCCTTAAAAATCCCTAGGTATTTGACTATCTTCTACACATTTTTTTAATGATCTATATGTTTTTTCCCAGAGGATAAAAGCTCTATACCTCCCTCCATTACAGGCTTTCTGAATAATGGTGTCAACCTCACCTTTTATCTCAAAGATGAGAGACCAAATGCAGCGTTATTATTCTTTTTATCAATAATAGAAGATAGTCTAGTTTGTTATTATCATAAACTCATCATATATCAGTAGAAATTCAAAATGTTTTGAAATCTGAAACTTGTATGTGTATGCTTTGTGTGTGTGTGTGTGTGTGTGTGTGTGTGTGTATGTTTTGTGTGTGTGTGTGTGTGTGTGTGTGTGTGTGTGTGTGTGTGTGTGTGTGTTACTGGAAACTGAAATCAAACCTTTGCTCATCCTAAGAGGAAGTACTTCACAGCTGTGCTATTGCCCCAGCTTTGTGTTTTTATTTAATTTAAAAAACAAAACAAAAACCGAACTTCTTTTGAAACAGTGCCTCACTAAGTTGCCCAGACTGGCAGTACTTGAAATTTCAATCCTCTGTCTTGATATCCTAAGCTTCAAACCCCAAACTTTTGCACACTGTCCACATCATGACATTTGGTGTTATGCACAAAATCATTTCAAAACCGACTATAGAGTTGCTTTAAATCTTTATGATTACGGTGTATAAGTCATTAAGGAATCTAACATTTATGTTTGTTTTCTATCTTCAAGATATTCATGATGTATATTTGAAGATTTGAAACCACTCCAAAGTCTGAAAGCCTCTGCCACTAAGCAGTTTTTGATGAGAGACTCTCGATTTATACCATAATATTAGTATCATGAACTATGAAAAAGTCTAGGATAAACAGTATCTTTATCCTTGGTGAAATGGAGTTAAAGTCACTTTCTCTATGTTAAGCCCTCAGAATGCTTAATTTATTAATCTGAATACTTCAGGCAAATAGACACATGTACACACACACAGTAGGGGAGAGGTGGCATTCAATGAAGGGGAATATGTATAATTCAGAGATTAAGCCCTACTATGTAGCTTCTTTGAAAGTTGATCTATGTAGATGTCTTGGGAATTAGCTAAGAATCCATAGAAAGAAGTCTATTGCTTAATGCTAGCTGTTCTACTCTGTAGAAGAATGTTAGCCAAAAGTGAATTTTGAATTTGAGATTGATTTATCTTGGACTTCCATCTACTGATTAGATCACTGTGTCTTGGAGCCCCATAGTAAGGCTCTGGGAATCTAAGGACAATAATTTGAGTTTGTGACCTCTTCACCTCCCACATAAATTCCTCATGTGGGTGGACAAGAGATACCACCTCCCTGTAGTAGAGAGCAGGTATCATCACCTTGACCTAGAGGTATGGCCTTTTGGCCATCATAGATCTGAGATTCACCTGTGGCCATTGAGGCTATAGAATTAGAAGCATGTTTAAAGGACAGCTTAAGATTGGAGTGAATGTATGCCGAAGCCCCCTCTTCTTCCTATTCACTTTTGGATGGAGGAACTGACCTGTTGACCTTCAGCTGCATAGACCCGTCTAGTCTTCCAGGAACCATACAATTGTTTGCATAACTTATATCATTAAGTCTCCCCTCAAAACTCCTTAAATAAAATATATCCTTCTTCATCAGTTGCCAATAATTGGTGATAATACCTTCCTAAGCTTGAATTTCCCCATCCATAAAAGAGGGGTAGCCTCCTCATTATGATTTTAAAAAAAAATCAAAATGTCATAAAAGGAAGTCACTAGCAGTTTTGAAGTGTTATTTTTGGTATGCCTTCATTGACTGGGTTGTTAGTCATAAAGCCATTTCATTGAAGTATTTCTAGTGTAAGGATTTGTATTCCAGATAGTCTGAGCCAAACGATGGTGAAGTTAACTCTCTGTGAATGTATTGATCTGATGAAACAGTTATCCCCAAAGTCCTGAGAAAGAAACATTTTTTTTCCCAGCTTTAATCACGGAGATGCCCATCACAAAATAAGAGCACTTCAGATCATTTGCCCTTATAACGTTGAAACAAGGATTACAGACATCAAAGTTTAGTGTCAAAAGGAAGGAAATCTGGGTGAGAGAAGGAAGTTTCCCCTGGGCCTGAAGAAACAGACATAAGAACTGAAGGGTCATTGGCTGAAACTGAACACATGGGCAAAAGAGACAGGGAAGGTCATACATAGCTATGACCTACTGTTCACTTGTGCTGATACAGTTTTGGAACCCAAGCTAAAAGGTGCATTTTAGGAAAGCATAAAGAACTGAAAAAGAAAAACTATACCATTTAGAAATTGCAAAAAGGTAGGATATATAATCTTGTAAATTAGCTGAAGAAAGCCGGCTCATGGTACACAAGAGATCTTGGCTAGTCTGAAAAAATTAATCCATTAATAAATCTCAGATAATGGACAAGACATTTCTTGGTTGGGTTGGTTTGGTGATATAAAATGAATCCACTGGCATGGCTTCTTCTGAGAATACTTGGTGGAGTATAAAAACATCACCTCCAGTTCTCATGTATATGAAGAGAGATATTTGGATTTTTAATCTGAAGGTCATGTCAAAAATATATTTTTTTAGAATACTGTATTAGTCAGAATTCTTTAGAAGTACAGAAGTGATAGAATGAACACATATATATGGAATTTTAAACTAGCTTAAGATCTGTGGGTCCACCTACTTCACCAATGGCTGTCTACCAACCGAAGTTCCAAGATTTCAGAAGTTGGGCAGTCTATGATGCTAGATGTTTCCGCTGGTCATCAGCATATTCCAGAATTCCAAGGAAGTGGGTTTTAATGCCAGTGAAGGAATGGAGAGCAAGCAGGCAAAGAAAGCATGTTTTCTTCCCCTATGTCCTTAATGCAGACTGTCACCAGAAGACATAGCCACCTCAGTAGGCACTGGAAATCTGAAGACCTTTAGAGAAAGGGTTTTAGTTTGCAACATGGCTTCATCATTTATGCTTGCGGAAGCATTTTCTTCAAAACAATACAATGTTATATTTCGTTTGTGTGTTTGTTTGCTTGTAGCCTCTCATCAAACTTCATGAACCTGGAGTAACTTTTAATGTGTCAGTCTTGCCAGAGGTGTTTCGTTTATCCTCATTCTAGCTTCAGAATATTGCAATGTTCTGTCCGCTCCCATGTTTTACATGGAACATGGTAGCATTCAAACACATACCACCCAAACTCTTAAACACAAAGATATCCAAAGTCACCAGGATAAACAATTTCAAAATTGGTGATTTCTAGATCTGAGGTTTCTTTTGTGTCATTACAAGATTGAAGTCACACTAACAGGTGCTGTACACATTAGTCCTGGTGTTTTTCCAGAGAGCTTTAGGCAAAGGCTTTGGTTGAATCTTTGCACAGCTTACATAGCTTACATTCAATGCCAGCATGCCTAGCTACATGGACAATAGCCCACTCTGGCCAAATGCCCTCTAAGTCTGAGATGCTAGTCATGTAGGAGACCTAGAGTGTCTAACGTACTCAGCAAACAGCGAAGCCAAGGCCACATTCCAAGGAGTAGACTACAGCGAAACTCATATCTAAACAATAATATTCAGAACACGTGTAGAGCTTAGAAGTGTTCTGTGTACTATGCAGTGAATTACTGACACCACACACACATAAGATTCTCATGCAGCTAGTCCTGACCTTGTTATTCATATGTGGTGGTTCTGCCTACCTGTGTTTAGAAATCAGACTGAGTAATTAGATAAATATTTAATTTTATTTCCTTAAGAGCATCATTGTATGGCTGGAGAGGTGGCTCAGTGATTAAAAGCATGAACCACCTTTGCAGAGGACCCAAGTTCAGTTTCCAATACCCACATCTGTCAGCTCACAACAACCTGTAACTCCAGCTCTAGAGGATCTAATACCCTCTCCTCACCCGCCATGGGCACCTGCACTCATAGGCACATATTACAGATACACACACACACATACACACACACACACACATACACACACACATACACACACACATACACACACACACACATACTATAGTGTGTGTGTGTGTTATTTCAATCTGAGAACCAAAGTCAAGAACTGCTTGTGCTAGGCGAGCATTCTACCACTGAGCTACACATCCATCCCTGTTTATTAAATATTAGTTACTTTTCTGTTGCTGCAACAAAAGCAATGTAAAGAAGAAAGGCTTTATTTTAATGTAGGGCTCCAAAGGAATGAAGTCTTCATGGCAGGGAAGGCTTGACATGGCAGAAGGTACAGCAGTAGGACCTGGAAGTAGACTGATCAACTATCACCCACACAAAAGAAGGAGAGAGTGCCAGAGACAGAGCCAGAGAGACAGAGAGAGAGACAGAGACAGGCTCAATGAGGATAAAGTTAAAAATGCTCAAAGTCAATCCTCAACGGGAAACTTTCCTCTGCAAGGCTCCACTTCTTAAAGGTGCCATAGCCTTCCCAAACAGTGCCACCAACTAGAGAATAGAGTTCAAATACCCGAGCCTATGGAAACATTTCTCATTCAACCATTACAGCACATATGTACATTTTAGTAAGAAGAAGTTTATCTCACACTTCCTTGAAAGCATTTATTTATGGAGAAGAGAATGCATGCATGAAAAGTCAAACCGCTTCTCTAATAAAGGATGTCACTAAGGAAAAAAGCAGAAGGGATTATGTATAATGTTTCTCAAAGATACCAAAAACACTTTCTGGGGCTTTCAATTTGGATTTCCTTTTTGTCTAATTATCTTTTCTATCACAGATAACCTTGTTTATAACATAGAAGCTGTAGAAAGTAAATATTCAGAAAAGAAAAGCATAGTCATTTCTACTCTGCACATTTTAAAAGCTCAAAGCTATTCCAGCACAAAATTGTCTTACATTAGAAAACAATTTGAGCACAATGCGAATTTCTGATTTTCTTGTACATTATTTTTTTATCCATGAGAAATACTAGATGGATACAGAGAAGTACACTGAGCTAAATAACGTGTGTGGTAATGCATAGACTGTGCACATATACACATCTCCAACCAGATATCTTTATTTACCATAAGAAACAACCATATGTTTTCAACCACATACCTCCAAATCTACTGCCACACCTTCCATTCTGAGTATAGATTCCCCTTCTTCCACCAGCTCACATTCACTCCCAGGTTGCTGATACTTCTACTTCCACAAACAAACCCCATGTCTTTTTCATCATCATATTATAGTATTTTTTAACATATAAAATTGTACAATTACTTTATTCACTTTTAAAAAATGTTTCACATAGGAATTTGTTGCATTTATTTTGCTCAAATCCTGTGTTTGTGCACGTGTGTGTCTGTGTGTATGTGTGTGTATGTTTGTGTGTGTGTGTGTGTGTGTGTGTGTGTGTGAGAGAGAGAGAGAGAGAGAGAGAGAGAGAGAGAGAGAGAGAGAGAGAGAGAGAGAAACAGACAGACAGACAGACAGAGATAGAGTCAAAGTTTGCATTCCACAGTGGTTGTTATGTAAGACATTATTCAGAACTACCTTCCTTCATTGTATAGACTGTTGCTCTGTTAGGATGCTTACACATCCAGCTTTGCACTTGAAGTAAAGTCTACTATTTATATAAAGCACTTCTTGTTAGAAATTTGGAGAAGATTTTTCCAAAGAAAGACAGACTAACTAGGCATCACTTCTTAGGAAGGCTTTCAGAAGACAACCCCAAAGACCGTACTCATTTGATAGTCTAGGCTGACATCTCTCAAACCTTGTGGTAATGACAGGAGTTCCCTACAGTACTTTCAGAAATCAGTGTACAGGTTTTTCATTTCCTCTTTTACACTGAGATGTAATGAGTACCAGGCATTCATGGGTTTTTCTTGGGGCTAACCATTGACAACATACCAGTCAGTCTTGCTTTGCGCATACACTGCCTTTGAGTATCATCCATATTGTTGGGGTGAGACCTGGTTTGGGTCAGGGGTTGGAATTGCCTCTATGCTCAGGGCTCTGCTATTTTCTCTTGGGGAAGGGGGCAAGATGGCACAGAGGGAAAGGCACAGCCTCCAAAGACAAATTGAAAGAATCAAGTCCAATTTTATTAAGGGAAAAGCTTTAAATACTCTTTTTCCCAGTTCTGCCTCCAGCCAGGGGAAAAGTTTTAATTTTAGGGTATTTTTGGTTGCAGTGGTGGTCTCTTGCTGGTCTAGGTCATTTTGTATCTGGCCTCTACCCATGACAAGGTCCCAGGCAGACCTCAGGTTGGATTATGCAAGAGTGCTTAGAAGCAATGTCTTAAGGAAATAGTTATCTCCAGATTGTACTGGCTGAGGCCAGGCTGGTCTCCAGGCCCTCAGAAGCCTCTAGGGCCCATACATTCCATATCACATGTGATGGCCCATTTGAAATATGGTTTCTGCTTGGAAACCACATTGGCTTCCTTCTAACCTTTGCAAAGTTTACCATGTCCCCTTTCCTTTACTTCAAATGCTCAAGAATAGATTTGCATATTCTGAGTTACACAGAACTTCAGAACCTATTATCTAAAGAATTATACTTAAGCAATAAATAGATGATAATGCTGCTAATGAGAATTAAGCCAAAAGTCAATCAGTACATGCAGAAGAATGGTCTCACTGTAGATACAGAAAACTGCATTTAGTTGAATAGAGTTCTTGAAAAATGCATATATCACACACATGTACACACCTCAGAAACACAGTTTACCCACATACGTTCATGTACACAGAAGTTAGTTCTCACATTATGTAAGTCCACCAGTCTTTAGTAAGTCCCACTCTTAGGGAGTTTATGACTTCCAGAAACTTCAAGCTTCTATTCTGCCTTTTCAATAATTCCAACAGAGAACAGTTTTCTTTCAAATTTCTAAAATAATAACATCAGTGATACAACCTTGAACTTTATTGGTCTGATGCCGTCTCCTAAGGATCATCATGGCTAGTATAGCAAAGGAAATGAGGCACTCTGGTTGTCCAGTCCTAACTGTGAACCACATGGCTTTAGAGTACAAAATAAGCTATGTTTAGAAACCCTAAAGTCACTGCCAATATCTAGATGCATTGTTTCCCACTAGCTGACCAATCAGGGAGATTATTGGCAAGTAGTTAGTTGCATAAATCATTATCATTGTTTGTATGCTGATAAGAAATTCATCTGTAAATCTTTTTCCTTCTAAAATGTTTGAGTGTTCCTAGACTGAAATCACAAGCTGGGTGGGAATATTTACATTACCATAGAAATTAGTGGACATAACAAGGCACAGCACAAAGAGATGGTTGTGATACGTTTCTCAGAATACTTACAGAATACTTAATCTTGAAGTGGTTTTTCCCTTTGACCCAGAGTATTTAATCTACTCATACAAGTAGAAGTATCAAAATAGGAAAAAAAAAAAAAAAAAGGAAGTCAGTTCAAAGATTGAATTTTTTCTTCTCCTACTATATTGTAAACCCAGAGGTTTTCAATTTTATATATTTATTGCAATTTTATTGTATCACATGTTTAATTCATATTGGCCAACCAGACACTCTATTAGATATACATGTGTTTATATAACATGCATGTGTTTCTGGCTATGAATTTGACTTCACTACTGATTTTTTTTTTAATGTGACAAATAGAGAGGATGGATATCACAGATGTACTTCTTGCCTTTTCAAAATGATGGTGTATCTTTTATACCCACATTTTCTAACAGTTATATTTGTTAGCTTTGCCTTTTGTGCCAGCATTTAATTATTTGGGTAAAGGGGAGAAACAAATATACAGAAATACCTGTTTTAAAATCTAACTCAAAAAGGAATGAAGGTATGGATTTTCATCATTTAAACTATGGAATTTTAGTATCACACAATTCTGGAGGCAAAAAAATCCTAGGTCGCAGTGTCCATGTCTGCTTCCCTCTATGGACTGTGAAGCAGAGTCTGCTCTCCTTGGCCCTTCTATCTGCAGCAGGTTCTCTGGCATCTTTGGAATTCCTAGGCTTATGTTCTGTCACTTTGCCTCTGCCTTCCTTACCCAGCATTCTTTCCATTTCTGCTGCTGTCTAAATGTCCCCTTTTACTGAAGATATCAGCCACTGAGGTAGAGCCCACCCTCTGCATTGCCTTTCACTTGATTTATTTATGAGGAACTTATTTCTAAATACATCCTTTTCTGAAGTTGTAGGTTGGGGCTTGAATACATATTCTTTAGGATAGACATAATTCAACTCATAATATCACCGTAGTTATATTATTAAATTAATACATGTTATTATCAGTTTAGAAATGTTCTTTGTCAATCTGGAAGTCTGGAGTCAAGTTTTCTTCCTTGTGAAGAAGGTATGTCTCGTGATTTCCAGAGAGTACTCAACGGCCTGTCCCCCAACCCCCTTCTTCAGCTTTTCACCTGAACCTCCAATTTGCAAGTACAGCTTTGCTTATTTAACAGGCAAGCCAACTTAGCCTGTTACCTTTCTTCCCCTTCCCTTTCTGGTAGTGTCTGCAAACCTAGAGTGGTTTGTTTGTTTGTTTGTTTGGGTTTTGGGGCTTTTGTTTGTTTGTTTTTTAACAGTTCTAAAAGGTTGGAAACAAATCAAAAGAAGAATATTTCATGACACATTAAATTGATATAAAATTCAAATTTCAGCACCAGTAAACTGAGTTTTATTTTCAACCAACCAATCGCGCTTACACATTTGCATATTCTCCATGCCAGCTTTTACATGGGAAGAGCTTAGGAGTTGTGAAAGAGACCGACTCTGTCCATTTGCAGGTATAGCTGGCTGACCTCTGCTTTAGGATACTGACATTGTAAGCTAGACCCCATCCACAGCTGTGTTCTGATGCTCTTGACTAACATCCCAGCCACCAGGATAGATGAACAAGGTGCTGCCAGTTCACTGTCTATGAAGAGATGTCTTCATTCATAAATATTAACATCTTCATGATTTGGACTAATCTGTTACTAAGAGAAGAACAACACAGCTAATTAGTAGGCATTTAATTAGGAAGCTGCATCAGAAATGTTGATAGGCATGCTTAATATTCCCCTCACAAAATTAACTGCTGAGATCAAAGGTACAAGCGTTAATCACCTCCAGCCTCCACCCAGTATGGCAGTGTTTTATGTCTGTGGGATAAACACAGCCTCCATATGGAGCTTTCATCATGGAATAATTTAGTTCATGTAAATTTAGTGGGTTTATATTTTATCCTTTTTCTTATTAGTTTTCTATTGTTGCCAAAACAAATATCCACAAGAGTAGCTTCTTGAAGCACCGAGCACTTACCATCTCTGCAGGTTAAAAGATGGCAGACATGACTGTCTTCTTTGCTATGGGTCTCAGTGACCTGGAATGGAGATGCTGGCAGGACTATTATCATTTTCTGGAAAATATGGAGGAGGATTTATTTCCATAGACCTTCATATTCCAGAAGAACTCGGGGGTACTGTTTCTCTGATGGCTTTCGAAGCCACCTCTCTCAAGATGGCCAGAATTCTTTCTCTCGTGACCTTCTTCCATCTTCACATTACCACATTTCTTTGAATTTTAATATATATATATTATTGATATATTTTATCAATGAAAATATATTGCTTCTGCCCCCCTTTACCCTCCTCAAATCCTTCCCATTTCTGCTTCCACCAAATTTTTTTTCATTTTAATGATCTCTTTTTAATTACTTCTATGTCTTTCTATGTTTTTATTTGTTTTCATTTTCTATTTTCTGTTATATATTATATCCTGACTACAACTTCCCTTCCTTTCTCTACCCCAGTCTCTCCCCTTACCTCCCTTCTCTCCCAGATTTATGCTCTCTCCATTTCCCTAAGAAAAGAGCAGGACTGATTTCTCGCTTATTGAATGGTCGTTGCTTGTTACCACTGAGATATAATTCCCACTATTGCACCTTCAAATATATTTGGCCCTAGTGGACATTTTGTAACTCATAGGTATCACCATCAGAGATAGGTAGGGCTATTTATTACATTCCTCTCTTGCTAGATATTATACCACCTTCTGATATTATGAAAGCTAGTCCTTAGGGAGGAAGCTTTCAGTTCAGACCCAGCTTTAAATCCTGTGTCCAAAGTGCATGGTATCTTCAGCAACTGTGACATTGCCTTCAGTCTCAGGAGCAACCAAGGACAATAGAAATAGCCTATATCGTTTGGGGGTCTCTTGGACTCCCCAACCAATGATGTAAAAGAAGTTTCTCATACATGGTTCTAGGGTTTTTTTTTACAGTCCATGGCTTTTGGAAGAAGTGCTATAATTATGAATATATAATGTGTATCTACATGTAATTTAAAGTAAATATAAAATAATATGATTTCCCATGCCATTTTCAAGTACCGTTACTGCTATTTATCTTTCCTCACCCATCCCTCTCCTGCGTTGATCTCCCTGCTTCCCCCCAGATAACTCCCCATTTTCTCATTTTTTCCCTCAGATCACATATACCTTGTCATTTCCCTCTCTATCTCTCTTTGGTGGTTTGAAAGAAAGTGACTCCCGAAGGAAGTGGCAGTCTTTGAAAGTGTAGCCTTGTTGGAGGAGTGTGTCACGGTGCGGGTGAGCTTTCAGGCCCCTTCTGCTTAAGTGTGACTCTTTGCATTGGTGTCATAGATGACAGAAAATCACCCACAAGATATAGTACTCTCGGCTCCTTCAGCACCATGTCTGCATATTCTCCTTCAAGTTGTCGGTCTGCCACCTCAATCAAATGTTTTATTTTTATTGGAGTTGCCTTAGTCATGGTATCTTCTCACAGCAGTAGTAAATCCTAAGACAGAAGCTAGTGCCAGGACTGGGGTATTGCTGTAATAGGCCTGATGGCATTTTCATTTGGGGGAATTGGAACTTTGGTACTTCGGTTTGGAAAGCAGCAGAAGACTTTAAGCACCGCTTAATGGGCCTTAGTAGTAGCAGCATGGAAGACAGTGGTGCTGAATGTAATTTGATGAACTGTGGTGATCAAGAGGTTTCAGAGGAGAAGAATGTTAATATGTGGCCTAGAGACAGGTCTTGTGATATTTTGGTGAAAATGGGGCCCTTGTTGGAAGAGTCTTCCTGAGGCTAAAATAAAAAATTTTAGATGAATTCTATTGGCAGAGAAAATATCAAAACAGCCTAGGAGAGACTCTGTCATGTGATTTTTAGTAATAACTCTAATGATGATTTATAATGAGAAGGAGCAAGCTGAGCAGGATAAGTCACAAAATGAAAATTTTGAGTCAGAAAAGACCGCCAGGAAGTGGACTAGAGTTAGATTCTGTGCTCAAGGAGATAAAGGGATTAAGAAATGAAATAAAGGGAATGGTAGCTTCCGGGAAAGATCCCACCCAACTCAGTTTCCAACTTGTAGAAAGAAACTGAGGAAAAGCTTAGAGCTGGTCTGGTGGGGCACACCTTCAGTTCTGTCATGGAAGGCAGAAGCTGGCTGACCTCTGAGTTTGAGGCCAACTTTGTCTACAGAGCAAGTTTCTGCACAGCCAAGCTTAGGCAGTGAAAGACCGAAAGCTAGTGGAGATGTAATTGAAAGAAGGGGCAATTTCCAGCCCTAGCAAGCAACAGAACTTGGCAGCTTTGGCAATGTGGTTCTGGCTTCAGAGTTAAGGACAGAAAAAAGGAGTTGTGAGATAAAGCTACTGAGGCCAGGCATGTGCCAAGGGTATTCCTGAATGTTGGACTAGAAGAGAGACCATTGTGTGAATCTGTGAAGGTAAAGCCTAGATTTCCTTGAAGAACCCAAGATGTTAGAGATGTCAGAGTCATGTGATACTGGCCAAAATGAGCTGCTAGCAGGGAGTCGGATGGGCCTCAGGGAAAGAAGTGTGTTTCAGTCAAAATAAGCTGAATGAATTTGGAGATGTGGATAGCGTTTTGACATCAGACATGGGAAAGCAGTGTTTGGAGTTTCGGTATTGCTTTGACATGGTAATGTCTACCCTGTGCCGTTATATGCTGGGAGTATGTGCTGTGTTTTTTTATTTTAATTTTATAGGTAACTACAATTAAGAAATTACCATGCCTATCAGAAGAGACTTTGGACTTTTAAGTAAATATGAGACTGTTTTAGGGACTTTTGAAGTTGGACTGAATGCATTTTTTTGCATTATGATATGACTATAAGCCTTTGGGGGCCAGGGAAAAGAATGTGGTGGTTTGAAAGAAAATGACCCCCAAAGGGAGTGGCACTATTAGAAGGTATGGCCTTGTGAAGAGGAAGTTTGTCACTGTGGGGGTGGGCTTTGAGGTCTCTCTTGCTCAAGCTTCCCTCAGTCAGCCTGCCAGTTGACTTCCTATTGCCTCTAAGATGTAGCAGGCACTCTCACCTACTACAGCACCACATCTGCCTGCACTCTGCCATGCTCGCCATAATGATAATAATGAACTGAACCTCTGAAACTGTAAGCGAGCAACCATAATTAAATTTTTTTTTTATAAGCATTGCAGTGGTCATGGTGTTTCTTTGGAACAGTAGAAGACCCTAAGTAAGACAAATGTCCTCTGCATGATCTTATTTTATTGTTCCGATTCCTGTGGTTATTCCATGTTATATATTCATATCTGAGGACTTAGAGCTAGGAATGGCAACTTAGAACATGTGACGTTTGTCTTTTGAGGGATGTGCTATCTCACTCAACATAAACTTTTCAAGTTTCATGCACTTATCTACAAATTATTTCACTTTGCTTTACAGCCAGTGTTCTGTAATATATATGTGTGTGTATATATATGTGTGTGTGTTACATATATATATATATATATATATATATATATACATACATACATACATACATACATATACACATTTCCATTATCCATTCTTCAGTTGGAAGACATTTACATTACTTCCATTTCCTAGTATTGTGAATAGTCAGTAATGAACTTTCTGTAGACTACAATGCTGATTGCTATGAGTGGTGGAGTTGGGTCATACATTAAATTTAATTTTAGCTTTATGGAGGTTTTCTACAGAAATTAGCTGCACCAGTGTGTAATTTCACCAATGAGGGTTACTTTTTTTACACATTCTCACCAGTATTTGTTAACGGGCGTCTCCTTGATCTTAGCTATTCTGAATAGGGTAAGAAGAAATCTCAAAGTAGTTTTAGTTTTTATTGTCCCAATTATTAATGATGTTGAGCACTTTTTGATATATGTCTTAGCCATCTTTATTTTTATTTCTGAGAACTCTTTCTTCAGATCCAAAGCCCATTTCTAATTGACCATTAGTTTTCTTCATTCTTTGGGGTTTTGCTGTTGTTCTTTATATATTTTGCATATTAGTCTGCTCTCAGACACATGGCTGGAACTTTGTGGCCTCTCCTTCATTCAGTTGATACAATTTCCTTTCTGTACAAAAGTCTTTAGTTGTCCTATTTTTTTTTAAACCTCAGTTCCTACACAAATGGAATTCTATTTAGAAAGCCCTTCCTTATATCTTGTAGGATAATGCCTAGTGTTCTTTAGATGCTTCTGATTGGTCCTTTTTTCTAGCTGGAGGAAGTCCATTTTTTGTATTTGTTATTGTTTGTGTGTGTGTCCATTTACTTTTTGAGGCATGATCTTGCTACATAGCCCAAACTAAGATTGAACTGATGGCAATCTTCTTGGCTCAGCCTCCTAAATGCTGAAATTGCAGGTGTGTTTCTGTTATGGGTGGATTTAAAACTATGGTACCTGCAGGCTCATAAATTTGAATATTTGCTTCCCAGTTGGTGGGCTGTTTAGGAAGAATTAGAATGTGTGGCCTTCTTGGAGGAGGTTTGTCATCGAGGATGTGAAAACCCACACCAAGCTTAGCCTTAGTCACGCTCCTTTCTCCTGATAAAGATAAAAGATTTCAGCTACTGCTCCAACACCATGATGCCTGCCTTTCTGCTTGCCATCATGTTTTCCACCATGATGATTATGTACTAAGCCTTTGAAACTGTAAGCAAGCTCTCAATTAAATGCTTTCCTTTTATAAGCTGTCTTCGTCTTTCTCTTCACAGCAACAGAACAGTATCCAAGGCAAAGACATTTTCTCTATATTAAGGTAAAAATCTTTATTATATGTAAAAAGTCCCATTGCTAATGTAATTTAATGTATACAGACAGGTTCCTAGAACTAAGAAGTGGAGATTTTCTGTGGTGGTTCTGCCTGGTTAATCCTCTCCGGGTCTTTCTTTTTTCTTTTTGTTATATTTCCTGTGTGTGTGTGTGTGATGGTATGATGGTGTAAATGTGTTGGCTAGGTGGTGACTTAGAAGATTCACTTCACTCCTTTTACCGCATTAGTCCCAGAGATTGAACTCAGGACTTCAGGATTGGCAACAAGGGCCTTTACTTGCTGAGCCAATTCAGCAGCCCTGGATCCTTCCTTTCTAACCTGAGGAATTATGCCTTTCTGTTATTCTCTGAGGTCTAGAAGAGAAGCACATGGCTTTAAAGACTCCACTTTCTACTCCTTTTTGGGAATTCCTAGTGGGTAGCTTCTTACTACTGCAGAGTTTGAGTTTAGACTTTTCTGTATGCATCATGCTATTCCCAATCAACACATCAAGCGGCCTACATTGCAATAGCTCAGAACATTAATATTTATTTCATAGAACTGAGTAACAAAGCCTCAGCCACAAAAGCTGCAATGTGAATGTTGGGAATCTCTCCTGGAGCTCAGAAAGCTCACTAAGCAGTGAGCCCTCCTTGAGAAAGCCTGCCAAGAGTCAGCCCCTCCCTGGGGCTGCTCAAGGCAAGCCTACAGGCTACTTAAGACCTGGGGGCCAAACTACCTATGCTCTTCTGCTCTCCTCTACCTTCCTGAGAGTCACCAGGGAGGTGCTTTGCTCTACTCATCAAGCCTGGATTTATTAATTCAGCTTGATTGGCATATTAAATCAGTGGCAGAGGATACAAATCTTATCAGTGAACATGGCCTAGTGGTTAGTAGGGTGTTTAACTTGCTTCTCCAGAGACTATCCCAGACAAAAGGTCTGTGTATTTTGTGTTGCCCATATGTTCTCTCCTGAAGCCAAAAGCCAAGAGTCACACCAGAAAGCACAGGCATTCTTGAAATTTGGAATGCATCCATTTGCTCATGACTATTCAAACTGTAGATACACTGCTAATTTGTTGCATGCCAGTCTGCTTCCTGTTACCTATCTAAATCTGGTTTATGTCCATGTTTTTGCAAGAATTCTTGGACGTGATCCAAGTCTCAGGAAACTTAAGACATACTGAAAGTTTGACTTAGTTATAATTACATTGAACAAATATTAGATGAGTAAAGTAGATTTCCCAGCCATAGGGAGATGGAATCAGAATGATGAACTGATATTTTTCTGCTTTCCAACTGTGATCAAATCATAGCAGCCATCATGTGGGGCAGGGCTTGCTAAACTCTTACAGGTTTCTGAGTCACCTAGGGAATGTAGCGTTCAGGTTAATATATGGGTCTGAGGTGGGGCCAGGAATTCCATAAGCATCACCACAGCTGAGACCATGCAGTCTCCAAATGGCCATGGGCTATACTTGGAGTGACAATATTTGGGTCTATAAATAAAATGAATAGCTTTCTCCCCAAAGGGGTTGCTTTTTAATCTTCACTGACTTTTATATTAAATATATTCATGTTCCTGGGAAAGATTAATGTCACTTTTCTTTCTTGATATCCACATTTATGTATAGTTTTAATGATGGTGCAATCCCTAAGCTGAACACCTGTGAAGAATGCCATTGGTTCCAATACTCAAGATTAATTAGAGAGAATAATATGTTTATAAAGGATGCAAGCTAAAATTTTAATCTGAGTAAACTTTTGATGATGGGCTATAGCATAAGGAAGCTAATTGGTTTAAAATGTGTTAAGTGTAATTGGAGAATTGAGACAAATGCAGTTTAATGACTTATGGTGATGGACAGGCATTTAGCATCTTTCTCTACTTCTCTTTCTGGGCAACTCCCAGAATTCTTTGATAAACCCTGAAAAAAATGTGTAATTACTGCCACATTAGGAGTTCGTTGTCTAAAGTGTGTATGAATCTGAAATTGTCGTGCCACTGCCCTCAGGTTTGGTCTGAACAAATGGAGCAGAGACTACTTTCAGACACTGGGGAAACAGTCCCTTCACTGGATTTCCTGATATTCAAAGGTTGATGTGAGGGGTGGGTGTTTTTGGAGGTTTGTTCCCTGTCTATAGCCTGGATTCTGTGTGCATTGGTGAGAATGAATCCAAATAATATTTTTTTCCTGCCTTGAAAGTCAACTTCAAATTAGTAATGAAGGCAGATAATGGTAACACTTAAAAGACTGGAGTCAGACTTGTCACTCCTCAGAGATAAGGCTGTGAGAGAGCCCTCAGCACAGTGTAATCCACTTTATGGAAGACTAAATCATAAATATTAGGTTTGGTCAAAATGTAAGCATTATCTTCCTGGTGATTTGCCAATCCTGTCACTGACTGATTCTATCTTATTGACTAGAAAGGTCCTATGGGAACTCCGTGTGATCCTCTCTTGGAATAGATAGCCCAGCTGAGTAGTGAGTATCCTTGCTACTGATGGTATAGCTCATCATTCAGTAGTGAACAGTACATCTCTTTCTTCATTATGGTGGATCTTCCTCAAGATTCATGAGAGTCATTCACCTTCTATTTCTGCAGGATGCTTACAAGAATATAGTCATATTTGCCAATGGAGAACAATGGTAAATTTTATTTGGGGTATTACATGCAAAGGAGAAAAGGCAGTCTGTGTCAATAGAGAATTCAAAGTATAACATTTTCCAGCTGTCTTTATTGAGGCATAAAGTGTCCTCTAATCTGTCTTCTCCATGGCAAGGTCATGTCCACAGAAAACTTTAGAGACATGGTCTGATTTGATACCAGTGCTACCACCTTTTACTCATACCACATCAGGATTTCCTTATCTAAACGTTGAGAATACTGTATTACTTCTATGGTATTTCATCAACTTGAATATGTTTGTACATCTGCAGAGGTTAGAACAGTTCCTGGCATAGCTGTAAATTCACCAAAGACTCATTCCATACCTACTGCTAGAAGTTTCCTAGTTATCAAAGAGCAAGTAAAGATGTGGGGATGTTCAGTTCATACACTGTGTATGGACTGTGGCCTAATTATCACACAGGATGTTAAATTCATACACTGTATAAGGGTTGTATCCCATCACACATGATGTTCATTTCATACACTGTGTGTAAGAAGTGGTCCATCATACAGAAGCTCTGCAGCTTTGTCTCCTGAGCAGGCTAGGTAGCACCTACTAATGTATGAGTCTGGTGGTAGTTTCCACTTGGGGAGAGGTGGTTGAAGAAGAAGTTGTCACAGCAAACATGCTTCCTTAAAACTTATTATGTATTAATCTAATAGCAAGAGAATGTGGCAGAAGGAAAATGAACTTTTTATCTAAATTAGAAATCTATTTTCAGACCAGTATCCTTTATGAAGCATGTAGAGGATGTTTTTCTCTGGTTCTCTCGAATTCTTTCCTTTTGATTAGATCAGATTATAATCATTACAGCATAATTTAGAGAATATTGTGATCACTGGGTCTCATCAGTCCTTACCACACTCAGACAGCATTTTGATGGATAATATCCTGATTTCCACTACACTAAAGTTGGGAAATCTAGAGCCCAAGGAGGTTAAGCAACATGCCTCCAATCACACAGAATTAAGAAGTCGATGCAAATCAGTATATAACCTTGTTCTCTTTGACATAAAAGCCATAGTGTTTATATCTGTGATGCTTTCCCTTTTGTAAATAAACTAAATCTCTTTGTGCCTCAAAACAATTTTTATCACTACTAATTATAGATCAGACCTTAGATTTATTTCAAAGTAAGAAGTAAAGTGATCAGTAAGGAAGAATAAGGAGTCTTATTCAGGTTTGAAGATCTCTGGAGATGGCTCACTTGGTGAAGTGCTTGCCATACTAACATAAGGACTTGAGTTTGGACCTTTGGCACTTACTTAGAAAGCCACACAAGGTGGCACATATTTTAATCTCTCTGTACTGAGGTGGAAACAGGCCGGTCCCCAAGTTTCACTGGCTAGCCAAACTAACCAAATCAGCTAGCTTGTGCAGGAGGGAGGTATTAAGAGACCTTGTCTCAAAAGTCAGGTGACTGGTACCTGAGGAATGACACCCAAACTTGGCCTCTCGCCTCCACCCACATAAGCACATATATGTATAGAACACACACACACCACCACCACCCTACACCTGCACAAATAAGGTTTTTTCTCAAATAATTTTATGATCTCCAGAATGTGATGAACTTCTGAGGCTATCTGAAAGGGAAGGAACAGAGAAGGGAATGAACAAGTTGTGTAATGAGGAGAAAATGAAGGGCAAAGCTGGTCAGATGCTGATAATTCCTTTCTCCTCCCTGTCCGGCTCTGAGAATGTCCACTTTGTGTTCTCACCTGAAAACAAAAAAAATAATAATGCCAGGCATATATAGTTTTAAAGCTTGAAGGGGATTATGAATGGAAAAATACACATTAGGTCTTATATTCACTTAGGTTAGGATTATCCCTTTTAAGAGTCGATGTATCTAACATGAGACAAATACATATGGAAATATCAAGTGAGACTTATTAACAGTCACAGAGCCCATTCTCAATGTTTCCCAGCTCTGTAAGGGAAAGTTCCATGGCCTTTGGAACACTACTCTGTATTGTGGCTTCTTTCTCTACTGTCTGCTTTCCACATATACTAAAAAGAAGCAAACACTCCCACACTTTCATCTGCAGATATATGGAAGCATATATAAAAAGTGGTCATCCCTCATGAACTTAAGCTTTTTGTTCTTAAGTCCTCAGAAGCCATTTTTACCATTGACCACTTAGCTTCAGAAATGCTGATGCTTATTTGATGTCTTTGCACAACAACCCTGTGAAGATGTCCTTCTCAGCTCAAGAAAGCCTTCCTTAGCAGCTGAGTTCTTTGAATGGGCATTTCTGATTGTACAGTTTCCTTGGATACAGCAAACATGTTTTCAAGCCAGTCTTATAATCATAACTATTGTTTAAATTCTGTCTCCTAGACAGACACAAGCTAGCAGCATCCTCAAACTCCTGGGGATTTTTATTTTAATCATTTCATAACCTTTTGTAAGTAAGAAATCTCAGAAGCCACTCAATGCCATTCTCTTTACATTGATTGGGAGGTGAGAAGATCTGGTAGAGTGTGTATTTTATTCAAGAATAACCTGGAACTTTCTCCTACACTTTTCCATTTGTAAATAGAAAAGCATCAAATAAATGCTTTTTGCTTTTAGAGACTAAATGCCTGAAGGAAATATATCCAAGTGTTTCAGTCAACAGCAAATCCATCACCAACTTTTGTGGATACTATTTTGTTGAATTTTGTTATTAGCTTCCAGAAATGTTCAGTGTCCCTCTTCCTTTACCCAGCGATTTCAAGCTGAAAATATAAACTGGATTTTTAAATTTCAAAAGCATCACATTAACAAATCCATTATGATTGTATCTAATAGAGGGAGTGGGCTCTTGGACTCTTGGATTGAGAAATAAATCTTTCCCCAGATTGGGCTTCTAACTGCAAGTCTTCTGATTCTGACCCAAGATGACTATTCTTAGGCTTTCTGTACCACCCACCAGAAAAGCACAGGAACATCATACAACCAACAGGGCATCAATTGCTTAGACATCTACAACTTATTTTGCTGATTACTTGCTCCTTGAGCTTTAGACAGAAAACATGTTTTCAGCTCTTATGCGCTTGTTTTAAAGTTGAATACTTTTTTCTTTCCTTGGTTTTTAGAAGTCCCCATCTCCATCTGTTACTATTTAGCCAATAAAGCCCTTTATCTGCCCTCTTTCCTGCCTCTCTCCCCAATATACTGCTGAATTAACTCTCCTTGGAGGGATGTTCCCCTTTCTAAACCAGCCTGGGCTGGGTACCATGTCTGTGACTTAATCCCAGTTTGGCACCTCAAGCTCTGGGTGGCTGAGGAGTACAGTCACTGGACCTCTTTGGTTCTTCTCAATGGTTGCCAGAGCAGTTTTGAAAAGTGTGGTGCCAGGGCTGTACTGCAGACCAGTTACAACACGATTTCACAAGAGAGGTCTTAGCATTGGTTAATGTTTTAAACTTCCTAAGATAAACTGATGTGAAGTGTTCAACCTACTCACTCAAATTTTTTCTGAAGCAGAAAAACAATTAAAATATTGAAATAAGGAATAGAAATCCAAACATATGACCTCTAGTCCAACAAAGTGGAGCAACTAGCAGAGAGGGTATAACTAGCTGTATGTCCTGGGTTTTTTTTTACTATCTTCTCAAGAAGTTGATTGGATGCACCATTGCATGTCTAGTCTTATAGACCCCAGGTGGCACGATGGTGGCCCTGACCCATGGTAAAGGGTAAAATGCAGTAATGTGCCTATTAGCCTACTAATGACTATACACACCCATGGCTTTCACTTCCTATTAACCTACTGATGACTGTGAACCTATGGCTTTCACTGCCTTGTTAGCCTACTGATAACTGTGGACCTATGGCTTTCATTTCCTGTACCATCTGATTATTCATCAAAATCTTTATGATCAACTACAGTCATGTAAATATGTCTGTGTCTGGTGGAACTAACTGTCAAGAGAGAAATCTGTGCCCACAGACCAATGAATGAAGAAGACTCAGAGAATAAATAAAAGAGTTGTACCTGCTGGCCAATCTTTTGCTTGTGTTATTAAAGTCAGCCAAGAATGTGATGTCAGGACATGTGAATAACTCAATCATGTTTTAGCAAATGTTTAAGGTACTTTTTTTAAAATACTTCGCAAAAGGCAACTTAATGCAGGAAGGGATTATTTGGGCTTGTAATTTAAGAGAGAATGCTGTCGTCATCGAATGGAGAGGTGGTATCAGGAGTATGAGACATCTGGGTACAGTGAGTCTGGAGTAAAGAGCAAGTGGTAGGTAGCTAATAAATTGGTCAGGACTATAAAACCTCAAATCCCCCTTCTGCAATGACTCATTTCCTTCAGCAAGGCTTCGCCACCTAAATATTCCACAACCTTCCAAAGGGCACTACCAGATGGGGCCATGGATTCAAATGTATGAGCCTATGGGGGACATTTCACATTCAAACCACAACACAGCCCAGGGATACTGAGAAATACTGTGTCAAAGAAGAAAAATACACTTCATTTAAAACATTCATTATTAAACTCACAAAATCATATTTTAGATAGGAAAGCATATAAAATCTCAAGTACAACTCATAGCAAAAATACTCTAGGAAAAAGGTTTAATTACTACATCTACATTGCTAATATTACATTATAAATGACATTAATGTAGACTAATTGACTCCATAATTTTGATGAAAAATGTCCTCTTTCTAAACATAAAGTTTTTAAATGTCTGTCACTCAACTGGTTAATTCATTCTTGTACTGCAAACCACTCTGGCTTTGAGCCATAAAACCAAGAAACAGCAGCACTCTAGTGCCCTACAGGTCTAACCTTGTGGAACAGCAGTGAGTGTTTTGTATTCGTCTAAGGCCTTCTGACAGGCCATGTGGCATGGGTACAGGTCGGGGGAGCAGGCAAAGGTGCAGTAAGGAATTTTGAAATGGACACAGAAGCACAGAAAATTGATAATTAAATCATTGAGGAAATCTACCCAGTTTCCTTTGTCCTGACAGAGAAAACCCCTTTAAGATGAGTTTTCATGGATCAATGTATCATCTATGCTTTAATCTGAGGTGCACATTTTGTTGGTTGTGGTTCTATGGACCACAATGGACTGAGCTGTTCCTTACTTGCAATGGATTCATTTTCTTACACTCAAAGTTTTATTTTGGGAAGCACTTTCCAAGATAAGCTTGCTTTTCGGTAGCTATGCAGGTGAGTTAAATCAAGTCATGTAATTAATCCTTCACTATCTACTCAAGGGGAGGATATATATTATATGCTTCTCTACCACACAAAAGAAATGGCCATTCTAGATGGCCTGGCTTGCACTTCTTTGCAGTTATTTTCTTGCTGAGTTAATCTCTCCTATTTACTCCTCCCATTGTTTTAAGCTTCAGTTTTATACAATGTGAAATTAGGCACCAATGAAATCAGACATTCCTGACTCTCCTAAAGTCATCCAATGTGTAATGACTGAGCACAGGAACATTGGGACTGGATTCTGGAGACTCAGATAATGACTCTTACTATCAGTGTGACTTCGAGTGGGCAGGGCATTTACCTAAGACACAGGCCTACTGTGCAGTGACTAGAGTCATCTTACCTATCTCATTGGATAATGATGCATGATGGAGGTGATATATGTACATGCTGGGGCAGAAGAGCAGCTCAGGGCTCACCTTAATTGCTAGGTGTTTCCTGGGAATCTATGGCATCTCTGCCCACTTGCCTCCCTAAGCTGAAAACATTCGTTGAACCAGTTGGTGCTGAGCATTCTTGTCCCCCACACATGATGAACTCTGGATTTGAGTTGAAGTATTAAGTTGGAGAAAGTAAAATTAGTTAAAAAGGGAGAAGAGGCGACTCTGTGGCTCAGTAAGGCCACCTCTTATTGCCTGTGGCCATGGAGCACTGGTAATGTGGCCCAGACTGAACTGAGATATGCTGTCCATGACTTTTGAAACCTAGTTTAGAAAAAGAAAATATAAAATACCTTGCTCCTACCTTTACACTGTAAATTGAACCAATAAAACTTTGGATGAATTCTCCCAAAGAAAGTATATTGTTACAATTAGTTTCATCTATTTCTTTGAAAAAGTGGTGACTATTAGTAAATTTTCAGTACTGTGCCCAATTCACCTAGTTCTACTAGACCACACTGTTGCATCCACAGTTGGTTTGTTTGTTTGTTTGCTTGTTGTTTTAAAGAGAGAATCAAGGAGTGACAACAGTATGTGTGTTCAGAAAACTCGGAGTCTAGATATAGCAGACAGCGCTAAGAATTCTTGTCCCTTGTAAGCCTGGGTGCATGGCGTGGGGGCTTTGTGATGTGTGCCATCTTCTTCGTCTGTTTCATCTGTGTGCAGCGGTGTCACCTGAGCGTGGAAAGTTTCAAAAAGATGAGTTTTCCCTATAAATCCAGCTGAAGCTAACAACAGAGGTTTTTCTCTCCAGTTCTGAGAACCTACTGCAACTGTTAACCCTCTTCTACAAATGCAGGTATCAAAATGCCAAAGTACAGTAAAATAGCTTGCTGTTCCTTCAAGTCTTTATAGACTTCGTTCAAAGAAAAGAATTACATTGGCTTCACATGATTCTGGCCAATAGAATTGAGATGTGTTTTGAGAAGTACTTAGTTGTAATAATACAAGATGTGAAGGAAGCCTGGATGGCGAGGACTTAAAACATGACCTTCTTTTAAAGGCACGTTTTAAAGCTTTTAGCTTAGTCAAGAAATAGTCGTTTTGACTTGGATAGATGTCTTTTGAGCTTGCCAAGTAAAAGAAATAAAATTTCAACCACTCCATCAGAGCTTTATTTTCCCTTTTGTCTATGCCAAATGTAAAGTGGCTGTTTGGCCCTGTGGTTCAAGAGCACACCTCATATGATGGGTGACCACCACGTGCCCTTTCCACACAAAGCCAAAGCCTAAAACATATATTTTACCTTCACTTTTAGAAATAAAGAAGGGAAGGATCAAAATAAAGAGGATAAAAGGGATGTAGCTATTGTTGGGTTTTTCTTTGTGGAAGGAATGTACTAGAACTTACCATGGGAAACTGAAATGTGTGATGGGCCACAGCTCCCTGTGATTTGACTTAGTGTAGTTACTTAGTCAGAACCATTGGCTTCCTGGTCATCCTAGGATATTGGTGACTATATGGTATACATACCTCTTACCCCGCGTGCATCTAAGTTTGCTTCTCTTCCTTCCCTGTTTGCATGGCTGTTCTTATAGTGACGTAAACTCCCACATACAGCCTAAGGAGGAAGATTACCCCATGGTGTGGTGTGTAGCCATTTCTTCTACTGATCTGCCTTTGGGGAAAGCCCTACTCTTGTCGGAAGCCTCTTCATCTTTTCCTTTGAGCTTGAACTCTTTTGACCATTGATAGCTTTTCCCTTCTTGGGGGTTCTCTGTAATGCCGTGAACGAAGTAGAGTGTACTTGTGTACTTGAATCCTCTTAGCAAATAAATATTTTTGAAAGTTACTGGACCTATGCATGAGGAAGAGGAAACATATGTGATTGGCCTAGTAGTTATTGTTGAGTTTATATAGAGTAAACAGAGCCATATCCAGGGACAATAATAACCCTGGGAAAGTCTGCATAAAGGAAATTTAAGTGAAATTTTTCAACTGTTTCTAACAATTTAAAATTGGCCTAAAATAGACAAATCATACTTTTTGCTTGTCAGTAGCTGTGGTGGTCAGGATTTTCAGAGGAAAAGAACCAAAAGGTTGAATGATGAATGACTAGACAGACAGATAAATGTAGATTATAGATACATAGATGATAGATAGATGTGTATTCGAAGACTGTTAAATCAGTAAAACAGTAACCTAGAAAGTAAGAAGGTGAAAATGAGGAAATTACTCAGCATTGGCAGGAATCCCTTAGTAGCTGTTCTACATTGGAGAGGTCAACAATTTGTTAGCTGCTCAGTACACAGAGATGGGTGTCTTGGAGGTCCCAATCTAGTGCAGAAAATTTGGAAAGTTCCTGGAGCGCCAGCAGTTCTTAGTCACGGAAGTCTGGGGATGCTAGTTGTGATGTCATCAAAAAAGCTGCCGCTTCAATAACAGGATGAATTAGGCCTGCAGCAGAAGAGAAGACAGAATGGGCAGGAGGGAAGGTCAAAGGGCAGGAGCTTCCTTCTGCCGTGCCCCCTTTTATCTTGGCCGCTACTAGAATGGGTCCAAAAACTCATGTCTGGGCAGTGTCTTTCCATATCAACTAAGACCATCAAGACAGTTCTCAATTATGTCTCCCTACTAAGGTGATTCTAATTTGTGGCAAGTTGGCATTAAGACCAATTAGCTGTTTTATAAGATTGGAGCAAGAGCAACTATGCCATCCTGCTTAAACTAGCATTGTGACTGGGCACCTAAATATTTCCATAAGATGCCATGTTCTTTGAAAGTGAATTTTGTGCTGCACATGAGTTGTTTTTACATGCTGAACACAATAATTCATACCAAAGTTTAAGTACTCACATACATCGTAGCTCTGCCAGCTATATTAAACTGTGGTTTTGTTTTCTTTTCTATTAAAAATTTCTACATGCATGTGTTTTGATCAAGTATACTTTTCATTTCCTCCCTTTAATAATTCCTCCCCTATATACATTTACCTCATAATTGTTTTGTGTATGTGTGTGTGTGTGTGTGTGTGTGTGTGTGTGTGTGTGTGTGTAGACAAGCATGTGTTTAATCCACAGAGTGCTTCTTCTTTGAGTATGTGTGTAGAATATCTACTGTGTGTGGCCTCTCAGGGCCAAATAACTGAAATAAACGTTTTTCATAACAACCAAATTGGTTGCAAATGGCTCCTTGGCTAGGGATAGGGTTGGGATTTCCGGGCCAACTCACCCACCATGCTGGTATTTTTTTTTTTCCTGGCTTGCACATCTGAAGATCTTGTGCATACAGTCACAGTCACTGTGAGTTCATGTGTACATGTATACTGCTGTGTCTGAAGAAGAGTGTTGCAATATAGTCATGGACTGCCTATGGCTCTTACAACTTTGACACCCCCTCTTTTATAATGATCTTTGAGCATTTGGAGGGGATGTGATATAGATGTCTCATTTAGGACTGATCACTTCACAGTCTCTCATTCTTTTCACCTCACTCAGTTGTGAGTGTCTGTATTAATTAGCATATACTACAATAAGAAGCTTCTCTGATAATGTTTGAGGGATGTTCCTATCTATGGGCAAAGGGATTAAACCTGTAGGAGCCAGAAACTATGGGTTTTACAATTCTCACACTCTCTCCTCCTCAGATGAAACATGAAAACAAAGCATAGGTTCTGTTGTTGTTCGGTTTTGCTCTGAATTTTGCTTCTTGGCCATAGTAACTGATCATTTGCCACATTTTCCTCCTACAGTAATTATCATGGTTTGGCTGGTGCTAGTGATGGTGGATGGGATTTAATAACGAGTGGGGGTGGGGAGTAAATGCTGAAAATTCCTTTAATTTGAAATGTCATGTGGTGGTCCCACATACTGGGATTCAAACATGATAATCTCATTGCCACCACCGAAGTACTATGTCATCTTTGCCAACCAGAAGATGCCCAATCAGAAAGCCTTCCCATTTCCTATAGAATGTAAATGAAGACTCACTAGTATCTTACTTACAGAACTCTGGTTTTATAAAATAAACAGGCATAATTTCCCACTTAAATATGTGTGGAGGATTTACTTGCATCTCAACTGATTTATCTCAAAGTTCAATTATGTTCTGCCAAATATTTTTTTTCCTGAACCATGTACTAACTGAACTGAACCATACTCATCACTTCATTTAGTCTGCATTCTTAAGTAGAATTGTTTGTCTTTTTAAAATATAAATAAAATATGAATTCCTTGTGGGATTATTTTTCTTTATTTCTAAATAAAGAAACTGATATCCAGAGAAATTAAATGCCTTGGCCAAAAGAAACAATAGCCAAGGTTTAGGTAGATACCAGCAGACCCTTAATCTCATGAGAGGCTCATTGGTTCTTTTGTAGGCCAAAACTCTATGCTGAAGAGTAGAGAAGGAAGACACTGTGATACCAACGTGTCACAGTTGCTGTCTACCTTTTCTATCTTTCATAACTTAGAAAAATGATTCATGTGATCCAGTGGGATGTAATGGCTTCATGACACACGACTGCTACTGAGCAGAGGACCTGGGTCACTGCACTGCTGACCACACCCACAACTCAAGGGCACAAATGCTAGAGTCCATGTTCTGCCTAAGACATGTGGAGGGATCATTTCTAGGACTTGGTATTTTAAGAGCTGGGTGTAGACATCAGTGCCCTGTGCTGTGGTAGTTTACTGGCTCCTTATCATGAGCTCTTTGGCATTGTGTTTGCATTGTCTTAATATTAGACTGTTCCTGGACTCTTCACTCAAGCAGATATAAGGTGGTAATAGAATATTCCATGCTGGCAAGTGCATCATTTACATCTGTATATGTCAAAGCATCAACTGTGTCTAGGTTTGACCTAGTAAAAAAAGCTGCTGTCTCTCCTCACTGTTGAAAGCAGCCAAGAAGGTACTATGGATAGCTCATTTCAATTCACTTGGCTCTTCTTTTAGTGACATTGGAACTCCTTGGTTCCTAATTCAGAGTAATATATGGGTGTGTATATTCTGTACAGGCATCCAAAGGCGAGAGACCTGGTCTAAATTCTGTCATCAGGATTGCCCGGTAATCTCCAAGCCTAGCCAAATTGTGTTCTAAACACTCCAGTCACCCACCCTTAAGCATTCATGAGTTGAACTGTACCTGCTTTAAGATGAAGTTTTAAATTCTTCTCAGCAGTTTTAGATTCTGATCCTTCAGTGGTGCTGCTTTCTTGATAACTGAACAGTATAGGAAATTAATGCGTCTTTCCAACTGCTGAGTTGGTATTCAATGCATGTCCTGTTTCCCAGACTACAAATTGGCAACACCTGTCATTGCAATGTCAATTACCATAGTTTTCTTTTCAGCTTTTTCATCAATGATAGCAGAACTGTTTGTCTTTTTAAAATATAAATGAAAGATCCACCATATTAAGATGAAGAACATTTTAAGAGTATATGCTTATCACACTTCTAGATATACTTAATTTTAGTAAGTAGAATAATATGTGGACTAGTATATCAGAAATACAATATACTTAAATATTACAGTATATTCAAATGTAATAAATATCAAACACATTCTATATATTAGGATGACTGAATTGTATGATTTGTATTTCTATTTATTTGTATTCATGATGTTTCATAATCATTTATTAATATACAGTTAATAAACATGCTTTTCTGAAGTCCTTTCTTATAGATACATATAACAATATCTCCTCAGAACTAAAGTCTTTCATGTAGTGGAAGGATTCACTCAAATATCTTCCAGACTCCCTTCGATTGTATGATGAAAAGTCAGAAAGATAGAAAGACAAAGTGGAGCTTCTCACTCTCAAGACACTGCATTAAAAAGCATTCTGTATTTAGCCTTAAATGAAAAGAAAGAAATCTGGATCATTTGGTGAACTTGAGGACATTGTGCTAAGTGAAATAAGTCAGACAAGAAAGACAAATGTGTAATGACATTCCGTCTACATGTGACAGCTACATTGAGCAAAGCCATAGGGGCAGAGTGTAGAATGGTGTCTATGAGTGGCCTGGGACACCTGGAATGAGGAGTCAGAGTTGAGTAGGTTATGAGGTGTCTGGAGAGGTAAGAAAGTATCAGAGGATGATGATAGCTTCCAAGCAATGTAAGAGTGACACCACTGCACTTGACAGCTAAAATAACTCACGGCTAACATTTGTATTGTTCATATTTTGCAATTTAAAAAGCCACTGTGACAAAGTTTCCTTGCTGTTAGAGAGTACCTTCCCCCAAATCCTAAATGAACATGGATTTTAGGGGTGACTGTGCACATATTTAATCCTCATTTCCAGAACATGCCTTTATCGTTTTTAAAAAGTGGATCTAAGAGTTTGTTGGGTTTTTTTGAAATCATATTTTCTTGTTCCTACCATTTGTCAATAAATTCTGACAGAGGCTCTCTTGATCTCAGAAAGATCATTAAGAGGCAAAGTAAAAGTAGAATATTTATAAGAAAGCATATATATGGGAAGTTCTAATGATTACACATACTGGATGAAGCTCCAGAATACAAGGCAGTTAAGCAACCTTAAGATGACTCAGTAAATAAACGAAGAGCTGAAAATGGAGGGAAGAAATTCCCTGGATCTCGCCCTGTGTCTTGATAAACACATTTGCACCCTTCCGAGCAGCAGCAAGGCTGGCAGGAGATACAGGGGGCTGGCAGCCTGAGGAGAATCTTCCGTGCCTTAAAATAGTTTTCGAGTTCTATAAATCTCTCGTGCCAAAGCAAACTCCGGTACAAATGCTGACGTTTCACTCAGCCTAGCACCAACCACTACGAGAAAGAATGAGAGAAAATAGTGGGCCTCTTCACAGGCACACTGCCCTTTCCTGATATTCCTGGTGTTTAGATACTTCAGTGTTCCTACCTTTCCTTTTAACCTTTCAAAGAAAATAACATTTATCAAAATTTCTAGAGCTTTTCCAGGGTCAAAAAAATATAATGAAGCCATGTTAATCATTTTGAGCTCAACAAGCTCTATGATATGTGTCAATGGGCAATCTTTGGAAATCTCCCAGACCTAAAAGCATAATCACTCTATTTTAGAGAAACAAAGCAAGTTCCTTACTGCCAAGGATTAGCCCAAGTAGACATTGTTTGATCCAGAAGCTACTGACAGGAGGGGACGTTTTGTACAGTTTGTACAGAGGTGATGGCATTTTGAAGTGAGACTGAAGAAAGCAGAGATTGAGATGAGTGAGGCTCAGGTGATCAGTGAAGTGACAACTTAGCACAGGTTAGTCCCTGGGCCTGTGATTAGGCCTGCTATGTTATCTAAGCAGACGCTCTCCTCCCACCGAGGACAAAGGCCCTAACTCATGTTGATGGGGAGATTGGCCCTACTTTTTCTAATGTCTCTCAGGTTCCTGAGACAAGCACTCCTGAGTTATAGGAGACACTTATACACCACCAAGGGACAGAAAAGACTGACCATTTTAATCCCTCCCCACATACACAGTTTTGAGAATTAAACACCATTAAAAGGGATCTTACACATGCTAACTAGATGCTACACCACTGAGAAAGCCTTAGACCCTGTATGTCCTTTTCAGTAAAGTATTGAAGGGAAGCCAGACCTGCTGCCAAATGCCATGAAGGAGACAAAAAGAAAGAAGCTCAGTAAATTCTTGGGCATCTCCAATCAGGAATTCAGAAAGAGACTGAGGGTGGGAGCTGGGCTATCTCAGGGAAGCAGCCTAACCTGGAGGCTGGTTTTTGTACAGCTATGCCAAAGAGCTGATACAGCTCAGAAATACAATGTGGTGTGAAAGCTCTTCCAGTTCCCAGAGCCTGGTATAGGTGCTCAGTCAGGAAGGATACACTTCTTGGTTTGAAGATTACAAAAAAGAAAACAGAGAAGAACCCAGTTGTAACTACGCTGCAGGTTCTGTGGCACGTTGGATATGCACAAGAGTGTGCCTGCCCTGCCATTGATCAACACTTGCTGGTGTTTGCCAAAGCCTGGGAGAGCATATCAGTTTACTTCGGGATGAAAAGAAACAGGGCATTTCAATTATACAATCACAGTTTTTTTTTTTTTTCATTGAATGTCTCATAGAGATTCACTGCAATTCCTCATCAGTGTGTAATTATTTTTAGATTTTTTTTAAACTAAAAATGTAAATGTAATAAAATGCTAGTTTTTCTAATTAGGTGAAATGTAATATAATGCTAGTTTTTCTAGTTAGGTAAGATATAAGATAATTAAAGTAAGAAAAAGAGGAAAAATGGATTCAAATGATATTTTGTCTAACTTAAGTAGATAATGTTACTTACCAGATCAATGAGTAATGATCAATATATATGATCTATAAAGCAATCACTATGAGAAAAAATACTACCATATCAAGTTAACTTTGTCTGTCTTGTGCAATTTAGCACTGCAACATTTTCTTGTGTTTTGTACTTTCTTGGCCTTGAAGATTTGCATGCCATCAAATATAAACCTCCTGTGTTTCCCTATTGGAGACATATTTCTTGTCTACTCTTAGAAGGGGATATTTTCAGGTTGTGTTGTAGCCTAAGAAACTCTCCTATTCCCATCACTCCTTGTATTTTAAAAACTAGGCTGATGTACTCTTTTTTAAAAAATCTTCTCACTCATAGTATATGGACTTACTGTACTTAGAATAATAGATATAGCTTTGTTTTTATGTCACTGAGAATCTTCTCTCTTGGTCTAACTCCTTTGTGAGATATGCTGGGAGACCGTTTCCTGTTTCACATAAAGGAAGACTGAATAGTCTTCGAAGGAGAAACTGGAGGGTCAGTAATGGGTCCTTAGAAGCAGGCTTGCCCATTAATCATTGACAACAAATGTTTGAGGAATGGAGCTGTGGATGAAAGGGACCTGATATCCACTGTAGAAAGTTTGCCATGTCTCCAGTGTGGTCTGGTTCCTATTTGTATTTTGTAAGACCTCTAAATGTCAAGTTCTTCTCCTGCTTGTCAGATTCTGAATAGATCACGTGGTCAAGTAAAAATGATTAACAGTAGAACTACCTTGAATGACTCCTAAAGAGGAAGGTACTGAATTGCAACTTAAAAGGTGACAAGTGAATCTCCCTAAACAGATAGTTGTCCTGATAAGGTTGATTTTGTCAACAATGGATCCTTTAGGATGCGATCTTTGCTGGATAAAGTGGGGATGTGCCTTGAGGGCTCATAGTCTCCTTCCTCTTCCAGTTTGCTATCTTTGCTCCATGCTAAAGATGTGATCTCTAGGCCTCCTGCTTTGGCAGCCTGGTATCATCTCCTCTAAGATCCATGACCCCCACTAATCCCAGGAATATGCTTACATTTCCAGTACCAGGCATGATTTCCTTCTATTGAGCAGGCATTAAGTCCAACCAGACAGCTATTGGTTGCTATCGAGATGTCAATGCCACTGTTATATTTTTAGGGATATCTTCATGGTTGTGGATCATGAGCACAGTAGCTGGATAACTATTGATTGCTTCCTCCCGTTAACAGCTTACATAGCACCTACTATAAAAGAGAGTCTTCAGGGAGGCTTTCAGGTCAAAATCAGCTTGGATCCCCTAAGTCTTGTGTTCAAAGCAAATGGTGTTTTCAGTAATAGAGAGTCTTCTTCAGCCTCTAAGGGCAACGACAATAGCCTATATTATTTTGTGAATCTCTGGGTCTCCCCTGAGTTATATATGCTATAGTTTTGAGGGGAGCTTTGTGGTTTAACTTCATTTACACTGTATGTGTATACATATACACATAGAATTATATATATTTTATTTTGATGAATTGATCAAGTTGTTTCAGATCCCTTAGGTACCTTGGATGCTTCTCTAATTTGTAATTTGCTGGATGCTTTAGCCGTTTTTATATTTGACTCATTTTCTGTAACAGTTCTGTTTATGCTCCATACTGTTAATTGTAACAGAAAGAACCCAGAAATGACCCTCATGGAACCCTAACTGCTGTAGCTTTTTCAATCCATTCTTGAATTTGTTTTTCTCAGCATTCCATTTTACCAATGAGGGAAGTCAAGTTCAGAAAGGTTAAGTAACTTGCTCAAGAGCATAGCATGTGTACAGCATCTGTCAGAGCTACGAATCCATACCAGGGCCCTCAGAGGCCACCTGTAGTCTTTAATTCTCTATGACCTACACCATTAGATCTTGTTACGTGTTTAGATGCCCACTGATGAGTGGCCATAGATGTGAGTTTTAGAAAAGAATCCTATCAAAATTTATGAAGTATTTTTTAAAGGAAAATCAACATTCATCATGCTTTCAGTGTTTCAAAGCTCTGATAAAGAGATACACCTATGCACTGTGTAGTATCGATAGAAAAGTCTACTCTGAGTTTTTAGAAAAATGACTCTTAATATCCCTATAATGATTTCATATCTACTACATGGCAGTTAACACCTTCTTAGCAGACTGATGCACTTGGAAACTTCAAAGTAACACCAAGTATCACAATTGACATGCTTTTTCTAAACAGTGGTATTACCATGTCACGAGGCTGTAGGAAGCTTCAGGAAAATGCCTTTTTGCTGTACTCAGTGGCATTCATTGAGAAAATGTTATTGATGGGAATCTTGGGAATGAGGAAAATGCAAAGCATGGCCTCTTGCTTTCCTTCAAGTATGCCCACACCTAGATTTTGGTATATGCCACACCTGAGGTATATACCATATTTTATTTCCTAAAGACATAGAAAATATCTCTGTCAAAAGCTTACCTGTTCTGTTGATATCCAATGTGACCTCGAGTTGATTAAAGACATTATATCTCTAAGTAACTCATTTCATTACTTTAGCAAATTAAAAATAAACATCCTGTTGGGAGTTCTTTCAAATGTTGCATTTATATTGAAATTGTGTTGGATAACAAAATCAACTAAAGGAGAATAACAGATTTAAAATACTAACATACACCATTATTAAAGACCATTTAACATTAACATTCACATCTTGGGAGACTTTATGGCCCCCAAAGTCAATGAAGGCAGCACTAAGCCACACCAGCCAGTGATAAAAGGCTTAGCAAGTGACTTGGCTGGAGGCCCAGATGTGGTCTGTCTGCCTACCGTAAGTCATGCTAGATAATCATAGCCAATTTTGAAAATGCTTCTACTTTTGGTCTTCGAATACTAGATCTGCATCCTTTTCATCTACTTCACTTTAGACAATGGCCAGGTGTCTATTCCATTATTTCAGAATAAAATGATACAAAAATACCATAACTCCTAATTTGATATACAAAGCTATCTACTTGATTTCTTGAATTGGTTGTTCAATAGTGATCTCAGTGAGCACAGCAAGAAGCAGAACCTTTGTATCTATCCTTTCTTACTTCTGCCATCAAATAATCATTACCGTACTTGGCCTGTCTTGTTAAATATCACCAGTTGTTCCAGTTAGAAAAGGTCATTTATCATTTGAAATCTTCTCTCTACATCATTTCCTACAGCAACAATAATGCCACCTCCATAATATACCTTGAATTTGACCTTTGCTCAGGACCTTCCAAGGCCCAAGCATCATTACCCAAGTAGAAGACTCCAACAAATTTTAAAAGATGCTCCTTTCTCAAGATACAAGCATTTTTGTGATGGTTTCTTGAAAGCACATCTATTGACCATAAAACTATTGTAATAAATTCACTTGTCCCTGATGTCAGTGCTATAATTGATTCCCCTGTGATTGTACTATACAAAACCTAGAGAATCATGTATATTGGCCCTGAATCAGCCATCATGCCTGATGTCTTAAATGTCAAAAGAGCTATGTAATTATCTTATCTCCTTCCTCCCTGTTCTGCTATAGTCATTTTCTCAAGATGCATCTAGAACAATGTCTTAAAAATCATATCAAACGTTGTCATTCCTCATTCAGTGTCATCCATTGGCATCCATTTACACGTATGGCCAAAATCAAAAAGTCCTCCACGGCCACAAATATCTGGATATCTGGTCCCTGACTATCTCTTCAATGTTCTCTCTGACATCTCTGGACCAATATGTAATCAAGATGAAATGTCACAACTTAATGACTAGTGTCTTTTCTGATTAATAGATGCCTTACCATGTTGGCTAAATGTCTTTAAATATCAAGACTGACTACCTCTTTTGAATCTGCTCACTTGGCACTTATTTTGCTGTTTCTACAACAGAACAGTCTTAACTCACTAGGATTGCCTCAGCAAATCATCACAAGCTGAGTGGCTCAAAATAACAACTTTCAGGGATTGTTTTCCTTTGAGAAAAATTTATTCTCCCAGAGTTGTGAAGACAAGAAGTTTGAAATCAAGGCATACCCAGGGCTAATCCCATCTAGAGACAATGAGAATCGACCCATGTTTCTTTTAGCTTATCATGACTATTAGCAACTCTTGGAGTTCCTTGGTTCTAAATCCCTGTCAATACATGTGTTCCTATTCTTCTCCTGTTTCCCATTGTTTTCTGTCATAAGAACTTTTCATTGAATTTAATGCACACATCATTACAGATGATCTCATCTCAAGGTCCTTAATTTAATATCACTCACAAAATTCATTAATCTAAGTATGTTCAAATTCCATTGTTCCAGGCAGTCAGAATGTTTGACACATCTGTGGCAGCAGCTACAGATATATACAATACTGTATAATAGCTTTCAGGTCTATAGTTTATTCCCTAAATCTTTTTAATTTGACAGGCTTGACTTTCCTTCTTTACATTATTCCAATTTCTTCTCAAATAATAATTAGTCAGAGAGGCATCCTTTATGCCCTATCTGAAATAGCTTCCTTCTTTCCCTTGTCTCTGGATTCTTTTACTCTACACCTATTTTTCTTCATGGAACTTTAAAACTGCCTTATACTTCTTTGTGGGTTGCTTATTTTTGTTTATTGACTGCTTTCTTCACAGTAATATGAGTTCTGTAAAATCAGAGACTTTGTTTCATGTCCGTGTCACCTAAAATAGAAATCAGCATAATGTCCCACTGATCAAATCTAACGTGTAATCGGTTTTTATAAATAAAGTTTTATATGAACACAGACAACCCCCATGATTAAACAGTTTGTGCAACCTTTTCTACTGTAGCAGCAGAGTTGAATAATATGACAGAGACCATGCAGCTCACAAAGTGCATGTTTGATCATTTATAGGAAACCATGGGCTCAGGGAATAAATATGATGCACAGTATATGTTTGTTGAACTATTTAATTTACACTGTCAAGTCTTATTTCTAAAGAGAGAGAGCAAAGTAGACCTTGGATTTGGCCCACTTGGTAGGAAGGTATCTGCTGTTTTGTTTCTTTCTTTCTAACCTAGAACTTGTATGTGCTAATTTGGATACTTAAGAGATGAAGAGATGATACAAAGACCAGCTAACAAAATAAACATTCCAGATCTCATGTGTCTTTGTTGAACATGCCATAGTATTAATGTCCATGATGACCCAGCCAAGTCAGTACTACACACTACATTAAATAAGAAGATAACACTAACTCATTCTGTCAGAAGGCCAGAGCTCTCTACCTAGGCTCTGATTTGAAGTTCAGGGTCTCCTTACTGTGTCTGTCATCAAGGAAGGCAGATATGCTCTTTTAGTCTAAGAACAATTATTCACCCATAACTAATAATTGCTGAGAGCTCATTCTTGATCTGGAGTTCACAGCTGAGGAAAGCATCCTCCTTGCCCATGGAAGTTTCAGAGACAGGTGGGAAAGTCAAGGAAGCTCTAGCAGTAGAAGAGACTTGTGAGCTGAAATCGGGCAGAAGGGAAAACCATGGGCAGAAGAGCTAAAAATACCAAAGTATTCAGAGGCCAGAGAGTCCCAGTCATATTTGTGTACATAAGATCTTTCTTCTTCGTGCCTGTGTTTACAGTTTGTGACGTTGAAACCTCAAGACCCACTTTTTGGTTTTGGGGGAAATTGGCAGCTGCCCCCTTTTTCCAATGTTCTCTAGATGAAGGGAAAATCTTTTTTAAAAGAAAAGGCCAAATGTCTTCAACACAAACACTCACATTTGAGAACCTTTCTTCAGGGTGGAAGGCTTTAATATGAACTGGTTTGCCAGTCTGATTCATTCAGAAAGCCCCAAGGCAAAAACCTTTATTACTCTATTCTTATTCAATGCTGAACTGGCTGTCAACCTTCAAATCATAAATAATAGTAATAGCCTACAAATGCCAGTAAATACATAAGTGAAGGCTTTCATTCCAATATTAACTCGTCCAGTTGTGCCTTAAAATATCTTTCAATATCTAGATAAACTTCCCAGACTCATTTTAGTATGTGAAAAATGGGCAATGAAGTTAAGTTACCATTATAATACGCACCTTAGGCTTTCATAACTTGAACCTTTTCTAGGCATTATTGTTCAAAGCGTTTACATTGTATGATCAGGAAGCTTCTTATTAAGCTATAGAAGAAAGACTATCTTGTAGATTAGTAGATAATAGTTCTTCACCTATGGAAATAGATTTTTGAAGCTCATCTACATGGATATATTTTTTCAGTATAGGTAATAGATTTCCTTAATGCTTTTTATCCAGTTTAGTTTAACCCCACCAAGACAAGCATGCAAGAGAAACTCACCTCTCAAATCTACCTCCTTAAGGAGAGGGTTTGTGGAATATTTATGGAGTAAAGATGCAGGCTGCCTTAAGGTATGAGGAAAGGTAACTAGATCTATGTTATCATGTACAATCAGTTCCCATGGCTCTTTTTGAGGTATATGTGCAGAAAATGGTAATATTATCTGGGGGTGAGTTTTTGAACCTTTGACATCAGAGTCACCCAGGCTCAAAAAGTGATGCTGTGGTATCCAGAACAGTAGGCTCAAGGAGTGACCCTGTGGTATCCTTTCAAAGTATCCTAGGCAACCATTATCACCATGACTCACTCACCAGAAGTACTACATGGAATAGTGCTTGAAGGGGTCAGTATAGTGAAGCTTCATGACTTTCAGAATTAGTGGCTTTTAAAGCCACAATAAGCAAGTAACTAAGCAGTGAAAGGCTGCTAAGAGTCTGAATGGTAAAAATTACAAAGGGTTGTCAAGTGTAGGCAAGCCCAAGCCAGCTATGACCGCTGGGTGACGATGATCAAAGTTAGTACTCTGTTCTCCCATGGCATCTTGAAGACCAGAACTTGTTCTCTTGATGATTACATTCTTCAATGAACTACCACTTTCTAACTTATAACTGGCTACATACAAAATTCAGTAGGTGTCAGATTCACTTACCTAAAAGTAAACTATTTTTACTTCGATTTAATAAATATTAGCCATCTCTGTTATATTCACAACAGTCATGGATAGTATATAAGTTTTCTACACATATAAAAAATATAGTCGGCTCAATGAAGATGTAACACGATAATATGAAATTAATGAAAAAATTTTTGATACCCGGTAGGGAGAAAAGGAAAGGATCAAACTTTCTAGAAAATAAACAGTAAAGGTTGTAATTTTAGAGGCCTTAAATATTATTTAGTTAAACATATTTATCATGTGTTAGCCTTGTTACACAGAAAAAAATTACAATTGCAAGAGGGCACACATATAAACTCTACAGTTCAGGGTATGGAGGACATGGTAAATAGCACATTTGAAGTGGGATCTTTGCCAGACAGTGGTGTCAATGCCTTTAATCCTAGCACTCAGGATGCAGAGGCAGGTGGATCTCTGTGAGTTAGAGGCCAGTCTAGTCTATAGAACTAATTCCAGAATAGCTAAAACTGTTATACAAAGAAACCCTGTCCCCAAAACAAACAGACAAATAAATAATTAAAAAGAAATAGGATCTTTAAAAAAATATATTAACATAATAAGGGGAAGCATTTACTTATGAGGTTCACTTTTAAATAACATCTGAGGAATTATCCTAAGAATTATGATTCTGCCTAGCTTTTAGTGGGCTCTTGGGATATCAATTAACAAAAGACAGTAAACGTCAATGAGTAGAAATTAAAAGTTCCGTAGATAAACCAAAAAGAGTTAATGTTTAAGATTATTGAATCGTTGTATGAGAATAACAAACTATCTAAAAATCAAATAAATTGAGAACTTCTTTCTACTCGTCGCTTTTATAGAGCATATTATATAAAGACCTCGTGAGAATGGTGATCATCCTCCAGTTCCAGGTGAGCTCATGTGTAATCGTTAAACCACAGGGATTGAAGCAAAACAGAAAACTCTCAACTTATTTTCAGAGTAAGGAAAAGACTTTTTTTTGTTTCTGTATATTAGTGGACTTGTTAGCAAGGAAAATATTGTAATTATACTCCCTGTGAGTAGAATCAGATGGAGACAAATAACCTGTGATGACCACATTTCAATAATCTCCAAATATAAAACATTCCTCAAAGAAGTTTAATTGTATCAAGCCTCCATTTAACCTATTGTACAATCAATTTATGGCAATATACCTAATAAAGAACACATGGGACTCATCTGAGTCTCAGAGATAAAGCATCCTGCTGTATATCTAAGCATCCAGAAAGAGGCCTATGAAGGCTCTCCTCACCCCTTACAAGGGACCTTCTGTGTATTTCCAGGCTGTGTGGAAGAAATCCAGAACAAGGTGTAGAGACTGTTCTTGGTGTTAAACCAAGGATGTGACAGACCAAGAAAAATCCTTCATAGGAGGATCTGTCCTTACTGTCAAGAATATCCATTAAAACTACCCCAGATTGTTGTGTTACAAGAGTTGCTGCTCCCAAGTCTCCATGACATCTGGCTTCTCCTGGAAATGTAATGTAGAGGTGGAGATTTCCACTGAGGTAGCCAGAAATAAAAATAAATTTCTGGTATCTCCCAGGATAGTTGGGGAGCCCAGAAGAACCTCCCCTGGAGAATGGAGACAGCCTAATGGAGTAGGCCTGTCTTTGAACCTTGACTGTGGATAAGTGACATTTGGTTTACACAGAATCGTCATGATATCAAAACCAGATCTTTTTTCCTCACTGGAAATCCTAAGCCAGAATAATGTGGGGTCTTCTCGAGTTTCCGAAGTATCCCACCTCCAACGTTAGGAACACAATGTGATTTCCAAAACACTTAAACACTTCCATAAGTTGTATTTATCTAATGTGGGCATTTAAGTTACTGAGATTTCTCTTGACCACAGAGCTCTCAAATGATTATTCTGAGCTTTTCTTTCATGGGAAAGGAGGTAATTTTGATAATAATCAGTGATTTATTCGACTTTTTCCAGAAAGAATTTTGGCTTAGCTTTTACATGCGTGGCTGATCTTGTTGTCAGCTAAGGATAAGTTTGACTCTATTTTCATGAGTTCAACTTATAAATTGAATCTCTGTTGAAACTAATTTTTTTTAATTCAGTAAAGATAAGTTTCAACTAACATTTTTCATCTTCTTTCCAATGTATTTCTAATTATAACAAAGCTCTCTCATCTTAGAGATTTCTAATATGATTTTGAAATGTATCATTTATTTTATTTTCCTTGACAATTTACAACATACCTAATTTCCTCTTTAGCTCATAAAACCATGTATGACTTGGCCTCATTACTTTGGTCTTCAAAGCTCCTTTGGATTGTTGTTATAAGAGTTTTGCATTCTCTGCCACCAATCACCATGCCTTTCTTCAAGAAAAGTACCTAGATTTGGGTCTTTTGGAGTAAGTCCTGCAGGAGCTTCTTTTGACGGTCATTTAAACTTGACCTAGACAAGTTGAATAGACACGTCAGCACCCAAGGTCTACCATTTTGGGCTGTTTGTTCGTGTCCTTTCCATACCCCATTCTCTTTTGGGAGCAGATTCCTGGCTCTCAGAATGTGGAATCTTCCTCTGTACTTTCATCCTACTGCTGTCTGACGTTGTTCTTGTTTTGTCATATGCCTGTCTGTCTGTCTGTCTCCTGGTTTTGGTTTTGGCTTTGGTTTGATGTGTGCCGAAGGATGTTTTCATTGCAGATACATGAATCAGATATGGAATTCTGCATCTCGTGAAGATGGGATCTTCCTTGCATGGTCAGACATCAACTTTCCTTGTTCTAGCTATTTAGATTTCTCTTCTTGAGAGCCATTTCTAACAACTCTATTTTAAATTGAAGGAATAAAGTCTCGAGGCTTTTCATTAAAGACCTCCACTTTTGTATTTTGTTTTGGTGTGTTCCTAATACTTTTTTTCTCTGTCTGGCTTTTATCAAAGTTGAACTGAGGACTCTGTTTCTGTTTCAGTGAGGCTAAGCCTTAAAAGTATAAGAATCCCAATAACTTATCTTGAGTGCACGCTCAGGCATATATTTGTTTGTTTGAGACAGTCTCATAAGGTCTAACTAGCCTCAAGCTCACTGTGTGTCTGAAGACATTGACTTTCTAATATTTTTGCTTCTACCTTCCAAAGACTGGAGTTACACTCTTGTACTCCCACATTCTGCATAAAAATCATTTGATAAGTGAAATATTCTTACCTTGATCATAAATACCATCACTCCCATGGCAATTTTTGGAATTCTAGACATAGTCTAAGGTACGGGGCTATACTTCTGTCTTTTGGGTACCGATGACCAGGGCTGATACAGTGAAGACAGAGTGTTGGAACATTTTATGAAATGGAAGACCCAGGTTTTCAAGACCGTAAGAGTCACAACAGATTTGTAATGCTTCTATAACTTGCCTACGAGCCATACAACTAGTAAGGATCTTATTCCAACCTAAGTTTATTATTTAACAAAATATCACAGAATAGGTGAAAGCATATTTCAAGCACCAGAGATTGGTGGGCTAGGGCTGCATATGGAACTGAGGTTCAGTTTAGCCTTGGAGAATAGTGAGAGAGTAATTTGGAATCATCTTTGATAAATATCTTGCATGGCAAATTCAAAGAAGATTTAAAGCAAGTAATTTTCAGGTCAGCATTTTCACATTGTTCCACAGAGCCCCAATTATTTGTATATCTGCATGCAGCCTTGATAGCAGAGGTGGTATAAAGCCAGTCGGTTGAATTCTAGCTTCTTTCCCCACATCCTATTTAAATCAGAGCTTTCTAGATGTATCTCTAGCTGTATTTTAATTGAGTTTTACTTTTATGCCTAAGTAACAGTTTTTATTGCTTTAATATAAAAATGGAACTACTGTTTTGAGAGAAAAGTGGCTTGGATAGGCACCATCTGCCCTAACATATAGATATCTGTATAGAATAGATTGGAGTGACAGGATCGTGCAGGTGAAACACACAGAAAGATGGACTTTGCAGTGATTAAAACATCATAAGCTTTCCTCATAGGTCTCAACCCTAGACACAGAACTACAAAGACGAAATACTGAGAAATAGTCTTTGGCAGGGAAGAGCACACCAATTGTTTATCCAACACCAAATAGTTAGTTCTGAAAATGCACTTCCAAGTAACATTATGCAGAGAGCAAGGTGTATTTTTATTTTCAGGAATGTGATGTGTGTGTGTGTGTGTGTGTGTGTGTGTGTGTGTGTGTGTGTGTGTGTGCATAACAATAATTAAAGAAAAATAAAGGCCAGAAATTTGAAAATGAGTGACTACTAGGATTTGGTGGGAGGCAAGTATTATAATTTCAAAAAGTAAAATGTACACACATACGCACATAAATTATATATTTATATATGTATATACAATAAAAAAACCTTCATACATTTGTATTTTTTTTCATTTTGCAAATGAAGAATTTTAAAAATTAGGGAGGTTACTGTAGTTTTATAGGCTTGCACTTCTTAAGATTTTCTTTCCCGAAATAAAGGTTCTCTTCTTTGGTGCTTCAGATGGGGCCCTGTTTAAAGGACATTCTCTTTGAATGCAGAAGTTGGGTCATTTTCTCAATGTGAAATGCTCTATTTTTATGATTTAAATTCCATGGAAAGTGTGTCCCCACTGAAGTAATGATGTCTCCCTACATCCTCAGAGCTACAAGTTCCCCAGTAGATAAGATCGAGACTTCTCACCCATCTCTGCCTAGATACCAGCTGTTTCACCTAACTCCTGACTCCCTTACACTGCAGCTTCCTCTAATGTGCTATTCCTGTGCTCTTTAGTAAGGTCTGACCCAGGGTAAAGTGGAGGTACCCCAGGGAGAGTCCCCCATGTGTTATCAAAAGGGAAGTTCAGGTTGAATGGGTAGGCCTTTGCTCCCGTGCTTGAGGAAAGTGTCATAAACTCTCATCAAAGACAGTGCCCACCCTAATTTCACTTCTCCACATGCAGCTCTAATGTGTTTCATGTTTCCTGATTTGACTGTCCAAGGTTAGCACAAAATGGTACTTTCAACACCCAACCTCAATTCTGCTATTGAAAGGCTTCCTCTGTAAAATGTGTTATTTCAGTCATGTGATAAATCTTTATTGCATCCTTTTGTATCTTAGAATTGTAGCAAACACCAAGGATACAACAATTTGCAAAACTGCAATTGTTCTCCATCTGTCTTAGTTAGGGTTTCTATTGCTATGCTGAAACACCATGACCAACAAGCAAGTTAGGAAGAAAAGCTTTATTTGGCTGTTTATTACTGAAGGAAGTCAGGACAGGGACTCAGACAGAGCAAGATCTCAGAGGCAGCAGCTGATGGGGAGGCCGTGGAGGGGAGCTGTTCCCATGTTTTTCTCAGCCCACCTTTTTATAAAACCCAGGACCAGCACCACTAGGATGGCACCATCCACCATGGGCTAGGCCTTCCCACGTTAATCACTAAATGAGAAAACATCTTACAGCTGGATCTCATGGAGGCATTTTCTCAACTGAGGCTCCTTCCTCTCTGATGACTCTAGATTGTGTCAACTGGACACACAAAATTACCCAATATGCCATGTGTGATGCTTGTTCTCATTGTCGGCTTGATTGTACTGAGAGAGCAATTTACCAGATCAAGAACAATCTTGATGTCTAAGAGTGTCTGTGAGGGGATTTTTATCTACACATATCACAGGAAACTGAAGTGGGGAGAGAAGGCCTCCCTGAATGTGGGTAGCATTATCCAGTAGGCTGGGGGGGGGGGTGTGATGGAGCACAGTGAAGGGAGGAGAAAGCAGTGTGAACAAACTCCTCCATTTTTCTTTAGCAAACGTGTTTATGGCTATTGTCATCACCCTTGTACAACAGGCTCTGCTTCTTGGTCTTTGGTTAGACACCTGCCAGTGACTCCTTAGGTAGAGTCCAGATTTTTAGCCTTGGACTGCATCACTACTGCCTCTTCTCGGGATTCCAGTTTCTCTGATTATTCTGCTACTGAGTTGTGTGACTCTCCACTGAACAGACAGCCTCTGATCAGCCGTGCTACGCTACTAAATCTTTGTTTTATAATGTCTGTCCTACTGTCTTTGTTCCCCTGGAGAACCTTGGTTAACACATCAAGCATTGTATTCCAAAGAGAGAAACAAACAAAATGAGAAGTAAGACCATTTTTGGTGGTATTTGCATGTACTTGGGAGGTAGAGGCAGAGCAATCGGGTATTCAGGAGCATTCTTTTTGCTTATACCGAGATTTTGGAAGCCAGCATGGGCCATATGAGAGTGTTTCAAAGAATCTTTTTAAATCACAGTTTGTTAGTAATAATTGCCATGAAATAAGTCATATGATAGCAGAATCACTGGGGTTACATTTTTAAATAAGGTAGTTAGAAAAAGGATGGAAAAAAATCAGGTCAATAACACAGAAGTCAAAGGCAGAAAATATCTTCAGTATTCAAAGGGCACCGTAGGGGAAAAAAATGGAAAAATACAAAGATCTGGGGGAGGCACAGAAGACAAAGGCGTGGAAAGAACATGAGGCACAAATCTATAAGAAGGAAGAATCTCATAGGTACTAGACTAGTTCAGACACTTTATGAAAACCAGTGTGTGCTGGCCATGATTTGACCTGCCTCTGATTTCTGGAGTTACTTTACTGATTTAGGACTGTAAGAGACATGGAGAGCCTCATGTGATCATAGTAATGGTCCAACTAAGGAGTCAGAGGTTTTGGAGGAGAGCTGGTAAGAAATACCAGAGTATTGGTATGCGACTTGCTGATTGAAGACAAGGATGTATTCTAGACTGTGCTTGGGCAGCTGGGAGGCTGGAGATGAGTAGTGGCAAGAAAGCAGGTTGGGAGCAAAAGAAACATGGAAACTCCATCAAATACCTGCTGCTCATCTTCCTAAGACCATGAAAAAGTTGACTGATTGGGCTAGAGAGGCAGCTCTGGAAATAAGAGCACTTGCTGATCTTTCAAAAGATCTGTGTGCCTATTTCCCACAACAAGTAGTTCACAAATTTTCATGACCCCAGCTCCAGTAGATGCTACAGCCCCTTCTGGAATTTAAGAACACCCACTTATAGGCACACACACAGACATACATGTAATTATAACTTTAAAAAAGAAAAATGTGAATAATTTTATATATATACATATATGTGTGTGTATTTTATAACAATATAAATACATCTGTGGAAAACCTTGTTAAACTCTTTGGGTGAATTTTTAATCAAAATGATAGGTAATGTTATCTAGGAAGATCATAAGATTATTTGGAAGAAATCTTACTGTTTTAACCAAGTACTAAATTGATGTTCATCTGATTTTTGATTGAGTTTATCACTGCAAAGACCAACAGGCAGATTTCTTCTTAAACCATTTCTGATTGATTTTTTTTTCCAGATTGAAGGATTACATTTATCCCAGCCCAAACCTTAGTTCTAGCCAGATTATTTCTTTCCTTTAACTAAAATAGCAACTGCAGACTCAGCCCAAATAGATTAGTTGTCTCCCAGCAAGCTAATCATTAAACACAGTCAGCCTCTCCCTCCTCACCAGCTGACATACTGTGAAAATGACCTGGTTACCACAGAGTGAGGAAGGTGGTGACTATGGGAAAGTGGAGCTCTGCACACTTGGTGAGAACAGGAGCAACTTCCCGGTTCCTTGTGGACAGGGGCTAGTGTTCTTTGCCCTCCTCTGATAGGCCCCAGATTCGTGACTGTGACAGTGTTGGAATATTCTCTTTAGGTTTTCATTTTTGTTTGTTTACTTGTTAGTGTGTTATTTAGTGAAACAGTATTCCTTTTCAAAATTACTGGATTAAAACACCTTCAATATTTTGTTCCTTACAGACAAATCGCAATAATAATTCCATGAATGCGAAAAGTTTGTAGGTACTTTGGCCTAACCTCATCTCCTCTCAAGAAGCACAGTCATTTATATCTGTGTCCACTGGAAAAATACATTTTAGGATTGATCTTTTATACCTCTCCTGCTTTAAAAATGGGGAGGCAAGGCTTTATTTGTTGCATGAAGAGAGGGTGCTTTTGCGTCCTGTTCTGAAAAAAATCCTTATGAAAATAATGATGAGTAATATTCTTAACACTCTTTAAGTGCTTTTGAGTGAAATGCCAGGCACAGCTTTCGCTGTATATCTTTCTTATAGATTGGGAAATCACAAGTTTAGACTAGATTCTGAGTGAATGGTTTAGGGAACAAAATTTTACGCAGCTTTGATTTATTGGGTAAGTTGTCCGAGCTGTGAACAGTTTTACATGCCTTCATATGAGTAATAGAAAATTTTTGACAGCTTGGTAATAATATTTCCTTAACTGTTTTTCCTCAGTCATGAAAATTATAACTGCTACAAATTCCTTCAGTCATACCTTTTTATTTTGTTGTTATGTTGGAAGTTGTTTGATTAGTTTGTTTTCCTTCCTGCTTATGACATTTAAATAAAAACAGAAAAGATCGTAGGCTTAAGAGCCAAACATCTGTACTCTGGTTCTTTCACATGAGTATGATTGTGGGAGGGGGCACAGAGAGATGATGGATAGATAGAAATAGAGATATATAGATATAATATAGATAGATGGAAAGATAGATAGATGATAAGTAGATAGGTGGTTGATCAATGATAGAAAGAAAAGAGAAAAAATAATATAAATAATAGTGATAAAGAGTGACTTTGAGATGGACTGTAGCACTCCATGTCATTTGGTCAGAATCTCTGAAAAGTGGGAATGATAATCACACTGTATACTTGGTGAGATGACCAGAGCAAAGCTGCCTCTTTCCCTCATCCTGGCTACTAAAACCCTTAGGGATTTGGTCAGACCCTTTTCTCTTTCATCTGCAGAGAATCTCTTCAGTGATAATGCCTATTATTATGGCTTTAAATATTCATCTACCTGCCATCACCTTTAATGTTTATATTTTTAATCTGTTCAGCTTAGATGTTTCCAATCATCTCACATATAATATGCAAATCTGACTTTCTTCCCTGTTGTAACCAAGCCTTTCCTCATTTGCTCTTCTGTTTGAGGACACCACTGTCTACCTAGTGAGTAGTAACAGTTTTAAGATGTTAATGTCACATTGGTGATTTTTGTCTTCCCCTCTCTCCTGACACAGCACTACCAACTTCCCTCTCATAGATAACATCTCACACTCCACTGTCTAAGTCTAATCTTCGCACCTTGGATGGTTGCATGAAGGCCCTGCCTATATCATTTTACCTCCCATATTTTTCCTTAAACAGAAGCTGTGTACTCTAGGGAGATGCAACAGCTGTGTCTTTCCCTTCCCTAAGCCCCTCCATCCTTCTGTGCAGTCTTGTTGAATTCAAAACCCAAGCCCTATAACTTTCTCCACCACAACAAATCCACCCCAAGACCACCCCTGAATTTCAGTGACTCATCTCAAGGACTTACAGAGCTTTGAAATTTTGTTAAAATTACAGTGATGTCCTACTACAGTCAACAAAGGAAAAGGCAACATCCAGAGAGAAACCAGCCCTGAGCTTCCAGTCACCCCCTAGTAGAGTCTTAAAAGCATGGTCTCCTGGAAACCATTTGTGTGAGCACATATGGAACCCTGCCAGTCAGGAACTCTGGAGCCTGGGGAATAGCATCTTCATTGGAGATTAGTCACAAAAACACACATATAACCTTAGCTGTTCATTTTCTACCTCAGATTAATATTGGCGTAAACTGCCTAGAGTGGTTTATAATCTCAGTAGACAAAGACAGCTTTCAGGTCGAGTATCCCAAGTGCTCTGATGTTGCTTTTTGGAAATTTGTCAGTGATCAAACTGTTCTTTAAAAGGTAAAGATGTTGAACAACCTAAGCATATTGACTTAATCCTCTCTGTTTTCTGACAAGGTGAAAGATCCTACAGTAAACAAAACCCTTTCCTCCTAGGGCCTTTGTTCTTGGTGTCTCCCTCTCATTTAGGGCACCTTCCTCTGCGTGTCACCTCATAAAAGAGAACTTACTAAGCACTTGGGACAAGTTGGCTCATTACTTTTATTATTCACTACCATATAGTCTGAGCAAAAATACTCTGTAATAGGCATGTATATGTTTATAGTGGTCTATCAACTAATTATGCAAAGAGCAGAGACCATGTTTCCTGTTTCTTTGTACTAGGTACATTGTGGGAGATGCACTTATTACTCAGAAAATATCAAGTAATGATTAAATCTGAAATTTAAATGGTGAACATCTGTCAGTTGTATTGGTCTTATGATATCAGTGAGTTTTAGAAATCATTCTAATTTGACAGCCAGTTAAAGGTACTCTTTCTACTTGTTTCTCTTGGTTTGATTAATCTGTTCAGGCAATTTCCAGGTGGATAAACCTGGAAACTTCCTATAAATATAACAAAGAACTGTGGTCATTTACATGCCTACATTGGCTTTATTAATTACATGTATTTGCAGTTTACAGTTTACCTGTGGTAGAACTATTCAATTAATCCAGTAAAAGTAGTGCATCGCAACTCAGAAAGAAACTAAAGCATATATGACTATATTATAATTTAAAATAAAGTGTGTATTTTGTTTTATATTTCGTCTATATACTTAATCAACAACGGCTCTGAAATATATGGATGAAAATATAACTCCCCCCAGTTCAAAGAAAACTGAATGGACACAGAGAAGAAAAACATTAAATGCACCCAAAATTATATTTTGTGTATAATTTTGGAAATATCACTATAATAAACAGAAACTTCTCTCAGTTTTGAAGTTTAAAAAATTCTAATTGGCAGTGGCAATATTCAGAAAAATCTATTCTTTCATAGTAATGCAGTCACATGACATGAATTTCATTCAGCTCTTGTACAGTTCAAGAGCTAGAGTACTTTTAAATAAATCACAGTAGTACATGCCTTCCATGATTATAGCATTTTCTATTTCAGTACAAACCTTTATCTTGTCATTGCAGGTCCTAGGGATGTGAGAAGCCAGTTTCTAATTACAGCCTTAGCAACCAGCTACGGGACCACTCCCCACTGACCTCCCATTCCTGGTCCTCAGATACTGTATGGTCTAGCTGACTACCCAAATGATGAAAGTGTTATCCTAAACACATAAACAAACATGAGTACTCATGTCAAGCATCTTCACTCAGGGAACATCCCCAGAGCTTCCTGAATCTCCTCATTCGTGGCATAAGTGCATTGTACAGCATGATCTCCACGGTTTTTCCCTCTCAAAGCCCAAGTTCTGTCTCATGTCTGCTGATAATTTGGAGGATTTCATTACTTTTCAAGAGATGAAATTCTGTTCAACCACTGGGGCGCACAGTTCAAGCTGATCGAAGATAAAATACCCAGTGAGCAGTTCCCGATGAGCTGCCGTGTCTGCAGTGATAAATTAACTTGAGTTTCTCATGCTTGTGGAATCCCTACAATATAACAAGCTACTCTGGCTCTGCTGTTTCCACATTTGGACTAGAATCACTCTGGTAGAAAATTTGGGAGCAGATTTGAGAGCCTCCATTTACTGATTTATCTACTATGGAAAAGATCCGTTGAACAACACTGCTGTTACTCTCTGGTCCACAGCCTCTCCCCTTTAGAGCCACTCTCTTTCCGTTGTCTTCTCCATAATTTACATCTGCACTATCTCTCACCTAAAGGACCTCAAAATCCCATGGATTTCTCTTTCCATCTGTTTTCACTCCATAGGGCTGTGGTTTGGATGATTTTCTCAGAAACAGGAGTATTTACAGACATGGTACAGACATTCCCACTTGTTATCAAGGCCATAGATGAGGAAGACCTGAGGGCTTCTTTCACAGCCTCTTCACTAAGGTGGCTGTTCTTATCACATCCAGCCTCACAGAACTAAAACTGCCCCTCCGCTGTCCCCATTGGTTGAAAAGGTCTCACAAGTCCTCAAAAGCCACCCATCCTAAAACATCTGAGATATATGTCAACTCTTAGGCTTGAAGGCACTTGCCTGTGTCCTTTTTTATTTCATCCCATGGTTAAAAGGTCATAACTACCCTAGACTGAAGCTTGATTTTCTAGTCCCAAATGGGTGTGATCTCTTCTTACCTCAAATGCATCTTTATTCTAAGTGCTTTTCAGCTACACCTTTAGTCCATCTTCTTCATTGTTGTGCCAAAAGTACTAAGGTCGTGAAATTTCTGAAGCGAGTGAAACTCTGCATAGCATTCTTATTAGAAAGATATAAGTCCATGTTACACTATTTTAAACATGGGTGGAGGTTTACTGCTCTTGACCTACTGCTTCTTGACATGGCATCCCTTACCATCCTAAGGGTATACCATAGTATTTTGTACAAAGGTATATATACAATTCGTATTTGCTGAATCAAGTGGACACAGTCACCTTAATGTGGAAATGTGTGTGGATATAGAAAATCACAAACTACATATTTTACTTATGTTAATATTGTTTCAAGTTGCTACTAGGTTTTACAAGATAGTCTGTAAAATTCTCATTATTCCAAAAAGTCATTATTCTAGAAGTTTGTAAAAGATCTAACAACTTTTATGGTCCTGGCATAATAACATATTGAAAATCTGCTTATTTTGAATCATGAGGTTGGGAAAGAATCAAGACCTCTCCCTTAGAACTGATAATAGTTGTATGACTTCCTGAAGATATGAAGCAGTGTGGGGGCCTCTGACAGCTCATCTGTCAGTGTTGCATATGTTCAGTTTCTTTTTCCACACGATTTTGTTGCTCCTGCTCCTGAGTCTCAGTTTCCCCTTTAGTTTGCTTTGCCAGTGTATGGTTAGTAATTGTGCCCCACGCAAAGGTTTGAACATGGATTTGCCTGTCGGTCTCTGTGCATTGCTGTATTCATATGACCACATCCACAGAAGGCTATTGCAGTAAAAGCTATACTGAGCCCACCATATCTTATGAGTGATGGTTACCCTGAGTGAGTCAAAAACCAACTGACCACTGAACAAGATATGAATTGCAGCCCTATGCAGCCTTTATCAGGTCAGTATCTGTAGACTCATGATCTAGATACATAGCTGCTGCATGTTTTTGAAATTAAATGGTTTTTTCTTATACAGCATTATTGTATCATAGATACCTGAGCTGGGTATGGTGGCCCATTCCTTTAATCTCAGCACTCAGAGACAGGCAGATCTATGTGAGTTTGAGGCCAACTAGCTCTTCAAAGTGACTTCTAGGGCAACCTGGAAGGAGTACACAGTGAAACTCTGCCTTGAAAACAATCAAAAAATAGGCAACTGATACGCCAAGTTTAAAGATAACCTCAGGCCCATACATCCCATAGCAAAGACATGGCAAAGGGACAAGTGTAGTAGTTTCCTACTGAGGTGTTCAAGGGTGGCTAAATGAAATACTCACTGAATAATCAGGGGCATTCTGGAAAGTTAATTTTGCTGCGAATTTTCTGTTTTTACTTGAGTTAGATGAATTAGAAGAACACTAGAGGCAGTTTTTCGATCCTGTGGAATTTCTTGATTCAGACTCATAAATGAGAACCCTCAACTAACTCATTTCCTACAAACCCATTAGCATAACCATTTTCAGCACAGTTGCTGCAAATTCCACAGCTGTAGTTAGCAACATGCTAAGGCGTGATGAGCTATGGGTGGTCAAATGAAATTTGACCAGACACACAGAACCTTGTGAGAAACGGCCCTGGGGATACCATAGAGCTCTGGGAAAATGTGATAAACTGAGATAGCTGTGTGGGTTTGGGTTTTTTTGGGGTTTTTTTTGTTTGTTTTTTGTTTTTTTGGTTTTTTTTTTTTGGTAATGAGGTGTCCATATTAGCATTCACTAGGACTGTAGTGACAGGTCCACTTGTGATATTCCTAAGTTCAAAGGGGCCTTTTTTGATTCAGTGGAGTTTCTAAGTTTTCTAAAGTTTCTAAAGTCTTCTGTTGAATTTTAAGGTCCTTGGAGCTTAAAGTAAATAAATTGAAATCTGAAGAAAACTTAACTGGCTACCCATTATGGGTATCTTAGGTCCATTAATAATATTTTGAATTCCCATAACATATATATATATATATATATACATAAATACTTTAGTTGGTATATTTCAATTTAAAAATGAGTAGCAGTATTACCAAGGGAAAAAGAAAATAGCAGATGTTAATGAAAAATATTAGAACTCTTATAGGGTGAATTAGGAACATAAAACTGAAGATTCTATGCAAAACAATATGGTAGATCCTCAAAGATCTAAACATGGAATCATTGTGTAATCTCACAACCCACCTCTGAGTTTATACTCCAAAGAGCCAGAAATAGGGACTAGAGCAGATATGTGGGCACCAATGTTCATAATGGTATATTCACAACAACTGAAAGGTAGCAGCAGCCTAGGTGTACATCATTAAATGTACAGATGACAGTGTAACAAGACTCAGCTACAGTGGAGCTTGTAAGTCTTTGAAGATGTCAGGACATTCTCATGCATCCCTTTAAGACAGCTGAATATTGAAGCCCTACAAAGTGATAGAACCTAGGCACAATGTGATAAATGCATCAAGCACATAGATAGGGCTCACTTTTAGCAGCAATCAGTACTGGGGCTAGGGGAAAGCAGGAAAAGGGAATTATTTTAAGGAGTATAAGTTTCAGTTTGGGAAGATGGAAAATTGCTTTAAAAAAAAATGGAGGGTGATGATGGGTTCTCAGCAGTGTAAATGTACTTAATACTCCCAACTCCACACCTAAAAGCACATAAATGTTAACTTTATAGTGGGCATATTTTGCCAAAATTTTCAAAAGTGAAGACAAAAGCTATTAATTATTAGCTTAAGTGGCACCAGATGCTTTCCATGGTTACTCTGGGGACATTTTTGACTCACTCTGTGTGTAGTTAGCCCTTCTCTGCTGGAATAGCTAACATGGCATAGTTGTCGTGGTGAAAAGAGCATAGGTTACAATGCCAGACACTCAATTCTGAATCCCAAACACATCTCTTGAGATTATGGGTCAAGCTAATTAGCCTTTCCTTGTGCTTAATTTTCTCTTCAGTAAATAGTGATGATAATATCTACCTAAAAATGGATTTCGAAACTGTTAAGCATCTTTGAGTTCGAAAAGGTCATTTTTTTTTTCAACAAGCCTTCTTATTTTTCCTCATTTGATTTGCTAAATACCACTTAGGCTGACAGCATTTTAAGGTGTAAGTTTCATCAAAAATCACAGACAGATCAAGGGCCACACAGGTTGTGCAAGAGTTTAATTATACTTTTGAATCTAGTTTTTTCACTTTGCAACCTCAGCTTGTAGATACTACTGTGGTACAATAATTAGAGTTTTATAAGCATGATGCTGCTATTTATCAGTATGTTCAGCTTATGAAAACTCAATATTAATAGAAAACATTTTTAATTCATTAATATGGAAAGTATAAATTTGCATGTCTTAAATTACTAGTAATAGATCATTGACATTTTGGGGTAGCCCTGCTATCCAGTAGAAATTTTGAAATAGTTAATACATAATGTATGTGGGAATAACAAGCCCTGACTTCTAGAGAAAGGTATATTAGAAATGCCAGGCGTGACCATGAGCCTGAGTTTACAGTACAAAGTCTTTGAAAAGACAGATTGTACTGTTGAAAAACTTGTCCGAAAAGTTGATTTTTCTGCTGCTGCAGAGGATTAGACAAAGTTGTAGCAAATAAAAAATTAATATTTTTTCCCATGCAAAAGTAAAAAGTGTGTATTGTGTGGGTATGAGTAATAGAACATGTTCCTAAATCAACAGAAATAACTGATGTGTTTCCTTTGCTAGAGGGTTTGGCTTCTGTTTGGTCTTTTGGTCATTCTTTTGCCTGCATACAACACACTGTAGAATGAGGACCACAACCACCATTAGCATGTACTGGACGAGAACAATGTGAACAGATAATGGGATTTTTCAAATCACAGAGCCAGGTATTATATCTAAATGCATTGAGAGAAAAATAATAATAAAAAGTATTTAAGTGTCTTTGCTGAGTATTTATTTTAAACTCAAGGCTTTTATGTTTATATGTTCCCTGATGGAATCAATGACTAGCAGCCTTTGCTCAGTTTTCTTTAAAGCAATATTGGGGGAAAATGAACAAAATATGCAATGAGAAAAAAAATCTGTGCAAGTCCCCAGGGTAAGGACTAGCTGACAATATAATGGATGTTTTCCATTTCCTCTTGTCTGGAGTTCTAGGTGACTGCAGGCCATATATTACCCCTCTTCCAGTCCCACATTTCCGCCCACATTAACGGAAGGCCCCGTTGCAAAAACAAGGCAATCCAAAGTCCTGCTGTTATTTATGAAATGAGATCATTCTCTCGGGCATGCGAGCTTCACTGCCCTTCTTCACACCCTCAAAACTGAACAAGCACTACCGGAAACTGAAAAGGAGAAGAACTAAGACCCCTCCCCCTCAAAGTGTCACTTTTAAGCAATCTCTTTAAAATAGATGTTTTCAATAAACATTTCCCAAGTGGTTATATGTTGCATTGATTTGTTTCCATCATCCATCTACCCACAACCTACTCTTCACATTCAGGGAACATCTGCAGATTTAGAGGTGGAGGTTGGGGAGAAGTGTTTCTGCTTCTTTTTCCAAGGTCTCCATCAGAAAGCCAAGAGCTTGGGAAACAATAGTCCGTTTAAATTGTCAAAGAAGTGAACCTGGTGGGTGGAGAGCTTTCACCCAAACTCCTGAACTCAATAAAAGCATCCCTCTGTTCAAGGCTATTGAAGTCTACATGCAGTGTATCTTCTTCAAATCATCAAGGAAAGACTCAGATGACTTTATTTATCTTTCTTTGCAAAGAAGGGATTAAATGTTGGTCCTCACAGCTCCTAGCCATGCACCTTACCACTGAGAATCTTACTGCTGAGCCTTATTATTTATAGACTTCTCAGTTGCCATGCCTGAGGGGCTCTTTGATCCCTATGTCCCTCTCATTTTTTTCTTTCTATTGTCTAATGTATACACATTCACTAAGCCATCATCCTACCAGAGTTTAAGAACTCTTCCATATTTAGGTCATAACTCCTAAGGCCATATCCTCAATTCACCTTTGATGAATTGCATACATTTTGGGAGATAGAATTCAAATTATAATATACCAGCACTCGTATACAAATTGATCAGTATTCTTCAGAGGTCTAGAATAGTTAGACAAGAGGCATTTAATCCGTGTCTTTGCTTTTGCTGATATTGCTGCCTTTTATTTCACTGGGAAAATAGAAGTAATAGCATGAGACTTTTCAGAGTCTCCCACACCACAGCTAACGCTCATTGGCACTGGAATCCTGCTCATCCCTTGTTCCTATCTCCTTGTCTCCCTCTTCACATTGGATCCTTTGGTGGGTGGAATTGTCTCTGTCCCTCTCGTGAAGTTTACGCATCCAAATTCTAAGTAAAAGTACATCAGAGAACGAGCTCATATTTACAAAAATGGTGGTTGTAATTACTTAAGTTAGAATAAGGTCACCACAGCCAGGTGTAGTTGGTTGGTCGTGCACACCTGTGATCCCAGAACTCAGGAGGGTAAGGAGGAAAGAATGTGAGCTGAAGCTCAGCTTGGGTTGTATTAGACCCTGAAAATAGGTGGGGAGGATCATTTTGGAGTAGGGTAAGTCATCATTCCAATTTTACAGGTACCCTTATCAAAAGGGAAAATTTTAAACAAAGATTCAAGTACAAAGAGAACACTTGTCAAGGTCAGAGCCATGCCACTATAAAACAAGGAACTACAAAAATCAAAGACATCTAGGACAGAGCCTTCCAGGATATCTGCAGAGAGAGCATGGCCCTTCATCTCACTTCCTGCCTCAGAGCTGTCAGACAATGCATTTCTGTTGTTTAAATTGCTGAGATTGTGAGACTCCTACAAGGCAATGCTAGCGAGCCTACAGAAGCTCTCATCCCTCTCCCTTCCAAGACTGTGTCCCTGAAAACATTGGGACAACTTTTCTTCTGCCAGTATGCAATTGTGCTAGTGCCCAATCCTATTGGAAGCCATCCCCAGCCTTTGCTCCTTTGCATAACAAAATCATTGGAAAACTTGTGGGTGTTGATTGCTTATTCTTTATCTACTCTGGTTTCTTTGAAACTAAATTCACAATGCCCTGACCTCCACATGTTGAAATCCCATGCGTCCACCTCATTAGCAACTTTATCTGTCAAGAGCATCCATTTATATTTCAGGACTCCATTCCCTTCCTTGGGTTCTTTTTCTGGTTCACTTCATCTCTCACCACATCTCATTTTATGCAATGTCCTTACTACCTGAGTCCTTCAGATTCAATCAACACGACTTGTTCATTATTAATTTTTGTCCCCAAACCCTAGCATCACTGTTTCCTGAGCTCCCCAAGTATTTGTCATAATCCTGCCATGGCCTTTGTGTTTGCAGTTCTTTTAGTTACTGATGTTATCCAGAAAGCCTCTCATGTTAAAACACTTGTTTATTATTTGATAATATTCCTACTATTTTTTACTGTTTAAAGAAACGCTGAAGATTCACAAAGTGAGGGAATTTGTAACGTGGACCGTTAGGAAAGTTCCTGGCATACAAGTCACGATCTTTGAATGAATGAATTACTGACTGTTCCACAGCTAAGCTGAGACAGAAAACCAAGTACAATCTGATAGTGCTACACTTCTTTCATTCAGTGCTGTGTGTCCATCCCACCAAACTGTACATCTTAATGAGAATCTCTGCTTCCCTTTGTCCTATGATTCTACTGAGTGCCTTGTGCAAATATTATGGCGATATGCTTTTAGACACATTTTATTCTTAAAACTCTTGGAATCTTAACAAATACTTATTGTGTTATTTTGAATGGCTAAATGTGTAGCTAGTTTTTAGGTCTTAGATCTTAGTTTTGAAATATAATCCTTATCTAACTTGATTTTTATATGCCTTTACTATATGCAGGTTTGATTTAAGGGATTTAGGCTACACATTTTCCAAAATGTAATAATAAGATTATATTTGGAAAAATTCAAGGTGAATAATGAAGCTTTAGTTAACTGAGCAAAGCATTAAAAGGATAAATCTTGATATTGGAATTTCAGTGGTTAAAAATCACTTCTTATTCTTGCAGAGGACCTGGGTTTGATTCTAAGTACCCACATGGTGGTTCATAATATTTCTACCTCGAGTTCCAGGGAACTCCAATGCCTTCTGACCTCTGTACAGACAGACATGCATGCAAAACACTCAAACTTAAAATATCTAAACCTTATTTTAAAAAATAAAGAACAAATTTTAAGGACTAGCATGGACAATGTATTTGTACATGGGATCGCAGAAGGCAGGTATCTATATTTTTTTTTCTTTCTGTACTGATACATTCCCCAGGCACTTCACATCTGGAAAGAACCTTTCATCCTTTCATCGTGTGATAATGAAGTTCCACTGGGTCTTAGTCTAAACTCCTTGACACATTACATCAGCATTTCTTAAGCCTTTCCACTAAATACTTCTAATGTCAGGGAAGAGCAACAGTCATTCCCAAGGGCCCAGCTATGTAAACCAAGAGTCATCAGCAAATTCAAGAGTGCTTCATATTCTACCATTATAAAACCACAGAAATTTCCACTCCATAATTTTTTTAATGGTATTAGGAATTAAACTTATTAGGGAGAAAAGTACCTTCCCATTGATATACACGACCCCCAGCTCTACAACATCTTACTTCACTAAGTTCATTCAAAAAATAATTAAAGTGAATTGATTCTTTTAACCATGTTATGTCTGTTGTAAACACTTTCTGGTGTTTTCAGTTATTTACAGTAAAGGTAAGGCATGTGTATCTTGTGGCTTTATGGAACCTGCAGGACCAAGCACCCATTGAAATCCACAATTTGAGACTTATTACATAGTCTTTGGATAAGAACAAATTAGCTTTCCTTGTCAGGCATAGCTCTGGCAACTATTGAACACAGCTCACTGCCTGCAGAGGCTGCTCTCTGATCAGAAGGCTGCTTTTGGCAGCTGATAACTTCCTGTCTGATCCAATCCTCATCTCTAATGGAATGATGCATCACCGTGTAATGGGTCCTGTTTTATTCATTTTGTTCTATTAAGCCCAGATCGATAATGCAACAAACATCCTAGATGCTCACAGTCTACCAAACTCTTCGTGATGTCACCTATCTCAGTGCAAAGTTGGGCTTAATAATAATCGATGCCTAATAAGATTTTAATTACCTGTATTTCTAGAGCACTGAAACACAGTTTCACTTTAATTAACTTACGGGTTTTACAAATGAAGGCATGAGTCAAGACATCGTGGAATAAACTGGTGGGAGGGAGACGCGGAGCCTTGTTGTGTAAGAAAGCCGAGCGAGGTGACATCAGGAAGGTGGGAGGTCAGACAATGAAAGAATGTCACATCTCACATGGCCTTGAATACCAGAACTATGAACTTGGAATTTATTAAATATAAACAATATTTCTGCCAAGGGGAGGCCACTGGTACTTTTGATACAGAAAGTGACATGGTTGAAGGCTTTGAAAGCTAAGTGGGATACTATGGAATAGTGTATCTGGTAAGCACAGCCGAGGTTGTTCCCATAGGCCAGGTAGACACAAGGAGGCATGCAGGGTAAAAAAGGATGTGGATTTTGTAACTACTCCCTACTTGAGGCAATGGTCTTGTTCATGGAATCACATCAAGGGCTTAAAAATTAGCAATAGCTTAGTCAGGAAGGTATGTGGAAGACTTGACTTTGGTTTTCAAAGTCTACATAAACAAACTGGACATACTGGCTTGCTTTGACTTTTGGCACCGGGAAAGCAGTGATATGCTAGCCTACTAAGTAAGGTCCAGGACGCTGAGAAACTTTCTCTCAAAAGAAAGCAAATACAGATGGTACCTGTGGTTGTTATTTGATCTTTATACAGGTATGCACATACTCACATGTGAGCAACACACACACACACACACACACACACACACACACACACACACACACACACACCATACAATAGCAATTGACAATTTGCAGGACAGAAATATAGCCCTCTGGTGATATTTTACTGATTCATGTAAAATGTAACATCATAAGCAAAAACTACTGTAAGTGACCATTCAAACTTTTCCAGTCCCCATGCTCACACCCTAAGTGAAATAAATATATTTGCATTTGCTTTTATAGAAACAGCCCGTGGAGTGAGTGGATTCTCCTGGCTTCCAGTGAATGTCTGGAAATACAGATCAGTTAGCTTGAGATTTTCTGGGAATGTTTTGCACTTCTCATTACAAGATGAATGGCTTACACTCTATACCAACTCCAAACTAATGGACAATCATGTGGGATATGGTCAGTTTGTTTTTCTGCCTCTATGCTGAAAATAATGTTTCCGTTCTGGCCTCTCAACTCAGGCTACAGCTCTTAGATCAACTCTCTCTTCCTGAGAATGCTAGTGTCTCTTCACTGAGGTGAGGATACTGTACAGTGTTGATGCCCACAGGTCGTCAACAATCCCCCACTCTTTCTGTGACTCTTAAAGCACCATTTCTAGCCCTAGAAGTGAGGTCTACCTGCAGCCCCCTTGATCCACTTTCTGCCATTCTCAGCCTGCCACGTAGGACACACTCTCTGTACCTTGAATCTCACTCAGAGAATATGAAAGCTTCCCACACTGCAGATTTCTGCCTGCCTCAGGGTCTGGGGTTTGGGGTAGTGTCTTCTCCCAGAGCATTGGCAGAGCTGTGGCTTAAGATATCCATATCCTTTAGTGAGTGTTCTGAAAATAATCTGCACTTGGGAGTTAAAATTACATTTGTAAATTCTTGGTTCTACTCAGTTGACCATGATATAGTCACTTCCCAGGCTGTACCAAAATGGGTTTAAGCACCTGTCCTTTTTAGACATATACCTTGAGTTTTTCTAAGATAATTTGTTGATATCAACCTCTCTAGTTATAGGATATTCTGTTTGAAGCCCAATTCTTTTGAGAATAAGTAAAGTATAGCTTTTCAAATAAATCATCTTGGGTCCAGACCATAATAAATGTCCTCTGGAGTGTGGCCACCTCACCTAACATAGCTGGCACTGTCTCCAAAAAGCTCGCCATGACTCATGGTGATTGTAGACCAAGAATATTATACTTTTCTAAATTACAGATATTTATGTTGTGCCATATCCTTTGGAATTTGGGAATACTGCTGACTGGTATTATAAATGAATTGCTAATGATAGTATTAATGTCACTGTGCTCACACAAGAAATGTTTGTAATCTCTCAAGGCAATTCTATAAAAGACAAAAGAGATTGTGGGGGAGAGAATATGAAATCATATACGTACATGGAAATCTCAAAGTGACCTTATTTGCCACTTACTTAATTTTTAATAAACATGAAATTTTTTTTCATGGACACGAAATAAAAAATTTTAAGTTAATCACAGAAACTAGGTCATTTGTATATTTGGTGGTTTACACTATAGTTCCTGATATCTTTCACCTCTCACTCTGCCAGGCAACCATGGGCAGTAAGTAGAACCCCAACTGTCACCTGAAAAAAATCAAATAAAATTTTATCATTGAAATGTAAGTGCTCCTGAAGAGTAGGAAGAATCATTTCATGTTGGTTTTGTGTGTGTGATTTGGTATACAGAGGAGCACCAAGCATCATACATCCTGGCAAGAATAAGTACTAAGATAGAATCTTGTGGTTGCTCTCACATTTGATGCTGTGGAACGTTCACTTATTATTTGCCCTATTATATAATATAGGAAAATGAGAAATAAGTATTAGAGCTGTAAAGAGATGTAACTATCTGCCATCACAATAGAGCACTGTTGACACTCACTATGCTCTTTCTATTGCTTATGACATTTTTTTTTTCATGTTCCCTTTTCCAAGGAGTTGGATTATTCATGCCTGCAAGCATTCATTCATCCTCTGAATCAATCAATGTTTATTGTGTTCTAGGCACTATGCCAAGCCAGTATGGAAAGAAAAATAAAATCCACTTTTTCAAGAGTCTTATCAGTTGGTGCTCTTAATTGGTTGCAGAGATGTGTGCAAATAACTTTAAAAAGTTAAAGGATCAAGAACTAAGTGACAGAAATGAGCACAACCACCAAGGTGTAAGCAATAGAAAAGTGATGAAGTGCCCCATTAAGGCATTGTTGGCAAAGCGAATCAGCTCAACCCCTGTTCATTTGTGGTCATTTTCCCAAAGTATAGGAAGAAGTTCTCCTTGACCAGGTTTATGTCAGGGGTCCACCCATTATCCAAAGGTGGGGGTATCTTGATTGATTGATTGAGCCTGAGGAACCCAACATTCTTTTACCAAAAGAGAGAGAGAGAGAACATTGATGGCCCTACAGAGACAAAAGAAGAGCACAAGGTTTTGAATAAGGTTATAGAAATTTAAATGATGATTCTTCTCCTAAAATGGAATCTCTGTGTAATACATCTTCGTGCTATATGGAACTTTTGGATATGTGAAGTTTAAGAGTAGATACTATCAGTAGCTGATAGTTGAAATAAACCAGTAGAAAGGAATAAAGGATGAGTGCTGTTTGATCAATAGATGCTAAATTGTGGTTAGTCAGGAGCCAAGGTGAGTGCGAGCAAGAACAATGTATTGCATATTTAAAAAGAAAGAAAGAAAGAAAGAAAGAAAGAAAGAAAGAAAGAAGGAAGGAAGGAAGGAAGGAAGGAAGGAAGGAAGGAAGGAAGGAAGGAAGGAAGGAAGGAAGGAAGGAAGGAAGAAAAGATTTTGAATGTTTCCATTATGAGGAAGCCATAAATGTTGGGATCAGTTACTTTTCTTCATGTGGTAAAATGGCTGACAAAACAACTTAAGGGAGAGTTTATCTGGGGGTCACAGTTTAAGGAGATGCAGTCCCTCATCAGGGAAGACATCTGGTAAGAGCATGAGCAAGCTTCTAACACTGAATCCACAGCCAGGAACTGGACAGAGTCTGGCTTTCCCCCTTCCCCCTTTTTATTTATTTGTGACTCCAGCCAGAGGGATAGAACTGCCCATTTTCAGTTGAGTCTCCCTGTCTCAGTTAAATTTCACAGACACGCCCATAGGTGTGTCACCTAACTGGTTCTTAATCTGATATGGTTGACAGTAAGTATCAAACTGCACACTGTGTGATGCAGATATATCCAGCCTGATTAACACACAGTTCATATATGTACCAAGATAACTCTCTCTATTAGTATACATAATGTGTGTTTCATACGTTTTTTAAAGTCTAAAAAGAAAATAACAAAATAATATAATAAAATTTCATAAATTACTGACTAAAGCAGACACAATGGATTTAGCACTGTCTGATAATATTATTTGTACATAGATGAGATATGCACCATACATTATGATAATCACATCAATATATTCATATTTGTTTTTATTGTTTACCCCATATAATTTGTCACCTGTTAGTGCTTCTTCCTTGTATGTAATATATATCCAATCATCTCTGTTTCTTTGCACTAATCCTTCACCTTTAAGGAATTCATATTATAATAAGTTGCAGTTCATAAGCAATGAAAATTTAATTTTACAAGCAAGGAACATGCTCTGAAGCTAGAAGAGACTACACTGTTATTCTGAACCACAGACAACGGGCTTAGTTTGAATTCTGTTCCCTTACAAGTAAACAAACAAGCAAACAAAAAACCCTCTGCCATAAAGCCAACTTTGTCAGGCCACATTGTTCTGTTTATGTCTGAAGAAACAGTGTCATGGGGAAACATCACTCTTATGGTCATCATCCCACAGTCTCGGAGTATTTTCCACAGCTTGTTTTTTCTTCCAAGTTCCTAAAAATAGTATGTGAGACACATATGTCCATAAAGACTGGAAAAATGTTAATGGATTCATTCACAAATCTGTATTAGGCTGCTGCAGGTATGCCATGCTTGGTCCTCACAACTAGAGGCACAGGATTGAATAGGACCTGTTTCCTGTCTTCTTGATTTGCAGGCTAGTAAGATAAACAATTGTATAGATTTAAAATTGAGAGATGCTGGTGCTCCAACGTTGGAGTTCCAAAGAGCCATGCGAGCAAAAGCAGCTGACTAAATATCATGGTTTGATGGTGTCTGAAGGATGAGCCTATTGGAGTGTAATTCCTCTTCAGGTCAGTTTGGGCTTCTCAAAGCTAACAGTTTCTAATTTCTCTTTGCTGAAAACTTCTGTGAGAAACCTGAAAAGGCAGAGGGCAAATGTGTAAGATAGCTTGTTAACAACGTGGAAAACAACCCAACATAAACCTACCCAAAACACAGGGCACACCTCACCAAAGCTCTTTCCTGTCATTGACTGACAGTCACCTTCTGATACTACAATGGTTCACCTCACCCTAGAATCATACATCCTAAATTAATTTGGTTAGAAACAGAACCCTGAGGCCACGTAGAATTTCACCCCACATCATGCTTGCCTTGATCAATATTTAGAATGAAGTGTATGTCCTAAACTGAAAAGTTGCTTTTCACCCCAGGACACTGGTCTTCTTCCCATCCTCATGACATCAAGAAAATGAGGATGCGATGGCTTCATAATTCCTGTATTACTCCCCTGAGAAATGTGCTCCACAGGAGAGGTTACCTCAGAGACCTATTACTCAGGAAGCTATGTTGGCATCCACTTGGTAATGCAGCTGAGAGGGATAAAAATGCATCTCCTCGTGACAGGAAGTTGATGGTATCTTTATGGATATTTGAAATGAGTAGCTGATTCACGTCACCCTTCAGGTGAATGAGCACTGATAGCAGCCGATTGGGATAACTAGGACTGGAGCAGATGAGCCTTTGGCTGGGTTGGTGGTTCAGGATTGTGGGAGTGGCATTTACAAAAGCACTATTTCTGCTATCAGCTCTGGTGTCATCAGCTAATGAAAATTTTAGACAGTTTGTAAGACAGAAGAAAAAAGAAAAATGTCCTTCTTAAAACCTTTGTGTATATGTCATGTTTCCAGGCTTGACCTGCCATCTTCTTCTGGACTAAGCAGTGAGAAAGATGTCCAGTGAAATGTATTCTTTGTCGTTTCCGGCAACCCTATAGATTGGGTAGGCATGTTATTTCCTCCCTGGAGGAAGAACTACAACAATGAAACCACAGCAATCAAACTACAAAAATAGACCATTTCTAAGTATTTTGCCATTAATCTTATGGTCACGAACTCTATTGCTCCAATTAAAGAGTTACTTAGTTCTTTCAAAGTAAAAAGCTTGCTTTGGTAATTTCAATTTGACTCGGAGCTGTGGTGCTTCTACAATAGAGAGATGTAATGGCCGTGGAAATAGAGGCATTAGCCCATGGCCTTTTACTTAGATATCCTTTAACCTAAGGCTGGTGATGCCTCTGAATCTTCAGTCACAGGGACACAGGACCAGTCTGCCAGGATGACAAGCGTATGTTGTTGGTTGATCTCAGTTATAGAAGAATCAGGGTTTCCTGTACATGACAACTTCAGAGGCCTGATCACAGGGGTAGTACAGACAGGAAACTGTGAGGGAAAGAATGGGAAGACTAGAATCAGAAGTCAGCCCTGGATATTGGAGGTGTCTCAATATCTGTGAGGTGGTACCTAGAAATGCCTGTATCTGCACAACTCATTGCATCTGCACCCTCTTACATGGCCTGGCCTGACTGTCCTCTGTACTAATGCCAAAGTGATTTTTGTGGAATGTTCATCTGATTGTCACTGACCTGCTCAGAATCCATCATGGGTCCCTCACTAAGAAATATATATCCAGACCCAGGCTAGGAAGATAATTCGGTTGGTAAGTCCTGGCCATGAAAGAAAGAGAACTCGACTTTGTTGCCCAAGATCCCTACTAAGAAACAAAGCCTCGATCAAAAATGTAAAACGTGATCTAGTGTGGCCACACATGCTGATGATCCCAGCACAGGGGAGGAAGACAGGTATATTCTTGGGTTCACTGGTCTGCCATACTATCCTAATCAGAAGGTTCCAAACAATTGCCACACTTTGTGAGTGTTACAACTTGGAGGGGAGGGTGTGAGAGGTATCCTGAGTGTTTGGGAAGTCAGGTTATACCTAGAGGTGCTAGGACAGTTTGAATGACTAGAGCTGCAAAGGGACAGCTCTGCTCTGGAGGGAAACCTATTCTGACTGTTCAGGAAGTCAGGCTATACCTGGAGCTGCGATGCATGTGATGGGCAATGATTGCCCTGCAGGATAGAGCAATTCAGCTCCTCTCCTGGAAAGTTGCTACAGCTGAGCTTTGCTCCACACCCCTTAAGGGAGATTCACAACAGAGCTCTGCTTCTTCTATCCAGGCCCAAGATGTTACTTCTTTTGCTTCATTCACTCTTCTCAGGGGAAACTCCTGCAGAAATGTAAAAATCTCCTTCAGCTCAGATGAAAAATTGTTACTTTTTTTGCTTCAACTTGCTCAATCCCCTAAGTGACATCTCAGCAAGATTTTTCTGTTCTGCTATGCCTTGCTCAGTGCTGCTATGGAAATGTCTCTGCAAGATATTTTTCTACTCAGCCCCTTAAGAGATATCTCAGCAAGGTTCTCTTTGCCCAAGACACTTTCCAGAAAGGGATTTCTTTATGAAAGAAGAGTCCAAGAGAGTTGCTGCTTCTACCATAGTGGGAAAGAACAACCTAACAACTGAACAGGCAGATGGGTTTATATAGGGCCTTTGGTGGGGGGGAGAGGTCTACAAGGATACTCAGAGATTGGTTAGTTTTAGTCAGGGCAGAAATGGCTCTTATTTATAGCCAAAGTGTGATTCTTTAGCTTAATTTTTTTATTATAACTTTTTGACTCTTATTCTAAGTCCATATTTCTTTCGCTGGCTCTGATTCTAGTGACACAGTGTGGCATGTTTCTTTGATTGTGGATTCAGGAATAAAGTGTTTCTTCCACTAGCTCTGGTTTCAGGGCCAGGGTTGTTTTCTTTAGCCTCTTTCCCTACAGTCTCAACAAACAAGATGGTTGAAACCTGAGAAATGGCACAGAAAGTTGTCCTCCAGTGTATGTACATGCACACACACACATACACACACATACATACATGCACACGTGTGCATGCACGTGTGCACACACACATACACACATACACACACACACACACACACACACATAATCTGAGACATTTTTGGAGATCCTTAACTTTCTCATCTACATTGTATTATCCTTTCTAGACTGTTTGCTGTTGATTCCTGCAGGGCATTTGTTGACAGTGACCCTTGGAACATATTCAGCTTATCCAAGAACAGCATGTTCTTTCCTATCTGCCTGTCTTTCCTTTGACCACCAAGTCCTTCCTCCTTGAGAAATCTTCTAGCACATTCCTAATTACATTTCCTAAAATGGCTTGTTTGAAAAATGATCTCCCTTGACAATGCCTAATACCTGCCTCTTCAGAGCAGCCACCACATTTTACCGTTTCTTATTTGTCTGTCTTCCCACTACACCATAAACTTCTTAGGTATAGAAACCAGGAAACACGCATTGTGTTTCAGTGTCTAGAAAGATGACTAATAAACATTTTAAAAATCCTGAATGAATGAATGAATAAACTAATTTAGATTGCCATTGCTTAAGTTTTAACTGATGGTAGAAGGAAACTAAATTCTAATTTTAAAATTTTGTTTTAATGTTTTGAGGAAAGATAGATATTTGGATAGATGAAAATACCAAGCTATAGAAAGAAGTTAAAATTGGTTTAATTTGTCTAATTACTTGTTAATAAGTGTATTTGTTAAGGGTTTAGAGCAATTTCTATGAGTTTAGCAATTGCTATGAGCTTAGCAATATTTAAAGAAATATCTATGTATTTTTATTTTGATAAAGTAAATATCAAACATGAGCCAGTTCTTAAATGTTGACATTATTTTTTATTTTTAAAGATTAGTTTCGTTTCTCAGGCTATAAAATAGGTTTATAGACTCATGAAGCCATTACTATGTGCTATTTCTAGTGTATTGCCATCACCACCCAAGAAACTATTCTCATTGGCTGTTAATTTCTACCCTAAGCACCAATCAATCACTTATCTGTTCTCTGTAGAGTGGCTTGTTGTGGACATTTCCATAAGTAGAGCAGTGGAATAAGTGGTCTCTAGTGTCTGGGTTTCTTCATTTGGCATAAAGCTTTGAGATTATTTTGTAGTTACATGGTAAGCACTCATTCCATTATGTGAACGTGCCACACTGTTTAACCATTCGCCAGTTCACAGACATTTTGTCTATGGACTTTGGAATCTGGTTCTCTGGTTACATCTGCCTTACATTTGAATTTTCACCTCTAATTTTCACCTGCTTGTTTTATAGTTTGTAAGTAAATGATTTTATATTGAATCATAATACTTAAGCAAGATTGTCATATAGCTGAAATGACTCCTTCCATTAGCATGTCTGAATTAAGCTTTCTCTGGATGTGAAGTACAATTCCTTAACAACGTGAATTCACATAACCTTAGTTGGATGTTGGCAAGAGATTATTTTTTTCTGATGCTGACTTGTCATTACTAAGTCTGGAGAGCTGGAGGGCTGGAGGACCTCTTCCAAGTCCCTTGCTTTTGTGAATCTTGGCTATGTATAAAGAAACTTGAGTGGAAGATCTTGGTCCCTCTGACGTAGGCCTGTCAAGTGCTGCCACAGAGGAACAACCATAAGATTGGATAATTACTGTTTCCCTTTCTCCTCAGAAGCAAATTGCTGTCATTATCAACTGTCATCAATTAATCAACTATCATCTTGATGTCTTTAGATCAGTTCTCTTGTGGGAGAAAAAGCCAAATATAAGTGTTTTCATTTCTCAAAAGAAAAAAGGCTATTATTCCTTGTCCTTGGGTCCCCACCTATGTCTTCAGCCTTCCTAACACTTGGCACACTGACAAGGATGGGTTTGTCATCTTTTCCTGTGGAAAGTAACCAAGGCAGTCATTTCATGAAGTGCCCAATTTTAAATTTTTTTCTGGAACCTCTGACTATATTTACTCATGCACACACATGGAACATGAATTCTAGTTCTTATTAATGAAAACTCAGAGTCAGATATCAGAGAAAAGCTGGAATATCAGAGAGAGGAGACAGACCACACTCAATTCTCACCCAGCCAACTTCTCAGGGTAAAAGTTATCTTCCAGCATCCTCATCCTGGTTCATTGCTTCTACAGAACACCTCAGTGTCTGCCTGTGCCTCCCTTGATATCTTCTTTACCCAGTTGCTTTACATCTGGTTCAACTCTGCATCACAATTCTAGAGTTAGGATTAAAAGTGGGGGCTACTACTGTTTGGTCATCAGGCCTTGACTCTCAGAAACACAGAAAGATCTCTGTTTTGGGAGTAATGGGAACAAAGGCATGGGACACAACTTGGGTCTTTCCCATGCTGGGATTAAAGGTGTGAGTTAAAAACTGCCATTCCTGTGCTGGACTCTCTCTGATCCTCATGACCTGACTGTGGGTGGATCTGTTCTCTGATATTCAAGACTAATTTTATTAAATATAAAATATATCACCACCTATTCCCTTTTGCATCAAAAATAAAAAAGGTTATAACTAACATATGAAAACCATATGTAATACGTACAATAATTATATACAATATATAGAAGCAATAATTACATGAGTAATGTCCAGTCCATTAACAATTGACAAATTTAAATAAAATATTCTATTATTTATCTTATTTTGGTGAGTCCAAAGGATTATACCTAATTCACTTTCTATCTAACTTGTATTACTAACTAAAAACTATATTTTGATGTCTCTCAAACTTATATACTTTAACTTCTAAATGAGTTTCTTTTCTAAAACTGTCACTAGAAAACTATAACTACCTCATCTTCAACTCCCTCACAGACCAAAGAAGGAAAAAATATTAACCACTTAAACAGCATGGGCAAGCAAACAACTTTCCAAAAAAATCTAAGAAATGAAGCAGCTGGCTGCCTGGACAGTTGCCCAAGGTTCTTCTGTATCGTTGAAGCATCCATCTTTGGCCTACAGGCTTAGCATGTCTGACAGACTTCTCTGTGAAGCAGGATATTCTTAAAGACCTCCCTACCTTGTCTTGGGAAGGTTCAGCAATTCTTTGTGTGTCTCCTGCTTGTCCATTTTGAACATCATACTGTCAGCATTCAAGGCAAAAGCATTTTCTTACCCAGTAGCTAACTTTTGCTACAAGGAAGGTCAACTTCATATGGAGTTTCTTTGTAGTGGGATTATGTTTTTACATTGTAAATAATTGTCCTACCTACTGGTTAATAAAAGTACTTATTGGCCAAAGGCAGATAGGAAGTATGGGTGTGGCTACCAGACTAAGAAAACTCTGGGAACATGAATCACAGGGCAGAGATACCAAAGGGACACCAGACAAGCTAGAAGATGCAGAGGACAACTATGCTGCTTTAAGAAAAGGTACTGAGCCACATGGCTGAACAGGATGAAAATCACGGGTAAGTTTAAGGTTAAAGAGTTAGCAAGTTATATGCCTGGGCCCTAGGTCCATCAGCATAATTTTTTTAAATGTCTGTGTCTCTGTGGACTGGGTGTTTATGGGTCCAAACCTCAAGGCTAGGCCAGAAAGTAAGGGCCAGAAACCTAATACTTTATTTCTTTGTTGTCCATAATCTTCTCTGAATTAGATTGGTGATGCCAGGAGAAGATATCTCATTGTCATAAAAATAAGAACCTATTTTATTAAAATATTTTGAATGCTATATTCTATGGATCTTTGACATGTATGAAGAAGACCTGTTTGTCTAAAATATATCTGTTTGATCTTGAAAACATGTCTAATATGACTACAAATTTGATTGTAATGTCTAACTACTAACTTGCATTTCTTTATATCCAAATTAGTTGGTAATAATAACTTTCATGGACTAACAATTTGTATTTTATTGTTAGATGAACTGTAAAAGTACGAGACCTTGAACTAGCATCGAAATATATGTATAGTAATAAAGTTATCTCAACTTTATATCAACATACACAATTTTTATACAATGTACAAAAAAATTTAATCCAATGTAAAATATTTAAAGCTAGTAATTGCTTTGTAAAAATAGATTCAATAATCTATCCTTATATCCTATCATATTTGTATCCACATTTTTCTTTCTGTTTTTAAAACAAGGACCTTGAATCTAATCTCTCTTGTTTAGCTTTTTTCTAACCTTAACCAATAACAATTTTAACCAATATCATAAATAATTAAAATCATACATAACCCATTGAAAGACTAAAAGCCACCCACTCCACCTCTTGGGAATGTGGATGTCATGTTCTTAAACTTACTTCCTGCTGTCTGGGGGTGATAGCATCTTAGAGATCCTGAAAAGAAAAGTTTTGTTAATTGTCAAGTCCTGAAATAAGTAGCTGTATCATTTGTTGTCCAGTCTCTGCATGATGGAAAAGTGCAGGGCTTGTCTCATGTCCTGGCTATAGTAGTCTGTGTAGCTGGTTCATCTCAGTTAGCCACCTAGATATTGTTCTGAGAAGTTTGAAGTCCAAATCTGATCTTTGGTTGATGTTTGTCAGCCTAGTGGCTTTGTCATATACTACAAGAAATCATCTTCCTTTTGGTTACTTCAAGTTCACAATTAGTCATTGTCATGGATCACTGCAGAAACTGATAAGAGACTAAAACTCAACATGATGTATAGGAAGCTAAATGAAGCCTTCTTTCTATAATTAATTAGTATTCTATATGAACATCAATATTATGAAAGATCAGCAGCTGTTGTGCCTTGTTTCTGTATAACCTGAATGGTTTGTGACTGTTTCTCGTAATACCTTCTAATGTTAGTCCTGGAAACGTGTTTATGGTTTATTTCTGTGTTTGGAGGAATGTTAATCTGAGTATTCCATTGTTGTAGTTAAGTCTCATCCCCATAAATTCATAGAATGTTAGCCGCATATTGCTTAAATTTTCCTTTCTGTTCTTCTGGTCCTATACATTCAAGCCATCTTGCACTCTGTTTTACCTGTGTTAACGTCCCAATTCCCCAAAACTGAACATTTACCTCCTGAAGGGGCCAATTTGGATGCTAAGACTCTGATGAAATTATTGTTGCATCCACCCCTGTTTTCACTAAACCTTCAATAATAACACCACTTATGGCCTTTGCTCATTTATAGAAGCTTGCCAAAATATTTACTTTATAATTATTCTTAAGGTTTTTTTTTTTACTTTTCTATATATTTTCTATCATTCAGAGCAGTATTTTTTTAAATCGGTTTTAGTTTATTTAATTGTTCTGAGAAGGTATTTCCTTCACAATGACAGGGTAAGACTGAATTGGATTTTATATGGGGGCTTGAAAAAGTCCCCTTGGGAAATTTCTTGAAAGCAAAAAGTTACCTTGTCTGTCCCTTGTTGACCTGCATTCATTAGTCCAATGTCTTCCTTTTCCACATCTTCTGCATACTCCAGAAGGGAGGGGTGTTCTCTTGGAATTATTCCTAACAAAACCACTGTTTCTTGGAATGTCTTGTTTACAATCTCTTTTTATGTGACCTTGCCTTCCACAATTGTAACATTTAACATTTTGCTTTTTTCTTATACCTCTAGAAATAACTTTTTCCTACTTAGTTATCACCACAGTTATAGGGCTCTAGATTTAATTGTCTCACAAATCAAATTCTCCAAGGATACTGACCTTGCTTTTAATGGTCTAATTATTCTTATACAATGTGAGTTAGCATTCTCAAAAGCCATTGATTCAAAAATTATTCACCTAGCTTCTGAATCTGGGGCCATTATGTTTACTGCTACAGTTAATCTCTGCAAAATGTCTGTAAAAGTTTCTTTGGATCTTTGAATTCCTTTTGTGAAGAATTCAGTTTTCTTTCCTATCTCTTCAATCCAATCCCATTTATTTAATGCTGCCATGCAGCATAAATCTAGGGTGTGCTCATCGTATAGTGATTGCTTTTCTATCAGCATAATCCCCCTCCTCCAAGAAGTTGGTCTTGGGAGTTCTGTGCCCCTTGCTCTGCATCTTTATTGTTTTATTCTCCTCCTTCCACCATGTTTTCCACTGTAAAAGTGGTCCAGCCTCCAAAACAGCAGTAACCATATCTAACCAGTCCTTAGAGCTAATCCAGTTACATGATGACCAAGAATTTGACATTTGTTTTACAAATGGTGTGTGCATACCATATATAACGATTTCTTCCTTGACTTTCCTTAATTCTAACATTTGTACTGGAGCCAAACGAACTTCTGTACAATTTTTACCATTTTGAGATTTCTTTAAAACTAATGGATATACTAACGTTGGCTGCTTGATAACTTTAAGATGTTTTTGTGTAAAGAGAATATTGAGATTGATTCTTTATATCTTTCTGTTTGGGTTTAATTTTTCTGTGTTCCCTCTTAACAGGCTTTTTAAAGACTTTCTTCTTGGCATTCTTATTAACTGACTTTTTAAATGATTAATCAAAAATAATCAAACAAATAATATTCATAATAAACAATAAACATTATGATAATAATCACATCTACTCTTCTCTTTTCCTTCATTGATTCCCAATTTCAAATCATCTAGAGTAAGATCACAGAAAGACCAAACACTTAAACACCTTCCATTACCTTAAACAAATTCAACTTTAAAAAAACAAAAAACAAAAAACAAAACAAAAAAAAAACAAACCTGATTTACTCGGAAAATTTGTTGTTCATGATGATTCAGATGACTGTAAAGTGGGGCAGCTACCTAGTGTGGTATCAGTCCAAGGAGGGGAAAAAAGAAAGAGAGAAAGAGAGAAAGAAATAAAAGAAAGAAGGAAGGAAGGAAGGAAGGGAAGAAAGAAAGAAAGAAAGAAAGAAAGAAAGAAAGAAAGAAAGAAAGAAAGAAAGAAAGAAAGAAAGAAAGAAAGAAAGAAAGAAAGAAAGAAAGAAAGGAGGGAAGGAGGGAGGGAGGGAGGGAGGAAGGGAAGAAAGAAAGAAAGAAAGAAAGAAAGAAAGAAAGAAAGAAAGGAAGGAAGGAAGGAAGGAAGGAAGGAAGGAAGGAAGGAAGAAAGAGGAAACACCAGGAGAAAGGAGGCCACTGTCTGAAAAAGCCAGATAAAAGTGATAGAAGAAGAAGAAGAAGAAGAAGAAGAAGAAGAAGAAGAAGAAGAAGAAGAAGAAGAAGAAGAAGAAGAAGAAGAAGAAGAAGAAGAAGCAGCACCTGTGGCTGGTCTGCCTAAGCCTGTAGGCTAACTCAGAACAAAAGTCTAGCCAGTCGGTAATTACTCCTTCAGCCACGTGTTGCTCTGGCTGGCAAGTGGCTTTTTAGGGAATTTGTTCCCGAAAGTTGGATGCCAAGTGAAACAGGAATTCTAGTTGGTATTTAATGAAAACTGAGAGCCAGCTATTGGGGGAAAGCTGGAATGTCAGAGAGATAAAAGCTGTCTTCTAGAGTCCTCAGCCTGGCTCGTCGCTTCTACAGAATACCTCAGTGTCTCCCTATGCCTGCCTTAAATATCTTCTTTGCCCAGTTGTTTCACTTCCGGATTCAACTGTGTGTCATAACCCTAGAGTTAAGATTAAAGGTATGAACCACTACTGTATGGTAGTTGGGTCTTTAACTCACAGAAACAGAGAAAGATCTCTGACTCTAGAGTTACGGGATTAAAGGCAGAAGTCACCACTTGGGTCTTTCCCTCTACTGGGGTTAAAGGAATAAATCACCGCTGGGTCTTTCTTGTGCTGGGATTAAAGGTTTGAGTTACCAACTGTCATTCCTGTGGTGGAATTAAAGGCATGAGTCACCACTCTCTGACCTTCCTGGCTTGACTGTTGGTGGATCTGTCCTCTGATATTCCAGACCGGTTTTATTAAATATAAAATATATCAACACACATACACATAATCATTTTCTTTCCTTTTTCCAACAACTATGTAGCTACACATAGATTTAAATTAAAATTACCAAAAGATGCCATTAGTCCACTAATTCAGATGCTCATAAAGCTTACAGAGTCATCCTTTAGAGGCACCTTTAATGTAGTGAGTGAAGAAAGACTGTCCTGTGTCAGGGCATTTTAACATCAGGGACACATTGCGGTTGTTACAACCTCTGGTTCTGAAAATAAGGACAACAGTATATACAAAAACCTAGAGGCAGCTGGATGCCTCTGTGTTGGAAACATCCACAGTAAACCCTAAACTTTCTGCATTGATGAACTGAGTGTTGACTTGGTGCCATTTCATAGGATGAGCTGATTCAGCTCCCCCAGGCCAAGAGGCACTTAATCTGTTTTCCTTTTGAATTAAGTGTTTACATAACTTGACATTTTAAACACAGGCTTTGTATTCTCCAGAGCCTGTCACTCCCTATAATACCTTGACTTGAACCCTGGCAGCAGGCATTACTCTGCATCACAGACTCAGAGAATTTTTATTCTGGTCCATTTGGGACTAAAGTATCAGTTGACTTAAATTTTTCATTCACCAGCTGGTACTAAAGTTGCCTCTAAGGAAAACAATTGTGTTGGGCCTACTGGTTCTTATTTAAATACCAACACTTAAGAAACAGAGGCAGGTGACTCTCTATGAGTTCAAAGTCAGTTTGAGGTACATAGCAAGTTCCAGACCAGTTAAAGCAAGATCTCTCTCTTTCTCTCTCTCTCTCTCTCTCTCTCTCTCTCTCTCTCTCTCTCTCTCTCTCTCTCTCTCTCTCACACACACACACACACACACACACACACACACATACCCCACATGACACACACACATGCATGCATGCACACACACATCACACATACACACACACACCACACACTACACACAAACATCTGTAAAACTTGCACAAGATCAAGCCATTTGAAGCTCCTGCAATAGATGGGGAAGGGGATTGTGGAGTTCCACCCTTTCTGAAGAGGTATTGGCAATGGATAAAAGAGAATTCATTTTCTTTGGTTATGTGGCTTCTGAGAGGCCGTTTGTACTGCAGGAGATACTCAACCATGCGTGTGCAGGCAATACTAAATGAGCTCAGTGGGGGGTGGGATATATAGGATATTAGAAGACAAAATGTAAGGAGAATAAGGAAGGAATTGATAAGGAGAGAGAGGAAACGAGAGGGAAGGAGGGAGGGATGGAGGGAGGGATGGACGGATGGAGAAAGAGAAAGAAGTCTTCCATAGTTGAATTAATGCCATTTCAGGGCACAATAGGAACCTTTCCTTCAGGTTGCTAAACGGTTTTGGATCCTACAACCTCCAACACTGTAAGCCTTGTAATTATTTTAGTGAACGTAACTGGTATTTTTTATTCATGCTTAAGGAGCTAATCTGTTTGCTGCAATGATATCAAATCTCTGCAGGTGCTGTAGGTTAATTACACAGTGAAGCTAAAAGTACAGCAGCTCGCTAATCATTTGATAGTTTCAAAGTTCTCAAGCCCAGCTTTATCACTGAGAGGCTGGCAGTTCCGTGACTCTGCAAAGTTGATCACCAGGCAGCTCCAGTGGCAATTACCACAGTCCCCTCATCAGTTATGTGCTTGGTTCCTGTCATCTAGATCCCTACCACTTCTACAATTTCAATATCCCCATGGGGGAGATGTTCTAAGATTCCTAGCTTGCTGTTCCGTGCTGTTTGCAGTGGTCCATGGTGGAGGCTTAGCATTAATATCTAGAGGTTTGGCCTATGCCTGTTAGACCAGAGGTAAAAGACAGGAGTTTATGTTTTATACCTTTTCAGGCTCTTCAATTAATTTTCTCATCATTTAATATTTATTAAGCCAAAATAATTATGAAGAATAAGTAGCATATTAAGGGAAATATATTTTCACCACAGATAACTTTAAAAATCAGAGTCTGTTCCATCCTAGAGGCATTTGGCTAGCAGGAAGATTGGGGAGGTGCTGAAAAGTGTATGTCATCATTTGTAAAAGTTAATCACCCCCAGTGAGCTTTCTAGTTGTGAAAATGTACTATACATTATTTGTTTTAATATCTTCTGTGGAGATTATTGGTGCTAGATGCCTTGATATTCAATAGATTTTCTTTCTAAAGGGGTTTTCTGTTTAAAGCACATGTTAGAGTCAGATAGCAGATCTGGTAACACCAGTCTCCTGAGTTTTGCACTTTGTTCTCAGGCCTTTCACTAATGGTAAAATGTGTACCTCGGTAACAAGAAATTAGAATACTGTGATTATCATAATGTTGCCATATCCTGAGCAGCTGGCAGCCCTTCTCCTGGTCCTCACTGTCAGCATCTTTGTCTAATTTGAGCAAAGGAGAACAGTGGAGCATTCTGCATTTTCTTCTTCCACTCAGATCTGTCTAATCTTGCGTTACAGCGAGGTATGATGTGCAGTCGGTCTATCTGCACAGAACCAAACTTTAGGGGGAAAAGGGCTTCACACCCCACTCTGGGACCTCCGACTCCCCTCCATTCTCTGGCCATACAGAGATGATCTTTGGGGAGAAGAGTTTCCCACAGCACTCTCGGATCCCTGATTCCTCTTGTTTCTCCTACTTTGAGTAGTAACCACTCTTTTGGGGAAACGACTATTCTATTACACAAGCCCTGCTGTGACCTTTCCTTCTCATCTCTGAGGACACCTGCTCACATGAAGCTTTGTCCTCCCTGTGTCTTTAAATAAGGTTCTCTGAGACTTGTTGAGAGGCTGTCAGAGGATCATCAATCCTGTGACTGTCAACCTGCCTGTCCACCCCACAGATGGGAGAAAGCTTAGCTACAACCTAAAAATAGCAACAACTCCCTGCATAAATGTCACTCATTTGGCCTCAGATTGATTCTAGCTACAGAAACGCATGGGAAGTCCATGATATTTTAGAAATATTCTTGAGGATGACTCAAATGGAGCTGGTTTCACTGTATCTGTGGAAACCTGGCCTCTGAGAAGTCAGAGATCCCACCTGAACTGAATGTCCCTGGAGAAGAAAAGAAAAACAGAAGGATGGGACATGACCCTTGAAGGAAGAAGACACAAATGCTCCTGTCTTTTTGTCCCCTTCATCCCGAGAAGTCTTGACCTCTCTACAGAAAATCCAGAAACTAGCCTACATACGGCCTTCCTGAAACACAGTGGTTACAGCTTACAGTTTTACAGTCTGCAGTTCTTTATCTACAATAGCAAAAAAACATGCATCCAGTTGAATTTTTTCAGCCAATGTATAAAATGTTTAGCCTAAGAAAGGTTCAGTGTTATATGTAGATTGGGAAAATAGAAATTAATATTCAATTTGCACATATTTTATGTCATGCACGATCCGCACAAGAGGAAGGGGAATAATTATATAAAAACTAAGTTGCAAGCTGGTCAGAATTTGGAACTACTTAAAACTGGATTTAATCTTTCTTTTTTTACTAAGGTCATTTTTTGTAATACTCCTGCAGGCATGTAAAGCACTTGGCTTTGCATAGGTGGCTGGAGAAATGATTTGCTTTCAGAGGCAAATCATCCAGTTTGCATGTCTGTTCTTCCACAAACCCATCTGTTGTCTTTCCTGCCTGCCCAAAGCCCTCTTGAGTATTAAAAAAAACACCTGGATCTGTTCTCTCTGTGTATTTCTGCATATTAACAAGATATCTATCTTACACAACTTCTAGAGCAGCAGTTTTTTAATTGTTTTACTACCTTTACTTGTTAATATGTTTTTACTTTATGTGTATGAATGTTTTGCCTGCATGTAAGTGTATTACGTGCCTGCAGTGCCCAAGGTAGCAAGAGGGGTTGTTAGATCCCCTGAGACTGGAGTTACTGATGATTATGCACCACTATGTAGATGCTGGGAATCCAACCTAAATTCTCTGAAAGAGCAGCGAATGCTCTTAACCACTGAGCCATCTCTCCAGGCCCAGGAGCAGTTTTGAAAAATAAAAATAGATATTTAAACTATAGTTAGAGAATTTTGATTACAAAAAAATAAAAATGTCCTAACATATAAAGACTTCCATATAGTCCTAGGTCTAATAGAATAGAGGCTGTTAGCTGATCATTGCTATGTCCACTGCTGTGTGGTTTACATTAAAACAGTGGGGTACATGTATTATTGATCTAAATAACCCAGGAAATAGTAACACTGGTTATTTGTGATGATAAACGCTTTGGCATTTTTATAGATATCTTTTTCTCTTTAAAAGACAAATGCATACGTTTTTGAAGAAAATAAATATTTTATTGTTTCAACTTGCCTGATTTTGATTTTGGAGACTTTAAATTCTTTCTTGCCCTGAAAATAAGACCACCTATGTTTTTAACCAAATTACTTGTAAGTCATTAGCTTTCCACTTAATTCCTTTTAATTTTTTTTAAAGGTACAACTTTATAAATCTATACCTGTGTTCCTTTACTGATTGGGCTGCTATTCATCCTTCTTAGGGAATTTTTGAGATTTCATACAACTATGTGAGTTTGGTAAATGTTGGCAATGGTAACACTCTAAAATATTAATCCTGTAACCTAGCAAAATGAGCTTCTAAACCCAGAACCTCCTGCCACTGAATTATAACCCCAGTAAAGTGAGCATTTTTTAAATGGGAATCTTCTTTTACACTGGCATCTCCTATAATGTATTGCTGTGAGCTTCTGCAGGGAGGAAGGGGCTCCTTAGGGCAGAAAAGACAGCCAGCCATAGACAAGAACATCACCAGGTTTTTTGTTTGTTTGTTTGTTTGTTTTGTTTTTAATTCTGCTATTGACCATTTCAACATAGGCCCTGCATTTTCTATAAGAGACTTTTGATGCTTTGGTTTATTCGTAGTTTATTCGTAGTTCCTTAAACAAATCACTGAATATCTTCAGTCTTTTGTTAGTCAAATAACACCATCATTCTTTTCATCTTGGTCACACCACAGGATTCTCTCTCTCTCTCTCTCTCTCTCTCTCTCTCTCTCTCTCTCTCTCTCTCTCTCTGTGTGTGTGTGTGTGTGTGTGTGTGTGTGTGTGTGTGTGTGTGTGTGTGTCTGTCTGTCTGTCTATCTGTCTGTCTATCTGTCCTTCATTTTTCTGAGACCTATTGAAAATTAAGTATTGATTCTATATGGTGACCCTTCAAATTAGAGACAGAGATAAAATGCATATTGAATCAGATCATGGTCTTAGGCTGCAACCCACTTTGAACCACATTAAGAAAGTGATTTTTCTAAAGTGATTTACTATCTGGCACCTGCAAAGGCATCATTTGGAGGCATTTTGGTGTAACCTTGTCAAAGGACTCAGGGATAAATCTAATAGTTTTTGACATTTCCCTCCCTGCTTCCTTTCTGTTAGCTTTTCCTTCCTCCAATAAATATTTATTAAGGGCTTTTTCTGTGCTAAGTGCTTGGGCAAGAATCCAGGGGTGAATCAGAATTGGATCCTGCCCTGAAGGGGTTTATAATCTACCAAGGAGGCTAAACAGGAAGGATCATTGTATAAAATGATAGGAGAATTCTAAGAAAAGTCAAGATTTCTGTTTGGACAGTTGAAAACTGAAGTCTCTGGGATAACCTAATAAAGACAACAGACTTGTTCATAAAATGGACTTTCTAGTTAGCATAGACATGCCATCTCAAGAAGTTCAAAGATCATTGGAGAGATGTATAAGTGCACATGCATACTTGTTCTCATGTATGAATTGTATAAACCGAGAGACCAGGACTCAGCCCTTCAATAATGGATATGAAAGATCCAATGGGAAGGATTGGTAGACAGAAAAACATCATGAATAAATCAGGAGCCAGGGGAGCACTGGAAACCATTTTCTTCTGACCATACATTCTACTTTATCCTATAAGAATATTTTTCTTATAAGGATTTTGCTCTGTTTGTTTAATATATTTGATATACAGAAATCCACAAATGTGGGTATGTGTGTTTGTGTGTCCACTCACAAATGCCAGAGGAGACCGTGTCCAATGTCCTGCTCTATCATTTTTCACCTTTTCCTTTGAGTTAAAGATCTCTTACTGAATCTGGAACTAGACTAGTGGCTAGCAAGCTGAAACAACCCATCTTCCTGTCTCTTCCCACCCCGAGTGCTGAGATTTCGTGCATGCATGCTTTAATACCCTGCTTCTTAAACTAATCTAGGATTGGAGTCAAGTCTTCAGGCTTTACAGCTAATACACCTATTGAACCACCTTGGCAGGCCCAGAAAAGTTTTCCTTATGTGAGATTTTAGGGATCATTATGAACTATGGACCTGGTAGTCTTCTCAGTTTGCCAAACCTTTCTTTTTGCTGGGAAGTTATAGCACATGCCTTTAAACTCAGCACTTGAAAGGCAGAGGCAGGTAAATCTCAGTGAGTTCAAGACCAGCCTTGTCTACAAAGCAGTTCCAGGACAGCCAGAGCTATTACAAAGAGAAACCCTGTGTGGAAAAACAAACAAGCAAACAAATAAATAAATTAAAAAAAAAACCTTTCTTCCCATTTCTTGTACTAAAGTCCAATCTTCTATAAGTCTGTGGGAAGGCAAAGAAAAAAGTGATTACTTTTATATAATTAATCTTTGTAAAACATCTTTTCTGTATGCATCTAAAAATAGAGTGTAGCTTGTGGTTTTATATCATCACAGTTATACATATGTAAGACTAAATTATCGATCTTATGGAACTTCTGCTTAACTTATGTAAACATCACTGCTAAAGCCCATTCCACTGTCCTTCGTCATTACTGGAAATGTTTCAAGAACTGAAGTACACATAAACAGACAAGTACAACAGGTAGGTAATCAAACAATTCACTTTCTTCAAAGAATGTTTTTGATCTCCTCTTAGAAAAAAATGAGAAAGAAATAGAGGAGCCATGTCTTACAGCAACGATGTAGAAGAAGTGAGCTATAATATTTGTGGAACACACGTAAGAGTTCTAGCTTCAGAATAGCACTCAGGAAATGTCAACTTTCCTCATTACTACCATCATTACTATTGTATTCTAGTGTGTCCTATGCTTTTTCAGTACCTAATTCTTCAGCGACATATCCCCCATGTGCTGCCCAACTAAGATCTTACCCAATGTGTCACTCCTCATCAATGTGAATAAGAATGACTGTCTACTGTTTCAGAAAATCCAGTCCAATTTCAGAACATTTAAGTTTACCAAATATGAAGCTTGGGAAGCAATTGTAGACATGATTTATTTCCCGACATCTCTCATCAGGATGTAAATGCTGTGAGTTCTCTAATGTCCCGTGAAGCTTTAAGGTTCTCATTTTGTAAATGTGACTCCATCAGCAGAACCCCTGTAAATACTTGGGGCCCATGCTGCCCCAAGTCTTTGAGTAGTGGATACTGGGTAAGGCTCACAGATATGGACCCTCCAGATAACAATCATATATCTGAAGATTTGAGGACTACTGCTCTAAAGCTCCAGAGTATGTTCTCAAATCACTCACATTGTTATTCTCACCATGGTTTCACATACCTGTTGCTTAAAGGCAGGTACCTCACATTGGTGAGTCGCTCAGTGACCAGTATCCCCGCCCTTTGAACCCCCTGGCACACCGGTGCAGTATGAGCAACTGTATTTAACATCACACCTCTTCCTGTATGTCAGCTCTCCTTTCTTCTATCTCTCCTTGCCTTCCATGTCTTCCTGTGTGTTGGACTAGGAGAAAAGTTAAATACTGAAGGCTGAATTAACATTAAAGCAACCGTTTTCAATACCATTTCCCATTGTCCTCAGAAAAGAGTTATCAGTGTGTTCATGTGTGTGGAGAATCATTTACACACACTTTTAACTGAATGTAGTTAACCTAACTAGAAATGAGAGATGATTGAAGGTATAATAGATAATGACTAAGCAAGTTAAGGAACATACATAAAAGAGAAATTTATACTTGGGATGATATTGGAGGTTTGGGAGTTAGCAAGATAACTCAGTACGTAAAGGCCACTGCTTCCAAACCTGAAAACCTGTGTGATCCCCAGAGCCAACATGGTAGAAGAAAAGAACTGACCCTTAAAACGTCTTCTGAGACCTCCACACATACTTACACAACCAAGCAATTATCAATCAGTCAGTTAGAAGCTATTAGAAAAAGCAAAAACGTTTGAGGTGATCTTTTCCCTTTGGCATTTGTCATTGACTTTGAGGTCAAAGGCTCAGCCCAGCTCTTCTCTCTGTCAGACAAGATCTGGGCAGTGAATACAAATGCCCAAATGTAAGTTTATTCCATGGCTTCAAACTTTGAGAGTGGAGAAAGTCGTACAACCCTACTGTCTCTGTTTCTTCTCTTTTTCTCGACCTGTCATCTCCCAGGGTTGTTCCCATGAAACCAAGGAAGAAAGACACAGGAAGGTGCACTTCAAATAAGGCCAGACACACTGTGCCAGGAGTGCCAAGTCTGTGCCGGTGCCTGCACTGGGCATGCACAGCTCTGAGCATGCTCCCAGTGCCTCATAGGTGCAGTTTTGTCTCAGTGAGAAGCCTGCTTTTGTTTTTATTTTGTATTTTCTCCCCTAGAGGTGAGAAAATAGGACATGCAGTCAATTACCTTTCTAGTGGCCATTCAGTAAACCTCAGGCTCCCTGTGCACTGGAGAGGAAGGAAGGGTTGCCCTTACCAGGCCCCGGTTGTCTCAGGCTGTCACTCTTTGAAGAAAAGAAATGATGTGGAGAAATTGAATCATGATGTGCCGTTCATTTAATTCAAAAGCCAACTTCTGCCAAGAATCTGCTGGGGGTTGGGGAGTGAGTTTGTGCTATAAAATGTTGCGATCTGTCTGAGTCCTTTCAGCTTGGCAGGCAGAGCCCAGGCGGGAGTCTAATCTGGAGCCATCTTCACAGCTCTGAAGAGGCTGGGAACCCATGAGGTATTGGGGACAAGGTTGGGAAATTTGTTGGCCTTCTGTGGTTGTGTGGACTTTCTGCACAGTGACCTGGTCTCAACTCCTGATTGGTGACATCAGGGGACCACTTCAACCTGAGTGTGTTTACCATCTTGCTCTAGCAACAATCAGGGCTCTTATGTAAATAGCAAGAAATGCTTAACCAGAAGGTTGGGTAAAGGGGAATATGGAAAAGAAATAGCTTTTCTCTTCCAAGCTACACCATTTTCTGCACTATTCCAAACCCAGTCATGGTGGCATTGGGATCAGTTGGCTTCCACAAAGACTTTCTGAACATACCTTTGTGCTGTGAGATAATGTTGTCAGTTCCTTGGAAGTTCTGGGGGATAAAACCAGACAGGCCTAGCTAGTAGCTGGTAACTGAGTAGGGAAGGCTCTTGTTTAAACCATATAAGAAGTTGAATTACAACCTGTAGCACAAATTTTATATTGTAAGATAATAAAAACCTAAAGACAGATATTAGGGGAAAGCTGAAATATGAGAGGAATAAGCTACAGACAATTCTCTCCTAGTTAACCCCTCAGTCTGTCTTTGGGAATCTCCTCTTCAACCTCCCCTCACTTCATCAGGAGAGTGACAGGGAAAGCAAAATTCTTCCCTCTCTCCCTCCACCCAGCTGTCTTCCTTTTTCCTTTAACATTGGTAGAGCTAGAATTAGAGGTGTGGGTCACCATGCCCTCATCTTCCTGGCTTGACTACATCCTCCGATATCGCAGCCTATTTTTATTAAATATATACATCACAACAGCCAGGCAATGGTGACACACGCCTTAAACTTGAAGACTCAGGAGACAGAAGCAGGCAAATCTCCAAGTCCCAGGAAAGCTAGAGCTACACTGAGAAACCTTGTCTTAAAGCCTCCCCCCCCCAAAAAAAAATAAAAAATAAAAAAAGGAGGAGGATGAAGGAGAAGAAAAGGAGGAAGAGGAGGAGGAGGAGGAGGAAGGAAAGCAACAAGTTGTTGTTAAATTACAACAAACTACAACATTACCACCATGGGTTCGTGGCTGCAGTCCTAAAGCTTGCGCTGGAATATGGTAGCCCTTTACATCATGGAATATGGTAGCCCTTTACATCATGGAATATGGTAGCCCTTTACATCATGGAATATGGTAGCCCTTTACATCATGGAATATGGTAGCCCTTTACATCATGGAATATGGTAGCCCTTTACATCATGGAATATGGTAGCCCTTTACATCATGGAATATGGTAGCCCTTTACATCATGGAATATGGTAGCCCTTTACATCATGGAATATGGTAGCCCTTTACACCAGCTGGACTGAGACAGACAGGTAATTTTACACTGTCCAGTCCTTGGATACAGGATGCCCCCATGCTCTCTGACAGCCATTATCAAGGCTCAGCTAAGAGCTGATGTTTGTCAGGATCTCCAGCATCCAAAAGACCAAGAGCTTCTGTGCTGAAGTCAGAGTAGAGGGAAATCCTAAAAGCTTCAGGAAAATTCTGTCCATAATAAGCAATTAAGAGCACTTGTAGGAGGTAGAGTCAATTTTCTTCAGGGACCTAGCCCTGGTAGATTCCACGTAGCCCTACATACATTATGTATAGCCAGTACGTAAGGACAGCCACTGATTGGACGTAATGAGGCTGTGAAAAGAAGATATGAAATGTGGAAGAAAAAAGGGAAGTCTGGGAAGAGTTGGATGGAGAAGGAGGGTTAATATGATGACTAAGACACAGTGCATATACATATGGATTTCTTAAAGAATGAATAAAAATGACTTGTGAGTAGTTGTTGCAAAAGACATATGATATGGATGATTCCCATGAGTCCCATAAACCCGTGTGGTCAAGAAGGAAGTGCCAGGTTAAGGGTAGACCATTCTTGGAGAATAAATGATGCTTCTAAATATCACCCTACAAATGTCACTGTCAGTGGCATATGGCTTCTGAGTTTATGCTTGCAAGTTAAAGATATATTTCCAGAATCAAGTTGAAAACTGATGCCCACACTGTGGATTCTCTTGTGTGGCTGCCAGAAGGTAATCATCTCCCATGTAAACCCTACAGTTTTAAAATCCATTCTTGGATGATGTGACTATCAGAAACAGACCTTTGCTCCCAGAGTTAATTGAGAGAGTTCAGAATCAAATTACTTTATCAGTCATTTAGTCAATGACATTTATTAAGCAAATAACCTTTTATTTAGAGGTTGTGGAGCACTACCAAAATGGAATAGACGTAATTGCTACTAACATTTGGCTCATTCTTCTTTGTGAAATATTTTAGCATAATTTGGGTTTTTTTTAAGTGAGTTTTGTTATGTTTTCATGTTATAGATAAGAAAATAAGACTGTTGTTTCAAGCCACTAATTATTGCTATTATTCTCCTAAAAGTTTTCTGGAAGTCTCAAAGGGATTACTGAAATGAAATAACTATCTCAGTTCTCTCTCTGAGAGAATATGAGAGCAATCTGGACTATATGTGTGTGGGGTTGGGAGGTGTTTATAAACCGCTGAGTAATCCATGGACTTGCAGCAGACAGAGGATATGTACTGAATCCCTGAAAAGACCTTAGCCTTTACAAAGCACACTTTCATCTAGCATCCGTGATAAAGCATTAGTTTTCAAACAAATCAAGAATTGCATTTTAGTGATCTATCTAAAAACCAGGAATCTAAAAGTGACTCTTAGTACTTCTTGTATTGCTATAAAATAGTACCTGGTGCTTGGTAATGTATAAAGAACAAAAATCTACTCCTCATAGTTTGGAGGCTGGGAAGTTTAGTGCCGAGGTAAGGCATCTGGTGAGGGCCTTCATGCTGGATCACCGCATGGCATGAGGCATCATATTTTAAGGAACTAGTCATGCCAACTCAAGTCTCCCTCCCTTCTTTAAAGACCCTAATTTCATCCTACATGCCTTGCCTTCATGACTTTTTTTACTTTAATTATATTCTCCAAAATATAATCAACATGTGCATTTGGATATTAAGTTTCCAATGCATGAACTGTCAAAGCTGTACCTGGAAACTTTTTACAGATAGCCCCGTTGGCTGCATACAACTTTTATGAGATTGTTTGTCTCCATGGTTCTCCATTCCTCACCTTCCAACAATATGAAGGAATTCCTCCTCATCAGAGTCCAGTCTAGTTGATCTGATAAAATGTGAAGACAGTAACACATGATGTTATAGGAAACTGAAAGTCATATGCCTAGTGAAGACAGGATGATAAGCAATTCCTGAGAAGAAATAAATGCTACTGGTAGTTCAGTCTAATGACTGCAAGGCCACGTTCATCTTGTCTTCTGAGACACTGGGGCAGTAGGAAAACAACCATGAGAATTTCAAAGGTAGAGGAAGGTAATCAAACTAAGCAAACCAGAGCATCTTCAAAGTGAGTGTCCTAGATACTGTTGAGTGGGACAACATGGTGGGGAAGGCACCCCTAATGTCACAGAATTGACAGGCACATGCAGCCTGAGAATGAGATATTTTTCCCTGACCATCAAATGCAATGGTTCTCATCCTGTGGGTCACAATCCCTTGGGGGTCAAATGACCCTTTCACAGGGATCACCTAAGATCATCAGAAAACACAGACATTTACATTACTATTCATAACAGTAGCAAAATTACAGTTATGAAGTAGCAACAAAAATACTTTAATGGTTGGGAGTCACCACAGCACAAAGAATTGTTATTAAAGGGTTGCAGCATTGGAGAGGATGAGAACCACATCCTCAAGGGGGAGAACTTGGAATGGAAAGAAAAGGCAGACCTTAAAAGACCAAAGAAGCTAAGCAAGCTTAGCTCAGATTCAAAATCAAGGAGAGAAGCCAGAATCCCGTTTCCTGATAGAGACATGGGCCCCTGGAGGCTTAAGGGATGAAGCCTGTCTCTAAAGAAGATGCTCCAGTAAGAAGGAACCAATACCAGGCATGGCTAGAGAAGGAAGAAAGTCGGGGACTCCAGGAGAAGGATGCTCCAGGAACAGAACAAAATAAGAAATGAAGGTCACCAGATTTAGGTCTATCAGATTTATCTGATAGAAGTTGAGAGAGAAGACATAGATCCAACAGCAAGACTGGTGCTCTAGGGAATGCAGCAGAAGGGCCAAACTGAGAGTGTCTTATGAGAAAAGATAAGAGGCAGTAACGCCCTGGTGCCAGCAGGGTGTCTCAGAGAGGATGGCCAGTACTTCTCAAAGGCATCCCACTGAGTTAAGTATGGGACACCTTATGGGGAAGGGGGGCTCTGTTGACTAAGCCTAAAAACACTCTGAAGATCTCTATTCTTCTCTCAGCTCAAGTCATGTTCCCAAAGATATGTAGTGGTGACCTGAGAGCTAGATACTTATGTTCCATCATGAATCTCTTGATGGGAGTACAGCATGGGTTTTGACTCAAAGTGCTGGTTTTAAGCCACCAACCACAAGATGTTTTCTAAAACGTGAAAAATAAGTAAGAGTAGTTTACAGACCGGGCTTTCTTTTATTATGACTGTGAATACTTCAGATGTCAGAGATTGATTCCCAGTTAGTGTCACTGTACAAGATTTTTCCCTCATGCATGTACAGAGATATATGGCTTTTAAGTTCTGTTCTTTGAATCCTATTATTTTCAGCTGGACACACCACGGTGTTGAACAGGCCCCGGGGTATGGAAATGAATGTGATAAGAGACAGGCCTTTAGTTGTTTCTTAACATCCCCCCCATTTGAAGGAGGATGATAGGAGAAGTTGCCAAAAGTAATCCTTCAGATAACAACCAATTCCATCGCTTTGTGTTGACATATTCTTCAAAGAATGTTTTAAGCAACAAACCTACTGTGCTGTCTATGGTGTGGCTCACAGCCCAGTCTCTAATCCTGGCTCTCTGTGCTGCAAGTGTGTGCTGCCCATTGCTTGTCTGGTTTTTGTCAAATCTCTTTTCTCATGTGTTTCCTGCTTCTTCTCATGAGATACCTAACTTGTACCCTATTTTGGGTGTTACTTTTTAAATATTGATGTTGATTGAGGGACCTTGAGAAGTTCTTTAATCTCAGAACTTGCCTTTAGAGGGTGTCAGAACCAAACATCTCAGAGAAGAGAGACCCCCATTTGCTCCAACCTTCATAGAAAGCAATCTCACAGTTTTCCTTACTAACTTTCTTCACTGTTTCCAGACAGGCCAACTTGCCCAGACATTGTGTGACTCTGGAACTTCTGATGTGGCCTCCTCATGCTCAACCTTAAATAGTTCTTGGGAGCCCAGAAAGAAGTGAAAAATGGTTGGTGATGTTCTATATCTTCTAAAGGAGTTACCTATCTACCCCTGTGCTTCTCTTTTACTCTGCGCCATTATTGATGGCAAAGCACAGCTTGCTTGGCTTAGGTGCTTCCATTTTGTTTATTTTTTTTTCATTTAAGAGTGTATGAAATAGCACAAGAAGAAACAGAGTTGCAGGAATATGAGCATTAGCTTAACAGAATATTCTAATATCTAAATATTAGAAATATTCTAATATCTAAATATTAGAAATATTCTAATATCAGGAATATCAGAAAAACCACTCCCAGACCCTGTATGCATATGCACAGATAGCCACACTTACATCAAAATTCCAGAAGCATCTACACCCTATTAAGAGATTAACTCAAAACTCAAAGAGCCATACATCCTAATTAAGAAAAAAAACAGCATAAATAAGGTTTAATATTGACCTTATTCAAATTTATTCTTTTCTACTATTTTCTAAGTCATCAAATTCTCTTCATTTTCAAATGTATGAGTCCCAGATAGCGAATGGACATGTGATGCAAAGTAGGGCAATGTGAGGATAGTATGAAAATAGAACTTTTAAAGCAGAGTGGAGCAAGATGAGGGAGTGCTGAGCCAGAACGATGAGGCTCCCTTCCCTATCTCAATACCGACTAGACAAGTTGAGAAAATCAACACAGAAGTGAATGTGTAGCCTGAGTAGAGCTGCACCCTGGAGATAAGACGAGTCACTCAGCCTCCTGCAGCCCACAGCCCATCTTTCTCCAATGCTCTGTTGGCCATTCTCAATGGGAAGCCAAGTCTACTGTTGTGGTCCATCTGAGGGTACCCTCGGAGCACTTGGAGCAAGAGGAAACCAGTAATGAATGGGCTTGGGATAAATGGAAGTTTCCCAGCACAAACAGCAAGAAGAAATGACCTCTTAGGAGGAATGGAACTGGTATTATCGGTTGGGTTGGTTTCTTACTTTGGGGAAGACATTATTTGAATCATACACCTGCAAGAGAAACAGCAAAGTGCACACGGAGGTGAATCTACAATGTTCTTTTAATTTGCTGAGATCATTTGAATGATTTAGTGTGGTACGAAGAAGGATCAATCAGGGAGTGTGGACTGGAGGTTGCCATTGATTTCAGAGAATGCTGTCTTCTGGTGCATTATCTTAGAGTTAATGCTTCTCTCATCCAGAGTGGGAACAAGCCTCAAATATCTTTGCAAGCTTTTCTGCACCAGTGTTAATTATTCAGATACTTTGCCTTTTAATAGTGGAGAGTGATTACTTCTCAGTGTTTGGTTTCAGTATCTTCAGAGTTTTCTTTGTCCTTGCTCCCCTTAGCCAGAGGTAAATTCGGATCTGTGTCTTATCAAAGACACGCAGTCGGATATTTTCCATAGTTTCTGACTTTGAACTTCATAACGATGATATTTGCAACTAGTTATTCATAATAGCAGAAGCAGTGTGTTCCCAAAGTCTGACATAGTTTTAAGAATGAGAACCTGGTTTGATATTATGCTGAGCCTCATACTATTTTTGTCTGCAGGCTTAAAGACCTGAGAAAGACTTCAGAACACAGACTCTCCCAGGATTGCTCATCTATCTTGTGGATGTCAGTAGCCAAATGTGTAGTTTAGATGTTGACCCTGCCAGGTGCTGCAAAGTGGCTAATAAAAAAAGGCAGACACCGTAAAAAGTGACACATTGTTTACATTTGGGTAATGTCACCCTCTCTTAGTACTGACATTATTTACTGGCCCATTGTCTACTTTCATCAAACTGTACTCAGTTTGAGCTTAAACTCTTAAACTCTTGGGTGAAATATATCTGGAGCTGAAACGGGAATAGTATTTTTTTTTCCTACTTAACAGGGGACAGAACAAAAGAAAAAAAAAGTCTCCCTAATCTGTTCTCACTGTCTCTAATCTGACGAAAAGATACTTTTTAAATTTTATTAATATAAAAAAAGATCAAAAGAAGGTTCCCAGTTCAAGAGTAAGGTTTTTTTTAAATGTGGTCTTTCTTAATAATAATAAATAATAATAATAAAAACAGACAGTCTCAATGTCCCAGGCATCTTTGCAAGCACGGCTTTGTTTCATGATGATGGAGCTGCTCGTGAAGTTACTGAGGTCTCAAATGGACAGATGTTTCTTCCAATGGTACTTGAGAGAGGGCAGCATCTGCCTTGCCCTGGAAAAAAAAAAAAACCACACTACTCCTCCGTGGAGCTGCTCAATGAGAGCTCTTGACCTTCTCACTTCCTTCTTTGTCAAAAGGCCCACGTCCAGTGTGTGCATGGTCTTCGTTCCTCACTTAGCTGTCCAAGAGACTCACTCATGTCCTCTGCATGCTTCGTGCTGTGTTTTCATGTTCTCGGGACCATGATAGTTGGCAAATATTTTAAGACAATAATGAAATAATTTTGCCCCATCTACAAATGACTTACTTCAATGTGATAAAAAGCATCTTAGAGACACTAACACAAATAATTTGTAATTTAAGGGCAGTTTCACTTTATGGTCCCTTTCAAAACATGTGCTTAATGTGTTTTAATTCTTTACAATTGTACTCTGGTATACTTGTCATCTCTAAGTATTCTCATAATCCTCAGTACTTGAAATGATAAATGGTTTATCTAAAATACTAATTAAAGCCAATAATGATCTAGCATGGAGAACTTGGTATTATAAATTATTGGGACAGCTCAATGTGTTTTTGAACTATCAGGAAAAAGAAGTATGAGTGTCTGTATGCGCATATGTATGTGTTACACATATATGTTTATATCTATATGTGTATGTGTTTATATATAAATATATATGCATGTGTATAGTATTTGTATAGACATATGTATCTCTCTCTTCCTCCCTCTCTCCCTCTCTCCCTCTCCCTTTCTCTCTCCCTTTCTCTCTCCCTTTCTCTCTCTCTCTCTCTCTCTCTCTCTCTCTCTCTCTCTCTCTCTCTCTCTCTCTCTCTCTGTGTATTGAAGAGAAGAAACTAGGTCAAGATAGGATGGGAAGAGCAGTGAGGACCCACCTTCTCATAATGGCGACACTTTCTCTCACATTAAGCTTGGATACCAGTGGCCTGGGATGATAGGTCAGGACGGTCATGTAATGCAATCACAAAATGCTTTTAGTATTGCCTATGTCACTGCAGCACGTCACTTCCTGGTTAGTTACAAGGAAATTTTGGGCCAAAATGTTATTAAATTTCCAAATGTATTCTTGCTTATACCAGAGATTGTTTTTTAAAGAAACTAAACTGTAACATTTTAAAGCACTTCAAGCTTCCCTGAAAGAGAGACAATGGACATAAAGGTTTCTCCAGGTTGTTTAAGAAGCCTTGCTTCTTCTTTATTCATTTGTCAATAATATGGACTTTACATATTAGGGTGAGCCAAGTTATGTTGATCGCAACAGTGCCAAAATCACAAAGGTCTTCAGTGTCAACCTCTTGTTCCTTGTTGCTGTGTCTGCTGGGGGCCAGCTTATGACTCTGTTGGGCATCATCCTTACTACGGAATCTAGGACAATGGGCAAGCCCCTGCTTCCCTGATTGCTGGCCTGTGGACAGGTGGGCCACACTGTGGGAGGAGTGCTCTGACACAAACGTGGTATACTGCTCTCCTTGCATCTGATGGTCCAAAGGACCTGACATACCTCAACAAAACCACAAGAGGCCAGAAATTCAATGTTCATGAGCCCAGGGAGCAAAGAGTCAATGATAACTGTAAGCACTGATCACAGCCATGTTGCCAACATATACCAGGCTCCCTGTTTGGTGCAGGCTCAACATTGCTCTCAGGCAGCCTGTACATTCACATGGAAGAGTCAGGTCCCTAGAACAGCATCTGAGACAATGTTTAAGAAAGCCTATGATAAAGAATACCTAAAAGCACACTGGAAGGAGGGTCTGCAAACATTTCTGTAGAACTAGGAGAACTTTTAAAAAGAAAATAGCTCCTTATATTCAATCTAAGGAACAAACGTGCATTAGCCAGCCAGACAAACCCAAGAATGAATTCAGGCCTCCTGACACAGCTTAACACCTACAAAAGTCACTTTGATGCTCTTTATGGGATCATGTAAGAAATTACTTTTTGTCTTCATTGAATTATTTGGTTAATGTGCTGTGTGCATTATTCCAAATGTGTACTCAGAAATCCTTTCAATTCGCCTTGATTTTATGATGGCTATTATCTTTGAAAAACAATATAATTTGTAATATTTCTTTCACCCTGAAAACTCATAATCAAGCTTAATATATAGAAAGGTAAGGGAAGCAGAAGGATGGGAACTTTTTAAAGATTTGGCAAGTTCTGTAGCAGGCTGTAATGGTGCTCCAGTTTTGCAGATGGGACAGGTAATAGTTCTCACTCATTGGAGTCTGTTCCATTAGTGAGTTTCCTACCTTCACTCATTCTATTATAGGTTATATGCTGAATGTTATATGTAATACATGTTATATATTGAAAACTATTGGCCAAATTTTCAAACTTGATTTTGATAGCTAGATTCCACTAAACTGGCCCCCATGGCCTGGGCTACCCTTGGTTGAATATGGTAGTTTTCTTATAAAACAATAGCATAACAATGGTTAGCACATGCTGAGTGTAGTAGAAAATCTTCAAACCTAACTGGGTTTAGAATCACCTAGGAGCCTGGGCTGTGCCTGTAACAGTATTTCCAGAGTCCAGTACCTAAAGGGGAAAGACCAACTTGAATGTAGTACCATCTCTGGTCTAAGCACATGGGTAGAATAACACTTGAAAAAGTGGAAGGGAGCGAGGGTTGACATATTCTTTTCTGCTTCTGGACCTGCCACTCACCATGTAAACTGAGCAGCCTTGTCATGTTCTTCTCACGAAGGATTGAAACCTCTGAAATCATGAACAAAAGAACCCCTCCCTCCCAGCCTAGGTTGTTTCTGTCAGCAATGCAAATGTAGCTAGTTCAGTTCGATGGATGTTTATATGCCACAGATGATGGACAAAGCTTTATGTGTGCTGTTATGTGTCTATTCTCTTTACCATCCCGATGCTGACAAACTAGTCCTGTACATGATGAGAACAGCCCTTTGCTCCTGTGTGCATAGAGGAGATCAGAAGCTCAGGGATAAGGCAGCAATGTCAGCTGTGACTTTCTTCCCATCCTTCAGTGTATCTAAGAACACCATCCACGAGTGGTATGATAAGAATTATAACAGCAATAGTAAACAAAGCCCTGAGATATATGAGAAAAATTACATATTTGCTGATCTTTTAGCCTGAAAAATAATGCCTACCAGTGAGGAATACTGGAACATTCTTGAGCCACTCTTTTGGATCCTTTTTCTTTTACCTAGGAGTACTTCATAACCCGTGGTTGCAAACACTTTCAGAAGGAAATACCCCACTCCCAAAAGAGCCTTGTGTTCTTGTGATACCCATTGAAGGCTTAAAGGACACCAGTGTTTGTTCCTGAGAGACTGTTCTTAGAACATCATACATGAAACTATATAATTTGTTTATCATTCGAAATTCTGAGAATAAAGGATTTTTTTCACCTCTTCTGCTGACAATACAGTTTTCTTTATTACTGTTAATTTAGCAATTATACACCAGCCAACAGGTTTGGATAGCAAAGTGGCTAGAGTTTACTAATGTTTTTCTTTTAAGAAACAATCAAATTTACCACTGAGTTTTCTACCTATTCAAGTAATTATATGTCTTTCTGCTGTTCTATTTGATTTAAACACAAGAAAGATACTCTGGGACTTGAGGGTAAACATTTTCTCGGCTCTCAGCCAGTCCAACCAGAAGATGTGAGGGCAGCTAGGATTCATAGATTTTTAGTATCTTAGGAGAGAAAAGAAGACGGGCTGGAGAAGAGGGAAGGGAGGAAGAGGAGGGAGAAGGAGAGGAATGGAGGGGGGGAGAAAGGAAGGGAGAGGACAGAATGAGAAGAAGAGATGGTAGAGAGGAAGGGAGGGAAGGAGGAGGGAGGAGGGAGGGAGGGAGGGAGGAGGGAGGGAGGGAGGGAGGAGGGAGGGGAGATGGAGGGAGGGAGGATGCATGAAGAATGAGGGATGGAAGAAAGGGGATAAGGAGGAAGGGGAAAGCAGAGAGATGTATTTTAATTTTAAGACAATGAACCAAAGAAACGAAAGGAAACTCCAAAATAAGGAACTTGATTAGAAAGTCCTAGAAATCCAGGAGGAAAGTGGTTACAGACACATACCTGTGATAGCCAGTCCTCTGGTACTGGGAATACAGTCTGTAAGTGCTTGAGTCCTCAGGAAGTATTTCCCAGGGAAGTGAGCAGAGTGGAGTCCAGTGCAGATAGTGAGCAAGGCTCAGTCATTCCTCTTCCTGTGCAGGCTACTGTTCGACTTTGCAGCACTGTACCTTAAGCTCCATGCCATCCTGGTGGGTTTGGGTTTGTGCTTTGGTTTCTTGTTTACATTAATGGTGACTGAGCATGGGACCTTGCACATGCTGAGCAAGTGCCATGTCAGTGACAAATCCTGGCCCACTATTTTTTTTTTTTTTTTTGAGAGAGAGTGTCTAACAAAGTTGCCCAAGCAATTTGCAATTCTTCTGCCTTAGCCTCTTGAGCTGTGAATTGCAGAACTCAACTTACATAGTCATAGTTTATCTTATCATTAAAACTTCTATTGTCTTAGAGTGTAACAACTATTTCCATTAACATTTACATTCTATTGGTATTATAAACAGTCTAGAGGTGATCTAAAGGATGCAGATGGATAAGCATTGAGTATATGTATTAATATATACCACTTTGTAAAAGAGATCTGAGCATCCTCTACTTTCAGCCACAATCAGCCAAGAAGAACTGGGGGCGGGGGTACATCTTGCAGTTACAGTTTCTTAAAAAAGAGTGGAGTAAAGGCAGGCAGGAAACTTAACTTTGGAGTAAATTACAGTTGAATCTTCTCCATTAAAAGCTGCTGGACCATGTCTGTTTGGTCTTTTACGGAATTGAACATTTCATTATTTCTGTTGCCTTTCTACAAATGTTAAGTCATAATTAGTATACCCGCACCACTCTGATGTACAAAGGGATCCTGGAGTACTATGTGAACACTTAGGGTACTTTACATATTTATGTCTGTAGAGTGGTGTTGTTAGTGACCCTCCAGACACGAGTGAATCTGTCCTTCCCATTATACTCAAGGCTTGGGACTTAGAAATATAATGGCTGCCCACTTTACCAAGGCTCTGTCAGGTGGTGTCAAAAAGCAGGACATAGTTGTCAATGTGGATGACATTTATCTATCTTCCTGTTTTGTCATTGTGGAGAAGTCACTTCTAGGTCTTGCTATTTTAAGTAAATTGTCACCTGGCCATGGTTTCCTCTTGAGTAGCCTCAGAGCACATCTTCCCCAGCTCCTGTCTGTAAACTCTGCTCCAATGAAAGCTTCCTTGAAAAGCCCTTCAGCTACCCTTGTATCCTCCTCATAGATCTTTTTTCGAGTCTCTCCACACCTACTTCCCATCCTGTGTGTTTCCCCAGCTAATCCTACTTTATATGTTTCCCACCTGTGGCTTTGTACAGAACTGTTGATCAATGTGTGGAACTGTGATTTCCTGTGCACTTTCATCTTATTCATATTTTACCCTTGAACCCTTTGCTCTCAGCTGAAGTTGAAGACATGGAGTCTTCATGTAGCAGAGCTGGGTCTGGAATCAGTCATGTGGCTTGAAGCTCTTTACCTCTGACCCCCAAAATCATGGGTGGACTTTCCTCCATGATATACCTGGGTAATGAGCACACAGTACAACAGACTGGTTTCTCTTGAGTACCCATGGTAAGCCCACATTTGCTTCTCATTTCGAGAATTTGAGCCATAAGTACTCAGTTCTTACAGCACTGACATCCTGTCATCTCTTCTCCACCTCCATACTCCAACTCACTGGTAACTCCCAGCAAGTTCTTTTTAGCTGACTCTTCCCAGTGCCTCAGATTTGGGCCATAATATCTCTGTCACCATCTTTGAACTCTGAAACCATGACAGTATACCACCACCACCACCATTATACCATTCATTCCTTTCCAGCCTGCATCTACCGATCTACCGTGGCCCTTTATCTGCCTGCTGCCCAGCACACAAGCAAAATGATCTCAAAACTGCTCATCTGACCTTCTGACTTCCTTGAAATGATTTGGTTTCTCATTGCCTAGGCAGCTAAGAAAAAAAAAAAAAGCTGATGCAGTTTCAAAGACCTGTTTCCTACTTTTGTCTCTCCCCATTCTACGTACATAGAGGCTCCCTTCTGGCCATGAGGCACATCTCTCAAGGTCTTTGCCTAAGCCATTGCCTCTGCTCACCTCGCATCGAGCAGATCCTCCCTCTTGTCATCATGGCAGTTCATGGGATTGTTTAGTGAGTGTTTGGAAGCACCGTAGTCTAGAAGTTGTTCCTATTCTTCTTCTTCTTGTGTATTCATTACTTATTCTCTCATTATTGTGACAAAAACCGAACAAACAATACAATCTAATACCCGAGGAAGGATTTATCTCGCCTACAGATTAACAAGGGGTACAGTCTATCATGCAATGGAAGGCATGGCAGCAAAGATGTAAGACTGCCCATCACGTTGTGCCTGCATTCAGTTGGAGATGAGATATGGTATGACTGTGAAACCATGGGCTCGTCTCCAGTGACCCATTTCTTCTAGTGAGGATTACTCTCATAAAGCTCTCCAAACTTCCCAAAGAGCACTACTAGCCGGAGACCAAGCATTCAAATTCGCAGGTCTGTGAGTGACATTACACATTCAGACTACAAAACCCCACCTGGCAAGATCCTAGAACATGATAGAGTCTCTGAATTGATAGATAAGAGATTTATTATGGTTGTGTGAACCTTATAACAGTCCTTGTTCTAGCCATTTATAATCCAATATCTGTGTTGTTTCAGAAAGGTTATGACATTAAAAGAAACATCCCTGAACACCTATTGACACAGTCAACTATATTTGCTACAATATTATTAATTTTAAAATAATCTCACTTAGTGTCTGCTTGGAGAAAGCTATGTGTTGCACATACCAAACCACTTTTCTGCTCCCAATGTCTAGAAAACCATATTCACTGGAGAATGATTCATCTATCAGCAGTCACTTCAGAATGCACTGTCCAAGGTCCTAATAAGAGCCAACACCCATCTTCCTTTGACATCAGTAATACTGTACACATTCTTGCATGAGGAATTAATATTCACCTAAGAGAGTTAAGAAGAAGTGATTAAAATATGTTTAATAATGTGAAATGTTTGCATTTTTATTTGATTTTATTATGAAATGGTTACTTGATTAAATTGCAATTGGAAAGGACAATGCAAAGAAGTGAAATCTGTCTTCAATTATTCACCCTTTATGCTTCATTTTAAGTAGAACATCAGAATGATTGCATTAGTGCATGGTGGAAGAATGCTTTGGGCAAGATATTTACATGAACTAAGACATGTATTAAATAAAATAACACTTGAAACTGAAAATCTAAGTCTTCATATTCACCAAAACATAAGCTCTATTGTTCCAAATGAGGTAATTAACCTAATTTCTTAAGTTATACTATAAAAATGGCCCCTTTGTAAACCTTAGAGTATATGGTTCTCATTAAAAATAATCATTGTACAGGTCTATGGAACTCAGGTCTCCCTACCCTGTATTCCAGCCACTAGGAAAACCCAGTAGGCTCCATCATTATCCTGACAGCTACTCAGCCTCTACCTAGGAGACAATACTTTCTCAGACATAAGCCTCAGACACCAGACACATTTGCATTCCTATCCTCACAATCCGGATGCCTCAAGTGCAAAACGACCAACATTTTGATCATGTTTTCCAACTCCAAGTCATACGGATAAATATTCTTCCAAGGAACATTACAATTTCATAGACCACTCAGAGCCATCAAAGGGAATATTCTGAACCAAACTTCTCTAGTTGTCAGTTAGCTAAAAAGGCTAGCTTTCCTGGCTGTGATTTGTGAAGTAGAGTCCTCTGCATGCACATATTTGTATCACAGTGACTTCCGGCCTCCATGGTACATTAGAAGTCACTCCTCACCACCTAGAAAGTAATACTCCTTTCTTCGTTCAGTGAGAGACTAAACCGCCTTCCCCCTGAGTCAGATCTCCTTCCCTTATGTCCTTCACTATCCTTCCAATGCCCCTGCATGACAAGGGAGCCCCACACAGCACTGTGGTCAGATTTTAAAATCTTACAAAGATATCACATGTCACTGTCTGCTTTGTGTTTTATGGTGTACCCACCGTTCTGTAAATTAAATATGAGTGAGTGGTTATGCCCAGGAAATCAATCTTTAACCAGATTAATATTTCAATGCCAATTGTATAGATATTTCTCCTTTTAATGTGTGTTTTGGCTTCCAGATTGAACACGGTGTATGTATCATTTTGGAAAGCCTTTAAATCAAACTGAAGACAAAGAAACTGAGCCAAATATACAAGACTTTGGAGCTGACCATCAACGAAAAGCTAATGCCTTAATTTGTAGACACCAGATCCTTTACAACAGACAGAAGGACCTGTATTTATCTCATTTCTGGCAATTTCACTGAATAGGTCAGAAAGCAAAACGTGAATCATGGTCATGAAGAATTGCTCAAAACAAATACAGAATTCTCGGTTAAATTTGAATTTAAGATTAATAATTATTTTTAGAGGATATATTTCTCAGATAATTTATGGGATATATACTTATATAGCTCTAGTCCTTTATCACTATTTAGATAGAAATTGCAGATAGGCTCAGGGATACACAACCTGTCCCGGACTCTTGAGTGGCAGGTCCATAGGTGCTGGTTTTATATAACCAGATGCTTTAAGGCATGAAGACTGGAGGCTTATAGGCATGTATCTCCAGGCATTCAAGTCAGTAAACCCGGCATTTGGACCCAAAGGCTCATTGCTCCAGGCTCCCAAGAACCATAAGCATGTTGTTTCAAGTTTTCAATACCAGAGACAGCTCTAAGTGCCAAATTAGAGGCTCACTGCTCAAGGCTTTGAGTTAGGGTACTAGGAACCACTATCAAGTGATATGATTAGTCTATAGCTTCTGAGCTCATGGTCATGTGTCTTAACCGTAGGTGGCTTGTGGGAACTGTTCTAGCTCTCATCCTTGGCACCTTCACAGTCTTTTGTAGTCTTCCCAGCCTCTGCTTCAATCCCCTCTTTGAAATGTTTCAGCTACCTCCTCTCCGTTGGTAAACCAAGCATTTATATCCTTGTTGGTTCTGGGTGCTTATAGCCTCAGAAATTACTCTTTTAGTACCTTTTAGCTACTGCTGCCTGGATCTTAAAACTAGAAGTCCAGTACTGCATCTTCTTTTATTGTTACTATCCCAGTTTACCACATCCGAAATAAATACTAAAAGTAGGCAATAAAACACTATTTGGGAGAAACCTTTGGGAGGTCTTAATGTTGAAACACCAAGAAGTAGGCTGTGGTGATGGTTCAGCAAATTAATGCATTTATCCCCAAGCTTGACAACCTGGCTTTGATCACTGGGAACCCCATGAGAGGAGATAATAAAGTCTACAAGTTGTCCTCTGACTTCCTCAGGTGTACTATGGCTTGTGTCCTCAACCTACCTAAAATCCATATTAGAGAAACATAAAAACAACAACAATAATGATATAGGGCAGAAGGCTCCATGCCTTATCCAAAAACTTAAGAAACAATATGTTTATACAGCTAAAAAGAAGCAAGATATATTTACAATTGGATTGTCTCAGGAATCTCATACCTATGTATGTATAACATCCAGTTCCACCAATCGCAAACCTTATATATACACCAATCATAAGCCTTGCTTAGGAGCCAATCACTAGCCTCATGGTACCAATCACAGGCTTTGTGCTGGGTGACTGAGGTTCTCTCCCATCCTGAATGAAAATAGTTACAGGGTTGCAGGGTCCTTTCGAGTTCATAGAGCGTGTTATTAAGCTGGATAAAGTTGCCTAGGGCTATCCTGACTCTAGCAAGTCCATGGAGCAGAAATCATGGAGACTGTAGTCCTTACAGTTGGAGTATAATTTTCTCAGAGTGATGGTGGAGTACTCAGTGAAGATTGTCAGAAAAGGGGCTTTCTTGGCTAGCAGTTTCCTGCTCAAAGCACACAGACATAAGTGGGGGCGGAGATCCTGCCAGATTTCTTTCAAGAATGGCTTGCCAGACAGTTTTTTTTTTTTCTCATTCACCACACACACTTACATACACAAACACAGGGGGTGTCCTTATCTATCTCAGTTACATTTTCAATTTTGTTGTTTATCTGAAATTTAAATGTTTAAAGCTACTTGGATTTATGTTTGACAGTTCTGGTCCATCCAATCACATAAAACAATCAGGAAAAAGAAACACATCGACTTAATACTAACTAACATAGAATTAACATAGCATCTAATATGATAAAGGTGGTTGAGTATCCTAGAGCACCAAATCTAATTTGATTATGAACATACCACCGGATTATATGTAAGGACTTACAGTCAAAATGTATAAACACTATTATATAAAATTCCCTTAAGTATTTGTGCACTGTATACAATAAAGTGCAAATAAACTTTATGCTTAAGCTTAGGTCTCATCCCTAAGATACATCTATCGATTCTGTGATTATGTGATATAAGGTGTTATTGCATATATATATATATATATATATATATATATATATATATATATATGTATTCCAAAATCAAAAAGAAAGAAAGAAAAGTAGGAGATGAGGGAAGAAGGGAAAAGGAAATAAAAAGAAACATTAAAAAAGAAAAAGGCCTAAGTATTTAAATATTTTTGGTCCCAAACATTTCAGATGAGAACAATTAGGCTCTCAGTTCATTGCCTTTTCACTTATAGGAAATCCTAGGATACCATTCTGATGACTATTCGTTATTACTCTAAGAAATAGTTTAGGTTTGAGAGCTTCCACAGCAGAACCTGTTTTATTGTTGTGGTGGTTTTTCTTTCTAACTCTGTTTGTGTGATACTTACTTCCATAAAATTATTCAAAATTTGGTCTTATTAAAATCTTTGGGGAAATCAATCATTCCTCCTCACTATAAAAAGAAGCCATGTTTAAATATGAAATCGTACTTTAGATTCTTCTATTTCTTCCTCTTCTACAAGAACATGCCCAAATTAAAGTATAGATAAGAGATGCTAAAAGATTTTTAAATGTTCACTTTTTAATCTGCCTCAGAGCAGAAAATTTGACAGAAATGTACAGATCTGCATTCTTTCTCTGCCTTACAAAGGACATTTCTACAGTTATGTGGAGTAACTCTTGACATCAAGCCAGCAAATTAATAACTTCCAAGAGTTCTGGTGAGGGGACAGCTAAAGGTTAAATTGCAGCCAATGCATTTTAAAAACTGAACTGACACTCAGCGGAGTGGATACTCTCCTTTACTTGTGGAAATATTATATGCTTTTTAGAAGGCATATTACCAATAAGGATCCAAAATTCCTAAGGATAAATGACCAATGAAAGCAGCTTCTCTGCAGAGGAAACGGTGAAGAGATGTGTGCTCTGTTCCACTGTCCCTGTGCTGGATCCTCCTTTTTCTGCTGAGACTGGGCACTGCTTAGGAGCAAGGAGTATTCATTTATTCTTGTTTGCACAATGCTTTCTGCAGAGCAAAGTCTGTCTAGTGGTGACATTTATGGCCATGACCAGTGTCTAGAGAACCTGTTTTATTGTTGTGGTGGTTTTTCTTTCTAACTCTGTTTGTGTGATACTTACTTCCATAAAATTATTCAAAATTTGGTCTTATTAAAATCTTTGGGGAAATCAATCATTCCTCCTCACTATAAAAAGAAGTCAGTTTTGGCTAATCTTGGCTGTCAACCTTGACCAGGTCTGGAATCAGATAAAACCTGAGCAATTGGACACACCCAGATAGGATTTTCTGATTATATGGGTTGGGAAGTCCCACCCTAAATCTGGGCCGGTCCCTCTGGTGACAGCTCACATAAAAGGACATGGGAGAATAAAGCTTTTGCTTTGGGCTTGCTTGCCCTCACTCTTACTCACAAGTTCATCTTCTGCATTGCCAGGGCATTCTTTCACTGTTGTTTGAATCTACTTCTTCAGAATTCCAATGTAGACTGAAGACTAGCAGCTCTCTAGGAATCCTCTGAAAGAGCAGCACCAGACTCAGTCTCATGGATGGAACAACTCATGGGTCCTTGACTTTTCTGTTTGAATGCCCAGACCACAGTCTGTAAGCCACTCTAAGTAAAATATACACACAAACACACAGACACACACACCCCAGCTCTTCCCCTTTAGAGAACCTTGACTCACACAACCTCCTCTTCATCATCAATTCCCTCACTAGTTCCCCCATAAGAAGTCACCAGAGAACAGTCTCCGTCTCTGTACCATGTGAGCTCACAGTGTGAAAACATTCATGTAAAGCTAAGGAAAGAGCCCTCACCCGACACTGACCATGTGGGAACCCTAAACTCTATGCGGAGAACTGAGAAAGTGATTTCTGCTGTTTAGGTTGCTCACTCTACAGCAACTTAGTAGAGCAGCCTGAGCCAAGGACAATCAATGTCTAAGCGCAGAATATGGATTCAGTAAGTGGTAGTAAGACCTTTTGTAGATGTCTGAGCAGTTACACACTCATTCCCTAGTCAACTGATGTTTGTGATTTTTAAATGAAAAGCACACTCTACAACAACATTAAATGCTGTGCTATACGTTTAATTCTTCATTAGCATATATTAATTATCCATAATGAGTTTCATTATATATTTTATAAGTGTGTGTATATATAATATAATTTCAGAATGCTTGCTCTACTATTGTTTCTTATACCCCTATCACTACGGATGACCCTTTTCTTCTTCCCAAATTATATCCTTCTATTTTTATGTTGTTTTTTGTTTGTAACCCAGTGAATTTCAATAGAGCTATTTATAGGAGCATAGTACTATTACTGTGCACTTTACCTTACTAGTACTTAAATGGTGTAGACCACTCAAGAACATTCTCTTCTTCCCTGAGCAATTCAGGAATTAATACAGGTATGTACATATACAAAATAAATCACTTTGGTTTTTAAACATAAGAATGCAAAGTCATAGATCAAAATGAGAATAGTTATCTCTGAGTTATATGTTACTTTTATTTTATTCTCTACCATGTTGTTTACATTTTGAATATTGCTTTGCTTCTGTGTTCAGAAGGAAACACGTTGCCTTCATGATTTCTAATGAACTGATCCCTTCTTTAGAGGCTGATACCAAAGGAAGGATCTGGTACAAGAAATGTTCCCACATACACAGGAGTTTTGCTCTGTAAAGGCCCGGAGCTCCCGGCTGTATCCAGCAGCTTCTTGATGACCTACAAGATGGTTCAAAGCTCCCTGGCTAATAATGTCCAACCAGATAAAATTATTTCTTTCTCTCCTTTGTCTTTTCCTTTCGTCCCAATCCATTTACCAACTTCCCTGATAGCTTTGCTCATTGGATAAAAGGATGAGTAAGCTAGATAAGGCACTGGAGCAGCAGCATAAAAATTCTTCTAATGAGCAAAGAGAATGTTAGGAGCTAAAATGAAACACAGAAATGCTGCCAACGGAGACCTGATGGTTTCAAGGGTCTGACTGGCTTTTCTAAACTTCCCTAGATGGACTACAAATCCCCAGGGCACTCACCTATTTACTTCACCTCTGCAAAATTGGAGTTTTTGTCTTCCTAGTCAATCTTTTAGCAAGTTTAGAAAAAGGACAAGCTAATTAGGCTGATTTGATCATCGCATAATGTACACAATTGTCAAAGCATCACATCACACCCCATAAATATATGACTTTAATTTGTCAATTAGATATAAAATAAAACTTTGAAATGAACATAATAAAGCAAATTGGGGTATTTCTCAATTTGGCTTTTGCAGCAGGCTCATTAAACAAGACTTCTGACCTTCCTCTCTTTCTTCTACTTAACATACAGCTCATTATCACAGAGTATTTTGTAACTTCCCTGCACTGTCATAAAATAGAAGAAATCTTGTATCTTGAGAAATGAGATAAGCTACCAGTCTATTCATCTGTTACAGGGTCTCTAACCCTTTCTATAGATGAAATCCTATTATCCAGCCTTTTGCTTGAGTTATCTACAAGGCTGGGGTTAAAACCTTTCGTGGAATGGTGATTCTTGCTCTGTTTCACTGTCACAGGATATGTGGGATGACATGAGCCAGGAGAAATGCCCAGACTCACAGCCACTGCTAACAGCACACAAATTCATAGAAGAACAAGTAGCAAAGAACAGGCAGGAATCATGCACTGAGACTGGAAAACACACAGCCAAACAGTAAGATGAATTAAAACCACTATCAAAGAAATAAATTAGCATGTCATTATTTTTAGAAATCCAGACCAAAACTTTTAACCACATATTTAAAGAATAATCTTGTAAGGTGTGTATAAATAACAATCTAGCAATATTTTTGCATTTCTAAACTGTGTGTAAATACTACGATTATATATCCCCCAAATGCAAAGGGCACTAAACTCATTTGGAATGTAAGAAAAACAATTCCGAGTAACCCAAACACAATGCAGCCTCTTTTCCCAGGCAAAGTGGATTGTCCCTTTACTTGGCACATTCTGTGGCTGAGCAACCAAACAAAAGAAGACAGCAAAGCTCTCTTCTATTTAAGGACATCCCAGAAGTGTCTCTGTTATTCCCTGTTTCCTGGTGTGACTCTGTTCTGATATCTCCACTTAGTTTTTAATTGGGAGGAAGTTTAACATTAGTCTCAGAAATGGTGGACTAATTCATCAAAATCTGTACGATACACAATGCTTTCCTTTAGACTAGTGATATGGGCCTCTGATACAATGTGGTCCTCAGACCTCAGACTGATGAAGGAACATCACACATGGCTTCTCCTCTGTGTCGGCTAATCTTGCATTCTGAACTTGTTCCCTGGGTCTAATCTTATTCTAGACTAGTAATGTGTAAAGTTTAGCAGATAAATTAATAAATGATCCTCAAGAGGTTGTCTGAGAATTGACAATACTTGATTATCAAGATGTCAATAATACCTTTATAAGCGATATTATTTCAAGCACTTTAGTGCTCAAGAGTACAAAAAATGACAGCCTTCAGATAGTTACAATGTTGTGGTAATATCAGATTTAGACAAAGCATGATTAATTTCCCCATAATGTTCTTTTGTACTTCTATTACAGCATTCCTCATATTACAAAATGTATCATAATTATATTAATTAATAATTCATTCATTGCTCTACCTGTAAGGCAGAGAGAAGAAGGTATCATAAGGGAAACTGCAGAAATATATAACACGGAGGAAGTGTCATGCATGAGGCACTCGGCAGGCAGATGAAGTAACAAAGCAGGAAGAAAGCAGAACATCAACCTGTCTCTTTGAAGACATCTGCACTGGCTGTTTCTGTGTCACCTTGACACAAGCTAGAGCCATCAGAGGAAGAAGCCTCCATGAGATCCACGCATTTTTTTCAATTAGTGATCAATGGAGGAAGGCCCAGCCCATGATGGGTGGTGCCATCCCTGTGCTGCTGGTCCTGGGTTCTGTAAGACAGCAGGCTGTACAAGCCATGGGAAGCAAGCCAGTAAGCAGCACTCTTCCATGGCCTTGGCATCCATTCCTGCCTTCAGGTTCTAGCCCTGCCTGAATTCCTGTCCTGACTTCCTCCAGTGATGGACTATGATCTGGAAGTGTAACCAGATAAACCCTCTCTTCCCCAACTTGCTTTTTGGTCATGGTGTTTTGTTGCAGCAATAGAGACCCTAACTAAGATAACATCATTCTCTAAAAGACTCAAGAAGAATTCAAGATAAAGTTCTTACTGCTATAAATGTAAGAATTAAAAAGTCACTGCTGGAAAAATATAAGCTAGAGGACAGTGGAAAGGATGGGCTGTACATAGAGACCATGATGTCCTTCACAGTTAGCAAAAGCCAAGGCACATCTGCATCCTGGGAAGCACAGTGGATGAAGAGCCCAGAGCTTGGGCTTTGTGCCTACTTCTTCTCTGAGTGTGGATTGGTCATCTACATAATGAGGATTCTCACTGCATGATGTGCATTATGGTGAGCATGGTGTAGCTTTAGGCTACTTCGTTTAATAAAAATAAAAAATATAAAAATACAAAAACAGAAAAATCACCCTGACCTTCCTGCTTCTTATCAATAGGGTTGCATGATACTCTGCCATGGGTGTTCACAAACATCATGCCATTGGTCCATTTTTTTACTTTTCTTTTTTTTTTTTTTTTTTTTACATTTCCTGTTTCTTGGAAATTTCATATAATTTATTATAATCATAATCATTCCTCTCTGAAACTCTTACCAGATTCTTAATTTTTCCTCTCCCAACAGCTACCAATTACAACTTACTCCCTAGCTAGGTGCAAACATTTTGCCCATGTTTCTTCCTCTGTGCTGGGATTTTGTCCAGCTTGAACCTGTGAAGGTCTTGAGTATCTGCCCTATCCACTCTGGAAAATGCTGTTTTCTTGAAGTCATTTGTCCCTTCTGCCTCTGACAATCATTCTGTCCTCTTTTGCACACAGATCTTTGATCCTTGATATAAATATCTCATTCAGGACTGAGCATTCCTAAACCTCCTATCCTCTGAATGTTGTCCAGATGTTGGTCTCTGATGAGTTTTGAGTTCTACATTGATCTATGGGGGTCACTTCATTGCTATGTTCATTTAGCATAATAACAGTAGAAGATTTTTCCTCTAGGGCCTTTGACCTATTGTCCTGATTTATGCCAACTTGACATAAGCTAGTGTCATTTGGGAAGAGAGACTCTCCACCAAGAAAATGCCTCCTTATGTTTTGTCTCTGGGCAACTCTGTAGTGGTGCATTTTCTTAATTGGTGATTAATGTGCAAAGGCCCAGCTAATTATAGGTGGTACCATTCTTGGGCAGCTCGTCCTGAGGTATATAAGAAAGAAGCAGGCTGAGCAAGGCATGGGGAGAAATCCACTAAGCAGCACTTCTCTATTGCCTCTGCTTCAGATTCTGCCCCCAGATTCCTGCCCTGAGCTCCTGAAGTTATTCCCTAGATGGCAGATTACAAGCTGTAAGATGAAATGAAACTTTTCCTTCCTAAATTGCTTTTGGCCATAGTATTTTACGATAGCAGTAGAAACCATAAAACATATATCTAGCCTCAGGCTCTTAGTATCATTGACCCTGTCAGGTATGGGTTCCAATGCATTGGGCAGGCCTTAAGTCCAATTTTAAAAATCAGCCAATTACTCCATTACATTTGTGTCATTATTGCACAAATGATCATATCTTAGAGGCAGGTCATTATTGTAGCTAACCATGTTTCTAGCTAGTTAAGATTAATTATTACTTTTCTTCTCTAGTTCCAGCTCTAGTCAGTGAAGCCTCCAATTGAGAATCAGCTAGACTTTTTTTATTCTATGGCATAGGTAAATGGTGTCTTCAGCCATAGGGTCTTCTCTCTCTCTCTCTCTCTCTCTCTCTCTCTCTCTCTCTCTCTCTCTCTGTGTGTGTGTGTGTGTGTGTGTGTATGTGTGTGTGTGTGTGTGTGTGTGTGTGTGTGTGTGTGTGTGTGTGTGTGTGTGTGTAAGATTACTACTAGCATTAACAATAGTATGTATTGTTTAGGAATCTTTGGTACTACAGTCACCAACAACTAAATACTATGTAACCCTTTATTGGTACTAGGGTTTTATTTGACAGTGTAGGATATCTAACTGTTATATTGTCATCTTTTTTATGTGGTAGTGTCACTTAAACTTTATAAAAATAAATAAGCTATACATGTATATAAAGAAGTGTCTACACTAGTAGGTTCCTGTGTGACTTTTAGTGATAAATATCCTTCCCTGTACTCTCTCTCTCTCTCTCTCTCTCTCTCTCTCTCTCTCTCTCTCTCTCTCTCTCTCTCTCATCCCCATACCTCATCCCATTCATTTTCTATTTCACTGTTTACACCTTACTTAGGGCTTCAGTTTCCGAATTCTAGATATATAATATTTTATCTAGGAGGCACCCCCACATGGACTCACCCCTTTTTTCTGCTGTCTTGTGATAGTCTCTGCTATAAATTAGAAACAAAATTTAGCAAACTATAAAAAGGAAAGGGTGTTCTTGTTTAAGGTTGGCTAGACCCCAAAATACATAGGCTTGCTCTTGACACAGCTCTCCTTGAACATTTCCTTGTCTGTTACAGCCAACATTCCAACATGAAACTTAAACTAGGTGTTAGTATAGCCTTTAATGAAGCCTGGGTTAATGTGTGTTCCTTTCACACCAAATGCCAATTAAATTTTGAAACTGTATGTAGAAAGAATACTGAATAATGCGTATCCTAATGACTAAGTGACTTCTGTGTGCTATTATTGGCCTTTTTAAAATTCATCAAAGTCTTACTGGGCATATAAAATAGAACAGTATCTCATGAACTAATTCATTTACCCTGATTTCTTGATAATTAAAAAATTACTCAAATACTTATTACAAAACAGCACTCTTAATTATTAGTAATGAGGACATCTACTATGGAAAAAAGAATATTATATTTTACAAAAACAATGGTACTAACATATAACTTTCTGGCTCAGGAAGCCATTGTTTATCCTTCCCCTGTGTCCACGCTCTGCTTTGTGTCATGTGTGACACCCTTAAAGGAGATGTGGGTGTTCATGATTCTGATGTAATGGTCAGAAAGTCTTTCTAAATAATAAGACTATGGGATGAAGTAGAAGGAAGGATGGGTGAGTGGGGATAAGGAAAAATAAAGAAAAAAAATCCAGCATTGTGTATACATGTCATCCTTTATCTTTAGATAGAAAGATTCTTTGCTACTTCCCTTGAAAGACAGCCACTTACATCATAGTCAACTGCTTATGAAAGAATTGCATACAACAAAATATACTGAAGACTAAACACGTATTTGACATAATTTAATTTCTTATGATTCACAATGTGTGTTAGAATCTGGCAATATTCATTTTGAGTATCAATTATCATTGTATGTTAAACATGGAAGTATATGCTAAGAGATTTTTTTCCAATAACCAAGTGTTACTATGCTTTTAAAAATATTTCACAAACAAGACAGATTCTCTTTAATGAAACCAGTTTAGAAGCTACTTGAGCAAGGCTACTTCTTCATGGATAAATATTGAGGGTTAACATAGAATGTCACCAGCAAGAGCCTCTTGAGCACTGTGGGATGATGAGGCCAGCACTGTTCAGGAAAGCCCTGAGAAATGAGGCAAGGGAAGAGAGAAGCATATTTTAAAATAACACATGTCAGAGAACTTTTTTTATTTTTATTTTATTTTATTTTCATTAAAAAAAAATGTCATCTCTATCAATGTATCCCCCTGAGCCCCTTCCCCTCCCCCTTCCCAAACCCTCCCAATCAGCCCTTAGCCTGCTCCCTCCCCATCCAGCAATCCCCTCACCCAAAAGGGTGAGAAGTCCCAAGGTGGGCCAGCCCAGCAAGGCACATCCACTCCAGGCACATCTGATTTACTCATCCCAAAGTCAATGCTGGACTGGGTGTTCCTCTATAGGGAATGGGCTCCAAGGCGCCAGCCCATGAACAGGAACACAGTCTGATCCCACCCCTCATGGCTCCACACACTCATGGCAGTCGAAAGCCGCCCCCTACCCCGTCTCCCTCTCCAGATGGATCTCCAATGGCAATTGCTGATTCAGTGAGCTCCCCAGCGCTCCAGCCAGCCATCACCGTGGGAACCTTCCTCATCAGAGAACTTCTAACAGAAAGTTTTCTGTGTCTGAACTGATGATGGTTGATTTTCGAAACTCTGATTCTTTGGTGTCATCCTTTTCTGGCATTTTTTTTTTCCTGTCCCAGGCCACTATGGCTTTATGAGAACAGTTGCCTGGAGACTGTATCTGCCCAAGCCCATGTGGCAGCTGGTCTCACATATGTAATTTAGCTAATTCATCTTCGCAGAATGGAAGAAGTTTCCCCACAGTTAGATTTGAATTCTCTGATGATTCTTCCTTCCCCTTTGGATGCCAAGAGGATGTCTCATTTGGAAATCACTAGAGCCAAATGGCTTCTCTCTGGTACAGGCTGTTTTGTTCATTTTTCTGCTGAAGGTGTTTTCCTTTATCCGGCTGGTCCTGGGAGCTCTTTACTATGGTTGCATCCCTCTTTGCTTCTATGCCTGCTTATATGTCCAACTGTGTGTCTGTAACTGGAAGGAACTACTCTATAGCCAGACCTATGAGCATTACTATTTATGAAGTTGTAAGCTCCTATTCCAGGCTGTGCTGGAAAACCTAAAGCAAAGCTGACCTCACCTCAGAAGCTGTGGCCAGTCTTCAGGCTGACCTGACTGCTGGCCTGCTGGACCTGCTGGGTGTGGCCCACAAGCTTCTAGGAGATATTTACAGCTTCCTACTAGCCACTCCTTACTCTGGACATTGACACCTTGCTTGGGAGTATAATCATCAAAATGTGATGATCACCAATTATTTTCATGCGATTTTTACTGTAAGGACAAATTAACTAAAGTAATAAGTACAGTTGAGTATATGCAGCCCCAAATCTGAAATACCTCAAAATTAGAAATTGTTTAAATATTGTTTTGAAGCTACAAGTGGAAAAATACGTGTTTGAGTTTATGTGCTCTCTGATGATTCAATATACATAAAAGTTGTTTCATATATAACATCATTTACAACACTGCATAATATGTATTCGTGCATAAATTACCAAAGGATAAATTTGAAAAGCTTGTATAGTTACCTTCATGCTATATTCATAAAGAACATATGTAGAATAAGTGAATTTGGTGTTTAGACTTGAGACCCCATTACCAACATATTATATGTATACAGATATTACAAATTCAAAAAATTCTAAATTCCAAAAGGTTTCTTGTTCCCAGCATCCCACATACTGAGCCTACATATAAAGGCTTTAACAGTTTATATTTACGAGGAGTGAGGTATTGTTCAGTGGCCCTGATGAAGGTAGTAGTCTGCAGAAACATGACACGTATCTATGAACTGTCTATGTAGCTATGTTAGAGATTAAAATTACTACATTTGACAGCCTTCTGTACCTGTTTAAGTCTGGTGATATCCCTACCTCCTATCTGTGACTGTCTTCCGAGCTAAAATGTAAGTCCTGTGAGGACAGCCATGTGTCCTGCCTTTCCCCAATACCCAACGTTTGTTGTTAGCTTGAGGAGACACTGTAGGCATACTTCAGCGTTATTCATAATGGATGCACCACATGTCCTTCTGGTGGCCCCCTTCCCACATCACTGAAGTTGTAACTAACCTGTGTCCCTGTGTATTTTGATTTTTCATTTATCATCTTTGTCTAAATAGAGGTGAGGTAAAACTGGGAGTTTTGATTTTGCTTTTTGCCTGAGAAACAAGGCAGGGCTGTAGATAACAGGCATTCCTGCAAGGAAACCCTGCTAGCATGTGTATCAAAGATTCCATGCTTTGTCCAAGCAGGAAGCAGCAGAGAATAATAGCTGAACTGTACAGCTTGTGTGATCAAGCAGGGTCAGAGTCTGCTCTACTGCTAATTAAATGTGTGCCTTTGAATAAGTTATTTGTCTGAGCCCTTTTTTTTTTGTAGGTAAAATAAGGAGCATAATGACTATGACGCCGGACTGTCTGGGGCTGAGGGATGTAAAGTGTGTGAAGTGTTCTGCACAGTGCCTGGCACCTTGGAGATTCTTTCTGCATGTCAGCACTACAAAGCCATCCTGTGCCAGGAAGGTGGTCCTTAGACAATGAGGAGGAGGAGGAGACTTCTGGGCTGACAGTATCTGGATGCAGTTTCTGACGGAGCGTTTGGTGCGGAGGACTGAGGCACCTGCTCTCAGAGCTGAATTCACCATGGAGATTGGTTAAGGAGATGGAGGTGGGGGAGGCAAGCACGGTGGTTGGAGGGGAAAGCCTGACATTGAAGTGAACTAAATCTGTGCAAGTGGCTATTTTTGTCAGCCCAACCACAGTGGGTGTGTGATCGGGCGTCTTCTTTTGATCCAGCTCTTTTTATAGATGCCGTTTTTTCTTAAAGGTAGCTAGCTCTCTTCCATCCTTTCCCAAGCTGCTGTACTGACTAAGAAGTTCGTTTATGGAGTATCTGTCATCTGTAATCTCAGAAGGACAACAGTGAGATTAGTAACTAGATTCTCCCTTAAGAAGTTAAAAGAATCTCAGCAGCAACAGTGGGGATTCTAACAGTGCTCTCCCCTTAGAGAAGGCAAACACATTACCATTTCAAAAGTGTTTTCAAAGCCCAGGCTCAACCTGTACAGGCAGCTTTGGTGACAATAAAAGGCAACTTGAATCCATCCCAGCACCCTGCTCTCTTTCTTCAAGAGAAGAAAACTTGACTTCAATCATGTCAAAACCTGTCCTTAGACAAGTTAGCCTCATCTTGCTTTTTCCCAGGAGGGTGCATAAAAAGTTATAAACAACATATTGGATACAAAAGAAGAAAGTGTCAAATGGTGCTTTCAAAGTATTTTTTTAAGGATTCTGTGAACATTTTCTCCTTCTACTGCTGTTTTGTAACAGTTACTTTTAGGACCCAGGATGCTACCGGAACTTAACCCACTGCTTGAACCACAGAACCCATAAAGTAGTGCCATACATCCTGATAGCCATATTCACTGCAATAAGAAAGCTGAATGAGACTCAGTACCATAGCTTCAGAATATCCCCTATACCAGCAGCAGATCAAGCTTCTTCTCTTTAAGGGGCAGGTAGTTATCAGTTGGTACAGGTATGCTCTAGAGGAAACTGGCTGCCTATGTGTTGTGTATAGAGCAAACTCAAAATACTAAGGAAGATTTTCAACAATTTTGGAAAGGAGTCTGCCATTTTAGAAAAATCCTGCCTATTTCCTCTTCTGTTCTTCTTCCCAAGGCCAGGCAGGTGAGCCAAGAAGGTTTGTGCTAATGAATTAGGCAGATCTGATATAGGAAGTGGATTTTTATTACTGTGAACAAAACAGGCACACAGTGGAGAGAGAGGCCAGTTAATAGGTTACTTCTACTCAAAGGACAAGATGCGTTTATCTCAAGGCAATTTAGTGGTTTATAATGGACAGCAGCAGTACAGGGATTTGTCTCTGTGTCACAGTCTTCTTGTGAGCATCTCCATGAGTCATAGTCAAATTGTAGTGACTATACCACACCAGCCATTGAAGCCACAGACACCTGATGCCTTAATCTTCACAATTTTAAATGACATCCAGGAGTGTGTTCCATTTTAACACAATATTTTGAATTGGTACAAATAAGAATTGGTCACCAGGTAGTGACTTTTTTGATTATTTCTTATGTTTTGTTATAGTTAATCATTAGGGCTTTTAAAAGTACTTGATTAGAAGCAGTTGGAATCATCATTTCCCAGCAAGACTAACTACCTTATTCATGAAAGTCATTGTGAATCTTACTGAAAAAATGGCAATTTCCCATAAGAAATCTGGATGTCAAATTTGATACTCCAAGGTAAAAGTTTCCCACACAAAAACAGATGAAGTTACAATGTAACCAAATAATGTCTCCATTATAGATTTTTCAGACTTTGCTGTGAATTTGGGTCATCTGAAACACTTGTTAAAAACTCAGACACAAGATCCTTTCTGCTTCTGCAAAGCTGGACCTTTTTGTTCTGTGTTGTCTACTGATGTGCAGGTACTTATGGGAATCTTTTCTGGGAGCACCAATGGCTGTATCTAGGACTACACAGGGTGCACACCGACCCTATAGGAGCCATTTACCAAGCCTGTTGGCAATCTCTTCATCTCCTGGTTTATTTAGATGCTAATGAGATTGTTGTTAATGGGAGTCGTTAAGAGATATTACAACAACTGAGCAGGACTGGCTGATGTTCAGCTTTTATACGAACTATAGCTTCTAGTAAATCATTCTGCACATTGATGGACGAATCCTTTGATCATTTCTGTAGGAAGAATTCTTTCTGTGAATTGATACTTTACTTCTTAATCTTTATCATCCAAATCCCAGCAATACTGCAAAGAGAGAGATTTCCTAAGTTTTGCTATAAAGCTCACCTGATAGCAAAACTTGGCCTGAGTTGGCATGACACCACTAATATAATCATTATACAAGTACTTAACAGTGTGAATATTGAATTATTTTGTGATAAAAATCAAAACAATTTAGAGTCCCTGCTGGATTAATACATGTCTCCTCTTTATCTTCTATTGTGAAAATATCTGAACTCTATCTGGTCCAGAGATGGATGGACATAAGGTCATGGACCAGAACTACCTGATCTGCATGGATGACAACAAGCAGATTTTCTTCAGCCTCTGCTCAGCCCCCAAAGGTATTATTCATAGATTGAATGAGATAATGTATCCAAGGTTCATTATCTGAAAACTAAGATGACTATTATTTCTTATTAATAAACCATGGCAGATGCAGCTCTGAAACCTATGTACAAGGCCCATGAACTGCCTCACCTCCATAAGGCAAAAACGTAACAAATACAAATGTTTGTGTATTATGGAGCCGTGAATCCTGCTTCCCTCTGTTTGAAACAAGTACAGGCCAAATTGGCTTTTAGAACCATTTCTTGTCATTTCCCACATTATGGACAACTCTTCCCCCCCCCACCCCCTTTTGTTGAAAAACTTTTATTCTCACATAATATATCTTGATTACAGTTTTGCCTCACTCTACTTTACCTAATCTCCCCCCCCCCACACACACACACACATCTCCCTCATCAGGATCCACCTCCTTTCTGTCTCTCATTAGAAAACAACAGACTTATAAGGGATAATAATAAAATATAATATGAAAAATAAGATCAAACAAAATTAAAGTTAGAATGTGACAAAATAAACAGGAATAAAGTAACCCAAGGAAAGGCTCATAAAATAGATTATAGACACAGGGACTAATTCATTCCCACACTAAGGAATCTCATAAAAACACTAAACTGGAAGTTGCGATTTATATGTAGAGGACTTGTAGGCTAAAAAGAAAAGGCAATAAATAAATTAATTAATTAAAAAGTAAGGTGAAGGTTTTTATTTATTTATTTATTTTTTAAAGAAAAAAAAAATCCCTGACATTATGGTATGAAACAAGGAACCGCCAATGAACTGCTGGGTTCATTTTCTGTTGGTTATCTAATGCTGGGAAAACTGCCCACTCATAGTAGTTTGTTTCTGAGTTGAGACTACCTTGGAGAAAACTAACTATTCATTTGCAAATGGTTTATCAATTGAAGATAGCTTGTAGTTTAGAGATGGCTCATGTGTCCACTTTTTTAGCTTTAAGACCCCCATGTGGTGCAGACTTGTTAAGACTATGTGCAGGCTTCCTCAATCTCTGTGAGTTCATATGTACTGTTGATTAGAGAGCCTTGCTTTATTAGCACCCTCCATCCTCTCTGGCTCCTCTACTCTTTGCACCTTCTCTTCTACAGAGTTCTCTGAGCTCTGAGGCAAAGGACTTGTTGGAGACATCTCATTTAGATGTGAATGTTCCAGGGATTCTCTCTGCTTAATGCCTAACTGTGAGTCTCTGTATTTGCCCCCATCTGCTTCAGGAGGAAGTATCTCTGATGATGGCTGAGCAAAGCATTGATCTATGAGTATAGAAGAATGTCATTAGGAGTCATTTATATTGCTGTTCCTCCTGTTTATGTGTAATATGAGGTTTCTGGCCTGTCTGGCTCGTGATCCAAACCCACAGATGCACAGAAACACACAGAAGCTTATATTAATCACATTATACTTGACCAATATCTCAGGCATATTGCTAGCTAGCTCTTGCATCTTAACTCAGCTCATTTCCATTAATCTGTCTTGCCACATGGCCCATGGCTCACCTATTTCTTTACATCTTGCTTCTTGGGCAGCTGGATCATGTCTCTTTGACTCCACATTCCTTCCCCTGTATCTATGCTCAGATGTCCTGCCTCCTTCTAAGATGCCCTGCCATAGGCCCAAACAGTCCCTTTATTAACGAATGATAGCCACAGCATACAGAAAGACATCCCACATCATTTATGTGCTTGCTTGTTTATAGAAGAATAGTATTTTGTTTTACCATAGGTCCCTAGAATATCTACATTTTTGTTCTTGGTTACTCAAGCAGTGACCGCCATGGCTTTCTTATTTGGAGTTGGTTGCTCCCAGAATCTTTGTGCCACTGTGACTTTCAGGCATGATGTCATTGTAGATCAAATGTTTTGTGGCTGGAATGGTGTTTACATTTCTCTTTTGGTAGTATGCAAAGCACCTTCCTGGACCAAAGACTCTAGCACAAAGAGTGGATACTCTATATGGGCACCAACTTGACTTCTCCATGTTCAATGAGTTTTGTAGGTCTTGTCTTCAGCAGTGGGGCCTTCCAGTTGGTTTATGGAGAGCAGCCTATAGTCTTGGCAATAGCCTGGGTCATTAGAGATTCTGATGGTTCCCTTTTGGCAAACAACTCAATTAGATATAACCCAAGCCTGGACTGGAAGCTTTATTTGGTTACAAGAGATGTCCAGTTGGGGCTCTGTCTCCCCATTATTTGGTGACTTCATTTAGATCCTCTTCATATGTTGTGAAGCTTCTGATGTATTAGGTTTTTATCCCACCCCTCAGATGGTCCTTAATTTTAGTTATCTCTCCTTTTGTTCATTCCCTCATCCCCTTCTCCTCCCCCTCCTTGTTTGATCTTTCCATTCCAGCCCCAGCATCCCATCCATCCATAATTATCTATTCTATTTCCCTTTCCTGTAGTAGGAGGTTTCTGGCCCTGACTTTCAGGCTAGCCCCAAGGTTTAGACCCGCAGACCCACAGACCTGCAGAGACACACAGATGCTTACAATAGTTTTAGGCTGATTGGCCCAAGGCCCAGGCATATAACTCGCTAACACTTTACCCTTAATCTAACCTATGACTCTGATCCTGTTCAGCCATGCAGCTCGGTACCTTTTTTCTGTTTCTTCTGGCTTCTCTCTGGCATTCTGCTCTGTTCTTCCTGTTCCTAGAGTCTTCTTAGTCTGGTAGCCCTGCCCACACTTCCTGTCTGCCTTTGACCAATCAGCACTTTTTATTAAACCAGAGGTGGAACAATTATTTACAATGGAACAACATAAATTCCCCTACATATCCCCTTTTCTCTTTTTAAAACAAAAAGAACTCCAAATCTAATATTCTTTTCCCCCCTTATCTATAACAACTTATAAACAACACTGTAAATAAACACAAATATCCATAATCCATGATTTGGGAATGTGGGCATTGTTCTCTAAGCTACTTCCTGTTGAATGGGGGAGTTGGCAATCTAATAAGAATCCAAAGGAAAATGTAGGATTATGGACAAGTCTTTAGTGGAGTAGTCTGTAAGGCTGGGTCATCTCAGCCAGTCTCCTTGAAATTGTTCTGGATACAGAGACCTGGAAACTTCAACAGAGGTGCTCTGAAATGCTGAATCATCTGGGCCATCCATTTCCATTGGAGATTTTTCAGGAGGCCTTCCTCTATCAAATTTTATGTTCTTTATCCAGAAATAAATCCACAGTTTTTCATTTTCTGTGAAAATAAAAGGAAAACCTCTTCTCCAAAGTAGCGTATCTTTGCATTTCAATTTTAAAGTAAACTCATTTACAAAATATATAGGTTGAATTACTCCAACAGCATTTATAATCAACTGTCTTTTAGCAGCTTAAACTAAGTCATTTTCAGTCAAGAAGTTTAAAGATAAGACAATAGCAAACAGTATCCAGACACTCTTTGTATTTTCCATCTTTACGTGGCTTATTTTTTATTTATTTATTTATTTTACTCTATTTCTTTCTGTTTTTGAACACACCTTTAATCTGCCAGTGACTAAGGATTAAAGGTTGGTTCGTTTCCTCATCCCCCTCTCCTTCCCTTCCTTGTTTGATTTTTCCGTTCCAGCTCCACCATCCCATCCATCCATAACTATCTATTCTATTTCCCTTTCCTAGGGAGATCTATCTGTACCCCTGAGTCCCTTACTTACTCTATACCCAATCTCTTTGGCTCTACAGATTATAGTTTGGTTATCATTGGGTTAACAGCTAATATCCACATATAAACAAATATATACTAGATTTGTCTTTCTGGATCTGAGTTATCTCACTCAGGATTAGCTTGATCCATTTAGCTGAGAACATTGTGATTTAATTTTAACAGCTTAGTAATACCCCATTTTGTAAATTACCATTTTTCTTTCTCTACTCTTCTGTTGAGGGACATATAGATTTTTTCCAGTCTTTGGCTATTTATAAATAGATGAGTAGTAAACATGGCTGAGCAAGTGTCTCTGTGGTTGGATAAGACATTCTTTGAGTGTATGCTCCACCATGGAATAGCTGGTCTCAAGGGTGGTCAATTTCCATCTTCCTCAGGTTCTGACACACTTATTTCCATAGTAGTTGTATGTAACATGAATTCTAGTTGTTATTAAATGAAAACCCAAAGCCAGATATTGGGGAAAAGGCTGGAATATCAGAAAGAGGAAACACACCACAGTCAATTCTCACCCAGCCAACTTCTCAAGATAAAAGCTATCTTGCAGTCTTCAGCCTGGCTCATAGCTTCTACACAATACATCTTTTGTGTTTCTATGCCTGCCTTAAATATCTTCTTTGCTCAGTTGTTTCATATCCAGGTTCAGTTCTGCATCATATTTCCAGAGTTAAAATTAAAGGTGTGAGCTACTACTGTTTGGCAGTTAGGCCTTGAACTCACAGAAACACTGAAAGTTCTCTGTCTCTGGAGTTATGGTATTAAAGGCATAGGTCATCACTCAGTCTTTCCCATGCTGGGATTAAAGGCATGAGTTACCACTCTCTGACACTCCCAGCTTGACAGCAGGTGGGTCTGTTCTCTGATATTCCAGACTGATTTTAATATGTAAAATATATCACCACAGTTGTACACGTGTGCCTTTCCACCAGCAATGGGGGAGTGTTTCCCTTGTTCCACACCCTCTCCAGCATAAACTGCCACTTGTGTTATTGCTCTTAGCCATTCTGACAGGTGTAAAATGGAATATAAAAGCTAATTGATTTGCATTTCTCTGATGGTTAAGGGTTTTGAACATTTACTGTTTCTCATCTCTTGAGTTTTCTCCTTTGAGATTCTCTATTCAGAATTGTATAACAATTTTACTGACCTGTTTTCGTGACATCTGATTTTCTGAGTCCTTTATACATTTGAATATTAGCCCTCTGTCAGACTTGTAACTAGGGAAAACCTTTTCCTATTCTGTGGGTTGCCTCTTTGTCCAAATGACAGTGTCCTTGGCTGTGAAGTAGCTTTTCAGTTTCATGCGGTCCCATTTATTAATTGTTAACCCTAGTGCCTGCACCATCAATGTTTTCTCCAGAAAATTTTTTCCTGTGCCAATGAGTTTGAAGCTATTTCCCACTTTCTTTTTTATCGGGTCCAGTGTATCTGGTTCTATGTTGAGGTCTTTGATTCATTTGGAGCAGAGTTTTATACAAGGTGATAAGTATGTATTTACTCGGATTTTCTACATTCAGCCATCCAATTTGACTAGTACTATTTGTTGAAGGCACTGCTTTTATTCCAGTGTGTATTTATGGGTTCTTTTACAAAAATCAGGAAATCATAGGTATGTGGATTTATGTCTAGCTCTTCAATATACTTCTATTAAACATGTCTGTTTTTGTGCCAGTACCATGCTGTTTTTAATACTGTAGCTCAACACTACAACTTGAAACAGTCATAGAGTCACCTCCAGTAGTTCTTTTATTATTCAGAATTGTTTTTAGATATCCTGGGCTTTTTATGTTTCCATATGAAGCTTAAAATTGTCCTTTCAAGATCTGTGAAGAATTTTGATGGGATTTTGGTGGGGATTATATTGAATCTGTAGATTGCTTTTGGTTGGATGGCCAATTTTTACAATATTAATCCTATCAATCCTTGAGCCTGAATATTGTTCAATTTCTTTCTTCAGTGACTTGAAATTTTTATCATGCAAGCCTTTCACTTGCTTGCTTAGAGTTATCCCTAAGATATTTTAGGTTATTTGAGGCTGTTGTAAAGGTGCTGTTCCCTGATTTCTCTTTTATCATTTGGTTATAGGAAGACTGATTTGTTTATCTAGCTGCTTTGCTGATACAAGTGTGTTTCCCAGTAGAGTTTTTAGGGTCACTCATATATACAGTCATATCATTTTCAAGTAATAATACATTGACTTCTTACTTTCCAATTTGTATATTCTTCATCTTCAGTTGTCTTATTACTCCAGCTAAGAGTTCAAGTATTATATAAATAAGTATGGAAAGAGTTGACAGCCTTGCCTTGTTCTCAATTTTAGTGAACTTGATTTGAATTCATCTATATGTAAGCTGATGTGGGCTATGGGTTTATCACAAACTACCCTTATTATGTTGAGATGTGTCTCTTTTATTCCTATTTTCTCAAGGACCTTTTTCTGCATCTAATGGCATAATCGTGTGGGGTTTTTTTTTTTTTTAACTTTCAGTTTGTTTACATAAAAATTTGCTGATTTCTATGTTGAACCATGCCTATATCTCTGGGATTAAGCCTACTTAATCATGATGAATGATCCTTTTGATGTGCTGTTAGATTTGGTTTGCAAATATTTTATGGAGTACTTTTGTATCTGTGTTCATGAAGGAAACTGGTCTGTAATTTTCTTTCTTTCTTTGCTTCTTTTGTGGCGTGGGTCTCAGGGTAACTGCAGCCTCTTAAACGGAATAGAATGTTCCTTCTTTTTCTGCTCTGTGAAATAATTTAAGAATGATTGGCATTAATTATTTTTTTTAAAGTCCTATAGAATTCTGTGCGTAAACCATCTATTCCTGGGCTTTATCATCTATCAAACTGAGACAAAACAATCCATCACAGGTGGAAGACAGGTTTTGAAAGTACATCTTACAATTCTCTGAGTTTCCTTGGTTTTTGTTATTATATTCCCCTTTGCATTTTTAATTTTATTAATTTGGATATTCTCTACTGGCCTTCTAGCTAATTTGTATAAGAGTTTGTTCATCTTACTGGTCTTCTCTAAGAACCTAATCTTGTTTCATTGACTTTTTGTATTGTTGTTTGTTTCAACTGTATTGATTTCAGCCCCGAGTCTGATCATTTCTTCTTGTCTGATTTTTCCATTACGTTGTTGAGCTTTCAGATGTGCTGTTAGGGTACTGGTATGATATAGCTCCAAGTTTTTACATTGGCACTGAGAACTGCCTTCATTGTGTCCTACAAATGTGGGAATGCTGTGTGCTCATTTTCATTCAATTCTACACATTCTTTCATTTCTTTCTTAATTTCTGTCTTGACCCACATTTCATTCCGTGGAGAGTTGTTCGTGTTCTCATAAGTTTGGAAAGCTTCCTGGCGTTTCTGTAGTTGTTGATACCTACCTTCAATCTGTGATCAGAAAGGATGCAGGGTGCTGTCTCAGTTTTCTTGTATCTGTTGAGACTTGCTTTGGGACAGCATGTGGTCAGTTTTGGAGAAAGTTCCCTGAAGGACTGAGAAGATATATTCTTTTTTGGTTTATATGTGAAATGTTTTGTATCTGCTGGATTCATTTAGTTCATAATGTCGGTTAACTTCAGAATTTCCCTGTTGGGTTTTTGTCTGTATGACCTGCTTATTGGCCAGAGTAAAGTATGGAAGGAGGTTTCTCACTATCCGTGTGTGAGGGTCAATTGTGATCTGAGCTGTAGTAGTGTTTCTTTAATAAATCCCCATGCCTTTTTGTTTGGGGCATAGTCATTAAGACCTGAAATGTTCTTTTGATGGGTTTTTCCTTTAATAAGTATGTAGTGTCCTTCGCTATCATGTATGATTACTTTGCATCTCAAGTCTTTTTTGTCAGGTATTAAAATGGCTAGAGCAGCTTGCTGTATGGCTTCCATTTTCTTGGAGTATCTTTTACCATCTTTTTACCCTGAGGTGATATTGGTCCTTAATACTAACATGAGTTTCTTGGGTGCAACAGAAGGCTAGATCCTGTTTTCTCATTAATTCTGTTAGTCTGTGTGACTTTTTATTGATGAATTGAGACCACTGATGTTGAGAGATAACGTTGTATGGTATTTGTCGATTCCAGTGGTTTGTTGTTGTTGTGTGGTGGTGATGGTGGGTGTGTGTGTGAGTGTGACTGTGTGTATGTGTGTGTGAGTGTGTGAATGTGTGTAACTGTGTGTGTAGATGTGTGTGTGAGCAGGTGTATAAGTGTGTGTGAGTATGTGTGTGACTGTGTGTGTATATGTATGTGTGCAAATGTATGCATGTGTGTGTGAAAGTGAATGTGTGTGACTTGTGTATGTGTGTGAGTATATTGTGTGAATGTGTGTGTAACTGTGTGTGAGTGCGGGCATATATGTGTGAGTGTGTGTTTATAAGTGGTGTGAGTGTGTATGAGTGTGTGTGTGACTGTGTGTGTATGTGTGTAAATGTATGCGTGTGTATATGTGTGAGTGTATGTGTCTTCCAGCTATGTTGCACGCATGCTATAAAGACATGTCACACATGTGCGAACATAATATGTGTGACCCTGGGGTTTCCAGGTTGAATGTGTTTCTGGGTATTGGAAGCCAACACTAGAAAGGGTATTGCTGAGGAGTCTCTTGGAGGAAAAGAAAGCAGTGTTTTCCACCAGGATCTGCGTAGTTCTGGGGATGGGGGAGAAGGCGAACAGATTAAAACAGTCTGCTAGAGCACTGGAGTTGATACTGAAGGATAAAATGTTGAAGAGAAGGAGGATGAAGATCTGAAGCTAGCTTACCTGCTTTGCTGGCCTACTTGCTTCTGCAACAGTCTTACTGGCAGATGTCTAGTGAATGCCTAATGCAGTTGGGGGCTGGGATAACAAGGTAAGTGGTGAGAAAGGAAAGGGGATGTCCAGATAAGGGGCCACTGTGGAATTGGGGTGAGACTAGGGAATTAGATTTGGAAGAGGATAAAGAGAGATGAAAATACACTCTTAGGAGACCTAATTCCTTGGCTGAAATGAACAACTTTATATATATATATATATAAAGTATATATATATATATATATATATATATATATATATATATATATATATATATATATATACTCATACTATGCAGCCCAGGTTGAGCCATAACTCACTTTGTAGCCCAGAATATTCTTGAATTTAAGATCCTCCTGCTTTGGCCTCCTGAATACTCAGTGTATTGACATGTGCCTTTGTACTTATACAGCCAATTCTTTATCTCTAATGGACAAAATAGGGGGATACTATTTTCTAAATTTGCTGAAAGTATATTCAAGCAATCCTGGGATACATAATAGGATCCTATATAAAATAAATCATGAATAAAAAGGAAAGTAAAAAATAAATAAAATATATAAATGCATTAAAAGATAAAGACAGAAATATTAACTTATTCATTATTTCTGATTAATATTAGACATTTATTTAAGATAATTTTACTTCAAGAGGCCTCCTTAGTCCAGTATTATTTCTGCCACAGTGTTCCTTTTAAGAAAATGCATGCAGATACATACATACATGCACACATGTAAAGACACATATACATACTCATAGAGAAGAATATACACTAGCATATGTATACAACTATATAGGCAGAACATACATACATGAATACAGTCACAGAGAAGAACACACATGCACATGTATGACACACACACAAAGAACAAAAATGCTCGTAAACACATGCATAGATGAACTCTCATGAATGTATTCAAACATGCATGCCGAAGAACACACACATGTATACACATACACAGTAGAGAGGAAAACACATATACATATGCTGAGAGAAAACATATATGTACATATATCAAACACCCCTAGTTCAAAAACAAAAATACAAAATGCTTCAAAAACTGTAAAATTATGAGCTTCAACGTGACATCAAAAGTAGAAATTTAACACCATGAAATTTTGCATTCATTTAGAAAAATCACTTTTTAAAATCTTGTAAAATTATATTTGTCACTGTGTGTAGAAGGTGTATACCAAGGGCTGTGGGAGTATACAGCAAGTGACAACTGTTATTTAACAGGTCGACCCACCAGATGCATAATTCCTGATGGGGAGCTCCACCTGACAGAGCAGTGGGGTCACTGACTGTTGATGACCAGTTTTCTCTCTGGAACTTTCTCAGCTGCCACTACTGTGCCTCTCTAGTAAGAAAAGTTGTGGGATATTATATCCACAGTCCAGTGGTAGTATGTTTTACATGTTTGAGCACATTTATAGTTGTGCATAATCAAGAGAAATCATGTCTAATACGTAGAAATAATACCAGAATATTATTCTTTACCGACACATGAAAGTAACAGTATTTTCAGTCTCAAAGATAACTAATTTTAGACTTCAGAACAAATTCAATCAGACTAGATTCCTCTTGCAGAAAATATACAAAGACTAATTCCCAGGTGTTGTTTATTGCTAAATCAAGGTCAGGCTGTTTTGTAAAGGAAACCTTTGGTGGCCTGCTCCAACAAGGTTTTTCTCTCAGGGTCCAAGAGATACGTGAGTTACCAGTGAGGGGATCTATAGGATATAATCACAGCAAATTCTTTTCTTATTTCATCTTTATTGGCACAACTCTTATTGGCATAACAACAGCGAAGGCACAGGCTGATATAGTCAACAGGCAGTTATTCAGTTATTCTTTGGCAAGGCAATGCAGGGCTTTAATTCCTCATGGTCATAGAAAGGGGTGATAAGATTTACACACAGGCAGTAACTGTCAACTTTGGTTTATGACGCAAAGGTGGGGTGTTTAGTCAAGGTTCTTTTGGTGGGGTCAACTAAAGATCAGAGCAACAAGGCAATCTAATGGGGAAAATCGTGTGTCCTAACTACAATCCTACATGTGGCTAGGCATAAGGTTAAAGTTTATTGATCAGGAAAAAAAAAAAAAAAACAAAAAAAACCATGAACGAAGTAAAGTCCTATGCTGTTTTTATAAGCTCTTCTTTCAGCCACTTTTCTGACAGGAGGGCAAGTGTTCTTGGTTGCTAGGTGACCTGAGTAAACAATGGAGGGAAGCTTTTGGATTTTGTTCTGCTGTAGTACTTTCCCTAGGATGGAGTTTTTTTTACTGTTAAAATTTAATTTGCACAAGAAACGGGACCTGTCACCTTTTAGCAGCTCTGGTCTTAAGGGGCAGCACTTCAGAATAACTGTTTGTTTTACTACCTGCAACAAGAAGCTGGTAGATTATCTTTTTTCTTATATCACAAACAATAAACCTTTAAGTTAGAATCCTGTGTTAATGAATCCAGGTGCAAGTCCGGAAGTTAAAAGGCCTAAAATGAGTGGTGTTAGCTCCACATAGTTCCCTTATCTATACAGATGGTGAGCTTAGGGCATAGCAGTGTGTCATTTACCTGTAGCTGTCCTTGGATGTCTGGGGAACGTTTTAAATGGATTACTTTGTCTGAGGGCTGACTCTGCCCAGATGTTTACTAGTAAAGGTAATTGCAGGGAGGGCAGACATTGAGTCTGCTCTGGACAGAAGAACAAAAACTTGATTTGTAAGAAAAGAGATCTTGTCTGTGTGACTGTTTTCACACACAGCTAGGAGAGGTTATCCATCTGCCCTCAAATGTGTAGGGGAAACTCTGCCTAATAAATGATCAATCGCACTGCTAAAAGTTCCTGAGAAATAAGTTCCAGGGAAATAAGAAATGGGAAAGCTATAATCACACACAAGAAATCTTCTGCAGGAAACAGCCAACACATTCAAAGGTAATTAACACCAAAGCTCTTTGATTATTATTTTTTTTCTTTTTTACATCCACCAGGGCCCTTGGCTCTGGTGAGTCAGCCTTATTTGGTGCCAACTGAGTTTCTACTTCATATTTCTGTGACTTTCAGCAGTTTTGATACATACCTTGCCCTTTGTAATAGTTGACTTTCTACACCTACCCTGGCCACTCAAGGTTCAACTGCTAAAGTTATCGTTAAGTCCTAAATATTATTGTTCAGAGTTTGGCTAAGGAGGCAGCAGCAATGTAGAGGGGAGGGGAGGGGAGGAGGAGTGAGTGTGCGTGAATGAGAGTAAGAGTAGCAGCAGTGTAGGGATGAAGCTGTGCAGAATGTGAGAGGTGTGTAAAAGAATCAATATATGAGAGAGTGATTAGTAAAAAGTGAGTGAATGATGTAGAAGTATATGTGTGTGAGAGAGAGATAAATCTATGTGAAAGAGATGTTGTTATGTATAGGAACTATGCAAAGAGCTCTAAGTAAGTGCGTAAAAACAATGTAAGACGTTATATGGTGAAAGCCGTGTATTTGAGATGAATAACTATGGCTTATGAAGATTTGTTAAGAGGCAAGGAAGATGAAACTTTATTTAAAAAAAAAGAGATGTAGAAGTGTAACAAGAGGTTTCTGGCCCTGTCTGGCCAGAGGTCCAGACCCACAGACCTGCAGTCCCAGAGTGCCCAGTTGCCTGCTGCTGCTTAGGCCTTTAAAACTGACTCAGGCACCTTTATTAATCTCATGCTGTTTGGCCTATGGCTCAGGCATACCACTAGCTAGCTCTTTCATATTAATTCAACCCATTTCCATTAATCTGTCTTGCCACATGGCCCGTGGCTCACCTATGTTACTCACATGCTGACTCATGTGTGGCTGGGTCATCTCTCTTAACTCCGCCCTCCTTCTCCTACCTATGCTCCGATTTCCTGCCTACTGCTAAGGTGCCTGTCATGGGCCAAAACAGTCCTTTAGTCACAGCACACAGAAAGACATTCCCACATCATAGAAGAGAAATGTGAAAATAGATATAATTGCATATAGAGATGTGTGGCTGTATTATGTAAAGTAACATATGTAGTCATATGTATAGAATGCAGCACAATGAAGACAGAAAAAGTCAGAGACGATTTTTTTAAAGTAAAAAAGAGAGTTGCCATCAGAAGGCTTGTATGTCTCATTATTTTATCAGGTAGAGATTTATTCTTAATTATCCTCAGATAAAAAGTTTCTTATCCCTTTGCTACTCTAAGGCATTTCTCTTATTATCCTGGAGTGGATCATGAGAGCTGATCTTCCACAGTTCACATTAGAGTGTGTGAGAAACATGTATAAGTGTCTTCTTTATATTTGGGCCTGGTTCCTAACCTCTCACTTGATAATGGATCAGGTATAATGATAATGTTGAAATATTTAAAAATTTCAAATCTTAACACCTTGGTCCCAAGCATTTTAGATGAGGTGTGTGTGTATGTGTGTGTGTGTTTACATGAGTCACATATATTGTATATATACCCACAGTGGTACAAGTCTCTGTATACTCCTATACTTGCATTTATTAAAAATTGCATGTAACTTAACAATTCATAATTGTACTTCTCAGCTACCACCATCACACTATTATACAGTTAAGTTTTACTTTTTGTTATGATTCTTTTTATTTGTATGATTTGTCAAAGGTTACAGAATATATTCTTTATATGCAGTAAATTATATTCTTTCTAAATATATTTAAGCATAATATATGCATGGTGAAATAATTTGTTGATGTGTCTAATTGATTTCTAGCATTTGTTTTGGTTATACTAGAGCTTTCAATAATTTCTAAACCAAATGAGCAACAGTGTGTGCTTGTGTTCCAGATAGGGACTATTAGCTATGATTAATAATGTCTGCATTTTGCCAAATTATAATAAGCAATGAACAATCCTTATGGACACAATCAATAGCCTGTTCTTATTAAAATCTTGGCTCCAATACAGAATTAACATGGGATAAGGGTGTACCTTCACAGCTTGCAAACATGTCTACTTAGCCAGTGTTCATTAATGCAAATTAGCTAACAACAAATGTTCTTGATAGCAGTATTTAAAGATCCTTTCTGAGACGTTTTCTAGCATACAACCAGAGTGAATATTCTGTGCTTTAGCATCATCAGTTTCCGTAAATTGGGAGACATTATGACCTTGGTGTTGAGTCATGGATCCTTTGCAGTAAGATGGAAAGGTCATAATTGAGTGCTATCCAGTAGTTGAGCAGAGCAGTAAGATGGGACAGTAACCAAGGAGAGCTGCCCTGCCATCACTTCTGCTCCAAACAATGAAGGACTTTGTTGATATCAAGCAGTTAATTTGGGTTGTCTGTTTTGTAAATTCCCTAATTTAGGTTGCATTTTTACTGCAATGTATATCAAACTGTAAACAATGGTGACAATTAGAGTATCTTTAAAAGGTAACTTTTGGATGTGATCTCTGGGAGTTGAGAATGAGGTGGTCAGAATTTTATAAGCAGTGAGACTTACGCATTGTCCCAGAAGAGCATATACAATGCCCACCATATTGTTAGAGATTCTGTGAAGTGCCTTCATTCTAGAACAAACAATGCCCATATTTCCTAAAGAAACTGCATTCTTCCTGTTTCTCCTAGGTGTTTATGCTGACCTTAGTAACCCACTATAAATGGTGGCTCTGTGCAGGACGTTCATCAAATAGGTGATCATCCTTGCTCAATTGTCCGTCCTGCTCAAAGGGACATCTGAGATAGTTGCTTAAAAGACAGCTGTCCAGTCTATTTTCCTCTACAGACTAAACAACCAGCCCTAAGTCTGTTCTCCTTTTCTCAACTATTCCTAGCTACAAGCCAGGCCTGGCCAACCATCTCTGGAGAGACGAAAGAATTATAGAGGGAGTCACATCAAATGCTGTATGCCCTCTACCATTCCTCAGAGAAAAACATATAGCTACCATAGCACCCTATGGCTATGATTATTCAGTGATGAAGTTACTTGGTGGCTCAGAATTGGTGTCTCTGACAAAATGGAACTTTGTGCCAGAGCTCATAGGGTCAAGCCTAAGCATTCCTGGGCAAAGAATCATATACTAAACTAAAGAAATGTTAAGCAAAATATGTTAAAAAGAATTGTTTTAGCCAAACAGTACTTCTTCAGTAAGAGCTTCTAGGAACATCAGGACTTAGGCTATGTGTTATGGAATTATGAAACACTGTAAACAATTGTCCTACCTACTGGTTTAATAAAGATGGGTATTGGCTGGAGGCAGACAGGAAGTATCAGCGGGGTTTCCAGACTAAGAAAACTCTGGAAACAGAGAACTCTGGGAACAGGTGGAACAAAGCAGAAATGCCACAAAGTTGCCAGACAAGGAAGAAGATATAGAGGACATCTATGCTGCTCTGAGAAAAGGTACAGAGCTGCATGTCCGAACAAGATAAGAGTCATGTGTTAGTTTAAGGGTAAAGAGTTAACAAGTTATATGCCTGGGCCCTGCATCAATCAGTGTATAATTAATACAAGCATCTGTGTGTTTCAGTGGGACTATGGGACTGTGGGTCTAAAAGTCCGGGCTACCAGGCTAGGCTGGAAAGTCTGGGCCAAGAGGCTAGGTCAGAAAGTCCTGGCCAGAAACATAATACTGCAGATATGATGTTCATGTTGATGTCACTGGGGGAAATGAAGCTCTAAGCTTACAATTAGCCCTGGTGTCAGTAGGTCATTTCAGAATTATTTACAAATTCCAAGTAGATCACTTATTAAAATGAATTATTTTTCTTTGTTTTCTTAAATCTGCCTTTTAAGTATCTAATGATATATTCCAACCTTTGAACATACCGTGGAACTCAGTAAATATGTTTGTTCACTTCCATCCTATATGGTTTCACCCAATGCTATTGTTCTCACTCGGGGTTTCTTCTTTTGCAGTCAATTCTTTCAGTCCCCCAGGAGAAAATTTGCCTCCCAGATTTCCCACCTTTGGAACCAGATCCAATCAATAAATATATATATTAATATCTATTTAGTGCTTAGGTTTCACATTAGGTGTTAGGAATAGAAACCTAAATGAGCTACAAATTGTTGTCCTACTTTAAAAAATAGAGTAGGAGAAGTAAGTTAGAAGGGCATGTCATTGATTTCACTGCAATCTGACATGTAAGTTAGGGGGAGATGTACTAGGAATAAATAGAAGCTTGAAGCATAAGCAGTAGAGAAGACATGCCAGAGGAGGGTACTGGGATGAATGAGTGGGAAATAGGCAGATAGGGTGAGAACATCTCAAGCAGAAAAAATGGCCCTAAATGATGTGTGTGTGTGTGTGTGTGTGTGTGTGAGAGAGAGAGAGAGAGAGAGAGAGAGAGAGAGAGAGAGAGAGAGAGAGAGAGAGAAGTTAAATCTTGAAAATTGCATGTATTGATAGGGCTTTAAGTTTATGAAAATAAATGCCAGAGATAAGGCTAGAAAAATTAATGGGAACCAAATAAAAATCATTCCTTAAGATAATTTGGCCAATGTCTTGAAGATGATAGGAAACACTGGAAGATGAAAAGGCTATTCAGCCATCAGTTCTATCAATAACTAATAGTTCATCCTTTAGCTATTTTCTCATAGAAATTTTTCTCTAACTGAATAGACGAGAGGAGCCTGTCAAATCCAATATTACTGAACACAAAGCAAACATCTGACAAAATAATGCTGACTATAATTACTTGACTCAATATATCAGTTGCTCATAAATGACTATACTTTGGGAAGAGAAAGGGCTTCTCACTTAAGAGCACCTGCTGATCTTTCAAGAGACCCGAGTTCAGCTCCCATTCTCCATATCAGCAGATCACAACTGTGGTGATTGTATATTTGATATAAAATAGTTGCATATTTGATAAAAAAAATAGTTGGGAATATTATGATTTGGGGGGAGGGACCGGAATATCAGAAACAAACCACAGACACCCAGCCAACTCCTCAGGCCTGTCCCCAGGAATCCTCCAACCAAATGGTCTCTGAGTCCTCAGCAGCAGAAAGGGGAGGGAATGTCTCTGGGAAAGCTGAGAAACCCTCTTCTCTTGCTCCAACCAGCTCTCTTAACTTTCTCTTTCCACATTCCTAAAACTAGGATTAAAGGTGTAGATTAGCCCTCCCAGACATGGCTTGGTTCTGTGGTTAACTCTGATATTCCAGATTAATTTTATCAAATGTGTATTATCACACACAACCACATCTGAGGGATCCTGACTGATAGTTTCTGGCCTCTGCATGATCCCACAAGCACATGAATGTACACAGATATGGAAACAAAAAGAAGATAAGTCTATGAAGAACAATCACTCCCCTTTTAGGTCCAGATTACCGACCTCATGAGGTCTAAAGTTTGTTTTCCACATATTTCTGATTCTATCTTCTATGATACACGCACTTTGTTATTCATTTATGCCTTTATCTCTGGAGCTTTTAAATATATATTTTAAAAAATGTTTTTTCCATGTATAACCCTGCTTGCCCTCCCTTCTCTCCTCCCAACCCTTCCCAGTTCTTCCTCAGCCTTCCCCACCCCATCCTCCATCCATTCCCCAAGGAGGGCAAAGAGTCCCAAGGTGAGTCAGTTTAGTCTGGCATATCCAGTTGAGGTAGGTCTGAGTCCCTCTTCCCAGTATTAGGGCTGGGTTAGGTGTTCCTCTGTAGGGAATGGGTTCCAAGATGCCAGTTCATGCACGGAAACATAGTCTGATCCTACTCCAAGAAGCTCTGCCCAGGCCATTTCATTTGATAGTCATTTACCTTTGGAGGGTTTAGTTCTTTCCCCTGAAAATTCCCCAGTGGCTGATTCTAATTAAGTGAGCTCCAATAGCTCCAGTCAGTCATCTCTGTGGGTCTCCTCCTCATGATCCCAATCCCTTTGCTCATATACACTCTTCTCTCTCTCTCTCTCTTTAGCTGGACCAGGAGCTGATGCTTTTAACTATGAATCTCTGCTTCCACCTCTATTTATTACTAGATGAAGGTTCTATAATGACACTTGCAATGGTCATCCATTTGATTATAGGGGAAGTCCTGTTTAGGCACCTTCTCCACTATTGGTTGGAGACCTAGCCAGAGACATCCTGTGGGTTCTTAAAGGTTTCTGTAGCACCTGGTCTCTTTCCAACCCCACAGTGGCTCCCACTATCCAGATATCCATCTCTTTTTTTCCCTCTCTCTCTGCTGTTCCTCTCACTCAACCATCTCTCCTTCTCTTATGATTTGTTCCCACCTCTCCTTGGTCGCTACCTGTTATGATCCCAATTTACTCAGGAGATCTTCTCTATTTTCTCTTCCCAAGAGGATCCCTGGATGTCTCTCTTAAGTTCTTTCTGATCCCAAGCTGTTCAGGGGTTGTGATTTGCAGCCTGACTATTCTTTGCTTTTTGACTAAAATCCACTTATGAGTGAGTATGTACCATGTCTCTTCTTTCTGGGCATGTGTTACCTCACTCAGGAGGCACTCTCCAAATCAATCCATTTGCCTGCAAATTTTAGAATGTCATTTTTTTTAACTGCTGAATAGTACTCCATTGTGTAAATGTGCCACAATTTGTTAATCCATTCTCCAGCTGAGGGGCATTTAGATAGTTTCCAGGTCCTGGCTATTATGAGTAATGCTGTTATAAACATAGTTGAGCTAATGCCCTTAGGATAAAAATGTGCATCCTTTGGGTATATGCCCAATAGTGGTATTGCTGGATCCTTGGGGAGATTGACTCCCAGTTTTCTGAGGAACCACCTATTGCTTCCCAAAATGGCTGTGCAAGTTTACCTTCCCACCAGCAATGGAGGAGTGTTCCCCTTGCTTCTCATCCTGTGCAGCATAGGCTGTCATCTGTTTTTGATCTTAGCCATTCTGACGTGTGTAAGATGGTATCTCAGAGTTGTTTTGATTTGCATTTCTCTGATGGCTAAAGATGTTGATCAATTCTTTGATTCTAATTGTATCTAAGTCTGGCTAATACTCCATACTAGTTCAGCGCCAATCAAACCGGAAAAAAAAATGACTTTATATTTGAAACTGTGCCTCTTCAAATGGCTACTATTTTTATACTGAACAAAAAGAACAGTGAAACATGAATTTTCAACCAGATGTTTGGCTAATAGTCACAATGGGAAACCTAATATATGCTACTTGGTAGGCTTTTGGAATGCCCCTCCCCAGTCAATAAACCTCTGTGCTGGCTGATCATCCCTCAAGACCTGCTATGCTTCAGCCCCTCCCCCTACTGAATAAGGCAGAAGAAGAGATCTCACTCCCTCTTGGCTACCATTCGCGTCTAACAGGAGTATGCATATGGGACCTTTTCACAGAGCAAGTACTGGTGGCAAAGCAGAAGTCAGTGAGCAAAGGACTGCCAGAAACTAAGAGACAAACTAGGAAATGGCTCAGATGCGGAAGTACAGGGCAGGTTTTATTAATGTTATTTTTCATCAGCTCTGTGTTCTCCTACCTGAATTACACCATCAACTTGCCTTAAAACCTCTGTTTTGTTCTCATAACACCTTACGCTGTTAGTTCTTTTATTTTTCTTTTCTTTTCTTTTTTTTTCAAATCTGATAATTTTAAATCTGTTTTCTTCCTTAATCCAGACAGGTATCTTTTAGCAAACGGATACTGAGTTCAGTAATGCTCAATAGGCCCATGTGCCCTGCACATTATGTCTTCTTTCAAGATATCTTAAAGATTTACTTATTTGTGTATAGGGAAATACTCTTAGAGGCCAGAAAAGAGGGCGTCAGATCCTCTGGAGCTAGAGTTACATGTCCTTTGGTCCTTATAATAGCAGCACTTCTGTTAAGTAGTGCTTGGGGTTAAAATGCCACCATGCCATCTTGAGAAGAATAAATGATGTGAGAGCTTTTGAATATAGAAAAAAAAAATCATGGCTATAAAAAATTCTTTATGATATTTTCTATTATTCCCAATACTGTATTTTAACTTCAAGTATTTACTATATCATTGCAGTAGCTCCTCAAATTCTAACATGTTGTAGACTCTGATGATATCAGTTTGAATGTAATACCAGTATGGGCATCCATCTCCCCAGCTTTCTCTCCTCTCATGTGTTCATGCTTCGTTGATGGCCTGAAGCTTCTAAACATTCAATATATCTCTTCTCTTTGAAACTTTCTCTTGCACCTCATTGCCTGCTAAATTTTTACTCACCCATTGATACACAGCTCAGAATCAACTCTTTCTTCCTCTGGGGAGCGTTAGCGACTCTCTGCTTGTACTGAAGAACTGCTGCTTTGTCTTGCCATGATTTGGCCTTGTATCACTATTCTGTCAGTGAGTTTGGATCCACTGACTATGTAAAGGGCACAGCCTTAGACTCCTAACAACATACAGCATGTAAATCAAGACTCTGATGAACCTTGGAATTTTTATTTGTCATTGCATATGCCTTCCACCTTCATGTGCCACGTTCCAAACTAAGAGGCAGAAATACACTAGCCTGTCAATTCTCCTCCTAGACAATCTCTGCTCCCAGATGTAGACATCTGGGTGTTTTGGAACCTCTCGGATTGCTAATGATTTAATGAATTGCACCCTTGCTCTCTTCGGTACCTGAATGGGAAGAATGTTTCCTGTTTTCTTGGGCATTGGAGGGGGCTTCTCTCAGAAGTCTGGCATTTTGCATCCTGCCCTTACCCTCATAAAGAAAGTTTAGAGCCTGTGTAAAGAACACAGAGCCAGATCCTGTGGCCAGCTTTGTCACTTTACTAGTCCCCTTTCAAATGCGACCTTGTGTTGGTTAAATTAGAAGGTAGGTTTTCCAGCATTCTAAGTGATTTTACCATTGAGGTTGAGATGAAATCTGCACCAGCCCCTAATTGTTCCTGGGAATGGGCTGGCGTGTGGCTTTTTCATGGTAGAGAAAACCGAACAAACCGAAGAGGAATCTTCATCACATTTTATTTTCAATGAAGTAATCCTATATTCATAAGTGTACATAAAATGAATGAATAAGTACATGAGCTCCTGCCAAGACCTAAGATCTGTCCCTTGCCAGTGTTTAAGTGAATCCTGTTTCTATCAGGATAGGGGTCTTGAACTGCAACTGAACGTTTTGAAAAGTCCCCTCTGGCTCCAGTTTATTCAGATCCTAAGAAACAGGAAATAAGAGACACTAGCACTGCCTATACATAACATAAGTTGCAAATGTGAAAATGGTCTAGGCATAGTCCAGAGAAAGTGATATAACTAATCCTTTGTGCACCATCATTAACGGTGACTTATACCTTCTTTGATCTTTATACAACATGGTGCAAACTATTTACCTAGACAGTGAATATCCAGATAGAATACCAATCACCTTCCAAAAGCACACCCTCCATTTCAAAGGATCTATTGAATGGCACTTATGAAGGAACTGCAGCTGGGAAATTTAGGGTGTTGAAAAAAATCCAAGCCAAGAATATTCCTTGGAACTGGGCCTAGGGCATTTTTATTTGTTGGTAAATTCAATAAATTTTCACTTGTTTTATATCTTCTGCTGTCTACATCTCTTTTCTTCTGAGACAAAGAACTAACCATTTGTATTTCTTCTGTCTTGAGTAGTACAACTAAATTATGACACATTGTACATGAACTCTCAAAATGCCTATAAATCTTATTTTGTATATGTATCTACATTTTATATATATTAATCTCATGTAATACAATCTTGATAAAAACACACCACAAGAAAAATTTAAAAAGCAATTACATTGTATCTTTCTTCTGTAGTTAAGATGTTCCTGCTATAAAATATATATTACTGAATTTAGAGACCATAAACCTTACTTTCTTAAACATTTTAAGTAATTTTTTCTTCAAGCTTTTGATTCTTTCTCTATGGGTCTATCCTATAATTCTTGCATACAATGTTAACTTTTAAAGCTAGTAATACAGAAATAAAAATATGAATATTTTTCTGAAATTGACAAATAAATTTAAGAATCAGTTGTATAAGGATGCTGGTTACATCCTTACAAGAGGGTCTGAGTCCATAAACCACAAGGCAAAGGACACTAGTGCAGGACCTTGAACATCCTAAGAGCAGAAGGGGCAAAGAAATGGCTGCCTTCCTCATTTTCCTGTGTAAGTGACTCAGCCTTCACAGTTCCTTTGGGGAAGAACTAAGTCTTAGACACTTGCTGGTGATTTCACATCACCTACAATAGGAAATGGGCTGTGTGAGCCAAAGACACGGCACAAAACAGACATGTAAACTTTTTCATCAAAGTGCTCACTTTAGGTATAGAGGAAGACAGGGCAAATACACATGTAAGAAAATAAGCCCCTAATACATTTAAAACAGTGAGTGTTTTCAGGAAAATAAGCCATGGTATAATAAAAAGCAAGTTCCAGGATGGCACTGCAGGAAGAGAAGCCTTTGCCATAAGAGCTAGAGATATATCCAGTAGGCACCGACTTTGAATGCCAACCATGAAGAAGGATACAGAATGTGAACTGATGGCAGGAAAACATTCCAGACCCTCCCTCTCAAACAAATTGTTCAAGTCCTGAAGCAAGAATGAATTCACAGTTGCTGAAGGAGAAAGGCTGACATACAGGAACCAGGGACACATGACAGAAAAAGCAGCCCAGGTCACCTAGATCCTGAGTTCCCACTGCCATAGAAAGCTGCCTGGGTTGAGACCTGTAGTTGACTCAGCTCAGTCAGTCTCTTGGCTTCCCAGTGGCTTCCAGCTTCGCTCAGCTCTGTATTCCTGTTTGGGACTTGGAACAGAGGCAGAAGGACCCACCCCTGCTAGTGTAGCCTTATCTTTTAGCTTTTTGTTTTAAATATGCATCCCGGAACCATTTGCCTTCTCTGTCCTAGAGAATTTGAATGCCATATATTCCTGCATCTTAGCCAAGAAACTAAACAAGCCCTTGGCTAAACTGAAGTGATCTAAGCAAGAATGGAAGCTGGGCTGATGAAATCAAACTACCACAAGGAGGTTCTTAGTGTCAGAATGTGTGTGGTGATAATTAGGAAGGAGGGAATGTGGTAGTTGCTTTTCTCCTGCTTAAGACCAAATACTTGACTAAGTCCAATTAAGGAAAGAATGGTTGGAGTTTATCTTGGGCCCTAGTGTGAGAACATAGTCTCTCATGGTAGATCAGCATGATAGCAGGATTGAGAGATGCCTAGTTACACTGCATTCACAGTCAGGTCAGAGAATGGGGAATATTGGTACTCAGCTTGTTTTCTCTTTTTGATTCAGTTCCAGAAGATGCTGCTCAAACTCAGGGTGAGTCTTCCCACCTCACTTAGTGCCCAGTGGATCAGTCCTTGCAGACACACCTTGAGCAATTGCTTATAGATGACTTCCAAGGAATTAAATAGCCTGTCAAGCTTAAGCATCACAAAGAGGGAAGGAGGCAGTAAGCAAGGAACCTCCAACATCATTCCACTCCTCAGCTGGCCTAAACCATTAACTCTTTAATTATATGGTTGATCTTTCCTGCCTATCCATTCTCTCCTTAGGGGAGTCAGATGAGGTCAAAAGGGGCCAGCGTCAACAGCAAAGACAAGACACTCTCTTGTCATGGTATAATAAAGTCCAAACATCCAGAAAATTCCTGAGAGCCAGAGACAAAGTCTGAAGACTATTGAGAATGTGTTACATCAGATTTTTGGCCATGGACTAGTCTGTGTGCTAGTCATGAGTCCAATGCAGGATGTCTGAGTTATGGAGCAGCCATGATTGGTGCTTGAATTTCTTTGCAGAGCAGAGCTGGGAATTCAGGCATCTTATAAAGGAATCCAAGATTTAAATTTTCCATCCCTACATGTCACACAGCACTTCCATGTGCTCCTTTTCTAATTGACAAGTGTCACAGCCATACTTCTTCCCTCTCCTGAATCTCTGCATCCACCTGTCAGACATTATCCTGAGAAGATGACATCGACATTGTGAGAACCTGGACTGGAAAGGTGACCTTCGCTCATCCTTTTCTCCAGAAGAAAATGGTCTAAATAGAGCTTCCTTCTGTGTCCTCAGCATTTTAGGATCTGAGATTTCAGTCAACTCTTCAAACTGTTCTTTGTCGACAAGGGACAAGACATAAAAGTGAAAAGTAATAACAAAAGTCTGGATGACTCAACGGAAGATTGTATGAACAACTTTCCATCTTACGGTGTAATGGGCCAATAGATGTGGGGCACTATTTATGGATTTTCCAAACATCCTTAAGCACTACATGCGCTCTGCCTGTCCTGCTTCATTATGAGTGTGACAAGTGTGGCCTCAGAATGACTGTGGTGCCTTTGAAGAGCTACCGTCTATTTCTATATTTGTGGGCTACACTGAGTTAAGGGATTCAGTGGGTAACTGCAGATGTGTGGCAGGTAACCTCTTATAGAAAGGTACCAAATTCAATCACTAAGGTGTTGTCAACGTTGTGTAGACTATCACTCCCAGAAACTGAATTGCTTCTGAGCAAACTTTATCATCTTATATTCTCCCTTTAACGGCCCTTCCACCTTTCCAGTTCATTTCAAATGAATCGGTGTTGTTATGACTATGGTTTTGATATCTTAAAGATCTTTTCATGGTGTATCTAGATGTATTTAATTGAGAGGAGGTGGCTGGGGACTTGAGGTATAGATTGGTTGACTTGTGCACGTAAGAAAGTTTCAAAACTAGTTGCCCGTGCACTCATAGAATTAGCTACCCCTTCCTTCAGTAAGATTCCAGTGGTCAAAGAATCAAATACATATTCCAGAAAATGTGATTGCTACATGGGGTTAAGAAGGAGTCTTCATTGTGACATTTACCATGAGATTATTTTAAGCCCTCTTAATTTAATAAATGGATGAATTATGTAATTTAATAAGGGAGGAGAATTAACCTGAGTATTTGCATTTTATTAATACTTTTTGTTTTTAGTAGCATATACTAATTGCATATAGTGATGAGTTCCATAGAGACATTTTCATTCATCATTCATGTAGTTTGACATATTTACCTCCCTTCCCCATATTCATCCTCCCTTTCCTGATAATCCTCCTCCTTTTTTTCCCAGAGAGTTTGATTCCCCTTTCATGCCATTCACATATATTATTTGAATATATAATATGTAAGAAAACATACTATCTTCCTAAATATGGCTTTCATCTCTTAGTTTGATTATCTTGTTTTCAAATATTTCTTGCAAATGACATGGCTTTGTTCTTTGTGGCTGAATAAAGCTCCACTGTGCAAACCTACTTCATTGCTTGTTATCCATCCTGTTGACAGATTCCTAGGCTTAGGAATTGCATGTACCATTGAAACAGCATATGTGCACACATATCTCTGTGGTACAGTGACTTAGATTTTTTTGGTCAGATTTCCATGAGTGGTAGAGTTGGATCATACGTTAGTTCTGTTTTTAGTTTGCTGGTAGGGATGCAAATGACTTCAGCCACCATGGAAATCAGTATGGAGATTCCTCAAAAAAATAAATACCTAAGAATAAATTTCTTAAAGGAGAAATACCAAGATTCTTCCAAAGGGGCTTACAAAATCACATGTGCCCAGGCTTCTCCTTAACCAATTAAATGCGTGTTTCTTTGGAGAGGCAACTGTAGGTTATTCCAAAGTCCCAGGAAGCTACATGGAGAAATATTTGTTTTCCCTAGACTAATGTGCTAATATCATTTAGGAACCAGATTAGAAATGTTAGGATCCACTGCCATCACAACCCAGAGAATCAGAAGTTCTGGAGAAGGGACCCAGCATTGTATATTTTAGCAGGCCCTGAGCCACACTTCACTTTGAAGATTATCACTTTCTATTCCTCTCTCAAACTACATAATCTATGCATAATCACTTGCTCAACCACAGGTGAAGTTCAGAGCACACAGGAAAATTTAAATAAAAAAAAACAATAATAACTAAATGTTTAGGCTAAGTGTGGCCTGTCTAGCACTCAGGATGTGTGTTCCATAAACAAGTCAGTTGCTGTCTGAGAATCAAGTTTAATGGACTATCCTGACTATTTACATATTGTGACAACATTGGTAGCCTGAAGAATCTCGAGAAAATGCAGATTCTGAGTTGGCAGGTGTGGACTAGGCCTGTAGCCTGCCTTGTAGCAAGTGCAAGAATCTTGCTAATTAATTGTTGCTCTCAAACCTGACCCTGAGTAGCAAAGCTCTATTAAGCATCCTGTGACTGTTGTCAATGTCCAATAGAGGAAGATCACAAGGGATCCAGCCACCTTAAGTTCTTTGGCACAGAGGACTGATTCTCTTAATGTCACTACTTAATCCTCTATACCTTCCTGTGTGGCCAAGGGACCTAACTCGTCCTTTCTGGATTTACAAAGGTATGGGTTCTGTATAAATAAAGTCTTTGCATGTGTAAACTAAAGTCTGAAATTTCACTAAGGGAGTATGTTTCTATGGGAATGTTGGATGTTTTTCCAAGAGCAGAGGAAGTAAGCAAGTTAGTTATCAACATGCAGTAGTACTCCCATGACTGATTGAAGCTCACATCTGGGTGAGGCATTGTTTAGTTTTAAAAGGCATTGAGTTATAGACAGAGGAATACCTCTCCGCTCTACAGAAGTTGCAGTTTCTCTTCTGATGAGGAATATTCTGGTGTTTCTCTCTTCAAAGCTACTATTTTTGTATCATTGGTGGTGTTCAGCTCCCAGGATTTGGTCAAATGTGAAATTACAGTGGGAAGCACAGCACAGGGTGGCCGCCACAGCTAATAAGCATTTTTAAAAGATGGAGGAGCCGACACCAACATTGCAAGAGAGAAGCATGATGGATTAATAGTGCATGAGAAGTGGTTTAACTTAAAATAGGGAGATTGTTGTAACTTTCACATTTTGGATATTTATTTCTTCCTTTGGTCAAGCCTCGGCTACATACAATATGAGAAGTTTTTAACATATCACTGTTAGGAGCCCAGGGATTTGGGAATCCAAAGCATGTGCTCTACTGTGCTCTACTGTTGAGGTACACTCCTGGCTTGATATTACTATTAACCTAGCATTTACTCTTGGATGAGCATCCGCACAGGATGCAGAAAGACCCTTAGAGGAGTTCTCTGCCATTTGAAGATGGAGAATATGTAATTTTGAGGTTTAAGTTTTATTTTCAAGTTCAAGCTCACCATGCTCTGTAAAGAATGGTCTGATAAGGGGAGGTCAGGTTGAAATTCCTAGTCTTTAAATATACACAGTTTCCAACTCAATGGTTTGTTTAGAAGATAGAAGCTGATGAAATAAATTATGGTTTATGCTTTTTTAAATCTCTCCTTGTTTTGTGTCTCACAAGTGTACATTTGTATTTGGAAAACTAAAAATTGTATGTATTTGCCATATATAGCATAATGTTTTGAATTATATATATATCTGAATGGCTCCGTCCCTCTAATTAGGTTAATTACCTTACATTTTTACCATTTTTCATAATAAGAATACCTAACATCGACTTTAACAATTAACAAATTAAAATTTTGTTCTTCCTAGTGTCAAACTGCGAGAAATTTCATAACCCAAATTAGTAAGTTGTAATTTGAACTCAAATCTTCTGAGTCTAAAACCCCAAAGCTTGACTTCTTGTCTCTACTGTGCCTCCTTTTAACAAGAACCCTTTTGAGACTCAATGCTTCCATTCAGCAAGGCATTACTGTGATGTGAAGGTGGGGTACCAGGGCAAGTCACTGGGGAAGATACCTCAGAACCATTTGTTTTTCCTAGAAAATGTATACCTATCAACTTTGACTTTTTTATTCTGAAGTCTGTTTTGAAAAGCCAGCTTAGAGACAGTTGGCCTTAGACATTTTGGTACTTAGTTAAGCATCTATGAGAGGTGTCTTGTGTGCTTGGCCCTCCTTTGGGCATACTGTAGACATGTACACACACACAGTACATGTACATATACATACACACAAAATGGAAACATATTGCCTAACTTCAAGGTAAATGACATCCAACAGAGGCCAGGAGAGGAGGAAGTATTTCAATAAACATAAATGCTTCTTGTATTTCAGAGATAGGTCCATAGCCATTTTTAATGGAACTAAAAATGGTAGGGGGGGAGGATAGGTAAAGAACATATGGAGGATATAGAATCCAAAAGACTAGCAGCCCAGTGAACAGGAACAAGCAACTGGTGTGGCTTGGTTAACTCTTTATATTCAGTCTGGCACTGCCAGGAAGTAACAATAATGTGACAGAACAGTCTTAGGGAAAGTAAGATGAGGTGAAGTAGATGGATATGACAATAATTGTAACACAGGCCCCCAAGGAAGACGGAGGGGGGTAGGGAGAAACAGAGGATGGGAGGAGGAACTGCAGTTGGGATGTAATTTATGAAATAAGAATAAATAATAATAATAATTAGGAGTGTGTGGTTATCATGAAGGCTGACATAGTTCTGTGTATCGACTTGGCCAAGAATGACTGCTATCTGGCTGCACATTATTTCTGGGTAGGTCCTTATGCCTACGGAGGAGCCAGGCATTTAAATAAAGTGAAGGAGATTTTCTTCCGCAGGTGAACAATTTTCTGAGGGCCTGCTAGTCTCCATATGAAAACTGATCATGGGTTTACTAAGCTCTGTAATCACGATAAGTAATCTATCATTTTATGTGCATATACTCCTTGATTTATGGTGAGGTTATGTCCTGATAAAGGCATTATAAGCTGAAAATATCACACGTCAAAGGTGAGTTTAAATAATCCAGCCTAGTCAACATCCCAATAGCACAGATTTTACAGAGTATAAATTAAGCCTGGTCATCATATTTTAGGCTCAGAGCTTCAACCTGCTCAGCCACTAACAACTAAAAAGCTATCTACCGATTGATTTCTAGCTCAGGAACCAAACTGAATGCATTTAATCAATTTTACACCATTGCAAAGTGGAAAAAAAATCTTAAATTATTTTAATTTAAGAACTCTGTGTGTGTGTGTGTGTGTGTGTGTGTGTGTGTGTGTGTGTGTGTGTGTATCTGCCTGCTGGATTGTGTCTCTGGGAAACTCTAACACACAAATTAACTGTTTACCACTAAAATAGATGATAATTATCTTCATTTTTAGCCAGGGAACTTCCAGTTCAGATGACTGTTCTTCTGCTCCTATTTGGTTTTTTTTTTTTTTCAAAATACCATAAACAAATGCTGACTCTCAGATGGCATATTTCCATTTTAGTTAGGCTTTGAGTCCTTATCTACGGTTGAAATGTTAGGCATTGAAAAAGAGATTCTTCTCTGAATGTGTTGAGTTGACAGCATAAGGAAGGCTACATTCTCTTTAGGACTGCTAGGTTTTCCTCTTTAAGATATATTTTGATAGCAGACCTGGATTTGGGAACAGAATAATGATACTGTCAATAACACAATAGAAAAAAAAAACCCCATCTTTTCTCCAAATAATTCTACGTGGGGCAGAGCTACAAAGGATGCACCTCACTTCTAAAAATCCAGCTCTCCATAAAATTAAATTTTATTGACTATCTCCTTTGACTTAACATATTCTTAGTTCTGCTTAGTAATTAGTTAATGTCCATGAATATAACTCTATTTATGTGGATTTAAGCAGCTTCATCATCTGGTAACCACCATCATGCAACATCACTTTTACAGCCGTGAAGTTGAACAAACTTTCATCATGCTGTGCCTATGCCCTTAGGCCTTGGCAAACAGTGATAAGCCAAGGGCATGCAGTCCTTGCCTTCCTGTAGCTTACAGTCAAGACAAACATTGGTCAAGCAGGGACAGGTAGAAAGGAGCTAACTCGGAATCTTGTCAGTTACGAAAGATTTTATTGAATTCTTCCATCAACTCTGTGCAGTGGGTTATCCTTGAGAAAGCAGGCTCACTGAGATAATTGACTAGTCTCAATTCCTAGTGAATATATTGAAGAAAGAATCAAACTTTCAATTCCTGATCTCAAGCTATTTTCAAGAAGCACTGAAGGTTTATAGCAATAGTTTGGGTGAATTTACCCCAATATATGCATGCAAGGGAAGATTTCTCAGCAGCCTACTGATGCTCTGTATTAGACTCTCCCACTAAGGCTTACTGTCCCTAGGCCTGCAACAGAATGCATATTAAGAAAGGTATTCTCGTATCCTTCCTTTTTGCCTGAACCCATGAAAACCACAAAACAGAGTCGGCAACCTTGCATCCCTTAGCTGGGTTGGAGGAGTCTGGATTTCAGGCACTGTCCAGAAGATCTTGGGAAAATTCTAACACAAATCAAACCCATCCTTGAACTGAGAGTGTATGGCCTGTTCATACATGTAAGCCATTATATGATGATTAAAGATAAAAATGAAATGAAAATACAGTCTCTTCTGGAAGGGCACATTCTACAATAACCTGAAAAAGGACATGGGCTGACCAGCATAGCCATCACATAGCTAAGGAATCTTCATATTTCCTTCATCATTAAGTGAAGGCTTTCTCTGGGTTTCAAAAGCCAGGATGCACCATGCAATCAATATGTATAAGTAACATTAATGGAAGCAGTGACTTTTTCTGGACATGTGTTAACTTAGTAGTTAACCTTAAAATAAAAGCAATATGGTAATAGAAGAGCAGGAAAAAGCCCACTGAGCTCTTGATAGAAAGCAATGAGATAGCCAAGCTCTCCAATCTCACACTCCTGGTCTACTCATGAAGAAACTTCTGACAAGCCCCAGGGAAGGTAGTTCTGGGGAACACCTGAGAATATGCCTCAAGATATGAGACAGAACATTAAGAAAAGTCTGAGAAATTGCCTTAGTCCAGAGGGACCATTTAAGGTCCTACTATGTGTAATGAAATAAATTGTATGAAAACTTTCCATAGCAGAAGGACACTGAATTAAAACTAGAGAAACTGACTGTAGATTCACTTGGTTAAAATATAGGCACTGCTTCCCTGACAAAATATACAAAGTATTTCTGTTAGGTGTTACTCATAGGCTATATTCCCTCAGGATATTTTATTTGGTGGGTATATTACAGGTTTTCACATAAGGATGATGTGTAACCTTCTCTATAAAGACCAGGAAGCCAGAGAAACCTTGAATATAGAAGAGATCCACCTCACTTCTCAGATTTCTTGTTTCCTGCCACCCATTTCTGGCTGTGAGGTCTCTAACCCCCTCAGAGAAAACTCTACCATCAAGATGAAAAATGCTAGATTCTCCTCTGCCTGCTTTGTGATCTGTGGTTGGTGAAGGACAGAGACCCAGAGACAGTCACTTTTGCAGACAAAAACTGTCTCTGAGTAAGACATAGTAGATAGACTTTTATGCAATAAATCCAGGGCATCAAATACAAAGCTGGCCCAAAACTACCTGGACCAGGTAATAGAAATCCCAGAGCGACTCACAGGGCTGGTTGCAATTGGGCATGAGCTAATGGATAAAAAAGGAGACTCAACAGGAGGGCAGAGAAAACATAAGAAGAGGCGGGATTAAGGAATGTTTCCATATAGAGTACATCCAGGGAAGAAATCCAAGGGAGCAGAGCTCTATGGCCAGTTACAGCCTAGCGATCTCTTGGTGATTGCCCTAATAGAAAGAACAAAGTTTGAATGCCAGGTTTGAATAAACACAAAGTATAAGTTACTCTGCCCACTGGAAGACCCTCCATGGATTATCAATTCCTCCAACCCTAAACCTTCAGACTTTAAAAAATCAACTGTTTAGTAAACTGAAGTTTAAAATAAAAACGAGGGAGCCCAGCCAATTCCAGGCCCTCCTAATGACGTGCCTTTTGCCTTCACTGACTTGACTGATAGCATCTTCCTCATGCCTTTCTCATGGTCAAAGCCTCTTCAAAGGGCCATGGCGTTGCAGTGCACCTGGACAGCACAAGCATCAGCAGAAGTCCTACAGCCTCAAGCATGACCTTCACAAGAGCAAAGGCAAGAATTTCTCTCAAGCTTCTAAACTCGTGAGCCGTAAGGACCTGAAACAAGAGGGAAGAGATTTAGGGTTATCCAGCCCAGAAGAAAGCCCGCTTGAGACAGGCTATCAGAAATCTGGAGAAGCAAATCATTCCCCTGCAATCTTTCTCAGTTCTGGTGCCGAAACCTGACGCAGCTCTGTTTGCAGCAGCTCGATTCTGGCAGAAACCACAAAGGGTAGAAGAAGCTTCTGGCAAAGGGCATTTCTCCACAATTTTTTATGCTGAACAGAGGCCTGTTTAAAGGGGGAACAGTGAATCTGGGAAAGCCATGGGAGATGGTGAGAGGGTCCCCAGCTGCCTGGGGGCTTGGAGCAGGTATCATCTGTATCCAAAACTGTCTTTCTTCCCCCATGAAATCTGGAGAAACTCAGAAGAAGGCAGAAGCGTAGGCTGGGTAAGAGCCCATCCTTCAACTATGAAATTCCCTGCTCTGCAGCAACAGGTGAGCAGCTCTGCAATCGAGTAGCTTTGCTTCCTGTCCAGAGGATCTCTAAGCGTTATGGTACTTAAAGACCAGAGGATAGTCAACAAGGCTCCTTCACAAATAATAAAACGAAACTAAATGATGGGGAAACACGGGGTAGGGGAAGAGTACAGTGAGAAATGGGGGTCAAAAAGGTAAAATGGAAGCCAGGAGTTAGGAGGAAATTAACCAAAATAAATATGTCTGAAAATCCCATATGGGATTACCCTGAATCTAACTACATAGTAATGGCGTATTTTAAAACAGAGGCAAGGTGGTAATTAAAAGAATGCAGGGCACATTTCAATCCTGTGGATAAATAAAACCAACTAAGCAAGCTGTGTCCAGAAGTCCTGCCCAGATGGGAAAAGTTACTTCCAGGGCTCTCAACAACTGTGCACATAATGGTTCCTTCCAGGCAGGACTCTAAGAATATTCTAGATCTTGTCACCATGTTCTCAGGTGAAGTGAGCAGCATGATACAAATGTGGTAGGAAAGTTTCAGGGGTATATAGGAGGCCCAAAGGCCTGCAGGTAACAACCTTTCAGAAAGCAGCTACCCTGTGTGAAGCAGTGAGTTTCTGGGACCCGGCACCCTTGTCCCCTCGCCTGTAGGCCTCTTCTTTCCCACTTCCCTGTCCTCTCTGAGTCTTTGTGATAATGGATCCATGTATCTTATGCACAGAAGTTGAATTTTCTGTCACAGATACCGATATGAACAAGGTAATGCAGGAATGGTTCTTGGTAGCATATTTGAATCACCTCGGAGAGCTAGATTTCTAAATATTAGATATGCCCCAGACTGAATGTGACAAATATGAGGAGAAGGGGCCTTGGACTCCCTAAGTTTTTCTAATGACGAGCCAAGGTCAAAGCTACTGGCATGTTTAAAAGTGGAATAGGGAAAGCAAAAGGGTTCTTAGCGTCATAGTCCCTGACCCATCCTAAAGCTCTGCTGGAGAGTTCCCCGGAGGGTCTGGACAAGAAGGGCAACCTGATCACTAAGGTGGAATCAGCAGGGTATGAGGCACTACATAGAGAGGATAAAGTCAGTGTTTCAGGGGTCTATTAAGACCATATTTTAAAACAAAAACAAAACCAAGAAGAGGTAGCAATGTCACAAGCTTTTGGAACTATCCATGTAGAAAGAGTATGAGGTACTCAGAAGAAAGGAAGACAGAGCAAACAGCTGGAACGCACCAGCATAAAATGGCCCCTGGAAACTTGGTGATCAATAAGTATTTTGTGCTTGCTAATGGGGTGGGGAGAACTGAGTGATTGTAAGGCAGAGAAAAAGAAGTCAGAAAAGCAGACTGAGATGCTGTGAGGAGAGCCTCGGGCGATGCCTGGAAGATAAAGAAGCAGTTAGTATAGGAAGAAACAATAGGTCCATGGCTACTGTTGGGTACAGTGTGGTGTTGACTGAATTTCGTTTTGGACTTGGCTGAAGTCGGATCTATTAGAATGGGTGGGAGAAACCTGAAGAGGGTAACAGACAGTAAGACTAAATTATTCTTTGGCAAAACAGGCTATGAATGGAAACCAAGATGCTTGGAGGTAGCTGAGGGAGAATGCAGAATTCAGGGAAGGTTCCTAAGTGTGTTTACAAGTTCCAGGGGAGGAAATATATCCATACTGATGAAGAAGTAAAACTCCAATAGGAAGAAGCAGCAACTGATATATCAGAGAGTCTGGATGGGAAGGGGAGAATGGTAGCTCTTTGAGCACTGAAGGCAGGGGAACATTCTTGTTTTGTTGTTCTTGGTGGTGGTAGAGAGGAGTGTGTGTGTGTGTGTGTGTGTGTGTGTGTGTGTGTGTGTGTGTGTGTGTGTGTGTTTGTGTGTGTGTAACTTTTCTTGTACCTAAAAAAAGAACAGTTCTTCTTTCTCATGATAAGAGAGCATTTCTGCGTAGACTTTCAACTAGAGAAAGTCAGGGTTGGTTCTGTAGTCATACCACTGAAATTAAGAAGTGACAGCAGAGGCAAAATGGAAATCCCAAATAGAAAGAACCTAGCAGTGAATGGGAACTGAGTCCCAGTTAGTGCTACAACTCAAAGTGGAGAAAATCAAGATGAGCCTTCGAGTTCAAAGGTTATAGGTGGACAAAGCTATCTTATCAAGCCAAAGTCCTTCTGTGTGTATGTAGAGAAGGAGAATAAAAGATACAGAGGAAAGTATGGGATGGGATGTAGCCCATGACCTGTTAAGTCACAAGAGCTTAAAGATGGAGCAGAAGGTGACAGATTCCTAGAGGCAGAGTTGCCCTCCCCCACCCCTGCTCTCTATTCTGAACCGCTTGGGACTCAAAGCATCTGTCACCAAAAGAGAACAGGGGTTTGGAAGAGACTAGAGGAGGAGAGAAAAGTTCTGAAGCGTCCACTGAAGAGAACAGAAAAGGAAGATGAACAAGAGAAGTCAAATAGAGGTCAGTTGAAATTGAGAGCAGGTATTTTGAGTGACCCCAGTCCTCAGCACGAGTCATTGTCTCCAGTTGTGCTTGGCAGCCCAGGTGCAGTCATGCACAGAACTGTGAGATCCAACCTACTGAGGCAGATGTGACCAAAATCCTGGACCCAGGCTATGAGAAGAGGCTAGAAAAAGGGCACGCCAAAACAGACACAAAGGAAAGGCTGAAATAAAAACTCACAATATAGAGCTGCTGAGTGGGTTACCATTTTGACAGATAACCCAAGTCTCTTTCTCAAGAATGAAATCTGGTTCTTCAGTCAAGATCTCCTGACTCATTGCTCATAGCACAAACCTCTCCATTTATTTCTTGAAAGGAAATAGGTATACCTACGTCATTACTAGGACTCCCAGATAGAGTGAGAAGCGACCCAAGTTCCAGGCATACCTTTGCAGTGAACACATCCGATTTAAGCAGTGGCTGAATGGCAGCTGTTGAAAACACAGGGCCCACAATGTCATAGTTTTTGAAGAAGGAACATTGGTTAATCCCCATTAGTATCCTAACAGTGAAGAAGAGGAAGAATCCACAGGCTAACCTGATTTGACATTTACTTTAAATGTGCCAAGTGCTGTTTATCTGACCTATCTTATTATATGCCCTGACTTGGCTGGATAATTAAAGGGCAGCTGGAGAATGAAGATAACATCATGCTAATTTTTACAGGAAAAACTTTTAGAGCTCTCTCTTTCTCCCCACACTCCCTTGTGTAATGAACTTAGTCTGAACTGGTAGAAGCTTTATATTGAAGCCAAATAAATGAACTAGGAGCAGAGATGAAGGTCAAACCACTTCTCTCTTTTTCTTTTTAACCCATTCCAGCATTTATTATAACAGAAACATAGCATAAATGTATTATGTTGGTTAAAATGTATACATACAAGGGAAATATTATTTTTAGATGGGATTCACTGAATATCTAAAACTAAGTCCAAACAAGCTAAATGCCACAGCCTTAGTAACCAAGGGAAAAGACAACTGTCTGGTATAAATACACACTTGAGGTTTGTATTCTCTCATTTTCAGATATTATTTTCAAAATATACTCTTTAAACGCTTTGCTTATTCTAGTTCTTGAGAGAAATGGTAGTATGTGAAAAAGATACTGCTTTTTTCAGATTTAAGGGAAGAACGGTTCTTGGCTCACTTATTATGTGATAATATATTGCATTATAAAATATTTTAAAAAGCTGAACTCACCTTAGGAGAAAAGAATCCACTTTCCTATATTTACCATGAATGAAAACAGAATAATATCTCTGTGAAAACTTACATGAAGAAAATTTAGATAATCTGAGAAAATTTGTGCAAGAATTGTTCGTCCAGGAGGCTCTTAATACATACTAACAGACAGCCACCAGAAATTAAATTTCATTCTCCACATCCATTCAGATGCTTTCCTCTTTCTACTGTGGTTGGCTGAAACTCTGCAACCAGAGGATACACGGCTTAAAACAAAAGTGATCCTTCTCTTTCCTGTGGGACGAATTCACCTCTCTCCATCATGACTGGTTTCAAGTACAAAATCATTGAAGAGTGCTATTTTTAAAAATTATCTTTCTTGTTCTTTGAGAGACATAATGTCTAAGGTTTGTGAGGTTGAGATATGGAGAATAAGATAAGACATAATGTGGCAGGATCTGGCACTATTGAACAAGACCTAGAGGTGTGGCTTTGAGGTCTTGAGGACCCCTGTACTGGGGGTGGCAAACCCCCTTGGAAGACTGGTAACCTTCCCTTCCTGTTTGCTTCCTGAGTTCTTGAAGAGAGGATTGCCACCGTAAACCCATGGGGCATTTCAACCCTCCAGGATCTGCCCTAAGGTTCAATCTTCTATCAGTGAGTGTGTCATATAAACTCCTTTTACATAATCAATTGCCAGTGAGTAATTCTTACAACACCTGAAGCCCAGAGTATATTCTTACAATACTTGGCACTATCCATTGATCCAAAAAATCCAATTGTTAATCTCAAAATACTTTACATTGATATGGACTTTGAGTCATTGATTACAAATTTAATGTCAATTTTATTATACTGTATGTATATTTCTACTCTTCTTTAAGGTACTATGTTTATGTAACTCATTTAAAATTGTAGTATATAATTAAGAAATGCACATTAATACTCATCTATGATAATTAACTTATAGTCATATCAGTTAGGTTTTGTAGATATACAAAAAATATATTTCAATTACATATGTAATCTTCAAATACTTCAAAGACCTAGAGAACATGGCATTTAAAATATTTTAAGACTTAGCTTTTTCTGGACAGTGAGACATGTCTGCCCCATAAGCACCAATCTGCTTCAAGAGTATATGGGCATAAAGAAGCTCCATCTGGAGTTAACTTCTATTGTGGCAAAAGATAGCCACTAAACAAAGCACTGTTCTTGCCTCAACTACTTACTGCTTGACAGTATGGTGCATAAACTGGACATGCAGGACCTATAGGAAACTGACCTCTGAACTTTGGCAGAACAAGCCAATTTGGTTCTTCAGATTCTTTCTTCATAGAGAAAACTGCCAGACATTCTTCAGGACACTAGAAGTGACTGACAATGTATACCAAAATGGATGGAATAGTCCTTCAAATGTCCTGCTTCACTGAAAGTTCTACCAGAGACTCTAGGCCTGTAGACTGATGGTGGATGCCTCACCATTACAAAGAAACTTTGGTGACTGTACTGGCAGTCAGATTTCATCTCTGTCATTTCTAGAATTTGGAAGTTTAATACACTTCCTGTTTACTCAGGTAATATTATATTCTTCTGTGTTCTTTGATGGAGTTGAAGATTAGATATTTACAATTATAGTTTTCTTTAGTTATATAATAAAAGGTAAATTAGGCATGAAACTTTGGACTCACAAAAAATAAGGTAGATAATAGAATATTTTCTTTAATTTTGCTAAATAAAAATAGACTAGATATTATAACTAATTCTTGTTTGATGGCTGTTTTGTTATATATAATTTTGCTATGTTGAAATTAAAACCATTTTTGATTAGTCAGAAAAAAGGAAGTGATTTTGGATGTCTTTATATATGCTGTGAATTATCATTGGATAATAAAGGAACTGTTTTGGCCTATGGCAAGACATCTTAGAAACAGGCAAATAAATAAATAAATAAACAAGCATAGATAAAGTGGAAGGTAGGTGGAGTCAGACAGAAATGCTGTGAGCCACGGCTAAGGAGGAAGATGTAAAGCAATTCAAGTAAGCCACAGGCCATGTGGCAAGACATAGATTAATAGAAATTGGTTAAGTTGTAAAACCTAGCAAGGAATATGACATGAGCCATATAATTAATATAAGCCTTCGTGCAATTGGACCAAGCAGCCGTGGACAGTCTATTGGAGACAGCTGGTCTGGATCTTGGGGCTAGTCTGGGCCAGAAACTTCATATGACAACACAGGGTTTGTCCCAGTCCTGAATGATATCCTCATGAGAAGTAGCAGGGAAGGCAACAGCCATTCATGGAGCAATCCACTCACTAGGATCAGCTTCTTGTTCAAAGGCTGTGAGTAACACCTGTGCTGCTGAGTGAAGTGAGATAAGACTCAAGATCAGTATGTATAGCAAGGTAATAATCAGAATTAAAATTAGGGCTAACTGTCACGGACAAGAACAAGGGAATCTGCTGTGCCCATTATTTGTCCTATAGCAAATGAACTGTGTGGTAGTGGGAGCCATTTGGGGATTAGAGAGAAACTTGATACTAGAGAATACCCAAGAACCCATAGGATGAGCCCAGCTCAGGCTCCAAGCAACAGTGGAAAGCGTGCCTAAACTGGCCGTTCTTTAATATCATATGAATGACCACCCTAATTGACATTATAGAACCTTCATTCAGCAGCTGATAGAGGCAGATGCAGAGATCTGTAGCGAAACACAGGACTGAGCTACTAGTCCAGCTGAAGAAAGAGAGGAGAGATTGCATGAGGAGAGGGATCCGGATCATGATGGGGAGATCAGTGGAGTAGGCAGTCTTGTGCTGTTAGGAGCTCGCAGGCTCTCAAATAACAGCTGACGAACCTTTATGGAATGGATCTGGATCCTCTGAATGTGGATGACAGTTAAAAGGCATGGGAAGTTTCTGGAGCCTCTTGCAATCAGAACAGAGTCTATCCAGGGTTCATGAACTGGCTTCTTGAAGTTCATGCCTATGGAGAAAATGCCTTTCTCAGCCTTGATACTTGGAGAAGGGACTTGGCCCCTACCTCAACTGGATATGCCAGACCGAGTTGACTCACCTTGAGATTCCTTGCCCTCTCTGGGGAGGGAACAGGGTAGGGGGGAGGAGGGAAGAGAGAGGTTGGAGGGGGACTGGGAGAATGGGAAGGGAAGGGAACAGTAATGGGTATGGGAAAAAATTAAGTAACGAAAAAAATAATAAAAAAGAAAAGAAAAGCAACTATTTGTAAAGATGTAAGTTCACTTTAGCTTGAAAATAAAGCTGTATCTTGTTTTAAAAAAATGAGTTGTTGGTCCATATAGTCAATCCAGATGCATTTCTTTAATTTAGTCCCGATTCTTTTCTCTGGCTCTTTCCTTTTAAGGAAAATTGGCCCAAAGAGAAATTTTGATGTTGTAGAAAGTCTAAGATTTGGACAGACCAACTCTGGTGACTCGTCAGCCTCAAGGTCCAACCTAGATGGACTTAAGCAAATGAAAGGCTCTCTGAGCTTAAGTTCTTTTTTTCTGAGAATCAGAGATAATAATGCCTGTCAGTTTACTGTGAGTACTAAATGTGATAATATATGACGTATCCAGTGTTTAATAGTTTCTCAATAAATTTGTCTCTTTCCTCCTCAAAAGTGACCACTAAGACAATCTAGGTGACATAGCTCTGTGCTCAGATCTACCATGTCTCTAATGAGCTGAGTAAGGCATCTCCCCTTCTACTGTCTGACAATGGAGTAGTCAAATTTGGTTCCTAGATATGGAGCAACAATATTACCTGAGAACCTAGGCCCCATTGCAGACCTACTTAATCAAACATTCATGAGGAAGGAACCAGAAACCTGTGCTTCGCCCTGCACTCCAGTGGGTTCCCATGCACATTAAAGATATTAGAAAGAACCAGGTTAGTAACTCAGGATTGGCCAGTGCAATGCCTATAGAATACAGCAGACATTTTTTACTAAGTACCATCTCATACTTACCTACACAGATCCACTTGGTATTGGTAATATTTTACTTCAACTGGGGCCCATATGGCTGATGTGCCTAAATCCTGGATTGATGAAATGGTCATTTCCAAAGTTCTCTCAACTAATACACCATGTATTTGGTTATGTATCTTAAGTTTTGGAAAATACCCGAACCAATCACTCAATCATTGAACTAAAGAAGTGGCCCATCTTATAAACCGTTCGCTATGCAATTATGAGTGAGTTTGAAATTTAACAGCCACATAAAAGATCCAGATATGGTGGTGTAAGCATGTAATCCCAGAATGATGGGAGAAAAACTTAGAGCATCCTTGGGTTGTTCTGGATATGAATTCTAGCCAATCAGAAAGATTGATTCCATGAGGGAGCCTATAAGATAGAAAGAAATAAAGAAGGAAAGAGAGAGGGAGAGGAGGAAAGGAGGAAGGAAGATGAAGAAGAGAGAGAGACAGCAAAGATAAAGAAGAAAAGGAGAAAGCCAGTGGCCAGTATTGATGACCTCTGGCCTCCACTTGGTACACATACCTATACATAGGGGCATGTGCACACGCACACACATGCACACACAAGTCATCACCACCCATAAAGTTATCCTTTCTGAGTACTGTCACCCCTTCCCACTCCCAATTTTTCCTTTTGCATTTGATGACTAAGTAGCCAAAATGGCCACCAGGTAATTCTCTCAGCTAGCACAAAATCTCAGCTGTTAACATCCATCCAGAGAATAAGGTTCCAGGTATGTGCGACAGTGCAATCAAAGGGTTCAAGAAGCAGAGTTCATCTACAACTTCTGATTCACAATGCAAAGTAGAGGCAGACCCATGAGAGTTACTGTCTCACTTCTCTTAAACAGCCCCTTTATTGGGTGCTATACAGTCTTTTCATCAGATGGTACTTCTATGGCCCCAGAATTGGGTGCTGCCTCATACAAAGATTATGAAATGACTCATCAGCAGGTGTCTGTCAGGCTTAGTTTGACTACAGACCTGCTCCTTCTCTCTACCACTCCTTAAAGAGATGAGAAAAACAAAATACAGCCTTGAGCTTGAAACACAGGCATTCACAAACAAGCCCCTTTCAACAATGCCCAAGGAGAATCACAGAATAAAACCAGCCTTTTCTCTCTTGTATACACCATGGCCACCAAAGAATATGCATTGTTCTGTCAAGGTCCAACACTTGCCAGAGTGACTGCTGGAACATTCATGGAAGAGAGATTGTGTTTATGAGGGGAAAATGGATTAATCAAAACTCTAGCCCTAGCTGTCAGCACCAGAATGCAGTACATCAATTGGAATATGAGATATCTTTGACAAGAACACCATCATGCTTGCTTTAGTCAATCTCACTTGGAGCAACCTGACTTAAGCAATGATTTTTCTATGCAGTAAATGAATGCCTACCAACAAAATCAATAAGCTATGAAAGTCGTGGCATTGATTTTAGAATAAAATGGCTGTTTCAAGAGGAGAAATTCATATCCTAGTGCCTTCATGCTAGCAGCCTGTTCAAGTCTCCAGAGATATCAGATACAAAGGCAGATCCTCTCTGTGAAATATACAAATCTTGCTTCAATCATTACTCTGTAGATTTTAACCTATAAGATCACGAAAGCTAGATTTTTATCGGCTCTTAAGATTGGCTTATCCTCGATAAAATACATTGTACTGCCTACTAATGGATGTTTCTGTCTCACACCCTCACCATGTGCTAAACAAGCATGCAACCATGTCATCTAAAGTACATCAAAACTCCATTCCCAGCACGTGTGTGGCTTTCTGACCACGTTCTGAGACGAGGGGCAGAGCCCTATGGATTCACAAGGTTCAGGCATAAAATGAAGTATGTGTCTGTCCATCAACAATCTAAAATGATACACTGACACACATTGTCTTTATGTATCCTTTCAATGTTCTTCCACTTGGGACCCCCTTCAGAGTTCTCCAACTCACCCAGCACCCCATTCTCTTTGTGTACTTGGGCTTTACCTAGCAGGAGATGTTTCTGCGAGTTTCTCTGCAAATATATTAAGGAGATACATGTACATTTATATTTATTTTAGCTGAGAGAATTTGATAATGAACCCTAAGATGTCTCCAGGAAATGATCAATAAGCATTAGGTCTTACTGTTCCCTCATACTAACCGGCTCTAGGATACTTAGGCTAGATAATTCTATGATTATTTCTTCACTGGAGCGTCAAAAGGTTGACTGTTTCCTGGTAGCTAAGAAAGAAAACAAAACATATCATTTTAATAAATATATGCATTTGTGAATTTATATAATATACATTAATAAAATAAAGCTTTTCATTTTGGGAAAAAATAAGCCTATAGATAAATGTGAAGGCAATCCTTTCTTTAGATTTGGTTCAGAATGAATTAAAAATCCTTTTAAATTTGTTCTTTGATCAGCTCTATCCTGAAGCTAAGGATCTACTGGCAGAAAGAAATTCTAAAAGGTCTTTTCTGTATGGGTTTTGTCATTGATGGTGTATGCAAGTATTGAGGTAGATGCAGCATGTGCCACAATAAGGCATCTCAGAACACAGCCTACTACACTGCTGGGTACTATGGTGATTTGAATAAAATCGGCCCCATATATTTATCTGTTTGAAAGCTTGGTCTTCAGTTGGTGGAACTATTTGGCAAGGTTTAGGAGGTATAGTCTTACTGGAAGACACATTTCACTGGAGATGGGTTTTGATGTTTCAAAAGCCCATGGCAGACTCAGTTAGCTTTCTCTGCCTTATGTTTTTGGATCAGATGTATGTAAGCTCTCAGCTACTGCTTCATTGCCATGCATAGCTGCTTGCCTGTCATCCTGCTGTTCACCATGATGTTCATGGACTCTAACCCTTTAGGCTTTTGAGCCTCCAATTAAATGCTTTCTTTTATAATTTATCTTGGGCGTGGTATTCTACCATGGTAATAGAAAAGTAATTAAGACACACACATTTACATGGAGATGCCTAGAATTTTTTCAGTCCCAAGAAATCATAACTTCCACAATGGCCTGAAACTTACTCATCTGTTTACCTATTCATTTATTAATTTTGTTCATGTATGTGAATGCACTTGTGTATGAGAATGCACAAGCACTTATGTGCTTTTGTGTGTGGAAGTTGATTCTGGATTTCTTCCTCAATCACACTTCACCTTTGACATTGAGGCAAACCTTTCTGAACCTATAACTTGAAGACTGAGCTACCTTAGCTATCCAGCTTGCTCCAAGATCCTATTCTCTGCCTTCTGGGTCACGGGATGATAGGACAGCCATGCCTGTCCTGCACTTACATTTGTGTTGGAAATCTAAACTTAGCTTTTCACATTGGGAGCACTTTTATAGCTGAGCATTTCTCTGACCCTTGAGTCTCAGATTTTAAACATCCCTTTCACAAGGCAATTTTATTTATTGACATATCAGAAACACTGATTTTATTTCTATATTTAGCAATGGGTTGACAAATGTGTCTTTTTAAAACTCCAATGCCTTCAATGGCCATTTAACAGGTACAACATTCTCTAGATACAAAACAAAGCCTAACAGGGCTGAAATATGTTATTTAAATAGAAAGCTACATAGTTAGTTAGACATGAAGCCTAGTGAGAGAGGCACCATTTGGTTATGATTACTTAAAAATGAGACTTCTGTTTCTCAAAAACAATTTATCACAGGCAAGGGAAATTGAGCATGTCCAGCCAACAATGGCCAGTGATAAAAACAGAATCATTTACCCAAAGTCAGGTTCTATCCTGCCGGGTACAACTCAAGTGCTCAATAAGTTATGCTGAATTATTAAGTACATAGAACGTATTGTTAGCTTCAACAGTAAGTACCCATACTGGAGGTCTGTGCCCAGCACTGCTGGGAAACACACGCAGCAGGCTTCCCAAAGGAGGTGAGACTTTCGTGACCTTGAAGACAGAGTGGGCTCAGCTAGGCAGCTACAGGAGGAACAGCAATCCCGGCAGATCAATGTGTGCCTGTGGGCATAAGAGAGGCCTTGTGTGGTTTGATAATTCAAGCGGTTCCCATCATCCCCAGCTACAGTGGAGGGCCCATTACCATGACCATAGAGTTCCTGCACATGTCTTCACAGCTAGAAAGGAAAAGACAGACCTGTGGCCTATGTGCCAAAGTCTTCCTTGAAAGAAGTATAATGTCCCCAGAGCTGATGAAGCACAATTATGGAGAGAGAACAGAACAACTGGAGAAAGTTTTGCAGTTGGGGAATGGGGAACCAGCATATGTTTTGAGTTGACTTGAAAATGAACTGGCTTCACTCAGAAGTTGACCAATGAGGGCGAAGAGGCCTTTACTGGGAGGAGGGAGTCACTGTTCACCAAAGACAAGAAAATGATTACAGCGTTGGAGTTCAGGAGAATTCAATTGCAGAAGATGAGGTATAAACAGAGAAGAGAATGTCCTATAGATAGGAAGAGCCCAACGAGGGAGAAAAGCTGTCCAGCAATCCTTAGCAAGTCCTGGGGGAAGGGGAGGGGGTTGTGGAGAGACAGCAATGGGAAAGAAAAAGTTCCATCCACCTGAGCTCAGTTTTGAGTGGAAATTCTGTCCAGGGCCACATCATGTGCCATTGGACAATGATATAGGCAGTGTGTTTTTGGAGTGGGGTGAGTTCTCTTGTCTTGGCTATCATATGTAGTCCTGTATGCCATTGCCTATCTTCTCTCCCAGCTGGAAAAAAAAAGTGAGCAGTAGTAATCATGGCAGAATGATGCTCAATTTTTGATTGCTTCTTGGCCATCATATTTTAAGAACATATATTCTAAAAGCTATCAAAAGAAAAATGTGTGTTTACAGGCTCACTTGTTTCACAGTTTCCAGATCAACAGAATAATGCCAGAGTTCGTCTCTGTTCTAGGCAAAATATATCTGCAAAATTCACTGGGATACAGTCACATTCCCAGACAAAGAATAACAGGTAACCTCATCATGGAGTCTGAATCAACTGTGACAAATGTCTTACTTGGGAGAATACTTTCCCAATTGATACAATTCAGTATGCACATTCAAGTTATTAGTTGTTAATTGCAGGATGTCAGAGAATGTATCAAATGGGAAGAGTCCCACATATCTCCTCTGATGTGCAGATGCCACATCTTTAACTTTACTCATTGTTGTCTACAGACAGCTGAGCCTAACCCCTGCCATCAAGATGGATATTTGTGTGTTGTCTCTTTCCACAAGGCAAATAATTGCTGGGGAAAGTACCAGAATTTATGAAGTTTTCAGATGATTATTTTTTAGTGTGTGTATCGTATTTATAAATATCCTATCAATTTGATCACCATTGTCCTTGTTAAACCAGATAAAGTAATAAATTCTCTACTGATTTCAGTCAGCTTGTTTTATGCTCAAATGTAAATTCAAAGAAATATGCCTCTTTCTACCATGCACAAGAGCAAACAAAACCAGCGTGAGTACAGCCACATCCTGAAACTTGTCCCTGGGAAATTCCTTGTTCAATTTTTTTCTTCTTTCCTCTCTCAAAAATATCACCATTCCAGTTTTGTTGATGTTAGCAGTTTGGGGAGGATCAGAATAAGTTTAAGGGAACATAGCCACTTCAGAAACAACCTAGCAGCCTTGTCTGTAGACTTAAATCTATTTTAAATGCCCATGAAATCGATGCTGCACTTTGACCTCAGGATTCTCAAATTTTAATAATCCCAGCCATGTTAAATGGGCTTGTTAAAACACAAATAGTGGGAATCATTGCTGACCCAGACTCTCAAATTTTCTGGGTTAGGGCCCCCAGACTTTAATCCTAACATGCTCTAAAATGATGTGATACTTTTAATCTAGAATCCATACAAGAAGAGCCTGTCTTTCAATTTAGCAACTATAATCTCAGTTCACAGCAGCTAACTGTGCTAGAGGCTTTCCTCCTTCATTCACAAAACTGATTGTGTGTGTGTGTGTGTGTGTGTGTGTGTGTGTGTGTGTGTGTGTACACCTAGAATCTAGAACATGGCATCCATTTCCTTGAGGTGGAGTTACAGGCAGTTGTGAGCTAACAGGGGTGTTGAGAACTAAACTTGAGTCCTCTGCAAAAGCAGTTTGTGCTGTTAACCACTGAGCCATATTCAGCCCCATAACCATTTTTATTTATTATTATTTTTAGGCAGGGCCTCAGTATGTCACTCTGGCTGTCTTGTGACTTTTTATGAAAACCATTCTGGCCATAAAGCTGCTTTTTGAGTCTCAGTCTGAGCAGCATATATACAAAACTCACCTAAATGCTATGAGCAAGCAGTGAACTGGTGAAGGAAGCATGTTTTCTAGGTAATGCCCATGAACCTGTTAGCACTGACTCCAACATTGGAATCACTTAGAAAGCTTGAATGACCATATATTCCAGAATTCTGACTACAGACTGTGATCTAATTGATTTGAGTACATCCTAGGTATCGAAAGCTGAGTGTGTTTCAAGGCTCCTCACAGATGCCCAACTGCAGAGACCACCCAGGAAGGAAGCTTGGGAATAAACTCTTTGTAATTTTTTCTTTGTGTTGCTGTTGCAATTTCTTAAAGTTGTTCTTTGACAACTTCATATATGTTGTTTTAGTCAGGGTTTCTATTGCTGTGAAGAGACACCATGACCACAGCAACTCTTATAAAGGAAAACATTTAATTGAGGTGGCAGCTTACAGTTCAGATGTTCTTTATCATCAACAGTGTGCAGGCAGACATGGAGCTGGAGAAGGCAACAAGAAGTGAACTAGGATACTGGTTGTGGCTTGAGCACATATGTGACCTCAAAGCCCATGTCCACAGTGACATACTTCTTCAAACAAGGACATACCTATTGCATTAAAGCCACACCTTCTAATAGTGTCACACCCTGTTGGTTTATGGAGGCCAATTACATTCAAACTATCACACATGTAGATAATACATTCTATTCCCTTTCACTTCCTGTTGTGTACTAGTTTCCTCTGGAATTGAAACAGTCCATCCTGTAGGAAACTCCTTAATCAGGAAGGCAAACAACCCAAAAGAGCTGCAAGAAGTCCCTGAAACTGACTAAATTCACTAGGCCCTTCTCTGTAAGTAAGCAATAAAAGATAAGAGTCCCTCTCTGTCTGAAGGAAGTTGAACTGTTAAGAAAACTCACAGACAAGCAAAGACAAAACTAAGACCAATACCAGACCAGCTGTCTGGAAGAAGCAGAAAGCAGATGAACTGCTTAGAAGAGGTTTAGACTAACTCAGGCACCTAGGAAGGACACTATCCTGCTGATATGCCTGCCTGCAGGTTGTGCAGGGTGCTCCAGGTTCCCTGCTTTGGGAGCTGTCACTATGCTGGCTTGGGCTTGGTGTTGCAGCTGTCTCTGAGTCATTTCTACACCCCTAAATAGCTCCTTACCATATTCCTATGAGTAACCCCAGTAAAACCCTTTGGGTCACCAAGGTGAACTTTGGTCTCATGAGTTCCTTGTCTAGGGTGAATAGACATGTCTGTCACGTCATTGCAGAAGAAAGTTTTGTCACACAATACCTTCACCCTGTCCTATCCTATGTCTCTCCCAACCCAACTGTTACCAACTTTTCTTTGAAAATCTCTTCTCATATCCATGTCTACTTGCTTTATCTTATGGTCCACTGATTTTAGCCAGGACCATCTGAATGACCACAGTCTAGAACTAGATATAGAAGCCTGATGGGCTTACTCTTGAATATACAACTAAAAATAATAATAACTTTGCCTTTTAAATAGGGCATTTATATCACCCCTCTGTGCTTTGTAGAACATTACAGAAACAGGATAAAAAGAATTTCAGAGCAGATGAGAAATGCTATCTTTATGAAACAACCTTTACAAACATAAGCTCACAGCAGCCGTGGTTGCATACACTGGGAACGCACAGGATTAAGCCTGTTAACAACTAACCATCATGGGTTGGATAAGGGCTCATGGTCTCCTTCACACCCCTGATGAACTAGTCCAAAATTTCTTCTGTCTTAAACCATGTTCCTTAAGAGAACTTCCAACTAACCAACTCTTATCTAATGACCAAGGGCCATCTTCATACACAAAATTACTATATTGGGATACAATTTATTTGACATAAAATTTGCCGACTTAATATGCACAGTTCAGTGGTTTTGTTATAGTCATTGATTTGCAGATGCAGTTAAGCCTGCAACATTTCCATCATTTCAGGCAAAAACTTCACCACTGCAAAAAGGAAACATACTCATTCCCTCTGCACCTCCACCAGCTCAAAGCATCAAGAGTCTATTCTCAGCCTCTGCTTCACATAAATTCTGCCATGTAGTATGTGGGCTTTGGTTTCTTTCACTTAGCTCAATGTCTCCAAGTTTCGTCTACATTATAACACGTACCAGTACATCGTCCCTTTGTATTACTACATGACATTAGACTGTCTGGACATACCGCTTATTTTACCTAGCTTTACCTGTGGGCATTTAGGTTTCTGCTTGAGGCTGCTTTGAATAATACTTGGATGAATAAGTTCCAACTAAATATGTGTTCTACTTCTCTAAGAGTAAAATTGCTCAATGATAACTAATGGTTAACACCTTGAAGAATTTTTTCCAGCTGTATTCTAAAGTGGTGACACCATTTTATATCCTTACCAGAAATGCAGATTTTAGTTTTCCACATATATATTAGTATTGTTATTTATTAAAGCTATACTCATGGGCTTGAAGTACTATGTCATCATGATTTGTATTTGCATGTCTCTAATGGTTGACAGTAGTGAGCGTCTGCTGGATGTGTTTCTCAGCCACTTTCCTAACTTCTTTGTAGAAATGTCAGTTCTTTGCACTTGGGGTGGGTTATTTAACTTCTATGATTGGATTATAGGAGGTCTTTTTTATATTCTGTTTGTAAATCCCTTTCTGGAAATAGGATTTGCAAATAATTTTGGCACTGTATTATTTGCAGCATGAAAATTTTAAATTCTGATTTAGTGCAGCTAATCCTTTCTTTCTTCAGTTGCTCGTGAGTTTTGGCAGTGCATCCAAGAAGTTGTTGCTTAAGAAAGTTACAAATGTTTATACTTGTCATCTTCTTAAAAATTTATAACTTAGCTCTTTCATTTACCCTTTGATCTCTTTGAATCATTTTTTGTGCATGACATAGAAAGGGAATTTTAGCACACAGATCTCCAGTGATTCCAGCACTATTTTTTGAAAGATTATTCTTTTTCCCCAGTTGACTTGCCTTAGTATCTTTATTCTTTCAAAAATTAAGAGCCATAAAAGACAGACTAGAAATATTTTTTCAGATTAAAAGATTCAATGAGAATTAATTAGGTAAGTGGCTATGTATATTGAATACCGTTCATGTCCTACAGAAATGAAAAGCCTAATTTAGCATTGGTTGGATGCTAGCTAAGTGCTTTCTACATGCTTGATTCTAGGATAGAAAACTATGTTGCCAAATCTTTATCCACTCTGCCTATCTAGGAAGACAGAGGAGGAAACAGTAAGCAATGGTAAAGATGCAGCCAGTGCTAAGTGATGGGCAAAATGGAAGTGTAGAAATGGGAGTGTTTATCTCTGAGGTAAAGATTGGGCTCAGCACTGGAGAGAAAGGAACTTGTGCAGAGAAGAGAAACAAAGTGCAGAAAGTTCTGTAAGACTAGAACTCTTGAGGAGCTGCTGTGGTGATATATTGTATATTTAATGAAAATAGTCTGGAATATCAGAGGACAGAGCCACCCAGCTCCAAAGAGTGGTTGGGGTTCAAGTAGAATGCAAATCAGTTTGGAATAGCCCTGCTTGCCTCTGGAGTTTGGGCCACATCTTGCTGTCAAGATGGAGTCCTTAAGAGACTTTAGACATAGTTAGTTCCCTGAATTTCTTGGGGATTCTTGAGCCTCCTTTTGGATTTTAGTTTTGTGCCTTCAGGATTGGCATCACTGACTGCAAATCCAAGAATACTTTTTCCTCACCAAACCGTGACTCGAGAACTTACATGGCTCTTTAAATAAGAACGTCTCCACCACGCAAATCACAAGTGCAGGCTGAGCTTTCTTCCTTATGAGTACTACACTGGCCCAAGTTTAAAAAAAAGCTGGACCAACACTAAATTTGAGACACAATACCAATTTCAAGTACCCCTTAGAGAAGAGGATTGCCCTTGAATCTCTGAGAGAATCAGGATTCACCTTCACCCCCACACACACATTCCTGTAAGCACGCTCCTTGCTCCTTGCTTGTTCCAATACAACTGAAAAGCAGCCCATCTTCAAGTGTCATGTGAAAGCCAGATAAAAGAAAGAAAGAAAGAAAGAAAGAAAGAAAGAAAGAAAGAAAGAAAGAAAGAAAGAAAGAAAGAAAGAAAGAAAGAAAGAAAGAAAGAAAGAAAGAAAGAGAGAAAGAGAGAAGAGAGAGAAAGAGAGAAAGAGAGAAAGAGAGAAAGAGAGAAAGAATGAAAAAGAAAGAAAGAAAGGAAGGAAGGAAGGAAGGAAGGAAGGAAGGAAAAGAGAGAGAGAGAGAAAGAAAGAGAGAGAGAGAGAAAGAAAGAAAGAAAGAAAGAAAGAAAGAAAGAAAGAAAGAAAGAAAGAAAGAAAGAAAGAAAGAAAGAAAGAAAGAAAGAAAGAAAGAAAGAAAAAATGGTAAAGACTACATTCTGACAGTATCAGGCCATATAGCTACCTGAGATCCCTACCTCCTGTATCAGCTGTGTCTCTGGGAACACCAATGCTGCTGAAGAGTTCTGTTTATTAAGATGTAGGTTCTCTTCTTGTGCTTAATGAGAAGGGCTTATGTGCAGAATCATTTACAGTATCCAACTTGAGCTCGGAGGGGAAAGTCTGAGTGCTACCATTTGCAAAACAGAGCAAGAGAATGTCCCTCCACATTAAGAAAGTCTTCCCTATTACTAATTAGAAAGCAGCAGGGCAGTTAAAGGTTGGATTACAGTGGTGCTATCTACCAACAAGTTTCTTTTGAACTGTCAGCTCTGTGCTGCACAAAATGAAGGTAGTGGGACCTACCACCTAAGTCAGTGTGAAGGTTAGTGTGAGAGCTCATTCGCCGAGCTTAGGTACTTAGCATAAATTAAATGCTTCTTACGTGACCACGAGGCTATGGATATTTCTCATTCTTACCATGGGAATCAATGGAAACACTGCATTAGATCCATCTGTGTAGCTAGGACCAAAACACAGAAAGGGAGAACGTTTGGTTGAGATCTCAGGCCTCACTAAATAGTCTGTCATGTGGATGGTGCATGTAGGAGAGGAGGCTTTCCCCTCGTGGTTGACAGCATAAAGAGAGGAAGGAACTGGGAACCAGGTGGAGAACTTCAAGGGTCCATCTCCAGTGACCTACTTCCTCAAGTTAGACTCTACTTCTCAGTGTTTTCAGATCCTCCCAAAATACTGTCACCAGCTGGGGACCAAGAATGCAATACCTGAGCCTGAGCCTATGGGGACATTTTATATTCAAATGACATCAGGAGCAACACACTGAAAATAGCCACTTGCTTTCTGTGTCTGAAAGCTTCAGAACTGAGCCCAGGCCCCAAACACATCACTCTGCAAAGTCACCTTAAGCAGCATGCTCTATGTTCTGAGGACACTGTACTGATCTGGGTCCAAATTAGACCTTTCACACATTTTGTTATATGATGGAAATTCAGCTATATTTGTTTATGTCACCATTGTTGAAAGGAAAAGCTTGTGGCTACTGACTGGGAGATAGGACTGATCCAGCTTTATCTAAAGTCATGGTTTCTCAGGAAAATAATAATCATCTCAGGTTGTACTGATTCCATGAGAAGTGGACATGGGCTGTATAATTAAGGAAAAGGTATACTAACCAAAAATTACAATGATAAACAGGAAGATGAGATGCAATTAACCTTTGCAGCAGGTAACATTAGTAACTACCCAACTACCCACAGAATTGCTCACTTGAAAAATCACCCAGCTTGCTTAAATATTTAATTTACTTGCCTGAAAAAGGAAGTGATTTTTCTCTCTTCATCTTTTTTTCCCCCTTTGAGCTACAGAATTCTGCTTTTATCATATCAACATTCAGAATTGTATCTTATCAAAAGAATTGGTTTATAAAGAAGCCTATTTTTTCCTGGGGTCTCTAAATATAAACTACTGACTGGTTTATGACATAGAAGGCAGCCTCCTTTTCTTATATTATTGAAGGATGGGATGAGAAGGAGAAGTAACTATATGCTCTGTGGTGAAGTCTCAGTGAGAGCTGGATCTGACCGATGACTGGGAATGTGTAAGAAGAGGGTAAGGGGAAGATTTGGGATAAGGGGAGGCTAACCATGGGAAGATTTAGTACGAGGAGATGCTAACCATGGCCAAAAACAGAGGTTGGGCCTTAAAGTCCATTGTCTTTAGAAAAGCCCAGAGGTGGTTTGTGAAGCATATATCTATCTATATTACAGTGGAGAATTGAAATTCGACTCCATGACATCCCAGAGAATCCCATTGCCGGAGACCAGATTCATGACTTCAGTCCCTAAAGAATTCTAGGAGAAAGAGAAGACCACGGCTCCTGATGAACCAAGGCTGACTGGCCATCACGAGTTCTAAAGAAGCCCACAAAGATGTGGGGTCACGAGTGAGAAAGACACCAGTACTGAGATCCAAAGTCAGGAAAGGCCACGCTGTAAGATCAGTTCTCCCTAGCCACAAAGATACCATTTGCAGGACCCAACCAGGACCATTATGAACACAAACCTAAAATAGGTCATATATAGATGTCAGCCTTGACTCTATTGACATTTTAAACAGATAATTTTTTTTTTGCAGTGATGGGCTGCTCCATGCCCTGTGGAATATTTAGAAGCATATCTAGCCTTTCGACATTAACCTCCAGTCATAAAAATTAAAAATGTCTCCAGCCATTCTTAAATAAGTTCCATGAGCTCCTTTGATTTAAACTAATAAGTGGGCACAGCTGCCCAAGTTCAGCAGCTGCCAAGGTGAGGAAGAGCCACCTAGGACCATGCTGCTCAGGGCTTACTGTCACTTCTGTCTTCCCATTGCCTCTGTCTGAGCTTCCCAGAGCTCCCTTTTTGTTCTTAAACGTCCAAGTCCTTTCTGGTCATATTTGTCATCTTTCTGGTTACTTCTATAAGAAGAGTTCTGGTAGAAAATATTGGTATCTACCCTAAAAGCAGTTAGATGTTTGCACAGTCCCTATAGGAAGATAGTGGCAAAGGCCTTTATCTATATCCATTTTCTGTAACTATATAGTTAAAACATACCTATTTAAATGAAGTAATATGGCAAGGCCCAAATGTTAGGTAGGATCCATAGTGAATGCCATCCTTGCTTAAATGAATCTGTGATACTGGTTTCTAGTCAATGTCTGCTCTGGAATGTTAGCCAGAAGACTCTGGAAAGTCGGAGCTTTGAAAATACTACTCTTGCTAGTTTGACATTAATGCTTGCAATGTCAAAGATCAGGCAATATTTGGTGACAATCTAAATCCCTCTCCCTATTGGAATCACACATGACCCTATTCCTTGCCGTTTCTCTCAAATGGCTATCAATAGACAGAAATGTCATGTCAAGTTTAAACTGAGTTGAATGTAGTGGCTCACACCTACAATCTCAGCATTTGAGAACTTGGACTGGCATGATTTCAAGACCAACCTGGACCACAGAATAAATTCCAAGTCAGCCTGGACTAGAGTACGACCCTTACTAAAATAATCACACACACACACACACACACACACACACACACACACACACACACACACACACACACACACACACTGGAAAATCTTAATAGCACTCACATCCTTCTTAGCTGTGGTGTTCTGTACTATTCATTAGCATCTGTCATGTGAATTTTTGATAGATAGGATGCAGTCATTCAGGTCTGCTGAGGAAAGCGTCCTGCAAACGTACTCATCGTGCTTTCCTTGGGCAGGCCAGAGCCAAAGAGAGAAAGAAAGCTTAGTATCTCCCCCTGTGTAAGGAAAACTGGTTATTTCTGTTAGGCTGGAGGAAAGTAAAATCTAGTCTAATCTAATCTAATCTAATCATTTCAACTTTAACAGGTAGATCTCTATAGATTACATAGTGCTCCTGAGGAAAATTCCGCTTATATTTTAACCATATTATTACTTGTCTTCTTCATAGCCTGTTTTGAAAAATCTAGAATGTTCCCATGGCGTGGAGATAGAATAGGACAGGTGTCACTTGCAATAGCTTTAAGGTACTAGCAAAAATTAGGGACAGATTAAGCCTACTCAATACACTCTTGGATGAATGAAGTACTAAATATTACTAAAATATTGTCTGGATGTTAGGTAAAATATTTCAGCTCACCAGGCTTTGAAGGGCTCAATTTCACGTTCATTTTCCCAGAGATTATCTTAACCATTAATTTTGTATGTAAGAATTTTAAGATACCATAGAGCTCTAATGCCAAAGCACAATATTATGCTAAAGCATTTTTATGGAGCTATAAAATAGGCCACTGATTCATTCCAAGGTCCTGTAAAACTATGGAAATTATTAAGAGAAGTGTCATTTGGTCAAGTTTTAGTATCAATCATGATAATGATAGAAATCAAAGGCTCTTTTCATGCTACCATCCCCCTTGTGTATATTTCTCATTAGATCCATAATGAATGAATGAGGTTATTTGTTGTTTCTGTTTTTTTGCAAATAAGGAAACAGACACAGAAGGCCACCTGCCTCATGTCAGCCATGGGTTAGTCAACATTCAAACGTAGGCAGACAGGTGAAGTCTATATGCATCCGAGTTATAGCACTCCATTTTTCTTATATATGAACCAAAGAAGACTATTTCTATACTTCCAGTGTTTTTCTTATTTCACATTGATATCACCTCTGTGACTGTGATTTTAT